>CM051624.1:10541360-11962254 GCA_028020825.1 Podargus strigoides | reverse complement strand
CCTTTGCAACCAATTTCTTTCTGAATTTCTGGTCCTCAAAGTCCTCTCAATGGATTCAGTTTTGTCTCTTCATGTATTTCTTAGCTCAGTTTTGGAAATTATTTCCTATTTTATTTTTCTTTGAAACTCTGGAGCATTTTTTACTGCCTTTTAGATTGATTGGAGTTTTTCTCATTGACTCCAGAGAGCAGGCAGAGAGATTTGTCCTTTGTCCTTACACATGTTGTATTATGTGTGCTTGCTTATAGAACCTGAGCTTACTTTGGGGGAAGTAAGAGCGGACATTTGTGTTCAGGGACCATGGCTCACACACAGCCTTGGCTAACCCAGGCTACCACAGCCACTGCCAGAACCATCTATTTGCCAACATGTCAAAAGATTTTTCTTCACACGCTGCCTTACAGCAATCTTGGGTTTTAGCAATGCCGTACTAGGTCACCAACAAATAGCTAGGCCCTATGTTTATTTTAAAACCTTTCTTCTCTAAACCACCCTGTTGCAGTACAAAACATACCTGACAGATACAAGATTTAACCAGAAAGGTAAAAGAAGTCACAAATGAATTTAAAATAGAATTTCGTAGCATAATAATTTGAGTGTCAGCAGATGTCGACCATTATGGGGCTACATAAAAGTTTATAACATACAATTGTTCATAAGTACTTTGGAAGATAACTGTTTCCCTCTTTACCAGTTCAGTGGCATTCCCTGAAAAGATTAGTGTTTGCAAAGGTTACATAAAAGGTACACACTTATCATTTCCATGTACTATACTCCTATGCATGTATAAAAGATACAAGATACTTCAAAGAAGAAGGTGTGATTTAGATTCCAATCCTAACAACAATTAGGCATGAGAGTACTGCCTCTAAAATGCTTGGCAGATCAAGGCCATCATGAAAAAAAACCCCACAAATTCATTCTTGAGACATCTAAAGAACTTAGAAAAAAATCTAATACAGAATTTTATCATTTTAAATTGCCATATTTTACTGCCTATATTTCTTTCTATGCAATGTAACTACATGCCCATGATAAAGGTAAAAAAGAAAAAAGAAAAAAGAAAAAAAAAAAAGATATGCTGAGGAAATTATAGCTTTTAAATTACTGTTTATTTGTATTATGATACTGCTTTAGTAGACCCTCTGTTCAGTGATCAGTACCTTGTTGTGTTTGGTACTACACAAACGGGATCAGCCCCAGCCCCAGGAAATTCCCATCTTGGACACAGTGTTTCTCTATGGCTTCTTATACTCTAGTGCAATGAAATGTATAGAAACATCAGATATCTTAGAAAGATATGTCTTCTGGCCTGGTCTTCAGCAAGGTAATGTCAGAGGAAAATATTTATTAAATTTTGCCTCCTAGAACAGGAGGTTCTGGACTCTGTCATGACAGAAGTATTTTAGAGATTGTTCTGCAATAACTGCTGAGAGAGTAAAAATTCCTGCAATTCTGATTAAAAAGTACAGTACCTTCCTACTAAGTGTAGCAGCTCTTTTCCCCACTTGCTCTCATTGACCATATGGAAATCTGGCTGAAGATAACAGATGAGAGCCACTCTCCTCTTCAAAAGCATCTAAAAAAGCGAAGTCAAGACTAGGCAAATCTTCCAGGCTGCCCTTCTAGTTGATGGAGGAGAGGGGAAGCTTGCTGCAGTGTCTTGGGTGGACTGACCAAAGCAACAGCTTTGTGGGGGTGAGGGGAACCTGGGCAAAGGGGTCCCCTGGGCTGTCCCAGGCTGGGGACTAAGCAGTGCTGAGGAGCCCAGATGCTCCTGATGCCTGCTCAGAACAAATCCAACATTTAGCCAAGATTTGCTATGCTATTTTCAAGGCAGGAACCCAAGCCAAAGGTTTGAATCAGACATGTTCAATGTTCTGTGTTTCTAATTAAAGCTTGCAGTTTTTATGTTTTGTTCCCAGTGTTTATTTTTAGCCAGATGATGGTTCCTTTTATTATTGGAGAAGATAATTTTGATTAATTTTTTTTTTTTAATGCTGAGAATAAATACAAAAGGAGGTTTCAGTGGAGCTTTGTGTTCTTGGTGAGCGTGGGAGACTGTCAGGGCATGCTGCTCTTCTCCACAAATAATTTTATGTGTCACCAAATGTTGGCCAACATGCAGGGGAGGGAAGAGGGACATTTACAGCAACTAGTGTGAGCTGTTCCAGGTTAAATATATGGGTCTAGCCCTGGTATTTTAAAGCCAAAAAAACTTCTGTCACATATAAAGACCAATCAAGTACACTTGGGATATTTTTATCTCATGATCCATGAAAACCTGTCAAACATTTTGTTTGTTTTAGGCATGAAGTTGATCTAACCTGTTGAAATCAATCGGATTTTTTCCATTGACTTAACTGGGAGATGAGTCAGTGTACTATTCCTCAGAATTAGTTACTGTATCCTCGTGGTTTTCCAAAGCATATTTTCAAATACTTTAGCTCATTAAAAGAAATTAACAGAATATAAAATTCCTTGCTAGAGGCAATGGTGTCAATCAAAGGTGCTTTATAGCTGCTACTAGTTGGGAGCTACCTCTATTAGTTTTTCATTCTGCAAAACCCTTTGGTCCATTTTCATGTTGCTTGACAGTTCAGAAGTTTTTTCTGAATCAGCTTACTGGAAGATGCACTGGTGATAGTTATACAAGCTCATGGTGCCCTGCCTGGCTGCCCTGTGAGCTGATTTAATGTTTCTCATGCCTGCAGTGTTTTATTACCTATTGTTCTGCATTAAAAATCTTTGTTTTCTGAGCTATTTATCCATCTCTAAATGCATCTATGGAGACTTTAATCACTTCTGCATATTGTCAATGCTGTCGTTTCACTAACAGTGCCTGTTTCATGTCTTTAGTTACAATTATGAAATAAAGGCCCAGTCTTGGAAAGGATCAGTATGGGTGCAAGTCCCTTCTGACTATGGAGTGTCACTGAATCAGCATGGCTCTCTTCCTATAATGGGAGTATGGAACAACCGTGTAAAAAATGGAAGGCAGTGTTTTAGAGGATGCACCAGTTTTGTTAGCCCATAACTTTTTTTCTATCATTTGTTTCAAACACCCCCAAGCATGCAATTAAACCCTCAAGCATGCAATTAAATTACTAGACACTTGAATTTATTTTTGAAATTACGCTTATTGGTCTGTATAATTTCCATACATACTTGTTTTAAATCAGTTCATTAAACTCTTTGTTGTGCATGGCTTAACTTAATTTTAATCTGTAGCTCAGCCTCGTCAGAATCAATATCAAATAATTTGTGCTTGCATGTCTATCTGTGGAAGGAGAACATTCTTTTGATTACAGTGTGGGAGGTGTTCCTGCCCATGGCAGGGGGGTTGGAATTAGATGATCTTGAACATCCTTTCCAACCCAAATCATTCTATGATTCTATGATAAAACCACTGAACACCCCTGCAGCATAACTTTCTGGGATAAAATGTACCTACAAATCCATGATCTACAGACTCAGACTCACTCAGCTTTCTACATCAGAAGCTTTGTACCTTTGCTCAGCTGTAGATCTTTAATCATGTCTTTTTTTGAAAGTTAAATTCAAAAGCAATAAAACACAAATTAAATAAAACTAAGTTTTATACTATGCTATTTGCTTGGCAAATCTTCTGAAAGAAATATTTGAACGTTTACCAAATAGATCAAGTAATGACATTTTCCAGACTACGGTTTTATCATCATGTAGTTTAAGCAATGATAGATGGCTTTTGGCCATTATTGGTCAGGTTAGTACCAGTCAAAGGACTGGAAGACTGTGGTGGTGGTGCTGATATTGCTGTTGTTGTTTTAGTTCTTATCTAAGTTGTTCTGTGTATCTTGAGATGGTTTCCAATTTTTGAAAAACTGGTCCTTTTGCCTTCCTTCTACTGGTAAAAACAGATGGGTCCAATTCTTCTCCGAAACACAAAGGAATTGAAGACTGTATCTGAAGGCAAAATGAAACCCATGTGACTTTACAAATTAGCTTATACATTCCTTGACATTTAAGAATACACATTTTATATTTTTTCATAAAAATATTCCAAAAACTGCATGAGACATTTTAAAGTTGCAGATGTGCCAAAAAAAGAGGCTAGGACTTTGTGTGTGTCCTTTGCACACACAGCGTAAGACTTCCTTTTGAATTTTCCCAGGTCCCACATTAAAAAATAGAATAATCTGTGATACTTAATATTTTTAACAGATGTTACTGATATTTGACAGTCTTCCATAAAACACATACATGCAGTTAGTTTTTTTCAGAAATTTTGGTATTCATGCTACAGCTATTTGAGTTAATAATTATAAGAACAGGACGATACTAGTATATAAGTTCTCATCCTGCTGCAAAAAGAACAAATGCCCTGGATGTGATTCCAACTATACATCTCTCTTGGGCTTCTCTTTTATTACCTTAAATTACAATGAACCATAATAGTGTATATTTTCTTTAAAACTTGGCTGTACCTCAGGTCTCTCCAATGGCTCCTTCTCTTTTCTGCTTCCCTGCCCATTAGTGATACTGAAGTCCTTTTACTCTGTCATTGAAGTCAAGCATCAGTGAAGAGTTAATTTTGCCAACACACTCTTATCTGAGTTTTCTTTATCGAGTATTTTCAAGAAGATCCTCTACACAAAGATTCTGTAAATTATATTCTTGAGGTTCTGTCTCCTTCTACAATATATTAAAAACAAGACACAGAAAAAGACCTTTGTGTTGAAGGCAAGAGGTGTTACTTATACCTGGTCATAGAGGGAGTGTTCTGCTAGTTGGCTGTTCAAATTCTGAAATCATTAAATTCTGTTTGATTTTTGTAGTGCTGAATTCAAATTCAGGTTCTAGTCCTGCTTTGGTTTCATACCAGCCAAAGTGTATTCCAGAAATAGTGTTTCCACATCCATTTTCTATGGCTATTGATGGTGAATATCAATATTAAAACAAAAGAAATGATCCTTCCGGGAACCGACACGGGTATGTATAAGGAGTAATTTGCTGTGTTCTAACATTTTCAGTTATTGGCAGGAGCAAGTCTCCAGATCTATGTTAGCAATGAGCTATTATGACGTATGTCATAGGATTTCCAAGAATCTTATCCACTTAAAGAAGACTGTGTTAAAGGAGCCATTATTTGGTGCCTTTGGGAGCCAAACTAATTAACTGCCTTCATATATAAACTTTGTTTTCAACAATCTGGGCTCATATTTATAGGACAGAGACATTTTAACTAATATTGCGATGCCACTCCCTAGAAATATTAACCCTACAGATTAAATCTTCTAAATATAAAACTTAATGTAGCAGATGCTCAACTGAAATGTTATTCTTTCTTGGGGTGGAAAAAGGCAAAAGCATTATTAGTTTATCTTTTTCAGTGAGTGAGTAAACAATAGAGTTTAGGAATTTCTTTCTGTTCAGAAAAAAATAATTCTGGGGGGGAGAGGAAAAAAAAAAAGGAAAAAAGGAAAAGGAAAAAGGAGAAAAAGGAGGAAGAGAAGTAGACTTTCCCCATTAACTAAAACAATGGCTTCAATCTTAAATTTATGGGAAAAATGCTGATTATCTTTCAAAAAAAAAAAAAAATCCAGGCACAAATGAGCTCAGGTTTATAACATTCTTCAAAAGTCATATTCTTGCTGAAATATGCTCTGTCAAATTGAATGTATTATTTCTCTTCTTCATTTGCTGCCACTTAGATGTCTAGGAAAAACGATTTATTGTTTCATGCAGGTTCAAGTCACGTACAACATGGGGCAAATGAATGTTCGCTTTTTGCAAAAGCCATGAAAGTGATTGGATTAAGTTTTGGATCTTAATATTGCTAGTATTGTAACACAGATATGATCAGTCTGGATATTCTATGTATCTACTTGAAAGTACTGTTAAACGCTAAAATCTGTGGAAACTACCTCTCGGTGCTAGCTGAATCATTAACAATAATCAGAGAGTATGCTTTTCTATTGCATTTTTAGACCTTGTTATATATTCACAGTATTATGCAAAGTTCTTTTACTGGGGCTTGTTTAGCTTGTGAAGCACTCAGGAGCAGATCAATGGAGTCAGGGTACCCAGTCTTGGCTTCAGCAGGAGGTTTCCCTGAGTATATCCTGCACTGTCTGTCCCGCCTTGGACCCCACTCTCACAGACACCCTGGCTGGGCTACCAACACCCTGCCCCATATCCAGCTGCAAAATCAAAACTTTGGCAGCTTGCTGCCATTGGATTAAGCCTTCACAAGTCTCAGTCTTCTACTGCTGGAGATGAGCACTGCCATCCTTATGAGTAAGGAAAACCGAGCTGCAGGACGGTTGGTTTATTTGCATACGGCCACACAGTGAGTTGGTGATAGAGCAGCGCAGGAGCTGGGGAGCTGCTGGCCCGCACAAGGCCACGAGCACACCGTGTTGCTGTAGTGGTCAGGCCACGTGCCAGTACAAGCTGAGACATTCTATGATAAATTGGCAGTACACGCTCTGCGAATTTTTCCTCCATTTATTTTATTATGTAGTGAGTGATACAGCAAAATACCCTATCTTAAAAAGATATAAAATAGCCATACGCATTCACTGAGGCTTTATACCATTGAATGCAAATAGCAAACTATTAAAAAAAGTAACAAGGAAAATTAACATTTTAAAAATAGGTCATTTTGTCATAAGAAATCATTATAAGAAACGTGTACATTCATAATTTTCATATTTTAGGTCACATTTTTAAAGCATTTTTAATGCACATAATATATTTACATAAACTGTGTTAAAACGCTCTACAAAACATTTAGCTGATAGGTTGGATAGCAAAGCGATATTTTTAAAAGTCCCACATGGAGAAGGAAGAGACCGAAAGAATTTTGACATGGTCATTAACTTGTTGAATGAAAACAATTCATTGATATCTATTCCACGTGTTAGCCTCTGGCCCTCAGGGAGGCAACAGGACTGTTCAACTTGAAGAAAACAAGATTTTAAAAGAAAAAAACCCAAAAAGTACTTCAAAAAATTTCCCCGGAAAATCTGCTTAATGCTGGCAATATTAGGTCATGGGCATAGCTCTGTGGCTTGGGACTCTTGGAGCACTGTGCAAAAAACTTGAAACTGGGCCTCTGGGTCCCTGGTGACAGAATCGGTGTAATGTTACAGGAATGCTTGTGTTGATCTCTGCTCCTTTTCTCTCCCCATTCTTCTTTCCTTTGCAGACATGTCATTTATTTAATTAGAATAAATGGGCTACGCTAAGTATTTGAACCAAATCTGGGATGTAGCAATATTTGGATGTGCCCTCAACCACAAACTCAGCATGCCCGTCCCTCTACAGTGTTGACTTTGGACTCTTGAGAACCCAAGCACAACTGAGGCACTTGGGGCAGGAAAACTGGATAAGAAAAAGAAATTTGTGGGCCAAGGAGCTTGACTAAACATTGTGTTCCAAAAGGCAGCTCTATACACAAAGAATAAGGGAAGTGATATTTTATTCAAGTGGCTCAACACAAAACAGATAGCTAGTAAAAATTCAACAGAGCAAAGGACTGATGGGTACTTAAAGTAGGCAGGCACTCAGACAGGCACCCTCAGAAGACTGAAACCCCAAAACTGATATGCTTAATACTATGATATTCTATGAGACACAAACTTCTGAAGCCAATTTGAGTGTTTCAGTACTTAAACGGACAAGTAGTGTTTCCTCAAAAGAATCTGACCTGTTACTAAAACCACAGTTTTTGTGTTTCTAAACACAGTTTCACAGGACAGATGTCACTTTTCATTTTATTTATTTATTTATTTTTAATTTTCACTCAATTATAAAAGAAGCAGACAGTCAACCAAAAAGCATTCAGTTCCTTCTATGGGACTTTTCCACCTCCAGGCAGGCTTCCTCCCCTGGAAGGGACGTTTTCCCCTAAAGTTTAGACAATGAATATCTATTGACTTAATGTGCTGTCTTTGTTTTCACGTTCCTGAGAATCACCTCAAAATGTCCCTTAGGTACAGAGGATGAAAAAAGTAAACTAGTGAGTCATAAAGAAAAAAAAATCAGAGGTACAACTTTGGCTTCTGATGACAGGAGTAATGAGATTTTTCATTTTGTCAAATTTAGAACACTCTAAAATCATGTTTTTTGGAGACAGAATAGAACTTAAAACTATTGAGCCTAAATTTCCTTTTGCTTCTGGTAAAATGCAAGTTCTAGGCTGTAGCCGCTTTTTCTGTTTTGTTTTGCTATAATTTTATTCCCTTGGTAATCCCAGAAGCAGAACAAGAATTAATTTCACACAAGGATCTTTATTGTTTGCATAGCTCAGTATTCTGTTTAATTACAAAAACATGTTTGTTGGTTTTTTAATTTAATTTTCTTTGACAAAATGATGGTTCAAATTAAGAGGAAAAATGTTTTGCAAAACTCAACAGTTTTGAGAAACCTTAAACTATTTTTCTTTCTGTTGTCTAAAGTTTTGAAAAAAACCTAAATGCTATCAGTTTTTTATTATTTTTTTTTAAAGGATCAAAGACCCATTGATTATGGCCAATTAAGCCCAGACAAGTAACAATGGATGATTTTCCTAAACACACTATCACATTAATATATGGTTTTTAGATTCACTGTGGGTGAAATTGTTCTGAACATGGAGGTCACCAAATACGTTATTAGTCACCAAAATTTCACTTACAGCTCAGGCTTCCATATTGTAATGAATAGTGTGTTGATTCTCACTGAAGAAGGCAAACATCTGTTGAGCAGAGAAGGAAGGGTTAGTCAGCTTTCTTTGAGAAATAAGAATGCAAATTAAAGTGGAAATAATCTGCAAATTTAGTTCACCTTACTCCTGAAAGTGAGGACATGCTCAAAATCACCAAAGATTCAGCCAAAAGCTTGGGTGTCACATGAAACTTAACATTCATTGAAAGAAGGATATCACAAGATGCAAGTTTATTTCTACGTGATCCATGTTGCCAGTCTTTGCAGATCACTGGAGAGTCTCCCACTGGGTATTAGTGAAAAAGCTGTAAAACCCCAGAATGATCTTGAACTTTAACAGAAATTATTTGAATTGAAAATTCACCCATGGATATTTTATTTCCTAGTGGTCTTCTAAAACACTCTAGTCTTCCAATAATGAAAAATTAACAGCAATTTTTTACCAGCATTTTAACAGAAGAGCCAATAAGATTTTTCTCCGGCGCCTGTGCTAATTCCGCCTCTTCTAGCTGTGGTGCATTGAAGACAAAGGGAGAGATATCCAAAGGCTTAGACTGGCTTTTGCTTTTTGATGATCATACAAAAATGTTCTCTTACGATTCCTGAAGAAAGAAAAACATTTGGAAATACTGTTATGTGGGCACATAAGATCTCTGTTTTTTTACAAGAACAGAAATGTTCAATAAAACTCACCTACATACTCCCCTAACATACAGAACTCTATCAAAGTCATTAAAAATCAGAGAAGGTGGAAAATTATGTAGCTCTGAGTATTGCCCTTGGGAAACATCTCCCATTTGTTCCCATTGCCTCATTCCAGAATTGATTTTCATATTGCCCAGTGTGTTTATATATCACAGAAATAAGTTGTCTCTAGCTGGTGTATTCTCCCAGAATCCAAAATTTAAAGCTGTTCCACTGGACACCAGAGAAGTACCAAAAACTCCTGGAAACTATGGTGTGTATAATCCATCCTTCTGCTCATTTGTACCGTGATTTTCAAAAATATAATGTTTAATAAATGGAACCAAAATAAACTAAAGCAAATCTTGAAGGATATACAACACAATTAATGTGATGCAGATTTTGATAACATATATGCAATTGACCGTATCCCAGCCAGTGATTCACTAAGCATAAATCTTTTGTACTTGAAAGTAATAGAGGTGAAATCTCAGCTCTGTTGAAGGGAGTGGGAGTTTTCTCTTTGATTTCTAGGGCCTAGATTTTACCCTAGGCACATTTTCTCTTCTAAAAGCATAAATCACATGGAATTAATTGAATGGACAAATTATATTAAAGTGGGTTTGTTGTCTGCTTCTGTCTTTAGATGTGTACTATGTACTGTAGACCTGAGATGGTACCAAAGAGATACTGATTTGAATGAAAGATTTTCTTGACTTCAAAGAGTCGGTGATATAAACTCAAATCTTCTACTTATACATGTTCAACCGATCACTTAGATAACTTCACCAAATAATATCCTTGCACACATACATTTCATTTCAGAAATGAAACTAACTTACCCTCTATAGGAGGATTTCATTATAAGGAATACTTAGGTACTTTATTTGAAAAATGTCCTAGAAATAGTCTAATAACTTATTTGTTCAGATCTGCCAATTATTCTCACTGAAATATTTGTGAATTCTGTTTTCTAGTTGCTTTAACCAGAGAACTAAATGTGAAGATGGGGAATCTTTAGATAATTTAGTCATTGTACGTATCTAAAATTTGTTTGAATAGGCCAAGTAGCATGGAGGCATAATTTCTGTAGAGTCAATATTAGGCCCTAGCTCTGCCAGGTGCTTAACTATATGCTGTCCTGAAAAAATGTGAGATACGCCTGCCTGGAAAAACAGGGAGTATTGCTGTCAGCATCAGCATCAGTTCTTGTGTCTTAAATTAGATGTATCCCCTGATTCTTGCTGAATTCTGAGTTTTATGATTAGCTATTCAAAACACAGTGTTTGAATGATGAAGTCGCTGACACGAAGAAAACCCCTTCATTTCTTTTAACTGCTCAGAGTGATCCGTGAATTCCTCCATGAGCTTCTCTTCCCGTGGTGACCTGAGATGACCTGAATTAACTATGATGCACTATGTGGAAAACATTCTCTCCAGTCCATCCTCCCTGATTTCTCACTTTTAATTTGTTGGCCACCCACCCAACTTTTTTCTTTTTGTTGTTGTCCATATTTTCCTATTTCCAGCATATGTTTTAAGATTAAAAACTCTTACTTGGCAGATGGTATAAACACTGTACCTCAACAGATGTTTTTAGTGTCAGTGCAAGAAACGGCCACACGCTGATGCGGTTCTGCTTGGCACTATTTCTTGTCTGGAGAGACTGACACTGCATGAATATATTCGTTTTACTGCTAGGTTCTTTTTGTCATTTTTTTTCCCTTCTTTCCCCTCTCATGACACTGTGGCAAATTTGGTATTTCTGTGACTTGTTCCCTCTTTGCATATGACTTCTTTTTATAAGTTGTCCAAGTCTTGTTTCTGAAGACGCCAACTGACCTGAATTTACCTTTGAGCACCTCTCCCTCCCCTTTAACTGTGTTACCAGGAATATGTTTTCAGGTTAAGTCGTAGCCTTTACCAAGTGTTTTCATGTGTCTCAATATCACTATTTCTCTCCAAATGTATTGCTATGCAGGCACATGTATCAAAATAGTTAGGGCCTCAGTAAGTACTATCCAGTACTAAGTTCAATGGTTTTTCTATTTACTCAGCTGGTCATGTTCTTGTATGAGTGAGGTTTTTTTCAAGCTGTATTTGAAACAGGGGACAGGTTATGTAAGGGCATAATAAAAATATGGCTTTTGTGAAGGCACAGGCATGATCCAAAAGAGACTTTCTTTATAAATCTCCTTCCATCTCCTAATCTGAATGGATTTTTCTGGCTTTCTGATTACAGGGGAGGTTCTTCTGTGCAAATTCATGCCAGGTAACAGCTGAAAATGAGGACAGGAACAGTGGACAAGAGCAAAAAAATTTGAAGCTAAAGGCTATGAATTTAGAGTGCATTGTGACCATAAAAATCTCTGCTGGCTAAGTGTTACCAAATGGTGCAATATGAGACACCACAACATTTCCCTAAACTTGCGAAAGGCCATAATTGTGGCGCTCCAGATAATCTCATGTGGTAACTGCTTATAAAAATTGACTCTTTAATGGCAGTTTATGTACCATATCTTTACTTTATTGCTCCCCTGCAAGAAAAGGGAAGACAGTTAAATGAAGCAGATGGTGGAAGAAAAGAATTAAAATCACATGACAGGGCACAAGATTTTCAAAGAACAAGCATATCTGCCATATCCACAGCCCCACCATGAAGAGGTTCACCTGCCTGCTGAACAGCATTCTCTTTGGAATCCAGAAGAGGGATCAGAGAATGCTTTTCCAGCTGCCTTAGCTAGCAACAGTGCTCTGCTATCTCCTTCACTCTCAATGTGTTACCTTCCCAGCCACTCAGAGAAGGAATATACTCTTTTGGGTCACCTTTGAGAAAACTGAAAACTGGAGTGCAAACCCACTCAAACTGTGAGGGGAAGGGGGCTGTAACCAATATTGTCCACTGTCTAGTCAATACTTCTAACTGCTAAGCTACTACACAAAGCACAGACCTGTAGTACTGGGTTTTATAAAGAATGATCCTTTCAAGGTCAGCATCCAGAAGTGGATGCAGTCCCTGCACTCCAGGCAGCAATGGGAGTTCACCTTTATGTCTCCTCTTTTTGCAAGCCATCTCCTGGAGGTGCTTATCTTCCCCCCCAGGCACTGGCTGTGAGCTCCCTGCTAGGCTTGGGCACCTGTTTTATGTATGGATACTTTTATACTAAAGTCATCCCCAGAGCTCACTCCAGCAGACAGCCATCAAATGATGCTGCCCATATGTGCATGACGTGTCCTCCTCTTCTCTACAATGGTTTCAGGGGAAATGATGCTGCTGTTTGGAAGAAGCAGTGCAGGGAGCAGCTCCATGGAGGCCATTACTCATTTTGCTTTTCACTTGCTGCAGATTCCTAGGGTACTCCCTGGGCCTTCCTTCTGTCTCTGCTTTATAAAAGTACCTGAAGACATTACTTCAAAAGTTAGGGTGATGGACCTCAGCCTGACCTTAAATAGCACTTGGTGGACTATCATATCTCTCCTGCAGGCCGCACAAACACACAAGCCTTTAGTGTCAGGGGTACATGTCTCATTATTCCGGCTGCTTTTCTCTCAAACAAATATTTATTTTGGAGAAAGCAGGGGAAATCCAATTCTCTACTTGTGGTTTCGATTCCTTTTGTCTGCAACATGTTCTGCTAGGGAAGTGATGCACAGTGGTTTCTTTTTCAAATTTGCTTCTGGCTCAACAAGAAGGTGGGTGACAGTGCAGTTGGAAGTCATCAAGCACAAGCAACAGTGTTTAGTAACCTTTTGTATAACTCTGCCCTCCAAGCATTGCAATGGCTTCCTTTCTCCTATCATACTGGGGGAAAGATCCTGGGAGGTCCTGAGTAACTTTGAATTTAGCTGAGAAATCCCAAGTCCTGAATTTAAGCTCCTAAACATAGCACAGAAAAGCATCACAAAATCTCTTATCCATGCTGAAAAAAGGGAACAAGTCATACAACTGGGGTAAAGTGAAGCAAGTCTCCTAAGGGCATTAGAAGAAGGCAGCAACAGGGCAATTAACATGGGCAGGCCGAAATAACCCCCTGATGCTAAGAGTCAAATCCTAATCTCCTGGGCACCAGTTGAGTAGATAGGACCTTTATGGAATACTTGTATGCAAGACAGAGCAGGTGTCAGATTTTTCTCAACCCAGTGGCAAGCATAGCTGCATTATTGCTACCAATTAAGCAAAAGTCAGCATGAAAGACATATTCAGAAAAAAAAATTGTCTCTAGATCCAGTAGTTGCAACTGGTTACTTGCTAATGACAAACAGTGATGATTGGTGATATTTATTCATGTGGTAGACTTTCAAAGCAAGAAGCTGAGCTTAACAACCCTGGCTAATGCTTTCCCAAAAGCAATATAATGGCCTATTCAATGTGCTAATACTCAGTTCTATTAGCATTTCTCATGTGCAGATTTTGGAAAGGAAGAGAGACAACTTACCAGGAAATGGGGATTTTTTCATACATGTAGTGCATAAATACATTCATGCCATGGAAGAAGTCAGGGGAAATACCTGCTTCATGACTGTGCAGTTTTTCCTTCTACAGTAGTTTCCCTTCCATTCAGTTCTCTAGAGGAAAAAATTATTTTGTCTTCCTTCATGTCCACTGCAAGGAGAAAAGGTAAGAAACCTATATGCATACTTTGAAGACTTTCTTACTTTTAAATAAGCTGTTCTATTTTACAGTGATTGCATACATGCATATTGACACAACATGAGCACAGAGGAAGGCTGCATATTCACCACAGAGAGGTACTGAAAGTTCTTTGTACCAATAAAGATTGTAAGAACACTTACAAGTGCAGCAGCATTCTCAGATGCTTACAGAATGGCCCAGGGTCTCATGAAATTGAAAAGAGCTTCACATGAATACTTGGCAGATGACAGGAAAGGTGAAATTTCTCAGCATTACCACCCGCTTAGCTGAATAGCTAGTGTCATTCACTCCAATCATAGAAGCAGCCTTGACTGCAGTCTCAAAGCATGACAGCCTCTTATCTACATGAATAGTCTGCACACAGTGATGACAATGTCCCTAGATCACTCAGCTGTTGACAGAAAGAGCCTCAGAAAACATCTGGAATTTCTAATCCTGTCAGAAATCAGAAATAAGAGAAACAAGAAATAAGGTAGAGCGTTACTGGCATTCAGAGTGTGGAGGAAAGACATGAAGATTAGACAAAATTTAAGTTTCTGACTGAGATGGAATTCTGAGCCAGAAATAAGGATGCTTCTTGAAAGAAACATCCCATGAGGAATGGATAGTATACAAAGAAAAAGACTCTCTTACCTTCCAGCAGAAGGCAATATTCAATAATAAATACATACTCTCTGGCAGATATACCAGTGAAGAAGTTTCTGAGCATTCACAGGAAGAACATAAGTGAGGGTCGTTAGCACCAGTTTCAAGTCTCATGGAGGAAAAAAGCCCTTAACAAATAGCAACCCTTTAAGAAATTTGAGGACCAGGATCCAGAAGTCCATCTGCAAGACACAGAGGATGCTGTTCCTTTTGTAAGTAGATTTCTCCTTACCATGGCCCAAGAAATTAAAAAAAAATAATAATGCAATTAATCAGATCTTAAAAGGCACACTAGTCTTTTCAATAACATCCAAGGTTTGCCTTGTCCCTAGAGAATGATAACAACACAGCCACAGAAGCAGAACAAGCCAACACTGATGTCTGGAAGAAGTATGAGTATTCATCCTGAGACTCTCCACACATTTCTAGGAATGAATACTAGGCAGTTATCACTAAAGACTGAGGATTCCTTTTTTTGTTTTCTAACTCTCTGAAGTCTATCAAAAGACCCAGCAGCAGCCCAGAAAATCATTGTCTCTGCTGAAGAATGAGCTCTCTCCAGCTTCTAACAGACATTCTGCTCACTCATGGTTATTTGCATTTATTGCCTCTCAAAAAATGCACTTTTTATTCAAAGAAGAGAAACAAAGAAATGTCTCCTGGTACTGAAATCTTGGTTCGAACCTCAGGGATAATGCGGAAATGTGTGTTCCTAACATCTCAACTTGAGACAACTGGTGCTCGAGACAGATGCCAGAAGGGTTGAGGACACTCACAGTGCCAATGATGATGGGCTTGGGTTGGTGTCATGTCTTGGTAATCATGACAACCAAGAGATTCCCAGAGAAATAGTCACTGACAAGATGTTCAATAGACTGCTTCCAACCACTTGGCGCTATGAATAAAGATCATGTTACTAGCGGTGGACTTGCTACTATGACAAGAGTGACACAGTTAACCTCTTTGTACCCCAGAGATCTGCTGCAATAAAGTCATAGAAGATGGCAAGTACCATTTTTTCTTGGAATTCTTTTCCTGGCAGACTTAATGGGCACCTGGATTCTGGGATTAATGGCCTAAAAAACAGTGTAAGAAAGATTTTCATGGCATAGGAACATCCTCTAAAGCACTTGCAAATTTTGGTGCATGAGATCTTCATTATTGTTCAGGTAGAATGGCACAATCTGACCTAGCACATGTGGTTTCTGAAGACCTAAACAAGGTCAAAGCAGGACCAGAGATATTTCTGAAGGCTAGGTTCAGAGATATTATGGAAGGTTAGGTTCTCCCCTTCTCTAAGCTTCAGGCTTGAAAGTTGAAACTTTAGAACAGTATGAAATATGCCTTTCTCACAAACAATCAAGGAATCTAGCCTACCAGTATGTGGAAGCGAGAAGGAATCTAGTCACCTTCTTTGGAAGGTTCAAATGAAAAATGAAGAATTGAGATAAACATGCAGAAGCTACACACAACTCCTCAAAGGCAATGAAAGAAAGAACTGTTCAGAGTTTACCAAAGGAAGTCTAACCCAAGCTAGTACACTGTTGAGAAATGTTAAAAAGCAAAGAACTCCAGCACAATTGTGTCATCAAGAAGGAAAGAATATGAGGCACGTCTCATTGTACATACCTGCATAAATCAGATAGCTCACACACTAAATATGCTGAACGAAAAAGATATTTGGTCTCAAGTGGCAGGATTTACACATACCCTCTGTGTCAACGTGTATGTTGATTATCACTTAAAGCCAGGAGATAATCTTATCCATCTGTTCTTTTATAGACTATACTTTCTTAATATATTTCAAAATAAACAAATCTTCATTGGTGGAACCTCCAATTCTTCTTTATAATGATGACACAAAAAATCAGATCTGGCCTTAATCCTTAAACTGACAAGACAAATATTAATATTCACCCTATGAAAAGAGCAAACAATGCCTTTGTAAATTCTAAGAGTCTTAGTTTATATTACGGCAACTTGTAAACCTATTTTTTTAAAAATTCTATTTTGTAGGAAGTCATGATCTTCCAAATATTGAAACACTTGTTTATAGTTTGGTTTTTAATAACCAAGTGCATTAAACACTTTCTGCTCTAAATTTACCAGTTCTTGGATCTTCATCAAACTCTCTGTAGAGTGCTACTCCAGGAAAACACTATCCCAGCTCTGATGACAGCTTAAATTACTTTATATTTTTAAAGTATTAATAATTTGCAATATTTGAAATTCAGAATTGCACTGAAAAGAGGTTATTAATTACTATTATGAAGCAAAGCCTCAGACAGGCATTAACTACTGTTGTCAAGCCAATCCCAGATTTGTGTTTCATATTTACTTCTCTCCTTTACTATCTGCTTTTATTTTAGATTTATGGGATATACCCAGCTGAAGTGGTTTTGATGCACACATTGTCAAGCCATTCAAAGAGTGATTGACAAATGCCAGCCCATATAAATGACATTAGGATACTGGACCATAGTTACCATATTCAACTGTGGGTGTACTAAAAGTAGGCACATGTATTCCCATTTAGCCACTTAAGTCATTCACATCACTAAAAAGGAGGCCACTTGTTTAGGCGCCTTTAGTTGAGTGACTAAATTGAGACCCCATGTGGCATGCATATTACAAAATAACAAGAGCTTGTTCCTTAATAGGCTCCCATGGAAGCCAACGGGAGTTTAGCCATGGAATTCAAAGGGGACGGACTGCACCCAACTAGGGATTGTGTAATAGCTTTTATTTTGATGTTAAGGTTTTGGTACTTTTTCTCAGTAAGAAGATTGAAAACACAAGTTAATAAATCTTCTAATTAAACCACTTACCAATATTACAACATTAGTGTTGGGATAAAAACAAGCAAAAAGAAAGGCAATTATAAAAGCGGAAAAGGAACAAAGACAAAGGAAGAAAAAGGGACAAGTAGGTGGACTCTGTCTTTGGCTGTCAGTTTGGCTCCTTCGCTCTCTCCAAGGAGTCCTTTGAGTAACCAGGCTAGGCGGCAGATTTCAAAGGTGTTGACAAGCCTGGCAGACCAGCGATTTCAATTTGTCCCTCAACAACAATGCCAGGCAGCTGTAAATGACTCTAACATTCTCCACTTCATGATGGTTCCAGGATTAAGGATAGATTTTTTGCTTTGAGTCCAGTATGGACTCCCTGCTAAGAGGCTCAAGCTTGCTTAGACAGTGAATACTTTCAGTCTACAAGCCACAAGCCTAGTCTCTTTTGCCAAAATAAAAGAGGAGAAATCTTATAAAAAATGGAAAAACACTTCAGGAAGTAAATAAGACAAGCGTGAAAGGGACCCCACTCAACCACTTTTCAGGGGGACGTATATTCTGAAATACCTTCAACAGTTTGGAAGTCTTTCATCATTAAACTGGAGGTATGTTACAAATATTTTTCTTGTGCAGAGGATAGACAGTACCATTCAAAGTTGCACAAAAATAATAATCAATTACTTAGATTTTTAATAAAAGGTGGGCATGTTTCCCAAAATGCCTCCTTCACAGCTTGGACAGACCTTTTCCAACAAACCAAAAATAGTCTGTCCTTTTGCTACCTGAGCTCAGCATCAGGCTATGAAAAGAATCAGCAGTAGGACAGTATCTGTGGCAACATCATGGGTGTCAATGGACCAGCCCTGTCCCTACAACCCAGTAAGAGGCTATAAGGCACTCACATAGCAATGCTACTTTTTAGATCACTTGTGAGGTGACCAGAAACACTGGACACTCCAGCCTCCTTTTTCCTTACAACCTGATTGCCCAGGGTTACTAAACTTTGATTTGCAGTGTGAAGAAATAGAAGGGACAAGAGTGACTGAAATACAGACTTTTTCTAATATCTTCATATTTTTTTTTTTTAAAAAAAGGGGGGGGGAGGCATGTTGTGATGTTCACCTGCATTTTCAGCATTGCAAACCTGCAGAAGGAAAGATGAGTATTTGGCTCAAAAAAAAATCCTTTTCGTTTGCAGTTGTGATTATTACATACTTCACCCTGAATCACTTAAATAAATGGTGTTTTGTCATTGACTTCACTGGAAACCGGCACCAAGCCTTCATTTGGTAATTTCAAGTCTGTTTTACAGCTGTAAGCCTATGCACAAAGCACATGGTTTCTGACGCGTTACAAGTTAGAACTGTCTAATGAACATCATCTTAGAAGATCACTTTCTTTTATGTATAATTTGTTGTGTCTTCATCAGTGAAACCAACTCACAAACGCAAAGCAAATACATTGGGGTTGAAGTTAGAGCTGCGATAGAATACACAATGGTAAAACATTTTATCTTTCTTCAGTAGTTGTAATAGAAGCCTTCAAAAATTTGAAGTCTACTATAAACAAATACTGCCTTCTTTCAGTAGACTTTGTCAAGTTAAGATAGATGTGAAAATAAGCTAGTTTCAACTCATTTTTAGTTTAAAAAAAAAATAATTAAAAATAAAAATCCTAACGCATCTTGTCTTCCAGGGTTGTCCTTGAATAAAATCAAAATGTATGTCTATGTCTGTACCCCAAGGAAAAAAAAAACGCTACTACGGACAACATCAAGAGAATTTAAATTTTTCTACTACTCTTTTCAACTGCCACGTGCAGTGGCACTGCAGGTGCCAATAACAAAAACTCCATCCAATGATTCTAAAACACACTGTGTTCTGAAACATACGTGGCTGACTGACAACAAGACATCCTTTTTTATCTTATTGTCTCTTTCATGGCCTAAATTATTAATTTTCAGTGTGTCACATGTAACTCTGAGCATAAAATTATCTCCGGATATAGTATTTCCAAACTGTTGCCGAACTGGTCACTTAAAGTTGTTTATCATCTCACTGTTTAATCTGAGATGAGTTAAAAAGAAACAGAGGGTTTTCTGTATTCATACAAATAATATTAACAGTGTATTTCTTAGCCTTCCTAGTTACACTTCTTGCATTTGTCTAGAGAGCTTCTTGCCAACCTTAAAATTCATTAATACGGGAAATACTGAGCTCATTGGCTGCAACACCTCCATTGTAGAAATCAGACTACTACTATCCAACCCATGTTCTGGCACAAACCCAGTTTTGTTCTCTTCCTTTTTAGTCTTCTTCCCCCTCAACCTCATTAAAGCCCCACAAAATTACCTCTGGAAACAAATGCTTTAGAAAAAGTCATGTCAAGGACAGTCTGTAATGCCACCACTTCACGGACAGAGCCACGGCAGGAGAGCACAGAACCTCATGAAGGCCATGGGGGCTCTGCCTGGGTGTGGGGACATTCCCACATGGAAGGGATTATAGAACTGGAGAAGGAAGCCAAGAAATTTTTTAATCCTTAACATGATCATGTATTTTGCATATGTTGTGCAGCAATATACCTTTCAGTTGGGACTGGTTTTGTTATGCTGAAGTTCATCTTACGTAATGCTGATCAGTTAGACCACAGATGCTGAATTAAGTGGGCCTTCAGGAGTTGGCCTTCTCGCCCCCAAGTGATTACAGAATCAAGAGCAAAGCGTACCAGGAGTAAAATAAATCAAGTACTGAAGTACAACAGTTAAAATAGGGCTCTATATGGATTTTTTATCCCAAACTTCTCTTGTTTTTCTTTGCCATCTGAGCAGATTTTTGATTACTGCAGCCTGTGTCCAGGTTTTCTTAGAGTTCTGCCAGAAACAAGAGCTGGGGCATGTTTATTTCTGAGGGGAGATCCAAGAGAGGGGATAAGTTCAGCCAGCTAGCAGGCGCTAGCATCCAAGGGAGTGAAAGAGGACATGGGGAGGGTTCATAAATCCATAGCTTTAGAAACAGAAATGAACTTGTCAGTAGTTGTTCCTACAGACATACAGACTTGGAGTGGGGAAGGAAGTTGATGGGATGAATGCACAGGTGGGAAAGGATTTGAATGTAGATAGAAGTGAGGAACTTACGCAGATGAGTATTTAGGACAGAGTGGAGTAGAAGAAAGCTTCAAGTCATAATCTGAGAAGTTTGGGGTGGCTTGGCAAGGAAAAAACACCAATAGTGCTGGAATAGACTGATCAGGGGTGGGAAGACCTTGGTACAAAGAGGTCAGGGGAAATGGGATTGCTGTCTGGGTGATATCTGGTGGGATACAGGTTTGGGGGATTTGAGGATTTGGGGACTAGGGTACAGGAAGTAGAGGATCCTTGTGCAGTATCCCAGTTTGGTGGTAAGAACATGACCATAGCATGACACTTTCACCACAGTAAGACACTGTCACCCTCACTGATACTCAGTATTACCCTCCTTCCTCCCCACCCTAACAAGAAGATCTGCAGGCACATTTTCTGGAGATCCTATTTTCACTGCTGGAAATGCAACAGTTCCAAATCAGAGTTCTAAGCAGAGCTTAAAACATTCAGTAATATGGCAAACCACTGAATGTTTCCACAGAACTGCACTGTCCCTGAGGAGGTATAGGAATTAGTAAAATGGTCAGCATTGCAGTCATGCTCTTTACTTTCATGGTGGCGCTGAAGCATTTGGTACTCCTGATACTAAGTAGAGCACAGTGTAACAGAAAAATGAAAGACCAGCACGAAACCATGTTGAGATGTACCTTTTAACAGTAAGAATAGAAAGAAAAGTGCAATGAGAAAAAGAGCTTGAGAGAAGTCTGAGGAATCACACTTGTCATTCAGGGGCTAACCAAATTCCCAATGCAAGACAAGACCATGTGTGGGATAAAAAATTCAGAATAATATTACTGGGAGACTTAAAATTTCTCCCAGATAAGTGTTAAACCAAGAAGACCCAACATTTCATAAATCCACAACTACTTGCTAATAGACATAATTCAGAGGTCTCTCTCAAACTGAAGACTGATGGTGCATGTCATAGTTATGTCTTTCCTAAAAGCATTGTCTCATTGTCTCAAAGTGACAATTCTTTGGGACCTTGTTCATGTTCATATATATGTACATGTATATCATGCAGACAGCCACTATAGCTAACATACATCAGCAAAGCCTAGTTGTTGGGGGTTTTTTTTGAGTAACCATAACTTAAGTAATTGGTGTAATTATAACATAGAAAGCCTCCCACCACTCAGACATGTTCAGTAGGGACTGACTGATCATTAGCTACCGCCTCAACATTGAATGCCCACTTGAACTTTCAGTCCCTATTCATCCACTTGAGCAGGTAGAGGGCCTCAGCAAGAAGAGGGTCATTTTCTCTATGGAAGGGTTTGGGGCAGCTGCTGGATTTGAGGTAGCTGCCTCCACAGGGAAGAGCTGCTGCTTGCGTAGGGAAAGGAAGTGAACAGCTTCTGTGGAGATGGAAGGGCATGTTTGGCACGTTTGTGAGAAAGTACCTGCCGCTTGAGGGAATGTGACTGCTGCAGGAGGAACTGAGTAGTTGCTTGCACTAGAAAGATGAAAGGGTGTGAGGTTGCTTCATCTGTGGTGCAAAGGTACAGGGCTATAGGTTTCTATGTGAGACAGGACAGGTACGTTGTGCTGATCTGCAGAAGTTTGGGGACACATCTGTTTAGTTCACACCAGATTTTAATTCACTTTCTGTAGCTGAATCATCTGACTTTCAATATCGGCTCTGGCCAACCACAGCAACCTTTGAGCCCTGGCTGCTAAACATGACAGTGAGTGCTTTATGTAACCCAAAAAAATAACGGTGAACATTTGCTATAAGTTTCGTGTTCTGCCAACATTGTGTACGCTAGTGTCATGGTGGGTGGTGGGAATTCAGTGAAACTTTGAGAACGTAGATTTCTTTCTGAATTAAAACATTTCTGTTTCTCTTCTTTTTGTTCTCTTCATTTTCAACTAGACATAGATCTGTCTAGATAAAGTTATATTAATAAATTTATTATTTTTATTACTACTATATCTAACAAAACATTCTAAAAGTGCTTTAAAAATAGGTCAGTTCTTATTAGTGGGAGGAAATTTTATGTCCAAGTTCTGGCTGAGCTGTCCCTCTCATGCTGGCTAAGTATGGGAAGGCAGTGACTGTCATCCCACTCCTCTCTGGATGTCTCCTAAGAAAGCCCTTTATAGTTTATGATTTACCCCTATACCATTAGGTGCAGGAAGTACCAATTGCTTCCTCTTACAGCATCTGGGCTTTTTGTCAATGTTCATTTTCAGGACAATTTTGCACTGTTTATTTTGTTTTGCTTCAATTGAAAAAGCAAATGGCTGTCAGATTCCAGAACAACGCTAACTTCGGTGAGGGATACTGGAAGTACTATGCAGGAATTTGGTTTTATCAGATAGAGCTAGCAAATCAGTGTTTATGTAGCCTACTTTTAGGAGCTTGTAAAAGATGCTGAACTCACGCTCAGATGGCCTGGTCATGAGTATTACATAAAGTTTAAATTTCGATGGTGAGAGATTAGTTGTCATATATCCCCTTGAAATGTCCTAAATATTCATCGTTTGATCTTTGAGAAAACTGTGTCACTTTTATCACAGCACAAAAATCAAAAAACAATAAATTTTCCTTTTTAATTACACAAACTAGTTTTAATCCAAAATAGTTTATCCTTAAAGAGGACAGAAGAGAACCAGAAAGCAATATGAAGCAAACCAATCTATTCTCAGATGCAGTCACAAAATATGTATTTCCCTTCATTCTCCATTCTTTCCCTAGTTCAGCCTCCTATAGATGCAATGTAAAAAAACACAAAAGAAGTCGCAGGTGAGCCACATGAACAATTCGTACTGTATGGATTGTAATTTTCAGACAGCTACTATTAGTCTTTCTTTCTAATGGAAAATATAATATTTACGAATTGATACCAGATAGAAAACCACAATAACTCTTCATAGAACTCATAGAAATCATAGTAAGTTACAAAAAGTCATGCTCAGCAACTACATAAGTACTTCAAGACTACTTAAAAAAAGTCTATCCTTGTGCAGTTGTCTGGGATTCTTGCCCCAAGTTAATATTTGTTTCAAGGAAGCTGTATGGTTACATAAAATGCTACTGGGGTGAGAAGCACCAAAACTAGGATCTGTTGAATTGTGAGCTACCAATGATACATAGTTAACAAGCCAAATGCACCTGTGCAGTTAAAAATGTCATTTACAAAGACAAAACTTCAAGATGGTCTTAGTTTGACAAGTCTGTTATACTTTTCTTGTTTACTTTCTAAAAACTCCCATGGCACTGAAGAATTGATACTGTGATGAAAATAAGGCTCAGGTCATCTACTTGCATGATATTAATAACATTCTCTACCCTAAGTAAAAGTATATCAAATATTTAATGTATAACTAAAGGAATTGGTATATTTGTAATCTCACAGCTTATTTCAAAATTAAAGACGTATATTCTCAAAATTCAAATGAAGAGAGAAATAAAATTTATCAAAAATACACTTTTTGTGAATGTCTCAACTAGTTCTGTCCTGGTTTGGCTAAAACAGAACCAATTTTCCTTTCAGTGATTTTATTTTTCAGTTAAGACTCTTCTTAAACTGCACTTTCTGAAGTCAACAACATGTTTCAGACAGTGTTGGCTCCTAGAAGTGATAACGCTCGATGTTTATAATTAGTACTGAGCTCGCAGTACAATGGTATGCAGAAAAGCCCTTGCTTATACTTAATCTTACAGAAACCAAGGTCACTGCCAAATTCTTTTGGTGCTGCCTTGAGGACACCCTTAGCGTAAGGGTGTAAACGGGCTGTACCTGTGGGGAGGAGTGGACAGGACAGGTGACCCAAACTGACCAGCGAAGTCAGGTCAAGCTCAGTAAAAAGCTGAGAGATCATGGGGGACAAGGCCTGCTTGCCCTTCCTCATCTTCTCTGGCCTGCCCTTCTTCCTGCCCTCGCCCATCTTCTATGGCCGGTGCCCTGGGAATACTCTGCCTGTGATCTGCGCGTTCCTGAATCCAGCTCCCATCTGCCGCTGCATCCAGGAGCCCAGTCTTGGATCTTCCCAGGGATGCTCTGGGAAGACATGAGAATTATCAGTGGGAGCGTGTGATTCAGGGGGAGAATATCAATACTGGGTTTGTATATTTTTGTAAAAATTTCATTATTTTTCTTCACTCTATTATATTTCTCTTTTTATTATTCTTCAAGAAGAAAATCTTACAGGTGGAGGAGCAGGCCATCCCCATGTGCCGAAAGACAAGCCATCAGGGAAGGAGACCAGCCTGGCTGAACAGAGAGCTTTGGCTGGAACTCAGGAAAAAAAAAAAAAAAGAGAGTTCATGACCTTTGGAGGAAAGGGCAGGCAACTCAGAAGGATTACAAAGCTGCTGTGAGGTTATGCATGGAGAAAATTAGAAGGGCCAAAGCCCAACTAGAACTTAATTTGCCTACTGCCATAAAATGTTTCTATAAATACATTAGTAATAAAAGGAGGACTAAAGAGAATCTCCATCCTTTATTGGACACGGGAGGAAACGGCTGAGGTACTTAATGCCTTCTTTGCCTCAGTAAGACCGGTTGTTCTCTGGGTACCCAGCCCCCTGAGTTGGAAGACAGGGACAGGAAGCAGAATAAAGCCCCCATAATTCAAGGGGAAATGGTTAACGACCTGCTACTCCACTTAGACATGCAAAAGTCTATGGGGCTGGATGGGATCCACCCAAGGGTACTGATGGAGCTGGTCCTGGCTGGTCCTGGTCCAGCAGTCCTGGCTAACTGGGGAGGTACCAGTGGACTGTAGGTTAGCAAATGTGGCACCCATCAACAAGAAGGGCCTGAAGGATGATCTGGTGAACTACAGACCAGTCAATCTGAGCTTGGAGCCACAGAAGGTGACAGAGTAGGTCATATTAAGTGCCATCACATGGCAGGACAACCAGGTGATCAGGCCCAGTCAGCAGGGGCTTATGAAAGGCAGGTGCTGCCTGACTAACCTGATCTCCTTCTATGACAAGGTGATTTGCTGAGTGCATGAGGGAAATGCTGTGCATGTTGTCTGCTTGGACGTTATTAAAGCCTTTAACACTGTTTCCCAAAGCCTTCTCCTGGAGAAACTGGAGGTTGTAGCAAGGAGGGTGCTGGTCTCTTCTCCCACATAACAACTGACAGGACAAGAGGAAATGGCCTCAAATTGCACCAGGGTAGGTTTAGAGTGGATATTAGGAAAGATTTCTTCACTGAAAGGATTGTCAAGCACTTGAACAGGCTGCCCAGGACAGTGGCTGAATCACCGTCACTGGAGGTATTTAAAAGACATGTAGATGTGGTGCTGAGGGACATGGTTTAGTGGTAGACTTGGCAGTGCTGGGTTAATGGTTGGACTTGATAATCTTAAAGGTCTTTTCCAACTTAAACAATTCTACGATTCTGAAACTACCAGGAGAGTGTTTTCATTTCTGTCCACAGATGTTCTGCAGTTAGTTTTTTCATTCCCATTACTCCTATGTTTGTCCAGAGCTAATTCAGACTGAGAAGCAGCTATATGTCATTCACCAAACAGTATAATTAAAAGTCCTACTGCTACAGCTGGTTTGAAACATTTGAGAGTTTGGGAATTGCAGAGAACTCATATTAAAAATAAAAAGGATGTAATCACAGCCTCCTGTACAGTTTAATGGACAAGAGTAATTTCATGATTGCAGTTGGTTTGAATGAAACACATTGCTCTAATTATGTATATCATGTGCATACACGCAAAGACTATATCTATATAATCAGGGTGATTTAAAATATTCCTGACTTTCATGAATATAATTGATCTGGGCAAACTGTTTACAAATCATGAGATCACTTCATACCATGGCATAAGATAGAACTATCTTAAAGATGGTCCTCAGCCACACATTTAAACTATCCATTTTTGTGTAGTGTCCAACCTCCTGGATGGATGTAGAGAAGTACTCATGTCTGTAGTGGTTTCTTTTTTAAACACTGAACAACTAAAACACATGTTTCATTGCTTGGCCTGCCACTGGTGAGGATGCCTACACATGTTACTCTTCTCTGTGCTATACTATTCTTTCTGGAAAAGTCATTCCAGACTGATGTCAGTTTGGGTATATAAAGGCTGCAGACTTGTTCTAACTGTAGTATTAAAACAAACTGTGCTTGTGCTAATACTTTCCATATTGCATTTCAATCTACAGTAATTTTTGCTTACTTCTAAGCAAAATCAGTTCTGTCAGTTTTTGTGTTATTAGAAGAGCTGTATTTTCCCCATATGATTCTTACATCGAAAAGCTTCAGATAAAGCTGAAACTAGAAACATCAAATGCTAGCTATTTTGTGGATCACAGCAATGATTCAGGAAACAACCCAAGGTTGAACTTCATCAGCTTTTTATTTCTAAACTAGAACTATTTTATATTAGTATGTTTAGACTACTAGATCTGAGAATGATGCTTTTTATAGAAGGACTTTTGCAGGTTAGGACAATTTTTTTTTTTCAAAAAAGCCTCAATTAAGAATGTTGCCATTACACGAATACACTTTAAAAATTTATTTGTTAGAAGACTTGAAGTTTTCTGTCTCCTTCTCCCTCTCTTCATCTCTCTTTTAATTAAAAGAGCTCTGGGAATTGAAAAAAAACTGATTCTACAAAGTTCTGTGTGTCCTGCAAAAGCAAAACCAATGGAAGGTAATCATGGTCAGTGCCTGTATAAACAGACTGACCTGCCAAATCAAGAGAAATACCAAGAAATATTGAGAAATCAAAAACATAAAAGAGCTAGTGGAAAACCTGGTTTATATTTAGTGGAAACACTTTTATTTTAGCACTTTGAGTTAAACTTTGGAACTGACAGAGTAAATGAAAGTAGTTCTTTTATGCCAGTATACAGGGTATACAGTTCAGGAGTATTCATTATGTAGAAATTTGTATCATGGAAGCTATCCAAATGATACACTGACAACATGAATGGTACATACCACAGAATTTTTGGTCAGTTTGTACAGTTATCGAAACTGCATTGATTCAGGCCTGTCTTTACAATATACTTGATCAGAATTTCTGAGTATTTCTCTGAACAAAAGGTTTCCAATCTGATTTCTTATTCAGTGATACTTCAAATTGTGCAACTTAATTTTCATCAGTTGGAAACTGCTTCATTCATCCTCTAGCAATATAATTGAAATTTGTTTCATTACTGATACTAGAATTATTCGATTGATTCACAGAATATGATTTTGCACTCATTTTGCTTTCTAACTTTGGAAATTAAGTCCTAAATGTTGCCCTATTCTTACGATTTTATTTCAGTTCACACTAACATTTCATATTTCAGAGAAGAAAATATTTCTTAGCACAAATGAAAACACATGATATTAATTTTGAGTATTTTTCATCTGCTTTGTCTACATCAGTTCAGGTAGCTGCTTAGCCAAATGCTTTATAAAAGTATTGTGCTTAATTTACAAAGAAGTCTATTCAATGAAACAGCAGAATACCCTTTTGGCTTGCCCAACTGGATACATAACAGAGACATCTGGAAAAATGGTCTAATTCCACATTGTAAAATAATGCAGAAAAGTAAGAAGATCTTCTCCTGTTTTCCTTTACTGACTGAGAATTGTATCATGTAGGCAACTATAACCCAAATGAACATCATTCCACACACTGCTGATGTTACTTTATTTTTTTCCGATTACTATTTAAGAACTTGATTCTTTTTTCACTTACACCTGACATATCCCTCTTGTTTTTCTGACATTTTCAGTGAATTCTCTCCTTCAAAACCAAGGAGAGCCTCTCAGGTCAATTTTAAGTAGTTCATTTTGTGTTTATTTACAGATACAGAAAATAAATCTTCCATGGGTTTGTTTCCTCTCAAGCTGTCTTGGGCTAATTCTTTTCCTATCATGGGGCCACTCTGTCTTTATTTAACTTGGTTATATTTAAATTTTGTCCTGTAACCTTTGCTATTATTTTTTCCTTAATAGAAAAAAGATGATGTACTATTAGTGTGGCTAAATTTTCCATTTAAACAATTCTAACTTGATGTGCTTCAATACTTAATATATTCGAGATTGCCTAAGTTTTTCCCCCCATCAAGACCAAAGAGAAACATATTGGTAAAACAAGCAACTTAAAGATGACAAGCTTACTGTCAGTATTCTGCTCAGCATGTAAAGTTGGCAGCTGCCTAGCACTTATTCTGCTTTCATAATAATGGACACTGGAAAATGCAGTATTTCTCTCTCTCTGCCTTTCCTAATTCATTCCATATGTAAGCAGAACTTACCTCATGCACCCAGATTTCTAGCACCCCCACACCATGTCGGGGCAGGGTCTACAAAGCAAATAAATAAATAAATATGACCTTGGTGGTTTGTGGTTTTTATACACACTCTTAGTCACACATACTCAGAACCACTAAAAATCACCAGCTCCCCAGAGAGCCAAGATTTAATTCGGATCACACGTTACAGGCCTGACTAGAGAGTATCTTTACAATAATAATATTTACTTATATTCATCAACAGATGGTAAAACAGCACAGGGAGAAATGCTTGAAGAAAAGTGAGCAGTTTTTCACAGAAATAATGGCCACACCAGATACAGACTGTCAATAAAAAGCACATCAGATACACATAGAATATTTAATTTTTGCAGAAATATAGCTTGTTTTTTCAAATTACATTATAGATCAGAAACTTCTTCCTTATGTGTCTAAGAACACTGAAAGTCAGGTTTACACTATTCCTCTCTGCTTCTTTAGTCAACACCTATTTATTATGCAAGACAGAAATCAGAAATGCAGCACTAGGATAAGATTTGACATACGCAGACGGAACCAAAACATTTTCTTTTCAGAGATGTTTCCAAAAGCTGACTTCACCAGCCATAGTTACCTGTGGCCATGTGCAGAAATATCAGAGAGGGACACAAATACCAAAGCAGAACATAACTCCCCTAACTATTAAGCTATTTTTTATAACTATCACTATTCTTTGGAACAGTTTCAAGACTAAACCAGTTTTTACTTTGGTTCAATTTTCTCTCCCTAAAAAGTATTATCCCAGATTAATATATATTTTTCTCCCTTTTTAAGAAGCCTGGTTCATATTGAGTTATCCTTCTCAATTATACTAATATGCCCTAGTTCCTTCAAATCCTAGTGCATAATCTGGCTCTTCAAATTGGGCTGTCACTGAACACTTTACACACAATCATCTGCCTTGAGGTAACGAAATAAAAGTTACTCTCCATACATACTTTGTAAGATAGAAATCAAGAAATTCTACATCACAAAAAAATGCTTTTTTCATGGAACTATGAATTTAACACAGCTGTCCCCCACTACCAGGAAGATAGTTGTATCCTCTACTGTTCTCCTAAAAAAGGGGTAAAGGAATAATTCAGAAAATTATTTTTGCAGCTTTCTCCAAGAGAAGCCTGCAAGAACTGGCGCTACATGATCCATTATTCACACAAAGGGAATTTGCTCATTAAATTACATCAGATAACATGAAAGTAAAATCCAGGCTGCAAGTCACCAAGAGTTAATATGTATAATACAGAAACCTTAACCATCAATCTCTTGCTGGAAAACTGTCCAAGTAACACTCTCTGGCACATATACTTCTACCATTTTTGCATTTTATAGCATTTCTTCCATTCATAGGATCCCTCCAGACACAGAAGATAGCCTGCTAAAATGGTGGCAGAAGACTTCTTAAAACCAGATGATCTTGCTAAAGAAATGAATTTTTATGCATTTTACTTGGTGAAACACAATACACAAAACCATTTTTTTCCTGTGATCAGCTGTAACAGTGATCTTTTTCATTACTCATCAGCTGACCCTAACCATGCTACTAAGAGACAATCCAGTTCTTTTGAGTCCATGTTCCTTAGGACAATTTACTACAGATGTGGAAGAAAACCTCAGCCCAGCATGAAAACAAAGACTTGTTTAATAATTATTTTAAGCATCCATGTGAAATTATAGAGTACATTTCTGTTTGTAAACCATGCAAAACTTTATTTGCAAGATACATGGATGTTTAAGTACACGTTCTGTTTCTGATAGATTGCTCATTCAAATTGTCAAGTAGTCAAATAACATTTTAAAAAAGATGTAGCTTATGAAGACTACTATGGTCAATTTTTGCCAGTTAATGTGTGTGTTTACCTGGCAGACCTCAGTGAAGAGGAAAGACTGCTGTTTGCTGCACAGTTGCACAGTTTAGCTGCAGCAGCATGGAATCTGGGTAGGTTAATCAAAATAATTTTTGTAACCCTATCTGAAAGTGAATTGAAAAAAAAAAAAAAAAAAAAAAAGCAGAGCAAAAACCTGGTCTGGTGTAATTCCTGAACCACTGGGTATCAAACTTCCAGTGTTGCAAAAACAAACAGGCAAACTTTTCTGCTCCCTGTCTGTCTTGTCTCCTAAGGCTGTAAGTAAGGAGACTGCCTCATTATGTACTGCCTCATTATGGGGCTCCTAGGCAGAACAATAGTTTAGGGGTTGTGTTTTTTCTTTTTGCTGTTGCTAGTGACTTTTCCTGACATCGTTATGTTGTTTAGCAATCACCAACTGAAGTTCTTCATTATTGAAATACATACTAAAAAAAGACATTTGGATCTACATTGCCGTAACATCCAACACTTTTTTACTATAATACAAGTGGGTGTTTGGTTATACCTTTCACCTGGGGCCAATCCTAAGAAAATAATGGACTTGAAACTTGAAAGAGCTAACTTGAAAGTACTTTCAAGAGTAGAGCTAACCGAAGTCTTTTCATTCTTTATAAGAAGGCAGTATAGCCATAGATTCTTGCCACCTTCTGTTGCCATTTAACAAGTACCAAAGACACTAGTGCTTGGAAGAGGAAGGCTGAATATGAACTAGCCAAGCTGCAACAACAGCACTCTTATCTGTGGTGCAATAATATGAACCAATGGGTACAATAAAATTAGTTCATAAGGGCAAAAATAGCAAGTTGCCATAACACTTAAGCTTTTTCTCCCTTTAAAAATTTCTAGTAAACAAAATATAAAAATGCTAAAAGTTATCCTTTCCTTATTTTCTTTTGTACATCTGTTATCTTACTGAAGCCAATTTTCTCTGAAAAGCTGATGTTTTATTGAAGCAAATCCAGTAGCTGTACAGCTGTGCAGAACAGCAATCCATTACTCGCCAACCTGAGAACCACACAAAACTTAGGAAGAATAATTGTCTCTGAATTTCAAGACTCTCCATACTTTTTTCCCCTCTTACTATATTCCAGGGACCAAGGGGTTAATTCGAGCAGGAATTTTATAGTACATTAGCTGCTCCTGTCTGTGAATGCAAGGTAGCTTCTTCCACATCTCATGAAGAAGGTACTTTTAATTTAGCTTGAATTTTCTGCTGGGTAACAGCCTACATATGGACAATCACCGTGCCATAGTCACATATCACAGGTTGACATTCTAGTTCATCTCATTCATATTCACTCACTTTCAGAAAAAGAAAAGGGCTGAACTGGAGCAGTTGCTTTATCATCCGATGACCCCTCTCCAGCTGAGAACAAGAATAAGAGAAAAAAAGGGAGAAGCCCCACAGGTTGAAATAGATTTAATAAAATAGCAAAATTAATACAAAGGCCAACAAAAAATGTACAAGCTTACACTCAGCCTAGTCCTTGGGATCAGCAGAAGGAGCAGGAGACCAAGAAGGAGAAGCCCCAGAAAGAACTGTCTGCCCTTTAGTAAACTTCCTCCTTTTAGAATGATTGTGATAAAAGTGGTATGGAATACACCTGGGAGTCAGCTTGGGTTAGCTGTCCTGACTGAAACTCTCAGATGACTCAGGACTACATGGTCTGCCTGCCATGGTTGGCCTATGATTCTGTTCCTGCAAAACCAGGGCACCATTCCACCCATTATCCCATACCATTTACATCATGCCCAAGTCACTATTCTTCCCTTTTCTCAATACACTTACACACACACGTATATATAGGTCTTTTAGTCCATGACTTATTTCTCATAAAGTTCATTGAATTCCTTTAGTCTAAAACCATGGGTTCCATGTCATCAGAGTCCTTTAGGGTAGGACAAAATGGTGTGACATGTGTCTGGAGTTCTTATCTGGTATATTTTACAAAATAGTAGGGGTTAGAAGGAACCTCTGGAGATCATCTAATCCAACCCCCCTGCTAAAGCATGTTCACCTAGAGTAGGTCGCATAGGATGGCATCCTGGCGGGTTTTGAATGTCTCCAGAGGAGACTCCACAACCTCTCTCAGCAGGCTGTTCCAGTGCTTTGTCACCCTCAAAGTAACTAAGTTTTTCCTAATGTTCAGATGGAACTGCCTGTGTTCCAACTGGTGCCCGTTGCCCCTTTTCCTACCACTGTGTACCACTGAAAAGAGCCTGGCTCCATCCTCTTGACAGCCACCCTTTAGGTATTTATAAGCATTGATGAGATCGCCTCAAGTCTTCTACTAGAAACTGAACTCCCAGCTGACCCGGGGCTACTCATGGGCTGCCTTCCATAGCTGGCCTATGGTTCTGTTCCTATGAAACGAGGACAGAAGGTCACATACTTTCAACAGCAAAATGGTGCAATATTAGACTTTTTTCTAACCTTACATACAACCCAGGGAAACAAGGTGACCAGCTCATTTTCAAGTAATTTTACCACTAATCATTGCAATATGCTAAGTAAATTTATCACCATGTGTATCCTCAACATCTAAATTTTAATTTTAACCAGCCCCTATACAATTAAATGTAAAACAAGATCACTTCCTCACAGCCCTTCACATGGGAGATAAGTATGTTGGAGAATTTGGACCCCAACGTTTGTATTTCTGCTCAGTAAATTTTTCTGTTTCTTGACCTGCTTTTCCATGTATATTTGCAGCTGTACTGGTCCAAACAATGTTCAGTCATGAAAAATTATGGGTATATCAAGTGAAAATTGAAAAAGCTGAATGTACCTCCACTCCTCTAGAGGGAGAAGTGTTTCATATGTGTTTAGAAATGTAAACATGGACATTTTACTTCTATTGTCCATGGATTCTAAGAATGCAGTATCAACAGACCTATCCACAGTATGTGCGTGAATCAGTGTGAGAATCACTTCCTCAGTGACACACCACTCTAATGCAACTTTTCTTTTATCTGCTTTCCCCCAGCCTTTTCCCTCATTTTTCCTTGCATGGTATTCAGTTCTGCAGTAATGAAATTACATTCTATTTTTCTCAGTTCACTCATGTATCATCTCTAGAGAAGTATTATTACCATTTCTGCACCACCACTGACTCCTCTCAATTCACGTCACTAGCTCATCTTCAAAATTCTTCCATTTTACAGTAACTTCTTATTTTAATTTTGTATCTTCCTTTAGTTTCCATTTAGCCTCGCTTTTTACAATACCAAAGAAAAGATGTTGGACCATTTTCACCACTAAGAACAGATATTCCACTGTGCATACACTGTGTTTTGCATTGCTGCGGATATCTTCCCAAGCACTCATGCCACTGACATGCATTTGGGTAGATGGAATCTGTCCGGCTTGGCTCATCTTCATCCCCCACTCACAGTCATTTGCCAAATAACTCTATGCTCACTTTTCCACTCCAAAGCACAGCCTTTGCCAGCATCTTCCTCACAATTTCCCTGCCTCTCTTGCAAGACATAAAGGCATTGGTTTCCAGCACAAGCTTATTTCCTACATATGACTGTTTTAATACCATGCTCTTACTCCACATGAGAAGACGTGGCTGCATACTTTGCCTTTAAGCTAACGAGCTAGCATCTCATCAAAAATTTCATGAGGAGCCTGGCAATCCGTACTTGGTATTTTTCCATGTACCACCATGTGCATCTCAACATCTGAATGGAAAGCCAGTCTTCTCTCGTGGATGTCTCACCAAGGAACATTAGACACGTAGTATTTTAAAGGCAGATGTTGTTGGCAAAGCAAGCTCTAGAGGAAGACTTTAGCATAAATACTTAAATAGTTCCTGATTTTTTTGCATTAAAAGGCACAGATCTAGCCATACAGGCTGACTGATACAGGTTCTGCTCCTACTTATCAATGAATTTAAGGGTTAGAGAACAGAGAAAGGAAATGATGAAGAGATCTACTTTTATAGTTTTTAGTGGATGCTAATTGGGGGTGAGTTTGATGTAAATAGTAGCCAGGCTGATATGTCTCATATCTTAAATTGGAAGTCCAAATTCAAGGCAAACCTTCCCAAGGGCCACCTAAAGTTTGAATAAAACTGCCTTAACAAAATGTAGCAACCAAAGACCCATTAGTTTGGAAATGCATTAAAATTGATGACAGCTAATGCAATGTAGATGTGTTCATGAAAATAACTATGTATGTATTTAGGTATGCAGAGCATTACTCCACATAAATAAATACACATTAATTTACTTCAAGCCAAGATGATCTTGTGTTGTTTTTAAAGAAAGTGGTAATCATAGGATTGCACCAGCAAAGAAACTGTTACGAAACTGGTGCCAGAAAAAGTGGAAAAGTCCTAGTTCCCCTTCAAAACATTCATGCCTAGTGTCCAGTATTTTGGACTCAAAAGTCTGATTAAAGAAAAGTAGAGTTTAATTAACTCTGCCTCAAGTCTGTGTCTCCCTTTAATATAGACATCTAAACATGTGTACATACATACATATCGGCATGCATACCTACATAAATGGCACAGCAGTAGAGAAAGCAAAAGCATAAGAGACAAGATCTCTATCTTCTCTTTGCCAATTAATCATAATAAGACATTTCAAAGGTCATCCATCCACCATATCCCTTAGCTCTCCATCTGCAAAATAAGAACAAGTGTCTGTCTCAAAGGGAAGAACTTGATGAGCATTGCATTACTAGGAGTGTTTACTAAAACTGATCTACACTAGGATATAGCCACCAGGAAACGGCCACCTATTTTCAGTGCAAAGGAAAACTTCTAGCAATAATATAAAGCTACAGTGAAATACACTAAGCAGAGTATTATGAATGTTTATAGGATATGGAGTAAGAGAGATCCAGGGATGCTTTACAAAAAAATTTCTTTTCAGTCACATTTAAACTGTTTCCACGCATTTATTCATCACAATAAATTAAATATATTGCACAAATTATTAAGATAAGAAGTACTTCTCAATTAGGTACAGACTTGTAGTACTGCTAGGTTTGACCTTACTATAATGTAAACATACCACTGTTGCAAAAAGAGAAGGTAAATAAAGTCACGTCAGATAATACCTGTCTTTCTGAAGTAATCCATTGTGTTCTCAATAGAAATAATTTCTTTAAGCAATTTAACTTTTTTTTTTTACCTATAACCTAAGTTGTATGCATACATGTCTCCTTTCAATGGATATAATTTAATGTTTGTAACATCACAAGAGTATTTTTACACAATTTAGATTTTAAAGTAACATTAGTGGGGGAAATTGTGTGTCTTTCATACGTATCTTACCTTATAAAAGTAGAAAGAAGGTAGTGCTCCCAATGTATGATACTCCATGTTTTTTAAATTACAGCCCTTAGAGAATTGTTTGGCATTAAATTAAAACCACTAACAAATTGTTAGTGGTAAAACATTGCATGAACATTGTTTCTTGCAAAATATTGGAAATAACTATTGTAGCATTACTCAACAGTTAAGCAACCTCTGTTTACTGTAAGTATTTGCTCCTCGAACAACGTGTCCTGCATACGTAAATTCATTCCCTTTGGATCCAAACTCCCAGCTCCTAACACTTGGATCACAAAAGTAAAACAAAAATATATGAACAAGTCCTCTTGCTAACTGGTCTAATGTCCATAGCTGAAAGAAACTGCTTACTTCAAATAAATAAATAAATAAAGCATGGCTAAACAGAACCATGCTTATTTTTCAAATCATTCCCTGCAAACAGTTCTCAAGGATAAATGTGAGTTTCTTTCGCTTGTTGTATACATCTGACAATCAAACTGCCTACTGTCCATAATACATCTCAGCATCTCTTTTCGGTCAATGCAATTTCTATTGGTTTTTGTAAAGATGAGTTCAAAGAAATCTTCTGAATTGAAATCTTGCCAGTTCAAATCTAGCCTTACAAAGGAGCTGATACTGTCTCTACTCTGAATTTCAGGTTCATTTCAAATGACTCTTCGTATCATTCCAAATATGCATTGGGACAAATAAAAAAAAAGAAGTGGTGACATTTTATACAGATGCTTTTGCATTTTTTTCCTTTTTTTCTCTCTTTTAAAACATTGCTACATATAACTTATCAAATATAAAAGCACAAATCTTAGAGGAGATCTTGTTATTTAATTATTTTTACTGTGGTTGACAACTAACATACAGAAAATTAATTCAGATCCTACATTAATCCCAAAAGCTTAACAAAACTGGAATTTGGGAAGACTCACAACCATCTTCAGTGTAAACTGAGAGGAAAGAATGTCACAACACATTTAGCACATACTATGCCAGCAGTAGTAAAGCAGAGATGGGAGTTAGCACCTGCTTAAGAGAACAAGCACACTAACACTGGGAGTTGGGGGAATTTCCCATTAAACTACACCATACAGAAAGTAGGTCACTTTTACTCTTTTGAGAATGAGGAAAAGAAACAAAATTCTGAATTATATATGAACCATTACATTTAATTTTCTTCATCTCCAACAGCTCCCAGGAGCCTTGTAGATAGAAAAATCTGGATTTTACGACTCTGGCAATTATTTAAGTTAATACCGTAGTTCTCTGTAACCATTTTCATTATAGCTATGGGTCTGTCAACTTCTCTGTTTTACTCCCCTTTACATTTCTTTCCATACCCCTTGCCTCTGATTTAGCGTTTGCCTGTAAAAGTTTACTCCAGATACAACTTGGCACACAAACATCTTACAAACAGGCTTTAGCTAAAATAAATCATGAATATATCTGCGATTTAACTTATTTAACTCCCTTGCCAGGTGTTACTGGCAGGAAGAAGGGTTAAGTTCAAATGTCTAACGGGTCTTCTTAAAATTAATAAATCTGATTGGCTCAAGCACCACACCCAAAAATGTGGGAAAACTAAATATCTTCCTTGCGTGACCTTAACAGTCAATTATTTTCTATTCTGAAACATGGAGTCTATGTATAAAATAAGCAAAATTTTATGTGGGGGAAAGAACTGCAGCTTAATAACATACAACAAAAAAACTCACTGTCATCTATAAATAGGAATAGCAAAGCCATCTGATAGTAGCGTTGCACTTAGGAGTTGCATTTTATTGAGCGTCAAGTAGTAGGCTAAATGTAAAAAAACTGATTACAACACTTTCATGGAACAGAAGAAACACTGGAGGTCAGCACCCAAAACAGAGGCCTAGAAAATTAACCAACTGCTGCAATTTTCCTTGGGGACCAAGTACAAATTCAGGGCAATGATCATTGTTCAGTGGAGCGACGCACGAAGGACGAGAAAGGGCAAACATACAGACACATGTATAGCAGGCAGTAGGAAAGTGCCAAGGACAACCAGAAAGCATGTAAGATGATTTTGATAAAGAAATTAAGCAAGAAAGAGGAGATTAGGGCAGACCATTGTCTGAGGTGTTAAAGCAGTAAGCCTCTCATGTTTACTTCTTACAGCATTCAGGGAAATGGAAGTTCATAAATACAGACAGAATTGCAACAAAGAATGATTACATTTCATCATCAATTTGTAAAAGAATTCTCCCCAGATATCAAATAATCCCACAGGGTTCAAAAGAGTGAAAACCCCTCAAAATAGCTCAGAAGTCTTGCACCTGAGTCCCTCCTCTCCCAGCACAAACACCTTTGTAACAGCATCTCCCCTTGACCTGCTGAGCACCACATTACTGCCAGCACAGTGCTAGAGTTGAAAGGTGTATTTTGGCAAGTCCGTTCCCATGGGAAGTGCTTCCCTGACTTGGTGTCTCTGCTCCAGAACGAAGCCAGAGAGGTCAGGGGTACTGGTGCTGAGAGGGGCACTGGTATAGCACAGTTAGCTTAGGCCTTGACTCACCAAATGAGAGATGCCCTCTCCATCCCTGACAGCCATCAGGGCTCACTCCCACTTCTTGCAGTCTTTAAAAGTTAATAGCACCAAAGAACTTAAACGTAATCTTTGCCATCTAGGGACGTTTATAAATATGTAAAGGGTGAGTGTCATGAGGATGGAGCCAGGCTCTTCTCAGTGACATCCAATGATAGGACAAGGGGCAATGGGTGCAAGCTGGAACATAGGAGGTTCCACATAAATGTGAGGAAGAATTTCTTCACAGTGAGGGTAACAGAACACTGGAACAGGCTGCCCAGAGAAGTTGTGGAGTCTCCTTCTCTGGAGACATTCAAAACCCACCTGGACATGTTCCTGTGTGACCTGATCTAGGTATTCCTGCTCTGGCAGGGGGATTGGCCTAGAAGATCTTTTGAGGTCCCTTCCAATCCCTAACATTCTGTGATTCTGTGATTCTGTGACACTGGCATGTCACAAGGCTTCAGTTTTGTTACAGTTCTCTCCATCTAAGGCCATTTTACTTAAGAAAGGTGGTGTTTTCTTACATTACTACTCAGCACGTGGCATATAGAAGATGACAGCAGAGGTTAATCTTGTGCGAACCACAATAATAAAGAGAACACAATTTACAAAGAGACAAAATATGGGTGAGAAACAAAGGAAATCATCAGCATGAAGTGATGATGCCAGCTATCAGGCATGGTGGATTTCCAGACAAAATCTGTGTACAGGCATTAAAACTGTGAAAGAAAGAACTAAGCTTCCATGCAGGATTTATAATGGAAGATGAGAAATAGCGTTGCTATAACACTGGGGGGGTGGGGGGAAATAATCAGGACACTCCTGTTGGAGTAATGCCCCAAATGCTGGAACAGATCATCAAAATACTCCATGAAAGAACAGTAGACACAAAAGTGTTTTGTTTTGCCTTTACCTGAATAAATATTTGTATTGAAAAGTGAGAAAGAAATGTTTATACTGAAGAGCTTGCATTCTTGGCATGTACATGTGATCACAGAAAGAATGAAGCAAGATCATTTTTAAAGCAATAGACCTAGCCTTAGAAACATGCCACTCATTGAAAGAGCAGCTAAACTGAGCAGTGAAAGGAACATAATGGTAATGTATTGGTACAGAATAAGTGCACAAAATCCAAACTAAGCAAACAGTATGGAGAATGCAGGTGCCATGTACTGTAGATGCCATCTAACACATGTGCTACAGACAGCAATTTGACAGAAAAATGAATGGCCAGCCTATAAGCTGCAGTGACAGAAACAGAGGAAGCAGAACCAATGTATCTTCATATACCACCGATATGCCAGGAAAAATACAAGCGACTATTCTTGCTGTTTCTGAGACCATTTGGAAAGACCTTGACTGAAAGGAAGGCAATCTGCCATGTGAGCTAGCAGATGTAGAGATTCTTTATGTGTGTTTATTACAGAAAAAAGCAGACAAACACTCAGATGCCATATTTGCTGTTACATTATTAAATCAGCAATCAATCCAAATCAAACTAGATGGCAGAGCCACCTGCACTTCAATTCCAGCCACATCATGGATTAGCAAGGCCAGGTGCTGATGGGGTGGAATAAAACTGTTTCAAGACCAACAGGCCAAAGTAAGTTGTTGATAAGAAGCCCATGAAACAAGTGATAATACCTCTTGGATTCAGCAGTGGATGACAAGATTGGATTTTATTTGAAAGGGACCGTAATCCCATCAAATTCAGTAGCTGACAGCAGGAAATGGATAAATACTTCACAACTGAGAACAGTCATGCCAGACATAATTCAGGAAGCACACCTCTTGCCACAGATAAATTCCAGTTCTGAGTATATATGATGCAGCATGATGCCTGCAAAAATTACTGTAATTAACAGTGAGAGACTTTTCATTTTTGCTCAATCCCAGCTTCAACTGGGAACAGATCAGAACAGACCTACTCAGTTTTACTGATGCAGACTCTATGGTCCAACTACACCACCCCAGTTTCTGGGAGAAAGACCATCTGAAGGACACTCAGACAACAACTCCGATTTGGAAACAAAGTTTGGCACAACTAGCAGACTCAGACTGCTAGTTTGTTAAATCTTTTCATGATGTAGTCCTTAAAATTCACATTTTTCAAATCTTATTATGCAACTACCCGTAGTCAGAAAGATGACACTAAAATAAAAGCATGGTCCTTATGTTATGCATTTCCCTAAAAGATGGGACTTTAAAGACAATAATACATATAGCACAACTCACAATAAAGATAATGAGTTTGCAGCTCTGAAATCTTAAACTTGTTCTGCCTTGTTCCTGATTTAATGTTTTAATCTTGCACCACTTCCTGCTTATTAATATATTGATTATAAAAAAGAAAACAAAACCAAAACAAACAAAAAATACCCCCAAAACTACTCTTCCTAATACAATTACTTTATTCTTGAAGTTATTCATGTTTGAAATCACTGCTTGGTAAGACAGTTTACTTTCCTAGAAGTAAAGAATATAAGAAAGGATCAGAATACAAAGCTGTGCTCTTGTTTTCCTCAGGTAATCTGTGGCAGATGACCACCATCTGAAAATAACCCATAATTCACTTATGGCTTAACTGCTCTTCAAATATTACTTAAGTAGCACTCATTTGATTTATGACACTATCCAAGCTCCACAAGTGATAAATTTTGCATATTACAAGCAGACCAGATTGGCCAGATCACAAGCAGTTTTACCCCAGTAGCGTCAGAGGTTTGGCAGATTAGTCATGCTTGCATATTATACAGAATATTCTCTTCTAAAGAATTTCAGAATCTCCTCAGCATAGACTAAAACCTTAGAGAATCTAACATGATGCTTGTGCCCAGCAGTGATCAATTATTTTGCTTCTCAATGCAATTCTAGCTAATATGTCAAAAGGAAGATAGGAGCCACCCTTCCCTCAAGCCAGCAAACACATCACCCATGGCACGATAGTGTAAAGAGAGGTGAACACCTCTGTCCAAGCACATCCCACTGTCATTTTGCTTGTGAATTATTTGGTGTAAATGAAATCCCCTTTGAAGCGATATGCTGTATACTTCTGGTGATAGGCTTTCATTACCTTCATGTACTGAAAAAAATCAGCAACATATATTAGCAGTTTAAAATTAGTAATAACAATTCTGCCTTCTTCCAATCTGTTGAACACTGTATAAAGGTCACAGCACTGCTGACGCCCACAATTTTTGTTGTCTGTTTTACACAGCTGAGTACAAACAGAGTCACTCATGACAGCCAAATTCTGAGATCAGGCTTTAAGCAGCTATGACATCAGATGCTGCCAAAAGACATTTGATTCCTCTATTGTGAAATGCCAGGTTGGTTCTCGGACATGGTGACAAGCCAGATCCAGTTTAGAAAATTCTGTAGTGAGCTATTGTCTGATACTAAATACAAGATCATCACTCCTGCTGCTGTCGCAAATCACAGGGCATCCAAGGACACATCTAACACTATCGCCACTTTCTACTGTATTTGCAAAATACTGCAACAAAGCTTCATGCAACCAGACCACAGAGAGTGTCAGCAAGAGAATGGACCCAGAACTCATTGCTGGGAGCATGGATTAAGAAGCTGAATTTCATAAGTAAAAAGGGCCATTAGATATTCTTAAGAAGAGTTCTGTGCTCTGCTGTCTTCCACACCTTGGTTTCCACAAACCAAGTAATCATCGTGTTTCCAAGGTATTTTCTCCTGCAAACTCCTGACATCAGAAAAGCCAAAAGACATTGTAATTTGAAGATCTCATTATCATCAAGGAAATCCTAGTGCACAGATATATTTGTTTGCTCAAAAAAGCGTGTGGCAGAATATACAACTATATTTTTCATCAGTGGTCCCTGACAATAAAAAACCAAAATGACAGATCAAAATCAAATTTATCTGAAGTAAAAAAGCCACAGTGAACATAGTCTGGGATTCACTGAAACAAGAAGCTGCTGAGATGCTTCTCTACTTTGGACTTCAGTCTTGTGGCCTTTCCAGATTCAGACTGACCAATCATGTCTAACTATTGCCAGCCCACAGATAAAGCTATCTTCCACAACTAGAGGTAGACATCTAGATTGAGTGAAATTGGCCATGGTATAATGAAGACAGGTGAATGCTGAGGCATTGAAGAAATTCTCATCATACCAATGGGTACCCCTACGTCTTTCATGAAATGGGAAGAACAGAGTTTAGAGTCTTATCAGGTATACCACTAGAAGTAGATTGCCAGGAATAGCCAGCAGTTTTGAGTACAATACAGAAGCCCAGGACAGATTTTTCTGGTGCTGTCACATTGAATACCCTCCCCTCTTTCTCCAGATTCATTCTGACGATAAATACACTTGCAATCCATGTAAACTTTCCAATAAACACAGAGTGATTAGCCTATGTCCTGAGTATCTACAAGCTTGTCTGCAACCTGACATATTGCAGCTTTTCACATTTATTCCTGAGTGGGTTTTTTTACTAGGTTCTGCATGCAATTTAAAGGACCAAATATTTCTTCCTGACTCTCTGATACTAATTTAAATCCTAAACAGAATTATTGCTGATTTCAGCCAATAAGGGCCCTGTCCTAAAGAGTGAGTGACGTCACTGTGGCCAACTCACTATATTGAAAGAAAAAGCAGTAAAAAACAACTGAGGGCAGCTCCCTAAACCTGAGCAGTCTGTGCTTAGTAGACATGGGGCTTGCTTGATTAGCAACTGGACAATTTATGTTGCAATACAGCATATGATACGTAACATATATTATGCTTTTAATTAACTCATTTTCTCCCAGTTTTGACTTTGGGAAAGAGCACAGTTGTGCAAAAGGAAAATATATTAATTTTACTTGTCACTCATCTTGTCTGATTATAGATACTATGGGAAGCCATCATGAACTCAACAAAGGAATATGGAAAGGATCTCAGAATGCAGGTATGAAATTAATATTACAAGAGCAGTTATCTTCTCTTTTTAATCATGAAGTAAGATGACAAGGATAGTAAACGTTTTGCACTAAAAAAGTATTCAGAAAATTCCAATAACATGTATGCTTATTCAGATATGCCAAATATTTCATCCTTTTTTTACAAGATGAGTTTATAAAGACCCTCCTATATTATATTTGGTTAGATCAAGCATTCAGTTCACCCAGCAGCTGCTCCTGATGGCTTCCAAGGGAAGAGTGCGAGAACAGTGTAATATACAGCAGTAATTCCCCAGAATATTTTTGCAGCCTCCAGGGATCTGTGGCTAAGCAATTCCTGAACCAGAGGCAGCATCACTATCTTTAATAGCCCTTGATGATTTCCTCCTTTCATCCAAGGAATCTTTTGCATCTGAGTGTTTTTACTGTCCACAGCATCCTGTGGCAAGGATCTTGACAGCTTAATGATGCAATGTGAGGCAAAAGTACCCTTTTTTTTTGCCTATTTTGAAATTGCCACTTCCTGGTTTCACTTTATATATCCTACTCCTTTCTATAATTCTTCACAGTAAAATCATACCTTATGTATTCACCTCAGTGCCTGAGAATATTATGGAACAGATCCTCCTAGAAGCTATGCTAAGGCATATGGAGCACAGGGAGGTGATTTGAGACAGCCAGCATGGCAAGTCTTGCCTGACCAACCTAGTTGCCTCTATGATCAAGTGACTACATCAGTGGGCAACAGAAGAGCTACAGATGTCATCTCTCTGGACTTCTGTACGACCTTTGACATGGTCCCCCACCACACCCTAAAAATTCTGAATAACAGCATTTGCCCTGCATGATACTAACCTGCTTCCTGTCCCTGAAGCCATACCAGATGCAGCAACAAGCTCAGCTCAACAAGCATTTTCTTATCCCTACTTCTGTTTTTAACTAAAAACTGAAATCTAACCAAGTGACTATTTCATGAAGAAAAATGGACTGAGATTCATTAGTAAACAACATTTTTTTCTAATCTCTTTTGGCCCTAAACAATATACCACTGAGCTTGGCTGATGAAGTCTTCATCTTTTGGGTCATAATGGCACCCTAAACCTAAGCCTAAAATTAATTAATTCAAAGTGACCAATTTGTATAATAAATCCAAATATAAGGCATTTGTTCCCAATTATGCAAACACTCATCCTATCTCTGCCAGTCTTGCAGAATGCAAGAATAAAAAGGCTTTTTACCTTCTTTTCTGAAAACCTGATTCTAGCCCTAGCCCTAAAATTAACATGTACTGTAGAGAGAGGATGAATCTGTACTGGAATACCTAATATGAAGCATATGCTCCTGCCTACGCCATACTACTCTCCCTGACATGTTTTTTCCCAGTTTCCTAGCCTTATCCCAAACCTTCCTTAAATGGAAGTTGTGTCCAGGAATACTGAAAATAAAGTATTTGCTTATGACTACACCAGCCGTCTTCTGAACTCTTAAAAATCCAGCAATAAATCAGACTTGATACAGCCTTCTTTTCTGAAACCCTAACCCTATCTTTCACCAATTCCTACAGAAAAATTAAAGATATTCATCCCCAGTGGTATCTGCATTCTTATTGCTGCCAGTAATATAGATCTGACATTAAAACAGGTTCTCAAGCCTTTTTTTTTTTTTCAAATTTCGAATCTAACCATAATGTTACATATACACAGGAGACCTACAGGAAAAGGCAACATTATGCATTCCCTCTTCCATTCCTGATGACCAGGCAAGTATATCACTATAAGATGGGCTTTTCAAACTTATTTTAAAATTTTAATCCAACCTTGCTGTTTGAAAATCAGTACTCCTGAAAAAGGTTCAAGAATTGGTGAATTATACTGTAGTGGCTATTAAAAGGAGTCTTCCAAAAGATTAAAGAGAAGCTAATGAACAGTATTAAGGCTCCAGGTCAGGCAAAGCTCTATAAGCACAATGGCCAATGTTTATGACTAACCTTTCAACACTGAAACAGTGTTTAGCACTGAGCAAGCCATAACTAAACAAAATGCTTGCCTCATGAAACTCAGCATCTAAAAGAGAGTTTTGAAGGAGACAGGATGCTGTAGAAGCCTTAAAAGAGGCTGTTAGCAATGTGATGTCATTACAGGTCTGCCTGACCCACTTGATTAAATAAATGTTGAGAGTAAAGAGAGTGTTTGACTGATATTGATAAGTATTAATGTGACTTACAAAGACATGGTTTGAATGAGATAGCAGGATACGTTATATCAAATTCAGAGGTTAGTTTGCACTTGGAGCACTTGGTAGGCAATCCAAAGATGGGAATGAGAGATAGAGTGGGATGTGAGAACCTCCATCTATTATCTGTGCCTTTACTTATTAGACGGAAAAAAGGTACATTATATTCAGCAACAGATTCATGGTTCTGGCACACATACAGCCAAATTCAGCTATGTCACCACATCAGTCTGCCTTATACATCCCACAGTGATGACAGAAATGACTGACAGTGGCTGTAAAAGGCTGGTCAGTCTTTTACTTTGACTGGATAATACCAACTAAGTATCTCCCACTGCTAGCATCTGCAGTCTCAAAAATATCTGTTTTGAAAGGGATTTTAAACAGCATTAGACTGCACTACACATCATCTGTAGGCAAAACTGCAAGTAAAATTTTGGAAATTTCTTGTTGAAACTATGGCTACAGGATGCCCTCTAACAATTACTCCAACCTAACTCAGGTGGCAATTTAACTTTAAAATGTGGATCAATTACAGAGAAATATGTATATAACTAATGTTTTCCTTGCAGCAGCCTCTTTCTCCATACAATTAACATTTTTACCCAAGATGTATGTGTGTTTTATCACACAAAAAATAATTTATAATATGAGAAAAAAGTAAAGGCAGATTCAACTGGAATTCAAAAATCCACCCAAACCACTTGCACTGAAACACTAAGCATGACCTACAAGAATAGATTCTATGGTCTTGTGAGGAGAGGAAGCAATTCGTCACTGAATCCAGTCCTTAGGTATCTGAACATAACTTCAGATTTCAGAAGTGAGCTCTGTGACTTTCTTTCACAGGTTAAAAATACTTGTTAAAGCCATCTATACCGTTGCTAAGAGAAATGACACATTTGGCAAGAATATGTGAGGAATAGCTGAAGATTCTTGAAAATAAAGTAGAGTTGGCTTTCAGGTTGTTTTTTTAATTTACTTCAGAATCTTTAGTAATAGTTACCAATAAAATGCAAAGCCTTATATAACACAGATCCAGTATAGCAAAGGATTTCTTCAGAATTTTCCTATGAAGCCCCATCAGCTGAGATAGAAATACAAAATTTAGATCTAAATATTTAAAACCTTTGCAGAAATGTAAAATAAGTATCTTCCATTTCATGTATGGATTTAAATGCAGCTTTCCTCCTGCAATAGTGAACACTGAGACAGATTCTCAGCTCTTCGCAACTCTCTACGCCAGTGTGCCTTGTCTGTTAGTCATTCAGATTAGTCTTACCATACACTGGAATAAGTGAGCAGGGATTCAGGTCTTATCAGGCTGAGTTGGTGGAAGAACATGACTAGAAAACAATTCCACAGGTTATGCATTTTTGTGAAAGTCTTAAGAAAATGAAAAGCCTGTTTTTTCTGCACTGTTTGGAAGAGAAACATGATGCTACTGAAAAAGTCTGTGTGTATTTGCATCAGCTTCTGGATTTCCTCGATGGTTGATGAGCTGCTTGTTGGACTAGACTAAGGCCCTGTAAAGTGCTCTGAAGCTCAAGAGCAATCCTGTAACTGGGTTCTTAGCACTAACATCTCAGGCAGCTCTTTGCATTCTTTAAGTGTTATATATATTTTTTAAAAGAAAAAATGAAGACTTGATGTCATTCTGTAAACATTGTTGTCAGAGAAAAACAGCTACAAAACTTTTAATAGAAAGAGTGGAGTATTGCTTGGGATTTTCATGCATTCAGATGTCAAACTTCTTTAAGAATCTGTGTATTAGTTGTAGACATGACCTCAGCTAACCCAAAGAAAGCCACAGGCACGTCTCCTTTCCCTATTGGCAGCTACTTTAATTGGCAGGTTCACAATGAGCACTTTTGTTTGCATCCTAAAAATGCAGAGTACAATTAAAATGTTTAAGACTTTCATTCTGAAAGTGTGGCAATTAATATGGCATTTTTTTATAGGCCAAGTCATTGCACATTTAAATAGCATCATTCAAACACTTAAGGAACTTGTTTTACAAGGACTCAGATGGTTCTCCATGTAAAATTACATGGATTTAGCTCAGTTTAAAAATACACATTTTGTTTGTTTTCCATTCAGTTGCTCTATTAGGTGCTCTTTCCTTGCACATGTAGTCTCTGAGTATTTTACTACCCCCTACTGTATGGAAAGAAAACTGTGCAATACTTTGCTGTGGACTGTATGCTGCTAACACCTCTTGAGAGCTCCCCATCAGCTGCAACACCAAGGGGATGGATTCAGAGTTGTTGGAGCTACAGGATCCTGTTTGGGTTGTCACATGAAGTTCCTAGTGGCTATGGCGTGGATAACAGAGAACAAAGTTTTCTAGACAGCTCTGAGATAGTAGACTTATGGAGTAGCATGGTTGCTGGGTTTGTATAGTGCGTATCATCATGTTTCCAAAGCAACTAAAAGTGCTTTGCAAAGCAATGAGTCAGATCCTGGTTGTGCAGTAACCACACACAGGGATTTATGTTTTCAGGAACTGTGTGTCCAAGAGCAGCATACCGTTATGTAGGTCTCTGGCACTAAACGTGTTGGGTAGCCACTGAATCAGACTGAACACCTCTAAAGCCACGTGAGCAACATTTGGTGTAATACCGTGGATCAGTACAACCCACATAATATTTACTCATTTGGGCTGTTATGTGATGTGAAGAAACTCCTCACTCTGAGCTCAGCTGAACCTCACTGTCTCTCTCAGTAAAGGACATAACACTAAATTGCATACCACACTTGCACAAGAAAATGCACATTCCACATGCAGTTTGTAGGTCAAATGAAGTGCACACTCAAATCTTGCTCACCCATCATCAGACGCCATCATTTCTCTGCCATTTTCTTCACAAAGTGGTTTGCCAGCAAATCTCCTTGTTCTACCATCAGTTCCCCATGCTGGAAGAAAAGGGATTTAAATTTGTGCTTGGTGACATTTCCGCTCCCACTGCAGTTCACACTAGGTAAACTTATTTCAAACTGGGCATTCCCTGATGTTGAGGCTGGTTGGTGGCTGGTCACCACAGCCCTGACCCACCTGCCTTGTTGAGTAGCAAGGCAGTCTGCTCCCTCAGCTCCCCAGCTATTTGTCCTAGCCACGCTGCCTGGCTTCTTCAGTGTTTCCAAATTTACTGAGACTCTCCCAGAACAGGTCTGGGGATTTTTAATGCATGTCTTGTTGGAAATATCACAGACTTGTTTTCTTTTCTGATTTGGGAAGCAAAATATAACAATTAGAAGTTGCAAAATTGTCTATGAAAGAGGAAGTGCATTTACAACACAACTATTTGCCATTGACTGCAAGGATGGTTTGTATAGCTTGGCTGGTAGCCTTGAGACTAATATTTTAGGAATATTTTCCCCATATTCAACTGCAGCACCTTTGAAAAAGTGGGGTTTCTTAAGTCAGTACAGGTTGGACTGTGACCTACTGCTGGGCTGGAAGGCTGGAATAATGGTCTTTTAATACATGTATTCCCCAGCAGCAGTACAAGTCCTAAATGGGAAGTCACAGAGTCTCAATCCAATCCTTTGGTCCACTGGGGAAATGATCTGCTCCAAAGCTTGTGCCATTTCCTGCTCTGTGCCAATGCTGATGCATGGGCCAGCATTTTGCAGCAATGGACAAAAAGTCTGCCAGGTCCTCAGCCCTGTTCGCAGTCTAACATTGCCTGCACATGAGACACAGCAATTTGGCATTGCCTCTTCTTCCCCTGCACCCTTGACAACAGGCTTAGGCAAAAACAGAAAGGAGGCCCTTACAATCACTTTTTCCTTTGGGAGAGCATGGACCTCAGTCCATAAATTGTTCCTATTGCTTTGTCACAATGCTCCTATCTCTGAGTTATCCACCACTGTACCACCTTCTCTTCAGAACGAGCCATTTCTAAAGGGTACGCAGCAGTACTGGCATGTGATTTCAAACACTGCAGCAAACTGTTTTCAGCAGGTAGAGGCAGACACCAATCCAAATTCTCTTTCAGTCCCTAAAACAGAATGGATAATCCTTGAATCTTAGGTCTTCGGACGACACTCAGCACTCAGTGATGCCAGTGGATGATAAAGGCACAACAGGCAAAGGCTATGTAACATATACTATAAAAGAGATGGATTAGCCAGACAGTTTCATACAGCCAACTCATTGTAAATCTAGTCATATCCAGCACAATCTACTTCTATAAATTTCTATTAACAGTTCTTATAAAAAGTAATGTATTTGCCCATATTTGCTATAATGTCAAATACATTATTTGACAAATTATTTTTTAATTTAATTTTATTTTTTTCAGACTGTTCAGCTAGCTCTAATAATAAAACTGCCTTATTCTGTCTTCACTTCATTTAATTCACTTCCCATTTCAGGAAAAAAAAAAATCAAGACTAAACATCTACCAAATGTTTTTTCTCTCCAACTGAATGTGATGGATGGTCTGAGGAGCATATAAAAATTAAACAAAAAGTGTGTTGTTCCCTTCCAGATTTTTCAGCTGGTGTAAATCAGTATAGCTTCACTGATGCCAAGTTGCAGAGATGTACATCAATTGAGAATCTTGCCTTTCATCTTCAGAGAGAGATATTTTCCCTACAGTTTATATGCTCTGCCTTTTCAGACTCATGAAAACTCCAGCCCACTTTCCTGCCATACTCTGCATATCACCATAAATTATCTCCATTTTGGTTGTTCATTACTGCTCCTAACCTGAGAAGAGGTCCTGTAGAGAAGGCACAGAACTGATGTGACTGGTCAGCCACTCTGTCTGGCTGAGATCCAGTTACTATAATTACCCAGTGTTTCAGTTTCTGATTTTTGAAATACATCCTCAGCAAAAAGGAATATGGATAGGTTCTGTTCACCCTAGCTTGTCAGTTTATCAGGCCCCATGATGCTATAAAACCAATAAAAAACATAGTATCAAAATTTCAATTTAATTTAACATTCAGTCTTGAAGATATTATAATTTTCCATTCAATTTGATCCTTCTAGCCCCTTTATTTCCTTTCCATGAAATCCTGAGGAGCCCACCTATCAAAGGGATCACTTATCCTCTTCCTACCACCTGGAAAGCTACAGGTGTGAGAGGGAAGGAGCCTTTACAAGGTTAAACCCCAGAACTTCCAGGCTCCTAATGTCTCTTGCTCAGCCTAGTCAGCCTCATGCACAGGCAGAAATGTACCTGCAGGCCAGACTCAGGAACATATGTCTGGGTCACCAGTCCACTTCACTTCTCTAAAGGAGCTGGGAGGGAGCTCACTCTTAATCATTCATCTCTGAAATGCTGCGTCCAGAATTTTTGCCCTCACTTGCTATAACACCACTGGTTGGTTGTCTTCCTTCATCCTTCCTTGCTTCCCTCCCCGTGATCCTTTTCTGTCATTCCTCTCCCCATCTTCAACCACAGCCCCTCCCAAACCAGACTAATGAAAGCTTTGTTTTTATTATATAAGCCCATTGTATAAACAAATACATTTTAAAAAATAACAAAACTGTGGAACTGACAGGACATGTGTCTACCCTCACCCCGTATCCAAACACTGAGGTTTGAGCTTGGCTCAGGCATCTCTGAAAATGCCAAATACGGATTTCCACAAACACAGAGAAATGGATCCATAGCTGCTGTAAACAGAATAAAGGTACATTGTTTAAAATTGCCTAGCAAACACACACAGTAAATTGTAGATGCTTGAAGAAAGTTGCAGACTTCAGCCTGACAAAAACTTATGCACATTATTAACATTAAGCAAGTGAGAGTCCCACCTTCAAACAGGATACTCACAATCTTAAAGTTAAGCAGCAGCCCAAGTACTTGAAGGACAGAAGTCTCAGTCATGTAGGCTCTTATGTACCAAAGACTAATTCACACTTGGACCTTAGGTATCTCTGTAATAATTCAAATCAGGCACTTCCAGACAGACTTCTTTTTTTGTTTTAATTGTTTTTGAGGGTAACATTAAAAACACATTAAGCTCCCCTGTAATGGAATTCAACTGATCTGCTTAGGTCTACCAGTGCAAGTGAAAACAGAACAGAACCTAATGGATCATCCAATTTTGATTACAGGAAGAAAGCATATGTAAAATTCAGGATTTTTCACAGAGGGTAGATTTAGATTAGATATCAAGAAAAAATTCTTTACTGTGAGGGTAGTGAGACACTGGAACAGGTTGTCCAGAGAAGTTGTGGCTGCCCCCTCCCCAGAAGTGTTGTATGGGGCTTTGAGCAACCTGGTCTGGTGGGAGGTGTCCCTGCCCATGGCAGAGGGGTTGAAACAAGATGATCTTAAAGGTCCCTTTCAACCAAACCATTCTGTCATTCTATGATTCTATGAAACGGAGGGTCAGCTTTATACAGCAAGCACCCAGTGCTGTTTTGGGGTGCCTGACCACACACAAAGGAAATGCCACCTCTCATCTGGAAGATCTGACAGAGTTGGACAACAAAACACACTGGCAGCCCTCCAGGTAGCCTTCAGATGTCTTCTGTCACTACCACAGTGATGTAGCATCCAGTTTAGGCATTAGCAGAAGCACAGAAGTTGCTGTGCTGCATTCCTACCTGCAGAGGTGTCTGGCATATGTTTAGCTCTGGCTTGGTGCAGCTGCACTGCTCATGGCAAGCAAGTTGGCACGTTTTCAGCTAGCCAGATCATGTCTTCATTGGAGCAGAGGACTGAACTGGAGACATGTCAGGATGAGAAAAGGCAATACAAAAGAAACAAATGGTGGTGATGGCATTGGTGGGAGAATGGAGAAATAAGGAAGCAAATTAATGAAGAATAAAAGTTTAAAACATCAGATTTCTCCGATTTCTTAATTAGCACAATTCTCTTTAGGTTTGGGGTGTCACTGTTGGGTTTTGGTGGTTTGGTGGGGTTTTTTGTTGGGTTTTTTTTAAGTGTTCTTGCATCTAATTTTGTTTCCAACACAATCTTCTGTGTAGCAATAAAACACTTCTGCATGGTTCATTCCTGAAAATCCTAATCTGATTTTTATGGAAGGAAGGGGGCAGCAATAAGCACAACTCTAATTTCACAATAAGTAAAACTCTCTCGCTGGGTCACTGTTCATGACAACATACTATGGGAAAAAAGGACTATAAACATACTACTAGCAGTATAATAAATAGCATGTGCAAAATGTACAGTATAGTAAATACACTACAGGGACTACTTACAGAGTCTCTTCCACTCCATAACCATCATCAACCGTCTTCTGTGGTTTGGCACATCAAATATTTGCTATGTACTTTGCTATTTTAAAAGCACTGCAAATCCTTGGCTGGACACCAAACAAATGTTGTACGTTACTTTGTCAATTGTTGCTTTGTATATTCAACGTCTGACCTTACCTCCCCCTACAGTTCAATGTGTAGAAATGCCAATAAAATACATGATGCTCATTTCCAGTGGCTTTTATTATTAAATGGGTCTGTTACACTGACGAGCCAAAGGATTTCTCTTTAAGGGGAAGTCTCAGAGGAAATCCACACCATTTGGAGACAAGGACTTCGGAATTATATTTGAGAATCACTTCTGTTAAAGAAGTGTTTTGCAAGTTGTGTAAGCACAGACAGGTCCATTATGAGAAGAAAGATAGGGCACTTTCTGCATTGCTGGAGAAGGGCAGATATATAAGTGATCCTGATGCATTCTTTAAATACATCATTGAGGAAAACTACACTGTATTCTAACTAGTAAATGTGACACTAAGACATGTACATACCCCAGATAGAGCCATCTGCACAGGTAAGGGGAGAGAGAGGAGGAATTGTAGATAGGCGATTGTAGGTAGACACTTATCCTTGTCAGAGGACCAGAAGATCTCAGAAGCTGAGTTCCAGAGCATCTCCTAATGCTCAAGGTCTATTAGTCCACATCTTAGTAGACTGGACAGCCTGTAAGGGCTTTCTCACTCCAGCCTGCCTCGGACTCATCAAAGGAATCAGCACCATTCTAATTTACAGAATACTACATCTTATCTGAGTACAGGAATAATGAAACAAATGAAAGGAGTCCAGATGAATGGAAATACAGAAGCAAAAGAATGAGATCCTACTTGTACATGCACACAGAAACGAGACTGCTAACAAGGTTGCAAAGTTGAAGAGTGATTGCCAACCTACTGACTACAACATGGATGTCAAGAGCAATCCGTCATGAGTAGGAACCAGATACTGAGACAATGTCAAGTGGTCCTGGCTCTGATCAGTAACAGATCATTAGAAAATGTACTAGAGGGTGAACATAGTTTCATCCACATGTCCAATTTCTTATCAACACATCTGACATTTTCTCACCAGCTCTAGAAGACTTCCTCTGATGGCTTGGCCTGGATTCAGGCTGGAATCTGCAACAAGACAGCTCCTTGATGGTACAAGCAAATCTCAAACTTATCAGCCCGTACTTCTTTTAAGGAAAATTTTCTGTAAATAATAAGAATGAATTCACAGAAACATAAGGGGGTGGTAAAAAGACACATGTTTGAAATGAAAAAATACATTCCAGGTTTTATTCTGAAAAATAAGATCAGGAAATTAAAACACACACAGCATACATAAGGACGATACAAGAATTATTATTATTGCTATTATATTCCAGTCATAATGTCCCTAAAAACCCTTGTCAGTTCTCATGGATTTGAGTTCCTATGGAAACCACTTTTATTAAGTACTAGGTTTTCAAAACTGTTGTTTAGCAGTTCCTCCTAGGTCATTGTTTGGTGGGTTTTTTTCAGAGATACATTAACATCTAGTAATAACAGCTCACATAGTTCAGCACAAACATTCAGGATTTTGCAGCCTCTCATGAAAGAGGGCACATCTGAGCATTACATTAGCAAAGCCTTTACCTCACCATTCTGAAATGGTATCAGTGAAGAATATATGCTCTAAGCCACCTAGCTGCCTCTATTTATACTCAATTCCAATATTTCATGAGAAACTGCATCCATAACTAGTGCATTTCTGAAGCATTTAAATTATCCCTATCCTATGTGACATAATCTCTTTCCTAAAGGTTGGTTGAAGTGTAAACTCTCCCCTTCCCTTCCCCTCAGACTGTATTCAGATCTGCAGAGACAACTGTCTATTTGTTACAGTAACTCCTTGTAGAAATATGGCCAACTCTATTTACAGACTGATAGATATACATCAAAGACTGACCCCAAGTCTTGGTTTCAGATACTTAACTCAAGGAAAGTAGCCACTCTATCACTCTTCTGTTAGCAGATTGATTACAAATGGGCTCTTGCCAATGCTAAACTGATCCAGTTTGAGGATGGATGTTACATCTAGACATTTCTTTCAGGAGACTGTATTCTTCTGTGCCAGAAGCTAAACTTTCATCTACAAAAAAATATGTGAATGTACAGAGTTCAGTGTTTCAAGGATAAGTTATAAATTCAGAACCAAATATTACCTGACACTGCAAATCATAGCTTTCGAGAAGTAGAACTTTAAAGTCACCTCAAACCATGTTAGCACTGAACCCTAAGGATGGTCCATGTCTAACAAACATTGTGTGGTATTTCACCTACAATAAAGTATGTTACAGTGACTTCCACATTCTTCTGAGAATGACTTCTCATTTCACTGCTTCAGTACATCAAGAACTTCAGCATTACTGCCAGCAGGAAGGTAGCCCTCAACCACTTACTAGCTTCTCTACAGTCCTTCTGCAGGCAATTTTCCAGAAAGACTTTTTGCTTCCCATAAGTCTACAGTCTTAGTTAAGAAGCAGCAAATATATCCGACAACATGAGACTGCAAAAGGGAGGACAAAGAAAACTTTGAAGACAACTAGATTTTGAGGTCCAAAAAGACATCTGACTGTATAGCACTGGCCACAGAATTTCATCCAGGTACTTTTGCACTGAGCCATATAATTTCTGTTTGAATAAAATATATCTTCCATAAAGGCATTTGGTCTTATTTAGAAACATCAAGAGAGAAAGAATTCACTTCTTTCCTGGGTAGTTTGTTCCATTGGTTTACGCCAACAACATTTCCAGAGCCTACAGAATGAAGAGATGATTTCTGCACTTGTATAATTCCAACCCTCATCTATGAAGACATAAATTCATTAAAGTCAACAGACCTCAGTCACCACTGATTTAAGCCAAAAACTTTAAGTTCCATTGACTGACTTTACTTTGAATATCACAGAACATATTTTTCAGGCCAAGAACTCCCAATTACTTGTTTGACAGGGAAGGGGAAGATGTGTACCTGTTTCTCACACTGCACTGACTCTATTAGATAAGGACTGAAGAGGTTTGAGTGTGCAGACAGCATAGTAAATGTGGATCTTCAAAAAATAACCCAAAAAGACATGGCCATACCTCACTGGCAAAGAACCTCAAGATGGATTGGGTACAGCTTGGCAAGGAAGTAAAACATTTGTTAAAGAACTGAATTATCTAGATGTGGATGTTAGCATGGAACAGGGAAGATGGTGGATGGCTGTTCTCAGTGCAAGATCTTTTTTTTTTTCTCTGCTTTGAAAATCTCTTCCCATCAATCCACTTATCTAGGTGAACTGATGTTGTACTGTCTTTTTTCAATATTTTCTTACTACCAGTATCTTCCTTCATTACATTGTAAATACAAATGTCACAGTCTCTTCAGATGTTTGCAATAAAGCTGTTGCAGTAAATGGATGTATGGGGTGGGGTCATCATAATCACAGTCAACACTAAGCATTAGGCAACAATTCAGAGCTACTGCTACTGCAAACACCTCCTGCCACAAAAACTGCTACAGTGGCAGTCAACTTCTGCTTATCTTTCACAGCTGGCCTTCTGAAAACAAATGGAAATGGCACTGCTTCCCTGTAGAGAAGCTCAGAGTAACAGCTCTTCCCATCAGCCAAAAGCTTCAGTTCCACTGAGAAGGGGAAGACTTAAAGACTGGATGGTACTTGCAGGATATAAGAATGGTAGCAGAAGGAAGCAAAGGCTCACAAGCAAGAACAGGTGTCATGACGAAGAGGCCTGTGAGGGAAATTAATCTAAAAACTTACGTAACAAGTAATGTCATCTTCATCTAAGTTAATCAGATCACCCTGTAAATTACCCTTTTGTGGGCTACAATGTCTTTCCTATTAAATTACATACAACAAGGCAACAGCCCTTTGGGGTCTTTCTGGAGCATGGTACAACACAGCTAGAAGGTGTATTATGTCTGGGTTCATGAAGAAAATTAATAGGGAGACCAATATTGCAAACACAGGCTCCACCCTGTCTACCATGGAAGTAATAATATTAAGCATTTCTTCTGGCACCTCATAAAACTGTTCTGCTGGGAACAGGCTTGGGGAGAGCAACTTTTAACACCTTAGCTGCCACTCTACTGAGTACTTCTCACCCAAAATTCACAAAACCTCTTGCACAACCTAAATTAAATTTTCCCAGTCTTCTCAAGGGAAAAACGTTAAAAACTTTCATATTAGGACTGTCTACATTTTTACATTAAGAGGAATAAGAGGAATATCCTGATGATGAATGTAAAATCAATTGTACTCAAAACTCTAGAAATTTCTTGCCGTTTTGCCTTTAGACACAAGATGGCAGCAAGAAATTCATTTCAAGCATTTGTTCCCATTAACTCAGAGTTACCTGACAATAAATGTTAAGCATGTGGGCTTGGTTATTGTGACTATTTGATGGTAGTGTTGTCAAGCACTTCTACCCTTACACTGTTTTCCTGTCACCCATGACCCTGAACTCTGCTGTTAGCTCTAGTCATAACCAAGTATCTATTGCATTAGGTATGCAGCCATGCAAAAAGTACATCTATGGCAAATGCAGATGTCTAAGGTGTGCTAAGCACAGCCCTTATACTGGCCATAATTCAGTAGAAAACTCATCCATTAAGTCTTACTTTATTAGGTAGCTTTTTCTTCCTATTTGTTTCGGTTTTTCTAGAACCTTTCTTCTTCCCTAATGTGATATTTTTCCTTTCTCATAGTTTTAGCCTTTATGACCTGCACTCTTTAGCAGCCCCAAAAATTTCTTTTTTCCTTTCCCCCACCTGTGATGTTCCAGTATTCATCTTGTCCAAAGTACAAACATTAGAGATGTTCAAGGAAGACTTTGCAAGTTCTTCAATGTTTCTTGTCAGAAGGATTTTCAGCTCTTTAAATTCAAGTGAAAAGTGGTTTTTGTTATTACAGAGAACCTTTACCTAATTTTACCATACTGATAAGTGAAAAGTGAAAATAATCAGATCTTTTGTCTACATCTCCAAAGTTCATTAGTGTTTATGGAACATTCACAATTTTTGCTGATATGACAAACTGTTCCAAGGATTCCCAAGACCAAAGCAGTGCTCTAAAAGTAAAGGTTACTAACCAATCTTGTCACTTACAACCTACAATAGACTCAGATTATGTATCAAAGGAGAACACATATAATACACACAGACCATCGTGCCTTATATGAATTCAAAGGACAAAGCAAACTAGAGCGGACCCAGAGCATTCCCTCAGAGTTGGTACACTTTCAGAGCAATACTCCTCATGTTGCAAGTAAGCCAGACCTGCAATGACACCACTTCACCTAATGTTGAAGCAACACAATTAAAGCACACTGAGTAAAAAAATGTAAGAGACTAATAAAGGTACACATATATACATCTATTTCTTTCCATCCACCTTCAATATGGATTAAAATTCCTGATAGAGAACACAGAGATTTTAATTATACAGCCCTTAAAGTGATGTAAGTCTGTCTATTTTATTGCATACTTCCATTGTCTTTTTAAAAAAAAAAAAAAAAATTTCTTCAGACTGTTAGCAATTAATTTTTTTAAGTGTCTTGTTAAAACAAAACTATTCAAGTCAGGCTGAAAATGCACATTTAATGCTTTAACAAATATATGCTGCTTCATAGTAGCCAGACATTGCACTTGACATTACAAGGACACACAGCTATTATAACATCTTGTTTGGGACACATGCAATATAAAAGTATACAGAAAATCTGGACCTAATATCTAAAGCTTGTTACTGTTTTTCCCCTCAGAAATACATGTCTGCCTTCCAAAAAAAACATCTCACAAGATTAATGAATATTCTCTTTGTTAAAACTTTCATATTTTCTGCTCAAGAGGAACAATTTCCAGCTAGTAATTAATCTGCACTATGGTTCAAGGACAGAATTATTTACTTACAATCTTGGAATGCCGGAGATTGAAAACACATTTTCATCAGGATACTAACAATAGTGAGAGGGGTGGTGAGGTTTGAAGAACTCAGGTGACATTCTTAAAATAACCACCAAAAAATGTGTTTGACTATTTTCCCTTATTAACATTGAAGTTTTCACTGGGCTTTAGTACGTCTGTCTCACCCTAAATAAACCTAAAATGACCCCAAAGATTCAAAGATTACCTTTTTTTCTTTTTTTTTTCCATTGGAAGCAGTCCCAATGTTCCCATTAATACTAAGAAAAGATGCAGCATCCCATTTTGTGTTTAGATGGAAATCTATTCTTTTCCTCAAGTATATTATTTCTAGCATAATATTTTAGTGATCCTGCACTTATTCTTTTCTGTTCACTAAGTTCTGAAGAGCTTCTCATTTGACCTGTGTCTGAATAGCTGAAGACTGCATTGCACTTTTAACTTTTCCAGATTTTTAAGAACATTTGTTTTTATCCGCTATATATAATGCATTCACTTCAGAACGCAAATACCACAGAAGTAAAAATTCCTCTCAGCAATCTAATTGCAGCAAACAAATACCCAGGGCCAAGAATTCATGCCCATTTTGTCTTCCTCACAGGACAGGCAGATGTTGTCATGACGTTAAACCTTCGCACCTTCATCTGGTAAACTACAGGCAAAAGATTGAAGCACCGATGTCATTTTTATCTGTCATCACAGGAGACAAATCCTAGCAGTTCCAGTAAATAACTGCCCATTTCTGGGGATACCAAGATTTTTGATTAACCTCCTTAAGCTGAAGACCATGCAAGGAGAAGCACAGACCTCCCACAGGGATGCCTCACCTAGGATATCTCTCAGACAGTCACTTTTCCACTGATGCAGCACAAAGCAGTGGGACTGAGGGGAAGAACCAGGGCCAAGGGGTTCAGCCAGTATCACATCTGCTCAGACAGCAGAAAGCTGTCAGATCTTTCCTCATTCCCAACCAGTTCTGCACTGCTGCAAAGCGTTCCTCCGCCCAAGTGAATAGATTTGATTTGGAACAGGATGAAACAGTAAATTGGATAATTCATAAGTTCAGTATGTAAACTTGATAGTCTCTTCCCCTTCACACATATTACTAAGCAAATTCACCTTGAATATATGCACAGCTATTGTTTATATGTGCTTCCCGTGAACACTCAAGAAAACACATGGTACAAATACTATATATGTGAGCTTCTGAACTGCTGCACAAGTATTCCTAGGAAGCATATTTTACTAATAAATGATGAACAACAGTGGCAGGCACTCAAAAGTTTATCCAATTTGGTAGCAGAAACTGTATTTACTGTGTACCAGAAATTAACCAGCTAGAGTTAAACTCAAGTTTCAAATTTATCTGAGTCAATATTCCCAGGGAAATTATCAATATCAATCAATTTTAGAATTATTTTCTGATTATAAAAATTGGTTAAATCTGAATACTGAATAATTTAAAGTAACTGCTTTGTTCTGATAACATACTGATGTGAGAATCTACATTTATCAAATAAATTATTCATTGCAAAATTACTCATTCTGTACTGCCAATACATATCACACAGACAGACTCAATTACTAGAATTATGGCTTGAGAAGAAACCTTGTCTGATCTCAGCTTCTAGTTTCAGCAAAATCACTTAGTCAAACATAAGACCTCAACATTGAGGCTATCATTAAGATAATGTTACATATCAAAGAAAATAAACGTAGTCTGAAGAAACCACTTAACCTTACAATACATCTTAAAATAAAAACAATTAAGGCAGCTTAAAAAAACAAGTGATATGACACCATTGAAATAGTAGGCTGCTCTGGAAAGAAGACAGTATTATAAATTTTTGAAGGGGATATTTATTACAGAGTATAAATATTGTAGGGACAATATTTTTGAAAGCTGATCTGAAATGTTGCAAGAAAGTAGGAGTCTCTAATTTGGATTGCAATCTGAGACTGAGTTACTTTAAAAACTATGACATGAAGAATGTTGAAATATTAACTCTTTGGATTTCTTTGTCTTATTCAAGTACATCTAGTGAATCAGATTTATCAGTACAGATGACCTGTAACAGAGCTGATATAAAACTGTTTTGCTAGAAAACAGCAATTTCAACCAACTCAATAAATACTGAATATGGAAACAAGCATTATTTTTCAAACCATAATACATCATAAAAGATTTATGATATTTTAAACAGGAGTGAGCCCTTACTTATTTGGTGCCTGATATAACTCACAACTATGATTCATTTAATTTTGCTTAGACCTTTTTATATTCAAGGGATATAAAGACTGTTCAAATAAAGACTAAGGAGCAGGCACAAAGGTAAAACACAAAGCATACAGGTACTAATTTCTGAAAATGCAAATATTTCCTACAAGGAGACTTGACAATGAGATAATAATTGAAGAAAATATTATGACCATGGAATGATTCACAAATATTTCATCTTTTCCTTCAATCTCCAGCTCTGAGAGTCCTGTGGTTACTAAAGAATAGTAAGTTTCATTGCAAATGAAACTACTAAATCTTCAGCACTCACAACTGTGAAACAAGCTTCTCTGTATGAAGAGAACATGCTTTAAATAATTAGAAACCAGAATGCAAGTAAAATGAAATAATAACATATTATTAAGAGAAATGTCCTCATATTTGTATTGAGACTAAGTTGATTAATCCTTTTAATGTCTGCTACACAGCTTGCTTTCAATTTCCTGAGCAACTTTGATTTCATAAAATACCATATCATTAATATACTATTTCTTGAAAGCAAATGTTTAAGAAAAATTAGAATACATACTAGCCAGTGGCTTTATTTTAGCTATAGTATGAAGGTTCTTCTCATTAAGTCTTCTTCGAGGAAGACATGATATAGAACAAAATTACCCAACAGAGAGCATTGTCTAATGTCCAAGTGCATTTGCACTGAGTTATTAATGCAACCACTGTGAAAGTATTTTTTGATGCATCAGAAAAGCTTCATTAAAACTAGGAGCTGAAAAAAAAACCCCTCTCTACTACAGCATCTGTGCATGATTTTATTTATATTAACAACCCTAACATGTTATTCAAACCCTTACACGGTAATGCTTTGCTCTACAAAAGTACCACAAAAACCACTAGATGTATTTACAAAACTGGGAAATACTTTAGCACTGTTGAAGTCAATGGACATTTATCCAGAAGCTACAATGGAACCAGGGAAAGTAAGATTTCTAATAATCAGCAATAGATAACATTAAACATATTTTAATAACACGCTTTTCTTGTGGAACTTTACTAAAAATCTGAAACTTCGTTGTTGCTAGAGAAGAAATACAGTATCAGTTCCATCTTATCTAAGGTGACTAAATTAAATAAATAAGTAGACAGACAAATAAAATAAATAAAATAAATAAATGCTGAAATATTTCAAGCCGGCTCATATCAAGGAAAATCCAGAAGCTATTCTTAATATAAATTTGTACGTCTAAAATTTTCAGTCTGCAGTGGCCATTTTAAAAATAAGTAGCTCAAGTGCTAGGCTTGAAGGAACAGAAAGTAAGCAACGAAAAACATCAGATGAAGGAAATGCAATTAAAAAAAAATACTGTAAACCAGCCAAAATTATATAGTCCTAATTGAGCGAGCACAGGAAAGATATTGTGACAGCTAGGCAGGCATGTACTATTAGAAGCAACACACTTCATTTTGTACAAAGTGTTCCCTTGAATTGTCAGTGCGTAAAGAACAAACACCAACCAGGAGTCTTATTCACCAGATAAGAAATTGTGTTATAGTTGAACTGAATTAACCACTAATGGAAGAATTTGATCCAGGAAGCTGAAGATGCTTGGAAACCGGATGAGTAAAACAAGAAGAAAAATTTTAAAATATTTTAGAATAATTACACTCATGGAAAAACATAATAAACATGGATAAGGGTAGGGAAATAAACATAAAAATTACTGATATTCTCTGAAAACCAATCTGTTCACTAAGAAAACTAGTGGAACATTATCTAGATATTATTGCTACAAGATAGGTACACAACTATGTGGAAAAAAGTGACTGCCAATGGCTCATTTTCAAACTAGAAGAATATACTTGAGAAGGTCTCAGCACAGTTGAAGTCATTCATAACTCAGTGGAACAGGAAATAGCCCTAAAGCCTGGGCAAAGTACAGGAGTGGTAGAGGCTGCAAGCGATTTGAAAGAGAAGATTCAAAGTAAGTGTGATAAATTAGCTGGAGGGGGAAAATAATGAAATCATTTAGATGAAATTTTATAAAGTGCTAAGTTCTTCATCAGAAGAGAACCTGAAATATACAGTATCAAGAAAGGGAAGGCTGGAAAAGAAAGGACTGGGTAAGTTGGATCACGGACTGAATATGAGTCAACTCCAGATGAAGGTTTCAAAACAGAATAATATAATTCTGTGTTTATTAAAAAGAAAGCTCTACATAAAACATGGAAGGAAATTATCCCACTCTACTAATGACTGGTAAAGCCTCAGCTACATCTATTTTTGTCTCTCAGTTTTAAGAAAGATGTGGAAAACTGGAAAGAGTCCTGAGAAGAACAAAGAACAAGGGGAAATTTATAAAATGTGACCTATCAGGAAAAAACAGAAGACCAAAGACAGAATGATAAACATCAGCCAATGTTGACTTTAAAAATTTAAAAGTCATCACTTATCCTGTTTCCATCAAAAGATGGCAAGAAGTAATCGGCTTCATGTGTGACAGAAGACTTACATTAGATGTTAGAAAAAGCCTTTCTAGCTGTTAGACTAAAGCTTACATAGAGACTCGGGCTCCCTTAAGGTGGGTGCATGAAGGCCGGTAGGGAAAGTAACCAGAGACTTACTGCGTTACAAAGCAAAAATTCTCAGTTGAAAATTAAATAAGTAAAATTAATGCAACAGGGATAAGAGGAGAGAGATGCTGGCTCTCCAACGAATAGGCTCTTTCACTTACAGTCTCAATCTGCCACATCAAATACTCATGGTCAATTCCTTTGCTGGTTAAAATTGGTACAGCTGCAATGGCTTAAAGTTTTTCTTGGTTTGTATCATCAAGTGGCATCAGACCTTGTCCTTTGTCTATGAAATGAAAAGTGAGAAATGCTTTTAACAAAAGACAGCTGTGGACAACTTGGATGCTAGCCTTGCACTGATTCCTTCCATCTTAACAGAGTAAGTTTCACAAGAGGCTATGCTTCTACATCAGGGAGGTACCATACTGGGTTTTCGACTATCTTTTACTCTCTGCTACAACTGTGATTACATCTAGCAATCTTCCTCCTCTCCTTCCATTACACAGACCATCCAGGTTTATGGCCAGTCTGTGACAATCAAATGCATTGGACAGGAAGATAACAGTAGCAGCAAAAGACACGCCAAAACTCACCAAACAAGGCATAAGGATATTAAATCTGTAACCCTTCAGCAGCATTGTCTCCATCTTGGTATTCTGGCCAAGCAGATCTCTTTGGATCTGTAAATAGTCTAGTCAAAATGAGCTGATTTTCTTAGTAGCTGATTTCAAAGTTCCCTCTTGTGAGGAAATTTTCTTGTTGTTTTGCAGAAAAAAAAAAAAAAAATCAAACATGTTTTTAAAAGACTGTCTACCTCCATGGGGGTAGAATAATATTTTGACAGAGGAAATGCCAATGTTTCTCTGCTTCATTCTCAGCCAAAGTCACCCACCAAGGTATGGGAGGTGCTGGGGGAAGGTCAGGCATTTGGATTTACATGCATTTTGGCTGTTTCTTCCTGGCTTGAGGTTATTTGGGACTATTGACTTCAATGAACACAGATATTATCTGTGATTCTCTTTGGGTAATCAGTTTGCTTAGTGCTCTTGCAAATCTGGTAAACCTTTTTTTTTTTAAAGAGATAATGCTTGAAAATCTGACCAGTTCTTATCTTTTTTTAATCTCCTGCTCTAGGCTGTAGTCACTTCTGCAGTGTTATAACGAGCACACTGCAGTGCAGGATGCTCTTTGGGTGACAGCAGCTGACCACTCCAGTCCAGGATCTCCTTGGAAATAAAGGCATTATCCAGTCTATGCACAGCAAGTAGTATCATCATGAGGTGGCTCACCTCACAAGATCTATTGATAAGATAGTTTTTCATGTTGCTGCTCCACTCATAGACTGTAGAGTATGGTATTGGTCAGCTGCTCCTCAGCCTCAAGCCTGACATGCCCCAAGGTGGCACCTGGTTAGTTCTGCTGACATATGACAGGATCTGAGTGCCCAAACTGCTGGACTATAAATGCCTTACTCAAAAACTCAAGTGCCTGGAGTGCCATTCCACCCTGCCCCAGCATGAAACCTCTATCTGTCCCCATTTGACCTAGAACATTAGAGACGATGAGGGGGTTTTTGTCAGATGCCTCACCAAATGCTGCCAGATGTTGTCAGATGCCTTGCCAGAGTTTACTCTGTAACTGTTGGACTGTCACAGCTCCTTCTCTAACCTGTTCTTGACATGGTGCAGTTACATCCCACCCCTCTCTTGAAGCAGCTTCTCCAGTTCCAGCCAAAGCATAAGCTTTGAGTAACAGACAGTAAAACTCCAGGCATCGAGGAGCAACACAAGCACAACAGCAACAGACAAAACAGACTGACAATTTCTTAAAGCATTCCACCTAAGAGCAGGAAATTCCTATTAAAAAACACTGAAGCACTGCATCAGCAAAAGGTTCAGAGATAAAATAAACACTGTAAACATAATACAGCCTTTCATAGTAGGAGAAAGATGGAGGGAGGAGGAACAGTACAGCCTTTGCTGTTTTGACTGGCATCACTGCTTGTCTCACTCTGACAGGTTGCCAGGTTAAGGTTTTGTTTTGAATCAGTCATTTCCCTTTGAACAGTGGCAACTGTTACCATTGTTACCCTGTTACACTGAACATAAAACAAAAATTCCACCAGCAGCTTTCCTACCATATGTTTATTCTAAGAGGCAGCAGGCATCTAGAATTTGGTGGCAATCACAGTGAGGAAACGTTTGCAGGACCTGTCTCAACAAAATAATTACCTCAGTTGCAGTAATATCATACAGAAGAAGGCAATGAAATCACAAATCTAAGATATCTAATAACATCAGGGTTTTTTTTTCTCTTTAATTGTATGGTTGTTATTTCAAAAATCATCCTTCTACACTGTAAAGCATACACTGGAAGGATCAGTCCTGAAATGCTGTTGAGCATGTTTTAAATGCAAAATTGTTTAACAGATTTTCTTGAAACACTCTGCTTTTTCTCCACAATAAATCTAGCCACATCCTGGTTAAAGCAGTTTAACATAGAAATGTGATACGAGGGGCTTAAAACAGGGTTTCATAAGGATTTCATATTAGCACAGCTTTAATGATGAGGACTTTTTTTTTTTAAATGTCTCCAGTGCTATCATGATTTCCTAATGACTTATGGAAAACACTTTATAGTGTGGCAATATGACTTCTATTTACTTACAAGGTAGTTCTTAATTTGTAATCCCTTAGATATGAAGAACATGATATACTGAAATCAATGAAATCTCTCTTTATATGAATACCTTTACAGTTAAATCAGATTATTACTACAGTGCTTAGTAGTTCAATAAAGTAGTTCAATAAATAATAAGTGCTCTCTCTTTGCCTAAATTCCTAGAATGGACGGCAAAGTACCAGTGAGCTCTCACTCCTAAACAAATTTACTTAAATATTTGGTAAGACAGCTAGAAGTTATTAGAAGTGGTTAAGAGTACACTACCCATATGGTCTCCTGGACTTAAAAAAGCTGAAGTCTGATGTAATGTTACAGGCATTGGATGATAGTTTATTAATAACAGCTTGTATGTTTGAAAGAACCTAGAAGACTTAGACTCCAAAATCCAACTGCCCTTTAAAGGGAAATTCTTGCTAAATCCCATAGGTTCTTTTGAAATCCCAGACATCATTAAAAAGTAGGAGAGGAGAAAGATACATCATTTTGACCTTAAAAGGAATCTACTGTCAATAATGTCAGCTGCTTGAAATTGAATGAATGAGGTATTTTTTGTTATGAATGAGAATGCGTGGTGTTCTCCAATCCTAGAATTTAGCTAACATTCACATTTACCTTCGTGTAGGTAAAATAAACTTATCTCAAAGTACTGTAGTTTTTTTATTTATTATTCTGCAGGTACTTAGACTTGTTTAGCTGCATTTCATTTTTTGAGCATTAACAGGAACAGTTCATACGTGTGAGATTTATGTCATGCTGAGACAATTCTTACAAGATTAAGAGACCAAAATGTGAAGAAAGCAGAGCTTTTAGAAGGCAAGACAAATAAGGCAAGGATGGGGGAGTTGAGCCTTTCATGAAATATAGATGTAGGGTACTATTACAAGAATAAATACACAAAGAAAAAAATGAAAGTATAATCAGCCAAAATTCATTGTTACAGCAATGGATCTGCCCCAGTAGGGTTTACCTGCCCCTGTTTTAACAAGTAATTGGTCATTTCTCGGTGCCAAATGATTTCTCTGGGCATGGAAGTTGTTGCTTTCAGTGTCTCAGCTGGAGGGAACTAGCTATTAAGAAAAATTACTAGGAAAACAAATTTAAAAAAATAATATTCTATCAGAAAGGGACCAGTCTCCACTTTTTATGGAAAACAATACAAGACAGGAACTCTTTTTCCCCTGTTTACTTCCTCTGCTCACTACCTACTGGTTTTCAAGCTCCCAGAGTACATCAGGAAAAGTACCACCAAAAAAAAAATAAGAGGAGGTAAGAGAGGAAGAACATGTAATAGATGTTAAGATATGCACATAAAAACACACAAATTATATTGAAGGTTTTTGAGTTGTTTTCTTCTATTGACTTGTGCTGAAGACTAACAAGCTTTTCATTACATCATATTATGTGTAATTAAAGTGTGTTACATTTGCAGATTCTGAACAACTGATGTGGTGAAGCAAGTTGTTGGAAAATATATATAAAGACGTTTGGACTGAAGTATTTGTGTCTTTTCACTTAATAATGTTTAGTTAAATAAAATCTGACAGCTTTCTTATTAAAACTATGAAGTGATGTAGGACATCCTGCCTCAAGAACTCCTCAAATGTAAAATAAACAATACGTAAAGGACACACTTCACTCTCTCAACAAAATGTTCCCATCTTTTGGCTGAAACAAAGAAGCTGTATAAAGTTAGCTACGTGTCCCAATAATCAAGGGAAGGAATTGGAAAATAATCCTGCCAATTGAAACTGCAGGAGTTCTTTTGGCCAATGTAATGTCAACACAGTGTCACTTTGGCCAACCAAGTGGCTATTGGAACAACAAAAAAAATACACAGACTTGTCAAAAGTGTCCATGAATAGATAGGACCAAATTTTCTGAAAGCAGAAATCCTTTTTAAGCAGACAAAAGAATCAGCATGAATTATACACCTGTATTTGCCAAAATGCCACATGCAAATGTTTGTGGGCAAGTGAACGGGAAGAAAAACAAAAAACAAACCAGTGGAAAATGTCCAGTCTTCACTATTTTCACAGAAAGGAGTACAAGAAGAATTTTATATTCTGCAGTGTTCTGGAAGTAAAAACTTTCAAATACACAAGAACTGAAAATCTGTGGCAATACCATCCATGATATGAACTCTCAGACTGGATATGCACTGGCAATTTGCACATAAGGAAATCTAATCTCTATGTTCAGTGGTAATAATTAATATTTGCAAGTTGCACTTGCAAATAAGAGTGCAAGTTTTTGTATGAACAAAACAATCATTAAAGACAGAGGGTCAAAAGTGATCATAAAGGGCTAGAATCTTCTATTGCAGAATTCTTCTAAAAGTTGATGACCCACTGCTAACATTGGAAGAGAAGTAAAATCTGTTGAAGCCAGCAACCCTTCTTGAAACCACTTAACTGGAGGGCTGCCATCCAAGCATTCCAGATAGTTGGGATGGTAGAAGTCTCTGGAGAGTTGTCTGGATTTAGGGGGTGAAGCTAAACATGACTTTAACCTTTTATTTCTAATTTGTTCCTACTTTGGTGGACCCCCTATACCTTCCCAAGCCCCTTAAATGAAATGGAAAATTGTTGACTAAACCAAAAGACATCTGGCAGACCTAATGGAATGCACTGATGGTGTTTGATGATATCTACTCCACAGAGGAGCATTACCTACCTCTGTTCAGAATAAGCCCAGTGTTCAGTCAGCTGGAATGAGCAGTCAGACATTTCTGAAGAAATCAGAAATATGACAAAAAAATATTGCCCTCAGATAAATCAAAAATGGCCTTTCCTGGCAAAAATCCACTCATCCAAAGTAAAGGGCTTGCCAGCTGAAGATTGTGTGTCTCTCTAGAAGTATTTCCGTAGGGAAATTTCTTTGGATCAGGATGATGGGAAGGAGAAGATTTGTCAGCATAAACTCTACATCCACAAGCAGCTTTCTGAGAAGTGGCAGCCAAAATGGCTTTGTGGCTTGCATGAGATTTACATTGAATAATTCTGCTGCCAAATCAAGATTCTTGACTTGACACTCTCTACAGGGGCTGTTTCTTGAACTGGAGGGAATCAGTTGTTTACACCCTTTTATAGCAAATTATAACATTTCTACAAATAATTTAACCTCTTGCCACAGGGAAAAAAAATCATTGTTGTGATTCAGGCCTGAAAAATACTCTCAATAAAATAATATAATAAAATAAATACAAAAGGTAGCATTCGGAGAAAATGGCCACTTAAAATGGTCTTTACCAGAGTACCTGAGGGACTGATTTTGTAAGATTCAAACTGGCATAACCATTCACAAGATCTTTAAACTAAGAGGCCCAAAGAAAAAGACTGAAAAAGAGTCATGTTCAACTCTCCAAACCTGATTTTATAATACAGGCAAAAGGAAAGCATCTTAAAGGTCTCAGTAAAAAGAAACAAACAACAAAAAAAATCAGCAGAAGTAGCAAAGAGAAATGTATAAACAGAAAATATAGGAGTAGTCATGGAGATAGTTCAGTTACTGAAAGGATTATGCACAATCAAGTTGAAGTGGGTGAGGCAACAGAGGCAACTTAGCTGTTTGGAAACCAATGAAAGGTGGCAAGGTTACAAACCAGAGGAAGTGGAACCAATAGAGTAGGACATGAAAACAGATAGTAGAGCTATAACAAGACATGGTGGAGTACCAGTCATGATTGGAATGTGGATATTGAAATACCTTATACTCTTCTAAAAGCTAGAAATATAATCAGGATTAGAATACTGCCCTTGTTTAATAAAAAACACTTCTGCAAGTAAAAATTTGCAATAACATGGATAAAACTGAAGCTTTTAGGGTCAAAATCAATTTGAATGAAGGGCTGTAAAATGAGCTAGGGTCAGAAGTTTGCTATTGCCTCACATGGGTCAAATCTAAACTTGGGTGAGGACCTCATTAATATTTTGTTGAAGAGAAAACAGTTATCAAAAATCATATCATTGTGCGGACACATAAATTTCCCAGACACAGAATGGAAAAAACACGCTACCAAACATGGTAGGACTTATCTATTCCTGAATGTGATAGCCAACATATTTCTTCACCAAGTGTACTGTGACTAATGAGTACCATTATAAAAAAGGTTCTGGTCAGCTGGAAATGACACATCAAGCAAAAGACCTGGGCATAGAACTGAATCACAAGATTACTATGAGTCACCAGTACAATGATAAAGTGCAATGTGATACTAGCCCACAGCAAAAGCAAAATATTTGTAAAAGAAATAGGGACGTATTAACATCATTATACAAGGTAATAATAAACTTCACACAGTCCTCTGTGTTACGCTGTGTGCAAAGACGAACTCAGACCAGAACAGGTAGAAAGAAGAGCTACTCGCCCTTGTAGGGAACTGAGGGTCTACTCTGGGAGGAGATGAAATGCGGTTGCTCTCTATGATTTGTGCTAGTGTGAGGTAAGAACTGGAGGACTAACGGGAGGATCATGTTGGGAGGGGAATAAAGTAGCCTGAATTTACTTAGGAAAGAAAAAATAATAAGTTTCCTTACAATCAGCTGCTTACATTCTTGAAACAACTTCCAGAAAGAAGTGCAGGAGCAGAAGCTAATTCATTGACTACTGAGGTTAGGAATGGGATTATATGATACAGTTCTTCCTCAGTGCAGAAAACTGAAGATAATGATCCAGTAAAACTCTTCCCTTGTTCAATATCCACATATCTGAGATGCAGCTTTTCATCAATAGATAGCAAAGTACTCGCACAGGACAAGTAATATGTGTAATCTATCATATTCTTACTGCTCAGTTCTCTACATGCTGTACAAAGCTGTACTATTCTATAGCAGTGTAAGACACTGTTTGGTATGATAGGGTTTTGTTTGTTTTTTTGCACTGTATTTAATAAGATTCACAAGTCCTGCACTATAGAAAAAGTGAGAATATGAACCAAATTATGTGGCACCAAATCAAATACCACTGGCTTTTCACGATGCAAATTACATTTTTTTCTGTCCATTCTTTCTTCCTCCCATTTTCTGTTTAAAACATAAACATTAAATAAAACAAAAGGGTCACGTCTAAAAGGAGAGATGAAAATAGGTGTTTGCTTTGACATATATAGTTTAGGCTATGTTTAAAAGGTAATAGAAAACTACATAGTTTGTGCTTCTTTCTCCTGTCTCAAAGCCAAGTCCAACACTGTACGCAACTCTGTGTGTGGGTACAGTTTTCTTTCAGATCTTATTGTCACAAAATATTACAAAGTCTAAAAACACTAAAGACTTCGTGTTATCTATGGTGGACCTGTGGAATGTACTGCTGCTAGTTGTCACTGAGCCAGTAGACTTCTAAAATGAACGAATTGTTTCATGACCACTAATAATTTCTGTGGCTATGCAAGGTAGAACAATGAATTCGGCATCAAAATTGCATTTTTCGGGAAATAAGTTAACTGGTTGTGAGTGTCGGATCAGAAAGGAACTTCTTGTGGACTTCAACTATTCATTTTGACAGATGAGCTTGGAGATATTTCAGCTTTCCCTGACTGCAGGGGTAGTAGCTGTTGCTGTACCAGAGCAAGAGATGAGAAATGATGGCTCCAATGCGATGTATTTCCCTTCCATACAGAATATGAGCTTCCTTTATACTCTTTATATGAGGACTAAAATCAGCAAAGAAAATAACGTAAAACAAACAACCATAAGAAAAGTCAGTCTCAGGCTTATAGAGAAATAGGAAAGATATTGTCTAAAATTCAAGTAGCTATTTGTATAATATTTTCATCAGTAATACAGAAAATTATATAAGCTAGTGAAATTTCACAACTGGTGTCAGAATCTCAACCTTTGCCTCTACGCCCTTCTGATCTCAGTTAAACTCAAAATCGTCATCTTGATATAAACTTCCTCTCAAGCCTATACAAAAACCAGCTTGACCATTCTAGGTAATGAGGGGAGTTAAAAAGCTGGTGTAACTCATTCAGAAAGTTAATATGGAACTTGCACATTATGTGTGGATTTCTGCATTTATACTATGCAGGCACATGTGCGATACACAGATGGACAGGAATGAAGGAGAAAGGAAAAAAAAACTGCACAAATTGATCACACTTTCCACTTCCAGGAGTCTACACTTTTAAAGGTCCACTCTTGAGACCTTAAGTATCTGTAAACCACATCTCTCAAAGAACATACAGAGCTACAACAATCATACATAACCTCAGACTGCACTTTGAAGTACAAAGACAACAACTAGAGGGCACATACAATTTTCCCTGAAAAAAATCAAGCTTCAGGCATTCAGGCTGCTTCTCAGTGTACTCATGGAAAAGTGTAAGAAGTTTAGAAGATAAGTCACAGAAAATGTACTCAACAGCATTCTTCCCCAATTTGCCAGAACATGAATACATCAGACCCCCACTGCCAAGGACAGTTTTGGTCTGTCTGCCTGGTTTGGGCTCATCAGGAAACATTTTGTTCTATTCTAATCTGGCAGGGCATCTAAGGCAATGTGGAGGACTATATAAAATCAGATCCACTAAAATCAAAATAGATAACCTATCTGACTAGACACTAAGCTTGATTTCATGATTACAGCAAGTCTGCTGTGATAAAAGTCTGAATATTTTGAGACATGGGCTTGTATTATAACAAGGGATTTAAAGCATTTTCAAACTGGAACCCTGGGTAGATTGCTTGCAGTACAGCTGTCCATCTGGAAATCTCAGAGTTTGTTTATCTATTTTCACAGGAATTCTGGCACATCAAATACTTGGGGTTGCAGAAAATGACAATTCATTTTGACTACACACTGTCTAGGTAGACACTTGTCAAATGAGGAATACTGAAATCAAAACAAGCCTATTTGTGTGTGTCACTCCGTAAGTTACAGTCTTTCCGGCTATCAAAACCAGATTTTAGTTGCTGCTCCAATACTATTCAATGAGAAAGGCATCACTCAGAATATTGCCAATCCTATGGCACGAAGAGGTGCATTCTGAATGGCATTATATGTGTATAACAATTGAAATCTTCCTACCCGATCCAAAAATAGAAGGAGCAACTGTTGAGGCCTCTTCACTGGTATCATCGCTAATGTGATGATGAGTAGGTCAGGCTCACTGTGAAATGATTCAAGCAAAGTGTTTGAGAAGAGACGCATTTTGGTAGGATACTGGACAATTTAGTAGAATCGAATTTGTCCTAGCTGGAGGTGCGGGTGTCAGCTAAGAAGAAAGCCTTCAGGCATCTATAGACAGCAGGTTTGGTTTAGGAGTCAAAGTTCAAGTTGAGAAAAGAGAGAGTTCTCATGAAATATCCAAATAATTGGGAGGATATTTCATGAGAGCTCACTCTTTTCTTGTGACCAGCTGTTACCTCCATCTTAGATTAACACAAGACATACTAAAGAACCAAAGAGGAATTTAAAAGCAATCAAAAGCTGGAACAGTAGGAGAAGGTTTGGATCCCAATCTGACTGAACTTGGAAAGACTTCACACACCCTACTTTTCAGCCTGAGCCCATCTGCAGTTTTAAGTGTGCTTGTCAATTTAAATTAGACCTTTACAATTAAGAATAAAAAATATTTTACCACTAACTCTTGAAGTGGAGGTTAACATTTGCACTGAAATTCAGACCCATTCAAATGGGCCCTGCACTCCAGGCTACACAGGTTTATGAACCCCAGCCCATTCAAATGAAATCTGCAGTATCCTTGTTCATAAACACAACATGCTCCAAAATCTCTCTCCTCAGCCAGCCTCTCTTACTCATACTTCAAATTCCTCTTTTTCTGTCTTCTCTAATCTCAAGCACTTCACACTTCCCAAAGTCAACTAATGCAAACGGAGACCTGAAATGTAGTGGAGATGGAGGACAAGATAACACAGTGTTGGCCTGATTCCATTCCAAGCCCAGAAAACCAAGCCTAAAGGTTCATTTACTCTATGGAAACTAAAGACTTTCAAGATTAAAACACACCTAATCAGCAGCCAAGACCAATCAGAGATAAGGAGGGGCCTCCACATGTATTTATCCATATTTATTTTTCAGGTGCACAAAATGTATGCATCACAATTCTCTGAAAACTTTGCAAAGCATATCACAACACGATAAGCAGTGATTAGAAAATTACCAGGACAGTTAAAGGAATCACATATAAAAGAAAACCTCAGTAGATTATTTGCTGGAAAATGTAGCTGGGGTAATAGCAGAGAGGTATATAAAAGCCTTGAAAATACTAAATGTTTTGTCTGAATATTTTTTCAACAAAATGGTTTGGTTTTTCTTTTCAAAATAATTATTTTCTTTTAAAATTTATCTAAATTTAATAACTCAATGTTAAAGACAGGATTAAAAAAAAAATACATGAAATTAAGTGTTTTGGTGCATAAAATGTTTAATTGAAGCAGAAGTAATATTTTATTTACATTACATTTGGATTTTTCATTACATTGGGATAAACAAAAATTTTTCACTTTGAATCAATCTGAAATATTTTTTTAATTTTTTAGTTCAGCAAGTAAAGTAAAAAATTAATTATTCATAAAGACCTAATGGCAAAGTTTTCACTGGAAAGAAGAGGCTGGATCTTTCTACCAAGCACACTTAAAGTCTCATTTATTTATTTAAATTCACACAAAAATTCAGTAAGTGACTGAGTTCAAGTAGATACACAGAAGAAAAGAACTGAGACTAGCTTCTGACTTTCTGTGTTTTAGGAAGTATGATTCTCCCTATATGGGACATTTACATGTATATTCCAGTCCACATATATCACATATCATATTGCACATGTATGTCAGGTTGCCTATATGTCCTATAACCTATGCATCACCTTACAAGCCTACCTGAACCCTATGTGATCCTATCAGGATCAGGCCACACAGGAATTAAAGTGTTAATAAAGTTATGAATTTGATGTTAGTTTTTACTACCGAAAGACCTGCCAGAAATTATGCTGTGCTTTCTACCCCATACAAATGTTTGTCAAAAAGTTTAAAAATATTCAATAGAACAGATACTTATGCATTAAACTTCATCTTCAAGCATACCATGCAACCTGGCTTAGTGGTAAATGCGTATCAGCTACTAAGCAACGACACTGAACTATTAAAGCTATAGTTCACCAAACATGAAGACGACATTTGTTTTCTACTTCAAGATATTCAACAGGAGTAAGAATGCTTTCATATTCATTTTCAGGAACCATTAAGTTATGTCTTAGCCACTGTCAAGAGGGTGCTCAGAACAACTGCTGAAAGACTTTGTCTGCGACAGTAATTGGCAAACCCAGATTCCTGTGTTAAGCCTATGGAATAATCTGAAAGCACCCAGATATTGCAGCATTTGAAATGGCACCTGCAACACAGGAGCCCAGCATTTCTGATAGCTTTTTCACAGGCCAGAGTTATCTCTCTGCAGATGAAAGGCTGCCCTTCCAAGATGCTCTAGTTGTTCCACACAGCCCTGGCAAGTCCAGCCAGCCATGGATGCATCCTAAGAAATCCTCTAAGGATTTCCTCTATGCAGATGTTATCAGCAAGTCACATAGCTCCTTCTGTGACTAATGCTCCATCTGACATGATGGCTAAGGGACAGCATTCCTCATGCACTGCAAAAGTTTGTGTTCAGCTAAGTACAAATTAAACATTTTTCATATTGTTTTATATTATACTGCCACCCACCAACACCACCTTTCAGCCTTCTCTTAGTCTGTGGGCTTCTGCAATTTTTTATTTTTTCACTGTAACCTGATGGCAGGCAAAATTTACTAAAACATAACAGAATAATCTCTTTCCTGTCTAATTATTGGCACTGAGAAGAACTTTTAAGTTCTGGAAACTCTTAAGGTCTTCTTCATAAAGCTGATGAGCTTCTCAGCATTCTACAGACATTTTTGTAAAATTACCTAGGCAAAAGTGATCCTAGCCAAAACCAAGATTTATTAAAAACAGAGAAAATGGAATTCAAAGAAACAGTTTCCTGAATAGCAGTGAACTTAACACTTCAGTGAACCAGGATTTTTATGATGGCATACGGTAGTGGTGGGGTCAGACACATAACTGCAAGTAGTTCCCAGAATAAGGGTACCTAACACACACGTCACACTGTTCATATGTTTCATCCTTGCCTGAATATACATTCAAGTATATATATTTCTAGTAAAATACCACAGTCCTAAAATTCTTGTTGTTTATTCCAAATACTTTTTACAATAGATACACAAAGTAAAACACAGTATCAGATTCCAGAAGTACATATCCCTCAGGATAGCCACATATTGCTACATCCACACAATGCAGATAGTTGAATTACTTTGTGCTCTGTCTTTAAACTTAATAGATTAGTAGCAACTAAAAAAAATAGTAAATTTACATGACTGCAGACATCATTGGAGCGACTGACTAAAAGTTGGAAAAAAGTGACCAGCTTTTATCACATGAGAGTTTTTGTTTATTCCCAGTTTTATTATTTCTTCTAGTAAAAGGCATTACCTCTCTATACAAAATTTTGCCCTACCTTTGTTTACTTAAATACCTCAGAAGCATCAAAAGTTCAAAACATCTGCTACATATATGCTCATTAGCTTTTTCTACTGTTAGTCCTATGTATAGACAAAAGAGAAGGAAAGTGCAAAAATTAAATTGTCACTAACCTTGCTAACCACGCCAGAAACTGCATGCAATGGAAATGTTCAGAGCTCCTGACTTTACAGCACAGTAGGATTTTCAAGGCCGTGTCCTGTAGGGTCACTGTTGCTGAGCTAAGCCAGCTCTGTGTCATCTCCCTGATATTTCCTGAATTGAATGATGTCTGCCCACAGCAGGAAAGAGAAGGTCAACGTCCACTACTGGCAGATGTGCTGGAGAATAGCTGGATTTTGAAAAAAAACATGCCATGTTCAGTCTCCAATGAGAAGTTCGAGAATAAGCTGTTTCTGGCCTCAACATTTCTTAGAAGGTGGGAAAGAGGAAGGAAATCTATACAATAGTATACAACTTCACGGTAAATGCAAAAAAATTATAGAGCTTAAAATATTGTTCTCAAGTATTCCTCAGGTAATCATTGCCTCTATGTGTTTAAATACATGCATTTATTAAACTCCAGATCATTTGCTGTACATGCTTTCATCAAAATGACTCAACCATAACTATTTTCAGTGGAGTTAAGCACAGGCTGCATAGTTTCCAATCCATTCTTTGTCATCTTTCTTATTCTTAGCTCTGAAATTAAGGCCTTATGTTTTAATAAGTGAGGAATATACAAGATACACTACTTCCGCAATCCAATAAATTATTTTTTTTTTTTTAGGTATAGTCACACTGAGCTGAATCTTTGTTTACAGAATGGTTAAGGTTTCTACTTTTGAGATCAAATATATACAGAACTCCACTTTATCCACTGCAAAAATCAGCTTCAGTGCTTTGTTATGAAGCTGTAAAACACAGCACCAAGTAGAACCACAGATTCCAAAACTCTGTCAGAGAACCCCTTGGGCACTTCAAGAGAGATTAAATCTACAGATTATTCAGGACAAAATAACTTGGCTTGCTCTTTGGCACCAGAAAAAAAAATACCACCATTTCTAAGACCTCAGTTTCAGTTTGCTCCTGATTTCCCAAACATCTCAAATTCTCACTGCTGGAATTCCTTACAGCTGAATGCCTTCCAGTTTTTGTTGAAGAACCTTCTTTACAGAAATATCATGAAATTATCTGATGGCAAAAACGACTATTTTCTAAACCCACATCTTAACTATCTAATCCCTGCATTTAAGCCTTCATCTTCATTTCAGTCATAACTGAAGGCTCCAACCCTGATTTAGGGAAGTCGGGGGATTCAATCCCTTGGTTTAAAGGAGTAGGCAAAATAGCAATAATATTGTACTCTAACCGTCTGCAAAGCAGTTTCAGGGTCTGTTAAAGTATCCTCACAATCTACCAAGACAAGAGTAGGAAAAAAAAACCAGCTGAGCACCCCCTCCATCTGTCTAGGAAGGCCAGCACAGACTAGCAAAGTCCAGGCAGCTTCTGTAGGAACTGAAGGACATTAGAATGCAGAAGTCCAGGTGGAAGATACACATCTGTAACTTCAACTTCACAACCTCATTCACTCACACAGGAGTAAGATTCATGATAAAGGTTGTCATTATATGCTGACCTGCTGAAATATCCCATAAAATATCCCACTGTCCCACAGGTATAGTCCAAACTGTTTTCAAACAGAACTGTCCCATGCAACTGAACATCTGTAATTCACTGTGGCATCAAGACTGCATAATCTCAAGTACATAACACCACTGCACTGAAATTTCAAAGCAATATAAATCTGTACTTCAACCAAAATACATGGTCTCTTACCTGTTCATGCCACTCCCTCATACCTACATTATCTTCCCTTTTTTCTCATTATCAGTCTTCATTTGGCAAAGTTTTCTTATCTGACACCTTTTGCACTGACACAAACACTCAAGCAATCACAAGGGAGGGGTATGAAAAGGGCAGATGACTCCTTTTGGCAACAGTACAGATTGTTTAGGCAGTCAGAGCCTCTGTTTCTCAGTGACTGGTATCAGTGGCAATAAGCCATAATGGTATTTGCAATTATGCAGTGGCAGAAACACTAATCTGCACTTGCACTTAAGTGAAAGTGTGAGCCTAATATATTAACACTAACTGGTGCTGCAGCAGGCAAAAACTCAAAGACTAACAATCTTATTTTTACTTTGAAATTTCATGATACAACAGCTGTACTTCTAGGTACTTTTGTACTCTTTTGCTTGTCAGAAATGTGGAAAAAAAATTAAAATAAAGCAGTGCTAGAAAGAAAAGGGGGATTTTTCTTTATGGAAAGTATTGCCTTCCCTTTACAAAAGCCAACTATTCAACCTTTATGAAATTTGGTAAGAGAAAACCAAATATTTTTGGCCAAAGCCACACAAAAATAGTTTGGGGGTTTCCCACAAAGCGCCCTGCATGTTTCTAAGAAATGTAGATACTATCTGGAAGTACATTCAAAAAAATCTTTTTCCCATTCAAAATAAAAGATTCAGGCTGAAAGGTCATATCAGGTAACCTTCTCCTCCTTATTTCATCAATTATGCTATTGAATTTAATTTCATCAGAAGGAAGTCTCTCATCAACTACTGTATTTAAAGAAAAACAAACAGCAAGTCTAAGGTTGGCATGGGAAAAAAAAAAAAAACCAGCCATTTTTATTTCTATTTGTTGTAGTGGGAACCTCTGAAAAACAAATCAACCCAGCAGCACTGGCAAGTGGTATTGCACATAAAACCAACTGCTGATTATAAATTCTGACAGTGCTAAAATGTTCAATCTCAGATGAAGCTAAAATCAGGTAGAGGTACTGAAGAGAAAGGTGACAAATTTCAACTAAGTATCAGAACATTTTACACTGACCAAGAAGATTTATGAGTCTGAAAGCATTTGACCTCAAATTGAAGAACTTCAGAAAATTTTACTGTTGATTTGTTCAGTAGCATTTGAGGAAACAAGAATAAAATGCATAATCACCAATTATGTATACATGAGAACATACCTAAACAGCTGAATATATAAATAAGGGATATTCTACAATCTAAGAAAAACAGTAGTATATTTGACCAAAAAAAGGATCTTTTTCACTTAATTGCTCTCCATATCTCTAACAGGTTTTAAATTCACAGACGTATAAGACATATGCAGAGAAATATGGAGAAAGAAAGATTGAGAAAAACAGAAAAAGAAAAAAAAACAGGCTTCACATACACTCTTAATTAAACATACATGCAGATAACAAAAAGTGAACAAATATTTCAAGAACAGAGCACTTAGAATCTATTATTTCACTTCCCAGTACCACAGATAAAGGCAAAAGCAGAGCATGTGAATTAGTTCGCTTAAGTCTAAGATTGCTGATATTTTTCCAGCGAACATTTCAGACTCATTTTGAAAAACACACCCCGAGACAGATTTTCTTCTAGTGTTTGCCTGAACGGCGCTCCTGCCTCTGCATAAGAATGCTGCACTGTTTTCAGATCCATTCCAATACTGTTCCCAGTGTTTCACTTTGAACTGAAGAAAATGAAAATTCTGAAGGCGCACACTTTTAAAAAAATGAGTCACATCAGGTCACAATGATTTGGCTTAGATGGCTACATAAAACAGTGCAGTTGGCACAGATCTATCATAAACAGCTAGGTCGTGATTTTGAATGAAAATGTGTATGCTTGGAAGCTTGCTGAAAGAAGAACATGGAGACGTAGATTTCCAGTTCTCAATCCTATTCTTCATGCTGGCAAAGCACCTGCATGTTGTCACAGGCAAATGCCAAACTCTTTGTTTGGATGCAAGACTTTACTCCCTCCCTCATTTATACCCACTTTTATGGCATTTTCATGCAGGCTTTCTTCTCTGTTTATTCTCAGTTTAGTGCTGTGACAGCCTCTGGTGTTCAATCTCAACAGTAAATCCTATTTTCAAAGTGCCTTACTTCTCAAGAATCACACTGTAAGATTCATGTATCTTCATCAGAAACCATTTTTAAGGATTAGCTGGCAAACCTGGGGTTCAGAAATTTCTGCCAGCACCAGGATTATACCCCAGCTCCTCTAAGCAATGCTGAGAGGCTTCCAGCTCTCACCTTGTCACAGCTGGGTCCTGAAGAGGATAGAACTGAAAGTATTGATGTGGCTCTGTGGAATCAACTCCTCCAGAAAGAAAGAGAGATGAGGCACTGATTTTCCCCAGTTTTACCCTAGGATAAATTCACTGACTTGAATGGAGTCACCCTGGAGTAGAATTAATGTAACAGTGATAAATCAGGCCTATTAATTCACTGACAGTGCCCCTGTAGGACCTTCTTGAGCAGCCAGCCTGCTGAACATCGCTCGCAGCATTGTCTTCCCAAGCACTGTGCCATGCCATTTCCACAGACAAATTGTTTCCTGACGCAGCAGAGACTGATCTCCATGCTTCCTGCTTAGTTAATGCATTATAACCACACTGTTTTGCACTGGTTGCCCTCTAATTTGTGTGCAAAAGAATTTGAGTCAAACACACAGCCCTCAGCTGTGGCAAATCCATGTGGAGTTTTGACTCCTGAAGCATCCAAAAAAGATCACAGGAGTTACAGATGCAAAATGTATTTCTCAAACTACTTTCATGATTTGATTATTTGAGAAGCCAGGGGAGAAAAGATGGATCAGACTACTGGAGCCAAGAATGCTTTCTAAGGAGGCAATGACAGCCAAACTCCTAGCCTTGAAGTCCAAGGTAGCAAAGGATGCCCTGAGGAAATACTTATACATCACTTGGCCTTTTCTGAACTCCTCAAAAATTTTCTGCCTTTTGTTTTCTGTCAGATATTAAACCCAAGAGGCAGCTTTAGATGGTGTAAAAATGTCTGGTCATAACTGCTTGGTAATTAGCAGCTCTTAGCAGCAGCAAGCAAAATAATAAACCTTTCTTCCAAGTATATCTTGTCATTGTTTTGATGGCACCTTTCTAACTCAAGGCTTCTCATTTCGGGCCAATGTCAGAAATGCCACAGGGGTAGGACAATGTGAAATGAAAATCAGACTATGCTTCAAAAATCAGATAGAAGGAAAAATACCTTAAGAAAAGAAAATGCAAGTCTTCTTTCAACAATTCCAAGAGACCTTTGCTGGTGGAAACATTCTGGTTTTCTCCTGGAGTTCCAAAATATCAGTAGATTATGAGGTGTGCCAGGTAAAGCCACAATGAGAAAAGTCAAAAATTATATTCAACAGACTTACTTCATGCCTGCCCTGAATAGCCCAGTCATTTAGAGAAGGAAGGCAACCTGAGAAGGAAGACGAAATACAGATCACCACCTCTATAAACTGCTCTACTACTGTGAGAAGAAAAACAACCTAGTTGTCCCACTTTTTTTAACAGGAAGAGTGTATCTCCCTTCCCTCTTCACTCTTGCTGAGGAAAGGACCTTTGATCTAAGGATCTGGCTGACAAATTACCTGGGCTCACTCTGGATGACCCTCCCTCCTCAGGGCTAGGAAACTCCATCCGGAGGATGGGGAATACAGTTAAGGAATGGGACAAGGTATCTATTCTTTAAGCATTTCCGGACTCCATGGAGCCACCCTTCTAGAGCACTCTACAAGCTGAACAGGGTGTTTTGAAGGTTCCACTCATCTTCTGGTATACACTTCCATTGGTTTGTAAAACAACGCAACCTCCATAAACCAGGAAAGACAGAAGACCAAAGAAAAAAGAAAGCACAGATTAACTAGAGATCCCATGTATTTACTTTAGACTTCAGTGCTAGTCATGGTCTCTATGTGAATAAAACAAACTAGCGCATTGACAAATTAACCAAGCTTGAAGGGATAACAGGAGATGAAATTATTGCAATTACACAATGTGCACAGAAATGCCAAACTGAAGTTTTCTGAATTGTAAATGAGACCTGAGGGTCAGGTTCTGTCCCAGGAAACACATCAGAAATCTCACCCAAATAAATAAAGTAGCAGTGACACTAATCCAGTGCAGGACTGTGTGGGCTGTCTCATTCCTGGGGATTTTTTCCCACCCTTCAGGCTCTGAGTCTTCGACTTCAGCATTAAAAGTGCTGTCTTCTTGCAAGCTCAGCCATTAAATCTTCTCACTCCTCTACTGTTTGCTTTCTTGAAGGAAAAACTGAGCTTCACCCATGAGAACACAGCATCCTGGAGAGCCTGACCTGCACTCATTGAACTACCTGACTTCTTCACGCAGAAACAGGTGCCTAAAACACCAAGAGATGCCCTGCTTTCAATAACCACAGGCCTTCTGAGATAGCTCAAAAGGGATACCCCTCACATTTTAGTCTGCAGCTTTAGGTCCATGGTTTAAGCTCAGTTCTGTTCTGACAGCAGATACAGTAGGGAGGAGGAAAAGTAAAGTAGAATCTCCCCAAATCTAAATAACACAACATCTGCTCAGCCTAAAGGCACAACACACCTGTTTAGATATAATTCCCTCCAATTTCCACAATTTCCAATACTTTAGAGAGGCTTTCTTGGATTTCCCCCCATCCAAGATATCCAGCAGGTACTTGCCATACTCCTCTGCTTGTCCTCAGCCTGCTGCTACACTTTGGCCACTGGACCATTCTGACCCTACAGACCTTCTGCACATCACCACAATGATGGAGAGGGATTGCTCCATCTACCTCCCATTTCCACCTGATAAGAACTTGGCACATATTACAAATACTTTTCATAAGTTATAAGTTGGCAGAGAACTTACCTGGTGATCTTCCAACAAGGCTTCTTTTACTCCCAAGTTTCATTAGTTGCTAAGTTCTGATTCTTTAACAATTTTCATGTAACTTGCCTTCATTAGTTAAATCAATGCTGATGACATCCCATAGATTTGCAGGGGGACTGCACCTACTTATACACGACCCTGGAAGCCTTTTTAATGGGATGTCATGGAGTATACTCCGGCAGGCCACTGAAAACAAGTTTATTTTACTTGCAAGATCACATAGTCAGCTCAGCAGTGCTGAAATGTGGCAATGAATTCCTCTCATCGCATAGAGATGATGATCAGCAATACTACCAATAGATAGGAAAAAACTAACCAAATCGTCCTAGTCAGTGGATCTTGCTTGCATTTAAGACTGACACATACATAGCAATTTGCGTCTGTTCTACAGCAGCTGCAAACTATTAACTATGACAATGAAGTTGATTTTTAAACCAACAAATATGACGGCTATTATGAAAGTTTTACCATTGTCAGATGGTGTGCAGTCTTTAAATTCATCCCTTGCTGTGTGGCTGAACTTTTATTGAATTTATTTTTTTTAAAATTAAAAGAAGGTCATGCGAGGACAGAAAACCTCTTTGTCAATCAGACTGTGCAGTGCATAAAACTCTTCCAGAACTCTCATAAAAGCCAAGACCAGCATACAGTACTTAAAGCACACAGTTGCAGAGATACTACAACTGATTTGACAGATAAAAAGATACTCCCCCTCATTCCCCATTGCTTCTTACCACCTCCAAAATGCCATCATCTTTGCTGGGTTCCCAGAAAATCTAGCACTGAATGATCCATTTGCCAACTGAGGGAGTTTTCAACATAAGAAGCCTTCAAAATTATATCCATGGCCCAAAGCACGCACCTTTGCTGTAATGCACTGATAGAAATAAATCATATGAAAACCAGCTGCCAATCCAAGAGCTACACAGAGAAGAAAAATAAGGATTTCAGCTTCTTCTGACAGCATGGTGATGCATTTGAGAAATACTTACAGTGGGAGATCATACAAAATGTCTCTCATCGTGCACAATTAAATCATGGCCAAATTATTCTGTAAAAATCAAGATGTAACCTTTAGATAATGTTCATTTTTCCCCTATAGGCCCAGTGACACAGGACAAAAAAATTTACAATGCTAGAAGCCCTTATAACTATTCAGCTGAAGATCTGATTCCTCCTGGTTTCTATTTCCATTCATCTTCTTTCTCACCTCATCATATGAGCTACCCTTCTCCTTCAAAAGAACTGTGCAGAAACCCACAAGAGGGCATGATCAGGCAGAGAAGGGGGTGAGCCTCACTATTTTACATAACAAAATCATATGCATCAAAACACACACACAACTTCCCAAATGTCTGAGGTTAGTTATCCTTCATGTCCTAACAAGTTACACCCACCTTTCCCAGAGGAACTAACTCACTCCATAACAAGTACCAGACTTCTGTTAAAACAGTAAATAAAGTAGGACCACCTACCACCCAATCCTGCAAACACTTACTGGTAGACAATCCTGCATGCCTACTACCATGCACATCCTCAAAGTTTCAGCTGGTCTGCCCATGTTACTAAGTGCCGTATCTTCAGCAAATGTTCCCAGAATTATGCTCTATTGGTAGGTCAAAATCAGGCCAATTCTGCAACCTCTGTTTACAGTCAGCCTCCGGCACTGACTTATGATGGAATAACTCATAAGAATGAAACACAAGTTTGGATTTCAGGATAAGGCCCCCAGTCAACATGTGGAAGCATTTATAGCTCTGTGAGACCTATGTTAAAAAATAACTTTAAACCAGAGAGTGTTTCCCTATGAGTGGCCTGTTTTCCCATGTTCCAGTTTGCTCTTTCAAAAAGACTAGTAGGCTTAGATATCGGTCACTATGTGAAAATGACAGCATTCAATTAAAACAATAGCAATTTTCAAGTGACACTTTTTTTTTCAATAGATGTATGACATTCCTAGACATTCTATTAATTAGCAGGCCCCAGGCAACACATTTGGTAAAACAAAACAATCTGGCCTTTGATTTTTATCCAGGCCTTACCCAAGATCACACAGAGGTAGCCAGGCTGCTGATAGATCCCACACACAGAGCACACACCCCCAGCAAGCAGCTGTGCTAAGAACTCCATGTAAACCACTTTGAAGAATTCTAAATCTGCAGAGAAAGATTTATTAATTAATTAAAAACTACTTGGGTTAGACTGGGCAAGAATCTATTAAGTGGACTTTACTAATCAGTCCCAAATTGGTTTCTGTATCCTTTTTTCCAATTACCTGTTTCAACTTCAGTTTAAAAGTCAGCCTGGTTGAAAAACATATTGTGAATGTCTCCTCTATTTCAGGACCGGGAATTCAAACAAGTCAATTACTTTCAAAGGAGGCTATTAATATCCTGATGAGCATCTGAAATTAGCAGCATCTCATGTTCTACACCTACATGATGGTTATCTAGGAAACTGGCATCCTTGTTACATCTTTTCTGGGCAGCAATAGTTACAATCCATCAGTACACTGGATGAAAAACATCGTCTCAACAGATGTTGTAAGATGCCAGCTGAAACACTCAAGCTTTTGATACTACCACCTGCATTAATAATTTCTGGTTGCACTGGATAAAGATCTGTGAGTTCCTTCACGTTTAGGAATTTATTAAGGTAACCAAAACTTTGGAATCTTTCTTACTTGTTGTATTATTCATTTCATCTGTAGACAATAATGGTCCTCTTACATTAAGGATAATTAGGGCTTTAGATGAGCTTTCAAAGACATTTCCACATTTTTAGTGATGCAGCTGTAACTAAAACAAAATCCAAAGGGAAAAGGGGAGGAGTATTTGATCCTGAAAGCAGCCAGACTGTCTGGAGGAGATGTATTTTGAAGTTTTTATTGGTGACCCTCAGAGAAAGATAGCTATGACCTAAGCTTGAAGGTTAGCAAGGACTATGCGGGTTTGTGTGGGAGGGGCGTAAATCTAATTTGTAAATGGTGAGTTATTAGTCCTGACATTTGAGAATAGACACTGTATTGTGTCAATGATGAGAGCAACTCTAGTTTTCTTGTTAATGGCCATGATTCATTCTTTCCCACTCCACTATTGTTCCCATTTACCTGGCCAACAGAATTATTTGTTATGTGTTCCCAGTTGTTGATTTCTAGCGAGACTGCTCAGATGAGCAAAAGCACAGAAGAAATACATCAAAAAAGGCAGAGTTCTGGGAACAGTATTAGTGGATCTCTGAAATGGAGCGTTATTTAAAAGTGGTCTTTTCCCCCTCCTCTACTCCCCTTTGCATCCTATAACACCCTGGCTCTCCTCTATTTTACTCAGAACTTTCAGTCTCCCTTTATTTCAATTCAGGAATATTCCCTTAAACACATGCTTTCAAAAACATTTAAAACTTCCTAAAATGGGTAAAGGATTCAGAAGCTTTAAATTACTTCAAACATATGTGTAGCCATACATTTGGTAAAACAGAGCAATCAGTCTTGGATTTTCCACTACAGCCTTATCTAACTGTGCAAAAGCAATTATGCCCACAACTGGCCTCCTATCCCACGTAAGACCACCCAGAAACCACACAAGGGGTCTCAGCCAATTACCCTCACAGAAGTCCATATATTAAGTTTTTGTAAAATTGTCTTAAAGCCATGGAATATCAGGACAATGACCAGGAGTAAATCAAGACTCAAGCCTCCACACAGAGCTGCCTCTCCAACAGCCTGTTTTATAATGTGTCTGGCTACTGCGTTCAGACTCTCTGTCACTTGGCAAAGTGCAAACCCAACACTTCTCAGGCTGCCTCCCCTCCTCCCCAGCAGACTTTGACACTGGTAGATGGACTTGATGCCTTGCAAATGTGAGATGGCAGAGTTGCATTGACGTCAGTGATGATACTTCTCTTTCTTACAACTACCAGTCTGGCCCTCCCACTTTTACAAACACCCCTGAGGGGACAACATGAAACACAAAGCTTGGAAAAGTACAGAACTAGGACTTGGGAAAAGCCCATGGCACAGATTAGGGGACAGTAGCCATAAAGAGTTTAAATCCAGATGTGAAATTCCCCAAGGCCAGGACTATTCAAACTATCTCTTATGTGAAGCAAGCAGGCTAAATTAACTATTAGGTCAACGTTGCCCATAAGACACAGCTTTCTCTGAGCAACTCCACCCAATGATCTTTGGGAGCTACTTATTTTGGGGCATGCAAACAGCTATATATCTGCCAAAAGGTTAAAGCACATTTGGCCCTTTGGGCGGCCAGCTGGGGCCACTGCAGTGAGCAGGGCAGGCAAGCTGACACACGGGCTTGCTCTGTGCAAATAGTTCTTGTGCCCAGTGAGCACAGAAACCACAGCTGCAACTTTGCCAGTGGAGCAGAAGGTGTCACATCCAGAGTCAGCAGAGGGCATTCAACTGACCTCAAACAAACAAAGCTTAAGTGGAATGTGGTATCCTCAATTCCATCTTGGGTTTCAAGTGACTAAGTTAAGAGATGCATGAAATTCAAATTGAGTCCCCAAGCTATTATGTGCCTACTGCATAAAGCTACATCTCTCTCTGAGCTGCCACAGCCAGCCATAAAGGTAGCTGGGCTTCAGCCATGTAGAATTCCCACAGATTTCAATGGGAATTTCAGTGTCCCAGTCTGGACTCCAAGAATGCAGTGCTGGACCCAGAGCTCTGACGGCTGGAGCCGTATTCAATATCAGCGTCTGGCAACACCCATTTGTGAAACAGTGACTCACTCACAGGCACAGCTTTAGAGGGACAGACAGGATGACTTTAATCATACATTTCCATTTCGTTAACAAAGCTCAGTAAAACCAGATGAGCATCCTGGATGATAATAGTTGGTATTAATCTAATGACTGCAGTGATCCTCTGACACAGTTAGGAATAGTTTTATATCCTACAGAATACATTGTTTTAATTCGATTCAAGAACATAGCAACTAATGGACTCATGAGGCTAATAATAAAATAACTGTTTAAATGCCCATGAATTTTATTTAGAAACAGGGGTTTCTTCTGAAAAATCCCAGGCATGGAAATGAATTATGGAAAGTAATTTTAAAGAGAATATCTTCAAAAGTACCTAAGTGACCTAGGAGTCTGGGATACCAGATAAATAAGCTGTCATTAGCACTTTCCATACATTGTTAACAAGGGAGCAAGTGGTTTGTGTAATGGACTGTACAGGGAGTGACATTTAATTCAGGCAGCTATTACTGCAAGGTGCTCATTTGTCATGGCTGCACAATCCTTCTTACTGATCAGTTGGATTTCCATTCAAACATAGAATTGTAAGTCTTTCCCTCTAACATTAGCATACACCAAGCCTCAGACATGACAGAAAGCATCTGAAAGCAGATTGTTTGTTAAAGCTGAAGTTTGGCACTGGAATTTTACTCAAGGGTTCTTTTAAAACAATGGACAGATTTTGGGCACCATTCTTCCAGATCACCATGTCTGGCCAACGCTTCTAACTTATTCAGGGTGCGCTTTCATGGCAAATTTGCAAACAGATGCAATGCCCTCTGCAAGTGCTCCAAGATGCCCAGAAAGAAGCTACCTCTAATCCTAAAGTCATGTAACTGCACCCCTGTAATGCTGATCCCAAGCTAATATATTCTGCTTCCCAGCAGGACTTATTAGTTCAGGCTCAGCCACATGCTAATGATGGCTACACAGCTTCCCGTTCAGAGCCAGCTTTCACTCAGCCAGCTTGGAGCGTGGACAGAGTGAATTCATATCTGCCTGCCAAACCCCAAGTAGACATACCTTCAGTGACTCAAGTAGTTAGGAGTAGAAATGCAGGATGAATCTTGTGTAATAGTCTCACAGTCCAGTAAAGGCTGACCTTGCTCTCTACTTTGAAGAGCCTGTCAGAGCACGGCAGTTTCCTTTGCTTTCTGGATTTATATGATTATTCCTTACTTTGTGTACCAAAAACTCTTCCTTGCTTACACTTTCTCCACTTCACACTGAGTCCTGCTCCACTAAGAAGGCTTGAGTGCTCTCCTGCTCAGAGGCATGTTTTCCTTCAGGATTCACCTCCTCATGAAAATATGAAACCAACATATGCTCTGCCAAGCTCCTTTCACTAATTTAATTCCCTAGATTCTGTAAGGTGACAGGTCCCCATGGAAAACCAGCATCTCACAAAGTATTACTGAGAGGAGAGGTGGATAGATTTAAATTCAGCATTGCCATCTGAAAGCTCTCTAGTTAAGGTCATGGCAATCAGCCAACAAATGAGATTTCCTACAGCTGCATCAGTCTTAGACATGAGATAAACATCAGATGCTTTGATAGAATTAAACTTTCTACAATGCACACAAATCCTATTGCTCTGTCTTTCTACAGTAAAAAGTACAAGTGAGAACTAAAAACTGGTTTGCTTCTGAATCTTGTCCACTTTCACTTCTAGCCCCAACCTCCTGCACAGTTCCACCATGTCTCTTAGTTACTTTTCTAGATTGTGGGCTACCTTCCACCCATCGTTTTTACAGCAAAAAACCTAATAGCAAGCTTTTCTGCCATCTCCACCCAATGGTTAGCTAGGTTAATGTACTAAATTAAGTAGAAACTACCTGCTTGAAGATCTGCAGCATTTCTGATCTCAGCTTCCGTCAGGATTTAAGTGTAAGACAGAAAAAATTCATACAAGCCAAGAGTTCTTTCCTACTAACATGGGCAGCAAGGTCTTGCTGAGGCAGCATAAAAATATCACTCATTCAGTCTTGTGTGGTGACAATATACTAAGGTGGGAAAATCTAGGTGTACAACTCTTCAGTTATGTTTTATATCTACTTATTCTTCATATTCTCTGAGGAAGCCATCTAGGATCCCTAATCAAAAAATATGCAAGAAATGTAAAAACAAGACAACCAAAACTATCCTACAAATATGTGCTTACCGGTTGGGGAAAACAGCAAAACTGCCTTCTTCCTTTACTGTCCTATTTGTCTCTTTCCTTTCTCCTGCCTCAGTCAATACTAAAAGATCTGTGATGATCAAAGCATGAAGTCTGTGACACTCTCATTTGTGGCCCAGGTGCAATACACACTGATCTGTGTGTGAGCATGTCTTCCTCTACTGCACAGTCTGAGAAACCATATAGCTTATGACTACTTTGCCAAAGGAACTTTCTCTTTACTCAGCTGCTGGCTTAATAACTATGATGTCACACAGCACCTATGATCACAGTTTGTTGTATGTAGCACATTGTTTATGTGCAGCACTGTAAGGTGGGTAACATACACTGCCTCTCACTTATTTTCATGAGCTGAAACTAATTAATGTCATTTTGTACGCCAAGGATAAGAAGACAGCTGGAAACCATCAAGGGCAAACAGGAGCAGTACATGAGCTCTTTCTTCAGTCAGCTGTTTCACTGCCCAAGGCACACACACACACACACACTCTCACAGCTTCCTCCCTCAGGTCCAGTCCTGCTCTAGCTCTACCACTGTCACTCAGAAGTCAATACAATATCCCAGCTTTACAGTGGCATAACAGAGAACAGACTTGGGCCCAAACATCCTACTGGCACTTGAAACATTCCTGTTTTATCAAGCCTTCATACTTAAACCTCCTGGGGACATATACAATTAGGATAAAATAGCAATTAATACTACATAATTGCCTTCAACTGTGCTCAGAAATCTCTTCCATCTCACAAATAAAAGTCCACACACTCAAGCCACAAGTCTCAGCCTACATACTCCATCAACAGACATGTCTTTGTCATATCTCCTGGAGGCCAAACACAGGGTTTGTCCTAACCATGAGGAATGGAAGCAGAGAACTGAGGTTCACTGCAAATGCCATCTTACTGGTCTTCATTTTCTGTGACAGTACTCAGGCCTGGGAACATTTATTCAGAATGCATCTGCTGACCTCGGTTTCTGGGATAGCTCTCCCTCACTTAACCCTGAACCTTTCACATACACACGAAGATAAACACCCAAAGTTCTACATGCTAAGACTTATGCAAACACTTTTCGTGCCAGAGGGCATAGGCCAATAACCTGCAAAGATCCACACCCACACAGAATTGCACAATGGACCACACGTATTTTGGAGTATGGCATTTGCCTATCGTTAAGAATTATCAAGCACCAGTCATTTCCAGAAACAGTTTGCTGGTCTCAACGGATCAGTTACACTGCATTTATTTTTGCTCTAAGCAATACCTTCTATGCCAGTCATTCATACCAATTTGGGAGCTCACCCAGATCCCTCCCTCACCCTTTTCCAGGTCCTCAAGCTCAATAACATTTAATTCACCATGTGGAATTCCTCTGGCTCTTCTCTGCAATCCTAATTTCAACTTTATCCTGACAAGCTGCCAGGGGCATAGAGAGCCTACTCCACAGGGATCCCAAATTCCACAGTACACTGCAGCCCAACACTACATGACAGCAGATCTTTCAAAAGAAATAAAAGACTCCATAAAACATCATCAGAGCTCTAATACTTCAAAATGTGAATTCATACATCAGTTGTAACATGTTCAAGTCTGGACACTTGGCTAATGCACAGACCTCCTCCAAGTCGGTGTTCCGCAAAGGCTGAGCACTAGGTACCTCACTGGTGCCTTGGATTTCAGCTCTGATCCACTGGAAAGCAAGTGGATTGAGCCCAGGAAGACCAGCACTCTGGGCAAGAGCAACAGCAGAACCTTCCTCCTAGTTCCACCACTTACAGAGTAAGCACTACACCATTTACTGATACCCTGAGCAATTCTTTCAGAACAGATATAAAGAATGGAAGTGAATTTCCACAAAGTAGCTCTTGAATTCATCAAGAATATTAAATTACCAGGTATTTTGTAGATTTTCAACTGCCATTGGAAAGGCCCAACTAACAATCTGATTAATCTCAAAACAATAACAGCCCTTAATCTAACATATATCAGCAAATTCCTGTTTCTCCCTTTTCTAACAAAAATAACAACACTGTAGTTGCCAGTGCATTAATAAGATCCTATTTCTGCTCCAGAGACTGAATCAAACCTTTGTTCTTCACAGTAAAGGATTAAGAAGGTTGCTATTTTGGTAATGAGATGTGGAGAGGTACTTACCTCGCAGCTGAGATCCAGGCTGGATGCCTGAGAAAGGAATAAACTCTGTTACCTCAGATGAACTTTATTCTCATAATCAGAATATCAAACTCTGTTAGTGCGATGCATATCATTACCAATAAAGAGAGACTACTCGTGAGTAATTATAATTTGATAGAGTGTTCAAGCTCATTTGCAAAATATGCCTTATTTTGTATATAAAGTCATTAATGCAGATTTTAAGATAGAAACACACACACACAAGAAACCAGAAAAAGAAAAAGACTGACTTTCCAGGTAGTTTATTGGTCAGCTGCTTCTTTTTTTTTCATGCTAAGTCTATTTTTTTTCCAGATATCTCACCTCTTTAACAGCACATCATGGAGAAAAACTGTGGCACAAGAAGAAAAAAAAGTGTCAGAAAAACAGCACATGGACACAGACAAATGAGAGAACATTATGAAAAGAAGATCAAATCATAGGACACAGATTCAAGTACTGAGGCACCAACTCAGTGCCCAACATGATTGAGAAAACTGTTTGTGAGACTGGAAAAGGAAGCAGTGACCTGTGAAAATGAAAGCAACTTCAGGAAAACATTAGTCATATTAAAAATATGTTGTTTACTGTTATTATAACAACATTTTTATTAAACAAACATGTTTGGTATATAAAGTTGTTGCAAGTAAAATATTTCCAAAGGACTCGGGTAGGTAAGGTAGTGTGGTTAGAACCTGGCACCACTTTATAATTACATAGGGATCAACATTTTGCACTTAGAAATGAAAATGTTTGGGGCTTACATCAGAGGAGGTCCAAATTTCTAAATGAAACGTATTATTGCAACAAAATCTAGGAGCACCTTCAGATATAACAAATACAAACAGAAGTGAAGGCAAACAGAGCCTCAACATTTCACTTACGTCCTGCTTATTGGCTGTTGACATGACAAAGTACTCTGAAAATATGACAAAAGTTAAGCTATTTACTAACTCTCATTTCCAGTCTCGCAGGGCAGTGTATTTTAAACATATTTTTTAAAGACCTAACCATGATGCAAAGTAACCCTAGAAAGAGAATGTCAGAAATAAATTAGTCCATTGGTTATTACAGATATCTTCTGGGAATGCTGTTTTACATCTGATGAAACTCTCATATCTCTCCTTCTCTAATGAGCAGTAAAAATACAATAAAAAACCACAGGGGTTCAGATATCTCTGGCAGTATAGTGCCACATTTCCAAGGGAAACAAATCTTATGCAGTCAAGGCTCTCCTACATGAGTGGTCACATGCTTGTTGCCCCTTCAATATTTTCTTGAACACAGTCACCAATTCCAACCATATCTGATAAAAGCAGACATCTCAAAAATAATTCAATTCCTAACATGATGCAGGAAAATATCTGGATGGGTGAACAGGATGGCCTTAATAGTGCTCCCAATAAATGAAAGGCTTCAGTGTGAACATAACCTACTAGGCTTCAGAGAATCCACTAGTATTGAGTCGTCAGGAATTTCCTAGCCACTGGAAAAACTCCAGTTGGAGCTTGTGCCTTGTGAGAAAACCAGATAATCCAGTGCCATAGGAAATGAGACTTCATTCATTCTGAGCTCAGAGAATTCATTTTTCAAAATGAACAACAGTAGAAAATAAACTGTGCTCATACGTTTACATTTACAAGTAACAATTTAATCAAATATTGAAGGAATTGGGCTTTATGCAGGTGTGACAGAGCAATATTTTTGGCTTGTAATATACAGAAGGTCAGAATGTACGAATAAACAGTCCTCACTCTTTGCATCTACAGAACATGTTGATTTCCTTTTAAATTCTCCAGCTGGTTAACTAAACAAAATATCTATTTACAGAAAAAAAAGGACGTTCTTCAAGGACTACCATCTCAGTATCAGTGTGAAGGTGTGACAGGAGGATCTACCTGCTGAAGCTTTCCACATTTATTCTGTCCAGAAACACCAGTATTGAGAATAATGCAGATTATAAAATAACTCCCTCTTTGAGTACTTTAAGAATTTTCAGCATGGTTTCATTTTCATATCATAGTAGAAATGCTTTGTAACTCAAGTGATAACATTCACCATAAGTTTTAAAGGCCCTAACCCAGGAGCTTGCTCCACACTGGTGCAACTCTGACAGGTCTCAACAGAAAAAAGGATCTCATCCATACAAGTCTGGGGACTCAAATTTAATTTGCAGGTTTTGCATATGCATCCCTAACACTTAGGTATTCAGTCCCCTAAAGGAAATTCTTTGGAGTGATCCCTAGGAGTAAAAGGCATTGTGGTTCCACAAGAAATTCTGAATGTGGCAGTTTGATTATTTTATTTAAAAAAAAAAAAAAAAAAAAAAAAAAAAAAAGGAAAAGTGCATTCGAAAATTAAATGCATAAATGTTGACTCCCATTTTAACGTGGGGAACTCAAATGGAAAAAGTGATCTCCTTGATCTTCCGTGCTTTATCTGAGTTCTCTCTAACAGCTGAGTAGAGCCATGAGCCCATAAGCATGAGCCCATGCAGCCTGTATACAATGAATGGGCTGAACTGGCAAATCCAGGAGGAGGGAGATATTCAGCCGAGTGACAGCTTTAACATCTGACTTCAGTTTCTAGAAGTACAGTCTGAATTCTGATGGATGGATAAATGGATAGGTGAGTGGGTGGATGGATACATGCGTACACATACACACATTTTCCTTTTAGAATACAGAAGTCTTTTTACAATCACCTGAAATGCTCTCTCACTTTATGCATAATATAGCTACAGAATCAGGCATTTCAATAACAATAGCCTTCTATGTTTTAATTATATATTATCTCAGACTTGAAGACTTCATAAAATATAAAAAAAATAAGCCTCTGCATTGAAATGAAACAATTTAGCCAACAGCAGTCTCTCTGCAGCATAGTTAGGCAGATCCCTCAAGTCTTTCTTTCCCCAATATGTAGTACAATGCCATATTAAGTTAAAAGTTACAGAATATGCCTGGTGGGTCATTCTAGGTACCATGGAAAGGCCTGGGATTTCAGACACCAGCTAGAGGTAATAGTACTTTCAGAGCAAAGAAAATGGAAATTGGACATACAAGAACCATGGCCTTTCTCTGGCTTTCTGACCTTTCATAAAAGCTGCAGAGGCAATGCACTGGTGCTCACAGGGTCACAGAGAGAGAGGGACAGACCAAGGCACCGGGTACTTTGTGTACTTGCAGTAATTTGGGAGACTGACAGGAAGCATCCTAGGTCCTTCTTCCCTTGAACACAGTGAAATCAACAGGTGTTAAAGAGTGCCCAGACTTGCCGAAAATGAAGCCATGGTTGTCTCGACTTGGGCAATCAGACTTCGAAACAATTTTTGAAAACAGAGCCTGCAGGGAAATGAGGGTTAGAGTGAAGCTGTCCTAGCTCCCAGGCCTCACACAGAGGCAGCTCGTTGACTGGAGGGCTCCTTATTCCCTCACTTCCTCTAGCCCTTTGCAGTGAGGTGAGGCCAGAGGGAGGCATTTTCAGCCTTCAGAGGACCTTTATATTGTATTAAAAATATGGTTTCTTTAATGTTTCCTTTTTCAAAAGTAGTAATATAAACTAACTGAGTGTGCTCTTAGGAGAGCTTTTGGCAAGGGTATGGGACAATCCTGTGCCAAACCTCATCTTTGGCATGAAGAAATAAAGAGGCTGTGGTTCTGCATAAAGACAAAACTTTTGGAAAGCCTTTAGAATATTTCTCATAATGAAACAGTGGGGGGGTAGTTTTCTTGAAATTCAGAATACTCTCCAGAATACAAATCCAACCTTTAAATGTTTTGGTCTCTTCAACTATGAACTGAGTTTCTTCATTAAAAAAATAAAATTGAGACAATTAAAGCATGGATATGATTTTGAAAAATCCTCATTAGGGCTATTTCCATACCATGTCATCTGTCTATAGCAAATAAAAATATTGTGTCAGATAGGAATTAAATTATTCTCACTCTATATTACAGAAAGGGAAATTGAGACTGAAAGATCACGTGCCCTGTCTGCCTAAGGCCACAAAGGATCCACTCCCCAGAATAGCAGTGCCAGATTAGTTTGCTCTAGACTCTGTTGAGCTCTATGCTTCTTGATGAAGTTCCCATTCAAGATATCCGAACAAGAGTATTATCAAAGATATGGGAAAGTCCCAATCTTGGATTTTTATTCCTGGGTGCTCCCTGTAGGTTTTTCCATAGTAAACTGAATGGCAATGCAGATTATGTAGAGGATTTAGAAAAAAAAATCAATCACAAAGTTTCAGAAATATTTCAGTAAATATTTCTCATTAACATCACACTTCAGAGAATAACACAATAAGTCAACTAAAAGCCAAGAAGCCTTTATATCATTTTGGTTTATTACCTGAAACACAATTGCTGTATTATATAATCAACCTCCCCTATTTAGCAAATTAGGTTTATCACACATAGATCTGAAACACACTTAGATGAAGACGAAGTATCCAAAAGGCTACTATGTTTTGCCAATACACACAGAATCATGTTGGACTGCCCAATGTATCATGAGTGTTACTGAAAAAAAAACTAAATACTTTAAGAACGTTTTAATAGTGTTCCTTTTTGATTTTGGGTGGAAAGGGAGGCTGTTCTCTTCCTTTTCAGGATTATTTTTTCTAAGTACATTTCTACTTAGTTCTGTTTAACTCCAGCCTTGTAAACGCTTTGACTGTTTCTCTCTCAAGTCTCTTTAAGCACTTTTATACCTCTCCTTCCAACAAGGATTTTGTTGTATCTTTACTCTTATTCCTCTCAGAAATCAAGTCTCTTTGCCTACAATTTGGAGAACATCTCCCATACACACCCAAGTCCCCTGCTGCAGGCAGCAGAAAAGTTTCAGAACTAAAAAGCTATGAAAAATGAATGAGGCAGTTCCCAACACACAAAGCTTTAAAGTTCTCCACTTACTCCAGAAGATATCTCTGCATTGGATTCATTCATGCCAAATCTTCAGATTTTTCTCTGCAGTAATGACAACAATAAAAAATGTTTAAGTATAGATGCCAAAATTCTGATGTCACCACAGGACTGTTGAAGCTGGAGCCAGGACCCTGCCTCAATCTAGACCTTGACACCAGTCTGTCACTTTGAGAAAAAAGACATACCTCAACTGCACAGCCCTCCAGTACAGCTACATAGTTGACATTTTTTCAAGCACATCACGGCAAGAAACTGTGGTTAAGCCCAAAGCTTCAAGAATTTCACTAAAGAATGTACCAGTATCTGGTTATGTAAAGGCCTTTGGTTAAAGAATACATAAACTCCAAATACCACTGGGGCTTGTGGGTTGAATTTTTTGGGGTTTTGAGTTTAGGAATTTAAGTCACATCTTACTGTGAGAAAAGAGAAAGCAAAAACAACTGAGAAATGGTACTAGTCTACTAAGAACTCTGAGCCATATGCTGTCATACCACAATAATAAATAAGAGGCTTGTGTAGGACAGAAAGACTGTGACCTCCTTTCCACTAATTACCACAAAGCTATTTTGCTGCATTTTTATAAATACTTCCCTATCTTCACACTTAGTACACTTCATCCCAGTGTAGTTCCCCCTCATTATCCCCAAGTTGATACTGATCAGTCCAGGTTCTGATGTATGTCCAACTGCTTCTCATCAGAGTCAAGTACTTTGTGTGCAAGAAGGTGAGGGGCTTTTCTTTAAGAAATTCCTCCTTATTTTCATCATAATTCACAGCGGTGTCTATAGACACAATGCTACTAAACAGAATAGGGCAAGATAGGGTTCTTTAAGATGCTTATGGCAACATTTTAGGCTGTAAGTGATGCAGAGGCATTACTGAAGAGGTATTTCCTGTAAGTAGCACTATATAAAAAAAAAGTGGTTATTTTAAAAGGATTAACAAAACAACAGAGTGGAAATGGCTGACCCTACTGGGAGGTGTAACATGAAGATGGCATGATGCCAAGAGCACAAGACAGCTGCATAGCACATTAAGAAGCAGGATGTTGAGGATCAAGCTGGATTTATATAATAAAACCAAAGAAGAGGTTCAGTTGTGAAGAACTTCTCCTGCATGGGTGAGAAGCTCAAGGCAATATTTTCAACTGAGTAAGCACTAGCTGATGGAGAGGAATTCCAAGGCCTGATCCAAGTTAACGAAGAGGCTTTGCTGACTAGGCTTCACATTACATGATGAAGAGACCAAGCCCTACAGTGAATGCTGATCCCAGCAGAGTCAAGTAAACTCTATTCCTATCAACAGAAGCACTGCTGGTGTTCAGTGAAAATGCAAATGTGAAAAGGATGTTTCTCAAATGCTTGTTAGGGAAACTATCATGCATATGCACTGAAATACACAGGCAAATACAGACATCCACTGGGTAAACATCTTTAAAGTAATGTGCATGCACATTAGCTCTGAGGGGTACAGCTTGCGTTCATTCCACTGACCTCATTCTCACCCATTTATATTTAATGTAGCCCACCATAGCAACTGAGTTCTTGACTTGCTAAATACACAATGTGGATAAATTTTGGCTTTTTCTAAATTGCTGCAGAAGGTAAATTAACAATTTTTCAGGATGAAAAAAGGTTTATTTTATGTAAACTTATTTTCTTAGCAGGCAATTGAAAACACATTTTAAATATCTTTGTCTATTTAACAAAAATATCAGCAGATGTTTTTTGGATGAGCTACATTGTTTATTATTTTCCTAAGATGTCCAAAACATGAAACTCATTTAACCTCTAGAGGAGTGACACAGAAATGACATGATGTGCATCATATATCAAATAATGGTCACTCCTGCTGCTCTTCAGACATCTGGGGCTTAATTTGCAATTATTTGCATTTATAGAGCATGCATTTATAGAAATGGGAACACATTTCCTAAGTTGATGCAGAATTAATTTTCAAAGGGTGACATGCACTATAAATCCTATTGCGTGTTTACTATAAACAGGCAAACAAAAGAGTGAGGAACAATGTTGTCTGCTAATGGATGCTCAGTTATGAGTTTCAATTGTTATAACATGTGATTAATTTACATGTTCAAATTAAGTCTCCATTTTTGCATGTTTAATTACGAGGTATTTAAAAGCATGGACGGGTGTGTTTGATCACGAGCAGCATCTAGGAAAAAGCTTGGCATTTGCAATTTGCTTGCCCTGGTTTAAAATGTTCTCATTATACCATGGAATGAAAAAGTTAGAAAAAGGAATGTCTCTGTTCCCAGCCAACAATGCACATAAGTCAAGAGTTCTTCTCTTTCTAATATTTCCCATAAGGATGCGCATCAGAGCTATCTTTTTGACAAGCAAGTGACAGAGGCAATCTGTGAAAGTAACAACATGTCTTTGGAGAATCCAGTAGTACACATACTGTGAATTCCATCATTTAATCCCATTTTAGAGCTCCTCCATTTCCAAAAACTTCAGACAACCCTAAATTTTAGTGGGATTTCAATTTCATGCCTCTGTGCCATGGATGAACAGCTCCAGGGACTATGCTACAATTTTCCTAGTAAAACACAGGGGTCCAACTGCAAAGGAGGGCTTACGGCTGTGCAAATAACTGTTTTCTCAGTTCAGCTGCCAAGCCAAACAGTTGGAAAAGAATGTTGATTCAAAGTGAACCAAATTCACAATTTTTCCAGGTTTCCACACCAAAACCACTACCATCCCCACCCAGCCCACTGTACTTCCTTCAACATGAAATGTTCCATATGTCTCAAGAGGAAACACTTTTGGAAAATGCAAACATTTGGCAAATGCAACCATAAAAGGCAAGGAAATGCAAGGCAAGATTTACGAAATTGTTGCAAAAGGATCGTTCTGACTTATTATATACAATTCATGCCTTTGCTATATTGAGGAAGTTTCTTTCCCAGGGTTGGCCATAGCAGGGTTTGCTCTAGCTTCCGAAGTGAGTACCATTACCATTAGGTTGGAGAGTCATTCTTACTCTATTGGCTCATTGACTCTCAACTATTATTGAAGTAATTTGTATGAATTGGCTTATTGGACTCGTTCCGTTTTGTAATGATCTGAAGAATAACTGCTAGGATACTTATATAGAGAGTTATGGATGCAAATTCAAACTCCTATTTTGATCAGGCAGAGCATGGGTTTGAACTGGGATCAGACTTTGCTTGTGCAACTAGGTACTGGAGGATTGTGAGGTAGGTTCTCACCCCTTACACTGAAGTGGTTCACTTTGCATGCAGTGCTTAAGTGGTCAGCATCAAGACTGAGAACATCTTTAAAGCCAGGTGATTAGCATACTCCTTCAGCAGCAGCCTTCAGCCCTAGAGACTGCTCCTCTGGAGAAAAAAAAAAAAAATGTAAAGAGGTGGCAAGGTTTGGGGTTGGGCTGGCCACTAAAAGGATGACAGCTGCTCTCTATTAACCCCTCTCCCTTCCTGGACAGGGGAAGGAAAAAAGAAAAGGGGGCAAGACTTACAGGTTGGAAAAAAACCTAAAACAGCTTTAATGAAACAATAACAATAAAAAGGAAAGATAATAAGAAAAATAATGGAATATACACAAATATATACAAAACCAATATCAAGTTTCCCTCCCCAATCACACTCACCTCACCACTGGTGCTGCAGAGCAGCACTGGCAAGATCGCAGGCTAGACTCAGCAGCAAACAAGAACTGAACTTAGGAATGTACAAATAAAGACTGAAGACAGAAGAACAGAGTCCTCCCAGGATGCCAGCCATAGAAGAAGAGTGCCCCTCGTGATCTCTCAGCTTTATATTGAGTTTGACATGTATGAGATGGAATACTTCATTGATCAGTTTGGGTCATCTGTTCTGTCTGCTCCTTCCTGGAGGTGTAACCCTTTTACACCCTTACACTAAGGGGGGCCCCAAGATGGCACCTAATGAATTCAACAGTGACCTTGGTTTCTGTAAAATTAAGTATAAGCAAGAGCCTTTCTGCATACCATTGTACTGTGAGCTCAGTACTAACTATAAACTTTGAGCATTATCACTTCTAGGAGCAAACACTGTCTGAAACAACATGTTAACTTCAGAAAGTGCAGTCTGAGAAGAATCTTAACTGAAAAGTAAAATCACTGAAGGAAAATCAAAAATTGGTTCTGTTTTAGCCAAACCAGGACTACTGGAACAACTGAGAACACATTTTGATAGGCTTCACTGCTGGTAGTTGCTCATGTCCTTTCCCAAGAGATAGGACAGCAGGATTGTTTTGCCAATTACTAGGCCTAGCATAAAGGACATAGCCAGCAGTCGAACAAACTAGTAACCAGATTCTATTGCACACAAAAGGGTCAGTACATGGGTGATCACTGGGGGTACAAACAAGTCAATGAGCTTACACATAACAGACATCAACCCCAATGACCCCAAGAACAATGCAGCACGGCCAACAACCAGTGGAACAAACAAAGCAACAAAGTCTCCCATAGAAGAAATGGGAGAAAAACCAAGCTAAGAGGCTGATAACACAGGACAGAGGCAAATTCATGCTGTTCCCACAGAGCCCGCATTTCCAAGTACCAAACGTGACCAGAGTCCAGTTGCAGGGAGAGTCAGGAGATCCTTTCCCAACAGGAAAACTCTGCAAAGTGCATTACTACACAAATAAACACCCCACCCTTCCTGCAAGTGGTCCCAGCTTTTATCCCCAATGCAGGGCACCTGGGGCTCATTTACCCAGTGGCTCTCCCTGCTAGGTCGGCCACACCTTGGAGGAAAACCAAAAGGCAAACTCCTTTTGAAAGACTGTGGGAACCACCCATACGTCAATCTAAATTCAGGGCTCGGGGTTCAGACCCCAGCACTTCAAGGATCTATATCTGCAGAGGAGAGGACAGAATTAAACCGCGGCAGTCACCATTGCAGGTGAACAGCTTAACCATCAAGAGAGGAGATAGAAGAGAAACACACCTCTGGTTAGGTCTGCCTCCTTCCCATCACCACCAGTATTCTTCTCAGATTAAATTTTCTGGTAGATATGGATCAAATTACCCATAGTAATTTGCTCTATGCTAGGAGTGACCTTTTCTTGATTCTAGAAACTTTTCTTACTGTCCTAGAAGATGTACACACACTTTTGAGACAGAACAGTTCTTCAAACATGAATATCCTGATATCTTGCAAAGCAAAAAGCCTGGTAAATATAATACCAAGCTCTTCTAGATAAAAATTATCAGATATTATGAATAGAGTCAATCATGCATATACTTATGGTAGTGTACATATTTGGAAATGCTTATATACCTGAAGCTTCAAGGCACTGCAGCTCAGATCAGCTGACCGATTTACAGGAAAGTCCCGGAGAAAATCCTGGCATACAGCAGCCTTCACAGCATTCCCATTCCCTTCTACAATCTATGCTCTTTTCTGCATCTTGACACTATTTGCACAAGGGAGCTGCTAGACAAGCCAAAATGTACTTTCAAATGTCTGAATTCATAAAGGAATGGCCCTTCTGTTTGGTAAGCATTAGACATCTATAGAGATGCCGTAATGGCAGTGAGAGTAGTAAGGAAATATACTGTAAATATATTTATCAGAAGCAATGATTTCTAATATGACATAGAAACAAAATTGACCATTTTGAGGTAATACAAGTCACCCACACTTGCTGAATAACTGGATGAGTCAAAGCAGTGCCTGCCCCAAAAGACACAGATCCTAACTGAAGAAAAAATGCACAACATAGATATATACCTGAGCTCATTGAAATTTTAATTCCAAACACATTTCATATGTTCTGAGTCCAGGAGGAGCTAGAGAAAAATTGAACATCTGCAAAACATCAGAGTCTGTCTCTTCCTATCTTTCATCTTCCTGATTGAGGAAAATAAAATTGAAAAATATTTAGTTGATTGAGATTCCGGTCGCAGTTCTAAAATATTTGCAAATTTTAGCAAAAGAAGAACCAGTTAAAAGCCAGCACTAACAGCCATATATTTTGTCAACATTTTCTTTGAATGTAACAACTGTGAGGTGACAGCCTCCTTTCAGCATCACAGGTTAGAAGTACAACAGATAGAAATTTTACAGAATAGAAAAGATTTCTTCACAAAATACCTTTAAAAAATGGGGAACTGGATTAAACCCAGGGAAAGGGGAAGGGAAAGGTGAAGGGAAAAGGGAAGGGGAAGGGGAGAAAAGAAAAGAAAAGAAAAGAAAAGAAAAGAAAAGAAAAGAAAAGAAAAGAAAAGAAAAGAAAAGAAAAGAAAAGAAAAGAAAAGAAAAGAAAAGAAAAGAAAAGAAAAGAAAAGAAAAGAAAAGAAAAGAAAAGAAAAGAAAAAGAAAAAGAAAAAGAAAAAGAAAAAGAAAAGAAAGAAGAGAAAAGAGAAGAGAGAAGAGAGAAAAGAGAAAAGAGAAAAGTGAAAGTAATGTTATTTTTTGTTTGAAATTACTAATACATGGAATACATTGCTTTTCAAATTGCATGGAATTAAAATTACTTTTTAAATGTTACAGAAGACACTTTAATTTCCTTTGTTCTCTTTTTTGTGCAGGCTTAACTGATAATCTCCTGCAGTTATCATTATAGTTGAAGCCAGCATCTATTGCTCTGGGGCAAGCAGCTATTTGCAAAAGCTTATCAGGTTTATTACTAAACAGTAACTAAAAAAATGAAAAAACCTATGGCTTTGAAAGAAGACCTGGCATGCAGATAACATTTATGACTGAGTAAATTCCACTAATACTTCTCTAAGTAATTGTTGTTGTTTTCTGCCATGTTTTTGTGACTTTTAATGTGCTTTTCACTTTACTTTAGGCATTCAAGATTTACTGGTTAGTTTCTTGACTGAGGATGAATTTTAACGTCCAAATGTTGCATGTGCAGCTGGTATTCTCACCACTGTTTTACCTACCGCAGGAACCGAGCTATGGCTTAGGGCACAGTTTACAGCAGCTGATACACGAGCAAGACTGTGCAGAACTTCAGCCATTGCACAGGAGTCACAAACTTCACTTATTGAGAATATACTGGACAAACTATTAGGATAACCAGCAACAGCAATTATGCTAGTTACAACACTACACTGGCACAGCCATAATAATTCTTGTTCTGCACTACCTTGTTCAACGCCATCTGAAGACACTGCCTCTCACTGAACTGTGGCACACTGACCTCCTCAGAAACTCAAACAGATCATGAGAATCCCTTAAAACACAGCTGAATCACACACAGGCAGAGTAATACATTCAGCAAACACTGCAAAATCTCTAGCTTGCACAGCATTACTGTGGGAGGGCTTTAGTTGGTGCTAATGAAAAGGGCTGTTTACATAATTTCAGCACAACTCTTCACTCATTCCATTTAGATTTTTAACAGTTGCACTTCTCCTGTTCAATTAGGGGATCATCAGAAATTTGCAATATTCTGAATATTTTCAAACATCTCACATATTTTTGTGTCAGAACTGTGGTGGGTCACATGACATGCAGCTGTGTTAACATATTTAGGGTTTGGATACTTATAAGCTCTTGCACTCTGGAGTATTCTTTTTCTACTTGTTTACATTTTGGATTTTGTTGATTTTTTTAACCACAAGGTTAGAATTTATGGGAAGAAATTAAGCAATAAATAGGCACAGTGTCTTACCTTCATTTTTCATGTCCTGCCTGCCAGCAGAAGGATTAGAGAGATAAAGCTAGTTTTCTTCTGTGAAACTGCAACTAGTCCAGTCACAAGCTCATAAACACTCCTTTCCATGTCAGCTATACTTTGACCACACAAGTGTGGTTTACAGATTATGGGAGTTAGAAAAACACATGGCAAAGAGCTCTCGTCAGCTTCACTTATGTATCAGCAGGAAGAGCTTCCAAGGGACCTCTCCATCCCTGCAGTGCTGAAAAACTTCCAGGGAAAATCTTCCTGTATACTGATGATCTTCTTTAACTCGGGGAAAACTCTACTCTCAGCCATCTGTTTAATTATGGGAAAGTACCAGTTCACAGAAAAATTACTCATAAACACAAAGCTTTACCTTTGAAACACAGAACTTTACCTGCATAAATTCTGATAACAAAAACAAGTCTGTACCAGCAGATCACACACACGCTTCATCACTTACTCACATAGACAAATGAATAGACCTCATAATTCTTTCTAAAGGTGCATGACAGCAACTATAAATAAACTAAATGTGCAGTATCTTATTTGAGACTATTTTGCTCTTTCTTAATTCTGCAGCTGTTAAAAAATGCCAGCAGCCTCAATGGTGGAATTTGAAGCATGCCTGATACTGGATACTGATAGCATGGGGTTTTTTTTACACAAATTTGCAATTAGACTTAAAAAGAAGAATGTGATTGCACAATCTTCGAGAGAAGTATCTGAAATTATATAGGACACCACTTCATAAATGGAAAATTTATAATGGAATTATTTCATAAGGATTGTTGAAAGTGATCTAATAAACACAAGATGAGCCCACCAGTTGGCTGCAGATGGTTTAACGGACAGTTCTTCAAAAGCAGTGATGTGAAGTTTGGAGAAACAAGGGCAAATTCTATGGTTGGAGAACTAGGAAGGGTAAGTATGTCACCTGCAGTCTTACAGCAAAAGTGCTTCCACCTGTCCTTTAGCTGCTGCTACAGGTGCATCATAAGTGTTAGCTTATACCTGCGGGTCCCAATCTTAGACACACTTCAAATGCTATCCTCAATCCAATTTCAGACAATAAAAAAAAATAGATTTTGGCATACCAAAACCATTCAGATCACTACCTCAAGCCTTTTCTGAGCTTAAGAGAAGTGACAGAAGTCATTGTTCGTAAGATTGTCTTAACTGACAATAAGAAGCACACTTCTATTATAGAATAAATGACTCACATTAGTTAATCTATTGCTGAATACTTAGAAGTGTATTAGAGGTCAACATAATACTAGGGCAGAATTCTGACTTCATCTAACTACTTGCAGATATTTCAGCCACCTTGTTTCTGCTGGAGATACCACAGCAAGATAATTATTGTATGCTCATTAACTTCCCTTGGGAAAGTAAAAAAATGCAAAATTTTAGAAGTGCAATCATTTGTAAAAGAAGAAGGAACCTACAGAAGAATCCGTGAGATGATCTGCTTGAGTAACTTGATGATGTCTTTCTCTTGCCCTTGAAGTACTGATCTGGCATAAAGTCTCCTTTGCCAGAGAGAATCACAGTTCTGCAACAGCAGATAAAGACTTGGACATTCTGTTCTGTGGGGAGGAAATTGTCACATTTCCAAACAAATCTTCATTCTAAACAGTCATCAAAACATGGCATCTCAAAGTTTCCTGCAAGAAGGAAATTTTAACCCATGCAGGTTTAGAAAAATAAGTTCATTTCATTGTTTAGTTGGTTGCTTTTTTCCTAAATGAAACTGGACAACAAGCATCTCTAGGGGAATCCTGAGATTGCCTCAAGACCTAGAAGTGCTTGAGGAACACTCCTTGAGAGTTGGATGCACCGTCAGGGCAGATTTTCAACATCCTCAGAAGTAGAACTGTTTCTTCTACAAACCCATCTGGTTTCACACACAGACAGCTTTTATGCACTACACATTCCAAATACTGATTGGGTTTTGCTCATATATATGAAATAGAATCTACGTGTGGGCTCTATTTTTTCCCAATATACAGCCTTGCTTGCCATTTTATATCCCACATCCTAGACAGCACTTTCTGCCTGCACAATGAACTGGATGCTAGGCAGACATGATCAAGAGAAATGTGGGGGGTTTTCTGAGAAAATGCAGAGGCCTGTCTAGGCTTCCCTTCAGCCTCAGTGCTGATGAATTTATTGAAAAAAAAAAAAAAAAAAAAAAAGCCCTGTACATTCACATGAACCTAGACTGAACCGGTTCCCCGACAAATATGAAGTCTCCATCAGGATCAAAGCTTTGCCAGCAGATACTATAATGTGTTCACTTTTGGGCCCCTCACTACCAGAAGGACATTGAGGTGCTGAAGCGTGACCAAAGAAGGGCAACGAAGCTGGTGAAGGGTCTGGAGCACAAGTCTTATGAGGAGCAGCTGAGGGAACTGGGGTTGTTTAGTCTGGAGAAGAGGAGGCTGAAGGGAGACCTCATTGCTCTCTACAACTACTTGAAAGGAGGTTGTAGCGAGGCATGGTTTGGTGTCTTCTTCCAGTTAAATAGTGACAGGACAAGAGGAAACAGCCTCAAGTTGCTCCAGGGGAGATTAAGATTGGATATTAGGAAATATTTCTTCACTGAAAGGGTTGTCAAGCACTGGAACAGGCTGCCCAGGGCAGTGGTGGAGTCCCCATCCCTGGAGGGATTTAAAAGACATGTAAATGAGGTGCTGAGGGACACAGTGTAGTGGTAGACTTGGCAGTGCTAGGTTAATGCTTGGGCATGATGATCACAGAATCACAGAATGGTAGGGGTTGGAAGGGACCTCCGAAGATCATCTAGTCCAACCCCCCTGCTAGAGCAGGCTCCTAGAGTAGATCACACAGGAACACGTCCAGGCAGGTTTTAAATGTCTCCAGAGACAGAGACACCACAACCTCTCTGGGCAGCCCGCTCCAGTGCTCAGTCACCCTCACAGTAAAGAAGTGTTTTCTTATGTTAAGATTGAACCTCCTGTGTTTCAGTTTGTGCCCATTGCTCCCTGTCATGTCACCAGACACCACTGAGAAGAGTCTGGCCCTGTCTGCCTGACACCTGCCCTTGAGATATTTATAAGCATTAATGAGATCCCCCCTCAGCCTCCTCTTCTCCAAGCTAAATAGGCCCAGTTCCCTCAGCCTCTCCTCATATGGGAGATGCTCCAATCCCTTCATCATCTTACTGGCCTTGCGCTGGACTCTTTCCAGTAGCTCCACGTCCCTCTTGAACTGGGTAGCCCAAAACTGGACACAGTACTCCAGATGAGGCCTCACCAGGGCTGAGTAGAGGGGGAGGAGAACCTCCATTGACCTGCTGGCCGCACTCCTCTTAATGCACTCCAGGATACCATTGGCCTTCTCGGCTGCGAGGGCACATTGTTGGCTCATGGTCAGCCTGTTGTCTACCAGGACTCCCAGGTCCTTTTCCCCAGAGCTGCTCTGTCCTTCACCCAGTTCCCAATCCACTCCCCAGCAGCTCAGCCCCCAGCCTGTACTGATACATGGGGTTGTTCTTCCCCACATGCAGGACTCCAAACTTGCTCTTACGGAATTTCATTAAGTTTTTCCCTGTCCAGCTCTGCAGCCTGTCCAGGTCCCGCTGGATGGCAGCACAGCCCTCTGGTGTGTCAGCCACTCCTCCCAGCTTTGTATCATCAGCAAACTTGCTGAGGATATACTCTGTCCTGGCATCCAGGTCATTAATTAATATATTAAATAGGACTGGACCCAGTACCGACCCCTGGGAGACACCACTAGTCACAGGCCTCCAACTAGACTCTGCCCCACTGACCACTACTCTCTGGGCTCTGTCCTTCACTCACTGCATGCACTTCACTGCCTAATCATCCAGTCCACACTTGATAAGTTTGGTTGTGAGGATGTCATAGGAGACAGTGTCAAAAGCCTTGCTGAAGTCAAGGTAGACCACATCGACTGCCCTCCCCTCATCAATCCATCTAGTTATGTCCTCATAGAAGGCTATCAGGTTGGTCAAGCATGACTTCCCCTTGGTGAACCCATGTTGACTCCTCCTGATAACTCTCAAAATTCTTTGAGATGGTGCCAAGAACAAGCTGTTCCATCACCTTTCTAGGGACAGAGGTAAGGCTGACCGGCCTGTAGTTACCCAGGTCCTCCTTCTTGCCCTTTTTATAGATTGGAGTGACATTGATGATCTCAGAGTTCCTTTAAAACCTAAACAATTCTATGATTCTATTAAATATTTGCTTCCCTAGTAGTCCTATCCTGCATCCAGCACTGAAGAGGGAACAGGGAAACAATGTGACTGCAAACGGACAAGAGGACCACAGATGAGAAGCAATGATGGAAAGAGCTGTAAACAGAAGGGGTGTGTCTGAAAGGAAGCTTTTGTGTTCAGAAATGCATCATTCTCAGAAAGTACTTGAAAACCTTGCAGCACACTGAAATAATTTAACCCATCTCAGAAATGTCTAATGGTCTGCTCAAAACAGTGGACTTGACAGGGCTATAGTAGGTCACATAATATCAGTCAAGTTACAGAGGCAAGTTACAGAAAAAAGCCTGGATGATGCAAATGACAGAAAGGCACCTTCAGGATGCCAAGTGCAAAGACAAGTGATAGGGTCAATGTCCAACTCATCCTTTTCTATCCTATAATAAATCTGCATTCAACATTCTTTTCCATACTACCCACTAGCCAACTGGAAGTCAACTCAGTGTCAATATAGGTGAAAAGATTTGGAACAACCATCTATCTAGAGATTGCCAGACCAGCCATGGCTTGCACAGTCAGTGTACAATTTGCTTTTCTTTCAGGAATACAGACTACTGGAATCAGTCATCAGAAACAAATTAGTCTGGGTTTTGCAAGTCATTATCTTGACTGAAGATTAAAAGTATTTACAATGTAGTCAAGTCTGCCAATCAATATTCTCCTCTGTGATTCACCTTCACAGAATTGCATAATTCTCACCTAGATTCACCGTCTCCTGGAAAGCAAGGATTCCTTTTTCACCTGGAAGGCATAGCTGTTAGTGTAGCATCCATAATGGAGGAATAAAGGCAAGCCAGAAACTATAAAACACTCATATTAACAGACAGTCTACACTCGTTCAGAGGCCAAGTACTGAGCATTTCCATTGCATTAAATGAACCAAATATTCACAAGTCACAACAGCTGCAGAGGAAATCAGCCAACACACTGGTAAATACGCAACTGGCATCGTATGCTGCCTCAACATACTGCAGCTTCCTGCCTTCATACCTATAGTCTGTGCCTCTAGGAGGCACTATCGAACTGCAGTCCAGGGCACCTAAGGCGTTTAGAAAAGCAGTTACAGCCATAAATCCTCTTTTCACATGTTGTTGTTCATCTGCTCTCTATGAGGAAATGATTTATTTCTGTGGTAGGGAGCTACTCAAAGGAAAGCCTCAAAACTTCCTAACAAGGATAAGTGTGACATATGTGTTATGTCAGCCACTACCCATTAGAACGCCTATTTCCTAGAACTGACATAGATGTAAGTATTTTCTGTAAAACAGTCAAAGTGCTGACACTTTCTCTGATATTATGGAGGTCATTGTGAACTAGGAAATGCATCTTCCACAGATCTTTTTGTTTAGTCTAATTTTTCAGAACATTCTTCACGAAACATGTCATGTCATATGTCAGGATACATCATGTCATGTACATGATACATATATCATGTGATATGCACCCTCCGTCTCAGTACTCCGGGCCAAGCTTTTCTTCACAGTCCTAATTCTTCATGACATTCAGCCAATACAGCCATAAAAAGGATCCTAATGGACAGTAATTCTCTTTCCACAGTGAATCAGCAGTGCTCATTCTCTGCAAACCAGCATTCTGGTGAGGGGCAGAATGGCACCTCCTCCCCTCAGACAGTATAGGTGATAAAGCTCCAACTTTGTTCAGTTGATCTGGTGCAGAACTGAAGTAACACAGTGGTGAGTCAAGCTCTCTGCGCTTGCCCATAGAGCATTTCATTGTGTTCTTTTTGTTTGTGGTTCATGTACATAATCTAAAAGGTCATTCTACAATAAAAGCAGTTGTTTTGCCTTTTCTAATGGAAAAACAATTTCCCATCTCACAATCCATAACAATAAAAATAAGAACAACAAAACCCCACCCATACGAAAAAAACAGCCAGCGAGAACATCCCATTGCACAACATCTCCCCATTTCATAGAGGCCAACCCTGCCCAATTCTCCCTAGATATCTGTTCAAGAAGCTGGGCTATAAAGCATGCCCTGAAGGTGAACAGTTCCAAGAGTTCTTGGTCCTTCACTTGATCCAAGCTATTACTGGGACTCATTGTTCTTATTTCATGAGTGACTTCAGTTTAAGGTCACTATGACAATGAGGTTGTCATGCTTGGATAGTAAATGATACATAGAAAACAGATGTTAACAGGTGCCCACATACTACTCCCAGTTACCACTGGACTTACAGGTTTACTGCACATTAAGGTGCAGAAAAAATTGAACTCTAATTAACTTGTCTTTAAAAGTTCCTCTTCAGAATTGTTCTGTTGGAACTCTACTTCTGTTGCAACTGGTGGCAGACAATAAAACTTCATGGCTTTTTTGTAAAAAGGTCAAATGTGCATAAAACATATAATTTAATTGTAAAACAGAAATTTCTCTACTGAAAAAAAAACAATGTTTCTTAGCAGCTTTTAAGAGACATTTGGTTTTGATTGTTCTCTTGTGATTTTTCTTCTGTTTTGCTTTGTTTTTTAATCAAAAGTTAGTCCACAATCTTTCAAAAGGGAAAATATATTATTATCTGGAGATGAGATGGGAAGTAAAAAAAAAGGCCAATTTTTGATCAGCTTGGGAGCAAAATGTCAATATGTTTTCACTTCTTACCCCCCAAACTTCCATTTATGACACTAACAGAGCTGACATACAGCACTAGTAGCAAAGGTTAAATCTCTTCCATGAAACACTTTGGGTGTTTATCAAAACACTATCAAAGTCAACACTACATCCTGTGAGGGAGCTCACAGGAGAGAGAGTCCAGCGTGAAGTCCAAACACAGCATGGAGATTACTCTGTACCAGAGGTCTGAATTACTGCTTGTTCACACAGAATTCTCCAGCCCTTTCACGGCATGTCTCTCTCCCTTTTCTCCATCGGGGAATGCTTTGCTATGACACAAAACAAGCTCCTGAGCTCTTCATTGCAAATCAAAAATTAAGACAGCTTAAGGCATATAATTTGGGTTATGATTTGCAATATTCATTAAAAGAACAGCCAATTCTGGCACATAAAAAATGCCCTGGGCTACAGTAATGAATACAGGGTTTGTTACAGCAACAAGACTGATGGTCTCATCCATAATGATCTGACAGTGACTGCCTTTGTATGGTACCTTGTTTTGATTTTCATATCAATAATTATATTATGTGCCTAAAAACATCTGTTTGGCTGGCTGGCTTGACACATGTTAAAACCAGCCTGTCTGTGGATATGCATTGGAATAGGAGCTATTACAGGATCACATAACAGATATCGGAAACAGTAATGATGCTTCAAAATTTTGTGCTACACCACAGCCAGGGAGTGCTCACCATGGTCCCTTTTGCCCTTAGAAGTTATGACCTGAATACACGAACTGAGCCTCCCAATGCCAAACAAATGCACTAGACAAAAACTCCTCTTTGTGCTTTTCTCCAACAGCCTCCCCAAGGCACAGAGTCAACACCTGAATTAGCACTCACTGCATGGTGTCACCTAATACAGAGTAAGGAACTCATTTCTGCTGCACATTATCTTGGCAATTCCTGGCTAGTATGGCCATGCTGGGTTTTAACTTTCAAAAAAATTGCACTTGTCTTTTGGCTCTAAGGGTGCACATGGTTGCCTATTCACAGGAATGTTGCATATACTACTTCATGTGGGGCCTCAAGCACATATCAGGCAGCCTTTAACTAGGTCAGTCAGTCTAAAACACAACCATGGATTTGGGTAGCTTTTTCATCTCTTGATATTAAATGTATTCAAACAGCTTGAAGGACTAATGGATATTTCTCTAATTTAATCTGAAATTATGATAACTATTTCTTCGTATGCAGAGCAACAGAATCTCACTGTGAGTAAATGCACAAGGTAAATGTAAAGCAAATATTATGAAGAAAATCTGTCCTTCCTTCTCCCCTTCTCTTACTTCCTAGACTCCAACCTATGCTCTCAGAACAGCTTGTTTTGTTTGGTGTCTCAGTATTTACCATGTGTTTTATTTGGTAGTTCTAGTGCAGGTTTGTGCAGCACTGGCTTTTAAGTATTTTCTGATCCAAGGGTAAAATGGAAATTTGCAAAACAGGGGCCACAAGTAAATCACTATGTTATTTGTTCTTCTCTTGCAAGAACTGTTTCTTAAAATTGTCAAATTTGCCAGATCAGCAATTCTAATTCTCTTCACATTTCATAGGGGAGCTATAAAGTGAATGAGGAAAAAGGAGAATGATCTCTATCTACTTTACAAGATGTCTTTTAAGATATTTTAAAAAATGTCTGCTACATTTACAGCAGAAGTACTCTGAATATGCAGCCACACACTGCACGTTCTGACTTCTCCATTCGAATAAATACAAGTAATTACAAAGCTCAGCATAGCATATATGGTTATTTCTGTTTGCCCAAGGTTATTATCAAGAAGACTTGTAGGTGTTTGGTATTCTCCAGCATCTGAGTTACCTTGTACAAGTCACTACCTCAGAGCAGTTAATGGCTGACATGCTTCCAACAGCCAGTCTGCATGCATGGGCTACTTCACAGGACATGGGCAGGGGAAGCACATTTTAGGCTCACAGTGGTAGGTTAGAGTGGTTAAGCAAAGGCTGGTTTTATGTTGGAACCATGAAGACCTGCAGCACTGAGATAATATAGTGGGAGAAGAGATAATTTGACTGAAATCTACCTCATTCCTCTCTACAGAAAGAGCAAAAGCCAGGGAGGAACATACAGTTCTCTGGATCATCACTAGATCCCTATTCTGGCACCGCTTCTTTGGATACATCATTTAGCTGGTAGACCAACAATTGGGTATCTTTTAAGATAAACCCATTGCTAGTTCCAAAGTTAACTCTTTGTCTGAATTCTGATTTTCAGAGTAATTTTACAACATGAGTCTTACAGAGTTCATATTTTCTTAAAGGATAGTTTGTAGGTCACAGATTAAGAAATGGTTTATAGCCATCCGAGTCAAGATTCTTCCCACTTTATTTTTTTTTTAAAAAAAGGCAGGGCCTTTTGCAAATTCACAGCCATCTGCCACAGTCTCTCTGATCCAAATCTCTACTGCTCCTCCAGTATGTTTTCCACTGTCTTTCCCCTATTTCTCTCTTTACCCTAAGGCCAAATAATACAAATAAATGTCTTGGGTTTTATGTCATGGACACTGTTAAGAAATATTAACCCAAAGTCACATTAAGTTTTTCTTGCTTCAAGTTCCCTTACAAACTAGAAACACAGACTAAGTTTTTCAAAAGCTTCACTAAGATACAAGGATCTTCCAAATAAATTCTAATGCCTAACAAAGCAAAGACAAAACAGTATATGATTTTGTACAGAGAATTGTGGAAATAATGACTTTACAATGATCATCTAATTTTTTTTCATTATCTTTAATTCTGGAAAGGTCTGTTTGAGCATGTAGAGGTAATAAGACTTTCATTTAAACTTCTTAACATACAGACACTGTCAATTGTCATGGATGAAGTCTTGGGAGTCTGATGCACTAGACCTTAATGTTCAAAGGAAAGGGAAGGTCCTGAGCCCAGAAAGATTAAAAAGCAAAGAAAATCCTAAGCCAGTACCCTCCTGGGAAACTACAGAAGACCAAAAGACATATCACCTCATCAATATTTGCTATGTGTACCCACCTGACTTTGTTGTGCAAATCACTGATATAAATTCACAACCCCTAGCAGACGCATGAAAATAGGTGTCTACACACATATGTATATATATATATATACATCTGCTTGGGGAAAAAAAAAAAAAAAAAAAAAAATTGAGCTAGCAGAGCTACCAGGGATTTGAGCATGGAGTTAGAAATAAACTGAATGTCATACGCAAGTTCTAACTGAACCTGGGCTTGTTCAGAGGCACAATGCTGCTTAATCAAGCACTTGTGCTGCCTACTGTAGCCCTCTTAGTACCATGTTTTTAAATATGGTTTTCTTTGAAAGGTAGTTTAACTTCCTGTTGGACTTTTCATTCCAGCTGTTTTTCAGTGAGTAGCCCCACTGAAATCAGCTTGATCTATATTTGCAAAACTTAGAGCAAGACCATGTTTCAGTATTGAAATTAAGCAATACCTGCACAGAGAACCTCATCCTGCTTGCCTCCTGCAAACAAACAGCTTAGTTGGGAACAATGAAACCACTAATATAGCAGAGGCAAGAAGTTCTCACCTGAGAAGGATTACTAGGAAATCACAGGAAAATAGAAGTTTAGAAAATTCAGTCTTAATGCCCAAGGTATGAGACTATTGTATAATGTCATCAAGACCACTGAGTAGCAATCAAAGACACTTGATATGCTCTAATTCAATTGCAGATTACTGATTGCAATTGGCAATCTGTTATATAAATCGGAAAAGAAAGCCATAAAAGTTATTCCTAATCTTAAGTATAGCTGAACTCTATCAAAGTATTATAGGCAGCTGTTTTTCTTGAAATCTCTGTTGGCAATAGGAAATACATTTTAGGTTGCCTCTATTACTCTTGAGCAATTTGTGTCAATTCCTACCCGTCTACCTCATCAAAACTGCCTCTTCCTTCCAGTTTTCAGACTACACAAGTAAATAGCATAAGTAGTAGCTGGCTACAGGCATAATATCTTCTAGGATGCAGAAGAACTGCCACAGGACTGCAGTGGCAGACTTAATATTGAAGAAAACTGTAACAGTTAAGTTGCAGGTATCGTTCTTGATGGTCATTATTACTTTAATTCTGCATTCTGGAGTTAATCAGTTAATATTCTGTCTGGTCACTGCCAGCTAGGGATGTTCATTTAACAGCACTGCTATTATGGTAAAGAGAAAAGATTGATCATTCTTCCAGGACGAAGGTCATGAGGTTTTTGGTTGGGGGATTTTGTGTGTGTTTTTTTTTAATTTTTTGAGACAAACAAATTTGACCGATCATATAAACATAGTAAGTCAATAACACATAATAACAATTCTTTTCCTCATTAGTTCTTCACTGTGATGTTTTCCGGGATACTCCACTGCATTAGGGCAATTTTGTTGTTTTTCCAGTTCCCAAGCAGAACAATAATTACAGTAGCATCCAAAAAAGTTTCTTATAATTGCCTAAATTGTATAACACCTTACCAGGATGTCAAGAAAACAGCCAAAGAATTTCACATTATAAAACTGAGCATATCATCTGATACAGCAATTTTGAGCACACTTTCAGACTAGCCAGAGTTTACAAGCTTTCCCAACTCTAGTTTAGCCAAAAGTCTTTCATGGACCATCTGGTTCTAATGATACAAAACTAGAATATTTGGTGTCCTTTTCACTATGCTACATTAAATTAAAACTTAAAACATCAGTAAAGCAAAATCCATTCTTTTTATATTATGTTTTTTAAATTAAACATTATTTTGGCTAAGTAAATGTGTTTATTTTTGTAACACTGTACTGCATATACTATATGATACAGTCAGCAGAATCCTTAGTTCAGTTACTCTTGCATACTCCTGGTCCACAGCCCACTGAGGCAAAGGGAAGTGTTTCCATTGACATCAATGGGCTCTAAGTGAGGCTCCCACTGTGAGTGACACCACATCCTTACTCATCCTAAAACATGTATGAGGTTTCAATACCTCTCTCTCAAGAGAATCGGTTCAAATTATGCTTACAGTAGCTCTTCCTAAATTAAGTAATAAGAGGGCCCATGTACCTAATAAAAGGGTAACTCAAATGAAATTCAGTAAAATCAAAATATTAAGGATGTGATAAGAGGTTTTATAGTGGAAATGCATTATGAACTATACAGTTTTTGTATGCACTGTAGCTAGCTATGTATAGGCTTTTTGGGTGTGACTTTCACAAATGCCTGCAAGACTTTATCTTCTAGCAGTTGTTGAAAAGCAATGAAGTTTTGAAAATCTCACCCTAAATGCAGATCATGACTTCTGAACTCAGCCACAATAGGTTATAATTCCCTGCATTTCACCACCAGTCTTAGAAGCTTGTTCTGCAGGTGGAATCACAGACCAAGATTTCAGAAAATGTGTATGACAAAAGTCCATTTTTAATAATAGAAGTGCCTGTAGGTCCAAAGAGGTCAAATCAGTCTGGAGGTCTGAGCAACCATGAAGGTCAACTGGCCACTGCCTCAGGAAGCTGATACCTCCCATGTATCAGCTAAGGTCAACCAACAGCAAATATGATTCTTATGAAACCAATTTATGTTTTACTGTAGCAAGTGGCCATCATCTTTTTCTGTATGTTTTGTTTATCTTTGTAGTTCCTATCGCTATAACCCTCATTGCAAAGTTTCATCCCTCTCACAGCAAACCCAGTAGTAAATATCCCACCTATTTCACTGAGGTTAACCAAGATGCAGGTATTATCCAAAGAGGACATCACAGCCTGTTCTGTTCTAAACGCTTCCCCAAATCCATATATGCTAGTAGGGCAAACTTCATTTTGTTTCTCCTTTCTTCTTTTTTCTTCTCTCTCCATGGTAACTTCCATGTTATTATTTCAAAATAGTTAAAACATATAGTTCCAACCCTGAATTCCTTACAAAGCCCCCTAAACAGGAGTTTTTCTGCAGTAAGAAAGGACTGAGAGAGGACTGCATGAATTGGCCCATACGGAGTTACATGCTAACTGTTGTTATTGTTCTCAGAGAGTGCATTTAAGGTTTTGGGAACAAACAATAAAAAGAACAGCTGAACAATTTTAATCATGGCCCAGTTCCTAGTTACAATTATTTTTAAGCTGTCTCACCATTAGCTAGACTCTGATTTTTATTCCCCGATGAAAAAATATATTATGTAAAACTTGAAGAAATACTGGTTTCAAAGGACAGTAAAAGAAAAAAAAAAAAAAAAAAAGATTCTTAAATGTAACATGCTATGAATTCTGCTTTTAGTCCAGTATTTGTGTATGAGTTACACATAATTTTTAAAACGTTTCATTCTCTATATACTTCATGTATAAGCCAGTTCTCTAGGAAAATATGCTTTCCTAGATAAGTTAAAAGAGCGGCCTCTGAACTCTATGACTAGACAGAGAATATCAGATTTTGACCACAGACATGTCTGAGCAAAACTAGAATGCATGCTCATATGAAAAGCATATTTCATGCATTCTGTATTTCAAAATGCTACAGCAGGGACACATCAAATCAGAGTAAGATGACAGCTCACACAAGCAAATGAGAATGGGAGAATAAGATGGCACAAGGACGCGAAGACATTTGGAGAGACTACTGACCGAAAGTATCCTTTTAAGATCCCTTCTTCATTCATTCAAGGCCTGATTCAATTACTTCCACTAGAGCCAACAGGAAGACTTGTGGTCTTCACTGTCTGTTACTGTGGCTCATTACTTGTGTTACAGTAGCACACTGAAGAGCCAATTAATCTCATGCATTGTAATACCAGGTGCTATACAAACACCCACAGTGTCATAATCCTTTCCTACCAGACCTTGCATCAATCAAGACCTTGAATCATGTAAGGTAACAAAAAAAAGGTATAGCAAACAAAACATGGGAAAGAATCCAAAGGAAGCCCAAGGGATTCAAGCTGGGTTACAAAAACAGTCAGTGGCAAAGCAAGGAAAACTTTGGTTGCCTGACTGTACTAAGCGCCCTATCTATTAAACCATTCTGCCTGCTGATGGACTTTGGGTCAAACTCACACTGCACAATATGAATGATAATTGAGTGAACGAAGTAAAAAGCCTACCTGCTAAACGGAAGGAGCAGCTGTCATAGTGTTTCTACCTCGTAGAGATTACATGCACTGCAGTAAAATTACTTTGTGGGCAGAAGGCAGGAATCACTGGTGCTCCACTTGCAACTCTTGTTTTCAATAAGAATTCTGCAGGAAAATGTCATAAACAGAAACACAGAATCATTCCAGAGGTTACCCATTTCCCCTCCTCCCACACTATGGCAGGCTCAGTGATAACCATGTTATTCCTAACAGATGTTTGTCTCGTCTGTTGATGGATGCTCCACCCCCCTTGCCATTAGAACTGTTTTCCTTACTTCTAATCAGAACCTTTCTTGCTACAGCTTGCGCTATTAGTTCTCCTAACATGTCCTCTCTTCAGTCTTCTCTTCTTAAGGCTAATCAATCCAAACACATTCAAATCTATCCTTTTAAATCATCTTGTTGACTAACATACAGCTTGAGATCCAGTGTAAACTGAGTGCTTTTTCTACAGTATTCTTACTTGGGTTGTCCATACTGCATTTTCACAGTTGATTATTCCTGCCTGAGTGCAATAACTTGCACTTGTCTGTCAAACAGTCCTTGAACTTTATTTCTAAACATAATTTTGAATTCTAATTATTTTCTTTAGTGTATATAGTGTCAACTGCAAATTTTATAAGTCTGTTTAACACCATCATGAAGGACACTACTGAAAATCTCGAATACTGGGAGGTCTCAACAGATACTCATTCAATACACCAAAGCACTACTGAGAAGTACCATTTAGATAGAGTTAGAAAGCCCACTTTGCACTCACTCTATGGTAGTTTAATTGAGAATGTTTGCCTTGATTTCTTATTAGAATATCATATAAAGCAATATAAAAGATCTTCATAAAATCAGGATAAACTTGCTAGTTCTTATCTATCCAGAGCCTGGTGCTCTGGAATGCAGATTTGTAGATTTGCCTTGACATAGTTTGAGAACTGATACAATTTGTTTCTGACTGTTATTCATCTGTTGGGTGTTATTCAACTCTTTATCTTCTATGTGTTTAAAATCAGGTTGTTTGTCATTTGTTCCAGAATTTTGGGGGGAATTGTATTTATATTGATCTGGTTTTTCTAACTGTTCTTTTTCCTCCTTCCTAAAGGTAGTCACTACCTTTTTTTCCCTTTCCTCACCTATCTTCAATGAGTTATCAATTACTAAATATTGAGACTGATTTTTAAAAAAATATCTCTAAAGGGGGTACATAAATTCCAGACAATCTGAAACAATTAACTTAGTTAAATAATATGCAGTTAAAATGTGTACCTTAATCAATGTACAAAGAGAAGCATGAAGACTCATTTTGCAATTTCCCAAGTTCTTTCAGTGTTTTACTTTTGCAAATTTATTGCCCTTTCAATAAAACTTTTTCCTTTTTTTAAACTATTGGGGGAATTGACTGGTGTTTTTTAGCAACGTGTTATTGCCTAGGAACAGAGCTGCATCATTCACATACAGATTTGGTCTTACAGCTACAAGGAATAAATGCCCTGTTTGGATTCTCTGATAACTGAAAAGGGATGAGTTCACATCTTCACTTTCCAAACAGTATAGCACTATGCAGAAATAGCTGCTGAATTCTGCAAGCAGTTTAGATGCATCAGTGAAATACTGCATCTAAACTAATTAGACATATTATTCTGCAGAGCTAGTTATCCCAGACACAAAATAATGTCACATAAGCATCAATGCTTTCAGATGGGGAATAAAGTTCTTCAAAGATAGTTCAGATATTTTTCTGTACAATGGTGCACCATTGATTTCAGACAGGACAGATCATATTAAATAATGGCAAAGTGTTGCTTAAACACATTTGTTGCATACAGCCTTGACACCAGATTAATACTAAATTCCAAACTGTGCAATTGTAAGAGTCAAAAAATTCCTACATACCTTGTTAGCACAACCCACACATTTAAACTGGAAAAAGAATCAGTAGAAATAGTCACAGTCATCCTGATTCTCATCTTATACTTAGTTAGTTCCTTTTTCACCCTACATTCAATGTGGAGAGAGTAATTTGACAGGTCACTTTTCATTTCTTAGTGACTTTACATTTCCAAGAATTTTATGAAACCAGAATTTGTCATACATAAAAATAATAAGAATACTGAATGGGAATATTTAGGTGTAATTGTCTCATTTGCTTTATTCTTTTTTAACTGTTGATAAACACATGATTCTAAGTTCTATGAATCTTCTGCACCTTTCAGTGCAAAACCCAAACTACTTAATAGCATCCCTGTAAGTACAGTTCTTTTCAAAATAAGAGATCATGGAATAAACTCTGGGCAGGAGGACAAACCTATAAACAATTCAGACAGTTCTTTATACAAAGATTGGTTGGAATATCAAACAAACTGCCAAAAGTTATGCAGCCAGCAGTTAAAGTGACTTGTGTACATTAATTCAAGAAAAAGTTGGATTATGCTTTGGAAAAGAAGGAAATACTACAGTGCAGCAGCCACTAACTTATTTTTTTTCTTTTCTTTTTCTTTGGGTTTTTTTTTGAGTTGGGATTATGGTTAGACTGTTTCACATAGTTAAATATACTACAATTAGCAAACTTTCTTCTTTCATTTTCTGTAATTTGCAAGAAAGTTTCCCATGGTTATACAAGATTGACCACTGAGTTCTCTTTGAAAGACTACATTTATATTTTTACTTGCTGAAGTAAACATGTCTCTTTTTTTTGGCTTAAGAATGCCTAGAAGCACATTAAAAAGAAATTTAAGCCTGAAAAAACAGATGAGGAAGACAAGATAAAATAAGGCAGCTTAACGAGTACACAGATGACTAGATAATTCAATAGATACCTGGAGAACAGAAAAATTGAAACAAAAAAAATCTTCATCTGCTACATGTTTCTGTCATGTCTGACCCTTTTGTGGTCATCAGTACTTATTGCAACGCAGAAAAAAACAATCAGATACAGGAGAAATGGTTCAGGGAAAAGGAAAACAACACGAAAAGTCAAATGGAAATTCATTTTTCACCAAACATTTGTGTCATAATAAAACTGATAAAAAAACTGTTTTCATTGGAGGAAAAGTGATTGCTACAGTTTGCCAGAAAACTAAAACAAGATAATCACCAAGACTGAACATAGGAAAGAAGTAAAAGAAAGGGAAAAAAAAAAAAAAAAAAAAGGTTTCATGAAGCTTCAAACATTTAGTTGGAAAAGAGGAGGCTGAGGGGGAATCTCATTAAAGCTTATAAATATCTCAAGGGCAGGTGCCAGGAAGATGGAGCCAGACTCTTCTCAGTGGTGTCTGGTGACACGACAGGGAGCAATGGGCACAAACTGGGAACCAGGAGGTTCAATCTTAACATAAGAAAACACTTCTTTACTGTGAGGGTGACTGAGCACTGGAGCGGGCTGCCCAGAGAGGTTGTGGTGTCTCTGTCTCTGGAGACATTTAAAACCTGCCTGGACGTGTTCCTGTGTGATCTACTCTAGGAGCCTGCCCTAGCAGGGAGGTTGGACTAGATGATCTTCGGAGGTCCCTTCCAACCCCTAACACTCTGACTCTGTGATTCTGTGACATTTCCCCTCTACTCAGCAGTGGCAAGACACATCTGGAATTCTGGGCTACCCAGGACAAGAAAGACACAGACATACTGGATCAAGCCCAGTAAAGCACCACAAAGATGATTAAGGGATGAGATGAGACTGTTTAGTCCACATAGAAAAGTCTGAAGGAATCTTACCCATGTGTATAAATACCTGCTGTGAGGTTGTAAAGAAGTGCCAGACTCTTCTTCTTGGTGTCCAGTGAAAGTGCAAGCGGCAACAGGCATAAACTGAAATATGTTACAAGCCATTTAAATACAAGAAAAATACTTCTTACTGTCATAGGGGTAGATGACTGGAACAGGTTGTCTAGAGAAGATGAGAAGTCTCCACCTTTGTGGATATTCAAAATGCAACCAGACACTGTTCCAAACAACCTGCTGTACTTGACCCTGCTTTGAGCAAGAAGTTTGGACTACCTGATGTCCAGAGGTCTCTTTTAACCTCAACCATTCTGTGGTTCTGTGTGCCAGGTAAAGTTCTCATGAAATTTAATATATCTTGCATCTTTCAAAAATGTTTTGTTTTCCTCAAAATCCAGTAAAAGGGAAGATGAAGATATAGAAAGAACCACCCTTGTTACTACACCCACACCAATTAGCAAATAACTCAGAATCAGAAGGGGACAAAGTCTGTCATGTAGGTGTATTGCTGTATCATCAGATGATGTTCCACATGCTGGAGGTAAAATATAAGAGGTTTAAATTAAGACACAGAGTAGATTTACTAGAAAGCTTTTGTTTTCTTGATCCAAGCATTTATCATCATTTTAGACTAACAGCTGAAGTTAATATTTTGTAATGATAAATTATGGCTGGATGAAACTTGTCCGGGCCTGCCCTTTATTTCATTCTTAGTTGCATTCTCTTGGTCTTTGAGGAACAAGCAGTCAAATTAGGAAGCCCTCTTACAAAATGATTTTCAAGAAAGCAGGACTATTTCTGCAAACAATGGGAAAGTCCAGTTATTGAATCTCTATTCATCAGAGAGGAAAAGAAAAACTGACAAAAAAAATACCCAAAATCATACCAAAAGGTCTTCACAGTGATGGAGGTGCCAAAAGTGACAGTTGTGATCTACCGGGGCATGAGGTAAAAAACTATACATTGAAGACCCAAGGAGTAAAAGATTCACACTCTTAGGATGCTACTAGAAACAAAGTCTTAGAATAAAGTAAAGATCAAATACTAAACTGCGGACAAAGGTCATGGAGAAAGACAGCACTTCTAAAAGAGAAAGTCTGAGAAAATACGTGTAAGCAATCCTAGTGACAAGGGAGAAAGGGAAGAGAACTACGCCTGTACATATTTATTATTGCCAAATAGGCTGAAAAAACCCATCATCACTGCTATGGTATTTTCTTCACTAGATCTAAAGGACAGCAGCAGTGGAATCTGCTGCTTGTGTTAAAGTGTCGGGACGGGAAAGAACAAAGACATGGAAACATCTGCTTTCAGAAGCCACTTGAAAAATAATTATGCAATAGCCTGTGAAAAACATCTGTTAAAAATACTGCTGTCCACCCATCACATAGACAGAAGACACTTAAAGAAAATATAAGCAAGACCAGAAGAAGATCATGGCTCATTTTTCTCTCAGAGCATTGATTACCCCAAATCTAAACTGAAACTCAAGGGCAAGTTTAGCAAGAGAAACATATGACAGAAGGAAGCAGGATGATATACCACTGCCAAACAGATGGTAGAACCTGCTGTTACATAATCAATACAAATTGAATCAGAAACCATACTTAATGTGTGTACTCTTTCTGAATACAAACAAATTGCTTCCTGGGTATTTTTAGCCCTCCCATTCAAAGAATCCAAAGCCTTGCAATTAGTAATGGAGCTCTCTGCTCTACACACCAGTGAGGCTATTCCAGCACAGAGCCTCCACGTCCATCACAACGAGGAACTTGAGTTTTCTGAAAATCTCGTCACACCACATCTCATCTCATTATACACGATTGGTTTAACTTCCAAACCTTTCAGGTGGACTACTGAGTCCAATGGTTAACACAATGCTACCTGAATCCTAAAGAATGCTCTCTCCTTATCACTTTGATGTGCTGTACACACTTAATAGCTCATTCAGTGCTGGTTTACATGCCCTGACATAAAACATTTTAACCAGCGATTGAGAAAGACAATGTGCATGTGCTGTTCCCATAGTCCTGCTGATGAGCAGATATTAAACTTTGTTTTACCCTGTGCCTACACCTTTAGCCAAAGTAAAGGAAGCATTCACATTTTAATTTTTAAGGAGGCTTACATGAGCAAAAACACAACACCTGATACTTTCCAACTTCTGCATTGAATACTTGGAGAGCTAACTTCATCTCCAGATCAAATGGCATATTACTGATGAGATTCTACATTGCATGTGACAGAAAGAGGCTGGATATGAGATGCCTGCCTCTCCTGTATCCTCAAGTTCATGCTCGAATTCAGTTGCATAAGAAATTTCTTTTTGGGCCTCAGAACAGACCCCTAAAATTCATTGCCATGTGTCACTGCATTTGTCTCAGAAGTAGATATTTGTCAGCAGGAAGCAAAGCACTTGCTATAAGTACAATACGGTTTGTAAAATGCTTTGAGATCCTCAGTGGCAAGGGACAAGTTAGAGTAATACAAGAGGATACCAATTTTATATCAGTGAAATGACTCCAAAATATAATCACCCTCCTGCTTAATCTGTCAGAAGAAAACAGAATATGTGGAGGGGAGAGGAGAGGGATTTAAGCACACCCAAAATGCCTGTAAACCAGATTTTAAATCCACTAAAATTCCCAGGAATTGTATCCTCAAACCAATGTCTTGTAAGAAGCATCATCTCAATGTTTCCTCTGCTTATTTTGTAAATAAAGAAATTTTTATGCAACGTTTTAGCCTCTGTTAGTCTCAGTTGTTTCCTGAACTATCAACAGTGATTAATGCAGATGGTCTAATGAATGTTTTCCTTTCTCTGTATATTTTTTTAAAGAAACATTAAATGAACCCAAAAACTCAACCCCAGTCATCAGGGTTTGGTAAAGCCATCCATGTTTTGCTGCCTAAAAACATTTACAGATAAGGAGTAACATTTACTGAGTATGACAGATTTAGGTATTTGTCAAGGAGTGGGAAGGCAGGTGGGAAAAACCTATGAGCACGTGCTGCTGTCCTCAAGTGTTTCCTAAAAATCTACAGACTCCGAGTAGCGTTCCAGAACAAGATTAGTAAGCCAAATCTTAAACTTTCTCTTCACAGAACCATAGAATCACTATGGTTGGAAAGGACCTCCAGGATCATCAAGTCCAACCTTTATCCCAACATCTCCCTAACCACTAGACCATGGCCTCAAGTGCTACATCTACTTGTTTTTTTAAACACCTCCAGGGACAGTGACTCCACCACCTCCCTGGTCAGCCTGTTCCAGTGCCTAACCACCCTCTCAGTAAAGAACTTCTTCCTAATATCCAATCTGAACTTCCCCTGATGCAACTTGAGGCCATTTCCTCTCATCTATCAATAGTAATTTGAGAAAAGAGAACAACACCAGCCTCACTACAACCTCCTTTTAGGTATTTGTAGAGAGCAATGAGGTCTCCTCTCAGTCTCCTCTTCTCTAGACTAAACAACTCCAGTTCCCTCAGCCAGTCTTCATAAGGCATCTTGCATCCCTCATCTAATTCCCATGGAAGTATACATCTTGTATATCTGGGAAGGTAGTTTATGAAAATAGAGCTACACAGCAAGAGCTTTGTTAAAATGACATAGAAGAAGAGCTCTGCCTGTCACTGAACTTTAAATTCACTGGCAAGGAGAGAAGATACTGAACTGTATTGCTCTCTGAATATTTTGCCCAATTAAAGACTGCAAAATTTGGCTCAAATAAACCATCTTCAAATTTCTATCTATCTCCTGCAGCTGGAATGTAATGAAGCCACCAGAATGAAGACCAAGCTAAATATTTTAACTGAGCAATATACATTCTGGGTTTGTGCTCCAAACTACATGGAAGTCTATATTATGAAATAAGATTATAGGATTAGAGCAGGTTTGTCTTTGGCATCTGCAAAGTGTGGCAACTGGCTTCAGTACAGAACTTCCCCAGCTAACACAGGTCACATGGGTCAGACCAATTTCCATATCAGTAAATGCCATACGGTTGCTGCCTGACTGCAAACCACAGAATCATGGAATGGTTTGGATTGGAAGAGACATTAAAAATCATCTAGTTCAAACCCCCATGCCATGGGCAGGGGACACCTCCCACTAGACCAGGTTGCTCAAAGCCTTATCCAACCTGGCCTTGAACACTTCCAAGGAGAAGACAGCCCTAACTTCCCTGGGCAACCTGGGCCAGTGTCTCATCACCCTCACAGTCAATAATTTCTTCCTAATATCTAATCTAAATCTACTCTCTTTCAGTTTAAAACCTTCACCCCTCATTCTATCACTACAGGCCCTCTCCAGCTTTCTTATACACCCCTTCAGGTACTGGAAGGTGCTATAAGGTCTCCCCAGAACCTTCTCTTCTCCAGGCTGAACAACCCCAACTCTCTCAGCCTGTCCTCATAGCAGAGGTGCTCCAGCCCTCTGATCATCTTCATAGCCCTCCTCTGGACTCACTCCAACAAGTCTGTGCCCTTCTTATGTTGGGGGCCCCAGAGCTGAACACAGCACTGCAGGTGGGGTCTCACAAGTGAGGAGTAGAGGGGGAGAATCACCTCCCTCGACCTGTTGGCCACGCTTCTTTTGATATAGCCCAGGATACAGTTGGCTTTCTGGGCTGCAAGTGCACATTGCCAGCTCATGTTCAGCTTCTCATCAACCAGCACCCCAAGTCCTTCTCCTCAGGGCAGCTCTCACTCCATTCTCCACCCAGCCTGTATTTGCATTTGGGATTGTCCTGACCCAGGTGCAGGACGTGCACTTGGCCTTGTTGAACTTCATGCGGTTTGCACAGGCCCGCCTCTCCAGCCTGTCCAGGTCCCTCTGGATGGCATCCCTTCCCTCCAGCATATGGACTGTACCACACAGCTTGGTGTTGTCAGCAAACTTGCAGGAGGTGCACTCGATCCCACTGTTTGTGTCACTGACAAAGATGTTAAACAACACCAGTCCCAATACCGACCCTTGAGGAATGCCCCTTGTCATTGATGTCCAGTTGGACATTAAATCATTGACTACAACTCTGAGTGCGACCATGCAGCCAGTTCCTTATCCACTAAGTGGTCCATCCATCAAGTCCACGTGTCTCCAATTTAGAGACAAGGATGTTGTGTAGGACAGTGTCAAATGCTTTGCACAAGTCCAGGTAGATGACATCAGTTGCTCTTGCCCTATCCACAAACACTGTAACCTCATCATATAAGGCCACCAAATTTGTCAGGCATGATGTGCTCTTAGTGAAGCCATGTTGGCTGCCGTCAATCACCTCCTTATTTTCCATGTGCCTTAGCATAGCTTCCATGAGGATCTGCTCCATGATTTTGCCAGGCATAGAGGTGAGTTCCCCAGGTCTTCCTTATTCCCCTTTATAAAAATGGGGGGTTATGTTTCCCCTTTTCCAGTCAGTGGGAACTTTGCCAGACTGCCACAACTTCTCAAATATGATGGATAGTGGCCCAGCAACTCCATCCACCAGTTTCCTCAGAACCCACAGATGCATCTCATCAGATCCCATGGACATGTGCACCTTCAGGTTCCTGTGGGTTAACATAAATAGATACTCAAGTAAAAGAGTCACATGTCAACGAGATGCAACCAACACATCAGTGGGAGAAATTGTGCAATACGTGATATAATGAGCAGGGGTTGCTCCTGTCCAGCAAATGGACTTCAATCCATGCTATATATCATCATAAGCAGTGAAAATCCTGGAAAATCTTGGCCTCTGGAAGAAACAGAAGATGTAACTTGGTCTTTAGACATTTGGGTGAGAAAAATACAATCCCTTGCTCTTTCAAAATGTACAAAGTTGTTCAGAGAAGGCAATAAATCACTTGTGTCACATAGTGACTGATAGTGGGTTAAATGAACATGGAACAAATGAAATCAGACAGGTCTGATTTCTGCCCGTTTCCTTAGAAATCCTCTAGTTCTGCCACTTGCCATCTTTTGGGTCTCAAAAAATTATTTTCATTTAATCAGCTTTCAACTAATATTATGCCCATTTTCACTCAGAAATCTTGTAGGATTTCCAGCTTGTCCAGGTATGCCTCAAACAGAGAGCTCTTTACAGCAGAAGAAGGAAATAGCTCATCAGCTAAAGACCAATGACTTTGTCAACAAATTTTCTCATTGCATTTACATTTTCATTTTGCTACTAGCCACCATATAGTTTAATTTAGATTTTTTTACTACAAATCCAGCTACAATAAACAAAAATATGTAGTTCCTTGTCTGGGGTACTAAAGATGTGAACATACATGTTCCATAACAGTTAGAATTTTGTGGAAATAAAATTGTATGTATGAATGGAGCCTTGCCAAGGCATTTTTGTTTCCCAAGTGGACAGGTAAAATAACATTCAGAATGCAAAGAGAAAACTTAAATCTCAGTGCAGTTTTTGAAACACTTTTGCTACTGTTTTCTAGTTCCACACACCATTTTTAAGCATCTTTCTATTAGTAGTGCATAAGAAGAGCACTTCACTGAATATTTTAAGTAACTTGATTAGTGAATTTTAGTTTATTTGTAGATCATGAACCGAGTCTTGCCAATAGGAAGGTAAAAAAATTAAGAATTCACTGTTTTCTTCCCCTAAAATTCTCTCTTTATCCCGTTTTATTTTTCGTTAAGGCTGAAACAGAGCTTGCAACAACAAAAGCACAAGCCTCTGCAATTTGAAATAAAGCAGTAACTGTATCCAGTTGTACCAGTACCAAATTCTTGTCCTTTCTGGACTACACATGTTATCTAGCATCACAGGTCTGTAAGAGCAAAATTAAGATGAGCTAGTTGTATCAGATTTTCTACTCTTCATTAGCCACAGCAGTTCATTTCATAAAACCTGTGTTACTCCTATACCTGGACACTGCTGTCATCTATGCTATAGATCTCTTCTAGAAACCAACTCACTCTTGATTTAAAGGTGGAAAATGCACCACAAATCTAGGTAAATTGCTCTGCCACTATTAATTACCATTGAAATTAGCACTTTAGTCTGTTTGTTCACTGGACAGAGGAAATATTTAACAGACACAGCTAAATTCACAAAGTTCATAAGAAACCTACATTTTAGAAACTCTAAGATCTCTTTGTGCATGTTAGTCCAACTTCACTATCAAAATAATGATTATAGGATTAGACACGGTATTTCATTAGTTGTCTCCCTGATGCCACATTCAAAGGTATTATAATCTTATTCTATTAGACAAACTCCTTTACATTTATCCAAGTATCATTTTTACCCCTTTCAATAACATCACTACAAGGGACGCTCATGCTCAATTAGTCACATACTTTTTATTCTCAATATTATTCAGGAATATTTAATACAGAGTTCTACCTTCTAAGCATAGTAACATTTGTTGTATTTAGATATATGACCATTTGTTTACCTATATTGATCTATATAGTTCAGAGGAGTACATTTATCAAGGCTTTGGGTTATGCATATAGGTAGGTAAACTACCTCCATTATCAGCCCAGTTCCTCAGACTAATGGCAGCACAATGTGACCAGCTCCAGGCTCCACAGACCTGCACAATGATTCAGCAAGCATTTGAAAGACAAAATCTGGAGAAAAATCAAAGATAACTGCAATTATAAATCATATTTCCCCCTCTGTACTTTTTTATTCTATCTGCAAATTCTACCAGCTCTAACATTGTATTTGATTCCAAAGCCTTGATAAAGATATTGAAAGCCAGGCTGCACTAGAAACACTCTCCTCAGGGAAGAATTCCATAATTCTTTTTTATGACCCAAAGCTAATCACTTTTTAATTTATACAATATGGACTGCACTGATTTTGCATAGTGCTAATCTTTTTTAAATCAGAATGTCATGTGGAACTCAGTGAAGGGCCTCACAGAGGCCTCAGTACCTCATGGCAACTGTCACTTAAATCCACTGTGTTATTCATTCACTCCGTCAACGGAAATCCATTCTGTGCGGCTGAATACTATAGAAATTCAAACCGTATTGTGACTTTCTCTTTGCAGCCAGCAGCAGCCTAGAGTGCGAAGAAGAGAGGAGCTCTGGACATTCACATCCACACCCTGTCCTTTGAGTCGAGGGACCAGCCACACTACATTTCTTTGCCGTACAGCAGCTCTTCTCACTTCTTCATGGCTACAGACAGCAGTTGTAACCAATCTGATTATCAAGGATGCGGCTGGGCTGCAGTGCACTCTTTCAGGGGCTGCAGTGGATTAAGTTCATGCGGTTTGCTGCCATGGACATTTTTAGGTCACTGTGCCTGGTGGATACTGTATACTAGGAGCAGCAGCAGCCTGCCTGATGATATTATACTCTCAGAATATGTCGAAGAAAGGTTCCTTTATTTTCCTAGTACTACTCATTAAATCTTAGCACTACCAGCGCCATCTCAGTACTAACCTGCATCCTAACTGACTGCCTTTTTTTGGTTTTGTACTAACTAAAACCTCAGTAAGATCATGGATTGCATAAATAATGCTTGGAAAAAATTATTTCCAATGTACATAAAAAATGCATATAGGCTTGAAACTCCAAGGTGTTACCTTTTAAGCTTTGTGATATCCATCCACTTTCCTGTCTACTGTCTGTGAGAGAAATGCAGGCACCAGAGCAGATATTTTTATGAAGGATTCATTTCCCAGACATACTTATGCTGGCTTCTCTCCTAAAAAACTCAAAATAGTCTCAGTTTCTACAAAATACCAACACTCACAACAATGAAAATATAATAAGATACTGCATAATACTGCCGAGCAGACTCAAGAGACACTTCATCACACGAGACACGTTAGTAAAGTTCTGGTTCTAAAAATTAGTTAAAGTCTGATGGAAATCTGTATATTCCAATTTATTCCAGGAAGATCTAACATATGACAGAACTACTTGGGCCATCCCTGCAAAATTATGCATGCTGAGCCCTACGGATTGCATTTAATCCCTCTTTTTGGAAGATCAGGAGATGGGAACACTGCATATTCAAGAACGTGGAGATAGCAACTTTTTCATACCATCGCACCTCCAAGAATGGATTGGATGTGTAGGGGATCATTTCACTCCATTTTAAAAGATGAGAGATTTGGCTTTACTGCCATTTCTTTTTTTTTTTTTTTTTAACCAGTTGAATACTGCAAGGGAAATAGAATCCTGAATGTTATTAGTGCGTATTGGTAGGAGATCCCTAACCCTTGATCAGGGAATTAATTGTTCCTTCAACTGGCTGGTGGAGCAATATATTTCTTCAAAACTACATTTCTCTTCAACCATCTCATGTCTACAGCGGAAAGAAGCCATAAAAAGAAGAGGTCTCTATGCAGAGACTTAGAGGTTAAACCCGAATAACAGAAGATGGAAATGGAAGTAAAAGGTAACGGATTTGTAAGATCATGCCAATGTAGATATCAGCAAATCTAGTGAGATCCTCCATTGAGATAAATAATATCAGACTGAAACTGATCTAAGTCATCATTCACAGAGCAATTCAACAACTTCCAATAAAAACACCTGAATATAATCAACAGGATCAAGACAAATTCAGGGACAGGCAGCATGGTAAAAAATCACTTACAACTGCTTTTAATTGATTAAATTATCCAACTCTGGTATGGACAGACAACGTGACTGTTATTATCATTCCAAAGATACAGTACATATTACAGCAACAAACAAGAGGCCTCCATTTTGGATGAAAGTGAAGATTGTGTTTTGTGAATTCCATGCTACCAGTATATAGGTGATAAGTTGATGTGTAGCAACTAGACTTAAATTTCAAAAAGGGGTGCAGGTAGCAGGACAATTAGTTTATGACTGCCACGTTGTCTTAGAAAGGGAAAAGATAGCTCAGTATTCAGCTCCACAAAGACAATAGCACTGCAGAACACAGGTTCTGCAGTACAAAGCCAGGCTGGATGGAGCCTTGAGCAACCTGATCTAGTGGGAGGTGTCCCTGCCATGGCAGGGGGGTTGGAACTAGATGATCTTTAAAGTCCCTTCCAACCCAAACCATTCTATGATCCTATGATTCTATGATTCTATGTATTAGCAGAACGTTGGGTTCTCAGCAACCTAAGCAACGTCAGCAGTGCAGTCTCTATGTCTCCACACAGGGCATTTGAATCACTCCCTTGGATTTAGGCACCTAGATTCTGCCTAAGTTTTTCTTTAGGCATCTAAGTCCTTTTTTGGACCTCACTTTAAGTTCTCACTTATCACAGAACCTTTTCCAAAAACTCCACTAATTTCTCCAGCAATTACCAGAAGACCATGAGATTGTTTCACTAATCAACAAAATAAAGAAAGTATTAAATTGCTTTTCTGGTTTTAAACAACAAAAGGAAATACATCTGCAAAGTAAACCTAAAACACTAGGTTGTACAACTAAACCACTTTATAATAGAATATATACATAGTCTCAGAATGACCCCATTACTGCAGATCACAAAATCTATTGCATAGTTTTTATCAACAAATGTATAAATGCACTTCATTAACCAGTTATTAGGCACACAGCTCACGTGTCCACACCGAGAAACAGAAATACTGCACAAAACTCCAAATCTTTGGAATGTTCTCCACACTACTGGGAGGTTACTCAGCATCTGCATGAAAACACACTCCCTCTGTAAGAAAACATACGATTAAATAAACACTGCATGATCTAGAAACAGCAGGACATCTAATCAAGGCAAGTATAATGCCTTTGTTGCATTTTCTTGGGAGAGACAAATACTCTCTTTCCTCCTTTTAGAAATCCAGGATGGAGACAACCAGTATAATTTCACAGGTAATGGTCATAAAATAAACTAAAAATCTAAGAACTGCATGCTAATTTTAAATAAACCTGCATGTTAGAATGAGAAGGAATCCATACCCATATGTTTTAACTAGTCCATTCTCCCTTTCTCTCTACTATGTAAAATAAGACAACTCAAAAGGAAATTGCAACTCATCACCCTTACAGGAAGTATCTTTTATTTCTCCTGGCAGACTTTTAGCATTCAAGCTGAAAGATGTGGGTTCTACTTTCATCTTCTTTTGATTTATATAATGATCCTGTTTGTTTGTGTTGAGCCCAGATTCTTTATGAGCTCAGTGTACTGTCAACAACAACAGGACTCTCAGCTGGGCTTTGTGGATGCTGAGTTGCAACTGAATTTATATGGCTCTGAAGTTTGTCTGAACCACAGTCTTCAGATTCATGACCAAACTTAGGATGGAATTAGACCCGTGTTCTATTCCAGAGCCATTCACCCTCTACATGGTTGTTTAATTCACTTGAAGCTCCAAGGATGGAGATTTCACTTCTCTCAACAGCAGAAAAAATGTACTTCTAGGAGAGACATGCCTCTTGGAGTTGACAAAGGATAGCTACATAGACAATATCAGCCCATGTTTCTGACCTTCCCAAGAAAGCAACAGTTGCATCTGAGCATGTCAAATCTCTAACCACAACATTAAATTTCAATATTAGTATTTTGCATTAGTATTCTAACTAAAAGGATTCCTAAATGGTAAACTTGGAACAGAAAAAAATAAGGTCACATAGAAGACCTGTAAAATGTTTCCTCTTAGAGGAAAATATCTTTATCTTTTATGGCTCAGACTCTCGTTTCAAGATAAAGTCCTGTAAATTCAGAAAATATCTGAAAAAAAATACCTCAAATCAGGGAAGTACGAAAAGCAGCTCTTGAAAATATACAACATTCAGGTAGAGACCTCAGGAACTCTGGCTATAACTAACTGCTAAAAAAGCTAAACTGTGGCTTGTACTAACTCTAACAGAAGACTTGCAAAGACTCCTTTAATCTCAGAACACCTACAGTCCCATCAGGAGACTACCAGCATTCAAAATAAAATTACCATTGTAATTTAACCTACTGATAAAGTCATGGCAAACTTCACTGTGATGATACTAATGGCTGTAGCTACACTTGTTAGAGGAGGAACCCAAAATGCCTTTCAAGAGCTGGTGCAATATCAGCAAATGAAGTTCTATGCTCTTCCAGACTGCAGCACCCTAATACAAAATAAAAGTTCTTGTTTTGCTAAAGAATATTTCAAGCACAGGTTCAATCGATATATGTCTTTCTCCAAGTTAGGGGCCACCTCCCACAGAATTCAATAGCACCAGGAGCTGGAACATCAAAATGAAGAGAAAGGTTTACTTCTTACATTATGAAATGCTTCAGTTATCATAGGATATTCATATCCATGTGAAACCAAAAGTTTTATCTCCATTTCACATCCAGCTCTGGCGTATCTTTAACATGCTGTGTTTACTCTCAGCTTCTAAAATGTATTATTTTTTTAAGATAAGGGGGGTGGGGAAAGTAGATAAACAGGGCAGACCAGGCTAAATTAAGATCACATCATATTTTCAGCAACTAGCTGATCTCCTATGAAACAGGATTTCAATCTTTCTTTGGATTTGTTAAAAAACAAATTCCCAGAAGCTTTTTGTGTATGATGATAGCCAGCTCTCCTTTTTTTTTTTCCCATGATTCTTCAGAAAGGGCACAAACTGATTCCTTGGAGAGATAGTGCTTTTTATCTACAGGGACTTTGTAAACAAATTGATCCAGATGTTTTGCTTTAGAACTCTCCAGATATAGTAAATTATTCCTTACTACATCAACACTTCATTTCCTCTATTTGCAACTAACATCTCAAAACAGACCACTTTTCAAATGAGAAATAATTGAAATGTTGTATTAGCATTAACAAGATCATTTGGACACTTTATTAAATAAAATCTGTCTTTTATATATATGGATGCTCTTGGTGCCATATAACAGTTTCCAGAAAGGATCAAGATCAAATATATTAAGAATGTATTTGTATCCTTTTCCTAAGCCACTGAAAATTTATCAAAGAAATCTTAAGAACTTAATTTTTCCTTTCTTTTGTTACATGATTTGCCACACTTATCTTTAAAAAAACCTAGATGCGTGGGATGGTAATGGATTTAAAGTCCAAGTTAAAAACTCAGACAACAACTAGTCTATCCCATTAGAATGAAACTAAAGTGAGAAAAAGTAAGAAAGAGAGGGAATAGGTCTATGGTGAAAGGATATTTAACAATATTTGACAATATAGTCACATACACATTCAAAAATAAAGAAACCTGCTCTCTGTGCCTCTGAGTGGCATGTCCAATAGATTATTCTTCAGAAATGCATGTATAGACTTTTTAATTTAAATATTTTAAAACCAATAGCAAAAAAGTGTTACTTTAAAGATATAAGGGACTTTCAGAAATAAGAACAAGACAAATATATTATCTGTAAAAAGAGCACTATCAAATATATCCCAGCTGATTTCTTTAGATGCTTTTCTTCTGTTTTATAATGATGTGACCAGTTTCTCCATAGCGCTGAAGTAGTATTTCCTAATTACAGGCTTTCTGAAGGTCACATGCTGACAAATATAGCAACCAGCTTTCCATTCTATGCTTCCTGAATTAGAATATTTGCTTTAAAATGAAATCATTGGTAGCTTTCCAGTTACTGTAAGGACAGCAGGATCAACCGAGTGCACAGCAACAGATTACAAAGCAGGTGGCTTGAAGCTAAATCTAAACAGTTTCCTCACATAGCTTTGTAAAGTGGGTTGCAGATAACTCCTAATGAGTGTTAAGCGCTTGTCTGGTCACTTAGTTGTATACAAGGTCTAGACAGGTCAAGGTCTAAGGATCAGAGCTTCTAATTATATTCTATTAAATATTCGTTAGTTGTAAAAGATGTCACCAGAAGACCCACCAGAGCTATAGTGTCTAATTATTAAACAGTAGTGCCCTTATAAGACCCTCAGGACTTGACAAATGGCGATAAGATACTGAAAGAAAAAAAGAGACAGCCAAAAAAGAGGTGAATCTGAGGACACAGCTGAAAATTGAGGTCATTGTTCTATATCACATTCCCCATGTAAAAGAGGAATTTGAAACTTATCGTCTATTGAATCAGTCGGTATTTGGCAGCATCAATTCTAATGTTGAGTTAAACCATTTAGGAGACAGATTTGGAGAGCTTTTCATTGCAAAATGAGCAAATAATGAAATACACTTATTTCATAACCTGTATTTGTTACAAACACAACTCACTGAGCTGTTTCTCATTCCCTAAAAGCTAATAAAAAGGAGAAATTATTATGACTAAAGCCAGCATTTTTTTACTTCCTTTAAATAAAACCCTCGTATAAAAGCTCTTGTGGTTTGGTGATACTGTGCTGTTGCTGACTGGCAGGGCAGGATTTGGCGATGTAACCCCCTGAAGACTGTTGTTCTGCTGTTTTTTCTCCCAGTACTCATACTAAGAGAACACACCAAATCAGGCAGCTAAAAGAAGAGAGCACCTGGTAAGCACGAATTCTGCGATGACAGGTTTTAAACCTGCAACAACCCAAGCGGGTAGTAACGAAGTAACAGGCTCAAGCTTTGGCTAATGAAGAGGGCCACCCACACGCATGCAGTCAAGAATGCTAGCACTCAACTGAGTCACAAGAAAAGGTAATGGTTGTGTCTCAGGACAACGAATGCTAGTATGCAGTGCTAAGGACTGATCTTGCCCAGCTGGGAGGATGATCTTAGGAGCCAGAAATATGGTCCTCAGGGTCAGGGGACAGATTCCTGAGGTCCCCTTTAAAGGCAGCACAGCAGTACTGGAATAAGAACTCTGACATTTCCCTTCTTGTCTTTCTTTCTCCTTGAGCACCCCAAAACACGGCATCATTAAGACCTCCTGGACCTACAAAACATTTTGGAGAATGCAAGACTCCAGGCTTTATCATGAACTCTGGTGTTTCTGAACCTCCCAACAGCCCTCAAATTACCTGGACTTCAGCCTTCCTTGCAACATCTTGGCTCTGCTGTTCCCAGTCTGCCTGGAACCAATTAATGTATTAGCACCAAAAAAATGAAAAAAAAAAAAAAAAAAAAAAGAATTAATCATCCTTTTCTGAACCTCAAAAGATTTGAGTTTTGGACAGGCCTTTATGGAGATGCAGTAAGAGCTGATCTGAGTTTCTGAGTTACCCCTTCCTAGCTGACAAAGTCTTGGTATTTATTCCCCTTCTTACCAGCTGGCACCCACAATAAATTGTGGGTCTACATGTATGTGTCTTGCTTCCCTTATCTCTATCCTCGATAGCACCCTGGTAGAAGCTGACAAAGGACATCAGCTTCAACTCGTTCTCTCCCCTTGTCCCTCCCAGGAGGCAAACTGTCCAGTACAAGGTAGCAAGAACCCTCACTTTGTCATCTCATTTTTTATGGACCATTTTGGCCCCAAACCTCAACATACCAAAACCAACAGGAAGCTGCAGTCTTTTTTACCTCACTCATAAATTGATTACCTTCCTTCTACCACCCAGGTGAATCTCAGAATCTCAAAAACCTCTTCAGTTCTCTCTAGTTCTATCTATCCAGAGAAACACTTTTTTTTTGTCCAATTCCCTTCCCCTGCCATAGTTAACTGACTCACTCTCACCTCTCCCAGACACAATGTAGTGCTTCATTCTCTGTGGGATGTGGAACCAACTGCCCTGCCAATCCTCCACCAGGACATCCCTAAGCACATAATAAGGCTGAAAGAGTCCTTTAAACTCAAAATCTGAGGATACCCTCACTCCTGACAAGCCTCTGCCTTCTCCTGCCTTCTGTTTCTGGCCCTTAAGAAGAAACCAAGGCTGTAGGGAAAGCCTGTAAGAGAAACTCATATCAGCAGTGCTTTTGCTCTACAAAATCAATCTGTAGATGCTCCTCAGGGCCAGCATCATTTAATAAACTCACTCTGTGCCCATGGCAAGCAGATGGCAAAACAAGCATGGCAAGATGGGGTTCAGCCACACCTGCTGCCAGGGAGAAGTAGCTCAGCCTCAAGCATCTCAGCCACTCTGCAAGCATCCATGTCCTGCAAACCCAGAACAACCAGATGGCCCTGATCCCGAATACACCTTCTCGTTTTTCGTCCCTTTACCAGATTTCCATTTCTGTCCCCAAATACTCTTGTATTTCCTTTTTTACCCTTAAAAACACAAGGCTTTTCAAAATGCCAATTAAGCAAGAAGAAAGGGGAAATGACACATCAAGAGTAAAATGGAGTGCTCAGTCCTCTAGCTCGCTAATTAAGATTTATGTACCAGAAAAATCCAATTCCTGGCACCGGTGAGTTAATAAAGAAATGAAAAAATGTCTTGCAAATTGGAAAAACTTGTAAAATGGTGTAAAAAAACTAACACATCTAGTCATTTCCCCATACATTGTTATTAGCACCACAATTATTTCAGCAGATGGCAAGCTGGGAAGAAATACAGGATCAACGAAGAAAAGCAGTAGCAAGATAACCTACCATCCAGACACTGACTCTTGAGAGAAAGCAGACCTGCTGCTAAACAGGCACATCTACTTTAACATGTATTTCTTTAAACTATGGCTTGTAGTGTTTGGAGATAGTTATTTCCACTAGGAGTATCACAACTGCAAAACTACCCAGTTCCTTCTGTGTGGTCATTTACATTGGTACATAAATTGCTAATATTCTGATATTTACATGCTTTTTCTAGTGGTAGGAAGGGAAATATGAGGTGCAAGGCAAGAGAAAACAGATCTCCAGACAGCAATTCTTACAGCTTTTATGTGTATACGAAGAGGATTCATTTGCATGCTCTTGAGACTCAAAAGCTAACCATAAAGATTTCCCAGAGCATACCAGGGAATCTGGTAAGCTACTTGTCCTTCTTTCATAATTGTTTTTATGAGGAAGGAAAGAAAAAAAATATCTCAGGAAGAATGCCAGTAACAGTTGCACTTTGTTGATTCTCCTCTGAGTTTTTTGCTTTTATATTTTTGCGTGGTGATATTTCATTATATGAACATTGACAGTTTAATGGGGTTCTCTTGCTTCTTCTGCAGAGTAATCCCTCAGGAATCTTACACAGAATGAGACTCTTGCTAACATATCAATTACTAAAACCTTTTTTTTTTTTTTTTAATGTGCATAAAAATTATCAGGCATGCTTCACAAGTAAAGTATGTTGATTTGCATTGTAGCTAAATTGGACAAGATCCAGTAGGAGATTTAGATACCTCAGTGCTAGGCAGTAGAACACCTGTCTTTCAGTAACTCAGATCCTATGGGAAAATTCAAAAAGAGAATGGAGTGCCAGGCTATTCAATTCACAAGATAAGTCAGTGCATCAGAATTTAATCCAAAGCAGCCAACACAACATGCAAGCACCTGATGGAAATATATTCAGGAGGCTACCACCTAGAGCTGGGCACAGGCAAACGTTAAGAATACTATGCCTTAAATCCTACTCATTCAGGGAGGAAGCTTGGCTTACAGGGTATCTGGAGCCCAGAAGCCTCTACTCATGTTACATATCTGTCTCTGCACAAAAATAAGCATGGTTCACGCTTTTCTATTAAAAACAGTTTGAGAAAGCAAATGGATTCCTGTCTTCATAAAGTCACCCAGTTGCTGCCCAGGCAGTAAAGGATCTTTTCTTCCCTCAGCTCAAGGGAGCTCAAAGTCACATCTCCAAAGAAAGTTTCCTACTCACAAGTATGCTCAATGCTTCAGGCACAGTCAAGAAGCTGGGCCCAAAACAGACATCAAAAACTGAAGCACAGCTAGATCAGTAGGTAGCTTACTTGGCAGTTAAGAGGCATCCTCTTTTCCCCTTCTACCAGGACTTTTTCTGTACTGTATCAAGCAGCAATTTCAAGTAAAATGCATAGGACATCCTGAGAGCAGAGAGAAGAAACACAGGTCCCTCTGTGCAACCTGAGTGTCCAAGGAGTCCTCTTTCCTCACTTGCACTCTCTTCCTCTGAAAAAAGTGAACAGCCAACTACAGGCTACAAGGTGGCAAAGTTTCACAAAGTAAGATGAAGAATGCCACACAAACCAAGAGTAGTTTTCTGCCTAGAGGCTAGGTATGACACAGTCTTAGAATCATAGAATCATTTTGGTAGGAAAAGACCTTTAAGATCATGAAGTCCAACCATTAACCTAGCACTGTCAAGTCCACCACTAAACCATGTCCCTCAGCACCATACCTACAGGTCTCTTAAATATCTCCAGGGAGGGTGACCCAACCACTTCCCTGGGCAGCTTGTTCCAATGCTTGACAACCCTTTCAGTGAAGAAATTTTCCCTAATATTGAATCTAAACCTCCCCTGGTGCAACATGAGGTCATTTCCTCTGGTCCTGTCACATGTTACTTGGGAGATCAACACTCACCTCCCTACAACCTCCTTTCAGGTAGTTATAGAGGACGATAAGGTCTCCCCTGAGCCTCCCTTTCTCTAGACTAAACAACTCCACTTCCCTCAGCTGCTCCTCATAAGGCTCATGCTTCAAACCCTTCACCAGCTCCATTGCCCTTCTTTGTACATGCTCCAGCACCTCAATGTCTTTCTTGTAGTGAGGGGCCCAAAACTGAACACAGTATTCAAGGTGTGGCCTCACCAGTGCCAAATACAGGGAGACAATCACTTCCCTACTCCTGCTGGTCACACCATTTTTGATACAAGCCAAGGATGCTGTTGGCCTTCTTGGTCACCTGGGCACACTGCTGGCTTGTAATCAGCCAGCTGTTGACCAGCAGCTCCAGGTCCTTTTCCATCCAGCAGCTTTCCAGCCACTCTTCCCCAAGCTTGCAGCGTTGCGTGGGGTTGTTGCAACCCAAGTGCAAGACCTGGCACTTGGTCTTATTGACCTTCATACAATTGGCCTCAGCCCATCGATCCAGCCTGTCCAGATCCCTCTGCAGAGCCTTCCTACCCTCAAAAACAGATCAATGCTCGCACCCAACTTGGTGTCATCTGCAAACTTACTGAGGGTGCACTCAATCTTCTTGTCCAGATCACTGATAAAGATATTAAAGAGAACTGGCCCCAGTACTGAGCCCTGGGGGAACACCACTTGTGATAGCTGCCAACTCGATTTAACTCCATTCACCATAACTCTTTGGGCCTGGCCATCCAGAAAATTTTTTACCCAGCAAAGTGTACACCCATCCAAGTCATGAGCAGCCAGTTTCTCCAGGAGAAGGCTTTACTAAAGTCTAGGTAGACAACATCCACAGCCTTTCCTTCATCCACTAAGTCACACTGTCATAGAAGGAGATCAGGTTAGTCAAACAGGACCTGCTATTCATAAACCCATGCTGACTGAGCCTGAACACCTGGTTGCTCTCTATGTCAGTGGAATATGTAGGATTTCATCCCATTAGACAGAGGGGACTGAACCTTTCTTCCTCTTCCTGCTCAAGTATCTCAACTAGCAGGTTGGATGGAACCATTTACAGTAGCTTTTAGAAATAAATCAGCAGCTGCTACTCTATTGATTTGTGAAATGATTAAATCTCCCAGCATATGAAGATCTCTAATAGATAAAGTCCATCCTGAAATTCACATACCTGCCAGCTTTGCCCTTTCCCACACTGATGCATCATCTACCTCTTTAATTTAAACAACTTCTTACATGTCTTCTGGCATTACTCAAACATCAACTATTTATTTCAAAACATGGTGCTTCAACATGTTTGTTTTCCTCTCTTGAAATTAGCGAAGCATCCTTACCTATCCCAAAGAAGTGGTCTACAAAACCAAACCATATTAATCTCAACCATGTCAAAACTTCAAAGTTAAGCATACCAGAGAGACATGGGGAAAGGGGAGGAAGGAACTTGGACTACTGGACCTGCTGTGCTTCAACTTGGAATGCAAAAGAGCATCTCAGTAAGATAACGTGTTCTCAAACACATACAGAACTGATATAAGTCTTAATTTTCTATACTGTTATGGGAAGACATACACATAGCAATGCTCTATTCCTAGATTCCTTTCAGATTTAGATTTTGAGCATACGGTTTAGATATTGAGTGGCTTTGCCTTGTCCATATTAAAGTGCATGTACAAAAGACAATGCCTCTGCAAAATGTATAGACAAATCAGTCAGTGACTGTTGATCCTTGGATGACGGTGAGTCAAAGCGATGGCAGAAGTCCCCTGTTATTACTGCTCCTTTCTACCCACCTTGCCTTTAAATCAGTGACTGCCCACAGTGGCAGAAATGATCAAATTTTCCATGAAGTGCCTCCTCAGTTGTAGTCTGGCATATTCAGGTACCTGGAAATTTCAGACTGCCTGGTTTGCCAATGAGTTTAGCTCCTCAGCAGAAGCTGTCTATGCACTGTGCACCATACCTGCCAGATGAACAGCAACTTCCATGAGAAAAGTAGAACACGGAGGACAGCTGAGGGTATCCACCTTTTTAACATCTCAGTTTAATTCTTCTGTGTTAATAAATCAACATCCATGAAACGTAAGAACCTCCAGTTTCAGCTGGGGGCAGAGGGGTGGAAAGAGTTCAGGATCTCTTTTGACTCAGACAATTCTTACCTAAATCCTGCTTTAGGAACCTCAGCCCTTTTCTTACAGTATATATCTCATTTTCATTACAATGGATTTGATATTTTTAATCTTTAAGATCATTAAATCATACAGCAGCATTTACCTTAATGTCTACAGTGCTTATTAATAACCTTCAGTCTCAGACATAATACAGTGAGTTTTGGAGTCCCAAGGCATTAATTACACAATAGTTATGCTACAATTAGTTTGAAATTAGGCTCTTTGAGACATGTGTGCTAAAGACCTATGCCATTAGAGAGTACCAACACAGCTGAATCACCAAGTTTTTCAAGGGATTTTTTAGTTTTTGGCCTTCAGTGGTGACTGCTGACCCATTCAGTGTTTACAGATTCTCATCAGCTACTACTAAAACACCCAGCATCGTCAACAGTCAAAAATACACTTTGCTCTGCATTAACCCTCCTACCATGCCCAATGTCATCCACAACTGATTATTGACCAAGATTTCCAAAACTGATCGTTGATATCCTCTTCCTCAGAGGTTCAACTGAAAATACCTTTTTTTTAATTTTCCACTCCTTTAGTAACATGTGTAAAGGAGATGCTTTACAGGGACAAGATACGGTATCTAGAATTTTTTATTTATATCACTAAAATGAATCCAGATTACCTAATGGACACCATATTAAATTATCAGATTTGCTTTTCCACATTAATATGTTTGCTTTGCATACCTCAGGTTCCAACAAAGGCTATACAAACAGAATCAAATACCACTTCTCCAACACACAGGAATTTACACCCTTGTACCTCAGTGCACTTTGACGAAACCTAGTGTAAGTGTTCTCATCCGTACTTTATTAACAAGGAACTGAAGTACAAAAAGGTCACAGGACATGTTACATGCAGAGCTGGAAGCACAAAGTATGGCTCCTCTCTAAACATTAGCCCTCCTTGTATGTTGTTTTTCCCCTTACTTTTCTCCATTTGTATTAGAAAGTCTGCTATCCATGACTCTCATGACTGACCACATGATATTACAAAAGTCAAGAGAGTGAAAACTAAACAACTGGGGGAAAGAAACTGCAAAGTGAGTCTATCCTAAATTCTTTGTTCCTTTTTTTTGTTTTGTTTTAAATTACTCTTTACTTTCAGAAGCCCACACAGGCTTTGATTAAGATTTTCTTTGTTAAAGAATCAACATTTTCACTCCTGCTGTTCTGTTGAGAAAGAGATCAATAACTATCCTCTGAGACATCCATGAAATCACCGGGAAAACCATAACAGAGCACACTTGGCATTTCTTAAATTTCTAAGTAAAAATCAAAGAGGAAAAAGATAATTTAACATTTCTTACAGAACATAAAGCAGCAAAAAAGACTTACGCCAATGCTTAAAAAATTTCTTTCAAATCTTCCTTAAAAAAGTGTGTGGGGGAGCATCATTAAGCTGGAATCCATGGAAAGAGAGTTGTTGTGCTTTGGGGTTTTTTTGGTTTGGACTACTTTTTTTTAAGAGCTAAAAGAAATTTCAAGGCTTACACTTGCCTTGGAGCCTCATTGCCAATTTTTGTGGTTTTACAACCACAGTCTCTTATTGCTTTTTCTTTTTTTTTCCTTTCCTTTTTTTTTTTCCTTTGAGAGGGAGGAGTTGTTTGTTTTTCTAAAGTATTTCTTTCCCATTGTCATGTATGATACCCACACACTAAACAAGGGAAACTAACACCAAAGGGTATGCAGAGAAACTGTCTATTCAAACCAAATGACATTTTCCCTTCTTCATCAACAAAGTCTAAAGGCTCTACCTGGCAGAACTGCTGAAGTGAAACAGAGATTTCACCTCTTGTCCCAACCTGATACACAAGTCCTGCAAGACCACAGCTCTTCCACCAGTTTCTTTTCTAGCCCATAGGCTGAGACAGCAGCTGTGCACAGTATGGAAGAGTTAAATCAAGTAGTCAAACTCAGCCCTTGGGCAGAGCACGCTCTTCTCAGTAGCAAAGGACTGAGCATTCATATGTTTGCAGTGCAGGTATTCCCCAGAACAAGTAGGCCTCAAGTGCATAGTCCTGTCAACCTCATGGAGCCCACAAAGAGCAGACAAGACAAATACAAGCGCCTTCTTAGGAGGACTCCATCATCTTGTGGTGATATGGACTGTGAAGTAAGGGAGATGTCTATGACTCAGAGGATATTCTGTGGGTTGACACATTGAAATCAGAGTCACTGCAAGGCTGGCATCTTGGACACACCAAGTGACAGACTGTTCTTAGGGCCCATGCCAATCTACAATCCAGACTGAAGTATTGACTGTGGTCTTGCCTTTAGAGATTCTTCTATAGTATGTAGGCAGAATGACCACATGCCACTCCAGCCATGTTTTCTGCCATAGCCAGTCTTGTTTTCCCCATATTACTGCTGCTGCTGCGTCATTGTCTACTCAAAATGCATATAAATGCACAGGACAAACAGGCTGAGGGCAAAAAATAGAGTATTGGTTCCTTCCACCTTTCATTTCATTTGCAGTCAGACTAATACTACAGGTACATGACATCTACTATGAAGAAGAATGTGTAAATTATTATTATCATATCAGAAGTATTTTGTACGCTATTGGCTGGTACTGAGTAAAATCAAAGACATTTCTACATGCACAAGTGTTCTCTGAATCCAACTGGAAAAGCTTTTCTACAAGGGCAGTCAAGAAAAAGCCAGGTTCTGACAGTGACAATGTGAGCTCCTTCGTCTACTGTCCTGGGTCATTTCGATATTTATGGCTTTTATTCTTAAAAACCTCAGTGAAGAAAGAGCAAAGGTTTCGGTTTTTCCAATTGCTGCAGGCCCCTGCTAATTTGTCATACTGTGATTTATGTTATGGTGAGGGGAAACAGCACATCCTTTGCTGATTTTTATGCTTATGATTTTGTAACTTTGTTTGAAGTTTTAAATAAATAACAGCTTCTTAACAGTAGCTTGAAATAAACAGTGAGTTTGTCCCTGGCCTGTGTACAGTATTCCTTGGGTTTTGTGGTGGTTTTTGGCAAGGGGAGGGAGGTGAGAGCAACATGTTTCCCTCTGTCATTTTTCTTCTTGCACACTGCTAGAAAATCTAGTTTTATATGCCTGACACCCCCAAGACTGAAAAGGCTACTCCCTTCCATTTCCTGACCATGCCAGTGGACCCAAATCAGATAAGAGGGGAGACAGACCTAGAAAAAAAAGGCTGTAGAGACATATTTACTTAATTCATGATACCTACCTGGACTCATTGACTGCAATCTCTTTGGACTAAGGACCTCCAAGACATCCATCCTTCCCAAAGGCCGCTATAGGGACAATATGATTCCATACCACATTGTGTGGATTGCCTGTGATTCAGACTTGTGTGACACAGTCTGTACTGTTCTCACAAGCAATATACCACACAGGAAAATCTGAGCTGTTGCTGGTTTCTAGTGACTAATTTTTGACAACACTAATAAAGCGTTTTACAGTTTCTTGGGGTTTCTTTCCTAAGTATTTGACTCTCTACAATTTAAAGTAAATTCTAACACTTTCCACCACAGAAGACATGCCGGCTAATTCAACTGATGTTGACTACATCACAAACTGATAAATGGCAGGGGTGTTAGTTTCCCTGTGTATTGTAAGGACTGTTCATGTTTTTCCACAGCTAACTCAAGACAGGAATCTCAGAAGAGCAGTTCATATTTTTCCACAGCTAACTCAAGACAGGAATCTCAGAAGAGCAGTTTACAAAGAATTGTTGTTGGTTACTTCTTAAAACCATGAAAAAAATTATTGCTCTAATATAAACTGAGAGAAAATAAATAAAAGGAGCTTTAAATTAAACTCATTTAAGTTTTACAAGTCTGTTATAAACCAAAAAAGATGCAAAGGCTTTGCAAGTTCTAAGGAAAGGGTGTTTTTCTTTTGTGTTTTTGTTTTGTTTTGTTTTTTTTTTCACAGCATTTTTGAAGTTTCTTATCATAGGATCACAGAATGGTTTGGGTTGCAAGGGATCATCGCATTCCACTCCCCCTGCAATACGCAGGGACACCTTCTACTAGACCAGGTTGCTCAAAGCCCCATCCAACCTGCCCTGGGACACTTCCATGGGTGAGGCATCCACCACTTCTCTGGACAACCTGTTCCAGTGTCTCATCACCCTCACAGTAAAGAATTTCTTCCTAATATCTAATCTAAATCTGCCCTCTTTCATTTTAAAACCATTACCCCTCGTCCTATCACTACGTGCCCTTGTAAAAAGTCCCTCTCCAGCTTTCTTGAATATAAGCAATCTGTTTTACTCTCCAACATTAAACTCTTTGTTCCATGCTTTGGAAAAACAAACTCCTCTTTTAGCCCTTGCTTTTCCTCAACACAGGAAAATACAGACAATGAATTTAAGATCCATGTTCCTGAAGAAGTATACATGTTGTACAATCTCAAGTATGCTACTGCTTGAGAACTTTATGCATTTTATGACTGCATGTGGAAACAGTGACATTCTTATTTTCCCCTAAAAATGAGGATTTACTGAAAGTGAAAGAAGTTGACTTGCAGCAGTTTATCTTAAACATAAGTTCATTATCACAGCATTTAAATGCTATAGACATTTCAGAAGAGAAAAATAAGAACCATACTCTCCCCATTTCTGTCTCACATCATCACCCTTTCCCATCTTCTGTAACATCTAGCTATCTGTTTTCAACTTCCTGTTTTTCTCCCTCTCTTCAGACGACTAACCTCTCAACTTATCAGCCTTTCTAGTTAATGTTTTCTGTCTTCTGTTTCTTCATCTCAGCATCCTTTGTCCATCCCTTCTGTTCTCAGTATCTCACCTCCACATTTCCTGTGGAACTGCCTTTGCATTTCAGGCTCCTGAGTCAGATTTCTCTTAACACTAGAGAGGTTTTGTGCCCAGGTGAGCATTTGTCTGGATGGTTCAAAACCACTAAACCCAGGCATGAAAGCATCTATTATTTATAAAAACACAAAGTTCATATGCAGGTAACATTCCTATTATAAAGTCCTGGAGCTTTGTTCTGCAGCAAGGAATGAGAAAACATAAAGTGAAATTGTCATCTCATACCTTTAGAACTGGGACATTTTTCTAGGTTCACTTAAGTGTAGCTTGATCTTGCAGCTTATCTTTGTTCTCTTTATGGCAAACATTGTTCATCAGCTGAATACTAGTGCTCCCCAATCATGTTAAGGATTTTCTAATCCTAATTGTACTCTATATATTTTGTATATTTAGCTACCTTTTTTGAACAATTTCTCAAGTAGCTCCTGCTGCAGATGTGAGTAGTCTCACTACATCTCTTTTCCACATGTTTCATAATTTCAGATAGATGTGTCTCTCAGAACATACAACTCAATTCTCAGAGATTTTGTCAGTGTGCTTCCCCAGTCCTTTTATACTCTTTTTTCACGTGTGACCTAAAACTTCAGTGCTGAAGATAGCCCACACAGTACAAGTGTTCAGTGACATACTTACCTATCACCCCTCCAACAGAAGTTGAGGCAGCAGATGATTATTGGAGTTTCCTCTAGGCTGATGGGTTCTGCAGGATATGTGCCCAGAATCAGTGAGGACTGGCACTCTGGCATTTCCTAACACGCTGTACCTCATCTAACCTTGCTTCATGCTTAGGAACGCTATTTAGGGTTGAAGATTCCTTTCTGCTGGGAGCTGTGGCAACATAAGCAAAACACATATCACTGACCTAATGAAATTACATTATGAGTATTGAAAGGGTGAGGAAAAAAAACACAAAAGGCAACAACACGAGAAGGTAATTGCTTGAAATCAAAAACAAGAAAAGAAGGTTTGCATCAGTAGCCAACTGGAAGGCCAACTTGTAGATTCAGATTCATCTGAACAGTGAGACAGAGGCTGAAGATACAAAAGGCCACAAAACCAAAGATAAGTAGTTTGCATTTCGTAGGATAAATCTGGATAAATGTGGACAGATGAGAATGCTCTATAAAAATAAAAAAGTCAAGATCCGAAAGTGATGACTTAGAAAAAAGTTTCTGTTGAATATGACTTTCCATGTCAAAGGCCTGAACAGTAGGCAAGATGGTGATCAAGCAAGGAAGATACTGGGAAAGATTTGGATAAGAAGTTAAAAAGCTCAAGTTTGGCCATAGTGGACTTGTGCTGGCGGCTAACACCACTTGGGAATTGTTAGATGTAGACTAACATGTATGTTATCAGTTCTGGTAAAAGAAAATAGGTATACTAATTGTCTGGGGGGAAAAAAACCCAGAAGTTAAATTCAACAGTGAATAAGGAATAGGTTCTTCAAGTTTCAGCCTGTTAGTTTATAAGATCCTTTTGCTTTCATTGTAAAGTATACAACTTCTATTATTGTCACCATTGCTACTTTCCGTTCATTACAATATCAAGAGGAAATCAAAAAGATTAAGTCTGCTGAAAATAATAGTCAGTGGACTCAGTCAAGGGGGATTTTTGCAAATGAGAAACATGGCATAAATTGGCAGAGCTCCACTGATTCTAAGGGAAACCTGCCAAGCTATGTCCAAGTATCAACTTCATTCTATGCTTCCAAATAAATGAAGTGTTCCTGACCCATAGGTTAACTCTGATCTTTGCAGTATACATAAAGATGAATGATACCTTGGCTTTCTCTACGTCTAGATATGTACAAAGAGTCACAGAAATGTATTACAGGTGAAAAGTGGACAGTCAGATAGTATCTGGAGAAATCTGACAGTTCCAGAAGCTTTCAATGGCTTCTGTTCTTTTTCTTTCTTCAAAAAACTTGTCAGGATGTATGGTAGAGAACAGAAGCTACTTACAGTAATGGGCAAAGATGGTGAATCATCTGGGATTTTTTTTCCTCTTTAACATGTACACCTTCAGAGATCAAAAAGTGCTCCACACAAACAGAAGAGAAGCAATTACAAGATACTTGGTTCTGGTGTTGGTATCTCTCCAGAAAGCTGTAAAGATAGCTTTTCTTGTAGTGTTGGCATTTTGAAGCTGTTACCTTGTGAATGATCAATGGAACAATGGGGAACAAAAAATGAAATTCCCATTGTATATTGAACAGAAAATATGTTTCCCTTCAATTTACTTAAATATTAGGGTTCTCTACACAGATAATTCAACTGAACAATGAGCTAACTCCAGAATAAGTTTCATTCACCTCTCAGAACTAATGGCCTAGTCCAGAGCATCTCATGCAGTGGTTTGAGTGGTTTGGAAGAAACACAGTTTAACTATACATTACTAGACAAACTTGAAAAGTTGTCAAAAGCATCTACCAAACTTGCCAGTGTGACACCTGTCTACAAGAACGGCAGGAAGGAGGATCCGGGGAACTACAGGCCTGTCAGCCTGACCTCGGTGCCAGGGAAGATTATGGAATGGTTCTTCTTGGGGGAGATCATGCGGCAAGTGCAGGACAACAGTGGGATCATGTCCAGCCAGCATGGATTCATGAAGGGCAAGTCCTGTTTAACCAACCTGATCTCCTTCTATGATCAGGTGACCCACCTAGTGGATGAGGGAAAAGCGGTGGATGTTGTCTACCTGGACTTCAGGAAGGCATTTGACACTGTTTCCCACAGCATTCTGCTGCAGAAGCTGCGGCTCATGGCTTTGACAGGTGTACTCTTCGCTGGGTTAAAAACTGACTGGATGGCCGAGCCCAGAGAGTTGTGGTGAATGGAGTTAAATCCAGTTGGAGACTAGTCACAAGCGGTGTCCCTCAGGGCTCGGCTTTGGGGCCAGTCTTGTTTAATGTCTTTATCAATGACCTGGCTGAGGGGATTGAATGCACCCTCGGTAAATTTGCAGATGACACAAAATTAAGTGGGAGCGTGGATCTGCCTGAGGGTAGGGAGGCTCTGCAGCGGGATTTGGACAGGCTGGAGCGATGGGCTGAGGCCAATTGTATGAGGTTTAACAAGGGTAAGTGCTGGGTCATGCACTTTGGCCACAGCAACCCCATGCAGCGCTACAGGCCTGGGGAAGAGTGGCTGGAAAGCTGCCTGGTGGAAAAGGACCTGAGGGTGTTGGTTGACAGCCGACTGAACATGAGCCAGCAGTGTGCCCAGGTGGCCAAGAAGGCCAATGGCGTCCTGCCCTGTATCAGAAACGGTGTGACCAGCAGGAGTAGGAGGTGATCGTACCCAGGGAGGTGGTGGAGTCACCGTCCCTGGAGGTGTTTAAAAAACAACTGGATGAAGCACTTGAGGCCATGGTCTAGTGGTTAGGGAGATGATGGGATAAATGTTGGACTTGATGATCCTAGAGGTCCTTTCCAACCGTAGTGATTCTATGATTCTAAGTATTATGACAGGGTGCTTTGCAAGAGTTTATGAACAATGTGAATCTGATACTCCACAATCCTGCATGTTCTACAATTTTCTACAAACATACCAAAAAAAAATTTGCAAAATGTACAGATAAGATCACTTTGCACTGATGCCAATTACTGTACAGAATGTAGAGCAGTAAAAAAATCAAGCCTTCTGTCTCCCATTTACCCAATGTGGATGACCAGTGGTGTTTACTCATAGACTGCTCTCCTTAAAACTTTAATATAATTTTAAGAGAACTATATGAAAAACACATTCCCTGATGGCATTATACTTTAAAAGGCTCAAAAACAAATAAATGAATTTAGTATGTTATGAAAGAATTAAACAATACCAACATATTTTTACTGTTCCCATGAGGACTGCTTTTTTCTTATGGGCCTGCTCTTTGCCTCTTGCCAAAATTCAAGACAGCCCCAGAGACTGGCATGATAAACCTGCTAGTCATTTATGTGAATGACAATTGCCACTTCTGATCTTACATCTGGTAGAGGCCACCTTCCTAAAAAGGAGAATACAGTGACATTTCTTCTGACACCAAGTCCTCTGGGAGTTAACTACAAACACATTTCCACCTTGTTTTAATACCACTTTAACAGTCAGAAGCAAAGCTTTAATTTTTTTAAAATGTATTTCGTTAATAAAATTTTAAAATTCTTTTGTGATTGTTCTGGCATTTAAAATAATACCAGCAACTAAGTATTTAGATCATCCTACAAGACTTTAAAGGGTTTTGTTCCACAGAGTCATGAAAGATAATAAAATGGGACTGTATTACTTCTAAACCAATGTTGTGACATGTCACTTAGTTAAAAGAATTGGCAAATTTAGGGATAAATTCTTAATCAGAAATTATAAGATACACCAGAAACATGATGCATCTTCTTATTTGTAATCTCAGAAACGTCTGTCTGTTGCTGTGGTCCAGAAAGGGAGTTTTCAATGAGCTGCTCTTGGCCCCTATGTGAACCCCCTTATCCCAAAGTCCAGAGAGCCACAGTGCTACTGGAGAAGAGACCCATTTGCACATAATGCTGAGAAAGCAGATCTTAGGATATATTGAAACAATTCTTACAGATTCTGAAGCCATCAGAGTCAACAGCAAAACTGTCATTGTCTTTAGCAGGGCCAGGTTTTGTCTCTTTAAAGTCTCTTCACTGCATAGCAACTTTGCTAGCTTACCACAGGTGACTTCTGTGAGATGACCAACTTGACTACCATGATCATAATGTCCAACACACTAGGCAGTTCACTCAGATAAGTGGAATTCTAACATTTTTAATTGCATGCAGTATTTGAAACAGGGGTAATTAGACTTAAAACGGGCAGAAATTAGTTGGGTTTAGAAAGAAGACTCAGTAACTTGTGCTGAAGGGCCCATGAGTCAAGGAGGGAAGTGTGTCACAACATGATTCCCCCTCCCTTATCTACTCAGCATGTATACATCAACCAAGTGTCACAGTGGCATTCCATAAGTACATAGTGAAATGCAAATTATCTTATGGAAATGCTGGTTGCAAACACATCTGTACTTTGTTCTCTAATTCACTTAAGTTTGCCTGTTGTGTTGTTGAGAAGATAGCCTTGACATGATAGTTAAACTTTTACTCAGTGTGATTCTGGTAAATAAAGGGCCTGATACTTTTTTTTAACTAGAGACAACGCCAGAGCTACGTTTGTAATATACTTTATTACAAACTAATCACAGAACCACAGGAAATGTACTGTTCATTATTCACAGCATACTCAAACTATGAATTCTTACTTTGATTAGAGACAACAGTTGCTTTTGTAGCCAAATACAAATCACAACAGTAGGAGGGAGGTAAGAAAGGGAAGCATGTTGGAAAAGTATATTATTATGATTTGATACATATGTCCTGTAGCTGTTTATGAACAGCACCGGTAACAAGTTTTAATGTGATTAATGTGTTTTTAAAGGGCTTCTGGCCTTCTGTTGCACTGAATATACAATAATTATTAGAACTAATTGCATGAATAGGAAGAATATCATCACCTAACGACCTGGATTTCTACAATTTAAATTTGAAACATCACTACAGGATAATGTCAGTAATAGCAGTATTTCTTATGCAGTAAGATGTATATGATGCGGTTAGAAGCAAAATAAAAGCAAATATTTGTATTTGTGATTATATAAAACACCACAATTAATATTTACATTTAGGAAAAAAAACAGGTACTTTGAGCTACACAGTCACTAAAGGACTTCTCTTTGCAAAAGTAACTCCTACCTTCATAAAAAAGCATGTTAAAACCAGCTTATTTCTGCACATTAGCAGCTGAGCTCACCTGAGCTTGTAGGTTTTACTTTTCAGATCTTCTCTTTTTGAGATTACATAGATGTAAAATCTCAGGTATTACTGACAGCACTGGAGAACTCATGGAAAAAATAGTAATCCATATATACATCTGCAAATATGAAAGAACACAGAAATGCAGAATATTTACACCAGATGGACACAGGGGAAGAAACTGAATGTATTAAGTACATCAGAGTGCCAGCCCCTCTCCCAAACATTCCTTCATGACAGGAACAGTAATAGAAGAATAAAGAAAATGCTCTGACTGCAACTGAACAAAAGGCATAAAACTGGTCAAGTTTCAAAAATATGTTGTGTCCAGTGAAAAATTTTCATATGTATGCCATGTTCTGGAACACATACTTCTCAGGTACTGCATGTTATTTCTTGCCCAAATGAAAAAGAAATTTTAATCAGTGCAACAGTACTGCAGCCCATAAATTAGTAAGATCTGAGCACAAACAACTTGATAAACATAGAACCAATGTGCATTACGGAGCCAGGATAATCTCTGCATTTATAAAAAACATGCAAGACATGGACACTGTCCTTTAAAAAAAAAACTTGGAAAAATGTCTTTAAGCTGTGTAACACACCAAACCTCCGAGAATTTCTTAGAAATGGACCTTCTGAGTGCTTTGTACCCAGAAACACTAGCAGCTATAAATCTGGCTAAATACATACATGCCTACCTTATCAATAGGTTCTGTACCGTTGCAAAAGATGTTATAAAGCATAGTACAAATGCCTGTGAAATAAATTTTAATAAATGTTAATAATAAGAGTAATGGTTTATACACGAAAAGTTTGGAAATCAGGATAGCTTTGGCATTTCTGAACCATGAAATAAGTTACCATCAGAACATCTAATCAAGTTCCACTGATTCATATCTTAGTAGTTTTTACAGGTTTTGAACCACTTTAGTTGTAAAAATTTGCTTACTACGTTAAACAGAAACACTAAAGTCAATAAGTGACTACCAGTTGATACCAGCATCTATGTCACTTCCCAAAGAGCTCTGCCCTGGTGTAATTAGCCAGCCTTTAAGCAGGCAAAATCTAAACATTACCAAAAAAATCATAAATAAGAAAATGGACAATATGATGTTGAATCTAGTGACCTGAGCAGGTGAACCCCCATTAAGAAAAAGTTTGTCACCAGATTTGACAAGATGGTGGTTACTTGGCACAGAATTAAATGTTCAGGCTTTCACTGGAAGACTGTTCTTTTCAACAGTGGCTACATTTTTGTTATTAATTCAACAATCCAACCACAGAAAAAGTAAACAATTTAGAGTATTCTTTTGAAAAAAACCATCAGAGAAGAGAGATGTACTAATTATTGCAGATTTCTGTCTCATCCATAGATGTGGCTGCATGATTGAATCCAGCCCAGAATAAAGAAAAATAAAAAGTGCAAACGAATGACATGAAGGACAGCTGGGCTTGGCTTCGTGCCCACCATCATCACAGTCAAACTCCATTTCCAAGATCCACCACAACACTTTCCTCTTAAGCTTCCTCTGGGTCACTATGACCTTTGTTAAATGCTACAACAAGTGATAAAAATGAAGACTGGGAGTACATTTGTTGTACAGTTTAAATTGAAAGGAACCGAGGGATCTGAACCAGATTGCAGTTAAATGTAATATATTGCTCAGCTACATTCTTCTTTGTTCCAGATGCGTGATTTGTTACTAGTTAAAACAGAATGCAAGCTGTATTTTGTAGAGACTAGAACCAACACACCACAGAATGCAGAAGCACAATCTACCCATTTTCTAAAAGGAAATTGCACCTGCCTGCAAACTTGTCCTCATTTGACTGAGCCCTCTGGGTAGCACTATGGTTTAATGCAACAGTCCTTCACATTTGAAGGGTGTGGTTCAGCTCTGGCTTCACAGAAATGAGTTTAACAGTCTAAATTTAGCAGGCAGTGAAAGTTTATCCATTAAAAAAAAAAAAAAAAAAAAAGGAATGAAAAACACTGTTCACCTATCTGTATATATCAGCATAATGCACAGACTGTGCTCTGCCACTTCCCCGTGACTGACCTACATCACTTTTGTTCTTTCAGTCTTGCAGTCCTCTCAGGCAAAGTGGGCAGGCACACCCACAGCTTTTCACCAATGCCATCCTACCCACACTTTCAGAAATGTTGACCCCTAAATTGTTAAAAAGGAGCATGGGAATTCAGCCATGTAGCTTCAGCCCTGAGTGCTGGCCCTGACCACTGTAAAAGTAAACAGTCATTTAAAGTTAGTCTGTTAAAATGTTCCAGTTTATCTTCAAGCAAAAATGTAAAGCAAAGCTTTGTTTTTATTTGCTCTTTCCAAAAGACAAAGATAAAGGATGCAGTAAAAATAACGGGACTGCAAAAGGAAACAAGGTCTGCCTTTCACAACATCAGGAAAAGAAAGACAGGTAACAGCGCAAAACTTTCAACTGTGATTACTGCAGACTCTTACAATTTTCATTCTTGTCTGGTCTCAGATCCTGAAATTTTTTGATAATTTAGCACAGTCCTCACCCAAGCACAATTTCTGTTGGGTTCAGTGACATTTTTGTGAGAGCAAACTCAAAATAAGGAAGAGCTGCATAGGCAAATGACTATACTCTGGCAGCTGGGCTGCACTCAGAGCCGTCTGCTGAAATGAATGGGGCTATTTATGCAGCAAGGAACTGTTCAGAAACTTGTGCTGGCATATTACTCTGCATCCTCAAGTAAACTTCAAATATACACATGCTGTCTCCAAAACACAGCAGGAACTACCCGCAACACCATCACAACTCAGTTCCTATCCGTCACAACTGCCCTCCCATTCTATGCAGTGCTCACACCAGGACAGGACCTTCTATTTTCTGTCCCAGCATGATGCCACTTTGCAGGGAGAAGTGCTGCACACAAAAAACTCACAGGAACTCAGCAGGAGTCACTGCCTCATGCAGAGCCAAGAGACTGGCTAACAGTGGGGCTCACTGAGCAGGGGCTTGCAGAGAGCTCTTGCAGCAGCCTACCTGTTCCTTTCTATAGATGTGGAGGAGCAGACTGGTTCATGAAGAAATTTGGAGCCAGATTTTGAACTCCCCTTTTTCTTCAGGCTGTGTCATTTTCCAAATGCTTTGCTGTGGAAAGAAACACACAGCTGATCACATAGTAGGTCAAGTATTGTGCAGAAAGACTATTGTAGAGCTACTTACTGGGGAGCTCTGCTGACAGCCCCCAAAGAGGGCTGCTGGAGAAAACGATATGGGATTGCTTACATCCTACATGGGGCAGATGCTTGAACAGGAGCTATAGAAAGAGACAGTAACTCTGAGAGAACGTGGAAGTCAGTCTTAAACACGAGACATCAGCTGACTGGTGGCATCATGCACTGGTATGAGTCAAGGTCACCCAACAAAAATCTCAGCAGGAACACACGGGCAGGAACCCCTACGCTGAAGAACAAGACAACATGTCCCATTAAGACCCCACAGGGGCAGAAGTTGCTGCATTATATAATGGTGAGTTTGGCTCCTACCTCTCTGCATAGTAGGGGTTCTCAGCTCCCAAGGAGTTCACAACTTGGAGGAGCTGTGAGATGTTGCCTCTGGCCATGGGTGTGGCTTTAGTACTGCCATAATTTCCTGGCTCTTCTGTTTCTGTTGTCCATGTCAAGCGTTTTGAAGTGGCACTGTTACTTATTTCTAAGTTGCCACTGATGCTGAACAGTAACCCATTGTTCCTATTGTTACTTCCACACTCAGTGGTTCATAAAAACAATGCTTAAGATGCAACTTCAGCACAGGGAGTCCCAAAACTGTGACTGTCAGAAGCTGGGAAAGTATACAAGCAGGAAGAATCACTCTGTTCTTGCCCGGCTTCTTATACTTCTCCATTAGCACCTTCTGCTGGCTGTTATCAGGTACAAGGTGGTGGGACCTTTGGTACAAGTGTATATTGCTCCTCTTATGCTCTTCCTCTGACATTTCCTTGATCAACACTAATAGTTAACATTCAGTTATTTGGACTGACAACGCCAATGTCCTTTCTACTGTTGTTTAAAAGTTGCTCTCAAAGTGTAACATTTTGATTTTCCATGTCAATGTACTTTCCAGATTGTACTGCATTGACTGAAGTAATCATGCCATGAGAGTGAAGCAATCTTTTCTTAACAACAAGGAAAAGCCTGAAATAAATATTGGAACATATTGATATACTCTGGTTTGGACATAACTACCTAAAAAAAAAAAAAAAAAAACACCTGCATTCTGTCACCTGGTCCTTATGAGTATTTACAGTTTCAACAATAACAAAGGGAATTTTTGAAGGAGAGAATTAGGGAAGATTGGGAGCTTTAAATTCCACCAGTATTTCCCAGATTTTAATAAAACGTTAAATGGATGTTTATTTAAGCAATTTTTTTCCCACTTTGAAATCCTAATTTCACCAGCTGTTTTATTTTTCCCCAAAGGAAAATGAGATAAATGCTTCAAAAACCATAAGAAAGTGGCATTGTTTTCTACCTACAGAATTTCACATTTCATTAAGAAATTCTGAATCAAGGGGGGTTTTTTAAAAAACAAAATAAAAATAAATCAGAAATTGTATATTTAAAAAACAAGTAAACAAGCATTTTCTCAACACCCTTTAGTCATAAAAAGTAAGAATATAAAGTACTGTATGTGGAATAGAATTAATAATGATGAGAACTGCACAGCAACTCTGAATTTTAAACATATGGCAGAAGAGTACATAGATTCCAAAGTGAAATAAAGCTTATTAAAATGGCCTGTTATTTTAAAAGGAGAGACTTAAGATGAGAGATATCAATGTGCACAGAACACAAACGTGCACATCAGACACTGTCAGGGCTACTAGAAACCATGCAGGCTTTTTCCCAAGGGAACTGTTCTTTAAGCTATTTAATGAAACAATTGTTTAATAGACACTCGCGTGTCTCTTGAGTAGAGTTACTCCCAAAGACAACCAAGTTAAATTGGACTCAAAATATTCATGGATTTATATGTTTTGGACATACAGAGGTATGAGTTTGACAAAGAATGGGTAACTTATCTATAAAGAACAACTCATGGAATCTGCTGTATCACTTATCACAATAAATTACAATATTTCAATATACAGTACATTCAAATGCTTTGTCAGAGTAATTCCAATAATATAACTGTAAACTGCAAATGCCACACTAAACTGACTGAAAAAGAAAGCTACCTATATTATTCATAAACTAGAAAAGAATGTTAATTAAAAAAAATGTGAACTTAATGACAAACTAAATCTTAAAACCTACATAAAGAAGGAATTCATAAATAGCCCACATCCATTTAAGATTTTTTTAAACAGTAAACTTTGTAAAAAAGATACTTGCACACAGATATTACATTTAAGATTATATTACTGAAGCTGTCTCTACATCTTTAAACACTTGGAGAGGTTCGTTTCTGGCCAACAATTCAAATCATACGTCATATCACAGTTTTGGATAAACAATGATCAAAACAGACTAGAAGAGCAATCATGAAAGGGCTAAACAACAGAGAGAAACGATAATGATGAAATGTTGATTTGCTCCTGTGTGGCAGATTAAGGAACCTGTACAGAGTGGATGACACATTTTTTTTAGCAATGCATGTACCCAAATTTGCTTTTGGCAAACATTGCTTAACTGCTGCTGTTTTTTCATGAAGTCAACGAAGACTGAGTTAGATAATGAGCTGGCATGCACTTTTGAAATGTTTACTGTGTTCCTTAAAGTAAGGGGAACATGCTGGTTCTTAAACTAATTTGTTTTTTGTTGTTGGCTTCCAACATATCTCCCCTACTACTCTGTTCTCCCCATCTTTAGAATAAACAGAAAATGACTGAATCTTTTGAAACTATTTTTTTACAATTATACAACTGAAGAATCAGTATTTTCCAAACGGCAAACAACTGAGTCATGTCAAGAACCATGTTAATCTCATGTGTTCACTCTGTTGTTAACAATGAAGGAAGGGGGATGGGGAGGACAAAATAAAATCAGCCTATTCTGGCCTAAATGCAGGACATGAACAAGGACAGAGTCCACAAACAATGTAGTCTTTTTCTTCTGGTGGGGGGAGGTGAAGGGGAAGATGATGGCAGTAGCACTTTTGTGGAAGAAGAAGCTGCATCCATCTTGCCAGTCAATACAGCATTCAGAAAGCTTGCATGGTGGGAAGAGTTTCCCACCCATTGTTAACTAGGAACTTGATTTGAAAATGCAGTTTTTAATTAAAATTGGCACTTCCAAGCTTCATGCTGGCATCCACCATCTTGCTAAACACTGAGCTCATTTGTGGTTCCAGCAGTTTACGAACACACTCTAAGAGGTGACAAACCAATTCCCATCCTACCACCACTACTCAGTCCTTAGTCTCCAACCTATCATGAGCAAACAGGAAATTTACTCCAGTAATACAAAGCAAGGACTGTAGGATGTGGCCTCATTTGGCTAGAATCCACAGATTCCGGTCTTTATTACTTTTAAGGCATTATTAACACACCAGAATTCTTCAGAAATGTTTGAAGGAAAACAGGGTCAGTTATTTTGAAAGCTTCTACATGCTTCACTTCACTCAGACATCCACAACCATCATTATGGCCAGAGATCCCACTACTTAGCTTAAAATTCATTCTCTTCCAACCTATGCTCCCAGGAAACAGTATTCAAAGACAGAAATTCTAAAATATTACTACCAGCAACAAAAATGTCTGGACAGATAAGATGCAGAATTTGTCTGTTTCATGTGCAAGGATAAAATGGCTTATTTGTTTTGATTTAATGAATATATCAGCATTTGCAATGCACTCTGACTTGGGGAATCTCGAATGAAAAGCTTAGTAACAGCTCTGCTGAAGAAACCAGCAAAATAACTTCACCAGCAAAAGAGATCACATGTTATTTAGGACCTTTTCCTAAATAGGAAAAAAAGGAAAAAAAAAAAAAAAAAAAAGAAAAATTACCTATTTTTTTCTAGCTTTGAATATTCTGAGATCTTGAAGGACAAGCTGGGAGGGTGATTCTTCTGCTTTTTAAATGTTATTTGGATTGATGTCTTTACAATGTCTAACATTGTTAGATTCACTACAAAGGATTTCATTTCATCTTACAGTAGAAGCAAAGTATTATGCAAATTGAATAAAGGACTTCACAAGACTATCCAGTTCATGTGAATACTAGCTAGGCAAAGCAAGCTGTTGTTAGCTTTTGAAAAATCTGTCAACAATTAAGCTCATCAAAAGGAAATTCATAAGCCGATTTAGCAGAAATGTCTCACAAAGCCTGAACACTGTAAGGTACATTCATGTATTCAGCTCAGTTAAAGTTTACTCATGAATTAAAGTAATTACCAAAGATTCATATATTTGTTCTAAAAGCTTGCTGAATGTACAAATCCAAATATAGAAGGAACCTCAAGATTTCTAAATTACTGCAATTTGGAGTCATTTGCAGAATGATCTTCCAACAGGAATAAATCAGTGTTCCAAGCCTTCTCACATTATTCTGAGAAATACCATCTTTCAAAAACTAGTACAAAAAAATGAAATATATCTAACACCTACGCTAAGTGTCCATTTACTAACTTACATCTTATGTACTTCTGAAAAAAAAAAAAAAACAACAGATCTTTTTCACTGCATTTAGCACATTCTATAGTCTTTACTTAAGACAGAGGACAAGGTGTTAAGAGAGTTCTACAGAACTTGACCTCAATCTTGACACCAAAGCAGGTGAATCAAGAAAAGAATACGTCTGCACTGCAGACTTTCTGTCTATCTCTCAAAATCCTGTTTCAGGGCACACAGAGCCCTGCAAAAAAAAAATATTATTGTCTCGTGATTTGTCCAAATTATGGTTAGCAATCCAGAGTAATCTCTCCAGCAAATTACAGGCTTCATTATGGAAATTCTCCCTTCACTGCCTGTTAATTTGATTAGCAGACTCCAGTTTATTCAGAATTTCGCACGTATACACCACTTGACCAGATTTGACTCATCACATATGCCCTGTGTTGAAGGCTTTATTCTGGCTTCTTCCAGTAATGAATTTGTGTTGATTTTGTAAGATCCTGTTCATGACCTTGAATCAAGTTCATAAGGTCAGACCCTTCATTTTTCTTGGTTCAGCTATTACTTTTTGCCACTGCTCTTTCATTATTCAACCTCCAGTATTACAGGAATAAGACTTGGCTGATAATTTATTTGCGAAATTCTTTGCCTTCTGATCTTAGGAGTTTTGAAACTCTGTGCTTCAGAGTGTCTGATTAAATCTGGATTAGGGTTTTGTCCTTAATCTAGCATTCAGCAAATGTTTCAGCTTTGGTCTGAGACACCTTATAAGAACAGCACCAAATAAATTCACATTGTATTGGAAGAAATCTATTGGGGAACCACTGCTACACTTTCAACACTTCTAGATAACATTTTACTCAGTGGCTACCGTTTGTTTCCTTTTACATACAAGCACAGCACAGATATTGCCAGAAAAATTCAATGTTGAAATAAATTTAAGACTGTGAGACTGTCCTAGAAGTTTTGAAACACAGTAGTGGTTGTATCATCACTCCTCAAACAAACAGACCTACATGTAACTCTAGAGTATTTTGGGCTGAGTTTAAAAAGAAAGGTAAAAGTTGTGTAGGTGTGAAAGAAGAAATTACCACCCCATCCTGTAGACATACTACACATTAGCTGTACAGCTATGATTAATCATAATACTGCTCATCGTTCCAAATCAGAGTCAGTGATTTTTATAGACATCTGTTTTCTTTCACGTTTACCACATACATAGATGTAGTGTCACTATTACAGAGATTTGACTCATCCAAAAACATCAAGTCAACCACTAAATCAGTGAGGAATATGCAGCCCATTAGAAGTCATAGATAAAATAAGATCCATATGGCCTTGGGGAAAATTACTGAATTTGCTGGGCCATCAAGCTCCTTGTGTACTGCCTTGCTGGAGATGAGGTGGTGCTCAGCATGCAAGCCTTCTGATCAGCAGGCAGCCACAAAGCTCATGGAAGCTGGTGGACATAACTATCTTCTGCTCAGCCTAAGTGAGCAAGCAAGAAAATGCTCCTTTTGTTTAGCAATAAATATAACAATAGAAGCTACAGGCTAAATCACGAATCAGCATGACAAGGCTGGAGGAGCTGGGCCGTGCAGCCTGAGGGATCTTCCCCAGAGTCAAATGCAGAAGTGGGAGTTGGACTTCTTGTAAGAAGCAAAAAACATGCAGGAAGGGAAGAAGACAGTCCAGAGATAGGTCCACAGAGGCTAGTGAAGACAGCAGTATGGCCCGCAAAGAAAAGCAGAAAGCTTTTTGGGCAACAAGTTGACTGCTGGAGGACTTGGAACTGAATGAAGAAACACTTGATGGTGTTCAGAAAAATTAAGACTAATGAAATATTATTTTAAATAGGACTGTATCAAGGACATATCTGATGGTTATCATGATCTCCTCCCTGCAGTAGCAACCTCTGAGGCCCGTGCACTGGGTAACTACTAGGGCTAAGGGGGAATAATCATACCTGACTGCTCCTGCCACTCTTCTCCCATGATACCTCCCCATACCATACTTCTTGACTCAAAAATGTTCTCACAACCAGGAAGAGAACACCAAGCATATGTTCTGATTGGGACTGCTCATCTGGGTTCAAACCAGAATTTGAATTGGGAATTCCACCCATAAAGTACTCTCCTCTGCAGTGAGAGAAAATGGTTATTACTAGCTCTGAGGCAACCTCTTGGTACAGAGCAGCATGGTGTACCTGTGTACATCCCGCTTCGGGGCACCATATCCCCCATGTCTCTCCATGGGTCTAGCTGTTATGGTGCAGTTTGTGCTTCATGCAACTGAAAGACTCTCACTGGCTCCACCAGGTTTAGAACACATGTAATGGAAATTCATAAGGGAGAATGATTAACCAAAGGCTGCAGGATTTATCAAGTAATTTTATGAGGGAATGCACAATTGCTGCCTGCTGCATATCAAAATGTACACCTAGGGTGCTTAAATGTAACAAACCAACTTCTAGCTCCAAACCCCTATTTTATGTCTGAATTTAGGTGTCTTAACCCAAGTGTCAGAAAGAAAGATTGAATTTCTTTTTTTTAGCTTTTCCTACAGACTTTTCTCTAAATTTCTCTACCATGCATCCCTTGTTATGGTATCTTTCTCTGTCCCCAGTCAGAGTAGATAGCTGGATATCTAATTTTTACTTGTAACCTTTGTGATGTTTTAGTGACATAAATTTATTTCCAAATAAGCCAAGTTAATGTACAAGTCAAGTCAATGTCAAGTAAAACAGTACTCAATTTTTACAAAACACCTATTTGACATTTAAGCTGCGTGCAATTATTGACAGCCTACTGACATATCAGAGATTAGATTTGCAGAAAACATCTCCTTCAGCAAATTTTCTAATAAATATCCCATATTGAGCATATTAAAAAGCTTTGAACATCTAGAAGCTTAGCATTTATGAAGGAAAAGCAAAACAGATTGGAGTAACTAAAGAACACTGAGAAGGCAAGTAATTTGTGCTAAGGCACTCAGAAAATCACAAGCCTAGAAAGAGCATGCAGAAAACTGCCTGTGCTCTGCCAGTGCTACTGAACAATACCCCACTGCACAGCTTTTTTAACAGTTTTGAACATTTAGCCCTTTTTAAACATGTAATTGTGCTCTGGATACTAATTTCCTCAGATCCAAGCATAATTATTCTTCTAAATATTTGGTCCATCTCTATTGTAAGCTCTTCTTAAGACAGCTACAAAATATCGCTAATATTTTTGAGTTAATAGTGTGTTTAGAAGGTCATGTCAGGTTATTGCTGGGAGGATTAAAAGATTTTCTTTCCTCCAGAGCCCTTTGTTATAAGAAACCAAGGAAATTTAAAACAGGATTTATTCCTTCGAACCAGGACAAACCAACAGAGTACCATGGCAAGAGCATGAAGCAAGAACATTCTGGGCGATTCTTTACAAAGAAAGCTTTCCCAAACTCAAAAGTTAAGATGAAATTGTAAAACTCTTAAGAGTTCTACACTAAAGACAGCAAAAGACAACTGGTTTCACAGTCATTCACACTTACAAGTCCTCTTTCAAAAGATCATGGTACAATATATGGTAAGCTATTGGCTGTCACTAACACAGGTAGACATTTCTGGCACCTATGAGCTTCATTTGGTACTTGTCAAGCCAAGCCCTGCTGGCTGCACCCCTGTCACCAGCTAGAAGAAAGGAAAGTGATGGGCATCAGCAATAACTGCAAGGCAGCTCAGTGGAGAAACAGGAAAGACAGGCAGGAAGGAAGAAAAAGGAAAACCTGGGAAAGTTTGGTCTCAGATGTCAAAACAAATCTACTGCCAGATATCATGAATTTTCCCAACAGATGTTACTCAGAAACAAACAAGACTCAGGATCATGCCCATAGGAAGTTTTAAGTCAGGTCTGTGTCTTTATATCAGTATTGTCACTATGTTACTCAACTGTTAATAGAGAGTAATGATGAGATCAGGGTGAATGGTAGATCAAGTGAAGTGGATGTGCCCTCTGACTTAGTTTAAAATTGGAATGCATCAGCCTCATGAAGTGATTGTAGATGTCCCAAAATTCATTGCTCAGAATGTAATTTATTTGGAATACATCAAAACCTAGTAAATCCTACCCCTGTCCAGGCATTAGGTATCATGGCGTTTTCTGTCCTTAATCTTTCAGACTGATCTCTCAAATGCACATGGCTTAGACCTTGCCTTCTACATGTACCTTATCCTGAAAAAAATTCTACTTAGATTTTTTTTTATCCCTGTCATTAAAGTGACCTTAGCATGGCATTCACTTCTAAATGTTGCATCAAACTGGCTTTCTGAGCAATTGAAAGCAAGAGCATTGATCACATGCTCACAGTCTGCTGGAACCAGGCCTATAAATATTCTGACCATTTCCTAATTAGTGTGTTATGCCATAATGGATATCCTGAAAAATAACTGATGCAACAGCACCAACAAATATATATATTTTTAAAAAAAAATACTTCAACAGGTGGCTTTCATCTACTACACAATATTGCTAGCTTAGCTACTGCAACATTGTGAACAGATGTTTTTAAGCATCATCAATAGGATTACTCTAGAATTTACTCATCATAAATCAGCATACTGCAATGTCCTTTCTGGTGGGCAGTTAATGTATCCTGCATCCATCAGTTCATTTATGTAATAGTTCACGTGAGGATGAGTGAGCTCATTTCTATTTGAGATGACAGCTTGATGTAGCATTTCAAGGCTTAGCCTAACTTGCCCTTTCCTTGAGGTCAGGCAGCAACAAGTCCCAGAAAATATGTTTTTGATGTGACTGAAAACAGTTTAGCACTTGCATTAAAGTAATAATTAAACATGAACAGTGTGCCTTGATGTTGTTTAAATGAATGACACATTCCATGCCCAGAGGAGTTTTCAGCCCAGTTCTGTGACAGACAAAACATAATAATTGATCCAAGAAGAAATTAATGAAAAGAGTGCCAAGAGGTTAAGTAGGCTATCATTCTGATTGAACCATATTTTATGGTGTTACTCATATAATATACCTCAACAAAGAGGGTGGAGCTCAGTCTAATCCAGCACGCCTCCACTAAAAAAGCTGGCACAAAACATCAGATGGGCTTGTTAGCAGCTTCCTCTTGAGAGCTGTTATATAATCATGGGAACTGTAAACAAGAAAAAGAGAAGAAATGGAAAATAACAAGATAAAAATTTTTCAAGGAAAAAAAATTATATGCATCTACCTTTGTAATTCTAACCTGGACAGAAAAAAGAAACTTGAGTTTCCCCTCAGCTATGTAAACTCTAGTTCAAAATAGCTTTTCACAGTAGATTTTTTTTTCACAGTTTATATCAGTTAGATATTTCCCAGAAACGTAGAGCAAATGATATTGTTGACATCTCTACCCAGAAGTTTCTCTTCTCTCTCTAAATCACAATGCCGAGCTGCGAAGCCTAAGCCAAGTGACCCTAGATACACATCACAAAAAAAAAAAAAAAACACTGGGGAGTAGGTGAGCACTTAGAGAAATCTAACTTTTCTTTGGGTGCCTATGAGGAATTGTATCCTTTTCTATATGAGCTGGAGGCAGTTGCAAAGACATTACAGGAGGGGACACACTAGGATGCCCAATTAGGAGACCAGAGTGCACTTCACATCATTGTGTGGTACTTAACATGTGGAGGGAAAAGGGGGAGCTGGGGGGAAGGGCCCACATCCACATTCAACAGCCAAGTCCTAATGCCTCGTCAGATGGGTCCAAGTGAAAGGAGGTGGCAGAGGCTCAGCACATGCAGACACCAGGACAGATCCTACATCGCTCTCCTGCTGCAAAGCAGAGAGGCTGCCCTCCTCCACTTCCACTGAGACACCAGGAAGACAAGCCCAAGTTGCTGCATGTAATGCCAGAACTCAAACGTTATGCCTTTCTCCAAGGTGCAAACCATGAAGGCCTGGATAAGCAAAGGAACCATGCCTGAACAGAAGGTCCTAAACCCAAATTTTGACCCACTGAACCTCCAGATAAGCTTCTTCCTAGCTCAGTTCCAGTTCCTACAGAAGGGATTCATCTCATCTCATTTTGGGGCTTGTCTACATTTAGCCAGTACCCAGTGCTAAACTGTAGCAGTTGTTCTACCACTCAATTACCCCTCCCCAGCTGACAAGGGGAATTGAGAAAAAAGAAGCCACATGAGTTGAAGCAGAAGCAGATTTAATGAAATACAACTAATACAACAACTGACATAAAGCATACAAGGTTCTACTCAGCCTGGTCCTTGATGTCAACAGCAGGAGCAGAAGGCCAAGCAGTAGGAGCCCCAGGAAGAGGAACTCCACCCTCAGTGAGATCCCTCCTTTTATAATGAGCATGGTTAAGCAGTATGGGATACACCTGTAAGTCAGCTGCCTTGATTGGATCTGCACGGCTGGCCCATGGGTCTGTTACTGGGGAACCAGGACAAGGGTTTGGTATATAATGCCTGCAGCTGAGGTAGCCCCCTTGGCTCCTGACAGGCTCCTCATTATGCACAAGTTTAGATATTTAATTCAGAAGACTGTACTGAAAGGCCTACATTCAGCACAATACAATATAATTACTGTCCATCTAAGCTAGATTCAAAAGGGCACCTGGCCACAGCAGCTCTGCCTTGTACCTGGCCTGTGCAATGCGAGGGAAGGCAAGACTGAATGGACAAGAGATGGCTCAGCCTCAGACAGCTGATGAGGTGACTGCACCCAAGTGTCCCCTTCACCCTTCCTGCACTGATATTTGAGATGTTCATAAACCAGCTGCTGAACCACTGGAGTTACTTAGCACATTAAGGGTGGGGTAAACAGCTAGAAGTGATAACCACATCAGCTGTCTCAAGCTGGCAGCAATACATAAATCAACCAGAGGTCTCAGGCACATTGAAATGGGATATGCAGACAGCAGCAAACTAAGCAGGAAACTGCATAAGCTACCCAGTAGGAAACACAAAGACAAGTGCAATATCACACACTCACAAACTGGCTTGGAGGCAGTACTATGTAACCCAAGAGTCAGGATATTCATCAGTCTCTGCCTCAGTTGCCTGTTTTGCCTCTGCTGAGAGATTTTAACCTACATCTTCCAGCAGAATGTCAGCCACCAAGTTGCCACAGCAGGTTCCCACTGTCCCACTCACATACCTTTTTATTTTCTTCTTTTTGAAAAAATCTATTCCACTTTCTAGGTGCCTATTAGTCTCAGCAGAGAGCAACCTACCTCTCCTTCCTCTGTAGTAAATGTCCTAAAATAGATTTTCTAGAAATCATTCCTTTTCTTACCCTCTGAATACTACATAGGGAAAAATACAGCTGGAATATCAGCAGGAAGGCGCCAAGTACAAAAACCCCAACCCTGGCTAGTGTTGCAGCATTCTCCTGGGTAAAAGATTTTTTCATCCACCAAAACAGGCAGAAGGTCTGAATCAACATCTCCTGTCTGAAAGGTAAGAACCCTAATGAATGGTTGATTCAACATCACAAAACAGGCCTTTTTCTCATGAAATTGTACATATTCTCTGTGCACACTTTTTGCTGTAACCATAAGTGAGACAGGAAAGAAAGGGGATGAGAATACCTTACTCTCAGTTTTAATCTGTGGGCTACAGACCCAGGGACTGACATCATCAAGACTCAGGCAGGTGGCACAAACTCAGAAACAGACTGATGGGTCCCGTGGGAATTTCACTAGCAGAAACTAGCCCAGAAAGAACTGACACAGGGGTAGAGAAGGTAGTGGGAAGGCAGAGGAATGCCAGTGACACCTAGAGACATCCTCGATAAGTGCTAAAGAGGCATTTAAACATAATTCCTCCCAATCTAGCCCAATAGCTCTGGTAGTACAATTGTCTGCACAAAGAATTGTGCTATACTGCCAGAAAGCTGCATATCTATGGAAACAGGTAGAGAATTTCAGCCATTACCTTCTCTGAACTGAGCACTTACTTTCTTGGGATGAAAGCAGCAGCTGCAATGGGCAAGAAAGCAAAAATGTCATGCCTGTTCACACACTCTTTCCTTACAGTTTAGAGAGCACTTCCCCTGTTCATTATGGTCAGCACTGGCAGATAATATGACTTCCCTCTAGAACCACATGCACTGTGTATACGGGTTGAGTCCAACATTAACCTTCAGAGCCATTCTAAGTAAAAACACATTAAAGACAAGTGTACTTAAAAATAGAGTTGCAATCATGTACTGTACTCAGTGTGCTTAAATAGCGCACGTAACATAGTTCAGTGTAATAACCACTCACTACTCAGGTTTCTAACACAAAGGAAGATATAGAATGGAATTGCATTTCAGCCTGGAACTAATTCTGGAGTACAGCCAGTCCCATGCGATCCATAAAAATTCCTGTGTCATAATGATGTGTCCCATTGTCTTGATGCCTTGATCAAAGTTTCAGAAGTTTTCATTTCTCCGACATCCTCCACATTAACAAACTTAGAGTGAACCTACGTTAACCTAACATAGGTAACCTGCATCACCACTAGAGTTCTGCCCAGAAGTCTATTCCTTTGCAATTTTTTCCATCAGCATATACAGTAGTGAATGCTGCCCCTGTATAGATAGCCCTCGTCACTATAAATTAGTCACTTGAAAAGGTAGTGAAAATGCAAACATTATTGCAAAAATTTCCCCTTTCACCTGCAACCACCTTACCAAGTTACATTCTTTACTTATAAGCCACTGATGAGCCGAACACAATAAAGTAACAGTAATACTTAGCCCTCTTGTACATAATCCTACATTACAGCGTTCTCAATCATATAGGTCTTCAGAAATTAAATTAGCATTCCCTTGTTATACACTTAAGCTTCTGGGGTTTCATTCAGGTTTCCCATCTGAACTGAAATGAGATAATCAATTTCTGTTGTTATTTGAGGAATTTATTTATTTTTCCATTTCCTTCAGTTATTTGCATGGTAGAATCAGAATGACAGTATGCCAAAGCATATGGAATAAAGGTGGAATGCACAAGTGTCCTGTATTTTCCATGAAGTCTCTCCTAATCTTCTGAAAAGCCACTGAAAGAATGAGGAAAACTAATCCACATTATAACATAGTAAACCTTCTTAAGATTAAGTAACCTCTACACTCCCATGGGATACAGGTTCCTCCTTCCCTCAGCTGTAAGCTCCAGCCAGCAGATGGTAGGTGCTCTCAATCAGAAAAGCAGCAAAGAGCACCAGACAAGGGAGGAGGCTTACCAGAGGATGTGCACGACAACATACCTGCTTTCCCCTGGCTGGTGCACCAGCCAGTGGAGGATCTGATCCAGCAAGATAGGAATGCATGGTTAGAGACCTCCAGTTGCTAGAGACTGAATACATATGAGGGCTAAGATTTTTTAAGCCAAATTCCTATTAAAAACAATAGAAATTTGGGTGTACAAATCCCTTAGTCTTTGTCCAGCCAAAGCAATTCCTCTCCCCCTGGCCTCTAGCTGCTACCCATTGGTTAGCACTGCTGGTACAATTTTTTTAGAAGGATTTGTTGCACAAAGAGACAGACTTATTAAAAACAGAAAAGAATGTGTTGTGCCTCTGTAGCCAGAATCATAGTTTAAAAATCCATGGGCCGGATTTTCCTGAATGCTCAAAAGATACAAAACAGTTATAAACTCATATGAACCACCTAAGCTCAAGTATACGGCTGTTCTTCATATCCAGTGGTTCAAAGGAAGTATGTTTACTACTGCAACTGGCAAAGCACGCTTCCAGAATATACCAAAAAAATCATGTTTTCATTAATATTTTTTTTCCTTTTTAAACACTTTTATCCATTATTTATTGGTTCAGAGACTATGATTCCCTTTAGGACAACAATATAAAATCAAAATATTTTTTTCTCATTTTAAGGTTATTTCACTATAAATAGCCACCGAGCTACCAGGCCAACACTCTTGAGATCCCTCTTCTGCCTTCCCATTTCACTCTATAGCTGAATTAACTAAAATACAAGGAGGATAGTTACCTTTCTATGAGCTAAAAAGGTGCAATTCTTGTCTTTGTTCAAGGTGAATTTCACCCCAGAAGGACCAGCAGCTTAGTGCGTATTTGTGACTAGATCCTGAACTACTTGTACAACCAGCTCTTCTATTTGTTTCTATTTAAGTAATGTGACTTCAGTTAGATATTTGTGCGTTTGCCAGGAACTAATAAAGGAGAAATAAAGCAGCCCTTTAAAAACTTTCTCAAAGTGGTTGGAGGACAAGTCAGCTGACGAGTATGTTTCTTGCTCTTAAATAATTTGAGAAACAAAGAGGGACCATTTCAGTGTTGGGAAACCTGTTAGATCAGACTCATGGTAAATTACCATGGGTTTTTTTTGTTGGGGATTTTTTTTTTTCTGCTTTGTTGATGACTGTCACAGCAAGATTTTTTTTTCCTTTACAATTGTTTGAGATGAACAGAGACATCCATTGTCAACCCAGCATCCTAGGGTGTTGCTGCCTGCCTACCAGAAGCCCAAATCCATGATATTACAGACATACTGCCAAGCTTCAGCTAGTGATCCAGCCATTGCCTAATGTTGTGCATGAGGTGACACACTGTCAGATGTGACTCAGACCAGACCAGAAGTGACTACTGGCTCTAGGGAAGGGCTGGAGGAATCAGAGACATGGGTAGTAGTCTGGCCAACCTTCCTAATGGAGGTGAAAAATAAATCATGTCAGACCATCATATTTTGTTCCATGTTTATGGCCCAAAGGTTAAGGGAGAAACAGAAAACATGATCTTGAGTTTCGTAAGATTGTGATACATGCTGCACAACACATCCCCAATGCTTTCATCAGCAAACCAGTAGAAGTTCTGCAGAATACATTACTATAGATTCATGGATGAAAACCACATTGTTATTGTTTTGTATTGAACAGATTGACTAAAGCCCAGTTAGAAGCAGAATGATGGAACATTAAGGTAAACTTCAAATTTACAAGACATCTGGCTGAAGAGTAGAAAAAACCTTCATAGGACAGGTTCAAAGAGTTGTCAGTTAATCATTGGCTGTGAAATCAGTGGGATGAAATAAAAAGACAAGCGCTACTCCTCAGCAGGAAAATCAAATACAAAATTGCAAAGCAGAGAAAAGCAAGTTAGCTACAGAACTGCAGAAAGATCATAGATACAATCATGTGCAAATTGAGTTACCGGTATAATTCTCTTGCAAATATAGCATTTGATGAGAGGCAACTAGTCCACACCTCTTGGCACTAGTGATGCTTCAAGTCAGAAACACAGTCCAGTTTGGAATAGTATGTTTCAAGATTTATTCAGACAATCTGAAGAGTCCAGGGAAGGGCAACTGAAAAAAAACACACCAGGTTGGAATATACAATCTAGGAAGAAAATCTGAAAGGTTTGGGTTTGTTTAGTCTAGAAAAGAGACTGAGAGAAGACATAAGTCTTCAAATATGCAAGATGCTGTTATAAATATGACAGTGATCAACTGTTCTTCATGTTTAGCAAGGTTAGAAGAATAGTTCTGCTTACCGTGTGGCAAAAGAAGACTTGTTAGCTACTGGGACAAACTAACAAAAACAGCCATACACTGGGAACAGCTCACCAAGGCTGATCATGGAATCCTCATCACTGGAGTCCATTATGGAAAGGTTAGACAAATCACTGTCAAAAATAGTCCTTGGCACAGCTGCAAGACAGAGAGAGGTCACCTGAGCTCACTCTCATTCCTCCACTTCCATGATTTACTAGCTTCTTGCACAAGCCACTCTTTTTAGGGGTTTAACAAGTCACACCGACTAATATATTGCATGCAAAAACCTCTATCCTGATGCCAAGTATTTCAAACTCTATTTAAAACTTTATCACTGTAAAAACTTATGTTCTAGCAGGAAAATCCAGGAAGTAGTTTTCTGCAATATTGTTGTAGCAAGGGACAAGCCAAGTCATTTCAAAAGACCTTTCGAAATCTCAAGTGTGACCACAGGACAAGGTCAGAAAAGGCCAATGACAATTCTGTGTCCAAAGGTAAGAAAACTCCAACACTGTTGGGGTTGTCACAGTGACAAAAGCCAATACACAGCAGTAGCTGAAGGCTACATGGAAACTGATTCAACACACTACAGCAGGAACTCTGGTATCCAGCACATCTTGAGTGTAAAAACCAACATCTAAGAAGCTGATACATTTCAGAAGCTTTCATCCTGAAGCTACCTTGAGATGCTTATAAATGATGAATCTGGTGAATTTATTGAGCACATCAGACAGTACTTAAGGAATTCCTGAATACCTAGAGCATCACATTAGAGAACTGAATACTTGTCTGGATCAAATTATAACCAGTTCTTTGCACAAGGGCATAGCAAGCACTTGTGGATTTCATGCCCCACCAAAGAGCCCATTACAGACCCATTTACAAAGACATTCCTTCATACTGTGTGTGACATCTACTACAAAGAACCCAACTCCTGTCTCAGACCTTACATGCCATTGAGCAAAAAACAAGAAAAAAGAAAGGAAGGCTACTCTAAAAGAATCAACAAGAATGAGAAGACATGGTAAAGGCAGCAGTACTACTGGCTATGGCAGGAAATACCCTTGGAAGAAATAAGTGTGGTGACTCCAGTACCTGAAGGGGGCCTACCAGAAAGCTGGAGAGGGACTTTTTACAAGAGCATGTAGTGATAGGATGAGGGGTAATGGCTTTAAGCTGGAAGAAGATAGATTTAGACTAGATATTAGGGAGAAATCACAGAATGACAGAATCACAGAATGTTAGGGATTGGAAGGGACCTCAAAAGATCATCTAGTCCAACCCCCCTGCCAGAGCAGGAACACCTAGATCAGGTCACACGGGAACACATCCAGGCGGGTTTTGAATGTCTCCAGAGAAGGAAACTCCACAACCTCTCTGGGCAGCCTGTGCCAGTGTTCTGTTACCCTCACTGTGAAGAAGTTCTTCCTCATATTTATGTGGAACTTCCTATGTTCCAGCTTGTACCCCTTGCCCCTTGTCCTATCATTGGATGTCACTGAGAAGAGCCTGGCTCCATCCTCGTGACACTCACCCTTTACATATTTACTTATTTACTGTGAAGGTGGTGAGACACTGGAACAGGTTGCCCAGAGAAGTTGTGGCTGCCCCCTCCCTGGAAGTGCTTAATGCCACGTTAGACAGGGCTTTGAGCAACCTGGTCTAGTGGGAGGTGCCCCTGCCCATGGCAGGGGGTTGGAATGAGGTGATCTTTAAGGTCCCTTCCAACCCAAACTATTCTATGATTCTATGACTCCACTCCACCCAACTAATGAAAGCATCAAGCCTCGCAAAGGCCTGCATAGATACAATAGCATACTGCTAAATTCTAGGACAAAAATCAAGTAATGCCAAAATCTTTGGCACTTGAGAGACTATCATTTCCACAAAATATCCACTGGAATACCTATGGTGATCAGACAAGGCATAATACTTAAGCTTCTCAAGGCTTGCAAACTTCAACATTATCCAGGCAATTGGTGAATACTGTCGTGGTCAGAAAGATTCTCCTGAGTTATTTCCCCTCAGAAGCGTTTCACAAAGGCATCTGAAGACAGCCTGGAAGAATGTGAGCTACCTACAAGGGTAATTCATAAAAACAATAGCCAAGGGACTGGAAGAAGCTCAGTTTTCTTCCTAAATGTTTAGTGCAAGTTTCTACAAAAGGTCTTTCTGGTTTAGGACATTTCTACATACAGATTCTGTTTTTCAGAGATGCCATTCCTGCATTCCTTGCAAACCCAAAACACCCACTGACATCATTAGGCAATGCACTGGCATCAGAAATACTGGACAAAGCCAAAAGAGGTTGTGGATAGCCAAAACTGTGCTGGAGACAGTTCATCCCAGTTTGGTCAAACTAACTTTTGAAATAATGGCTGGTTCACAAATTGTGAACATCCTAGGGTCCTAGCAGACCCCACTTCTCATTATTGCTAGAAGCTCTTTGAGAAACTGATCCACCCATACTCAGTGCAGATGGCCACACTCCTTCCCTCCTCAAGCCTCACGAACTAGGACCCAGAAGTCCCTTCTCCTACGCTTTGGGAAGCAGTTATTACCGCGTCCTGGCCCAGCCTCACTCCCATGCTCCCTGGCCCCACTCCCGGAACCAATTCATATGCAATGGGTTACCCATCCTGCTGGTAGAGAAGAGCTAGGAGGGACTGTCTTGAAAAGATTTAAAATCTTAATGAACACAATACAAACTTCAAAGTCCTACTGGGGAGCAGTATCTGTGTAACGGCAAGAAAGAAAAACAAATGTATCTTGAATCCTGACACTAAAGACAGCAGAGGGAAACACCCAGGGAGCCAACTTTTCAATCAACAATTGATTTGAGTACCCATTCTTGTAGTAGATGGAAGGAATCTGCTTGAGAGAAACACAGGAAAGGAAGCTACAGATGGAAGGAAAACAGAGATCACTAAGGCAAAGGACACGGGTTGAAAAAAAGCCAGAGCAAATTATAACAAAAGCAGTTAAACTCAAACCCACGTTAGATAAAATGGGAAAAAAAATTATAAGTATAAATAGGCCTCCTCTAAAGAGTCAATGAGCATTTCATTTTCTGTTCTTTGTACTTTTCTTAAAGAACCTTTTCAATCCTTTTACAACCCACATGTATGACCATTACGTAACCCAATGTATAAAGTGCAGGGAAGCTGCAGATTCTGGAGTAACTCTGCTCTCGGTCTGGCAAAAGAATTTTGACCATTAGCTTGCAGGTAAGGGAGGAAATCCAGCCCTTGAAGCAGAAGTCTCTTCTTCACATAATCAAGGTAAGTTGCCTCCATGCAGCTGACAAAATCTTGTAAAGGTTACCCACCTCTCTGGTCCTGAACATGTTAACATCTTCTACATTTTCAACAAAACCTAATTCTTGGATTTAACACGTCCCATCCAGTTATTTACTGCTCAAGGTTGTGGATATGTGACCCCTTGGACAAACCCTGAGGAAAATTACAGAATCACAGAATCATCTAAGTTGGAAAAGACCTTGAAGATCATCTAGTCCAACCACCAACCTAACACTGACAGTCCTCAACTATACCATATCCCTGAGCAATATGTCAACTCAACTCAAACACCTTCAGGGATTGGGACTTCACCACTGCCCTGGGAAGCCCATTCCAATGTCTAACAACCCATTCCGTGAAGAAATACCTCCTAATATCCAGTCTAAACCTCCCCTGGTGCAACTTGAGACCATTACCCCTTGTCCTATCACTTGTTATTTAAAATGCAGAATCTCAAACACAAAACACAGTTCAGAAAATCCCTTTCATATGGACAGACCACTGTAAAGCAATAATCCTTTTTCTTTTCTATATTAGAGCTGGCAATAGAGTTGGTTTCTCTGGGCACAGTACTGCACCAGTCTTTCAACTACAGCACACTCCTATCCAGTGAAGCAGGAAGATAGAACCATTATTATTTTCTTTACTTTTCAGGCAACGATATTATACAGAGAGAAAAAAGATGGGCCAGTATCAGTATGACTAGTATCTTTAAATTAGTTACTTATAAGTCCGAGTTATCTTTCTGCAAAATTGCCACTGAAATCCAAGGACCAATTCTTGGTAATACTTTTTGTTTTCCCAGATAGTGTATCACTGGTACAAACCCTTCATCAGTCTTCCTTCCAGCCTCCTCAGATACTGGATAATGTTTATGAGATTGAACCCTCTGCACTATGGACATCATCCACGGGGAGAAATCCCATTTGGTGGTTTTCCTCCTATCTGAGTGCTCTGCAATTCAGCATCTTCTGCTGCTCATTCTCTTCCTCTGTCTCCTTAAGAACACTAGTTTTCCCACTTTAGTAAAGCCAGTGTACAGATATTCCAAAGAAAGAAGCCAAGAGCTCTAAATACTCTCCAAATTTCTCCATTGTACTGTTTGGCACTTAAGGAAAACAACTTTTGACACTATGAGTGTTTTTCATTATGTTGAGGAGAAAAGATCTGAAACTACATTTCCCATCAAGCACCACAACTTGATTTTGATGATTCTGAAAAGAGTATCATTAACTAGCCACTACATTACTCCTGTCATAACAACCGTTATTGCAAGTCGATCAAAAATAAGCAAATCACCTGAAAACTAAATATACAATCTCCACACAAAAATAACCAAAACCAAAATCAGCAGTATAATCATACTTCAGCAGCCTTGTTTTCTATGGATGCATTTTATGCTTGATTTCCCATTTCCAGAATAATTTTTTCTTCATTGCTATATTAACTTGCAACTGAGGAATGTGAAAGAGTTCTTCAAACCTCCTTGAAGTCTACAATGAATTGTGAGGCCAGACCAGATTGTTTCAAGCTTAGCTTTTAACTTTACATTTGGCTTTGGGAAAAAAAAATACCAGTGTTTTCTTCAATCTTTTGATTAATTTCACAGAATTTCCAGGAACATGTAAGCCACATATCAAAACTTTGTAATTTAAAGTCCCATTTGGGGATCTGGAAGAGTCTGCAGTTAATCTTCCTTGCAATTAAAATACTTTATCATGCAGTGGAATCTGTGTTCAATGGCATCAGAATACGGGTTTAGTTTAAGAGGACTTTTACATAGATTAAGGCAAAATGTTCATGAAGTATTTGATAGTTGGAGAAAAATGTTTTTTGAATGAAGCAATAAAATTTCACAACCTCCTTTGACGGCAGATCAAATTCACCTTTTGCATCCTTGACCAGATATGAAGCAATTCCACTGATGCCAATGGAATGAAACTGCTGTAGAAACACTTGGGGCAGTCATATCCCTTTTGAAATCAGCGGCAAAACTCCCAGTGGCTTCAGATCCCATACATGTAGCTCATAGGCACAGCACTGCTCTCGGTTGGCCTACTAACCTTTGTGACTTAACACATGCTGCGCCTCCCGTTTGCAGTCTGAGGTAAGCCCTCTGTGCTGTTGAAGGGTCCTGGCCTAAGGTATCATTTTCTTTGTTTACCGTCTGGCTGCATAGATGTCTGGCACAGATTTCAAAGTACAGTAGCTCAAAAATATTCTTGGTGCATATGTGCATAAACCCTGTAGTGGATTGCATCACACATCCTGCATCCAAAACTAAAATCACGTAGCTAGTGCTCTCTATTATTCCTGGTTTGCATCAAGCAGGTAATAAAATGAAGCTGTATCAGTAGCATGGCTTAGTAGTTTAACATCATTGACTAAAGTGGATTTATTCAGGAACGACATCAAGTAAATGAGTTCAGGATATTTTTCTTTATGTGTGCAAGAAACACACTAAATACTCAGATCAGCACAGTTCACCTAATCCAGTTTCCATCTGTGCCAACATTCACAGCACATAGAAGAAATTCTATACTGACTGCACAGTTACTGAACTACATTTCCTCCGGTTCTGCAGGGCTTGGCACAGTCAAATGCTCCAAACAAATTCAAAAGCACATTAAAAAGTACCAACTTAGCCTCAACAAAACAAGTGTCTCAGAGCAATTAGATAACTGTTCTATAAGCTTCCAGGGAGGTCGCATGCTATATTGGCTGGACTGAATTGTACTGAACTTGCTGAAGTCAGGAATTTAAGCAATATTTAGTTTATGTAACCTAGTGATACAGAATCACAGTTCAACTGCCGAAGTGAACCAAGGCCACAGTGAGAAAACACAGTGCGTTAGATTCCAGCTCGCCTTTTATGTATCCTTCTCTGCCCAGCTTCTGTGGAACATTGTAATTAATCCTGCCACCGCATACAGTTTGTCCCTTTTTCAGGTTTTATTGCTGATTTTGTACTCCAGGCTACCATTACTTTACTACCAGCCTTTCTAAAAGGGCTGATGCAGCCACAGCACAGCAGCAGTACTACCAAGTGGCGTCACGGTTAATCCAGAGTTGTGATAGACCCTGTGGACTCGTGTCCCTTCTCAGGCCTTGAATTTCTCACAGGTCATGGATGTTGCCAATTTAGACACAGTAAGAGGCAAATTGTGGCTTGCATGTTCCAGGCTAAAGAGGACAAAGAGAAACATCAAGGTCTTGGGACAAACAAGCAATTCCCCTTTTACTCTGGACAGGAGGTGCTGCCCTAACAGGAAAAATTCTGACCAACAAGGCTGAAATCTGGCTTTTATCTACTCATAGTGGAATCAAAACCATTAAACAGTCTAAATAGCTGAATAAATTTATTCTAAGTCAATTAACATCAACATCCTTGATATTAAAGTATTACCTCACAGTTTATTATTACTGTCATTCAAGGACAGGTAAAAAGCTGGTGTAAATTTCCATAATCTTTCCTACACATCTGAAGTTTGACAGAAACACAGTATGTGTTTGAGAGTAGACAAGAACAGATATCTGCAGGTAGGAGGGTTAATTGTGCTCAGTTTCCCATATTTTTTGATCAGCTGATCCTAAAGAGGATTTCCAAAGCTTTCACTTCAATTCTGGCTCCAAAACATAGCCAGCTTGCTGTTTAGCAAGAAACAGCAAAATTGTGTTAACAGTTTCTTTCAAGAATACATGTCAGTAACTGCCAAATGACAGTTGTAATGACCCTGATGCATTTCTTCCCTTAGGGCTTTTTTGTTTAGAATCCAGTTGCCACCCAAGCAGAACACAAAAAAAAAAAAAAAAAATCATTTTTTGCCATGAACTCTCCCATCACCCTGAGCTTTCTCCGCTGCCACCAGCACTATACCTTGTGAGAGTAAAGGAAGGAGTCACCTCCTGCCTAATGAAGAGCTACTCCCACCTGAGATTATAGACACCAGGGCAGCCATTCCCAGTTTGAAGCAGAGCCTACTGAAATCCAAGGAGTCTTTCCATCGACTTCACCAGGCTTTTGGTCAGGTCCTGAGAGTCTATTTTTATACATTCACTCATTTTTTCCCTTGTTTATTTAAAGAACCATTTCTCTGAAATCCAGGCAGAAAGACTTTAATATTTTTGGTATTGTATCAGAGCAATGTTTAATCATAAGTTAAATTAAGAAGTGCCACAGTCTCCAGCCAAAAGAAAGAGGCTAACTCTGATGCACCACCTGTGCACTGCTTTTCTGGCTCAGCATTGACCCTGGTTGACAGGAACATGTGCTTGAAAACTGCACCCAAGAGGAAACTCATCACAACACGAACAATCACAGTAGAACGATAAACACCCACACCACACAAGAAAGCTGCCAAACCCTTGCAGCAGCCAGGACTCTAACTGCATCTGGAAGGAAATATGCATGTACCAAAAATGTACGTATGTACGCATGTTTTTACACACACGCTCTTGCTCCACTTTGTACCTAGAGCACCATGTTTCATTTTGTAATAAAATGTATGCGTAAAAACATCTTTCTGTTCTGTTATGACAGAGACGACTAAAATTATCAGGTTCCCTATATGGAATCACAATAGAAGGTTATGACATCTTGCAGTGATTTAATCCTACTGATTATTTATGATTACACGCTCCCACAAGATCATCAAAGCTGCGAGAAGTCCATAAAAAACATTTGGTAAGAAACTCATCTGTGTTTCCTCTTAACTAATGGAAGAAACAATGGGTTTTAAATGTTACATGGATGATTTTCTTGCACATGTGGTCTTACGCAAGATTCTTGCTGTGGAATTCTAAGGTTGGCAGACATCTTCAAAGACAAACTGATGAGCCAAAACAGTCTTTACGGGCTCAAATCTGTTCACAGGCACAGGTACTTGCACAAAGAGAACACAATGCATTCAGCAGAAATCACTTAAACCATGGCAGTGTCAGCACTGCCATTACAAGCCTTTCTGCAAAAGCGTTTGAAACAGAAGAATGGCCTGGTGTGCCAAAAAAGACTGAAACCAAATCTTGCTTTCTTCTATCATCTTTCATCTAATAGACTTGCTATCTCCTGCCATCTCTAGACATCCATAGACCAAGATACATGAAGTGCAAGTCATGGGGGCAATTAGAGTTGAAGGTGTTCAGTTCATTAGCAAGAGAAGTATACTTGTAGCCACACAAGCAAGACTGCAAGAAATTCATTTTTTTTATGCCTGCATGTCAATCAAAGGAGATACATATCACCCATGTACAAAGGAGACAAGGAAAGAAGCTGGTTCTCTGGTGAAATGTATGGATATGCAGGCTCTAAGGATAGGTGCACTTGCAATCTGTCTGTAAAAGTGTCTGATAAAACTCCTTCAATTTTGAAGGCCAAATTTGACACCTCTTAGGTAGCTTTCACACTGCAAGTGCTAACTCTGTTTAAGATGTGTGAAACCCTTGGTGCAGCTAGAAAAAGCTGTGGATCAGCTCAAGCATCAGATCCTGCAGTGTGCTGAGCCACTAGTTTCCTTACAATCACTGATGGGTGCATCCTTCCTCTTACCCACATGCGCGCAGTGCAGCACTTAGTCATGTAAATAAGGGAAGAAACAGTGGTGAGGATGCATGGTTTTGTTTTTGTTTCAAAGACTGTGCCTGCAGACTTGCCAAAGCCAGATGCTGTAACTCTGCATAGTGTTACTCTGCAAGATGGGCCAGAATCTTCCAGATGCTGGGCGTGGTGGGTGCAAGGCCCCTTCATTAGCTGTTTGAAGCTGCGTGGGTAGTTTCCATTGTGGTCTAGCAGCCATGCAGGGCACGCCCAAAGAAGCTGGGTAAACTGCATACAGGAATTAGCCCACACTAAATTCCATGCTTCCACAGCTGGATTGCTACCCATACCCCAGCAGGCTGGCTGAAAGTGAGGTAGGTACCTCTCCAGCAAGAGGCGGCAGATGAAATATTCAGACAGGAAGCTCTTTCTGCATCCTACAGCACAGAACACCCTGATAATGGAGAACAAGGTGTGAAATGTCTCCCTTGAAATAAAGGTGAGTTTAGTGAAGAATTGGGAGGTAGATCTGCTCAATGGAGTGTCCCAAAGTGGGAAAACATCAAGCTGCCATGGTTTCAAGCTGGAAGTCCTGGAAACCCTGACCTTAAAAGGAGTGACTTCCCACTAAGGGTACAGAAAACATGAAATCATAGTTATTTCCAGCATTTCCAGACTTTCCTATCACCTACCAGTAAATGCCAACTGAGAGCTTGGCAGCCCTGCAACAGACCTCCAGGCAGTCCACAGAGCAGGGCTGCCAAAGCACCACCAATCCCGTACAACCCAACAACTGCTCTACGGAGCTGCTGGTCAGTCACCTGTCAAATGCCATTTTTGCTGAGAAGATGCAGGAACCAGGGAGCACATTTATTTCAGAAATAAAACAATTGTTGTTTCCAGAATGAAATTCTCAAAATTTCTGGTTGGCAGAAAAATTTCTTCTTATTTTCCAGATCAATTTGGACCAAAACATCCCACAAAAACAAACAAGATTTCCCATGAAACAGAAATTCTGTTCTTCAGCCAGTTTAAATTGGTAAAAGTGGAAGGGAGAAAAGGATGGAAGAATACTGCTAACCAGTATAAATCTTCTTGAGATCTTTATATTGCCAGACGTGTTTTCATGTAATGTTGATACCAGAAGAAACAACCACAATTTCTTATCTAAACCTTTTTATGAGCTCAGATCAAATTACCAAGGCTAAACAAGTTACCACATGTCAGTTGAACCAAGCGGACTCTGTTCGTCCTCAGTCCTTAACTAGTGCAAGACAATTTGGTTTAACAATCATTTTTGTTACAGGCTAAACCAAGTTTCATTGCCTTAAATATGCCACAGCCTAAACACATACACACCCACCATATTTCACCTATAGAATCATAGAATATCTCAAGTTGGAAGGAACCTGACACATAGTACCTCATTAATCTGCAACAATTTGAATATATACATAAGAAAAGAGACAACAGTTGACTTGCAGTGCTATCACTTTGCTGCCCTACTGCGGTGCCATTAGGAGCACCACATGAGACCAAGGGTCACAACTCTCTTACACAACAAGCAGGAGCAACAGTTGTCACTTTACCACTTATTAACTGAACTAATTAACTAATAATTAACTACTAGTACTATTTACCCAAGTGTTTCAGACCAAGTTTATGCTTGAGTCTTATGAGAAATCTCTCCCAACCACAAAGTGTGCCACAGATAACTATCTGAGCATATCACTCCTTATAATGTAAGGATGTGCTGCTATGCTCAGTTTACAGATTCAGAAGGGAACCATATCAACAAGCCTAAAAGTCCATTGGGAAATCTGTGGTATAGCAAAGTCTCAAATACAACAGACCCCTACATCCCTTTTACACACCCATACCTCCTCAATGATCTGTCCTTTCAGACTACAGTCTGTCTCGGTTTCCCAGATTAGTTGTCAGGAGTATTAGCTTATGATCATTGAGAATTATGAAACTGCCCCTATTGCTATCAACTGGAGCTTTGCAACTAACTCTAACAGGAACAGGCTCATTAGCTTCAGAAATTTAAAGATACCACAATGCTTCCTTCATATTGCAAATAGCAGTAGGTTAGTTTGTAGTTAGAAGAACTATGTATATATGTACGTAATAGAAATATATATTTACAATAAGTATGTTGTTGAAACAACAATAGACTTAAGTTTCACTTCTGTAGCCATGGAACAACCAACAGACACAAGAAACATCCTGCATCTAACTTCTGCCTTATTTACTTTCTCAAGGCTAATTTACCTTAGTCCATAACACTGGAAGTTTGACACAGATTTCAAACTGACACCATTTAAAAGGAACAAATAGCCTACATCTAGAGAAATTATTCTGTTATTTTACCCTAAAATAGAGCCTGGAGTGAAAAGGTACATGTTTCAGCACTGAGGTCAATATACAAGAGCACTAGCTGACCTTCCTACAGGACTGTCAAACTTGAGGATCAAATATCCCATGATTCACCATGATTAAGGACGTTTGCTTCCGAGCAGTTGCTGCAGTTCTGGCAAGTCATGAGACAGCAAACTTTAAATCTGTAACATGACTGATAGAAGTGTTGTTTTTAAAGGTTGAAAATGTTTTAGCACTAAACATTAAGTCACTCAGAAATTGGAATATGTATGGGATCAATTTTTCACCACATTTCATCAGTCTTATGCTGTGAAAACCAGTGGGGTTACTCTGGCATAAAACCAGCGCAATGGAATGGAGACTCATGCCTGTGGTCAACTAACATGACCTAGTTGTATATACAAAAGGATATGGGAAAAAAAAATATTAAGAAAGGGTGTCAAAGCCCAAACATGTTCTAAGATAACTTTCCAGTGTGACACTAAGTAAAATCAACATTTTTTTTTATAAACGCTTTGGTAGCGTTTGTTGGAGATGTCTAGGAGTCTCACTTTTCACTCGTCATTGGGACTAGAGAATTTATGTCTAAATCAACAACAAAGTCACACCACCTTGCTACCAAACTGTGGCTGTGCCTGCAGAAGGCCAAACTGTTTGTGTGGCACAAAGAGGTCACATGCCATCCAAAGCTACAGATGGAAGCAAATTCCAGCAAGAACTTCAGCATCATTCTAGCTCTCAGGCTGTGCTGTCTCCATTTCAATTCTCTCTCAGACAGTTTCTTACTGAATCCAAGACTATCTTTTGAGCTTGGCCCTTGGTTTACGTTCTCATAATAATTACACACAGTAAATGTCTGAGAAGATTCATGAAGGCCATGAGGAGATAGGCCAAGCAGTACAGAAGAAATTTCTGTGCTAAGAAAAGCTATGAGACAACTCACGAAGGATTGCAGTCTTTAGAAAAATGGCTTGGCAAGTAAAAATGAAGGCCATAAAGTCACAGTCTTCACTGAGAAAATTAATTTAAATCAACCAAACATGAGAAGGCCCATACTGCTGTTTGCTCCTTTGGGTTTGTTTTTCTCAGTTTAGAATCAGATCTGCCTTTGAGTTCTTTCTGCCAAACTCTTGACAAGTTTCATTTTGAAAATTGACAACAACAAGGAAGCTTTTAACTGTTTTTATATTAATCTACTTCAAACTCATTTTTATCTAGCTAGAGGCAGGGTTTAATCAATTACAGGTTCTTTCTCTAAAGCAGGCCTTGGTTCAACTTAACCACAGTTTACACTGTGGCCTACATTACTGAATTCCAATGGCATTTAACTTTCAAGGTCTTCCTTTAGAGTGGTAACACCAAGCTTTACATGATACACAGACAAGGGTTTAGGAAATGCCAGCTGGTTACTCCTGAAAGGATTCACTGATGGACCCCACCACCACTAATGGAAAACTGAAGAATGTACTTAGCCAGAACGATGTCAGACATTAGGATTTCTCACTACCCATCACACACAGAGAAAGAAAAAAAAAAAAAAAAAAAAACTCTTTCATGCTTACTGGGAAGCTCCTGGAAGAGCCTAATTTTGCATTCCCTGCAAACCCCCAAATTCCCTTGGATTTCACTGACAATTTTGAGTTGCACAAGCATAACTCCCTCTCCAACTAAAAACTTCTGCCAGAGCCACAAAAGGCATGACTCTCCTACAACTGTTAGCCAGAAGATTTAGCCTTTTTGAGCTCAAATTGTCAAGCTATCCTCTAGCTCTGGTAGTTCCAGGTTCAGTTCCTGGTAATGATTAGGATAACAGTTACTTCATGGAGAACACAGAATCCACCTCCAAGTACTTCAAAAATTCTTGATATAGAAGAACACCTTTAGATTTATTTTAATAGGCATAAATATATACCCACATACTTTCTCAATATATGATTGGGGAGGAAAAAAGCGTTGAAAACTGATTTGTAATAGGAGATGCAGATTAATAATAAATGGTTACATAACACAAAATGGCACATAATATTAGGAATCATTAACTGCAATAAAAAACAGATGTCACTGTGTCTGTAACAGCCCTGCAAAAATCTACTTGCCTGTTACCTCTGGGATTTTTCTTTTACATATACACTTACATTTAAAACTTGAAATTTCCATGGCAAAGATCAGTCAAGGAGAATTTATGTATGAGCTTATGAGGTTTGATAATTATTTTCTGAAGTTGTGTAGGACAGAACACAAGAACTGCAAGCAGCTGACTCAAAGAATCACATATTATCTGTATATGTATTTACAGCTTGTGTTTAGGAGGAAAAACACATTCAGTGAGAGAACAACATCTTTTCAAGGATTTAAACAAAAACAAAAAAAAATCAGAGCAGAATTAAGGCCTACAAGCAGGAATATGTACAGCAATAATTGCGTAACAACCTCCCTGCAGGGCTTTCTCTGTGCCACCCTTAAAAGGCATGCTGGAAAAAATACAAATGGTCATTCCTAAACATGATCTGGTTAGTAGGAAACAAATGCTGGTAGAAAAAAAAAAATGTAGTGGCTCTTTTCCTGTACCACAACAGGATTATTTATTAGCTTTTTTCCTAAATTTAGAGTTTTTCTTGTATTCTGTTACTACAAATACCTTTACTATACCTCAATTTATAACATTAACCAAATATATCTGGTTTTCCGCATTGACTTGAAGTTCACTGTATGAGCCCATACTCTTTCCTATACTGTAGCCTAACACAGAAACTTCCTAGAATTCCCACTCAGAAGAAACTTCTGAAAGAGCTGAATTTGAAATTCCTCTGCACTCAGTGGGACATACTTATCCATAGCTGTATGTTTGGCAGCTCAGGACCCAAGAGACTCTACAGCAGGTTTTCCTCTCCTTGTGCACACCCAGGTCTTTTCAAAACCCACCAACCATTTACAGAACTCCAGCTCTTGGCTAACTAAAATGCTTAAAATAATCTGAAGTGCACTGTTCAGACAACTGCCATTCTGTGAACATATCTGCTACTAAAGGGCACCAAAAGTCTCCAAAATATTGTAGAGGATTTCCTTCCCTTTGGAAACAAAGAAGGCCACTCCATATGTTATCTTGGACTCACACGATGAATTGCTCTTTTCTACCTCCACAAAACATGCTCAAACCTCTATTAAGGGACTAATATGTTGTAGGTCCATGCAAACCCCTCTATTCCTGTAGTGACGAGCTTCTACAGACAAATTAACAAATCTCAGCATGTAAACTGGTTACAATCCTTGTTGTTGGGAGGAGTAAAAGTCTGCATATTTACTTTTTTAATCAAGCTGAAAATGATAATCTAAAGCAAAAGGATGACTTGACTTCTGTCTGCATAGAGAAGAAAGTGCAAGCTGTTGCAGAAAATATAACATTTACTGATGACATAAAATTTATGAGAGACAAGTGTGAACAAACAAAAGCTGTTCCATCAACTTCTGTAATAGAGATATGCAAAGGAAATGCCAATATGCATTACATTAATAAGATGCAGTTACTGGCAGGTAGTTAACTCTTTCAAAATCAGTGATGCCAAAATCCATGAGACTGGACTTCCTCATTTCACTGCATAGTACATTCTGTTTGGTCTATCATGGGAAAATCCCCTTTGTTTTAGTCAACTTCAAAGTTGACTTTGGTGGAAAATTCCCCTCAGATACCATGATATGACCACCTGACCTAAGCCATAGTGTGGTAACACACATACAGACTACTCTTCCTCCTACAGCATCTTTTGCAATGTATGCTGTTCACATGCCAAAAGCTCTTTCATGGATAGACTGTTTATTGGGAAATTTGGTGAACTGGCCGATTATGTGTACCAATTAAAGGTACAAGACTAACAAAAGCCATCTAGAACAGCCAAACAGGGGTTTAGAACAAAAGCGAGGAAGCTTGATGAAGGGAAGAGCAGGAAAAAAATATTTGAACAGTCTCTGTAAGTTAGACCAATTCAATTTAATTTGTGTATGTATATATCATATATCTACATGTCACTGTGATAATCACAGGATCCATCAAGAAACAGTATCCCTGTACAAGCACAGGCCCAAACAGTCCAACAGTTTTGTACAGGGCTCTGCTGAGAAGACTGGCCAGGAAAGGTCCCACCCCTCCTAGAACCTGCAGGCAGTTTATAACACACTCCCTGGCAGAGCCAGGACTCAAAGTGAGATGACAGCTGGGCATGGTTTTGTGGAGCCTAGCAAGGCCCACACCAGGCAGTTGTGTGCCTACATCCCTTTGCAGACCTCCTATCTGCTAGAATTTTACTCAAGTTCACACAGGCCATCTCTGTAACAGCCCAAGAGACAACACCAGTGCACCACCGCCTACCACATTAGTGACTGAACAGTAACACCATCTCGCTCTTTTCGACCACCTTCTTCCACAGTTCTCTCCACTATAAGCCAGATTTAAAACCAAAAATCTGTGCAGGGCCATTTCTCATGGAAAGCAGAATTAAACATCCTGGGCACCAAGCTGTAAGGGAGTGGGGGTTTGAGAAGCAGATGCCCTAGCAGGAACAAATCTGGTACTGGTTAGAGAGCCGTTGCTTCAAGTACATTCAAAAAGCTTACATATTGCATGGTTCCTTAGCTACTGCACACTGTGCTGCTGTACACTGCACTATATAATCTCCCAGTGCAGTAGGTGGGCTGGCTATTTTTAAAGTGCTTTGGATGAGTTTAGGCTGATTATTATGCCTCTTTGATTTTCCTCCTTTTTGCAAAAGAGACTGAGTCTTGACTCAGAAATAAATACATCTGGCAAAATAAAACAAAGTCAGGCTTTATATAAAATTTACACTGAACATAAAATTAAGTCTAAGTACAAGACAAATGATTTTGATAAGTGGTTAATAACTTAAAGACACTATTCATCAACCCACTGGAGTTGAACATTATAGTGATTTATAATTCTCTGGAATGTTTTTTACTGGTGTATTTATAACTGCTTACACCACATGGTCCTCACATGGCTAACAAGCTCTGCAGGAGCTGTTTGTTACTTGGTAAAAGCATATTAAGGAAATCTTAACATAAAGTGAGTGACCAGACAATATACTATAAAACATTTTATAATCCATACATTAACTAAAGTATTTACCAGACAATTAATTAACTAAAATATTTACCAGACCATTCTTTAAATAACTATTAACATATTAAGCCAGCACCAGCAGTTCGTGCATATAAACTAAAGTATTAAAAGCTTGCAATGGAAAACTCTTCTCTTGCTGTCAAAAGTAGAATGCAGTGAGTTGCAAAGCACTAATAAATACATGCTTCTGAATCCATTCTCAGGTTAAAGGGTTTGAAGCTCAGCCTCAGAAATGTGTTTGGATAATAAAGTGTCTCATTAATTCTTCCTGGCAGAGATAAGAGGAGGATGTTATATGCACTGTATCCTTTGTCATGTAGCTGGCAGCAATGCTGCTCTCTCTTAGGGCTCTGGAGTAGCTAAGGAAGACCTCTCTACTCCTCCCTAAGGCATGCACTCAGTATTCAGATGGCACTGACAGCTGCTGCAAGAGAAGGGTTATGAACTCTTGCACTTCCACAACTCAATTTCAAACAGGCTTTCAGTGCCAAGAGTCTTGCACAAAAGCTTGTTTACAGATTAGAAAAATGAATAGGAAAATAATGCAGATGCTCCTGTCTCAAAATTTAACTGAACTATACATATATCCCCAAGGTCCTACAATTCACTTCTAAATATAGACTTAGACGCATAGGAATAATGCAATTTTAATACAAAGATAACTTCTAGAAGAGCATTGTTCGAGTTTTATTAACTAGTTAGAAAAACAAACTAAATGGCCAACTTATCCTGGAAAGCGTCAGACTTTTTCACAATGGACTGTGATCTGGTTTGTAAGACACAAGACTGGACTCAGCACATCTATGCTGCATGTGCCCTCTGGGCCTGAACTCAGGGCTTGACCCAACAGATTTACCATTCCTGTGTACAGATTTGGATGCTTACCCTTCTCCTTGCCTCTCCCTCTCTTCTTTTGAGACCAAACACAAGCTGTATTAATGCTTTCCCTTAGTTTCAACTAGATGAATTGACTTTAAACTGGAACAGAGCAGAGGCTTGCTTGTACTGCAACCCCCAACCTTTACCCATATGGCGACAATTAACAGCAACTTCTGCCACCACCTCTTTGCACTGAATAGAGATACCTGAACAAACACACCCTTGTACACTGGCTCACCCCAAGAAGCCCTGGGAAGCTGCAGAAGCACCAAGAAGAAAACCCACAGTCCAGAGTTTAACATGAACTTTGTGGGCTGGCAGCAAGTTACAGCAAAAGCCCAACTAAAGTTTGAACAAAGTGCAGCTAGAGACAGCCTCTCTGTTCCATTTCTGGATCAGCTCACACATCTACATTTACCCAGGTCTAAACTGCAGCAGTTGTTTTTCCCCTGAGAAGGGGAACCAGGGAAAAAAAAAAAAAAAAAAGATAGAAGCCCCACAGGTTGAAGTAGAAACATTTAATGGAACAACAAGACTAATACAATCACCAACATAAAGTATGCAAGGTTATACTCAGCCTTATCCTTCGGCTTAGCAGAGGTAGCAGGAGACCAAAAGGGAGGAGCCCCAGGAAGAGCTGCTCCCCACCTTCAGAAAACTTTTATAATGAGCATGATTAAGTGCTATGGGATACACCTGTGAGTCAGCTTGGGGCAGCTGCCCTGACTGAAACCCCCAGCTGACTCAGGGCTACTCATGGCCTGCCTGCATGGCTGTTCCTGGGAAACCAAGACATCATAGAATCATGCAGTCACAGAATAGCCTTAGTTGGAGAAGACCTCCAATATCATCGAGTCCAACCATTGATCCAACACTGCCAATTCACCACTAAACCATGTCCCTCTGCACCTCATCTACACATCTCTTAAATACCTCCACAGATGGGGACTCTACCACTGCCCTGGGCAACCTGTTCCAATGGCTGATAATGAGTTGTCTACAGTTAGCCAGTACTCAGAGCTAAACCATAGCAGTTAGTACCTCACCCAAGGCTCCCTCCCCAGCTGGGAAGGAGAATGGGGGGAGAAAAAAAAGAAGGCCGGTGAGCTGAAGTATAAACAGATTTAATAAAATAACAAAACTGGAATAACAATCAACATAAAGCATAGAAGTTCCTACTCAGCCTAGTTCTCAATGCCAACAGCAAGACCAGAATATCATGAGCAAGGAGCCTTAGGGAGAGGAGAAACCCCACCCTCCCTGAGCTCCCTCCTTTTATAATGAGCATGATGAAGTGGTATGAGATACACCTGTGAGTCAGCTGCCTTCATTGGAACTCTCAGCTGATTCCAGGCTACTCGTGGCCTGCCTGCATGGCTGGTCCATGGGGCTGTGCCTGGGGAACCAGGACATGAGTTGTTTGCGATTTTGGACACTTTTGTCTATTTGTTTTGCATCGCTTTCTGAGACCCTCTTTGTCTGACCTGTGTATAGTTCAAAAAGTTTTATCTAGACCAGGACTGTTTCTCACTGTGAGCACTACATTAGCAATTAAGTGCATTGGAAAGCTTATTTTTAACTTCAAATTTGCCCTTGTACTTGGAGTCCTAGAGCATGTACATAAGAGCATCACTGGTACATGCAAAGCAGTTTTTCTCCTGGTGGACCCAAGGATGATGCTGCAGGGCACCATCTAAAGCATCCCACCTGCAATGTGAATAGTCCAGCACTACTTCTTCTGTACACACACATGGTGCATCCCTGAGGCCTGCAAACCTTGCTGCTGGTAAAGGTGCAATGCTGACCCACCACCCAAGAACCATAAGGGATGGTGCCCAGTCAGACCCTGGTCTTTCTCCCCTTGCATGACAAATATACTCTATGTGTTTATACAGTGCTTGGACCATTTTGATGTAATTCTGTATCATTTTGAAAAGTTGTAAAGTCTTCCGGGACCACAGAAAATCTCTGAAGAAATGAAAAAAGAGAAGGAATGTGAGGTAGAAAAATATAAACATTATTAGTGGTAGTCTGTGGACTTCATGAACCTTTTACAGAAACCCCAGATATAAAATGTAATATAGAGCTAAATTCCAGCACCCATTACTCACCCTGCTTTTGCAACATGAATAAGTCATGCACGGAATAAGATACAGCCCTGCATGAGACATCCAGCATAACCTGGACCACACTGTGTGAGGGATTTTCTGTCCCAAAAGCAAAGAAGAAAAAATAAGTGAAAAAGAAACTAGAAAAAGATTATCACGTGAAAGTTCTAGGTCAACATACTATCAGAAAGACAAAGTATGAGTTGCAGTTACATACATCTACCCTGAACTCTGATTTCAGAGTAGATACACATGCAATACTCTTGCCAGGCATCTGCCCAGAGGTAAATGATTTTGCTGGACATTAAAGTACCTTCTGGGGGAGGAGATGGAGGGTCAGATATTTTTGTCTTTAAACTTACTGGAATTTCTTTCCAACTTTGTTCTAGCTCCAGCTTAGTTTTGTCCAAGATTCTCTCTAAGTGGACTGTACCCAGTGTGTGAGCTAGGCAGTCTTCAGAAAGAGGAAAGAAACAAATGGGGAATCTGCCTCTTGTTTTTTCATTCTCTCCTTACTTTTTCAATCACAGAAACACAGAATCACAGAATGTTAGGGACTGGAAGGGACCTCAAAAGATCATCTAGTCCAATTCCTCTGCCAGAGCAGGAATACCTAGATCAGGTCACACAGGAACATGTCCAGGCGGGTTCTGAATGTCTCCAGAGAAGGAGACTCCACAACCTCTCTGGGCAGCCTGTGCCAGTGCTCTGTTACCCTCACCATGAAGAAATTCTTCCTCACATTTATGTGGAACCTCCTATGTTCCAGCTTGCACCCATTGCCCCTTGTCCTATCATTGGATGTCACTGAGAAGAGCCTGGCTCCATCCTCATGGCACTCACCCTTTACACATTTATAAACATTAATGAGGTCACCCCTCAGTCTCCTCTTCTCCAAGCTAAAGAGACCCAGCTCCCTCAGCCTTTCCTCATAAGGGAGATGTCCCACTCCCTTCATCATCTTTGTGGCTCTGTGCTGGACTCTCTCAAGCAGTTCCCTGTCCTTCTTGAACTGTGGGGCCCAACACTGGACACAATATTCCAGATGCAGCCTCACCAGGGCAGAGTAGTTGCACATAGCTTGCACGTTGCATTCCCTCTGAGAAACGCAGGTTATGTTAAATGAGGGGTAGTTCAATCAAGCCATGATTACCAGTCACTCCATTGGGAGCCCCACATTTCCTATCTTCCTTCTCTGCTCTCGAAACACCCTCTCCTTTCCCTTTTCCTCTTTCACTTGCTTCTTTTGCTCCCGTATACACACGGACACACCTCTGCACTATCATACTCAATCTCTCAGTAATAAGGCTGACATTCTGTATCAAAATTAAAAAGCTAAGTAATCATGACTAATGATAAAGAAGGAGGCAGGACTTCAAGAACAATGCAAAAAAAAAGGAAGTGAAAACACATCGTTTGGAGCAATCTCTAACCTGATAAGATCTTAAAATTTCCATCAAATAGTTGTTTGGGGATTACTTGTGTTGAAGCCAGCATCCCGACTACCATACTCCGTATCCATACATTAATTTCCTCAGTGCCCTCTCCTTTTTGTATTGGTGAGAATCAGTGATCAATTGTTCTTTTAATCTTTTTACAGAACTAATATGCAGTGCTTCCACTGGCATCCGGTATGACTGCTGATGTGCTACGTCCAGTCCACACAGCCATAAAGTTTTGTTTCGCATCCAGTCAGTAATCACAAGCTGGTATTATCTTCCACAGTAAACCCAAAACAATTATCATTATAACACATCTGTTATCTAGCTTTGAGCGAGTGTTTAAGGGCAACTCTGGAACCATTCACATTTCCCAAAATACCTTTTCCAGTTTGTCACTCTGTAGTGCCAATAGTCGTACAGTGCAAATTAACTTGTATGGTTTTGGACATAAGCCTGATGGTGAATGCCAGCTCCTGATTTTCCACAGCCCAGAGTACACACACTCACAAATGGTTGCAATACTTTGTTAAATGGCAAGTCTAAAAAGAGTGTTAACGTCTCCTTAAGAAAATCAGATGAACAAGGTAGTCACTGCAGCAGTTTTAGCCTAGTTTTCAAGAGTTACTGGACAACATGGGATATATTTATAAGCAGAACAGAGCTCATATATAACTCAGGAAACATGATTTTTAAGAAATTTCAACAAATTTGAATAAAACCCCTTAGGGTCCTTTCAGGATTTCTCGACAATTTTTCAAGAATTTGTGTAGTCTCTGCAGCTGCGTATCATAGGGTTTACAGAAGGAGTTGACTCAGACACACCTGAGTGTTCTTGCAGGGTTCTGTTATTTACAAGGTGCTCTGTCGAAATGGACAGTCATGATTCTGCTGTACTCGTTACTTTGTTTTAATTGTCTTTACATACTTTTACGTATCTTGGTCTTGATACTACTGGGCTTCCTATCAACGTGAAGAAACTTAAGACTTTATCCTTGAAAGAATTCATGACCATAACCCAAAGAGTCACATTGGTGCAAATGAATTTTGAGTCAGGTTAAACATACAGAACACCATCAACAGCAATAGCAAAATCTAAACCCGAACTAGAGAGATAATATGGTCTGTCTCTATCCTCGTAATTTTCTGCAACAATACTACCTTCACAGCAGGTGAAATCCTGACCTTGCTGATGTCACTGACTAACCTTCTCCAGAACATTTCACCCATAAGGCTTCACATACGCCTTAGAAGTTAATTCATTTGTGCTGTTATTTCAAATTGGAGAGCGGGCTGCCTAGAAAATTGTCAGAATGTTTATTTCTTAAAAATAATTATCAAAAGAAAGACAGAAGGGCTGGAGAATCCTGAATATATAAACTCAAAAGCTTAAGTGGTCAAATCTAATTTTTCATATATGTGATGCAATTTTCTTAATGGTTGCAGCATAATTCTAAATTACTAACAGGGCATTTGTCTTCTTCGCTTCTTTTCTTTCCTTCTCTTTCTTTTAAATTTGCAGCTGCAAATCAATGCGACCTCATTCAGTGATTACCCAGGAGAAAACTTCTATTTTATAAAGTGAACATTGTGCTGTCGGGACCTCTCTGAAAACTTTTAACAATGTTCCACCCTTGGGCTTTTCCATCCTCCAATCCTTAGCTTGAAAGCTTGCATTCTCACTAGCTGTCCCTTTTTAAATATGCCTTTGTAAAACAGCATTGAAGTGAAAATGTTCACAAAGAACTCTGGTTTATTATTTTAAATAGCAAAGGTAACTCTCCTGCCTTGATCTTGCCATCTTACAGATTTTTTGGGGGGGTTAATTTTGGCCAAAAATTGCAATTAAATAGACCAATTCCCAGTTTCCTATGTTACAGCCAACAAACTGATTGCATTATTACTGGATAACATCACCTCTTTGGAATTAGGCTGCTAGCTGAGGTCTTATTATAGTAGTGAATTCACACTGCCACAGTTAGCAATGTCAGCATTTCTATTATAATAGTTTCTTCCTCCTCCTACTCTCTTTTCTCAAAGGACTGAAATTTGGACTTAAAAATGAACTTAAGGTTGAAGCACTGATAACATAATCCCTGTCCATAAGTCCACGCTTATCATTTTAGCACATTTCTGACAAGTAGCTTTGGAGTATTTTTAAGTGCAGGCCCAGTCATGCCTTCATCCTACATCCAAAACTTGAGCATGTGTCCGAGGAACATAGCACTCATTCCCATTACCTCATGGCTTGAGTTTCGTAATAAACAAGCTTGTAATTATGTCTTAATTTTAGGGAGACGCTGCTTTTGAAACTGTGCACCCAACCAATAGGGTGGACTGGAAGATGTATATTGCCACAGCTTCACTTCAAAAATGTATTTCAGAACAACGGTGTCACACACAAGCATGTTTCTCAAAAGCACCGCTTTTTTAGGTGCTGGACTACACAGTGGAAAGGGTTTGTAAAGGCTCCACTTGGGACCTCTGAGCAGAAGCAGGAAACCCATTATGTGCTCACCACAAAGACACCTGCCATACGTTCTAGCTGTGACCTGCCAGGACAGCTCCATGGAAACCACATGCAGTTAAATCCTGCAGCTCGTTTGCTAAACAGGGCAGGCCATCACGGGGCATCACACCGATGCGCCCGGGCACTGTGACTCCTGGTCCCCTTCCAGGCCTTAGTCCCCCTTTCCCTCCCCCAGCCGGCCGCCCCGCTGCCTCTCGGCTGTGTGTGCGCGGATGGATGCAGGGGACGCTCCTCGCGGCTCCCCGCTGGGCCGAGCTGGGGCCGCGGCCGCCCGGACCAGCGTACCGTTTCGCCCTGCGGCCACATGCCCCAGGGCAGGGACACCAGGGACGGCCACCCCCTCCCGGACCCGACGGTCACTTACGTTGGGGGCGGGTGCCGCCGGGAGCGCTGCGGACCCCGGCCCGCATCCGACGGGGGCGCAGGGCGGGCAGGGAGGGGGGCCGCCTCCCTGTCGGTGTCAGAAGGGTGCATATTTGCAGGGAAACCGGGCGTTTATTCCACTGTGTAGGAGCAGAGGGGCCCGGTGGGCTGGGGGAGTGGGAGGGGGGCGGCGGTGCCCGGGAAAGGGGCGAGGAGCGGCCGCGACGTGCCCGCTCCCCGCTTGCCTGGCGGATCCGCTCACCGGCGGCTGCCGCGGGCCGCCGTGAGTCACCCCCGGCCGCCGCAGCCTCCGCCGAGCCGCGGCGTTGGCAGCCAGACGAGCCGCGCCGCGGAGCCGCCGCTGTCCTCGGATGAACCCGGCGGGGCTGCCAGCGCCAGCCGAGTGCGCGCAGGGCGAGAGCCGGGGCTGTGCCGGCGCGGCGGCGTGCGGCACCCCATCGCCGGGGATGGCGGAGACGGGGCGGGGGGCGGGAGCGGGTGGGGGCGAGCCCCTCGGCGGCCGGGCCTGAAAGGTAAGCGTGGGACAGGGAAGGTGCGGCGGGGGTATGGTCACAGAAAGGGCATGGAGCGGTAGGGGGATGGGGGGGCGCTGCCCCCCGGGCCGCCGGTCCCCGGGGAAGCGGCTGAGGCTGCCCGGAGCGCGGGGAGGGGTCAGCGCGGCCGGGCCGGCCGGCCCGATGGGACGGGAGGGGAGGCGAGAGCCCCTCCGTTCCAGGAAGTGTGGGGGGATCCCTCCCGACAGCGGGGATGCTCATCGGTGCGAATGGCAACCATCCCCCGGCCTTGTTATTAAAACAATAAACCAACAGCATCCTCTGCCCCGCGGTGAAAGCTCCGCTCCTCTGGGGCGGAAGGTGCACCGTGACCCACCAGCTGTATCCCCCCGGCTCCCCCCGCCGCCCCCGCGGGGAGCGCAGGAACCCGGGCAGATGCCTGCCGTGCCTCGACAGCCGCGGGCAGGGACCCCCAGCGCCGCTGCCGCACTGCCACCGGCGTGTCCCCGAGGTGGCCCGACCGGGGGAGGGGGGTGGGGGGTGGCTCATCGCCAGCGTCTTCCTTTGCTCCCACTTGTCATCTTTAGTTTCTCTTTACTTCTCCGCTGCCTGCCCTCCCCATCCCCGACGCTGGAGCGGGCGGGTCCCTAAGGACGTGGCAGGTTGCCCAGGCGAAAGCACGGAAAATTTCAACCCCCGGGAAGACACCGTCCGCCCTGTGCCCCTGTCCCGGGCGGCCCCGGCGGAGCGGGGGCGGTGGAGAGAGGTGGCTCCGCTCCCCCCGAGGAGCCGCGCTGAGGGCGGGATGCCGCCGGGAAGCGCTCGGCGTCGGGGAGAGACGGGAAAGGGCTCTTAAGGAAACTGTCCCTCGGGGAGGTGAGAGGGGGACGAGGCGGGGGGGGCGGAACGGAGCCCTTCTGTGCCCCGGGAGGGAGAGTCCCATCCGCACACGCAGCGCAGGGGGTGGCGGTGCAGCAGGTGCCTCCGGGCCCCTTCGCTTCTTCCCCGCTCCGTCCCTGAGAACGGCGCCCGGAGACGACACCTTAACAGCCGTCATAATTAAAAACAACAACAACAAAAACCCCCTGTGCGTGGCCTTAATGAGCCTTTACACACATTCCCCGCCCGCTCCCTCCCCCGCCCCCCAGTGAAGGGCACTGATGATGCGCACTCCCCTGCTCGCCGAGAGCGCAGCCTGATGAAAGGACTTTATCCTCGAGTGACTCCATCGCTCGCTCCTCCTCCTCTCCCCAGCCCGCCGGCCGCCTCGCTTCGCTCCCAGCCCTAATTGGGCTCTGGCTAATATGATTAAAGCCCAGTTAAATGTTTCTTGATAAATCTTGTCAAGAGAGGATCCCCCCCGCCCCCTCCCCGCGGGCTGTCAGAAGCCCGGTTACAGACAGGACGTGCCCGGCTCCTGCTGTTCGCACTCGGGTGGGAAGTTGGCATTGCATAATTGTGCCTTTAACGGGGCTGCGTTGGAGCCGCTCCTGGGGATTGTTCCCCTCCAGGCCGGGCTGGCTGATAAGAACCGCCCGTGGCTTTTATGTAACACGTTAGGATTTGGTCTCGGTCCCAAAATCGCACTGTTTCTTTAGCCTTTCATTACATCACTCCCCCCTCCCCGCTCCCGCTGCCGAGCTCTCAGTATCCCGTTCGCTCTTTGCTCGCTGCGAGCCGGCCAGGCGCGATCGCCCCTGCGGCGGAGCTGCGCGGGGGCGGGAGGTGCGCGCAGCGGGAGGTGCGGGCAGCGCTGCGGCACTGCGGCCCCGCCACCGCCCACCCCCTGCCCGGGTAAAGCCCCGCTGCCTCGGCTCCTCTCTTCGCTCCCGGAGCCCTCGGGAGAGGCTCTCCCGTTGCTGCCCGCCGTCGTGCGGGGCGCCCCGGCCCCCCGCAAGCCCTGCGGCGGTGCCCATTGCAGCGAGCGCTCTCTCACCTTAACCCGCGTCTGTTTTATGGTGGTTACACTCTAATGGGGCTCAGGGGTTACACCCCACCTGCCTCCGTTATCACTCGGGGAACCGGGCTGAATCCGTAGGAACTGGGAACCAGGAGGCGGTGGAGGAGGGCAGGGTGGCTCCCGCGGGCCGCGAGCGGTGCGCCCGGGCTCCAGTGCGGGTCGGCTCCCCCCGCCGCTGCGGGGGTGCTCGTTGTTGGTGCGGTTGGCTCGCTCTCTTTTTTGGTTTACAGTTTTCTTTGGAGGTGCCGAACTTCGACCGGGGCTTTTCGGAGGCGTTTGGTGGTTCTTGCTTCAGCCGTACTGGGCTTCGGGGATGCGGGAGGGGGGGGTGTAGTTGTTTGGGGGGGATGGGGACGGCTGTTCATTGCCCCGTCGAGCCGAGTATAGCCAGGGACTGGAAGCTCTCCGGTCTGGGGCTGGAGGTGACATTTCCCGACGGCCCACCGGGCCCCGGGCTCCAGCCCGCACCCCTCCGCTGCCGCCCGTACCGCCGCGGGGACGGACTGGTGCTGCTGCACCGCGTTCCCACGGGGGACACGCACTGCCTTCACCTCTGGGAAGCGGGGGCACAGCCCACCGAGAGACACGGACCGACTGCCTCAATTCCCGGCCCCGGGGAGGGTGAAGTGCCCCTGAATCCCTCCCGCTCGCCTCCGTTTCAGCCGCGCAGGCCGCTCCGCTCCGTGCCCGGGGCTCGCCGGGGGCAGGCGGCCGCGCACTCGGGGCCGCGGGGAGGGCTGGGGCAGACAGCGGAGGAAGAGGGGCAAAACCAAACAAACGAAAAATCACTCCCCAGCCCTGGGGAGCGCAACTCCAGCAAAGGCGCCCGTTCCCTGGGCAGAGGGAAACCCGAGCCAAGGGGGAAAAAGGAGATCGCCCTCCTCGCCGAGCCCTGCTGCAGCCTGGCCGCCCAGCGCTACCGAACCCCCCCCGGGGCGGGCAGGGATGGGACAGAGCCCCCCCGGGGCGGGCAGGGAGCTTCTCCGCGCTCGTTAGCCCCAGCTGGGGACGCTGGTCCCCCTCGGGCGAGGTCTGAGCCGTGGTTTGAGGATGGTGCCCTCTCCCCTCCCCTCCCCTGTGTCCCCCCCCCGACCGGGCGGGAGAGTTTGGGTTTGTGCGAGACCACAAGAGCTGCGGCCCCTTCGCCCCGAGGCTGTTGATTTACCCGAGAAGAGTCCCAAATAAGAAGCTGTTTGTGCTCTAGCTGGAACGCTGGAGGCTTTCTAAGAATGACGCTTTTCTTACTTGGGTTGGTTTTTTTTTTTTCAATTTAATTTTATTTTTATTGGTACATCGAACCAGCCTACAGCATTGCTGGCGTCTTTCCACCAGGTGTCTGAGGCTCAGAGGAAAATTCAAATGAATCTTAAAATTATGAGACAGTTTCCCTCCCATCTCCTCCCAAATAAAATCATTATAAGAGAAAGAATTGGTACAAACTGGCCAGGAAGGGATTCAAGATGGAAGCAGAAAAGCACCTTCACTTCACCAGAGGGGTGAGGACCCAGAAAGGCCTTCCGCAGGCGGGAAGGGATCAAAGCAGCTGGAAGATGTAATTCGGTTTCTGAACCAGCTTCTGAGATGTGGTTACCACCCACAGCAAGGGACTTGACCCCGTGATCCAAAACATCCCTTCTGATCCTCTTCCTATAAAATAATAATTTGCCTTTCTATACACTGAAAGAATCTCCAAGTACAGTGCACACATTAAACTATCCTGCTTTGCGTAGGTACAAGTCCATACTTCCACTTTACAGCAGAGTTAACTGGTTTGCTCCAGGGTTCACACTTGGAGCTGGGGGCACTCGCTCGGTCGTGACACCCAGAGCTCAATTCACCACCCAGCATTGCTCCCTTCACTGAGGTCCCAGATGAGACCAGTGTGGTTAGAAAGTGTGAGGAGGTTACCTGCAAACACAAGGAGCTGCTTTGCAAGGTCCAGGAAATACCAATTCTGGATGTTGTTTTAAAGCTAAGTATACAGTGTCAGGAAACATACCTGGAACTGGAGGGTTTAGGTTTTAGACTCTCAGTGTTTGACTGTTATAATTATTTAACTAAGCTCCATTTAGTCTTGATAAGTAACCCCTGTTACCTTTAGAGGAATCCTGCTGTACTTACTGAAAGATTTCCTGCTTACCTGACTTACAAAAGCAATAGTTTTCTTCCTGAATAAATGGAGAGGACTGGCAGATCCTCATGCTTTCGATGTAGACAGAAAAACCTAGACTCAAATCTACTGGCTTTTCTTATGCAAATCTTCTCACAGGATTAGAAGTGAAAGTAAACAGCAGTCCAACCTTAAGATCTTTTTCTTTTTAGAGGCAGCCTGTTGTATAAATCTGAAACAGAAACTGTTTTCATTTGAAGATCAAATAGAAGCTATCTAGTGAAGCTGACAAACAAGGGCAGAATAATCTGTTTGCATTTTTGGGAAATGGATACCTCTGGTTTTGTTTCAAGGCAAGTAACTTTTAAATAATATTTAACGAAATAATTGACCTTGATGTTTAAACTACAACTTCCTTCACGTCATTAAGCACATTGGTTTTTTAAAAAAATGTTTAGTATCTGAACTCTGGCATTCATTCTGCTTATCTCATAATAATATTTGTTTCTTGTGGAATTTTGTTTGATGAACTCATCAGTAAAAGAGGAGAGGAGTTCAGAACAACATGAGCTTTAGAGTTCATTTATATTTTTTTCCCTCCATGAAAAATAGCAAAAAACCCCCAAAACATGCAGACTGACTTTTCAGGAATAATTTTTCAGGTGGAAGGAACAAGAGGAAGCTTTGTGCAGCTGAACCATAAGCCTCGGGACAAACTGTGTTCTTTTAGCATATATTCTGCCTTTTAAAACACATTGCAATCCTTGACTACAAAAAAAAAAAAAAAGATTTTGTGGAATTCATCCTCATGATAATTAGGGTCTGAGTCTGCTTTTGAAACGTGAGAGAAATGGAACTAACTGCACAAAGTGTGTCTATCACATAAAGCTTTTAGGACAGCCTGATTCACACTATATCCTGCTCTTTGTTCAACTGACAGATTTCCAACTGCAGAAGGAGGCACGTATCTGGGGGCTGCTATTATCTAAGCTAAATATGTACATTTTGGATCAGTCCTATTTTATTTGAATACTCACAACTTCTGCTTGGGGATCTTAAGCATGAAAGGGTTTCAGAGCTGTGCATTTTATTAGCTATCCATCAGTCTTTGTACACAGACAAAGGTGCATAAACATAAACATTTACTAGTCTCTCTACTCTGCAGGAGTTCAGAAAATCATATGCAAAATTATTTCAAATAAAAACAAACAAGCAACCAAACAACATACATATTACCATACAAGAAAGCAGGCAAACAAACGGGGGGGGGGGGGGGAGGGGGGGGGCGGAAATAAAGGCAATAAATTAACATGCAGAGTTCAGCTTAATTTTTATTTGGCTGTAAATGAAAAATATCATGGCAGCAGTTGATATTTTGATTTTTTTTTTTTTAAAAGTTACGTGATCCTTGAATTACAAAACACTGGTATCTACCTAAACACTGTTGTATAGCCTGCACGTCATGTACTCATACACAGATGAAAGCCCTTTCTTTATCCTTACTGGCACATATTTTTTCTCTTCAATGAGTTCCTACTTTCAATATGTGGACAGATGAGGAATGGGGTTGCTTTAATCCCAACAAAGGACATGTAGCTGACATTTCCACTCATTAACAATATTTGAATTCCCTCCCCCATGCACAAACAGTCAGCTCAATAATGATTGCCGGTCCAGGATCTAGAGAACATGGTGGTGTTACACAACTGGAGATGTGACGTTATCTGGCAACCTGAGCAGGGTCACACTGATCATGGGACAATACAAATTCTGTGCCAGGCATCGTGTTGATGCAGGTTGTCTCAACTTCACGAAAACATCACGCAGTGAAGGCAAGCACAAATTAAGTGGCAGACTCATCTCCCATCTCAGTATTATCCTCTCTCTCTTCCTCCTCTGTGGCAGAACTGGCACCTCAGAGCATCCTAGTGCTGTCCCTTAAGCTCTGGTTCAGCTCCTCAGCCCCACATACAAGGCACCAGTTGACTGACTGGCTAACCAGCCGTGTCTGACACAGGGGCAGCACCCGCGTCAGGAGAGACAGTGTGTGTTTGCAAGAGGTATAGCTACCGGGCAGTTTCTGTTGCCCCCTTACTATAACCCCATGCTGTGGCTCCACACCAGCAAATGAAGGGAGGAGGCACCCCCATCCCTATGGGGCTATTGTGCAGTTCTCCTGTCCACACAGGCTTCCTCCATGCCCACCAAGATGTATTTTCACCACTTTTGTGCTTACGCAACTACTGCTTTTCAGTTTTACAGGGAACCAGAACATGACACCTGGGGACTGGCGATGGCCATTCTTAACCTGAGATGCTATAAATGCTGCAACAGAGTGGCAGTTGTCATTCATCTATAGTTACTTGCAGAAGCTGCTGGTGCGGTTTTGTGTTTGGTTTTTTTTTTATCAGCTACAGGGAAAACACAGTACAGTAACTCTTCCCAGTGAGTTGGGTGCTGTCCCTACGGTAAGTCACATCAGACCTATGACCTGTGTGTTTTGTGGCATGCAGCTGACACCCAGCTGATACGTCTTTTCCCGACAGCTGAACACAGCCTGCAACATACTGGCAGTGACAGGAGATGGCATTTCAGGCATACCAGGTAGACATGCTCATACCATCTTCTGCTACTCTGATGGTGATTTATGAGGAACCCACGTGGCATATTGCCTCAGCCCTGGGACTGAACTACATCTCCTCAACACAGATTTTAAGCAGGGAGCTGTGCAAAACCAGGCTTGTCCGTGAGAATGAATACACTCCTTCCCTGTTCCCCTGAAGACAATTTACCTTGAGATTGTGCTGGAACTTGGGAAATTCCCTCACCCCAGTACTCATACCAGCTGCCCTCATACCAGTTTAGGGAGCCAGTAACAATGACTGTCCTAAATTTCATCAATCTCTGGTTGTCTTGCTTTAACATCTTCTGTCCTAAAAATCTCTTCTTATCAGGTACAGGTATTCTTTGTATCCGCTGCTGAACTAGTATGGAGCATTTCTGCACACTGCAAAACAGCCACAAAATATTTCCCCTTGTATATCAGTGCCAAATTCAGTGGTTCTTATGGAGATCATGTCAGTCAGCTTGTAAAGCTCTGCGGGGTCTGTAGGTAACATGTTATGCCAACGCCTCTGTCTGTTGCTGCTTCCCTGAGTTTAAACAAAATCTGTCTGGGTACATTTCCTTACCCTTTCCTCCAGACATACCTCTGGCTCTGTCAGAGAGCCCTGAGGAAGCTGAAACCACGATGAAGGTGCTAGCAGTGTGAATACCTAGAGGATTAAGACTACTAGCCACTGCAGCATGTCTCTTCTGCCTGCAACTTACTAAAGCAGAAAAGTCTTGTGGCTGATGTGTCCTCCGCTTCACTGGGTTACGTGACACATGCCAAAAAATGTGTCAACCCACTCCCCATCTCCTCAGCATTATTAGCCTAAGGAAGGAAACACAGCCAAAGAACACACACACAACTTTGACAGGTTCTGCCTAATCCACCCACATAATGACATTTCTTATGCTAAGTGCCAGAGCGGTGTAGGGAGGCCACTGCCTGTACCAGCTGCTGGCAAGTCAAAGTTAGTTTCATGGTTATGTTTAAGAGATAGCCTGACATTACATTAAGAAGTCTTTGGCTCCTGTGGTGCAGCGCTCAGAGAATGACATCAAAAGCCTTCCTAATTCACCCTCCGGGTCATTTGATTATAGGCATGGCACAGAGCCCTGCTGCCCCAGGAGACCGTGAGTCACAACGACATCCGTGACTATCCTCTTATTCCACGGAAGGAAGTAATGTGCTTTGAGCATAGAACAACCAGGAGTAGATTACATCCTTCCTCGTGTCAGCTTAGCCCTACTGGCTGTCGGGGCAGGCACTGGAGGGGCAAGAGCAGCCTCTCATTTTCCAGCCTCTCTCCTCCCCACCCCTACCTCAGCAAAGCTGTTCTTCCCCATGCTGGGACATGTGTGGGCAAACCACACGAGAGGGTTTTGCTTAGTCAGGCAAGGAAGAGGATGCTCTGGCTCTCTTCGCCGATATGGTACAGAGTTACATCACGTGGTGAAACGTACGTCTCTCCTCCAATGGGACAGGCATATCTGATCATAAGGATAATGTGTGTTCTCCGTCCCTTGGCATTTGTCCTTGTCATTAGACTATCTGTTTCTGATTTATTTATTTTCAGGCAGTCATCTGCACCCTAGCTCCCTCACTTGGGCACATGGGGCAAACCACAGACTTACCCTTAAGCTACACAGAGAAATAAAATCAGAAACAGACTAACCACAAAAATCAATAGCAAGGGGCAGAAAGCACATGATTGGACACTGCAGTTCCCTCCGGAGATCCATCTGCCTCAAAATGTGATGTAACTAGGCTCACGTACCACATCTGCAAAGGGGGGTAACAGGTCTCTCTTCATTACCTGACTCGCGGGGTAGAACTAGGATAGCTTGGAGAAGTCAAGGCACATTTTAAAATAATTTCTAAAGAAGAAAATGAAGTCCGGTTTGTGTTTGCAGAGCTAAAGCAATCGCTTTCAAGTCTGATGTGACTCCTGTTAGTGTTATTGTTGCTTCCTAGAATTTAGGCTTGAATTTGGCAGAAGTCAGGAAGCAAAGGCATACACAGAACCACTTGTGAGAACCAGTGTGTCTGTGTGCATGGGCCAATTCTTTCCTGACTAAACACAAGTCACGGGGCTGCTGGGTAAAGCGGCATATAAGACGGCAGTCAGACATGTGTAGGCTAATACCCATGAGGCAAGGCTATTTAAGGGGGCATTTTACCTTTTTTTTTTCTTCTACAAATAAACACAACCAGATAATGAACCACATCTCCCAGTACCATTAAAATACATGTATTATATTCCATAACTGTTCCTTCTTTGTCTCCCAAAAGTCGCATCATTGCCTGGGAGGGAGTGTCAAGGCATTAATCAAAAATGGATGAGCAGTACAAGAAATGAAGGCCAAGCAGATGAGTATAAATAGCCTCCTGCATATCCAGAATACAGGAGCTGTCTGAAAACATTGTGATTACGGTCAATACACTCAATCCACACACACAGACAGTGTGCACAGCTGTCATTCCTATACTGAACATTATATGAGATAGCCTGTGGTTCTGCAGCCCCTCATCAGGTGTGCAATGTGAAGTTGCTCATGTGATAGACCAGACAATGGAGAAACCCTCCAGACAGAAACCTCTACTTGTTTTTGACTAGGAAGAATAAATCTTTCCTTCTTTTGGAATCCACAGAAATACAGATGCAAAAGCAGGATGTGGATAAATGAGAGAAGATAAGGTATTGCTCCTGCAAGCAGAACATCCTGTCTTTGAGATAGGTGAGTACTTCCAAACTTTCCAAATGTTTCATTGCCCTTCAGTTAGATCATAGATCTGCCCCTCTCTCCTTCCCAGGTACCTTCCAGTATTTTAAGTCATAACAGAAGCAAGTAGAAAGCAGAAGTTAGTCTTGAAAAAAGAGATGAGACAAATAAAGGGAAAAAAAACCCCAAACGAGGATGCCCTAAATTCCATAGTCAGCTTCCCAGACACTGTCACAGAATTCCGCATATCTCCATGAAGACTTGGCCGATTCTGGTTGATCATTAGCAGAACTTGGTGCAGCTGTATAAACAGCAGATTTCTACACCTACAGGGCTTCGTTCATTTCCTCCAGTGAGGTTTTTAATTTGACTGGCAGCTGGCCTATCTGGGCAGCTGATAAGGGAAAAAAAAATCACCTCCTGTCTTTACATCTCCATTGCCTTTCCTCTGGTTCTCATCACAGAAGGGTACGAAGAATTAAAGAGCTCTCAATACATTTGTAGCCAAATATTTACCCTAAGCGAGGTAGATTATATTTGCTTACTGTATCCATTGCCATGCTGGCATGTGTTCAAGACTGTCTAACTCCTTAGAGTACTATTGAATACTTTAGGGGGAAAAAAAAACAAACCAAACTTTGTTTATAATGAACTGTTTGCCAATGAGTGCACATTCGGTGTTGTCCAGGGTGTACTAGCTCTTGAGCTCACATGCCTGGTGTTTGGGATAGCACTTCATCTAGCTTCACAAACACAGCTTCGGGGACAGTCCTGGATATGGCCAATTTACCTTAGTCTTTTGCAGGATTATCCAGAGTATTCTGAAATTCTCTCAGGCATTTCACTGAGAGAAAATGTAATTAAAAAATGTACAGAGGAAACATACTATTTCAGAAAATACAGCTTGGTCTCAATCAGCATGCTTTTTTGAGAGCATACTTACTTTGACAACATTTTTAATGGAGACAAATTAAAATAATATTCACATACAGTAATACTGTTTTCCTTAAAGTGAAATCATTTAAGTGTTCCTTGTTTCATTTAATTTTGTTTTTAACTTTATAGCATTCATATAATTAACATTTTTCCTATTAAACTGAATATTTTGATGTCATTATAACTTTCGGGCTTTCTCGTGTGAGAATGATTTGACATTTATGGAACACTTGCATCATGTCAAATATATCTTTCCCTGAATTTTCAATCCATTTAGCACCTTCACTTTTTTCCCAAGTGTTGGAATTTCCCATAGAATGGAAATTCTGTTTCCTGACCAGCTCTGCTAGAATTTCTTCCTCTATCAAAAAGAAATAGGGGAGGGTGTCACAAATACACAACCGTAAACTTGTCAGGATACATTTCTCATTGTTGGCTCATATGTTGCCCTCTTTTGGTAGCTTTTGTACTGTACTACACATAAAAATTTTAACAACTGCCGTAGCAACTCAGCATCCAAAGGGGACTGAGTGCTGAATGTTAGAACTAAGTAACGGTATGAGAAGAGCAATAAGTTGCAAGTTAAGCACTTGAACTAGCTTGTAGAGACATCCTATTGGGAGAGAAAAAGCACTAGGGAATGAATGAAGCAGTGCAAAATAAAACTGGGCTATCAAGGGCAATGAGAAAGAAGAAAAAGGAGAAGGATCTGTAGATACTCATGTGAATAATTTAACCCTGTATCCTGATTTCCATCCTGTTATGATAAACATGACTTTCAAGTATTTGTTTGATCAAGATTTGTAAAGGAAAGCTCTACTCTAATCATCATTCCCTTGGTCTTTCCCTGTTGCTTTTTTTCATAATCTATGCAGGGGTTTTATGAAATTCTTACGGGTATTGACTAGTCAAGCCCAAAGAGTGCCTGCTAGCTTTCCAAGACTAAATCCCTGCCAGAGTCAACACTCTTATTTTCCCTATTAAATTTCTGAAAGATAAAATTAAATATTACATGTTCTTTTACATGGTGTTTTGCTAATACTAGTTAGAAAATCATGTGATACTGATTGCATTATAAATCTAGAATCATTATTAAAATGAAACACTGAAGTGTTATTTTTTCCTAAAGACAGTTATTTTCTACTATTTCTGAGCAAAATTTATTAAAGAAACCTTCAGTCTGTGTCAATGTTTAAAAGAGTTTAAGGAGCTGGCTATTCACCTTCTCTTGACTTTCAAAAAGAATTGAGTACTAACTCCCCCAAAATGCCATTCTTAGAGAACAAACTGCTCTCTACTTCAGATAATTCTCAGTTATAAGCACAATAAATGGTTACACAGAAGAGATATTCCCATTGTATCTGTGATCCCAGTTCAGCATTTCACAGCCCGATTCTTTAAAGATTAATTTTCCTTGGTTTGAAAATCAGTATCGGGAATTCAGCCTCACAAGAACTCTTTTATGAACAGTCGCAGAGGTGATTTCAGAGCTCAGAAGGGAACCATTTCTTCCATCTTGAATTGTGGAGCTTTTGTGGTGGCTCTGTATGATCAGGAATTCTTGGGATAGGGAAGAACTCCCAGCCTTGCAATGTAAAGACATAAATCTATGCTTTATAGGCATTCTCTGCTGCTTTATTCAAACCTATCCTAAACCCTCCAGCAATATGAACTCCCCTTGAAAGACCATCTGACAGCCTTCCAATTTTTACCTTAAAAAAAATACACTCAAAAGGCCTGAGTTCGCTGCCTTCCTCCCTTTCAGTTAAATAATACTGGCTGGTTTAAGCCTTTGCAGACCTTTGTTCCATGTGTAAGAATACAGCAGCCCAGCCTCACAGAAATACATGACTGCCTGCTGATTTTGATGCAGTCAATATGCACCTTTTAGTGGCCAAGAGCTCATAACCTTTTGTTACATTTCCTCACAGGTCTAACCAAACCCCTTCTGCTCCAGTCTAATGAAGGGCATAAACACGTGCACTGTTTAAGCTGATATATAGTTCTTTTTTTAAAGCCACCTAGCAGGGCTATAAAGGGGAGTTGTAAATCAGTAGTACAGCTCATGCACTTTAAGTTAAGTTTATGCTTAATGAGATGCTGGGTTTGAGCCTCAGTCCTTCCCCCAAAGTGATTTCTCCAGCCTTTGAATTGTTGTGGAATTTCTTCCAGCTCTTTCCAGTCAGTCAGTGGCTGGCAACATTGAACACAGAGCTGAATGCAATAACACAGAGCTTTACATGTGAACTATTACCTCCTTGCTTCGTGACACGTATCTGTTTGTGCACAGCCTTTATCACTATGCAAATTCACATCTCACTCCCATCTGATCTGCTGTCCACTATACCTTGAAACTCAGCAATATTGATGGCCAGGACATCAACATTCAAATATATCTTCTTTTCTTTTTTTTGGCTGTCTTTTTTTTTTTTTTAATGAGTTGTTTGGGTGGTATTTTTTAGCCAGCTTTCTAATATCTGCCTGTCCTTTGATATCATTTATCTGCTGTCTCCTGTTTGCATTCTTTCCTGGTTTAGTATCATCAGCACATTTCAGTATTGTGCTGTTTACCTCTGCTTTGAGATTACCATAAAGATATTAAATAGGACGATGCCCGTCAAAAACCCCTGCCATGACCCACAAAACATTTCTACAAGTTAGGATAACACAGCAATTGATCATTGCCCTTTGTTTACATTCTTTCTCCCATTTCAGTCTACACAGCAGTGTTCTCCGCCAAAACAATTAAAGTTCTTTCAACAAGAATACCTGAAACAGTAGCAAATCACATATTCAGTGCTCCCTCTATCCACTCTCTTACACTCCCACCCAGTCTGTTTCTCTCTCAGTTCACTTGTGCATGCTACCCTGCTTGCTTGACTTGGAGCATGCTGACCGTAGCCTACAGCCTTGATCCCCAGATCTATAATATACAGAACACAGTGTTGCATATTAACATGGAAGGTATGTTTAATAAACTTTATCCTTTCCAAGCCCATCCTGCTTGCTGCTTCTGATACTATTTGCCTCAGTGTTTCCTTGGGATTAGTGGATGACTTAGCTGTATGAAGTAAGAAGCATTTGCCCTAAAATGTTTAAGATATTTTCCTTAGTTTATGAATTTTGAGGCCAGAAAGGACCATTAACTCATCCTGTCTAACCTCTTATATGTCACAGACTACAGCATTGCTGTGTTGCCCATATACCAAGCCAAATAATTTCTGTTTGGCTGACACATTTTCCAGACAGGGATCCAGTTTTGATATGTACACTATCACTTTCTTGGGCAGTTTGTTTCAGCAGTTCATCACCCTCACTGCTACAAATACAAGCCTTATGGCTTGCTTAAATTTGCTTGCCTTACATTTCCACCCACTGATTCTTGTAATATATTCATCTGATGCAAGACACTTTTTTCTTGTTGTGAAGGTAATTATACACTATAATCCAGTCATCTCATTTTGCTAAGGGAAACAAAGCATATTCTCCAATCTACAAGCAGTTCTTATGCCTTGTCTCCCACCCTTTTTTAGATTTCTAGCACCCACAGCACTGTAACACACTGCTAACTCATTCAAAGACTACATTAATCCTCTTTCATACCATTAGACTGAGTCCCATGTCCAGTTGTTTCCCCACAATGATACCAAAGCCTTTTCAAGCACCAGCCTTGCAATACAATTTCTAGTGCATCAACACAGACACTGTTAGTGCATGACTTCAAATTCATCTTGTCTGCAGAGGTCCCGCTCACCTAATGTGGTCTGCTCCATCTTCATAATTTATTTACCATTCCATCAACTTTAATTTCCTCCCTAATTTACTAAGCATTGTTTTACTAGGGATGTACCTGTCTCTCAGTCATTAAGGACAATTTTGTAGCCTGCGAGGAGTAACACCCATTTCTGCAGACTGACTCCAGAGCTTTCATTCAGAGCTGACAGCTTCTTTTTTGACATCTATCAGTCAGTTCTTAATCCACTCAGCAGTCACTCAATAGCTATTGTACAGCATCCATTTTTTTAAGTGCTTAAACAGAGAAAGCAAACAGGTGTATTTGAATGCTGAAAAAACAGACTTAGAGCCTAAATCCTGAAAAGTGTTAGAGTCTAATCCCCATCAGTGCCTAAAGACTTACAAGCATGCAGACTTCTGTTTTAGGTCCTCAGTTATGAAACCTCATGCTTTGTATATTTTTCTGTTGATATTAGTCTCTCATATCTGTGAAAGACAAAACTTAGACATCACAGCAGTTGGATAGACCACACATTTTCTTTTCTAGTCACACACACTCAGAGCTTTCCTTTTGTTTCTTTGCACCTCCACAGGTAACTAAGTGTAAATCTGTTCGATAATACTTGTAATATTATTGGGTGTGGATTATGCAGCTTTAGGGACTTTTATCCATATATTCAAATATCCTAAGTATTCCCTCATCTGTTTCTATCAATAGGATTTATTTATTTGTGTCACAGTGTTTCTTTCTTGTTAATTGCTTCAAGTTATTTTATGTAATTAAAGACAGATGGTAAAGCAAAGTTCAGTATCTCATCCATTTGTTAATCAGTGGCTTATGCAGCTCTATAAATGTAGCAGGGATGTTATGATTTTGGGGTTTTGTGTGCTTTAAATTAAATACTGGGACCAATTCCTAGTTACACTGAAGCCAATGACAAAAACTGCCATTGACCAGGATCTCACAGTGGGAGACTATGGATGGGGAAAGCTGCGAGCCAGCTCAGTGTGGTGTTTATGCTTTATAGAGGCATACAGTTTGCCTGCCCTTAGACCCAGGTCTCACCATGGACATTTGCATCAGTATCTTCCACAGTGTCGGTGGGAAACGAGTGGCCAGGTGAGGGCGTTAACGAAGACATTTGTTCTCTTGACTTTGTGGAAACCCGTTTCTGGTCTCAGCATTCTTTGGGTTTATTCTATTTTGGGGGAATTTTTTTTTTTTTCCATATGCCAGAGAGCAAAACATCTGTTTTCATTAAGGACATCTTGTTCTTCAGATTAGAGAAAATCACCAAGAAAGGGAGAACAAATAAAAGTCTCCAGAGGAGAAAGAGGCCCACCACGTGCTCCCCCTGGGTAGCCATCTTGAACTGATTCACAGCGTTGCCTTCAGCCGGCAGCCTGCGAGCAGCCCCGTGCATCCTGCCTCCTTCTCTCCTGTGCAGTCCATGCACCACTCACTTCATACCCAACCACGGGTATATTTTACCCCAGCTACATTTTTTCTCCAGATCTATCTGTAGACTGCTCTCCTCACTTTGAAGTCCACTGGCAGGCTGTAGTGTACTGTATTATTTTGATGTCCTTATCTTTTTTCTTTCATAAAGAAAGATTAATGGCATTCTTGTTGGTTTGCCTGTCTGCCGCCTGTGCTCACACACTAACAAGAGGAGCGAGTGTACCCTTCACACGGCCAACAGTGGCAGCAATGGGTTTCTCACTAACTTGCTTCTCATCTGTTTGTTCCCATCTTTCAGTCCAACAAGCAATTTGGCTTTATCTGGTTTGACTCAGTACCAGCCTGCTCCTATTGTTTCACACATTCTTGCATTTCCACTAGAGTATGTGACTGACAGAAATGCAATTCCTCAATTAGACTACAAGGGGTGTGCTGGGAATCGCAAGTCAGCCTAAGGATTTATGTGCTACACCAAATTATCGTAACTGACACAATAGTTCCAGCAAGCAAGTTTGGAAATACCAGAATCTCCCCCATCCCCTCTCCACCCCCACCTTCCGTGGGAAGGCCAGATTATAGAGAATAAGGATTTCTCATCGCTACCGTGAGTCATGCTCACACTGAGCACATGGCTGGTGAGGTCAGCGACAAGGGTTACTGGGCCTGGACTATAGAAAAAATGGATTCTGCTAAATAACAGCACAGTTAGAGTAACATGAAAGAAGAAGAGGAATGCAGCAGCCACTAAGGCCCCTAAACCACAGGCTGAAGGGAAGCAGAGATGGACTCATTCTTCTCGGAAGAATGAGCAGAGACAGGTGGCATGGGACACTGCTCCTTTATTCACCTAACCTTTTGGCCCTTAGCATAAACTTTTATTTTCATCTCCGTGAATGTTCACAGAAACAACAAATTCACCTATTTTTCTCAGCCTAGGATGGGATTTTTAAAAGTGTTAGCACCACTTCTCATTCTCAGGAACAATAAATGGCTAATTTCTGCCAAGTAGGTGTGATACATAATCCCTATTTAAAAAGTAGATATTCAACTTTAAGCACATGCTTAAGTCCCAATAAAGACAATGCAATTTAAGCAAAATATAATTCAGCATGTGCTTGCTTGAGTGCTTTAATCAGGTCATGACCAATGAAGGATTACACACACCAGCAGTCCAGCAGTGGATTGCAGGATGGCACTTAGATCGCTGAGTCTACTACAGCAGGTGCTTTTTTTCTTTCTTTTTTCTTTTTTTTTTTGTGATTGTTCCTGTAAAACAAATTTCATCCTTCAGGAATCCAGCTGCATTTGGCACCTATTGTAAGAAATGACAGTTGAAAATCCCAGACTACTTCAACCACAGAGAAAAAGAATCTTCTAATGCTGATGTTGAAACACAAGTTTCGGTTTTAAAGGTTGATTGTTCTTTTTTCTTTTCTTTTCTTTTTTTTTTTTTAATTGTTAAATGCTAAAGCAGCAAGCAGACACACTTTACAGTCTATTGCATCGGGCTCTTTTTCAGTAGGTTGGCTCCTGCCAACAGCAGGTTCGGAACTGCCAGTTCTAATTGAAAACTTTATTTTAAAGGTACATTTCACAGTTTGTTCATGTCACCCTGAGAAACTTCAATTGCTGGGTTGAGCAAATTGATACAGTTTCTTTTCTATTGTAAGTAATAGCTTTAACTAATTGTTTCAGCAATTCATGACTGATCTACTATGCCTGTTGAAGTGAATTTCTTCTTCTAAACCAGTCACCTCGAGAGGACTCCCTGAGTTGTGTCTATTTCTTTGCCCAGGGTTTAACTACATTTTATTTTCCTTTGTAAATTTGTATTGCATCAGTTTAAAAATGGCCAAAGATTATTCTTGCCTCAAGAGTTTCAGTGACAAATCCTTTTAGTAGTCCCAGTTGTAACGGACAGACAATTGCCATCATAAACTATGTATAAGTAGCATTATGAAATCTATGATTTATAAGCATATTCCGTAGCAAAAGAATATTTTGATAACCCATGCTTCTTCCTGCTGTGGCCAGCTCTCTCCCTTAAAAAGAAAGCATGACTGAAACAATTTTCTGCCTTCCAAATTTAGTGGGAAAATAGCGCCTTCAACAGCAAAGTCTTTTCTGAACACCAGCTCTAGAAATGCCACACATACAGGTGGCTAAATTTTACTTTTGGTTATTTTTCTGCCACCTAAGGCAAACAGTGAATGGAGTTTCAAAGGAGCAAAAACTCCTGCATGGGAGTTAGCAGGGCTCATTGAAGGAACTTTAAACTAGATTTGAATATTTGAAGGGGGAAAGGGATAAACCCAGGCTTGCTAGAGATAAGGCTGGGGGTGGCACCAATGTTTGAGGGACAGTGTGCGAGCAAGGTCCTTCAGTCTGCCATCTCAGTGGAGGCAGGGAATGGAGATCCATGTGTCAGCAAAGACGCAAGAGTTATATACATGTTAGAAACCACAGAGGTGCCTGAGAATGGTCACGTAGGAATTAGGGCTTCTCCCCAGAAAAAGGTGGCGGGATCAATAACCCAACTGAAGCACATCTACACCAATGCGCACCACATGGGCAGCAAACAGGATGAGCTGGAAGCCATTGTGCAACAGGAAAACTATGCTATAGTTCCCATCACAGAAACATGGTGGGATGGCTATAAACTCTTTGGTAGGGATGAGCAAGGAAGGAGAGGCAGTGAGGTAGCTCTGTATGTTAGGGAGTGTTTTGGCTGTCAGAGCTTAATGATGGTGACTATAGGGTGAAGCGTTTATGGGTAAGAATCAGAGGGAAAGCCAACAAGGCAGTTATCATGGTGGGAGTCTGTTATAGACCACCCAACCAAGATGAAGAGGCAGATGAAATATTCTGTAAGCAGCTGGGAGAAGTCTCATGATCGCTAGCTCTTGCTCTTGTGAGGGACTTCAACTTACCAGATGTCTGCTGGAAATATAATACAGCAGAGAAGAAACAGTCTAGGAGGTTCCTGGAGTGTGTGGAAGATAACTTCCTGACACAGCTGGTGAGTGAGCCAAGTAGGGAAGGTGCCCCACTGGCCTCTTGTTTGTGGACAGAGAAGGTCTTGTGGGTGATGCTGGAGGCCATCTAGGACATAGCAATCACAAAATTATAGAGTTTCTGGTTCTTGGAGAAGTAAGGAAGGGTGTCAGCAGAACTGCCACCTTGGACTTCCAGAGGGCAGACTTTGGCTTGCTTAGGAAACTGGTTGACAGCATCCCTTGGGAGGCAGTCCTGAAGGGCAAAGGAGTCTGGGAAGGCTGGATATTCTTCAAGAAGAAAATCTTATAGGCGGTGGAGCAGGCCATCCCCATGTGCTGAAAGACAAGCCATCAGGGAAGGAGACCAGCCTGGCTGAACAGAGAGCTTTGGCTGGAACTCAGGAAAAAAAAAGAGAGATTATGACCTTTGGAAGAAAGGGCAGGCAACTCAGGAAGATTGCAAAGATGCTGTGAGGCTATGCAAGCAGAAAACTAGAACTTAATCTGGCTACTTCCATAAAAGACAATAAAAAATGTTTCTATAAATACATTAGCAATAAAAGGAGGGCTAAGGACAATCTCCATCCTTTATTAGATGAGGGAGGAAACCTAATGAAAAAGGATGAGGAAAAAGATGATGTACATAATGCCTTCTTTGCCTCAGTCTTTAATAGTAAGACCGGTTATTCTCTGGGTACCCAGCCCCCTGAGCTGGAAGACAGGGAGCAGAATGAAGCCCCCATAGAATCACTAGAATCACTATGGTTGGAAAGGATCTTGAGGATCATCAAGTCCAACCTTTATCCCAGCATCTCCCTAACCACTAGACCATGGCCTCAAGTGCTACATCCAGTCATTTTTTTAAACACCTCCAGAGACGGTGACTCCACCACCCCCCTGGGCAGCCTGTTCCAGTGCCTAACCACCTTCTCAGTAAAGAATTTCTTCCTAATATCCAATGTAAACTTCCCCTGATGCAACTTAAGGCCACTCCCCACCTCCATTTCAACACCAAATTTCAGGTTCCTCTTCCAACATCAATGGTTAATGACCTGCTACACCGCTTAGACACACACAAGTCTATGGGGCCGGATGGGATCCACCCAATGGTACTGAGGGAGCTGGCAGAAGTGCTCACCAAGCCACTTCCTCTCATCTATCAGCAGCCCTGGCTAACTGGGGAGGCCCCAGTTGACTGGAGGTTAGCAAATCTACACTTATCTACAAGTGCCTAAAGGAGGATCTGGGAAACTACAAGCCTGTCAGTCTGACCTCGGTGCTGGGGAAGGTTATGGAGCAGATCATCTTGAGTGCTATCATGTGGCACATACAGGACAACCAGGTGATTAGGCCCAGTCAGCAGGGGTTTATGAAAGGCAGATCCTGCTTGACTGACCTGAACTCCTTCTATTACAAGGTGATTCGTTTAGTGGATGAAGGAAAGGCTGTGGATGTTGTCTATTTAGACTTTTGTAAAGCCTTTGACACTGTTCCCCACAGCATTCTCCTGGAGAAACTGGCTGCTCATGCCTTGGGTGGGTATACATTTTGCAGGGTAAAAAAATGATTGGATGGCTGGGCCCAAAGAATTGTGATGAATGGAGTTAAATCCAGTTGGCAGCTGGTCACAAGTGGTGTTTCCCAGGGCTCAGTATTGGGGCCAGTTCTCTTTAATATCTTTGTCAATGGTCTGAACAAGAGGATCAAGTGCACCCTCAGTAAGTTTGCAGATGACACCAAGTTGTGTGGGAGTGTTGATCTGCTTGAGGGTAGGAAGGCTCTGCAGAGGGATCTGGACAGGCTGAATCAATGGGCTGAGGACAATTGTATGAGGTTCAACAAAGCCATGTGTCAGGTCGTGCACTTGGATCACAATAACCCCATGCAGCGCTACAGACTTGAGGAAGAGTGGCTGGAAAGCTGCCCAGTGGGAAAGGACTTGGAGTGTTGGTTGACAGCTGTCTGAACATGAGCCAGCAGTGTGCCCAGGTGGCCAAGAAGGCCAAGAGCCTGTACCAGAAAGTGTGGCCAGCAGGAGTAGGGAAGTGATTGTCTCCCTGTACTTGGCACTGGTGAGGCTGCACCTGGAATACTGTGTTCAGTTTGGGTCCTTGACTACAAGAAAGATATTGAGGTGCTGGAACATGTCCAGAAAAGGGGAACAAAGCTGGTGAAGGGTCTGGAGCAGGAGTCTGATGAGGAGTGGCTGAGGGAACTGGGGTTGTTCAGTCTGGAGGACTCTGAAGGGAGACCTCATTGCTCTCTAAAACTACGTGAAAGGAGGGGGTAGCAAGGCAGGGGTTGGCCTCTTCTCCCAGGTATCTAGTGATAGGACAAGAGGAAACAGTCTCAAGTTGTGCCAGGGGAGGTTTAGATTGGATATTGGGAAAGATTTCTTCACTGAAAGAATTATCAGGCACTGGAACAGGCTGCCCAAGGAAGTGGTTGAGTCCCCATCCCTGGAGGTATTTAAAAGACATGTAGATGTGGTGCTGAGGGACATGGTTTAGCAGTGACTTGGCAGTGCTGGGTTAATGGTTGGATTTGATGATCTTAGTGGTCTTTTCCAACCTAAACAATTCTATGATTTGACTCATCATGTGTTTATGATGATTAATCAAATGCAGAGTATGTATTACACTTCTGCAACTAGTACTTGCTATCTTGTATCTTTATAAACTTTTTGGATTAAAAGAACAGATTTGGTGTTCTGCTAAATGATGAAATTATAGACCATATCTTTATTTTAATATTTAGTTTACTTGTCCTCCTCATTAGGAGGACAACATGCCCTATTGTAGGGCATGTTACCAGCAGCAAGTCCTCTGAATAACTTGTGTACTGATAGTATCACATCAGAAAAATCATTACAATCCATTAGAGCCCTATCTGCATTCTCACAATGATATAAATACACCTCAGTCATTTAGTGAAGTCCAATGTTTGCATTTACCAGCGGGTTTTAAAGCATGACATAGGCCAGAGAGTCCTAAAGAGTTTTAGACTACAAACAGCATCTTCATAAATTTTGTCACTGAGACTCACCCCTGCTTTCTGATCACACACCTGAGGCAAATACAACTGTTAACATTTAAAAGTGCTAGCTGGGAAATATTTAATACATTTTTAGCTACTTGTAACACCATTAAGCTGTTGGAGAAAAAAAATAATAAAAAAGTCAATCCTGTCTGACCAGCCAGCTCCTCTACAGACCTGCAGACGACACTCCCCAGGTCTTAGGTCATCTACAGACCACAGTTTGAAACCCACTGCAATATAGAAATGACTTCACGCTTAAAGCAACTGAAAGTTCTTCACACCTGGTGGGTTTTTTTTTACAGTAAGAGACAGATCTGGCTTCCATTGCACAATAAAGAAAGACATATAATTTTGACTAAGAGACATTTAACTAAACCACCAATATATTCTCTTAATTCAAAACAGGAATAAGGGGAACATCTCCAAATCCAAAGAATGTATTATATCATCAAGTCCTTGTTTTAAAGTGGTTCCAAATCATCACGAAGATTGTGTAAGAGCAGCTGATTCCCAATATAGATATCCTTTTCTTGGGCACTAAGTCATGCCAAGACCCTGGCTGAAATTTTACAAGGAGCGTCTCAGATTGTACTTTAAATAATAGTTATTAGTCATAAGGCTTGGCTACCTTTCTTTTCTTTGAAAAGAAGCTATAAATGTACCATCATTTATTTATTTCTGAAATCATCACATTGTCCTCCAAAAGAGTTGGGTTAAATTTACAAAATTTAGGAGCATATGTTGTGGGGCATATGTTTAGGATGCCCCTACTCCTAAACTCAGGTTTAAGAGTATGTGCCCCATCAGTTCTAAATTATATGAAAAGCATGTTGAGCCAGAAGTAAGCACCTGAGTAATTTCTTCAAATTCCTGAAGGTGGGATTTCCTCCTCATTTATTTAAAACAATTTCTATTTTGAATAAAAATAATCTGATAATTACATTGTATTGGTGTACCAGTTCTAAGGTCTAATTATTAACTAGGACTCCAAGTTAATAAGTGCTGCATGGACAGAGAGGAAGAAAATTTTCCCTGCCCCGAAGGGTTTGTAATGTAAACTCCTAATTTAAAATCCATTAATTTTACACATCACCTTACATAACAATCACAATGCCATAAAAGAGTGAACACATGCTTGTAATTAAAGCCATGGCAGTCTCATCCCATTGTATGAAAAATAGCTCTATCATAGTGGTCTTGAGTTCACGCCAGAATAGCAGCTAATCATGGGAGAAAGATGATCTAACACTTACAGAACATTAAAATAGAAATAAAACGTTCTGGTTCCAGCCTATTTTCTCTAGACTTGCTGGGTGATCTTGTGCGTGCTACTTAAGCTTTCAGTCTCTCTATTTACCCATCTGCAGAACAGCAATAACAGTATTTATCTGACTCAGACAAGTTTTGTGAGAATAAATCCATAAATCATTAAGTCTCTTACGTACTCTCAAAAAGCTTTCTATGCAGCACCCATCATAGATACTCTTGAAAAGCACACATGGACTACTGATCTTAGCCCCGTAGTACCTCTAAGAAGCAAATTTCAGGGAATATGTGACACGAGCGAAAAGATCCATCATGGTCAATAATTTCTATTCCTGTGCTATTTGTATTTCACCTCTAATATGCAGTAAGGATAAAGTTAATCAAGTGTGTTTTATAATTTTTGTTTTAAAACAGTTTAGCAAATATATATGCAGAAATTCAGATGAAGATTTTCTACATAAAACTTGTGGAGCAACTCCTTTGATTCTTAATCTGTATATTGTTTTCATAAGACATATCAATTTCCTTATAAATGAACAGGGTCATAGTAATATCTTACAAGGAGAGAAATTCTGGTAAATGCTGCTGTGGATGATTTTTCAACTGAAAAGAATGCAGGAATAATGCTCAGTAGTCACAGCATCATTGTGTGCTTGTACCTGGCAGGAAATGCTGATACCAGATCATCAAGGTCAGTAGTCCCATTCATTGACAAGACCATTCATGATATGAGAATGAATGAAACGCCTTGAAAGTTAGCAGTCTCTAATTCTCTGAGCAAGTTTCATGGTTCAGGACAGAGCCAATCTATCGGTGGCATATTTTCAGCATGTAATCGTCTGTAAAGTCACGTCCTATTGGAGATAATGAGGTCCCATTCATTATTTGCCAAAGAGATGCAGCAGTCTGAGCCTGACTCTCTTCTGCTGGTAAATTAAGTGTTTGAAATTTGGACCTGATCCTTCCGTCACTAAAGTCGATGATAAGACACCACCTGATTTCAAGGGAGCAGCAGCAGACTTATTGTAACGCAGAGATCACATTAAGTTCACTTATCCCTCTCTCACAGAGTGGAAAGCAGGTCATGGGTCTGATATTTGCAGCAATAATGAGGAGGCTTTAGAAACTAAATGGGATGTAGCTGATGATTTTAGCACAAATTGAACTGAAGTACTAATGACTTACCAAGCATTATTCTTATCTGTTGCACAACCAGCACATGATGACGGCCAGAAATAGTGTAACACCATACTTCAGTAAAAGGCTCAAAGGCTGATACTCTGTTCACTCGCACCAACGTAAATCAGGAGGCAACTTCACTAAAGTAACTGAATTACATAAGACTAAAATTAGTGAGGGCAGAATTAGGGCTAAAAAAGACCTCTCCAAGCAGTGAAACGGAAGAAGGTGTCAGCTCCTCCTAGCCCTGTCCATCTGAGAGGAGGGCAGCCCTGACCAAGCTGTGCTTGCTGAGACCCCAGCCCCAGCAGGGACTACAGCAGCCCCCTATCACATGCCCTGCGGCAGTTCTGCTCGGAGTGAAAAAAGCTGGGGGGACTGGGATCAGAGATGAACCAAGCAGATGGGGCCACCCCAAAGGAAGTCACAGGGAAGATCAGGTGCTTGCATTTTACTGTGATGCCAACTCACCTCAGTCAGTCCCAGGCCAAGGTACAGGGCTGCTCTGAGCCAGTTTGCCTCACCAGGGAGCTGACACACAGGTTGCCGATATTGTCTCTTTTTGACACTTGTCCTATCTCCGTGACAAATACAGCTGCCCTCAGCAGAGGGGCATTGGCTGCTTCTGGCATTGGCTCCTAATTCCCTGTATTCAGTGCAGGGTATTGAGACAAGTTTTTCTTCAGCATGTTACCGCCGGTTACTCACACACGTTATTTAACGTTTGGTGAAAATGCAAATTTCTCAGTCTAGTGTCAGCTCCACTCCATCTTAGGTGTGTCACATTCTGCTCTATGGCCCTTGATGAAACATGCTGTGTATGCACTGCCCTGCTATATCCCCATTACCGCCCACCGAGCTCCTGCTACAAGGTCCCCTTCAGGACATCACCTGACAGTAAGTCAGGGAGACCTGGTCTAACACCAGGAACTGAAAAACTGATCTTTGAGCCAGACTCTGAGGCCAACAGAGCTATGTCCTACCTTGTTCAGTGAGTGCTTCTACCTTCTGACTCAGAGAGACTAAAGGTATCATCATCCTTTTATACCTTTTATACCTTTTTACACAAACCCAGTATCTCGTTCTATTGAGACAGCCACAGTATTTCAAAACCAGGAGCATGTTCAGCAGAAGACCCTTGATTCATTCTTCCTTTTATACATAGCAAACACTGGTACTTGTATAGCTGTGGGCATCCTCTTTTATTACAAAAAGCTAATATTTAAGATGAGTGGTTCCTCTGCAAAAATTTAGTGTCCATTATAATGATATGTTTGGTTTGTAAAGCTAAGAGGTCTTTTACATCGTGAATAAACTATTTGCCAGTATTATATCTTTAAGCAGTATTTTAGCTAATTTATAATTAGCTGCAAATCAGCATCTTGCATTAACTAAACTGAAGATTTAAACTAAATCAGTGCTCAACAGAACTACAGCCTTATTTTTGAATGCTGAACTACACTAAAGAAAGCTTTGTTAGAAAGCAAAGAGAATGCTGTTTTTCAGCTAGAACGTATGTGCGTATAAAGGCAAAACATTATTCACAACTAAATTTGCAGATGAAATACAAGATTATGAATACTGAAAAACTCATATAGTACTTTAGATTAGGAACAATAAACTTTGTGTTTTTCTATGACAACTTACACCTGAGAAGCTTTAAATACATTACAATAATTAAGTTTGATAACATCACTGTGATATATGTCTCCATTTACAGATGGGTAAACTGAGATTGAAAGTGGTTCTTTGTGCCAATTTGTGCCTTACCCAATAAATCAAAGAACAAAACAGCACAGAACTTATGATGTCCTGGCTTCCACTTCATGGGTCAAACTTTTACCAGATCACACCTCATGCCAAGAGGACCTCATGCTAACAGCCTCATTGTATTTGAGAGTGGGACCCAGCGCTTTCAACTCCATTATTGCAGTAACACTTCATCACTTGTATTCACGCCTATTAGTTTAGCATATACAATTATTTTATGGCAAAATAAAATAAATTCAGGAATTCACATATTTTTATTGTAATTATTTATCATTATTTTCCAAGCACCTCAGTTAAAATACCATTGGAAGTCTTTTATTTCTCAAAAGTCCCAGTGTTTATTCCCCTTTTATGTGGTACTGGATTATTTACCATTCATTTTCTACACGGAACAAGCCCTGACTAGTAACTAGATGGCAGAGATGACATGTCCAGATCCCAGAAACCTGCTCATTTGACTTCATTGGTCTGCTGAGGGTTTGGCTTTTTTCCTGATCTCACACGTTAGCTCCATCTTTCTGCAAACACATCAGCCAGCCTGCTTGAGCTAGTCACAGGCGGGATTAGTAAAACTAGGCATGCGCAGATGTTAGGCTACCAAAATTGAATACCAATGCTGTGAAAGTATCTCCTGGGCTTTTCCCTCTGTGAGGGACTGTGGGATTTGCCAATGTGGAGGGCCTTCTGACCCTGCTTCAGCCCAGAAGATGCCTTTTAAGACTCTTTTCTCAGAGCAGCTGGGGCAGTTCTGGAGCCAGGACCAGGGCTGAAGCACAGCTGGGAGGTGGCAGCATATCAGCAGAGGCTAGGTGTTGGGATACTCCTGCACGGTAAGTTATCTGCATGAAAAGAAATTGCAGGATTTGTAGGAGTAAACAGCAGTGCGACTAATGAGGACAGAGCAACCTGGTCTGTGGAAGCGCTGAGCAACCACAACTCCCATTTGCTTCAGCGCTTTTACAGATCAGACCCTCAGGGTTATTTGTTTTATGAAATAAGCCAGTTGTGGTCTACGTCAGCCCATCCTCTTGGCACTAATGGCCCAAGCCATTCCTTGCTGGCTTTGACCAGACGTGATCAGCACGACTCCTGATCACAGACCATGTCACAGTTATTTTTAGCATATCAACTACGTAGAGAGACTAAGAGCCAGTTTTTTGCAAAGTGATTGAAATGCCTGTTTCTTCTCGCTCAAAACATTTCTCTCCCCAGGCTCAGTAAACTGTTGTTTTTGACAAACTACAACTCCCCATCTTGCCACTAGGCAGGCTGTGCTTGGGAGAGACAAACCAGTTAGATTATAAAAGCTTTAGAGGATTTGTTTATTTTATCACTTCGTTTATCTTTTCAGCATTATTGTTCTGTCAAGTAATCAAGAGATGAAGAAGGGCTACATCACAATTACACTTTGCTTTGACTCACAAAACCCAAGAAAGATAAGTCAATGGTGGCTGTCATGCACTGCACCCATTCTCACTGCTGTCCCTTGGAAGGAACCTTTGTTCATTTTTCCTCATTTCTGGCTACTCACCAGGAAAGGCCAATGAAGTGGGAATCTTCTTCGAGGTGATCTTCTGCACTGTTTTCTCTTTTGCATCAGTAGGAAAGAAAAGTAACTAAGCAACATAATACAGTTGTGGTTTTTTATTCTGACTTACAAAATGTTAGTTTGTGGGTTTTTTTCCACAGACTTTCCTGCTGCCCTACATCACTGCTATTGATTTATCTGTTTAACTGTGTGAAAAGCTCATCCTCTACTAGTCTGATTCACTGAGATATCATGGTGTGACACCATTCATACACTGTCCCAAAGAGTTTGCTTGCAGGATTTTCATAAGGTGAGAAAATAACCTGGCTAAGACAGGTGTAACTGAACTGATTTTAAAAAAATAATAATAATTGAATTTTCTGAAAAATTTTCCTGGGACTCATTGAGATGACTTTAAACTTTTCTACAAGAAATGAGACACAGCAGGTTCTACCCAACCAAATCAAACTGCTTTGCGACTTGGCTACCCGCTTAGGTAGAAATCCCTCCTTGGCCTGATTTAGAATGTAGATGTAGGCATGAGGCTGCCACACAGCTACTTTAGTTGGTGGCTTTTTTGCAGTGCTTCTCTGCCGCTCTCCAGCCCTTTTCCTCCATTTTCTGCTGATCTGTACTCTCTCCTTACTGTCATCTCCTCCCCTCGTCTAGCTCTAAAAACGTAGCTCTTACAATATCCTGAACGGCTCTATGGACCTATACAGTGACAAGGAAGACCTGGCTATGGGAGAACTATTTGTCACACACATCGAACTTAGCTGAGAGCCTCATTAGTTCCTCATCTGGAGCTTCAAGGGTATTTGTTTGGGATGGACTGTGAACCTATCTCAACCAAAGGTAACTCCCATTCACTGAGAGATGGAGGAGGTGGTGCCAGTAACATTACTGGGTTCAGAAATACAACACAGCTTGTCATAACAAGTTGCTCTGGCAACATCTGTTAACAGCCCACAGAACTATGTAGCACTTAAGCCAGATATAGCCATAATGTATTTTTTTGCACTGAGCTGTAGCTATTTGCACCTTTCCCAGACAGCAACATATATTTTTTGCTCCTGGCCTCACAAAACTCCATCATTTCTTTCAGGGAACATTTGCATTTCTCTGGCATTAGGCTACAATGCCATGCCAGGTACATCTCAGGAACAGCCTTTTTTGGAAGCGTCAAGCTCAGAATTACATCGGATTCCTTCACACACTTGTTGATGATCAGCCAGCAGCAGAGTCTGGTCCAGATATCACTGCTTCTAAATCAATGGAGTTAATTTATTACAGAAACCCCTCATGGTTTCACCATCACTCCAAATTCTTAACGACATAGCATCCAATTTCGTATACTCTATCCAGCATTGGGGAAGTACCATCAGGCAACACTATAGAAAAGCAATTTTGGCTTCTGAGCTCATCAGCATAACCATTTCAGTGTCTTACAGTCACTGATGGATTTGCACAGACCAATCTAATCTCCTGCAAGCAGTGAGGTCATGTCAGCTTGGCTACTATACCACAAATGTAATCTATAAAGAGGCACAGATGATAGGGAAGGAGACAAGGTCTCCTGTTTTCTTGTGCACCATCAGCACCCTGTCGCAAGTCACAGTTCTTCTACACTTTTAACATTTTGCATGAGCAATGCATGAAAGACATGAGTGTAAAGACCATTTCCAGAGTGAAAATTACTTGAGAATATTTCTTTTGGGGTAAGGGAGCCCTTCTGGGTGTCTACGGCGACTAGAGTCAAAAGAGGTTAATGAATGCCACAGCTGCACCATACCCTTCCTCTGGTTCTAGTAAGCCTGGTGGGTTTTTCCACTGAAACTGAAAGGGATTTTCCTATCAGAAGGCAGTTGGTATCAGCAGATCTCCCAGCTTATCTAGATGTCGCATCTCTTCCAATTTAAATGCTACATCAGTGGTTATTAAGCCTGCATTGCAAAGAAATAAAACTAAGGAAAACATTCTGGAGGGTGCTCTGGATTCTATTAAAGGATTGAATTTCTCACTATATTACACTTTTTCCATATGGCTGAAACCTGGACCTGCATAATACTCTGAGTACACTCGTATACTGCTAGTGGTATAATCCCAGATGGTGACAGATGACCCCATTCCAACAGCAATGTATAGATCTTTACGACACCGACGCTCAGTCATGCTCTTGGGATATTCCCTCCAAACAATGAATGACTGGCAGATAACATAATGTTTAACTTCTGCCTTCACTTTTGTACATGCTTTATGACTAGCACTGCAGAGCTACTCGTTTGTTAAGTACTCAGCCTTGTAACAGAGTACAAATGACATGAGATATTCCCTTAGCCACCACTGAAGGATCTCCTTTGGTCCGTGAAGGTCAACTGTGGTGCATACAGTGTGTCATCATCTCTGTGTAAGGATATGCTCTGGCACGCTAGAAGTGAGCTGATAATGTCTTTTACCCCTGCTTGGGCCCTTCGGCTGCCTCTTGGGGAAGTGAGAAAGGCTGCCAAGCTCAAGATGTGCTGCATCCTGCAATTTGGCTTTCCTGAGAAGAACAACCCCTCCCCCAAACTCACCCACGCAGTTCTTTACCCTAAGAAGAGGTCATCACGCAAAAAGTAGATAGGAGGGAAAGAGACTGCACAGTTGACTATAACTGCGAAGGAGAGAAGTCCAGAGTCCTCTTGAGATGTTGTGTAAAGAGAAAGCAATCTGGGCTGTCTCCATTTTTACAGAAAAACCTCTGTGCTTTTGTGGACTTCATGGCCTGCCAGATGGAGACGGCTCCAAGTAACACTGCGCTCTTATTGCTGCAGAAAACCAAGGAGACCTATAACCCCAAGAACTGCAGGTGTAGGAGGGAATACTTGCTCAGATGATGATTCATGTCAGCATCTGAATAAATAAGGTCAGACAGCCAGAGATTATTCCAGTGAAGGGGAGTTGATTTGTTTGGGGGGCAGAAAGGAGGGGCTGTTTGTTTGTTTCATATCATTATACTGAAACCCTGCCATGCTCCGAGTTTTTTTCCCAAGAGTTAGTTCTCATTTATTTTAATTAAGACCTCAGTTCAGCAAAACATATAACTAGGTGCAGCCTACCTGAACTGGAACAGCTGTACCAAATGCAGAAATCCTAAGGTTAGCATAGGCTGTGTAGTCAGTGTTACGTAGCCCTTATATCTGTAACAGTTTTAAGGAAGACACCTGCACTACAGACCATTAAAAATAAAAACTACTTGCCTCAGAGGGGTGAGAAAGGATTAATTAGCCAGTGCTCGTGCAGCTCTATGAGGATTCAACTCATGGGACTGTTATTAGTAAGCAGAAGATGCCAACAGGAAGCAGCATTGTTAAAGGCACGAGGACTAACAATTGTTTTGTTCTCATATTTGTAAATGATTCTTCTGCTATTGAAAGGTGTTGGCCTTTCAGCCAAAGAGACCGATATCCTCTTTCTTCACCCAAAAGAGCCTTCATTGGCCATGCATACTTTCTCACACTCCCTCACCACTATTCCTCACTATTAGCTTACAGATGCTAGACAGTAGTCCATTCTCTATAGCCCTTTTATTGCTTGGCCTCAGCTTCAGCTGCCAAGAAGGGTGCCATTTAGACTCAATTGTTACGGTAGCTTTTATGATCTAGACATGGTGTCTAGGATCAGAGACTTCCTAGCAATTTTGCATATGCTGCTGCACTGCCATCAGAAGAGAAGGGCTCCCTGCTGCCAACAATGTGGGCAGAATTCAAAGCAGCGACCTACAGATGAAAGGCGTCCCATCCCAAAGCAGGCCAGCTAAGCCATCCAGCCCCCCGAATGCCAGCTCTTAACTGAATGAAACTGTATTGTGATGTGGTGCTCAGAAGGGGGTGGGGGGGAGGAAAAGCAAAAAAAAAAAAGAAGCCGTTTTAAAATATCTGTGGACAACTGCTGTCTAGAGCTGGGGCTGCAGACATTCAGATCTTGCTTACATAATATTTCTATCATGTACCGTCCTCCCATCCAACTCCCCACCCCATGCCAAGGTGCTGGAGGGAGGTCTTGTTATTATTTATGCAGCATGAATACAAAATCAGAGAGGGTGGCAGAAACTTTCCACGGAAAGGTATGGTGCCTTTGGCATGCTGGGGAAAACAGCAGAGCAAGAACAGCTTGTAAGTTAGGAGGAAGAGAAGGATTAAATAAATTGAATAACCATATCCAAGCATTTCCTCAAAAAGCAGGATGACTACAGCCCTTTAAACCCAAGACTCACAGAGCAAAATACAACACAGCAGAGCAAAGCACCTTTTCTCCCTATGTTTGCTATATTGCTCACTTTGACATGTAAAATCCTTTTTTACCCCATTGTCCTCAGCTCCTACCATACATACAGCCCCTGCTCTCCCTCCCCAGCAGATGGAGGCCAGCTAAGGAAGGTGATTTTGTCACCTGGAGTTAATTTATGCCCGTCTCCGCTGTGCTGTGCCGCTGTGCCGGGGTGGGACCGTTTCAGATGTCAGGAAGATAGGAGAAAGAACAATGAAGCAGCAGAGTATGTGTGGCGGGTGGCCGAGTCATCCTATCACCATGTATTTGTGTAGTTTCTTTTAGTGCCATCCAATCTTTCCTTCTGTCCCTAAATGGCCTGTGTTGAAAATGTCCCTGCTTACAGTTGCTCAACTGGAATGAGGACAAATTGTTTGCAGTGGCCCCCTTCCAAATGCTTGTGCTGTAACTTTTGTCTTGACTAGTCTCTGGAGATATCTCTAGAGTGAGTTTCCTATGACTCGTTTGCACTACCTCAAAGTCATGCCCAATTTTCTTCCTCTGCTCTTTCAACTTTGCAGCAGGAATCTTGTTTAAAACACCCCCATCACAGAAAAAGCCAGAGCAGGCAGAGTCTTAATACTGTTATGTCAGAAGTTCCTCAGTGAACTAAAAGAGAGGGGGCTGGGTCTTGAGGATGCCCGAGGTTACAAAGTGGTGCTAGCAGGCAACGAGACCCACAAGCAGAAAAAGTGTGGCCACACCAAGCAGCTCTGAGTTAAGTACCAGTTGTGTTAGGATTGCATTGCCCTCCACGCTAATACATCAGCCACTTTTGTAGGTAGAAATACCTGTCCTCTTGTCCCACCAGACTGCTTTGATTCAGCACTGAAGGGGTGGTGAAGGTACTCTTCCCCCTCACATTCACTTGTGAATTAGTCGAGGATGAGACAGCAGCAAAAAAAAAAAAAAAAAAAAAAAAAGAGCCTGAAGAACTAAGCCAAGAAAGGAAGGGTTTATAGTTCCAAAAACCATTGGATGAAGTTTTGCACGTAGACTCATTAATAGACATTACAGAAGAAAAGGTCCATTTTCCCCTGCTTAGATGACCTAATATACATATACATATCAATAGTATTTGCCAAGGATAACTAAATTCAAACACCACTGTTTGCTTGGTTTTAATGGGTGTGAAATATTATTTATTGATCAAAAGTACAATCTGCTTTTAAAAAAGAAATAGAGTTAGTGCTATGAAATGGTCTCTTTCGGCTCCACAAGAGCAGAAAAACAGGCCCATATACAACAATTCCCCTGGCTCTTTCCATGCTTTGCGGAAGATGATCAGAGCATCCTCAGAGTGAGGGAGAGTGAAGCCTGGAGACGAGATGGCCATGGTTCCTCATGGAGCCCCTCCTGGGCATACAAGGGCCATGACGGGAAGCAAGGTGGACACCTATCAGCCCTTATTGCCCGCTGGCTGGAAGTAACCAGCCAGAACACAGATCTGCTGCAGGTCCCCCAGCAAGGAATTTACCAGCTCAGCCTTCCCAAGGTTCCCAAGTCACAGGGAGACCTCCTACGCAACCCCCTTCAAAACATCCCAGCACCTTTCACTTTATCGCGATAGAAATGGGCAAGTGGTGAAAAATAGAGCAATGGAGCTCCATGAAGGCATCTCATGGTTATGGTTATAGGGTTGTTCAGTTTGCCTGTGGGTTCACGCATCACATTGCAATGGCATCTCCTGCTCTGTGACGGTTTTCTAGTCTTTTATTCCTGTATCTGAGATAATGTTACTGGTTAGAAGTAGACGGAGCATGGCTGTCAGGGCATTCCAGACACTAGGCGTTGCTCAGTGCTTTCAGGCTTAGCAAATATAAGGATTTTGTGTGACTATGCCATTATTCTGGGGATTTAAAATCTTTGCCACTAGCACTTTTTTTTCTTTTTTCTTTCTGTTTTTTTTTTTAACCCAAGCAGTGTCATACTGTGTCTCTGCCTTCCAGTTAGTCAGACAAATGATTGCTTGCATTGCATTTGGGATCTCATAGAATACTAAGACTACTTTGTTTTTCATTAGCACTAGAGGGGAAAAATAAACAGGCTGGTCTCATGGTTTATAATTGCGTATGTAATTACCACTTTAAGACCACTATTAGCAATACAAATTAGCTCACTGCCCTTTATATCATCTCTGCAGTGCCTCTCAGACCATACATAAGCAGTCTCATTTTTGTCCATCAGGCAGCCAGATTCTAATCTCAGATGTGCCAAAAACACTGCGAAGTACCTCTAAAAATGATCTGCTCCGCTTGCAAACATAGTGACCAATATTGGGGGTCATCCCTTGATGGTCACCATGCAGTTGGAAGCAGAACCTGTCCAGGCCAATCTTTTGGCCAAATCTGGCTGGTAACAGTTTTGTATGAGCACAGCTTTTTGCAGAGTTACTCTTAATTTGCTCTGTTTTCAGCATCTCAAAGAATCCATGGGAAGAGGTCTGCTGACACCAGGAAGGCAGAGTTTCACTTGGCATGTTCAATTTCTTCCATATACATAGTAAGGAAGATGAGGAGCATATTGTCAATAAAAGGCAGAGGTTATTTACAATTCAACTTCTAAAAGCTGCCATAAAGTAGTGAATAGCAATGAACAAGTCCAAAGCCATTCTACTCTGTTTCAGTTACTACTTTATTCTCCCAGAGCTAATATTTTCAAAGAAACAAAGCAGAGACACCCAGAGGAGAGGAAGTCTGATTCTAAGAAGCTGTAAAAAGAAATGCATGGCCACAAATCAGGGGATAATTTTATGCCTCACATGTTTTCTGACCCTATGAAGAGCAGCTTTAAACCATTGCTCTCCCCCTTGATTTTAGCACAGGCTGAAGCAGACTCGATAGTTTTCAAAATAGGGGGTGGGCGTGAATCCTGAAAAAGTAGATCCATAACAAAATCTTGGTCACTGAGGCCAGATGGACCCCTAACCCACCCCTCTGCCTGTGGCAGGATTGATTTAATTATTCTATAACTGTTCCTGTAGATGGGTGTCTGGCCTTGAATAACTCCAATGACAGTGATTGTCCAACAGCTCTTGGCAGCTTGTCCAGCTGCTGAACAGTTCTTCTACAGTTTTGCCTAATATTTAACCTAAAACTTCCCTTTTGCTTCAGCCAATTATTATTTGTCCCATCCTTGTTGCCTAATGAGAATAACTGATCCTTGTCCTCTTTATAATATTCCTTTATGTCTCCCGTTATTCTGTTCCCCACACTCCTCTTTTGCCTTTAGGCTAAAGGTGCCAAGTTATCTTAACCTTTCCTCTTAGATCTGAATGCCAGACTTCTTACCACCTTTATTCCACTTCTCTAAATTCTTCAATTTGTCCACATTTTTTCATACAGAATTGAATGCAGTTACTCCAGTTATGCTTTAACCAGCGCCAAGCAGAGCGCAATAATTACTTCAGTAACCTTACTGACCCCATCTAATAACAAAGGCAAAATGCAGCATGTAATTAAAATCTAAAAAAATAACTGTTTTTAAAAGCTAATTGCCTTAACAATCAGAACATTCTACAGCTCAGAGAACACACACTAAAGAATTTAAAGGTTATTGTTCATTCAAAACATCTTTTTCAATTATATTCCATATATTGTATTCTGGGCTATGTGCAGTTTTACTCCTATTAGGAACGGTCTGTACTGCATCTCTTACACTCCATCCCCCTCTTTTTATTTCCTGCAGATTTAACTCTTAATGGTTCCATGGGGCCCTGTCTACTAGGGATATTTGCTAAGGATTTCCCACTGCTGCAAGCACTTCTCCAGCTCCACTAGTATGGCACAGCAGAGAACTCCCACTCATGCTTTTAATCCTGTAGGCTATTCCTACCTCTTCCAGCCTCACTGATGTCAGTGGAGCAGAGCCAACAGCGAGGCATTTTTAGAAAGTTTCCTTTACAGGGACAAAGTTTTCATCTCCTTTGCCAAGTTCGTGGTGTCCTACCTTGAACAATCAGTCCCCTTCTCTCTGTTGGCTGTCTGGTCTCTTAGAAGCTCCTCTGTCCTCTTCGTGTTCATCAACACCGTACATGCCCACCACGGTTTGTAACTGCATGTACCCCTGCCTTTCAATTGCTATCTCTTCAGGAATGGAAATCCCTGCCACAACCCAGCTCAAATGATTCAACGTTACCATCATTCTGCTGACAACAGCCATTCCTGGAAAATGGTTACATGAATTTCTGGTATCCCCAAAAATAAACAAATTTGGCTCCATTAACAGGAATGGCAAACTCAGACTGCAAACCCACTCAACTAAGCAGAGGTATTTAATTAAATTGCTTTTCTATTATGCAGATAAGCAGAGATATGACTGTTGTTAGTAGATGTAATAGTTCCTATTCTTGTTGCCCCATAGCACCTCAATTAAATTACAATTGTTCTGTTGGAAAACAAGTCTGTGAACAATTCTAGGTAGAAAACACAAGAAAATATTCCTAGCAAAATAAAAATCAGATTAGTAGTGCAATATTGCATGGTAGATAGGACAAAAAAAAGGAATTGGATTAAGATTGCAACATGGAAGATTCAGGTTTGATAAAGAAAACCTAGCTGTGAAGGATTGGAGCATATTGTCTGGGGAACGAGTGGAGTTTCCCATACTGGATTGTCTTCTAGTACAATTTAAATGAACAGCTGACAGGAATGATACAGGCATAATTGGTCCTACCTTGATCCACACCAATGACTGTGGATCTGTCAAGGACTCTTTCACCTCTGTTTTTCTATGGTTATATTTTGCTTTAAATTTCTAAAGAATGAAGTAAATTCCTGCTCCCATTTACATTCATCTGAGCATCTTATATTTTATAAAGGTTGCATATTTACAAATGAGATCAGAATTTGGCTTTCTATAGTAACATATTGTAACATGCCAGCAATTGCTCCATAACAGCAAAATAGCCAAGTACCTTGTTATATAGGTTTTGTCCCTTCACCAATGCATACAAGGCAAAATAATGACTGCTTTTATAGCAAGACTTCATCCAAGTGTGTGTAAGACCTACTCATATAGCTAAGTAAAGTAACACCTCCGCACATCCTTCACCTAGAGGAGAGGTAGCTCTGGAAGACTGAATGAAATCAAACAGAAATACCACCTGCAAATCTGTAGCGTGCAACCAGGCATTGGTTGGAGTCCAGGCAAACATGAACTTACAAGACCTATTATGTTTACATGTTTCTTTGGTAGTTAAGTATTTTCTTCCTTCTTTATTTATTACAATGCTCTGGATAGAGATTAAATTTAATAGCTCAGTATTTGTTTTTTTCCACTTACCTTGAAATAAGATTTGCACACATTTTTATAACTAGATTAAAAAGCTGCCAAGTGGCTTTTTAAACAATTTTCAATGCTTGCAGAAGAGATGTTCGTGGCCTCTTACGTACGAGTACTTCCCTGGAGCCACATCAGGAACTGGTCCCCTGTCCCACACAAATACAGCTTTACCCTCTTTGTCCAGAAGCAGAAAGGCACTTCTGCTTAAAACATGCCAAGACACAAAATCCTCTTTGTATTCCCAGTAGCAAATTCTGCAACAAGACTTAATTTAAAGCCTATTAAAGGTCAGTTAAAGGCTTGCCATCGACTCAGCGAGTTTTGGGACAGGCCCTTAAAGTACAGGTCTTAAGGACAGGAAAGCCTCCATATACATGACAGTTCTTAGGGAAATCACTGAGGTCAGCAGAGGTTGATTGACTTCAGCAGATCACTGAGGTCAGCAGATGCTCAGTGGGACAAGAATTTTGTGCTGATCCAAAGCTATCAAGTGGGAAGACTGAAGAGAGTGTGTCCTCCCCACATGTCATTCACCTACAGGCTGTCAGCACTGCAGCAACTGGAAAAGCCAACCTGACATCCCTGCTCAGCTACACTGTGCTTTGTAGGTAACTAAAGAGGTCACCAGTCCCACATCACGTAAAAATGTTTGCATGATGTGGTTTCTACTTTTAAAATCAATTTAAGATTCCATCCCCTAATTCACACAAAAGCTAGCAAAATATGGTGGTTTTTAAATGATGTTCAAATTGATATTATAAAAAAAAAATTAAGGAAATACTTCTCTTGGAAAGAAAATGTAAAATATCTCGTTCTTGTAACATGCAAGTTTTATATTTACACAGTGTAAATTGTCCCACGTTACCATAAAGTGTTAGTAGCTTGAAACATTTTTAGTTGCAATGTCCTAAACACAGCTTGAGTTACTGTCTGCAGTGCCCTTAAGCTGTATGTCATAGTCTTCACAAGACTGAAACAAAACACAGAGCAGTGAGCAGTAACCACATTAAGGTTTAATGCTTATAAACACAGAAGGTTTAACACTTGGCAAGCCAAAATTCCCCTATGACCTGAAGACATGCAGATCGTGACCTGAGAATTAAGCACTGTGTTAAGCAGTCAAGCTGTCTCCCTAAAGAAAAGACTAAAATAGCAAAAGACTAGCTGAGCCATTGGGTCGGCATATGTCAGGTGTGTCCAGGCCCAGTTCAGAGATGATCTGTAGCCGTGCGAGGCCAGGCCTGACCTAGACCAGCCTTTCCAGGCACAGCTTCCTAAGAAGCAGGATTTTCAGAGTCACTCAACACCTATTGTCCCCATTGACCCCCAGGGAACAGGAACATTTAAGCTATCATGCAACTGAAAAACACCACAAGAGAAAATTTCATTTTGTCTCCATCCAGAAACAGAAAGCTTCTGGTATTAGATGGAGGGAGAGAGACAAATCCCTTTCCCCTGTGCATTCCTAGCCACAAAGATGCCCTCTTCTTCTCCCTGTCTGCCTCCAAGGGCTCTTCTCAAAAGCAGGTGCCACAGTCCTAAAAAGCCTGGTGATAGAGGGGAAAGAGAGGGAAGAAGGGAAATTAAAACGTGAAACAAAGGGTTTTAACTAAATGTTTAAAGATAGATAAGTAGGTCTTTTGTTTAAAGAAAGGTCTGCCGTGCGGAGAAGTTGGTTTGGGAAAGATGAAGGTCAGCAGAGCTACAGCTCCAAACATCAGAGATGAAGGGGAGGCATGAAGGGAGAAGAAGGGAGTACAAAACAGCTGTACAGCAGTACAAAAGGGAGTACAAAAAGGGATTCTCAGCATGCTCAAAACACTGTGATTTTGCCATAGTAGATCTGCTTGTGCCAAATTCCCACACAGAAAAATCTCAAGGACATGAGATGACCCTGGGTATCATGAGTTCTCTTGCTTTCTTCACTGCAAACTGTGCTTAGCTTGTAAATACAACTGTTTTCTATTCTCAAGTATTTATTGTATTCCTTACAAGATATTTTTAGAAGTTAATCAATATGAAGCTTATCCATGAAGGTACTATACAATTCCTGCTGGATTAAAATTGGACATTTCTCTGTTTATTGGTAAATTGCCAAATGCTGTTACAAGGAATACTCAACTGTAATGAACTTTTACTCAGGATCCCAAGGTGCACATTACAGAGAGATGCATATGCACATACATATATATGTATATATATATGTTAAATTAGGTAATGAAAGAATCCCATGCTGCCTAAAACCTGCTCAAAAAGCAGAATTTTCAATCTGGAGGCAATCCTGTTATTTCAACTTTCATTTCCATCTCAAAACAGGCCAAGAAATCAAAATATCAATGAAATAAATTGGTGAAACTCAAAGATTAGAATAATTTAGGTTTGGAAATGTCTATAGACAAAATGCTTATGCTTTCAATTGAAAATATAATGGCCCCAGGCTGAAAAGTCCTGGAATATAATCCTCTTCTCACATGGACAGAAATCAAGAATAATTCTGCTAGAAATCCATGAAGTGACACTGGTGGAAGCCTTCACATGGGTAATAAAAATACCCAGAATTACAAGCATTTTATAAAGCCAAGTGCTTTGGAAAGCTTTACTCTTTCAAGCTTCAGGGCATAAAGCAAACCTAGGAATTAGCAGGAAAACTTCATGGCTCATCCCCACTGCTGCAATGATGGAGGCCAGGCAGTTGCACAGCCTCACCAGGGCCATGGGGGAGCATGGCTGATGGCTACTCAGGCTAAATGCAGGAACATCTATATGCTCTTTTGTTTACCAAAACCTGGGATCACGGCCCACATTGCACATGGGCTAGTTCATACGGCTTGGGAATGGCAAGGTCCAAGCTGTCTGCTGGGCTTTCCAGGTGGCTGATAGACTCAGGGAGAAGGCAGCAGCCTGCTCTGCAGTGGGAAATATTGGCTGTCAGAATCAGCCAGGCAAGCTCTGGCTACACACTCCCAAGGAAAGCAGAGACAAACTGTCTGCCCAGCACACTGAACACAGAAGTCTTGGATCTGTGAGCAAAGAAACATTCTTCAGACACTTGACTCATCTCCAGGGCTGAGGAAACGAGAATTTGGATATATTAATTGTGAGGGACACAAGGTGTCACCGAAGAAATGCACCATTTCACTATCAACTGCTCCTTTTACTGAAGATAACTCAAAACAACTCCTTCTGTTTGCTTTTTTTCTGTTTGTTTTTTTAAACAAGACTCTTTCAAAAGGCCATAGCCTTCAGGCCTCAAGCTAATCTTTAACCACCCGCTTAATTTTTCAGAGCAAGCTGGCACCAACCATTGTTGGAAACAGTCGCTTTGTGGAAAAAAACATGGACATTTCCCCATGAAGCTGGTTCTGCAGAGGACCTGGGGATGGCCTGAGCTCTGGGCAAAGCAGACGGCTCTGTGCATCACCAGAGAGCCAACACCAGCAAAATTGCCAGCTCACTTCTGGTGAAAAAACAGAAATTGAGGCCGAGTACTACTGCCACCTCTTCCAAGGGTGGGGGCAGGTGTGCAAGGACATTTCTGCCTGGTTTCCACCATCCACTCTGAAGATGGTCCCCATGTCTGGAACAGCAGAATTACAATGATGGGAAGTTGTGCTCTGGTCACCATCGGGCTTCAAATCTAGCATGCAATAAACACTTTGAACCCTATAAAGTTCAGAGCCGGGCTTCCAAATTCGGTATGTTAATTTGTCCCAAATCTAGTCAGTTTAACTTCTGAACATGCCTACAGCTGGCGTTTGTAGAAGCTGGTTAGGGAGAGAGACGAGAGCCTTTGGAGTGCCTCATCTGCAGGCACTTATTTAGGATCCCACACTGGGACTAACTCAGAGATCATGTTTTTTAAACTGTTGAGATCACCATCTGGTCGTATGCAATATGCTAATGCTCTAAGGATTAGACCACAAAGTAAAAGAAAAGACTTAAGGAAATTAATGTCCCAACTTTAAATTTGAGATTTTTTTAAGAGGAATTTAAAAAAATAAAAATCTAATAACAACAAAAAATGTTTTTTCCAGAGAAACTAAGATCCCAGTACAAAAATGCAGAATACACTGAACAATGAGTTTTCTAGGTAGCTTCAGAATCAAGCTGAGAAAAACAGATTGATTTTCCCCCAACTATTTATATTTACCTGGGGACAAATCTCTTGAAAGCCATATTCAGGGTCAGTCAAAAAGTTTCCTGTGGAGTCACCTGTGTTGTTCACTCCTGACTCATTTCCTGCCACCACCCCAGCAGTCAGCCTTCCAAACTATCTCCATTTTACAGTCTCCTTTAGCCTCCACAGTGATTTCTGTAAAGTCAAACACAGCGGAATTGCAACAAAATTGAACTTCAAGTCATTGATCTCTCCCACAAAATGTAGCCAGCTTTTTCCACACAATTCTACCAAAACTTTCCAAGTCTCAATCTAGGACCTCAGATATCAGATGATTTCTCCTGACCAGATTAGGAAATAGCATACATTTCAGGAATTATTGAGAAAGCTGGAAAATCTAGAATGAATGAAATAACTTGCGATCAGGAAAAAAAAGTCCAACTACAGAAATCAGCTGGACAGAGCCGAAATTCAAGGCAACTATATTTACTGGGGGAAAAAAAAAAAAAAAAAGGCAAGTCTGATCTAATCTCTCACGCAGAACCCAACCACAGTGTCTGGACTCAACAGGGTCAGGATAATTTCCCATAGTATCAACACCACAACCAGAAATAAGAAGAATCGTGACAGCCGAAAGAAGACACTAATTTTCATTAAGTCTCCAATACAGCTCTCTGATCAAAGTGACAGTTACACTTCAGTAAGGTCTTTTGATCTTTTTGATGCTCAGCTGAATGGAATCATCACATCTTCAGAGCCGTGCACACTGAGAACACAAATTCTGACTGCTCGTTGCTGGAGAGATTGCATGCTATTTTTATTCTGGTTATTTTCTACTTTAAGAAAAAAAAGCTGAATTCTGTCTGTCAAAACCAACAGAAGGGTTGTTTAAAGGTATGGCAAGATATACATTCATTTAATGGAATGCATACAATAGTCTCTACAATAACTTGATGAGTTCCAGAAGTGGACTCGATACTATACAGCAAAGTCAACCATGCTGGTAGATACATTATGCCAAAAATGCAGAACTGTTTCAGAGGTAGATTTCAAGAAATAAAAACATCTGACCAAAAACATAAGGAGAGGGAAAATATGAGGTGTGCATGGAGCAAATGGAGATAGCATTAGAGAACAAATGCAACAGAAAAACACAATTACTCTTGCAGGTTTGCATGCCGAAGTCTCTAAGCCAGCAGTTCCTGAACTGTGATGTACAAACCACCACTGGCCAACAAATCTTTGGTGGCTGCCCACTGTCAGCTGGCAGAGCATTGTCTTTCTTGCCCCAGATGTTACATCACACTGAAGCTGGAGTTAATGTATGTCAGACTAAACCAAGGCACTGCTATCACTGCCACAAAAGCATTTACAGAACTGCACATGGGAAATGAATCAGATCAAGGGCCTGAGAGTAAAAATTTATTTTACTCGCCTATCTATATGGAGATACAGAGTAGTTCATGTTCAAAAAGTCTCTTTTGTCTGTTCAAAAATTTGCATTTGCAAAATTTGCACCAGCAAGCTTGAGCGGTCAATTGGAGAGCAAACCACAGCTGATATATCAGTCAACACAGCATTTAAAAAGAGTCCACAAAGGAGAAAAGTAATTTTGACTCCTGGCTTAGATAAATTCCTGGCAAAGGAAGAAACTTTGCTCGACCCCCAAATAACCAAACACCCATCCACTCATATGGAAATTATTCTGCCATCGCTTTACTGCTCCAGCAGAGGTGGTGTATGGCCCTTTCGAAGCCTTGGCTCTTTTCAAATGCTATTATTTTAAACATTTTAGTACTGGGAACTGCATGGAGCTGGCAATTACAGAATTAGAGTGCAGTGTGGGGAACGTCACTTTGAAATCATTTAGCTCAGTTCATTTCCTTTTCAAGCGCAATAGGAAGCAGATGGAGCAGGGAGGGCCAACATGCCACAGAAGAACTCCCCAGGCCTTAGCCAGCACTCTTCTCCCCAAAACTTACAGAGGGGTCACCAAATCCTCATGAGTTATTATCCTTTAGGAGAACCACATGCTACAATTCAGCCAGGGTCCTGGTCTTTGGAGCAAGCCACCTCACTCCTAGGTTTGTGTTACACATTGAATGTTAGACCTAAATTGCCAACAAGGTCAACAGGGACACAAAGCTCACACCAGAAAAGCAGTGGAGGGAAGCCAGAGAAAGGTCAGGGGAGAGCAGCACTGATTAAGTTTTTTGGGAAAAAGAAGCCTTGATAGAAAGAAAGAGGCCTCCAAAGAGTTGTCCAATATGAAGGAAAGGCTGTTACCAAAATAAAGCTTTGCCGTATGCAGCAAGAGTTGGACAAGAAATTGTAAGCTTGACCTGCAGCAAAGATACATTGAGGTCAGGAGGAAAAAAATAAAGTGCAAGGGTAGTGAAGCCTTGCAGTTTCTGTTTGTAGTTGATGCTGCATCACTGGAGGTGTTGCAGAAGAGTTACAGGAATTTCTCCCAGGGACCATCTAGCTAAGTGTGATCTTGTATCAGAGCAAGGGGTTGACTTCCAGGAATCCTCTCCAACACAACATCTCTTGGATAATTTAATAGATTCTGTTACAGCTTGTTCTTTGTGTTTCTTACACAGAGAAAGAGGGATTCCCCAAAGGAAAGTAATGTATAATATGAGAAACAGATCCAAGTGCTGAAGTTGCAGTAGGCTCTAACAGAGACACTGGAACTGAGGAAGTCCAAATCCATTCCCTCTTAATGTAACAAGAGAGTTATTCTTCTCTCATTTTCTCCATCTGCATTGTCATAAATACCTGGGACAAGTAATGCAGAGAGCCCATGTCTCACCAGCCATGATTACTTGCACCAAACAACAACTTGGAGTGAGCCCCAGCCCCATACCTATCCATGGGCCCCTGAACCTACTCATGCTCCTTCTTGCCCCATACATCATGTTCAACCCTTGTTTGCCCCACAGCACTAGCAAGCACATTAAAAGAAGACCATGCTCTAAGCTTTCTGGTAGCCAATGTCCAACTTGCAGGCGGCAGCATGATCCCCACTGTTCCCACTTGTTTCACCACTACTGAACAAGTTCCTTGTGCTCAACCCTACAGCCCTTGCTGCTATTTCATACTTGTCGATAGATCTGCCTTCTTAAAAAAAAAGTCCATTTGCTTGAGGCATTGTGTCAGATCAGCAGACTTGTTCCTTGAGGACCTCCAAGGCATAGACAAGATGGATGCCAAAGATAAGGGCAGCTATCCTAGTTTGATGTCACTGACATGGGATGCAGCATCTTTTGCTCTCTATGTCAGTCTCTTCATGGTTAGAGGAGACACTGGATGTAGAAACTATTTCCCCTTGGAAGACTAGTTTGTGCTGTGCACCTAGGATTACCCTCAATGGAGGCAACACTTCTGGATACATCAAACCAGCTTCAAGTCTCCCTGCATCAGCAGTTCCCATTCCAGAAACCCATAAGGAAAGAAAATCTTTTGCCATTACCTTAGAGAGTTCTGCTACTCCCAGTTCTCACCAGTTGCTGGCAATCAGTTCAAGGCTGACTATTACCACCATGGGCATGATTGCAGTAGAGGTCTGTGAGATTACCCAGCTTGTCTGCTTATGATCTGCACCAAAAATACCAGGAGGCTAGTACAGGTGTTTGCCCAATGTGCATTCTCTAGATATCCAGGCAAACCTCATGAAACTCCTTAATATACTTCACAAATACCTCAGTCAAAAAGATTGCTACTCTTCCCTTTTCTGAGCCCTAAGCAGAAGGCTCAAAGAAAACAACCAGCTACACCAGACACCTGCAAAAGAGCAGCCACCTGAAAGTTCTCTCTGTGCCATGGGAACTGCAGTTCTCTTCCAATATCTACCTCAGATATTGGCAACCAAACACTTTTTGGCACCTGGGCAAACTCTGCTTACCACCTCCTACAGCGATTCAGGCACCATATCAAGACAAGCATGGATCTGACTGCCTGCATGCTCTCAGCAGAGCATGTGTTCAGCTAGTTGACCTCAGGATGACAAACCTGGGGAGATAGGCTGGACAGGTCATTGCTGCCTCTTGCATAACCTGCACCAGGTCACCAATAAGCCACTCATAAAGCCAGGTCACCAATAAATCCATGCTGGCAGTGCCTGGATTTCCTCCCTTTCCCCACATACCTCTCACAGGCAATGTTCCTTTCCAGCACCACTGCCACTCACACAGGATGTACTTCTGTATTTCAGGTCTGGGAACCCAGCAGTGCTGCCTGCAGCTCCGACATCCTGGAGTTGCCCCATGCAATGCCAGAGCACAAGGCTCTGCAAAAACCCTGGCCATGGAGTGAGGAGCTTGCCAGGGTGTGCCTGGATGGGGATGGCTGGCAGGAGGAGAGTGAGAGAAAGTGTTGCCCAGTGAGCTGGGGATGTGAGAGTGAGAGCCAAGAGACCAGGCTGCTGCACAGGGAGAGGGCAGAGGTGTAGATGGGTAGGGTAAAAATGATCTCAGACAAATAAACTCCATCTGTGCCTTTAATGGCAGCTGATTCCACCTTTCCTGGTGCTCCAAGGGCTGGAGCTCATGTGAGGGCATGTACCCTCTCAAACGTCATCTTGAATGGCTGCTAGAGATAGTCTATGTTGGACGCAAGGAGTCAAACTTGGTATTTCCTTCCTCATTGTACTTCTGGAGAGATTCCGGGAGCAAACCGTCCCCTTGGATTTTGCTCTTAAAGGAATCATTTGAATCAAAAGGGAGTCTAACAGCAATCTAATAAAAGGGTGTAAGCAGTCAGTGTAGATTCACCCTCCTTCCACTGCCTCATCTACAAAATTAAGTTAACATGATCTTCTTGAAGGGGAGGAGTGGTTGAAAGGGTTAAAAAGAGGCAGGAAGGTGTTTGAACTCTAAGAGAAATATTAAAAATGTTTCTTCAAACATATGAATATGTATTAAGAGGCATGGAAAATAATTACATGGTTATTACACTGAGTTATTTAAACATGGACAGGGTGTTTGGAAAATTAACGTATAGAACAATACTGCTCTGGTAGCTCAAATGATAATGGGACTTAATAGGATTTCCCTATCCCTAATTCTGCTGAATCCAAGTAAGGCTGATTTAAAAGTTGTAAATGTGCAGGAGGTAGCTTCCAAGTAAATAATAAGCATTTCCGTGCTCTGAAAAACAAGCCTTAAGGATTTGACAACACATGAAAAATTCCTTTAGCTGTGCCTCTTCTCAGCACGGTTTGGATGAGCTGAGGCTGCCCCAGCAGCAGCTGTTTCTCATGTACCCACCTAAACCAGGAATATGTATTTGTCATATCTTGCTTCATTGCCGTATGCTTTCTGCTCCTGCGGCTTTCTTGGCAGCTCCCTCTCATCTGGTCCTGCACCCCACCACATCCGCACACACAGCGAGTTCCCTTGCAGAGAACGGGCAACGCTGTCAGGATGCACTAGGAGAAGCATCCCTGCCCCAGGTGTCTCATGGGCTTGATCTCAGCAGGCTGCAACAGTGTTTGTGGCAGGCATGCAGGGAGGAGAGAGAGAAACAGGCAAGTGAAAAGTAAGAAAGAAGTGAAAAGGCTCAGGCAGCAGAGACATAGCTGAGCTAAGTCTCCTGAAAATTCCTGAGAAAATTAGAAAAAGCAAGTTTCACAGAGCCAAAGGAGCACATGTGCTCACAGGGATGTGCATGTGTGTGTGAAGGGCATGTGTATCTGTGGAAGTGTGAGGACACGGATGTGTGAGGACACTTATGTGAATAGCAACAACCTCCCGGTTCTCTTCCAATGCCATATCAAAAGTAAAGCAGGTGATGAAATACATGGGTCTGTGTTTGGGAACTGGCATAAAAGAATGAATCTGCACAGGCTCAGTGCAACCCTTCACATTTAAAGAAGGTATTAGATTAGATAGAGATAGATGCAAATTTAGAAATACAACAGACAGAAGCACTAAATAGTTTTCAGCGAAATCAACATTTATGTAAAATGCCAACATCCTGGAATAAACACCTTGTTCAAAGTGACTGAATCCCTAACAGCTGTGGGAAAGTGCCTTCACTTGCAAGTGTTGCTGGTGGATAAGCAAAATTATCTTACTATTGTTGCTATTTATGGCAGCATCCATAACATACTATCTGCTTTCCAAACACATCATTCTCCAAAAAGCCTGCTACAACTGTTATGTAAATGTAGATGCAAAATTATTTTCTTCTATAATACAAGTTACTCACTGCAAGCTTCAAGTTCAAAAAGCACTGTGGTGGGTGAAACTGGACTGAAACAACCCAAGGACTAAAACTGCATAAGGGATATAAGAGCAATCCCCTTAATGTGAGCACCATTTATCCTCTGCACAATAGGATTTTTGATGTTGAAAAGCATGTTTGACTTCAAATTCATACTTGAATTCATAAGAAAACACTGAGGTACTCTATGTTTGCGCTAACGATTTTATTTTCTTTTATTACTGTTACAGTTTTTGTGGACAATAAAATCATCAAATACTTCTGGGAATAAAAAGTAATAAGTGAAAGCTTAGAGATTTAGAGAATAATATTTCAGGAATTTTGCCTCAAATAACCAGGTCTTTTGTTTTTGTTGGTGCACCTAGAGTATGCACGAGAAAAAACAGTGGTGCTCTCTCAAATAAAAAGAAACATGTTTCTCATTAGTATTGTGTTTATCACACTTTCAAACATTCGACAAATCAATGCCCCTATTTGTCATTGCAATTCAATATAACAAAAGCTGTCAAAACTGCTCACTTAGCTTGCTAGGGACAAATTTGCTGAAGTTTTGCAGTATGAGCCAAATAACACAGCACTAGATCCTCCAGCTTTTATTTCACTTTGCTCGAGGCAGTATTCCTACCAGATTCTGTGCAATTTTTTGCCCGAGTAAGGGCTGAAAGTTTCAGTTTTGAACATGAGACTTTTTTAGAAATAAACAGTTACAGAAATCCCATCTAGAAAGCACGCTGGGTGACTGGAATGGTACTGCTTGCGAATTTTATCTCTGAAATGCCAAGCTTATTTCCTACAGATTATTGCAAAATACAGACTAACTACATCCTTGATGAAATTCCCTCAAGGTCCATGAGGTCACCCCCAGGATTAAACACTGCCTGACCTTTTGCATACAGAGCTCAGAAGCACTGTATTTTGACGCCTACTATGCCTTCGGAGATGTTAGTCTGTTCCATTAAAAACAAAGATTATAGAACTCGTCCCTCATGGGAAGAGCTTTGATGAAGCAACTCTCTGTTATTACCTTGTCCAGAGACTCTCCAGGACCACACTGTGCCCTTCTGGCAATAGACAAAATAGATAAAGCTATCACTCAAGGGCAGCCTTGAGTAACAGCTACATTTTCCATCATTTAAAAATATGTTTTGATGCATTAACTAAAGGAAACATGTTGGGAGCTTTGTGCTGGAAATAGGGAGAGTGGCAGGTTATGTGAAAGGCAGCTGGGACAATGGTTAGGGCAAAGGATTAGAGTCAGCTGCTCTTTTTAGTCTTCTCCACGCTACTGACTTGTCCTGAGATTTGGAGAAGTCTTTTATGATAAAGTCTATAAACCAGAGTCCCTCATCTAACTCTTTTGCAACTCCCTTTCCGCATATGTGAAGACTGTAGCAGTTTATCATGTCAAAACGCTTTTACAGGCTCAGATAAAAGCTGCTAAATATTAGCAGCTCTAGTGGACAGTCAAGCCATTTTTACCCCTTTTTGAACATGTACTTAAAGATTGTTTGATGAAGATGTGTTCTACATCTGTAAATAAACACATCTGTGTAGACACTGGAACCTGGTAAGACCAGAGAATGTGAGAAAAAAAAGATTAAATCTACTGATGACTATAGCTGCTGTGACTGGAGCCTTTATGGCAGCTGCATGGACAGACTCCTCCCTGAGTTTTCACTCTGGCAACTATTTCTAATTTGGCATCCAGATGTCAGCCCTGGCTTCCAACCTGAAAAAAAAAAAAAAAAAGCAGAGAGTCAGGCTAACACACACTAGCCTCCTTCAGGGTATTGTGCGTGTGATAAAGGCTTGGATAAAACAGTGGCAAAAGTCTGCTATCTTCCAAGGCTCAGGAAAATAAACCGCAAAGGCAATTCAACAAAGTCCTCTTTGTTCCTGAATAGAACCAACAAAATGAAAGGAATCTGGTGGAAGAGAGAAGGCAAGAAAGAGAGCTGCTGCGGGGAGCAAGTACAGACAGAGTCGCTCTTTGCTGGCTCCTCTGACAGAGCAAGTGCATGATTATCACGAGCCTCACAAAGACTGGAATTAAAGGGGCTGACTCTGCTGTCACATCGCTTAAGCTGCGCTGAGGTCAAAGGAGTTCGGACCAACCGAGGTCAGCCACATGCAGCCTGCAAAGTAAGGGTCTCTTTTTCTAAGCAACAGTTGCTCAGATTGATAAAAATAGATACCTGTGGCCCATGGTGACTTGTAAAGCTGTCCCTTTGTGCTGGATTCCCACAAAGTGCAGTATATAATCAATAGCACTCTGAAAAGAACAGAACCACAATGAAGGTGGTTAGATGGTCACTAGAAACAAGTGTGAAGGGCAAAACACACAGAAGTCACCATCCGTGCTACTCCCTAAAAGACCAAGGGCAAAAATAATGTCTGAAATATTGGCACACAAGTTTGATAAAATCCAAATGCAAATGGGTGTCAATGATATGACTGCAGGGGAACCTGGTAATTTGTATTACTTCATGAATTATGTCCCCAACAGAGACTTCTCCTTGCAGATTTCCAGTGATGCCAGGGCTACTGAAGAATGTCCCTGTGCTAAAAATAGTATCTGTTTTCTCCAATGCCCTCTCTCCCCTTTCAGCTTCCACTTCACATGATTCAGCCCCAAGAGAAGAGCACTGACCTCGCCTCACCGGGAATATCAAACATCTCCATAGCTTTGATGAACCTTTTAGTGAGAGTGGGAAAAGGAGAAACATATGCATCAGCTGTGTAATCATGGGCTGGATGTGTCTGGATACAACCTGAAACTCCTGTGTTTGAAAGCAAAACTGATATTCATCTCCTTCAGTATGCAAGCACAGAGAAGCACCTTTTGTTGTGGGGTTTTTTGTTGTTGTTGTTCTGGGGATTCCAATAGCATTTGGACCAGCTCCATAGAAAAAATCTATTAATTTCTCCATAGACATAGAACTATATCATATTTACCATCATAATCACTTCTGCATATCATAGAATCACATAATGGCCTTGGTTGGAAGAGACCTCTAAGATCATCAAGTCCAACCATTAACCCAGCACTGCCAATTCACCACTACCCCATGTCCCTCAGCACCTCATCTACACATCTCTTAAATCCCTCCAGGGATGGGGACTCCACCACTGCCCTGGGCAGCCTGTTCCAATGTTTGAAAACCCTTTCAGTGAAAAAAATTTTCATAATATCCAATCTAAACCTCCCCTGGCACAACTTGAGGCCATTACCCCTCATCCTATCTCTGTTACCTGGGAGTATAACCAAGCACAGGATGCTATTAGACTTGCTGTTCCACAGCACAGATTAAGTAATTGTCTCCACCCAACAAACTCATACATACCTTTGCATCCTGATTTGTGAATCAGGATTTTCCACCTTGGCATTATTTGTGGCAGCAATACCAAGTTTTTGAAATGCCTTCTACAAATAGTCTGTGGCCCCTTCATTCCTCAGGTCATAACGCTGGGGATTCCTGGTACACAAACTAGATCTACTGTGACAGAGTGAACAGAACCAGGATTTCAAGCGTCGCTCTGTCACACCTCTCTGTGGACTGGGAACTCACTAAAAAAAATCCGGAAAGCAAGACAAAGAGGGAAAATTGCAGGACCCCCAGGGGATCTTCACAGACGTGTTCAAGCTGATAGTGCAGGATGAATCTGAGAAAACAAGTACTTTAGTAAGGTCAGTTCTCCTTTACAACCTGTTAATGACTATGTGTTTACCTGTCCTTGAGGAAAGAGCCTCTACTGCACTTACCAAACCCAGAGGGATTCCCACTGTCCTCAGGGAGGTCTGGGTCAGAAGTTAAACTGAAATCTTCAAATGCACTATGTGTGCATTTGGCAGACGTTAGACTGGAACTGATGTTCAGTGTCCAGTGTGCTGTAATAGCAGAAAACTGCCTTTTTTATTCATTTCTGTTCTTTTAAACCAATTCTACCACATTTTTTCTGCTCTGTTGCAAAGCTTGAGACAGTGCTGGTACTGTGTCCCTTTGGTCAGAATTGCCTTACAGAAGGACGTGCCAGTGCCTGATAGCGTGTATGTGTGTGCATATGTTTAGGCCAGGTGAAGGACAACTATCCCCACTCATGCTACCTTACAGGGTCCTGGAGGAAGCAACACAGAGTGAACTGCCAAAGCCAGCACCTTCATTGCTACTGAAGGGAACGGGTAAATCCTCAAACCGTGGAATTTGGGCTTTCTGATGCAGTTGGTATGTCAGTGGGCAGGAAGCTGAGGAGCAGGCACTCCAGTCATGTACAGCCTGGGTAAGGTGAGGGGCTTGCACTTAGGGACTTAGAAGCATTCACTCCTGACCTCTTGGTCACTGAGAAAGCTGCGATCCACCAAACAGTAAGACTCTGCTGAGCGTTTTACACTGAAAATGTTCTTTCTATAATGAAGTTTATTCTTTAATCTCCAAAATGATGGGGAGTAATGCAGATCTCTCTTTCTGTGTCACCAGCTCCTCATCTCAGCATGTCTTGCTGGTAACTTACCCACCAGCAGCCTTGGTCTTTCACACCATGTTAAAGAAAATAATCAAGAGTACTTAAACCAGGGTTGGCTTGGCTGCAGATTTCAATTGAGTTCAGTAGTAGAAAGTAGTAAAAAGAAACCCTAGTAGTTCTACTCCCCCACAGCTAGCCTTGCTCAATGCATCGTGTTAAGATTAATTGTGTTCCTCAGGGTATAGGATGAAATAAGAGTTGCTATCACAGCAGGATGAGTTTGTCAAACACTACTTATATTAGGCAGCAAACTTTTGCTCCCACAGAAGGAAGGATTTTGAAAGTCAGCAGCCAAGCTGATCTTGGGGATATATCACTTGGGGCCATGATTCATGATCTATGTAGCCTTACTCGGTGCAAAGTATATCACTCTCTCAGACAGCACTTAACAGAATATTTTTTCCTTCTGAATGGTATATAATCAAATTCAGTTCTAACTTCATTTTCAGTCATCTCTGTTCATTGTTCTTTTATTCCAAGTATTCCTTGGCATGGCTTAAGAACTACTGAAGTATTTAATAGATGTTTAAAAGTAACAGCTATAACTACTTAGACTAGAAATAAATAGAAGAAGACTAAACGGGTCATTACCTTTACAAGAAAAGTGCTTATGGAAAAGGATTTAAAAGAAATAAGATTATAGAATCAACTGCTCCATTATTTTCTGTGTTTTAAAGGAGAAAGCAGAGTAGGTTTGCAAAGTTAAGTCCAGGATAAGACTATTCTGAGTCTAATGAAAAGATGAAGGTACTGTTAGAATTTGTAAGTTGCTCAGCCCTTGGAAAAGCCAAGCCACTTCTCGGGCTGCTTAGGTAAGGATTCTTGGTTCTAACATCCCAAATATGATCAACATTTTGATTGTGATGCTTGGTCACTAAACAATGATGCTAGTTGTGAACAAGGAAGAATGTATTTTCCATCCAGGTGGAGAAAGGAGGGGGAAAGGTGTAAGACAGAGTGTCTCTGTTCCCTTGAGGTCTACCCAAGAACTTAACAAATCACTGGAAATCTTTCCATTGTGTTCACTGTGCTCTGGATCATATCCTTACAGAGCTCACTTTGTTGTCAAGTCCATTCCTTCTTCCCCTCTCTGTTGCTCAATTTGCTTTCTGCTGTTAGGATCTTTTTCCCAAATATTAATAAATCTGTATAATCTTTGGCCTCTAGCTGAGTCTTTCTTCTATGGCACACTGTTGCACTGTATGCGTGACTGCATGGTTGAGGGTTGCTCTGGAAATTACTCATAAAAATGAATTGCCTGGTAATACCACAATTGTCAATATATGTAGGTTGCAGCATCCCCCCTGTGGGCCATTGTAGCAGATCATAAAACCTCATTTCCAGGAAAGTTTCAAAACTTTTATTTTCTAAGGAACATTAATTACCAGAGACCAGATGACCTGTCCCATTTCTCCATCCACTTCCTCTCATTTTTTTCCTCATCAGACGTGGTAGTTTGAAGGCAACTGGCAACAGATCACGTGTCCTGCTTCTGGTTTTATGCCCTGGTTTCATATCAATGTCAGCTGAAGTGTTTAAAAACAGCAAGACTCATAAGCCTAACACCGAAACCAATGTTTGTATGTGATCATTTCCCCATTGTTAAACTTTTGTAACAACAGCTGATTTATAAGTCTGACACTTATGCAGACATATGCTTTGGCATTCTGCAGGCTTCCGGAGACTCATGCCCTCCAGTGCTGCTTGTTGACCTCTCCTTCAAACACAGGACTTTGAGGGATCGTCACAATGGCCAAACCATTCTGGACCTACATGGTTGTGAAAACCCTAGTCATGCCCCCATCGGAGTTTACAGTCATGCTTTTTTTCACTGACAAATTATATTCTGTTGATACCAGAAGGTTTTGCAGGTACCTACCAGTTCTTATGAAGCTCTCACCTGGGAAAAGTTCTCAAGCCTAAGATGAGACTTGAAATACATCAAGAGCAAGAAAACTGTCACCCTTCCCAGATAATCATGCTATGATCAAGACACTGCCTGGTGGCACAGGACTCCAGATTTCAAGTTTCTGTTGTGCAAGATTTCTGAATGTCAGCATCCTGAATCCCAGGCAAGCTTTCTTGCCACCCAGCTATCAGTTATTTTGAAGAACAGCTTCCTCAGTCTCTCCTGTTGGACCTGTTTCCCTTTGTATAAATAATTAAACATTAATTGGAACAAGGACTTGAACTTAGACTGTCCATTGGACTATCGCATTGGTCTTTCTCCAGGCCAGTGAATAGGTAACTATTTGTACAAACTGGGTAAGTTGTAGAGCAACAGAGGTAGCTGAGGGGGTCCCAAAAACTCAATAAAAAACCCAAAGACCTGTGGTAAAGTCATTTAGTAGACTACAAAACATCTGTTTTTCAGTCCTTGACCTGAATGAAGCAGAACAAAGACTACTAGCTGTTCTAGGGGAGGATTTGTCAAATCATCTCCAAAGGTCATTATTCCATCAAAGTTTGAAAAGAGATAATATTTGAAAGTTGTACCTTTTTTCCTGGGGGGGGGGGGGGAAGTCCTGTATCTGCACGATCCTCTAACAAAGCCTTTGCATTAGGATGAAGGTGTTAAGCACCTTTAGCATCATGATAGCTTGATTCTTAAAGTTTCTGAGACCTCTGCCCCAGACATGAAGAAGGACCTCACTGTTACAGTTCTTAGTGGGGTGATTTGTTCCTCTGACACTCTTCCCAGCTTTTCTGGTATTTTTCAAATGAAGGCTTAAGTCTATTAATTACTTACATACTATCTTTGGATGACAAATATGACACTTAGTCATATAGCAAGACAAATGAAGGCAATCAGAAAAGTTCAGTGATTACTGTAAAATTACCATAAAAGACTATATAAATGGTAAGACAAGAACTGGGGAGGTTGAGTCCTAATCCTCTTACCTACCCACTAGATAATGTTCCATAATAACTTTTATGTTTATGTTTGGTGGTCAAAAACATTTATTTTCCAACAGCACTTTGGTAACGAACTTTGATTAAACCCTTTGGCTAGGAACTAAAATCCGTGTTTTAAACAGATTCATTTCTTTATAAGCATTTGATGTCAATAAGTTGGTATTCCTGTAGACCACGCAAGGTTCTGCTTTTTCTTTAATGTCACGTAATACTTCATTTTCATAAGCACTCACATAAATTCACTTAAGAGTTAACCAACTAAAATATACAAATATGCGGGAGGTTTTATGAAGAACTGCAACTTCAAAAGGAGTTGGTTTAGGAGTCATGACCTTATTTTTTGCAATAACTTATGCATCATGAACTTACGTAATTGGCAGCAGATAACTTATCACACTCTCAGTTTTATGTCCTTGGTTTGACAACAGTGTCAATTGAAGTATTTGCTAACTGCAGAACTAATGGAGCCTCATAGCTGAAAATGTTTTCATTCCAAAACTGATGTTTGTACCAAAACATTTCCCCTTTATTGTTCTTTTTTAACGCTACTAAATTCAGTATCAGAAATGGATAGGGGTATACAGATAATTTTGGACATCAAAAAATTCTTTCTGAATACCATTTATCCGAGAAAAATGGAAATATCTGAGAAAGAAAAATATATATCTTTCTAATTGAAATGTCATCAGAAAGCACAAAAGTACACATGTGAAATGGCCTCAGAGCTCTAAATCTTTGTTATCTTTTGAGCAGGAGTCAATGTTAAGATAAATTATTGGGAAATGGGTGACCTGGATTTTAAAACACTTCAGTAGGGTAGGTTTGAGTCTAGTTCTTCCCTCTCCCAGAGACTGCATTAAGCAGCAGCCAATAAGCAAGGCTCGACCGGTCCTCTATATTGAAACTGGGCATTTGTACCACCCACTGAAAAGGTCAGTCCTCTTGGGACATTGGGGTCTTCATAAGATACAGTGAAAAATGCATAAAGTAACAAAGTGTTACACAGAAGGGAGGTGTTTAAAAGGAACCTTAATGAGTTAGGGTCCTTAACATCCATTTCGATCAAATGGCAAAGAAGCCCAAATTTATTGAGGCTCTTTTTGAGTGATCTGAGGCTTAGGAGTGGGACTTGTTTGGGGTTTGCCTCTGAAATGTGTATTTTGTGGGGAGCAGTTCTGTTTCAAGACACTTAATAATTCCCAATAATGTACAACACAGAGGAAGAGAATGGCTGCAATTTTTTTAATTTGAAGGTTTCTGCTTGACCAAAATACAAATGAATGGTAGGAAACAATCATATGCCATCAGTTCAGTAGAGCATTTCTATTATGTCTCATCTGAACCTGAATTTAAACTGACCTGAAGAGAACCAGTTATATGTTTTGAAATCTGGCTAACATAGATTATCACCAGCAATGTAGATTACTTGGTAGGCATCATTTTTGATTCATCTTTATTGAAGACTCCGTATCGGAGAGCAGATTGCCATTGGTGAAACTCCATGAGGTAGCTAAACTGGGAGAAGTTATAAATAGCAGCCAAGGAAGAGAAAAAAATTATAGTGAATAGCAGGAGGAAGGACAGAAAATTAAAACTGGAAAAATCGAAACTGATATGCTTAAGAAAAAGGGATATATGTTCATCAGGTGGAAGAAATGCAAGGAGGTGCAGTACTGAAAGAAACCCCAAGTATAGCATGAGGGACTGCACTGTCAGACAGCAAGAAAACAAAGCTCTTTGGAGCTGTTTATACGAAGTTTGTCACTCCCAAACAGATATGGTGGTGCACTTAGGGGAAATTTGGCTTGAAGATATGTCAAAAATTACTAAATCCATTCATTTCTCTATGCAGAAACAACTATATCTATCTTATTCCCAAATTCTGTTTTGTTTAGCCTTTTCTTAAAAACATTTTATCATGAATTTTATTCAACTTCCATAGTGTTTCACTGTCCTGATCATTACAAACATTTTCCTGAGGTTTGACTCAAGTGTCTCTTGCTGCTGTGTGACACTGCATGCAGCTCTGGACAACACACTCCCCAAAAGATTTGATTGTATCTGCATTAGCATTTTAATTCAGACCAGAAGTGCACTTTATCTTCAAAAGTGGAGAAGTCTCCAGATCATCCCTACTCATTGTGCTCTGGTTCACACAGTAAAGCAGTCTCAGACTCAAAGACTTTCAGAGAAAAACTAAATCAGAAAGTCGTTCTGGGAGTGCATTTAATGATCTCCAACCAGTACATATATCCAATTTGAAGGACCAGCCCAGAACTATCCCAAAACCTTAAAGCATGCATTCTGGAGCTATTTAAGAAACATGTAGATGAGGTACTAGATGAGGTGCTAAGGGACATGGTTTAGTGGGGAATTGGCAGTGTTAGGTTAATGGTTGGACATGATGATCTTAGAGGTCTCTTTCAACCAAGGCGATTCTGATTCTGTGATAATTCTGGAAGTTAAGCCCTCAGCACTAACCTTTTTACTCTACAGGTCCTGCTTTGCATTCACCCCCCACACTTACTAGGCCACACTACTTGCTAATATAGATACAGCTGCTGGCAAGCATTCATTGAAGAACAGCAAAAGCTGTGATGGGATGGAGGAACTCATTTATTAGGAAAGGTCAGGCCAGATACATGAAGAAGGCAGAAGGAGTTTTATAGCCATCATTTGCCCTGGTCCCTGTGACACAGAGTAGTTATGGTCATGCAGCTGTGCAGCCCTTTCCTGTGTGGTGACCAACACTCCAGATTGGTCAGCTTGAGGACACAAAGGTGAAACGTAATAGGCAACAACTATATAGACATTAAATATCAGATTTTAACTTGGTATCTCAGAACATAATCAAGGATAAGATGTAATTAAGATAAGAAAAAAATAAATACTTAATTTCAGAAGACAATGTACTTGCATGACATCTTTTAAACAATGGAACAGTGTCCCAGACTCTTCCCAGTAATGGATCTTATTTGCTTGGTGCTTTTATAGCCAGATTGGCAAATACTAGAAAACAGCCTGCAGGATATAATCTCGCTCTGGCAAGGATTTAGGCTGGACGATCATTTCCATCTAAACTTCCTCTCAATTCAGCATAAAGTTTTGGAAGCAGGATCTCTTTCTTACTTTGTACTTGCCATATGAAACCATATATCAGCTGGAGCTCCTAGGTATAACACTGAGCTACAACAAATGCCAGTTAGAGCACTTGAGGTCTGACACAAACCTCCTTAGAGATGACCAGTATGTCTCCATGGATTTGGGGACCCTCAGAACAAGCCTTCAATCCTCACAAAAATGGATGCATGTCTGCAAATGTGTGAGAAGTCAGAGTCACTTCTCCCTCTTAGTTACCCAAGCTGGCAAGAAACAACCCAGCACTGGCACAAAAATTGTGCAGCTCTGTTAACAGGTTACTTTGCCTGAGCTAATACTACCTGCTAAATAGTGTTGTGCTGATACAGTGATACAGATTCTGGATTCAAGGTGACTTGTACCTTGTCAATCTGCTATGTGCTTAGAGGAAGTTTGCACCTGCTCTTGTAGAAATGCCTTTAATTAATCTCTATCTTAATAAGCAAAAAAACCCCCACCAAAATAACAAAACAACTTCTCCCTTTTGACTCACTCCATGTGCCTCATCTCTTTAATGCCTGTCATCAGACTGTCAGTACACTGAGGGATGAATCACCTTTATTTAATGTCCAATACAGAATCAAGCACCTTGACCCAACTAATGCAACAGAGACCAAGAGAACTGTGCTGCACTCACAGTCAGCAGCTGATAGTTTTGCTGGTTCTTTGGGGCCAGCTTGTCCTGTTAAAATTCCTGTAATGTTGAATCTTCTTCTCTAAAAACTTGTTTCTTCAGAATGTCCCAGTTTAGTCACTCATAAGTGGAGTCACCTCAGCTTTACAAGTCACTTTGAAAAATCACAGCCATGCTTTTGAATGGAGAGGTCACAGTTTTATTTCAGCAATATCGATGTAAATTAGAATCCCTCCTTCTCTCTTTCTCAAAATCAAAGAACAATGCTCTCTGTAGGGCTATATATTGTACCCCTTCAACACACACATATGCACACTGAGACCAAGACCACCAACACCAAATGCAGAATTATTTATTTATTGCCATGTGAAAGATAAGTACACACAACAGAGCAAATAGGAAAAAAAATGGAAAACTAGTTTTAAAATTCAGATTACAGAGCAGAAATAACAGGAGAAGCACTTAAACATATTGCTGCCCCAAGCGGGTGTGAATTTCAATGGAAAATAACTACCAAATGTTTCCAAAGCCAACCACAGAAATCAAATAAGGTTCAACTTAAACTCAATTTATTCTGAAGATTTTGTTATTATAGAGGCACACATGCATGTAGTATTCATGGTTATTTCTCAAAAATTAAACTCTTCTGGGCTCAAATTTGTGTAACACCAAAAAAGGGATTTAAAAACAGAAATCCCTCTATTTTATGAAACAGTTTCTGGGAACTTTCCTGGAAATCCCAGCAAGACCAGCCAAAGAAAATTATCTATGGGGAATTGCGATTGTTGCAGCAAATATGTGCTTATAGTCTGATTCATTTAATTAAGCCGTTTGAGTGAATAATGGGATACAAAACAAGGGACATACTGAAGAAGAGTAATCAATCTGTGACAAGATCATACCAGTTATTAACTGTACATTATACAAATGTAAATCCAGATCAGCAAAAAAGCCCTACTGCACTTACATATGAAGATTTTTCAATAGAAGCTTTAAAGCAGTATTTGTCAACGGTGTTAATTTTAAATCATATGAGTAGTGACAACACTGTATACCACCCAAGATTTTAGCATGCTGGGAAAATCTCATTCTTCTTTTGAAGTTATATTTCAAAAAACCCAATCATTTCTGAAGGATATTAATGGGGACAGAGTGAGAGAAGAAACACACACAGTGAAGAAGTTAAAAAAAATAGGTGTATAACAGACATATTAAACATCCAGATTACAGTGTCTGGGTGGCTATTCATTTCTATTTTACTTTAAATGAGTAGTAATGTGTGAAAATTGTACTAGGAAAATAGGATCTGTTCTCTCATAAGCAACACTGCTGTTTTCAAACAACTGCACTGTTAACACATTCATTTGCATTGTACTGTATTAATAATAGTCAAAATTTGTTATGAACTTGTGGTTATTGAGTGAAGTTCATTGATAGCCTCAGTGAATTCCTCTGGGACAAGCACATAAGACACTCAGTAACTATGGATCTGTGCCTATTAATGGAATTGTTTTCGAGTAGGTCTGCAGTTACATCTGGGTGAAGACTGGTCTCCAGTGGTCCTTGCGTAGATGTACATCTACCCATGCTTATTATGGTACAATTTGGAGGAATGCCACTTTGGAGAAACTATATTAAATTATGAGAAGAATATGTAATCAGAAGTGCAGGACTCAAAGATGGAGACTGAGATGCTCTAATTTAGTCATGTTAGCTTGGACCAGGACTTCCAACAGTCTTTCAAAAGGCATATTATCTCTCAGTGTAGCCTTAAAAATTCACCTTAGTCAAATCTTGAGTGCCTCAGATTACTCATACTTTCCCATGACATTTTGATGTTCATGTTACGTATGATACCAGGCTGGATGAGATCAAACAGGTCAGCTGAACAAATTTAATTCACTTCATTTTTCCCACTAAAAAAAAAAAAAAAAAGAAGAAAAAAAACACAAACCAACTTATTTTAAAGAGAAGAGTTGCATTTTGGACACCTGCACACATATTTATAGCACTATCCAGTTACAAATATCGTAAATTCTACGGCAGTTTTACAGAGCTCAATTAGAGCAGAAGAGGAGATAAAAATTTGCACCCTGCACTTCAAATGCACACAGGGAAAGAAACGCTGCATTTGAAGAGCGTCTCTGTCTTATATGGAAGAGAATGACTTCGTGCCCAACACACAACATATCTGAACTGATAGAAAGCTGCTAGTAACTTACTGTCATCCTCACTTACTTCAGGACACAAATGCCCAGGCTGAACTCCATTACATTGTTCAGCTCTCGAATGGCAAAAATCCATATAAAATTCAAAAATGGTACATCGAAATAACATACAGTAAGTAACGAATTTTGCAGTCCTTACTTAGCAAAACAATTTCCTCACATCACCTTTACCAGAAAGTGAAGGCTGCAGTATAATTATGGTGCTAAATTAAACCTTACACAAACATAACTGACATGTACTGATGTACACTGCTTCAAGTGCTTACTCATTGTATGTAATTCAAGCAAATGGCAAGTTACTGGGGGCCAAGGGCAAGCATTACAAGAGGATTTTTCAGCTATTCAGAGCTGTGAATCAAAGGTGATGCATTGGTAAATTGAATGTTTATACAAGAGGGCTGTGGTTATGAAATTTGATGGCAATGAGCACTGCACTGAATATAAATGTCACCTTATTTATCATCTCTTATTATTTTTAGAATGTTCATTGCAAGGAAATACACTTAAGCAACCTTAATTCTATTCTAGAAGAATCTCTATAAGAGAAAAAGTTGATTCCAGAACTTTTCAGAAAGAACATTTTCAGTTTCTACAGTTCCCACAGCTGGGAAATGAAGCACCTATTCAACAGCAGTCTATAATAATATTCACCATATCAGGTCATTTTGGGATACTTCCATGCAGGTATTTAACAGATTACAGCTTGCTTTTCTAATGGAAAAAAATAATGCATCAAAGATGAAAGAAACTAAATTGTTTTTACACACAGAAAGGAGGATAAATATTTTATACAAGTTTTCTCTGACTGATTATTGCTTAGAAATGAGAAAAAGCTGCAAACACCTTCAAAAGTGATTCATTAAATGCTGGTGGCTGCATCACTGACTCTTATTGTCACATACTTAAATTTGATCATCTCCTGTCAAAGACAAACTGGCCAAAGTGATGGTGGCACCCACTAGTTAAGCAACACCTGTCCCAGTTCCCCAGATGAGACACTGCTCGCCAAGAACAGGACTGCTCAGCACAGGACCTGTTTCTCAGTATGCACACTCTTCCAGCTTGGTTCCCCCCTAAAATGGGGTCATGACCATGGAGCCTGCTAGACCTAAGTTTGGGTGGTGACTATTAGCACGAAAATATTCCTATTAAACCACACAGATCTAGGATCCTCCCCTTCTTGCTTCTTAATTGTCACCATGACAATGTCAACACTTAAATCACCAGTACTGAACATATGCGAGATGTGGCCCAGTTTGTATCCCTTGGAGTTGTTACCTAGACTGCTTTCAAGTGCAGTTTTGCATTTGGTTTGTATTTCTTAGGTTTTCTTCTCAGCCAGAAAGCTGGAGAGAAGGGACGGGAATAATGCTGGGGGAAGACAGCAAAGATAGCAACATAATCCCTCGTTCTTTGAGTAACAGAGAGAAACTGCTTTAAAGGCCAGCTCCAAAGCCACCATTGAAAGGGACTGATGTCATGCTAAGAAGCAAGTGCTTGTTACAATCTCTCTCTGGCATCTCACTCAAGAAAGAGGAGTATGATTTATTTCAATAACTGGGGTCATCTGCATGTAGGAAACACGGTTACAGCAGAGTTAAGAAAGGGGGAATACTCCTAATAATGGAAATCTAACCTTTAATATTGTAGCAATTTTAATATTATGATACACTCTTAGTGTTAATTTGGCCTAAGAGTAACTATTTCACAAACACGGTGGTATTTTTAAGCAAAGTCTTTTGAATTCTTTTAAAATATGTTTACAGTAGTTAAAGAAATATCCCATGTTAAAGGTACATTTCTAACTACATTCCAGCAGAATCTTAGCTGGAAACACTACCAGCACTATTTTGATAGCAAATGCTGTGACAGTTTACATCTGCTAAGGTTATCTTCTGTCTGCTGATTATCACGATCAAACATCATTACAAGAATATGGTCAGAAGAGATAACATAGAAAGCTGAGGTGCAAAAACTGGGAATGAGCTTGTGAAATCTGTGGGTGTACTGAGCAGGACTGGGTTATTTCACTGGAAGAATTGAATGACTTCAAGGACTGAAGCAACACAAACAGGAGGAAATCCAGAACTGCTTAGCTCAATTTCATGAAGCTGGCAGCAAAAAAAAATCACTATAAACTGGGCACTTGCCGGCTGCACATGGAAGAGAAAACTCTAGAAGGTTCAGTCAAATTCTTAGCGTGAGTCCCTAAAGAGAGGCAGCTATGGTAAACAAGTACAATTCAAAACCACACAGGGTATTTCCAGCAGCAAGGGATCACGTCACTGGAATACTGTGTAAAATTTAGGTCACTCCTTTCAAGGACAGACACAGCTGTGCTCCATATGGGGGAGATCCACAGCCACAGCCCTGTCACATGGTCCCCGAGCATGTGCCTGGGCTCCCATGTTTGTGTCTGGGAAATCCCATGCCATGCACCGCATGAGCAGGAAACCTAGCCTGTGGGAAACGTGAACGACACAGATGGCTGGCGAGTGCACAATCAGCCCGATGCTCTCCGGTTGCACTGTGTTCACCAAGACAGGTTGACTCCACGGTGCTTTGGCTGATACAGCGGGGAGGCTCCAGAGCTACCGTAGATAAACTTTGCATTTGTCCTTTGGGTCTCAGGTAGGTCCAAGCTGTATTGTACAGCACCGATCAAATAACACAGCGCACGTAGGGTAGGCCCAGCGTGTCCCTCACATACCACGCTCATTGTCCAGGTGTTCAGCTGTCAAGCTGCATCTGTGTTTGTCTGTGACTTCCAGACATCGACCAGACTGATGAGAATGATTGTGCGGAACCAGTGACCGTATGTTGTGCCAAGCAGTGCTAATGCAAGGAAAAGAGGAGAGGGTAGAGCCATCTCTTGTTCTTCAATTAATCTCTTCATATATGATGCAGGAAAATGGACTTGACATGAACAGGTGCAGAAGATTGCTTCTAGGAGGACCAGAGAAATGGAAAATCCATCTCATGAGAAGAGACTGTAAGCACATCTGAATAAACAGGTGCAGACCGATGTGAGCCTCAGTTGGCCTCGTACTGGCCCAGAATCCATACAGACTGAATTAGCATGGTGCTAATGAAGTCTCCAGCAGAATTCACCAGCTCAGGCTTAGCATTACACTGGCATAACCCAATAAGCACTGGGAGAGGGAAAATTTGCATCCCAGCTCGCTCAGGTCGTTAGCAGAGCAAGCCTGGATCTGCCTGGCCTCATGGGTGCCAAAACACCCCACAAGTTTGGCTCGTTAGCCCCAGTGGAGCAGTGCCCAAGGGGATAGGATCGCCCTCTTTAACACGCCGAGAAAGGGAAGGCAGGAAAACTGCCTCAGCAAAGAGACAATGTTGGCATAAGAACAAACGGGCGTAAATCCACCATAGATATATTTAAGCCGGAAATATTACTAATTCTAGCCATTATGGCAGTGAGATCCTGGAAGGGCTCTCACACGTAATGCAGGCAAAAATGTAACCAATTTTAAAGTGATGCTTGATGCTTCTGAACAGAACTCCATAACACAGAGGTGTCTGAAATACTCTTAGATGCCCTATAAGATCCCGCCCTGAAAATCTCCGTTAGCTATGAACTGCAAAATGAAATCCAATTGAAATCAGGAATTTAATTAAAAGCAGCTCTTCCAAGCCAGCTGCTGGCAGGCATTACACTGGCAAAAAGTGACAGCTGCTTCATTGGCAGCACAATGTCAATGACTGTAAAACAGGCCAAGGAACAGGCACGGGCCACCACTGCCTGAGGACCACCCTGTTTTGAAGAAGGTATTTCTAAGAAAGGCTTCAGAACCATTTATCTATGCTTTCATTAGCTAAGATACTTTCCTCACACTTTAATATATATTTTGCTGCTGTCTTCCATTTTTTTTGGCTCAGTGGGTGCATAATGCCAATTAAAATTAGTTAAGAAAGAAAATGTCACTTTTTTCCAAGTACAACATAACTGTTTTTAAAAAGTGTTCCCTCAGTACCTAGTAAATCCAGGGTTTATTTGCTATAAATATGCATTTCAGAACTCTTTCCCCTTTGTATGAGCAGGTTCAGATCATTTTGATACATTTTATTCACATATGTATTCCCTGCTTTGTATATGATTCCCATTAAAAATGGGGTTATGAATACCTTTTCTGAAAAAGCACCATTTTCTTGTTTTAAGAAATTGAAACTTGGTTTCATGTAACTAGTAGCAAGGGATTAGTACTCTTACAAAACCAACTTTATTAAAATGTCAGAAATAAAAGTACAGTTGGATTCTGGGAAACAGGTTTGCACATATGTTAATATTCAGAGGCAATTTGTGGGCCTTAAATTAAGTTTCACAGGGGATGGTGGACCGCTCCAGGTATTCCAAATAATTCACACACTTAGAAGAGCGAATTGGAACCCAAAAATTAATATCTAAGTTTAAAGTAACCATTTAATCTTTGGTTGGTTTTTTTCTGCCAGAGCTTCAGGTGGAAATGATGGGCCCTATGAAATGATGAGCTGTATCACATAGCGATGCTTGTCACAGTTCTTCCCTGCGAAGAGACTGTATTGCTTAGTCTAAGAATAACTTTAAAATTCACAGAAAGTAAGAACTGTTGAGCAGCCAAAAATAAAAAGTCACAGGAGGACGCGCTGTGAGGCATAAACATTGAGACCCTTCGGATCAACTTGAGCTGTTGAGCTAACCTAAACATTTCGGGTCAGATCCTGATCCCAGTGAATTCAAAATGATTTGTGGTGAGAACTAACGTTTCTCCTTTTATTTCTGTTTTCCTGCTAATGAGTATCAGATACAACATTGCAAGACTATTCTGTAAACAAAGTGCAAAATTAATCATTTTCAGAGGAACATTTTATTCACAGAAGGCTGTGTAGGGAGGGAATTAAGCCTAAGTAAATAAACAATGAAGGTAAATAAGAATACACAGAAAGTGAAAAAATCATCAGAAGACACCAGTTAAAAAATTTCTGGATATATCATGAAAGAAAAACACACTGCTTACGAGGAAAATTCAACGATTGAGTAAAATGCTGAGTAATTTCATCTGAGCATTAAATTATTTGCAGTTTCCTGCATAAAAGGAAAAAATAGCACAGAAAATCAGGCCCTTGTTACGCCAAAGATCTTTTCTTCATCCAAGAGCAGAGAAGCAAGCAGGTTTACACAATTTTATGTCAATTAAAATGTTCCTTATAAACCATGCATACTTGTCCAAACTGTCTGACTCCCACTTCCAATTCTTTCTGGGCAAAGTTTGAGAAAGAAATACTGCACTGCAATATAAATTAAGTAAATTGCATCTATTTTGGAAAAAATGAAGAATTACATGCAGTTCAGATTCATCAAAATCTTTCTGTCTGGCTGCAGAGGCCTATTATTAGCATGCGTCAAACCTGTCCAGAAGCTTCTTTCTACTATTGATAAACAACCACGCATTAAATTAGGAGATTAAGATATGTATTCCTTCCAGTTCTTATGTATGTTTAGTCATTAATCCAAAGCAACATTGCCAAACCCCGACCACAGAAATAGTAAAAATAAATACCAAAGGTCTGGGAAGAGAAATCCTGAGGTCACAAAGAGAAGGTAACTTCAAGGGAGTACCCTGGAAATTAAGATTTATAAATCATCATGGGCTGAAAGAAACAAATTTCACCAACTGCATAATGCCATTTTATATGGCTAAAAATAATAAGAGTTGTGGGGCACATGCCAGGAAAAAAAAAAATCACTGGAAAACTTCAAACATTTATGTTCAAAGAAAAGGCTTGAAGCAAGAGAGTTATTTGATGAGAGCCTAAGTGCACAGCGATGGTGCCTTCTAGCCTCCTGTTTGGCATTGCCATTTGCTTCTAAGAGGTCTGTCATGCTTAAAGCGATTATTTACACAAAACCAGACCACATTATGTATGTAATATACATTTTTAGTGATGCTGGGGATAAAAGATCAGTAGATTAATCATCTCCGTTCTGTATTCAAAAGTGGGCTGATACTTCTGCCTTGCTGGTTAGGGTAAACTCATCCGTTCTTGCTAAAGTATTTGTTCCTCCACTCTACAGCTTATTCAAAGCTGTTAAAGCACTGCTGGGTAAAACCATTATATTACAGAAAAAGAGGGTCACCCTGAAAAAGATTATCCTAGACATGATCCCCAAAGATTTTTTCTTGAATAAATGTTTTTTTAAATGCTATTTTTCCTGCCTTCCCCTCTGAGTCTCTTACAGATTGAAAATTCAAACGTGTATGTCAGTTCAGGCAATTGCCTGAAAAGCTGAGAATTATTAAATGATAGTATTTTAAAATTCTTTATATTTTACTGCACTTGCTAAGGAAAATGAGATGATGGAAATCGTACGCTGAGCCTTCAGCCCTTCTTTTGTCTGTTATCGCGCCACGTGGCTTGGGCAAAATCCTGATCACAAGGACGGCACCGGGAGTTTTGCCACTGATCACTCGCTCCTTTCACCACACAAACCTCTGGGCTCTGAGAATCAAAGACTGTCAAGCAGCAATGAGACTTCCCTATGGCAAGGGAGCTCAAAGGAGTGGTGCTTCCTTTACCCCAACAAAGCATTCAGTCTGCCACCTCAAAAGCATACACCTAACATTTTGAGAAAATACCCTTGCCCTGCTGCCATCTTAAAGATGAAAAACTAACCTTGGGTTTCAGCCTGCTGTTCTCATTGTTCTACGTGGTGTTAGTGCATAGAAATCAGCTGTCATACACACTGAAACATACTCTGTTATAAAACACTGCACGTGCAGATTTTTCTTACAATCTTCTTAGAGGAGATTTAGATTCAAGCAAATTGCATCTCCTCATCCTGCTCTGCATCACACCTGAAACCAGGATGAACAAAGACAATGGAAGAAGTATTTTCTCTGTCTGCCAAGGACTTGATCTGTATTCAGTGTGTATAAAGTTGCCGCTTAAGCGTAGCTCTATGGGGTTCCACTTCTGGACTAGACTGTTGTCTTTGCTGCAGAGCAAACCATTCAGATTACTATAATTATACTGTACTACCAGGGGGTCCAGCCTGAGCTCTTGAGCCACAGTAGCTTTTGAGCAGTTTGCAAGATGGGTAGCAGAGATGTGCTTGGCACGGGGGTTTCTGCATAATCTGATTTTCTACTGCTGGAGGAAGTGTGTTAGCAGCTGCTGCTGAAGTTGACACTGCTGGCTCACCCCAGAAGCCAGCTGTGCACCCCATTCAGCTCCATTGCCCAGCAGGACCTTGTGACAGCCACTGTCATCTCCTGTACATCTATAGAATCACAGAATCATAGAATCATTTTGGTTGGAAGAGACCAAGATCATCAAGTCCAACTGTAATATACTCCTCCACTACACAAAAGGGTGAGGCTACATACATTTTCCTTGTAGTGAAGCTTGTTCGGGAAATTTCTGCTCTGAACGCATTCTTGCTACACAGTCCCCCTCAGGGGTAGTTTTATAATATTGCTTAGGCAGTCTGATGGGATGGTCCTGTTTCCCCTGCCTTGGCCACAAGCCGTGGCCATTTCTCTTGTGCATTTGCCGCATCACACATGATCATTTCTTTTTGTCATAAGCCAGTTTAGGGAACTAACCTGTCAGGAAATAACTCATTTTTGTAAAGCCAAGCTTTTCTGCCCCCTTCATCCCCAAGTCCAGTCACCACAGGTCACTGCAGAATCACACAAGCAGAAGTGAGGAAGGATTAATGGGATGGAAAGTCGCACATTTTGGCATTCATCAACTGGCACTGTAAGTTGTGCTATTACACACTATTTTAGGGGTCCTAAAGTAAACCCAGTCACCAAAATCATCTGGGTTTAAACACAGAATTCTTTAATCCAGAACCTTTTGGTTATCTAGTTTCTACCATGGCCTGACAGGCTGCTGGTGACATGGGGGCACCAGCGAGCAGCAATGCAGAGGCAGGTGCGGAAACCCATTAACACATCAGGGGAACTGCACACTTGGTCACGCTGCAAAGCTTTGGTAGGTGGCTCACCGACTGAAAAAGATGTTGATTTTCACTTACTCAGAGTGAGACCTGACTGTTGCACTAACAGAACTGTAGCTGTGGAATCCGTCCTCCTTCCAAATTAAACAATTCCTTCCTAGTTCAACCCAGAGTCAGCAAGAAGTGGAGGGAAAAAAAAATTTAAAAGCTTCAGCGCAGGGAACCTCTTTGTCATATATGACATACTTGTCATGCATTTGGAGGTGAGAGTGCCAGGGTGGGGTGAGAGAGTCAAAGCCCATGGCTCCGCTAGTGATGTTAGAGAGCAATCTGCAGTATGGCACTTTTTTTTCTTTCAATTCTCAAAGCTACTCAAAGCATTGGCCAGGTGCTTGACTTTGCATGTTTTTTTCTGAGTCATATCTATATTTAAAAAACAAAACAAAAACAACAATAACAAAAAACAGAGGAGGGAGGAAAAGAAAAACAGGTGTCATCTAAAAGTGGTGAAAGATTAAGAGGGATGTAGGTCCAGACACCACCAGACCCATGCACAGACTCCAGCTTACAGTAACTTTTTTCCAGAGGTGTCACTAAGAGCAAACAGCTGCAAATGGAGTTTACCCACCTTCAATTTCAGCAATATAACATTTACCCACTTCTTACAGATACCAGACAGGTGAGTAATTTACCACTGCTCTACTGCACCTCTCTGCAGTCACTGAGTAGCCTCTTACATGTGATGAAATCGTCCAGCTCTTATTTCAGGGCCAGATCCAAACTTCAGCAAAGTCTTTTTTGTTTCCTTCACATAAAGTTGTGTTCTAACACAACAACAACATGTAACTTAGACAACAGGAGAGGTGGAACTCTTCCAAAATACATTTAGTTTCCTGTCAGAAAGTATTGCGTGCCTTTGCACAGGAAATTATAAAATAGAAAATAAACATGTAAATATACCATTTCAACACATCCTCTACACCAAAGCAGACCTGATGTTTTTAATTTCAGCTTTTTGAGGTTTTGGTTTTATAAGTCACTGAATTTATTTTCTAGCTCCTGTTTATGAAAAGAACTTGAGAAGAGTTATAAATTACATTTATCAAATGAAGGAAAACTACAAGTATAAAGTTCTCACAAAGGGAAATAATGTGAACCCTGTATATGCACATGTGCAGACACACACACACACACAAACTTATATATATATTTAAGTTAGTGACTGCTGAACCACAGACCACATGCAGAAGAGTAAAAACCACCCACAACCAGATGTGCCACTGTAAATCCCATATTTTAGGATATATTCTATAAACTCCTCAGTGCACAGGAAGACACAAGTTCCCACACTATTAGTAGCAGCAATATGGATTCCTAGAAAGAACAACTACCTTCATGTACCTAAAAATAATCCAAGATCCAGCTGGGAGGTACGGCCCTTGTGAAGTAGAGAGAGGGTTTATCGGGGTGAAAACACATGATTTTGAAAACCATCCAGCATAACACAGAAGTGAGAACAGCAGCAACACATCACTTCAAACCTCCCAAGAACCAAAGGGCTGCAGAAGGAGTTCCACCCTTTCCCACAGAGTTTTGTATAAATACACATGAGCACTGTACTTTGACTGAACACATCGGTGCATGGCTTGTAGAGCCATGTAGAGCCACCTTTTCGCTATGAAACAGCAGCCTCGGGTTATATTTGAATTTTCCTATGGCAGGGAAGTGTGGCAGTGGGCCGCTGGAACAAAATGCTTCGGTTCTCTGGTCTATCCACAGCTGAATAGGAAACCCCAATTCAAGTTTCCTTCAAGTTATAAAAATAAAGCAAAGTTGTTTCTAGGGAATGGAGGAAAAAGTCATTTCCAAAGGCCCTATCCAGCTACAAATACACTATATAAGACCAAATACTTTTTTTACCTCGGAATATCTCTCGCTGATCTAGTAGAGCAAAGTTTGTTGATATTCAGGGTTGCAAACCCATCTGTTTACTCAGGCTTTTGTCTGTCAGCATAGTTTGAAGAGGTCGCTTTGAGAGATCAATTTTTTTTCCTGGGGGTTTCTTCAGAGCTACCACAATTTGTTATTGCGTCTGTGTAGAGGCTTTAATTTGTGGTTTTCGGGATTGCATAACTGCACAGAGAGGTGGTGAGAGGCCCACATGAAGAGTTCAAAATAAGTTTGACAATATAGTAAATATCTACTCAGTAATTTTCCTTGGACCGAGCACCACAAAATGCCAAAAAAGTTATTAATCACGCTAGTGTATGAACATGGCTTTATGAGGACAGGGGCATATATTTCCATTCAGATGCTAAAAGGCTGAATTCCCTTCAGTTGCTGTTGACACCAACTAAAGATGATGTACCAAGGGGCTGCAAACCAGGCACCCGATTAGACTGCTCTCAAACAGCCTATCCAAACCAGATAAAGAAAAAATAAAATGAGATTTTAATTTTGCCTTTTATTCAGAGTTCTCGTAATAAGTTACATAAAAATGAAGTAAGCCGCCTAGACTCCCATGAGGAGGCTCAGCATTAGTTTTTCCATTTTGCAGATGTTAGATGGGAGGCACGAAGACATGTACAGTCATATTTGGAGAAGTGCAGGCTGCACCCAGGGGGAGCTGTAGGTCCTCAGGGTCTCTGGGAATCTGCAGCCAGGGACCTGGCATCGGCCACAGGCATAAATGAGGCGCTCAGGACCCACACGCACGTTGAATGCTTGGGTCGTGTGTCCCGAGTCAGCGGGGCAGGCACCTGGGTAAGCAGCAGCTCTGGCAGCAGCTCAGGGATGCAGGAGCAGCATTTGCATAGCAGAGGGCAGTGTTCAGCATTTTGGATAACTAACATCCCTTTCTGAAGAAGCCGGTGAGGGAACGATGCGCGTGCTGCAGGCTGGGAACCCCGCATCAGTGGGGCGGCAAAGCTGTGAGCAGAGCTGGTGTGTTCTGTCTGGGGTGGTGTCTATGCACCACATTCGATTTAGCTCTGTACCTCTGGGACAAGTCTCCATCTCATCCAGCAGGAAGGAATTTACAGGCCATAAATTCCTCCTGACTGGGTGAAGGCTGGAGGTGGCCAGTCCGTGCTCAGCTCCACATACTGCAAGCACTTTGCTACCGACACACAATGCACCCAACCTACAAACAGCCCTCGCACGTCCGCTCTGGGGACAACACATTCCATGTCCGTGAGGTGACACTCCGGCCACCTGCGTAAGGGCTTTGCTAGACTGACCCACATGAGAAGTTTGTGCTTATACTTCACTTGACAACGGACAAGAAATATTGCTGGCTCCTCGGTGGCTGCTGTAAGGGAGCTGTGTCCCCGGCTGACAGCTCGCCTGGGCGCAGCAGGACCCCCGGTGAACACCGCAGAGGCAGCGCTCTCCTGCTGCCCACCGGCCATGGCACCCCCGCAGCACGGGCCGGGCCCAGCTCCACGGCGCAGGAGAGTGCGGTCAGGGCTGAGCGGCCAGGAGAAGCCTCACAGGCCCCGGTGCGTCCCCGGGACAGAGGCGATGACCCTCCCCGAGGATGCAGGGGCCGTCCCAACCAGGCCAGCGTCGAGCGCAGCCAGAGGCCGCCTCAGCAGCGCGGCCAGGCCCCGCCTTCACACCCCGGCGCACACCCACAGCCCCGCGGCCAGCCCGGCCCCGCGGCCGCCTGCGGCCCTGCGGCTGCCCTCGGTGACGCTGCGTGCCGAGGGCGCTCAGGGGAGGCCGGTGACCCCCGCCCCAAGGGGCGGCCCGCCGCCGGGGGACGTCCCCTCCGACGGGGGGGGCCGAGGCAAGGCGGCAGGGGCGCGGGCACCCCCGGGCCGGGGAGCGGCAGGGCTCCGCGGCTCCCCGCCGCCACAGCCGCCGCCACGGCGGCTTCTCGGGCAACAGCTACCCCTAGCGGCCGCAGCGCCGCCCCGCGCCCCTCCTCCGCCGCGGGGCAGCGCCCGCCGGCCCGCGCCCACCTGGCACCCGCGCCGGGCCCACCGCTGCCGGGGCCCGGGCCGCCCGCCGCCAGGCGAGGAGGTGCCCGCGGGCCGGGGCAGCGCCCGCCTCTCGTCCCGCCCGCCGCCGCGGGGGGATGCGGGCGCAGCGTGCGCGCGGGTTCGAGCCCCGGTTGTCCCCGCGGCGCCGGTGCGTGTGGCGGGGCGGAGGCCGCGCCCAGGGGCGACGGGACTGGCGGGGCGGGGAGGGGAAGGACGCGGCGCGGGCGGCCCGTCCCTGTCACCTGCAGGCGCTGCCGGGACGGACCCGGCCCCCGCTGCCGCTCCGGCGCGGCCCGGGCCCGCGCTCCCACTGCCCGTGCGGGGCCGTGCGAGGCCGTGCGGGGCCGGGCTGCGCCTGTTGCATTGTCCTTGGCGGGGCTGTTTGTGAGCGCCTGCCGCTATCTGCGGCCGGGGACCCCGGCGGTGCCCTATCTCGGACTCTGCTGGTGCCTGATAGCGGCTGCTCCCTGCTTCGTTGCACGTCCCTCGCAGCTCCCGCCGGGGCTCTCTCCCCTTTTGTCTGTGTATTTTTAGGTCATTAGAGTGGAGGGGTAGGTAATCCCCAGGCTCAAGTTCCAGAGGGGCGGGTTCTGGCCGGAGGTGGAGTCACTTTTCATTTAAATCCCTGACTATAAAATGGGCTTAAAGAGAAGCGGGATCTCGGCGGTGCTGCACAGACCCCGGCAAGCAGGGTGCGTGGGGGCCCGCCGGCAGCCAGCGCCCTGCAGCACCAGCCGCTGCCATGCTCCACTCCCTCGGCGTTCACACCTTGCAGCTGCTCACCCAGGCGGCCGCCTGCATCCTCCTCTTCCCCCGCTTCCTGCTCACCGCCGTGATGCTCTGGCTCCTGGATTTTCTGTGCATTAGGAAGAAGATGCTGATGATGCCCACGGCGGAGGAGGCGGCCAGCGCCAGTGAGGGGCCGCCCCCCGACGACCCTCCGGTCTGCGTGTCCGACTCCAACCGCATGTTCACGCTGGAGTCGCTGAAAGCCGTGTGGCACGGGCAGAAGCTGGACTTCTTCAAGTCGGCACACGTGGGCTCCCTAGCCCCTAACCCCGAGGTGATCCAGCTGGACGGGCAGAAGAGGCTCCGCATCCTGGACTTCGCCCGCGGCAAGAGACCCCTCATCCTCAACTTCGGCAGCTGCACCTGACCCCCGTTCATGGCCCGCCTGAGGTCCTTCCAGCGCCTGGCCGCGCACTTCGTGGACATTGCCGACTTCCTGCTGGTGTACATCGAAGAAGCACACCCCTCCGACGGCTGGGTCAGCTCGGACGCAGCCTACAACATCCCCAAGCACCAGTGCCTCCAGGACAGGCTGCGGGCAGCTCAGCTGATGAGGGAAGGGGCGCCCGATTGCCCCCTGGCCGTGGACACCATGGACAATGCTTCCAGCGCCGCCTACGGTGCCTACTTCGAGAGGCTCTACATCATCCAGGAGGAGAAGGTGATGTACCAGGGAGGCAGAGGACCAGAGGGCTACAAGATCTCCGAGCTGAGAAGCTGGCTAGACCAGTACAAAACCCGGCTCCAGAGCCCCAGCACGGTGGTCATCCAAGTGTAAAAAGGACCTGGCAAGAAGCGCAGGGGTGGAGAGGCGAGGGGGGGGGCGGAAAGAGAGGTGGGGAGGGAGAGGGCACGGTGAGGCGGGTGGCGGGAGCTGTCTGCCCCCTCGAAGCAGGCTGCTGTGCAAGCTTTCGAGCAAGATGTGCCATAGTCCTTTCTCTATTCAAATCATGTTGATTTGCCAGCCACGCTCTGTCAATACTGTATTTCCATGTGCGTTTTGTAAATAACTCTCTCTTTTTTTTTCCTCTTCTTTTTTTTCTTTTTTTTTTTTTTTGGAGAAGCGTTTACTATTTTTTAAGGAGGCTCTCTTCCTACGGGATCTATTCCCAGCTGCGTGTGTGCGTGGGTGTGTGTCTGAAAAGTTGTGTACAAGTGCTCCGTGCTGCCTAGCAAGTGCTAACTGGGATTTCTAGTATTTCTTTGTGATGACCGATTTTGAAATGGGTTTCTCTAATGCCAGGAAATCGCGTCTGATGTTGTCAAGTACTAGAACTGCCAATAGCCAGAGCTGAACGGAATGTCCTATTTATGTGGGGGGGTTTTGTAAGACGTTCGTTCACCTTTTTCTTTTTTTTTTATGAATTTTTTTAAATAATAAACGTTAAGTAAATACAGGTCTAACCTTGACTGCCTCTATCTTCAGACCGCTACATGCACTTTCCCTTTGCCTCCCTCCCAACACCCTCCCCGCAGCCGAGGAGGGAGGGGAAGGCGGAGCGGCAGGCGGGAGAGGATGCGCTGCTCGGCTGCGGCAGGAGCGCCCACCGCCAGCGGCCCGAAGGAGAAGGGGGGTCCCCAGGGGTAAACCCAAACCTGAGGGGCTCCCGCAGGAGGGAGCACCTCGGTAGCCCTAGAGACCGGCCCGAAGACTGTGTGCTCCCTCTCTGACCCCGGCGCGCCGCCCCCGAGGCTGAGCCCGGAGAGGGCGAAGGTGCGGGGCTGGCCGGCGGCGTGCAGGCAAGTGTATCCCGGCCAGAAAAGCAGGGGAGGGAAAGCCGTCCTGGCCGGGAGAGCCGCCCCGCCGAGGACGCCCCGTCGCGGGCGCGCAGGCGGTGCCAGTGCTGGAGCCTGGCCAGGGGAGCGCGACCCGCACCCGCGGTGCGGGGCTCAGGCAGGGGGCAGCGCCCAGCCCTGCCGTGTGAGGTTCGCCTCTCCTTCCCCCGGGGGCCGGCAGCTGCGTTTGAAAGGGTGCGGGGTGCCGGAGCCCGACAGGTGAAGCCGAGCGCGGAGAGCATCCCGCAGCCCCCGCAGGAGCTGTGCAAAGCCTCCCAGAGACCGCGGGTCTCCCAGCACCTCCCGTTGTGCCTCTGACCGCCTCCTCGCCCTCGCCAGCAGCGGGACGAGACGCTCGGGCTGTGCAGTCCCTGACTGAGTTTTGGGGAGGGGTGCACCCCCCCCGAAGGTAAAGCAAGGCAGGGGCGACGCTCTCCGCAGCTGGGGGACCGAGTCGCGCCCGCAGGACCAAGCTAAAGCTGCGGAAAGCGGTTCCTAAGGGGCGTTACAGCCCCTTGTCTCGTCCATGACAATGTTCCTTTGTCCCCGCAACGTCCGTCCCTCGGCATTCACGGTTTAGACCAGCCCATATAACCGCTCCCGCCGCTACCCCGCAGGACAAAGAGCGCCGGGCGGTGTCCCACGGGTAAACCATGGGCTGCGACCCCGCTCCTCGCTCCCCTTCGCCCCCGCAGCCCCAGCCCGCGGCGGCAGCGCCGTGTCCCTGGAAATTGGGCTCCTTCGCCTGAGGCGTCAAAAGATCGGGCTCAGGTGCCCGCTCCGGGCTTCCCCACCCGTCTGGCCGTGCAGCCTGCCCTGCCGGCCCCCGGAGCCCTCCAGCTTTCCGCTGCCCACCCGCCCCGGGCTCAGGGCGGCACCGGCTCCACCCGGCTCGGGCACCGGCCGTGGTGCTGGGGCGGGGGCCGCGGTGGTTTGCTCCCCCCGGCTGCGCGCCGAGCACGGTGCCCTCGACGAAGCCCCGGAGCGGGGGCGATTCCGCGGCAGCCCCAGCAAGGCAGGCAGCGGCAGGGCATCACCCGCTCCTCCCGGCACCCGCTCAGGCACGGTAACGGTGTCAGTTCCTGAGCTGCTGGGGCTCATCAGCCTCGAGTCCCTCCCCGCGATCCCACGCGGGACGAACGACCGCTCTCCCCCGGACCCAGGCTCTCCAGCACCACCAAACCCCTCCGACTCTTCCCTGAAGGCGGCGGCGCCCCGCTCCCCCTGAGCGGTGCTCCCGGCACGGAGGGAACAGAAGTCACGTTAGCGCATCCCGGAGGGGGGTGGGGGGCAGGCGCCCACACCGGGCCCCAGGGACCAGGTGAAGGTGCTGCTCCCCTGCCAGACCGGGGCTTCAGCGCGGCCGTGTCCCTGTCCCCGCAGTGCCCTTCCCAGCCCCACCCGCGTCGTGCCGTGGAAACCAAAGGCAGAGAGAGGGGGTCTCGCAGCAGGTCTCCTCTCGGGAGCCCGCCGATCGAGGACGTTCTCGGGGAGCCTTAGGGGAAGGGCGGGGGGTGTCTGCCGTGCCGGTACCACCCCGCGCCCCCCGGGCAGAGCCACGTCCCTCGGCAGCGCCTAGCTCGGCCCCCAGAGCCATGCGAAGGACGGAGGTGATGCCCGGTCCTCGGTGGGACCGTGCGGCTCCCCGCCCGTCCTCGGAGCATGGGGTCAGCCGAGGCCACACGGGTGGCAAGGGCAGCCTCTATCCACGCGATTATAGTGGGCTGGGTTTTTTTTCCACACATCTTAGTTTTCCTTACTTTACAACAAAGCCCTTCTTTGCTTTCTTACCTCGTTATCTCTTACCCGCTTTTGGCATGCTGCAGCTGTAATCCGAAGGTACGGGGAACCCTCAGGGACGCCCCCACCCCGGCGCAGCCCCGGGCCATTTCCCGGTCATACGGCCAGAAATGATCACTGCCCTTACTTGGGTTTTAATAGTTACAGAAACAGCTTCGTCTTTACTTTCTGCTCGTAGCAGATTTTGGTCAAAGGCTACCAAAAGGTCAGGATTTTTATTATTTTGCTTCTCCAAATAAGTCAGCTTTCTAAAGCTACAATTCTCCTTTAAACCCAACACAGAGCTCTTATTTATCACTTTCTCTTTAATCAGCAGCAAAAGAAAAATTTGCTGTGAATGCCCAGAATCCTTGAAAGAGATCACAGTTTTCCTTTGCACAAATCAAAGTTATTTGCTCCTATTATATCCTCCACTTAAAATGAACCGTAAGCCTCCATCCCACTGAGCTTTCTCGGGGACACTTGTTTAGCACAGACGAGGACAATATGCTGCACATCTAAAGCGCCCAGTGTCAGAAGCCTCTCTGGCTGATATTGAGCAACGTCCTATCTTTAAAACGCAATTTTACTGCCTTTCCACCTCCCCAGTGCATGACAAACAGAAGTCAGAGAGCAGCAAAGAGATCTATCAGAGAGAGATCTGAGTGACGATTACGTGTCCTGTCAATAATTAATTGAATTATGTGCTCAGCATAATTACACACAGTCCTCTAGCCGGGAGGGGAAAAGAAAGAAGGAAGTTGTGGTGCGGTCAGAGGGGGATCTTAGGACATGCTTCCAGTCATTAAAAATGTGATGTAACGCTGCAATCTGGTGTATTCTGAAGAACAAACGGGGAAACACAAACGAAACCAACTACTGAAATACTACTTGCTTTACAGCAGGGAGACAGCAAAAGCACTTGCTTTCATCGCTCTTTTCATTAGTTGTTAGTACTATTTGCTGCTGGGGATTTAAAGGTGTTTCATGATGAACAGACCAGAGGTCTTACTCATGTGATCTACAAACTATATGTTGTAGGCTTTGTATTGTTTGCCACATAGTAACTGACTAAATTTGGTATTTCTGATGTTTGAAATAAAAACTAAAATCAGTCCAGAAATTAAAATTAGTCTAGCAAAGCATCATATATCCAATACAAAACTAGAAATGACACATTCAAAGAATCTTGCAAGCAAATTCTTACTCTGACACTAATTTTTCTGTACTTCTTCCAGTCATAAGGGAGATCATTATATCATTATTAATTTATTATTTACTAAGAGCTGTTAAAGTGCTCTTTTGGTACACGAATGCAAGAAAACAAAAGGCTTGATTCAGTTCTCACACAAGTTTTGCACTGGTTTAAGTTCAATGACACGGGTGTAGTCACTTCAGAACCACCTGGGTGTAATTATGATCAAAATCTGGGCTATTGCACTTCCTTTGCTTTTCCAGTGGTTCAAAACCTCTATTTTTCTACAGCATGCTGCGGAAGACAGACAGCTGTTTGAATATAGAGTTCAGAAATCACTCTCAACTTCCTCCTCACTGCCAGTGTCCTGAATCCTGCCAGAACTTACTCACGTCAGCATTTCCTCACCATTCTGCACCCTCCCTACAGCGTGAGAGTTGTAAACCCCACCGATACGTGTTCCTTTCCACTCGTTAAGGCACATCCTCTCAGTGTCTTGAGCTTTACATCAGGTAGCTTTTCACTTCAAATGCTTCTAAGCACCCAGCTGGCAAAAGGCATTTGACACCTGCTTCCTTCTCTGCAAGTTCCTCTTTTCAGACAAGTCCTTGATGATGCCTCTTGAAAAGGGGTTCATTTATGACCTCCGCTTAATTGACTACTCCATGTATTTCTTGTCTTCTTGGCCTTACACCTGCTTCTTCAGAGATTTTGGAAGTGGTTTACAGTGGTAAATGCAGTATTAATCAATGGCCAAAAACATCCTAAGTAGAACAGTAAGCACTATTCAATACTTCCTGTGTGAAAACACATTACTAGACAAGGTTAAAATCCTTCAGCTGATATGTTTTGCATAAGAAGTCTTCTCAGGGTATAATGGGTATGCTCACAAAAGTATGGATCTCACAGTCTGGTCCATGGAGTTCCCATGTCCATCAGACAGAGAAGATCAGGTGTATCTGATGTTTCCTCTCTCTTTTCCAAGTTAATAGCACCTTCTTGACTTTGCTTATGGAAGCATTTGCTTCCATTTCCTTTTAAGTAATAAAAAGGGCTGAGAGGGCCTTTACAACATGGTCAGATAGGGTAAGGTAGTTGAACCTCCTACACATTGCTTCCCCAGTGCCCAGAATTACCCTGACACAGAGGTGATCTCTGAATGTCTAATAAAGACAGCATCAAAGAGCTGCAATTCTTACTGGAGACATTCAAGGATGAATTGGCACATGGCCCTTGGCAGAAGGGGATCCCATTATCCATTATAGAGTAATGAGCACTACAATAAACAATAAACAGATTTAAATTTTACTGAAAACCCTAGCAATGAGGGCAAAGCTTTCTGTCTCTTCTGTCCATCTTCTCCCTCTCAGCTTCTTAGGCTTATAAAACAACTAGTGCTTGAGCAGTCTGCATTTGTCTGGGCTTTCACATCCACTCCAAGGCACCCCGGGTGGGATTTTTAAGGACATATTTCTGTTTCCTTAGTGGATCTTACTTTTCTTGCCTGAAGAGTCAGTCAGGATGCACATTCCTTGCAGTAGCCAAAATTCAGTATACTTATTTAATCACTCCAGGTTATCAGGTGCAATTCCTCAAATGATGTGCCATGCTATGGCATTTAAATGAGGTCCCTCAGCACAGAACCTCACTTCAAGTATCTTAAACTTGAAAAGATTTGTGTTGAAACATCTTTGAGATATAACTTCGTAAGCATAATTATGCTGAAGATATAGTTAGTGCCAAAGACCTGACAGTGGAAATAATTTCTAAGAATAAAAATCATTACATAACCTAAGGACAAACTTTAAAACATACATTTATAAAAATGATATTTTATTAAGTGACAAATAAGATGTAAAAGTACATGTTATGACTCTCTAAAACTGTTATAAGGGAGGTGACCCTTATAAAGATTACGGGACTGGGCTGAAGAAATTCTGGAAGTTGCACAATTCAACACAATTTGACCACTTACTATTTGTGGGGAAGGACAATCAATCAGGAAAGAACAGGGCACCAGGCTGCTGTCAACTGGATTTGCAGCACATAGACATAAAGAACATACTGTGCTACAGACACATGCATACAATTGCAAACAGAGATCAAAATTAGTCCAGAGTAGGTTTGGAACACTGGAAAGGGAGAGGCACAGAGTTGTGCATTTCATGGAGTGAAAGATTTATTTCACAAAGCAATAATTATGTAAAAATTTAAGCAAATTACCAAGTCCATTTCTATTTCTTCTCACTCTAAGTGGAACACATCCATTGCACGTATGGCAGTGAATAATCACAGAATCACAGAACAGCCTTGGTTGGAAGAGATCTCTAAGATCATCAAGTCCACAATGAACAGTCCTGGGGAAATGGAAAATATTAGATGGAACTCAGTTGTCTTGTTTCCTCTATTTCATTTTATCTTTTTATTTTTTTCTTTTAGCTGTATATTGCCTTCTCTAGAATGCACACCACTGGAATGATTATGCTGAGCTCTAGTTTTTCTGATGTTCATGCAGATCTATAGATTTTTTTAGTTAATGTTTAGCTGACTGATGTATCTCTGATACTAAATAATCTACCACGCTATCAAACTAAATCAATAGTTCTACCTACCTGATTAGAGCAAAGGTGTGGTAAGAAAAAGCAAGAAAATAATTTGTAATACATGGACCCATTCACTAGAACTGACCTGTGAGACCTCTCCTATTCCCATGAGATGTCTTCATTTGATTCACTCAGCTGAAATAATGTCCAGAAATTATCTATTTGGAGGAACAGAATGGAAATAAAAAAGAGTAGATCAAGAAAGAAACGTCATTGATATTTTCATTTTTTTACTGACTAAACTTTAAAGTCTTCAGCCTTTATTTCTCATGAACACAAGGAGAAACTCAGTAGTAATTTTCCAGTAAAACTGAAACATATTGGTATGTACTACAGAAATATATCTGTGTTTCCTAATGTTGCATAGGAAGCTATCCAGAGGGATGCGTATTGGCACTTCCTCAAGAGACTGCTGGAAGCTGGAAAGATCTCCTTTGTCTTTTACCACACATTCTGTGTTACTATGAACCTACTTTGGAATCTTTTGTTTTGTTAATAAATCTAATCCTTAGAAAAGGGACTTGACAGAAAGGAAAATCAGACTATCTTTCCACTTGTTGAACGTGCCCACTAACTCACAGTTTGTTTCCAGACCTGTCAAGCTTCTCTTGCTCAACACAATAATGCTTCATGTGCCACAGGATTGGGAAGAAGCCATCAAGCATATAGGGTCTCTGCGAGAGACTGCAGCACTGTATTACAAATGCATGAGAGAAGGCCCAAACTGTGGGACAATGAAAAGAGAGAGCTGGTTGTCTATTTCCCATGCACAGCACTGACAGTTGACAGATATGCCCAGCTAAATATTGTCTGTGAAACCTGGTACTATTTTTAATGCCAGGTGAGCAATCACGGCATTCATTGTAATTCCCGTGTCATTAGTTTTCAGACGATGGATGTATCATCATTGTAAAATGGAATTTGGGGTTTTTTGGAAAAGAAATCAACACTTAAGCAATACTTTTAAGCAAGTCAAAAGACACCCAAGGGTATGATTGCCTTGCATGCAGCTCTTTTTAATAAGGCCAAGGAAAAGCATCACTGGATGGGACTATGATCAACTGCTGCTTTAATGCAGACAATCGAAGAAGGCTCCTTACTGATGGTTGTAAATTCATCATTAAGGATACCACTCAAAGTCATTTGGCATGACATTTTTTATGCACAGAACAGAAAAGTGCAGTATTAGCTCCTGAGTGATTGGATGAGTTGTACATCCATTAATGGGCATATCAGAAAATGTTTCCCAGCTTTGACATTATCTCCTATACAGGCTGAGAAGATGCAGATTGTCTTGCTATTGTTTAGTCAAATTTTTGGTGCATTTTTTCACTCTGTCCAAGATCCTGTTTGTTTAAGAATCTACTATCATCACGCATTGTAGATTTTACTGCTGACTCTGAGGTCTTAACAGTCTGGCTGTGTTCACGTAATATGAAATCTACAGGATGACAGGCAATATAAGAGCAAATTAGTTGCACTAATCCTATAACGGATAAACATTTCTCAGTTCACTGCTTTGGGAAGTGAGGGAATTGGTAGATCATAAGCCCAGGAAAGCTGGAAAAATTTTTGATCGAATGATTTGTCCACCCAAGTTGCCAGCTCAGTCTGGCTAAAATCCATGTGTCAGCCACCTGAAAACTGCAAAATTATTCCAACAAGCCTTCATTACTACATAAAAACATTAAAAGTAAACCCTCAAAAAATCTATACTCCTATTTTCATAATAGACCACCCTTTTCACTTAAGATGTTTCATTTCTAAATGTAGCCAGATTTATTTTTTCAGGAGAAATACATAAAATAAAAAATGAAAAGATCGGTTTTCCATTTTCGCCAACTCAAAAATCTACATTTTGCTGTTATAGAAGTGAAATAAAATATACATTATTCAAGTTCCCTGCTCTGCAGTCTTTCTTCCTGTTCATGAATTGTTCATGAACTGGTTATGATCTGTTAATCTATTCTTTATCCACACACTTCATCGATCAAATTACATGAACAAATTTCAGCCAAGAATACATCAACTAATTGTTCACTTAGGGTACTTATTTAACCATGATATATGACCATCACTTATACAAATGGTGTCACATATGCTCCCTTGCTGGATATATGAATTATTTTTTTTCAGACAGGAAGTACCAAATAGCAAGTCATGACATTCCTCAGATGTGAATTTTCAGATGACTAATCATTAAATGTTTAAAACATACACAAAAGTTCTGTCCAGACAGCATCATTATCCACCTTTAAGCCATCAACACATTTTCAGCACTCTGAATCAACATATTTTATTTAACTATATGCACAAACTATAGTTATAGTTTGTAGGAGAGATTAGATAATGAGAACGCTATTTTTTTTTTTAAAAAAAAAAAAGCCTACATTTCAGTATTTAGGCTTCCAGTACAAATAGTATCTTTTTCCCCTATAAGTAATAGTAAGAATTCAATCATACCTCAGCTGCCACATAGTTAGGACATTCACCTAAAGGAGGAGGTTTCGGTAAAAGTCCAGCCCATGTTCATGGATCCGAACCTGGAATTTCCATATCCCTGCCAATTTCACAGCCTGTGAAATACATAAACCATTTCCTTAGAACTTTAGGGGAATAGGTGCTGTTCAGCACTTGTAGGGTATGGTGGGAGAGAGACTGATCACTTTCCTAGCAAAGGTACTTAGTTAGGATATAAAACAGGTATGTTACAGTATCAAGCAAAAAAATCAGGTGCATGCCATAACTGTGAGGCTACTATTTAATCCTAGATAGTTGTCATTCTTCTTTATTTTATTCTGACCAGAATGTCTATACTGACTTGAGAAACCTTCCCAATGAAAATTCACTTTTAGCCAATACATTCCCTCATAAAATAGCTGATTTAACCAAAAATTTACTCCCCCCTCCCCAAAAAAGTTTCATTCGAAAGTTTCAGGAGAGCTGCAAAATGGACTTTTGGAGTCGCATGTAACTGCTTTCATTGTCTGATTGGTCAACATGTTTACATATCTTCCCCTGCTATGCATATGACCAAGCACCATGTAGGCAGGCATGCTGGCCAATACAATCTCAAAAAGCAGTGAAACATTCCCAACAGTGCAAGCAGCAGTTCTCCGTAAAAATAATTGTCTTGTCATCTCTCCCCAGGCTCATTCTCTTTCCTTTCTTTCTCTCTTGCCTGCATTTCCTCAGAGATGTTCTTTCTCCGTCAACATATCCTCGTGTTACTTCTCTGCAGCTCTGCTGCCCTCCATTCTAAAATCTGGCATTACAGTGAAACTTCCAAGAATTCCATTCTCTGAAGCATTATGAGTCACACTGTAGTCTTCAGCAATATTTTTAAAACACCAATGTTTTTTTAATCACTCTTGAGACCCACAGAAGAAAGTAAGGATATTATCTTGCTAACTTACAGTCGTGGTTGTTTTTTCTATTGCCACCCACACTCTCTCATCTTTCTCCAGATACTCTGCTCCAGTCTCTCAACAGTGCAGGCATATGGTATTCAAGCATGCCAGAGTCTGACTTCAGGTTTTAGTCATTTTTTTCCTGTAAAAAGGATGGAGGGACATTAAGTCTATGACCATTTGAGAGCTTTCTTTATGTAAGAGCTTTATGAGGGTTTATACTTTAATAAATAAAGTATATGCTATACTGTAAAACTAACAGAGAAACATCAGGTCTGAGCCATAATTCATCATACCTGAATACCAGCAATGCCATGTGTCTGGTATGTCAGAGGCAGCACAGAAGGCACTGGTGCAACGCTGAACATCAGAAAGGGAGAATTCCTGCCTCCTCCTTTGCAGTGATTTCCAAAACAGCCTTTTAACAGAGGAGGTGGTTATCTTTAGGAGCCGTAGTTCTAAATACTGCTCCTGATTATAAAAATATAAATCTTTATTCTACTATTTGAGGAGCTTTCCATTTTAAGGAGAAAAAAAGAAACATTACTAAGCTATGGTAAAGTTGACAGTTCATTTTCATTGTATGTTCCAATGCTTTCTCCTTTTTCTTGTGCATGAGGTATGAGGCAGCTTGTATTAAAAAAGAGTTATTTGCAGCTTAGGACAGAAGTTCCACAAATTGCTATTATCTGCCCTGCAGATGCTCATGTGACACACTGAATAAATATACCTCAAGGTAAGCACATAACACTGGACAATGGGCCTTCAATAAAGAAGATCCCTAAAGACAACAGTTATCTGAGCTTCTGTGGAGATCAGCTTCTTGCACAAAACATTGGAGGATGACTGGCTGCCCCATGATAGTCTTTAGAAAAAGCTGCCAGGAAATAAGAGGATGAAGAGACCTAGATTCCAAATTACCAGCTGATCATATGAAAAAAGTACATTCTTAGGTCTCAAAAGTTACTGAAAAATGGTCAGTGAGCTTGCCTGTGCAAGAGATGGTTGAGAGAACTGTGAAAATAAACACATCATTGAGAAATGGAGGTAGGATGAGTGAGATTTGCTTAAGAAAAGGCGAGAACAGTGTTAAGCGAAATAGAAAAGAATCCATGTTAAATAGTAGCATTAATGCAGTAAGCCAGGAAGCAATGAGTGATCAAGACTCCTCAAGAACCGAAGTTAGGTGAGGGATTTTGTACACATGTGCATATATTTATTTGTCTACATAAAATAAAGCACAATCATACTGACATTGCTCATTTTACATCCAGCTCATATAGGGCTTTTCTGTCTCACTGCCTCATACCCAAAAATGTGGAAAACCAATAAACTTGCCTTTCATTTTAGTAGGATTTTGCTCCTACTTTATGTATCTTTAAGAAACCTTGGCCATTTCTTTTACTTGATTGTACCAGTCCTAAGCTTTTGGAGGATACTGTAACTACCAGGCCAAGATGTTTACAAATTCCACAGTGTAGTTTTTTTAAGATTAAAAAGAAAAATACCATTTTCTAGGAAATAGGGCCAAAGTATTAGCACAGTTACCTAATGTTAAGCTTTTCAATCCATATTTAGTCTCCCTAGTGTCAGTAAAGTTGTTATACCTCAGTGACAGATATCCACAAATCTCAGTGAATGGCTGTGAGATACAACCCAGCTAAACATCAAACTATTTATAAGATCATTATCATTATAGATTCAGGAGCCTATTTAAATACAGACATCCAGTTTTGAACATTTGTCATAAGACCTGAACAGTGATGGGTTAAGATCTTTGGTAACTGCTGGTGTCATTGATCAGCTGTAGAGATACCAATTATTCACCAAAGTTATCGTTACCAAAACTGCACCTCTTCAAGCCCCTTCTGTTTCATTATTTTGTACTACTTCTAAGAAAAAAGAATGTTGCCATCTCCTCTGAACCCCCACCGCTGCAATTTCATGCCTTGGACAGAACAGGATGCAATGGACGCTACAAATAACCTCTGGTCTGCACAGCACATGTCAGGCTTAGCAAAGAGAAAATCACCAGTCAAAGATCAATAGCTAAAATTTCCAGACTACTCTGAATCATTCTCTTGAGTGGCCTTCATACTACCTCTCACTGACTTTTCAGGAATAATTAGAAACAGGCAGCAGTTGTGCCATTTCTGTAAGTTTAAAGCAAGCTGAAAATCAGAATTGAGTTGCTACATTTTCAATAGCAGAGAATGTCAACAGCAGAGGCAATTTTCGTCTGAATTTACACACACTTTTTTCAGTGCTTCATGGGAAGAAAAGCCAATTGACACAATAGGGAAATCTAGCACATACAAAGCACGAAAATTAAGATTGTTATGAAATTTAGAAAAGTGATACTGATGTGAATGTGCATTCTCTAAAACAGACTCTTCTATTACAGAACTCAGATTTGTATTTGCCAGACATAGCTGAATGGGAGCCAAAGCCTAGATTAATCCACTTTCTATAAAAGTTGCCTACATATGTATCTGAAAATCAAAACACAGAAAACAGTATCAGAGAGCTCATAAAGAAAGTAACATTTAATAGTTAGCTATACAGATGTACAGGTTCAAGAACTGACGCCTTGAAGGATTTTTTGTTTTGTTTTTTTTCTCCTTGCACAAAATATATTTCCAGAAGTCAGTTTTCTTTCTAAGCATTCTTTAATGAATTCCCCAATGCTAATGATTTAGTCAGAAAAATAAGTGTTATTTTGTTCACTCTTGCCTTCTTTTTCCATAAAATGTCCCCTCAGTATCATTTACAAAAAAAACCAAAATAATACTTGGGGTAATCAAAGGGTAAGCATCCAAATAATCTAGAAGACAAAGACTGCATATTTTAACAAGCTCACCCTAGCACAGCAATATGATGGGAGTTACAGCTGTGACAGAGATTTTAACTGAGGAAGAATCGATGCAGATTTGCAGATGAAAGTCATGTCTCAAAAATGTATTCAGCTTGTCTGAAAGAACATGTCAATAAGATGACCTAGTAACTAAGGTGTTGCAATTCCATACAGGGATACTTGTGTGCATATGACTTGGATTTCCATGCAGCTTTGGGAAAATTCACAGGCCTTTAAAAGAGTGAAGCTACCACGGCACATGAGAAAGGTCCTCTTGTGCTTTATTAGCTTTTTCCAAGTTAGGAAAGAAAAGAAGGAACTAACAGTCAGTTGTGAGAAGGGAAGAAGGTTACTTGCAAGGTGTTACAAGGTCTCTGCCAGAATCTGGGCTGTTCAGCATACTCATGAGTAATCTCAAATACAGAATAAATAGAAACTTTATATATTCTGCTGATCATATGAAATTACTCAGGATAGTCAAAACTAAAGTTGTTAGAGGCAAAGTGAAGCATCTCACAGTACCATATGACTAGCTGGTAAAGTGACAGATGAAATTAAATGCCATTTCTAAGTTAGGGAAAAAGATGTGTACACAGTTTTGCACATAATGGCTGCCTGATGTAACTCTGCACAACAAAGCCTACAGAGATTTTAATGATTTAATGAAACTATTTCTTTTAATTAATTCAGAGTATTCCGTATAGTGCTTTTTAATTTAATTGAAAGTTGGTGGCATTTAGACTTCCACAGTATTTTTTTATAATTCCATTCAGGGATTGAGCTTCTCTGTCTTTACAGTTCTTAATAAATACCAATTAGTTATCCTAACATTCTATGAGGTCTACAAACTATATAACTCTCCTCTTACATGGGAAGAAAACTCAGGTATTTCAGTTAAACAATCTGCAAAAAGCGCTAAACGCCAGGTACCCACCAAGCTCTCTATCACTCCCCCACCCACTTCTTTCAGCAGGGCAAAAAGGGGGAAAGAAAATAAGACAGAAAAAAACAATCCTTGTGGGTAAAACAAAAAGCAGTTTTAATGTAAGCAAAGCAAAGCAAGGTCCGTGCGTGGAAGCAAAAAAAAAAAGAAAACAGATTTATTCTCTCCTTCCCATTAGCAGGCGATGTGGGGCCTTCCTCAGGAAGCAGGGCTGTGATACGCGTAGCGGTTGCCTTGGAGGACCAAGGGTGACCCCACCCCCCTTCCTCCTCCTTCCCAGCTTTATACTTGAGCAGACGCCATATGGTATGGAACATCCCTTTGGTCAGTTCGGGTCAGCTGTCCTGGTTGTGTCCCCTCCCAAGATCCTGCCCACGCCATCCCACTGGGGGGAAATGTTGGAAAGAGCCTTGGTGCTGTGTAAGCACTACTCAGCAGTAGCCACAACACCAGTGTGTTATCAACACCCTTCTAGCTCCCAACATAAAACACAGCACCATGAGGGCTGCTACAGGGGAAAATCAATTCCAGCTCAGCCAGATCCAGTACAAGCGTGCCAAGCAACTCTCCATTAGAAAACTGTCATTCCCATTGAATCCCTTCCTACAAGAAATTAAGTTTAACTTAAGCTTTTCTTGACAAAGTGAAAAACACTTATAAAATGTAGATATATTTCAATCAGACATTTCTGGAAAAGAAGGGTTCAAATTTTCAGATTACAATATCTTATATTTTAAAAATTACAAAGGTTTAAACTGAATATCTTTATTTTAGCCAAACATTACAATTCAAATGACCCAAAGCAGTATTAATTTGAATCTTTTTTTTCTGAAGATGAAGATTTTTTACTGTGAGGGTGACTGAGCACTGACACAGGTTGCCCAAGGAGGCTGTGGAGTCTCCATCTATGGACATATTCAAAAGCTGTCTGGACACAGTCCTGTGCAACTGGCTCCAGGTGAACCTGCTCTGGCAGGGCAGTTGGACTAGTTGACTTCCAGAGGTCCCTTCCAATCCCAGTCATTCTGTGATCTGTGACTCTGTGAAATATTACTCAAACTGATAAAACATTAAAGAGGAAAAATGAAAGAATAGATGAATATTTTTTAAAAAATTAGTCTTTAGCATCTTTAAAAGATGCCTGAGTAACTAGAGCAGCAGAATCTTTCTGGTACATTTATTTATAACAAGCACTTAATAAAACAGCTAGAAAAAAAAAAACAAACCAGAAGGAGGACATATGCATTCCCAGATCATAAAGGAATTAGCTAGTTAATTTATGAACTACTGACAATTAAATTGGTATGCCAAGAGGAGCAGGTACTGAGAAATGAAAAAATTCAAAAGGGAGAAATATGGATCAACACTTCTCCTATGAAGTCCATGTAATTCTAGCACTTACTTTCCAGTATCTCTCGCTCCTCCTTCCAGAAAAAGAATTGAAAAAATGCTATTAGAAAAAAAGTGTATGAATCCAGAGAGAGACCAAGAGCATACCAGAACCATTAGCAACAGAAAACATGAATAGGATCAAAAGATCATAAAATAATTCAGGTTGGAAGGTAACTCTGGAGTTCATCTAGTCCAGCCTCTGGCTCAAAGCAGGGTCAGCTATGAGATCTGACCAACTGACTCATATGCAGTTTGGTCTTGAAAATCTTCAAGGACTGCACAATTTCTCTGAGCAATGTGTTCCAATGCTTGACTGCCCTCACTATGAAAAAGTTTTTCCTTATATCCAGTTGAATTGTCTTGTTTCCACTTCTGTCTCTTACGTCGTGTCCTCCCATCACACATCACTGTGAATAGCCTGGCTCCATCCTCTTGGTGATCTCCTACTATAAGGTCCCCAAAAAGCTGTATCTTCTCCGGGTTGAACAAGCCTCAGCTTCTCCTCCTAAGGCAAATCCTTTGACTCTCTGACCATCTTCGTAGCCCTCCGCTAAACTCACTCCAGTTCTAAATTCAAATCGTAGAATCATAGAATAATTATAATTGGAAGGGACCTCCATGGAATGACAAATAACAAATCCTGGGTAAGATATACAACATACTCACTTCACAGGCAATCATACTCCAGTGATGAGTATCTTTATGGGTACTGACTTTGTAGAAGAATTTGGAATCCTTCATCTTAAAGAACTGATATATAAAAGACACAATTTGAAAAGATCTCCCTATTCAGGAATAAATATAAAGTTTTGCTTAACTTTTGTTGAGACCAAAGTCCCACTTAGACAATTACATTAAAAAATCTATTTGCATAGGCTCAAGCACATGCTAAAGCGCTTTCCTGAATCTGGGAGAAAGTTATTATACATAGACTATAACCTGTAACTGGACTTTATATCTGATTACAGTGCCTTTCAAAACTTTACCCACAAATGATTCACATTTTCCCAAACACTGACAAAACCTCATGAACTGCAAAGTAATTAAAAGACTGAAACAAAAGGTAATGGAAGAACATATATCAAGTCTGGAAAGAGATGGTAGCAGACACAACAGAGTTCACTGAGTGTTACTTAAGATTTCCATTAGCTATCCATGGTGACAGATAAATATCACTTACATTTGTAGATTATATTGTACCATTATGAGTGCTAGTGAAAAAAGTGAAATACAATGCAAAGGAGTCCGAAAATATGAGACTATGGAAGTCAATAGTGCTTGCCTTGCTTATACAAAATTCCCATTAAAACAATAAGGTGTGCAGAATTTGGCTCCTGGATATAGGAAATAAAGGATCAAATCCAAAGCCCACTGAAGTCAATAGGAGACATTCTTCTGACCTCAATGGGCTTTGGATATCACCCAAAATGAGATTCATTCTGGAAAAACGCAAGCTGAAGGAAATCATAATACTCTGGGAGAGAGATGTTTGGAAAACCTGGAAATCAAAGAATACCTAGGAGACTACATAATATTTGATACGTGACAAGAGCTTACGAACACTGTCACAAGATCGTACCTTTTCTAAAAGCTTTTTAGTCTAGAAATGAAGTCAGAATATAAGAGAGTACAAAACATCCCATTCCATTCAGTTAGGGAGTCACAGCGGTATCACATCACAATGCAGGCAGGTTGTTTTGCGTGGAATCTACAATGTGCCAAGCAGCAAATAAAAACACAACACTAAAGGTAATCATCCCGTTTGAGAAACCACTAATTACTCAGCTCTTGTCCCAGATACATGTCTGCTGGTATCTAAAGACAAAATGCACAAAGAGTTTGCATATAGGAATTTATGGTCAGTCTTCAGTATGAGGCACATTTGTGATTTAGTCCCCTTCTCATTTTAGTGATGAAGGTCAACAGAGCCTTTTTAGAGTCCATCTTGCACAGACATGTAGATGTGGTGCTGAGGGACACGGTTTAGTGGTGACTTGGCAGTGCTGGGTTGAGTTGGACTTGATGATTTTAGAAGTCTTTTCCAAGCAAGTTTATTCTATGTTTCTACAAATACCTTGTGCTAAACCAAGTATGTTGTTCTTCCTCTTTGGTGGAAGGACATTCACTTTCATTCTCCTATATACCTTGCTGCTGTCACATGGAGAAAATTTCTAAGAATATACATACACAAGAGGAAAATGAAGGTCTGACCTCATTCTAAAGATCAAATGGACTCAGCTTGCGCACTACAAATTTTCAAGCTACCTATCCTCGGCAATTATTTTCCTACAATCTCATTGCTGAGAACTGGATATGGACATCTGTAAGCAAATGGTATGGAGCAGAAAAATAATATAAAACAATGGTAAAGGTAGCTTCCCCCCATCTAGTCTTCTGTCTACAGAAGTACCTATCCTGTCCCCATTTATTAAGTAAAAGAAGCTAAGAATGGTTTGCATAAAGAATAAACTGAATGTATTGAAAAGCTATGGCAGCCTGACTAACCCACCTACTGCAGTTCAGAATGGTTTGGTCCTCTGCTGTCACTACTGTTGCTGCTGAGGAGAGGAAAACTTTATTTCTCACAAAAAATCCACCCAAGCCCCCCAAGCCCCTCCAAAACCCCAAACTCCAGCACCAACCATGTGTGGCTCAACAAGTAAGATTCATCCGGCTCTGCAATTTCCTATTTCATTGGTCCAGACAACCTCTATATATTTTTTGCTTGCAAGACATAGATAAGAGAAGGGTGAAGACAACCAGACATCCCTGAATAAATGTATTGGAATAAACAATTGTAAAATGATTATGATAAAGATGATAAAGCTCCAGTTCATTCTAGAATGTCTTTAGGTTCACACACTGTAGATTATGTGCTATTTTGTACCATCGTTTCTGATTTAAAATCTTTCTATTCTTAGATTTTAAAACAAAAATTATTTATTTATTTTTATTCTTTTGGGAATTGTAGAGCTGACCCTTCACAGAAAATGTTGGGAAACACTTTATTTCAAAACATTCATGCTTATGCTTCATATATTTTTTGGACCACATTACATTTAAAGCTCATTGGCTTTTGCTAGAAAATCATGCCTCAACATGACTGTAATTTTTTTCAGTGGGCTCTGTCCTGTGAAATCCTGAACACAAACTTCTACTTGTCAATTCTCAGGTTTTCTCTGAATCTGATCTTTTGTGACATCACAAAAATTTTAATGGAATGAAGTCACAAAAAAGGATTAATTCACATGGGTAGGAAGACAAAGGTGCACATGGACTTTAAAACATGAAGCTTGTAAATTCCTCAACAATAGAAATGAGAAAAGAGAAATTGTGGATAACATGATACAGAAGAGAATATTTCTGAGTAGACTACTTTGCAAAATCTTTTCATAAAGCTTCAGTAGGTTTTTTAGAAAGTAGATCCTTATGCTCTTACTCTGCATCCTCCTTGATTTTTTAACATTGATATTGGAAAAATCAAGTCTCTTGCCTGAAATCTCCAGTCTCAATTAACGAAGATGTTAAGCTTTTTTTTTTTCAGATACATGAAAAGAGTGACAGGATTATAGACCACCAAATTGCTGGTATTTTAAGAATCTGACAGGCTCAGCACCATGTGCCATTCTAGCCTCTCTGTGTATCCTTTGTGGTTAAAACTCTTAAGCACTTTAAATTCTTTTGGTCAGTATTTTTTTCCTTTTAGGGCAGACAACTAGAAGCACATTCCAAGTAACCATTTATGGTGTACAGAAAATTATAAGATACTAAAATCACCTCTTTGAAGGTGTTTCCAGGCTTTGGATAGCAAAACAAATATTTTATTTATAAAAAAACAAAGTTGTTGTTTTAAATCTAGAATATAATTATCTATGTTCCAATTCAAATGAAAGACAGTAACAGCACAAAGACACAGCAAAATAATACAAGTAAAATCCTAGAGCCTTTACTTGGACAAATCTTCCATCAAGCTTTGGTGGCAGCTTTGCCTGATGAAATATGGCTGAGCCAGATCTGAAATAAGCAAAAATTTAACAAGCTACACCAGTGAAATCAGCTATGAAACAAAAAATGAAATATTTGGTTGTGGTGTCTGAAAAATAATGACAATTCAGTGACTTATCAGTACAAAAGTAGAAGTCCACTAAAACAGGAGTCCTCGGGCTCCTTTATCCAGATACAATAGAGAATCAAAAAGACGTTTGAAGAAGCAGATGACTTTCCAGAATATTTGATACAAGCTGGAAAAAATATGTGAACAAATTTTTCAAATCATCAAGGTTTGGCAAACAAAATTGACTGTAGTTTTGCATAACTTCATTTACAAATGTCTCAGTTCTCACGTTTCTTCTTTTCCAATGATTAAGACAAAACTGTGGACTGGTCCTGTGCAGGAGACATGTCTGGGTGCTGGGGCTTATGGTGGGGAAGAAGTCAGCATTTCTGTGCTGCAACCAGGAAATGTGCCAGCAAGCAGGTTCCTTGGAGCCCGACACCTCGATAAGAACTGGTGGATGTGTAGCCCAGCAGACTGTCCCACTCGACAGATCAGCACACCAGGAGGCAGGGGACAAGGTAAGCTGCCAGCCACCTGCAGCTGGTATATCAGGTCATGGAGTAGGAGAAAGATTCTGGCACTGTGCTAGGAAAGCATGTAAGACATACCCCTATCTGTGGGGGTGCGTTGATGCAGGAGCCAAATCTATGAGTCTCACACTCGGTGCACAAAAACTTAACAGCTCAGATGGATGGGTAAAATATGTATCAGTGTAGAAACTGTATGGGATGAAAGCTTTGCAGTTCTGCAGAGGAATCTGGTTCTTCTCCGTACCATCTGTGCACCAATTGTGTGGACTGTTTGTTGAGCTTTGTTTGTTTGTTTTTTTCATTTGGGGAAGATATAGAAGTCAGTAAAAAGCATGCAGTTCGGGTCAGTTTAACTCCTGAGCTATTCTTTTTTGACCTCACCACTGTTAATTATAGGTCCAAATCTCTTACAAGAGTTAAAAAGAAGATTCATACCTAATTACTATTTTCTGCCATGTATTTAGTTTCAAAGAAAACAATTTCATTGCAAAATTTGTTCACACTACTGATGGAAGTGGAGAAAACCTGGAAATACAAAAAAGGTAAGATTCAACGTCTGATTTTCAATGTTAGTCCCTTGCAGCTGGCAATGTATTTGTATGCGCGTGCAGTACACACACAGTCTGTTTGAAACCTAATGACCATGTGATAGTAAATACCTGGCAGATCCAGACCTTGAAGTGGATGCTCACATTAGGTTTGTGCTAGTACCATGCGTTTGTATGCATGTATTCTTACAATATACATACAAATTAGACTGAACAGTTCTTAGCAAAAGGTAAATGCAACAAGATAAAATAGTGCAAGTTTATACATACATTAAACATTTATATAAATACGCACATTCTATGCACAACTAATAAACACATTTCAGACAAAGATTTAAAATCTTGATGTCCACAAGCCCTCCAAACATGCTGTGGCACTCACAGAGCAAAATCTGAGACTATTAGAAACAAATGGGAGCCTTGCTTAATCAGAGCTCTGCAGACTGGTGAAGCCCAGAGTGGCACCCAAGAGAATCCCTTGATAAAAATTAAGATTATAATGACACCAAGGTGAAAAAAGGCATCGTTCCTATCTGCTTCTCCAGAAGTTTCTCTTGACTTACAGGGAACACAGCATCTTATGCTCTCAATCAACAGAAAGCAGCAGTGGAAGGGACTAAGGATTGCATAAACATTGGTAAATGTCTTACAGGAATGTTTTTTAAAAACTTGACGTTCTTTTTTGGCTTCTGGGGTTTTGGCAGGAACTCCGGTCTCTAGGCCCATTTCTGTGTACACACTTTAATGATGGGCTTGATTAAGAGACAGTAATTCCCTGGAGGTTTAGATATCTTATTTATTGACACGAACATGGGTACAATGCCAAAATCAAATGGTTATGTCCCAAACCAATGAAAAATCACAGATGCAAAACCGTTATGGACTCTTCCTTTTTCAGGCTTCATGTATTTCTACTGTTTTTCACTGTATATAAGCTTTACAATCTAACCAACACCCAACCTGGCCTTGCAAGAGATTACCTTCCACCAAACAAAAAGCAGTAGCAAAAATATCAGTCTATAGCTGCCCATGAGAGAATTACATTGAGGTCCAGTTATATTTGTCCCAATAACTCTGCCTGCCAAGTGAGCCAGTCTCTCTCAAATGAGGATTTAAAGGAAGAACACAGATGTTGGCTCTGGGATAAGCTAAGACATGAATGATACGGAAAATTCTAGACAATGAACTGTGTTATAGGATAGTTCAGGAGTCAACCTCAAAGGAAAACATGGCAGTAAGTGTACAAAAATGAACTGCTGTCCTCCAACCTTCTACACAGGATTCCAAATTTCCAGTGAGGTCAATTGGATTTGCAGGCTCATAATATATCTCAGGACAGGAGTTTATATTCAAAGCTCACCTTATCTCAATGAAGTGCAACCATTTCTGAGATGACACCTGGAACCGTTTAATAGCAACAGAGCACAAAATGAAGCTAGCCAGCAAAGCAGAATGTGGGCAAGGCAGCATGCTTAGCACTTACAAAAAGTACTCAGGAATCATTACTGATCACAAATTCTGTATCTCTTTAAGATTACTTAAAGACACAAAAAATACATTCAAGAATAGAACCAAGGCTCTAGTTTTCATAACTGAAAGGCAACATGAAGAAAACATCCTTTCCATTCCCTGTACTAAAGTAATGGCACTGAACTTCAGGTGAACTGCCTATTTTCTTCTTCCTCTCCCTGGCAGGCTCAAGGAGAACACTCTCCTATGGCTCTGGATTCCCAAGTAAACTCAGTCTCCTTCTTCCAAAGCCTTCTCTCTTGCAGGAGAAAGTGGAGATGCTCCAGAGCCTGCAGCTCTACCATATATTCTTTTACTGGAATAAGAAATGTTTCTAGATCAACAACTTAAGAAGCCAATGGAGCATCTGTGTGCCAACATTAAAGTCTCTTTTCATCTGTGAGAATTCCACGCTTTCCAAAAGCCTGGCCTTCTCATAGGAAGATGGCCAAAATCTCACAGAGATATGAGCTTGTGGCAGAAATCTACAAGATTTGATCACTAATTATGCTATTTCTGCTTTTGAATATATCTTAGTGCAGATATGTACATTATTCTGTATGTTTTCATTTCTGTTTTATTACTTTTTTGGGTTTGACTTCTATCTGATCTTCAGTTTATTATGAAATTGTGAATAATTTATTTTTCATCTTTTTTAATTTTGTGGGTTTTCTCATTCTGCTATTTAGTGACCTTCTCCTCCACTTGTTCCTTTGTATTTCCTTAAGGCAACAAGCCATTCTTGTGGGGCTGGATGGGGATGGGGGGAGTTGCCAGCAAGATTTTTGATGCACACGCAATAAAAGTCCTCTCACCACCCATTTGGGTTTGTAAAAAGTAACTCTAGGTGGTATTTCTACATACAGTGGTACATTTTATCCAGAGAGGCAATTGTAAAGTCTTAATTTGTCTCAATTACTTATATATATTATATGCATAAATATTTCTCACATAACATGACAATGTAACAAGTCTTTACGCATATTATAAATATGAGTATATACATAACTTTTTCCAATATTTTAAGCAGCACAACAAATTCTTAAACAACCTGGTACTTGCAAACACTATTACATGAACAGAACAAAACGTATTTGTCAACCAATTAAAAACATTCATGTACAAGGAACATATTTGTGTTTTATTGATTTTTTTTTACTTATTTTTAAAAATATTTTTAGACTATCATATATATTATTTCTCATGTCATCATATTTTCATCAAATCTATCTATATGAAATCTGATCGTTCTTTTGCTGTGCTAGAAACCCAACATCATGATAATATTAAAGAACCAAACAGTGAAATGAACTAGATACAGAAAGCCCTCAGAGTCATTATTATAACATTGCAAAACCCAAAAACCAAATACTGAATCTGAGAAATATAAATTATGTTGTAGTCAGAGTAAGTGTGATGCAAAACCCACCGATATCTTCTAGAAAACTAATGAGTCTCACAACTTACCCAGAAGGTCATCAAACTGAGAATGTAGTACAGCAGAGAAAAAAGCTGAAAAACAATATAAACTGTGTAAAAGTTACTGATGGTGCAATGAATCTTTGAATATTGTGTTCAGCTCATCTTCAAAAGATGTTTAGCTGAAAGAGAAAGGCGTCAAAGACAGGTAATGAAAATATTGTTAAAGGCACAATGCAACCCTATTTTACGGGGAGACTGAAATGAATAAGTGATAATATGACACAGGCATCAGCTAATGAAATTTTGGCAGTAAGTGCCAAGAGCAGTTACGTCTACAGTGTTGTTTGATAGGAATTCTCAGCAAAGCAACACATAAAGGAAGCATCATGTTTCTGATCACTACTGTAAATCTAACAAAGAAAGAAAATGGAGGGGCTCAGTCATAACCTTCAACAGCCTGCCAAAGTAAACAAGAAGGCGTTTGATTTTCAGCCAATAAAGACAAAGTGAAAAATGAAAGTGGGAAAGCTCTGAGTAGAGCTTTTTTCTAGTAGAAAAAGACAGACAGATGTGCATGATACTTTATTTATTGCTTTGGAACAATACAAATGATTGGAGAAAATGGAAGTATTTTTGAAAAATAAAATTGAAAATTAGTAAGTATTAGTCCTTCAGATATGTGCTGAAGATGTTTAAACATGGTACAGAGAACTTTGGAAAAATGGAAATTCAATTGGAAAGTGCACTTTTCATTACCAATGCTGTTTCCTGTGGAAGCTGAACTCAGCTATGGGATTAACCTTTCAAATGCGTTACTGGACTACCTAGGATAATCATTGAGAGGAGGCTACCAGAGACCACTGAAGGATGAGAAAGAGTCAGCAAGGCAGAGATGTGAAATATTTCTGGAATTAACTCCTTGTACCTGCTATGCCTACAGCAGGACATAGAACAGCAAAGTAATAAATTCTGCAAAACGCTTTTTAACACATTTCACAAGATGTTAACTCATATTTGCCATGGATGTTTGACAAAAGTAATTGTACTTTCCACTATGGCCATTACACAGATTCCTCATGTCAGTTTGGAAGTTGGCCCTCACACTGCTTCTGCATATGCATAAATGATCAGTGTTTCCTCCAACTCTGGAAGTCAATATGGCAGTTATATCACTGCATGCAAATTATACTATATCAGAAGTTAAGGCAACCAGCAGTAGTTTGATGCTGGAAAGACAGATTTACTAAAATAATCCACCATTTAATTGCCATGCAGCAGTAGAAGTCAATAGTTCCCAGCCCAACAGGACTGTGCTACATTGTATAGCAGGAGAGTCACACTGACCTTTCAGATTCACCCTGCTGCTCTCTGTTTTTCCATCTCTTTCTCTATTTCCTGCTTGCTTTTTTCCCCCTAAGTAAGTCTTTAACCATTTCTTTTATACCCCTTACTGGTGGAAAGGTGGGAAGATGATTGTTGGTTGTTAATAGTGTTAAAGCTAGCAGCAAATATTTTCCATTGTTTCAGGAAAAATATGGTCCATAGGTAATCTTAATGACTTCTTGATCCACTGTTTGACACAGTGACAGATCATTGACTGCAAATACTCCCAGATTTTTTGTCTCCCAGGGAAGGATGCAACTTAACACATTACTACATGTCAAAATGAAAAGACAGAAAACTAAACAATGCAGAGTGAATGGAGAACTATTGCAAGACTGTCTTACATTCTCCACAGTGTTTGGTATCATGTCAATTAAAACATGCTTATCAAGATATTTTCTGTATCTTTTCACTAAATAGATATATCCTTGTGTCTCGTGAGATGATCTAAGAAAGGAGGAGCCACTAAATAATAAGGAAGTCCAAGCTGAAGGAGTTATGGAAGAAAACACTTAAATAAGCAATGTTTACCACTAGAAAACCTAGAGAAAGAACGAGAAATCGTGACTATCAGAAGTCCTACTATTCAGGAAGTAGCATTTAAAAATAATTTTTAAAATATTTTACAGCTACATGTATTTATCTTCCACATTCTGATCACAGTGACAAACAAGTGTAATACAAGAAACAAAGCCAATTTTAAGGAAAAAAAATCAGTCTGCTATTCAAGCCATGGATCTGGTAACAGATGGAAATTGAACCTCTTAGACTGTTCTTACCATAATGACTACTTGAAAAACTTACTAACTCCAATTATAGCCACAATTAGCACTTTTTAAGGATATACATACATACATACATAAAGCACTGAGACAGATCTAGCACAAAAAAAAAAAAAAAACAAACCCACCCTGTTTTCCATTATGTTGGCTTATCACACTCCACAACTGGAAAAGGATTCATCTTTCTCACCACTTTCCCAGATTTCCCCAGTGTTCTGGCTTCCAGAGAATGGATTTGTCTTTGTGATTTTTAGTGACACCTGCAGTTCTCAAAGAAAAATGCAGTGAGGTTTTTTTCCCCAAGGTGCAACCTCAACTTAGTGCCCTCTATCTCATTTATCCATCACTAGTGAGGCACTGGGCACAACCAGAAGGCATAAAATGAGATTTTCCAGTGACTGTTGGATCAGCCCACTGCGGCCACTGGCAGTTAGCATGCCTGGGACTTAGACCAACTCAGACCACTTTTTCACTATTGGAGAACTTAAACAGAACTTCTTCCCTCTGGCAGCCCCATGATATATCCCAGTTGCAGCTCAAGGTCTACCTCTTCATCAACACAGCCAACGTCTCCTAAGCCATGGGCTTTTTTCCAGTCTGTAATACCGGAGATAGAATCCTAGTACCATTTAGCACTTACTAACACACTGCAAGATCTAATGTTACTTCCTATAGCTCCTTCTCATAGAACTTTATACTATGTCATTAATAAACATATATTTTAGTGATTGTTAAATATTATCTCGAGAAGAGTTATCAATCCACAAAGTAGAAACTGAATGCCTCTTAAAAAAAAAGAAAGAACTTCTGACATCAACAGGTTGTAATGGTGTTGCTGCCTATCATAAACAATTACTGTTTATTTAAAGAGCTTCTGAGAAACTGCGAGAAGGCTCATTGCTATTTATCCCAAAGCATAGATGTTCGCCTGCAGTTGGAATGGAAACGGACTAACATTTCCAATGAAAAAAAACTAGTCAAATTTTAATTGAAGCTAGACAGCAAATAAAACTTTTTTTCCCCCCTTAGGGAAAAGAAGACTCTGAAAACAAAATTGTGTCAATGAGTTTTGGATTATTTTTATACCAAAAGTCTAAACAATAGAAATTATATACAGAAAAGTATTTAGAAAGTTTTGAGTGAATAAAGAAAAGCCAAAACTTTTTTCCCAGAAAATAGTGAGGTGAATACTGATGTATTTTTCCAATGTGAAGATACTTATCTGCTAGCAATCTGATATTCCCAGCTTCATCTGCTCATGATCACAGACTAATTCTTAAAATTAATCATTATGTTTTTCATTCCACAGGTTTAAACTGAGTATCAATATGTTCTGAAGACTTTATTGCCTCTTTGTATTTCACATTCCCAATCAGTCATTAATCGTCTTTCATTATATACACTGTTTCCCTCTTGGAGCAATGTTTATCTTTAATAGACAATGGTCCGATAAATATTCTGGAACAGATGAATTGTTTATCACTACAACTCCTAGACTTATCTAATAATGAAGAGATACTGCTATTCTAAAATTCAGTAAAAGAAAAATATAAGGCACCCAAACATGCAATTATTGTCTTCTTTTGTTTACAAGACACACATACTAAAATTTATTCAGCAAAGCAGTCTGGAAATGTTAATTCTTCTGAGGATTATACTTCTAGGAAAGCTTTGTACAGAAACTTCTTCTGTAATTCATACTGACACCTTACTAAATCCTAGCTAAACACTCTGGATCAAGACCATAGTTGCAGCGTTCCATAAACAAGGATTGTCTGGAAATGTTTAGATCTCCAGAAAATATCAAAACTACTTTAGAGTTACTTTAGAGTTTGCATAAAGCCTGAGATTATGGTGAAATTAAAATGCAATCAGTGGCTATGCAGCAAAGTTGTGGAGGCTTAGATGGGGAACTTAAGTCCGTGTCTTAGCACTGCCTAGACCAGAGACATTATACAGAGATTCCATTATATTTAAAAGATAAGATCATGCACCCTGAAAATCTAAATGTCTTCTAAGGGTAATGGTAATGTCATCATATAGAATATTACCATTAGGCACTACCATTTATCCCTTTCGGTAATTAATTAACTCTGATAAAAGACAGTTTATTCATTCTGAAATACTGGATGACTTCCTCTCTCAAGTACTTGGATTGCTAGGTATGTCCAAGCCAGAATGCCTAGCTCGCCAATTATTTCAATAATCTCCTTCAGTAGCCAGATACTCCACCCAAAAACTGAGTACAGAATGTAGAAAATAAGGGGATCCTATATCTGTTGCATTTTCCCTGGCTGGGTGGAAACATAAATCAGGGACCTAAAATGAATAATGCATTGCCAAGGCTTACAATCTTCAAAGACTGTGGAGTCACAGACCATCCAATATTAGTAATTAGTAAAACACTGTTCCCTTTGCAACAGAAGACTCCTGCCAAACAGAACTGGTCTAAGAATTCTTAAGACAGTGGAGTGGAGTTTAATTCTCAAAATGAAAATGAAGGAATGATTAGACAGCAAATTCTCAATAAGTATTGCATGTCCTAAAGGGGCCAGTGCTCTGTAGCTATGAAAATTGCCACTGTTGAACAGGTAATGCAATAGAATGGGGACTTAAATCTGCCACATCAAGAACAATCTGGAGTGATGTGATATGTGAGAGATCATTTGGCCTCCATTAAAAAGAGAAAAGAAAGTATTAGGACACAAGAACACAGAGAAGAAACCTGTCAAGTAGTTTGAATCTGTGTCTAGAAAGCAAAGCCAAATAGTTCAGCAGCCAGCATTGCAATGATGCTAAGAAATAAGCAAGCCCACTTAGACTGATGAGAAAGGTGGCTGATCCCTGTAAGACAGTTTAAGAAGCAGACACCTTTGAAGTAGAACACATACATACCACTGAGTACTGACATTGATAGTTTAGACTCCCTGTCATGAGCTCTTCTTTTAATGATCAGACAAAGCCATATTTTCTCACCATTCCTTCTAGCAGAATGGTTTAGACCCCTGAGTAGTAAATAAATGACAGTCCTGCTGCCAGGGATAGCATCAAGGAGATTTTAGGAAATAGAATCATGCAGGCAGGACAATGTGTATATTGCTGATGGCAGCCAGTGTAGCCTTAACAACCTAAAAGATGCAAGAAGCAGAGCCACCAGGTCAGAAACATTCAGGAAGTAATAGCGAATGAGCCAAAGTGTATACAGTCCTACTGTGCTCTGTGGATGTTGCCAAAGCTGATACAGCTGCATAACAGATTGATGCTGTAGGAGATGAGCACTGTGTGAACATCCAGCACTTTCCCCATAAACTTTACAGAATAAATGACTATGGCATATGACATCCCTGGTGCTACTACGAACACCTCACCCATATGATCAGCCTATGTACTTACCCAAAGGGCACAAGAAATTTTGGCTCTGGTGGCATACTCAGGAAAATATAAAAGCTTTCTTAACTCATTTGAGAAGAAAACTTCAGAATCTAGCTGCCTTTTGTGCAATGTTTGCATCTTGAACAACCAGCAAAGAGAAAACCCCTGAGAAACACTGCCTAATTGAGAAAACCAAGGTATCCCGCATGTAGGCTTGATTGTGGGACATAATCTTTGCCTGTTCTGCACAGTTGAAATGAGGCTTTAGACTACATCCTCAATACAGGAGAAACAAAAGGCAATATATTAATTGCAAAAGATCTGCAAAGCATTCACTTTCAACGAGAGAACTTCCTTACCTACTATATGCTAAGTAGCAAGGAAAGGAGCAACAGCAGACCTCTACCAATACTGCAAAGACAAGATTTTGGATCTTGAATGCCTGGGCCATAGCAAGCCCATCATAATAGCTAACATAGACCCATTTCAAGAACTTGTGGTTCAGGGACAGATATTAAGAACAGAGGGCATGTCTAGGACTTAGCTTTTTTCCCACAGCAACAATAACTTTTGAGGTAAAGAGTAAGAGCCTCTAAAAGGTTGATCAGGCAGTAAATTGAAACAGCAGTGCTAAATATGAAAGGCATTTGGGGGGGGACTGTTTCTCCAAATAAATAAAGATTTAGGGCAGGTGCCAGACTTAGAAGGGAGAATAGAAAACTGGGGACTGTTCTTGATCAAAGAGATTATTGGATAATAGGGAAATACCAGGAGAAAAGCCTGAATTACTGCAGCTGATTCCTCTTCCCACAAGGTAAACCACATGTGTGTTCTTTCCATAAGCCACAACCAACATACCATGCCTAAAATTGTTCAAAGGAATAATGACACACATTTTTTTCTGGTTGCACATAATATTGCCCTTAAAACTGTGCAATGTCAATGCACATTAGGAATTCAGCACTTAAATAGTGCTGAAAATGTAAATAGTGCTGGAGTTCTTATCGCTGTACCCAATCACACAAAAACCCATCCCAGATAACTTTTTATCTTTCAATGTGTCCAGCTGCACATTGGTGTCCAAGGTCCTGCTCCTTACAAACAAGGCCAAAGCAGAAACTCTCATTAATTTCAATAACGCAGGGTCTAATCCTATATGTAACACTAGACAGTCTGTATTTTCAGGCAGATCTTTAGTCAAAGACCATTTGCTTAAGGACAGTATTTTTGAAAAAAAATCTTGTGTGAACATAATAAAGGGTTAAGCAGAAAGGTTTTAAATCAAGACACTTATCAGTTCTTTCCACTTTTATCCCTATTCATATCATAACTCCTCAAAAAATAGTGAATTACTTAAACAGTTGCAGCTGGAGCAGAATGTATTTGGAATAACCATGAATTTCTACAGCTTCAGCAGCAGCATGCTTAGGCTTAAACAGCCAAAGGATGGCTCAAATTCCATTCATCTCTTCCTCAAATAAGTGCTCTCTACCTTGAGCAAATAAAATTAGTAACGTGTCAAAGTAGGAAATTAAACAGTTTGGGATTTAACAAAGGATTGGAAAAAACATAAACTACATTTGATCTGACAAAAAAAAGTAGTAGAATGATCAATTAACTGAGTGTCTACATGAACTTAAAAGTTTGATGAACACTAATTGGCTTAATTATTTCAATTAAGACTAACAGCATATGGACAGAATAGGAAGAAGTATTATTGGTGATAAAAATTAGTCAGGACAGTCAAATCTAAAACTTACTGCTAGCATTTGCAGAAAAATTATACTGTACTGAGCAACAGGAAATAAAATTCATTAACTACAAAGACAATATCTCTGACTCTGGAATTTCCTGAACTGCAAACTGCTGGAGCTGGGGAGAATATTCTGACAATGTAACAATACGTGATTGCCCTGTTCTAATGGGTTTTTTCCAACAGCATTTTATTTTAGCCAGTGTTGTAGACAGGAAACTGGCCTAGAGTAACCTTTGGTCTGACCTAATAGAATCATTCTGATGTTCTTAAAATGGATGATGGATGTATAAAATCAATAAAGGCAGCATAATACTTAAGGTAAAAACATAAGAAGATGATCTCTTAACTATTATCATAATGAGAGGTGGTCTTGGAGCTATTATGGATGATTATTTGAAAATAGCAGTTCAATAGGCAACAGGATTCAAAAAGGCAAACAACATAAACTTACTAGGAAAGAGACAAAAATAATTCTGAGACAATTTAAACCTACCATGCTCCCAACAACTAGAAAGTATGCAGTTCTGGCATCCCATCTCAGGAAAAAAAAAAATAAAGACTCCATAAAGCTATAATTTTAATTTCTAAAAAAATATAGCTTCTATGAAACTATAGAGTATCAAAGGTAAACATAAGTATGGAAGAGCTTCACAAAAGAGAAACAAAACACACTAAAGTGATTCACTTAAAAAAAATCCCAAAAGATTAAAAGCAAAAGATGACTAATGTCAGTGTTGAGATGACTAATAGCATTAATGCAATTAAGACAGTTAACAGAGAATATTAATTTGTTATTTGTTACTCTGCAAATACTAAGGCTCACCAAACAACATTCTCACACAACAGGTGAGAGGCAATATTAAACTAGATGGGCCTTTGGTCTCATTTCATGTGGCTGATCTTATATTCTAAATAACATTACGTAAACGAGGTCAAGAATTTATATGTAAATGTTCATACAGAAATAATATAAAGATAGTAATGTTCACAATTATTATAATTATTTATATCCTTTCTATGGAAAGAGCTACTAAAAGCTGAAGAGAATTTGCAATTAGAGTTCAGGAAAAGACCAACCACTGAAGTTTCTTGTAAAATTCTTACACCTTCTTTTGAAAGCAAGATTTAGAAGACAGGATACAGGACCAGATGGCATTCTTATAATCAGATGAACATGAAGTGCAAGTCTTTGAAGTTCTGATTTTTCACAATTTCTGAATAATTTTCATTTCATAGAGCCATATATTATTCTAAGGAATACATTTATGAGGTGTTGTTTATTGTTCTGTACTGACAATTTTTCTCAGACCTGTTTCCCAGGACTATTTCTTTAAAAATGTACTACTTGTCATGTCCCACTGCCCAAGCACACCCATGTTGGTTTTTTCCTTTTTAAAATTCCAAAAAGACTTAGGCACACTGAGTAAACAGATTTAATAAGCTGAACTCAATCGTGACTTCTCCAGTTACATTTTTTGGCAGAAAATGCCTTTCTGAGTTTCTATTTCAGTAAGATTCACTTAATACAACCAAAGCTGAGTAGGCTTTGATCCACAATTACAAAGTTAAAATATATGGAGAAAGAATAATGCTGGGAAAATGCTCTCTTGGCAAATAAAAGCTGGAGCAAATTAATCCCACCAATTTCCCACCTTTAATGAGTTCAAATCTTGCCATCATTAATAATACTGAAATAGTTATTAACATTTATATAAATATAATTAGAGAAGGTCTTTGGACCTGTCAGTAGGATCGGAACCTATTGGAACTTCTATCACATGAGCGAGATCAAAACCAAAGCAGCTACACTCTTTTTTTTTTTTTTTCTTTTTGCATTAAGTAACTTCATAGCCCAAGCATCTGACTATCGTCTTGACTTAAAGTACTTGGCTATAACCCAAAGACAGGTTCAAATAAGGTTCTTTGATTCCACACACATGCACATACACACGTTCTTTCAATCCATCCTCCTTGCATGCAGGAGTCAACAGGACTAAAAGGCAGTCAGCATCTCATGTTCAGCACTTAGCAGGATGTGGCCCCTTATCCTTATTTGCCCCCTTGTACTTGCTTAGTTCTCTTTCTGCCAGTTCTACTATTAATGTACCCCTGCAACAAAAAATACTGTCCAAAAAACATTGATGCCTACTGTCTTCTTTCCTTGAAGTGCTATACAGTCTATATCCACCAGTTAATAGATGTAGTTCCTACATTATATATTACCAATTTTAGAAACTAAGATAATTCTGAAAAATAGGACAATAAAATTGTCACTAAAATTTGCAAGATTGGAAAATTCTTCAGTAAACACAGTCATAACTTTTCCCTGAGATATTTGAATCATAGAATCATTTAGGTTGGAAAAGACCTTTCAGATCATCAAGTCTAGATGTTAACCTAGAACTGTCAAGTCCACCACCAAACCATGTCCCTAAGCACCACATCTACACTTTTAAAAATACTACTACTTTAAAATAACTCCAGAAATAGTGACTCCACCACTTCCCTGGGCAGCCTGTTCCAATGCTTGACAACCCTTTCAGTGAAGAAATTTTTCCTAATATCCCATCTAAACCTCCCCTGGTGCAATTTGAAGCCATTTCCTCTTGTCCTATCATTTGTTACTTGGGAGAAGAGACCAACACCCACCTCACTACAACCTCCTTTCAGGTAGTTGTAGAGAACAATAAGGTCTCCCCTTAGCCTCCTCTTCTCCGGACTAAACAACCCCAGTTCCCTCAGTTGCAACTCATAAGACTTGGCCACCTGGGCACACTGCTGGCTCATATTCAGACAGCTGTCGACTTGCACCCCAAGTCCTTTTCCACTGGGCAGCTTTCCAGCCACTCTTCCCCAAGCCTGTAGCGCTGCATGGGGTTGTGACCCAAGTGCAGGACCTGACACTTGGCTTTGTTGAACCTCATACAATTGTCCTCAGCCCATTGATTCAGCCTGTCCAGATCCCTCTGCAGAGCCTTCCTACTCCCAAAACAGATCAACACTCCCACACAACTTGGTGTCATCTGCAAACTTACTGAGGGTGCACTCGATCCCCTTGTCCAGATCATTGATAAAGATATTAAAGAGAACTAGCCCCAGTACTGAGCCCTGGGAAACACCACTTGTGACCAGCTGCCAACTGGATTTAACTCCATTCATCACAATTCTTTGGGCCCAGCCATCCAATCATTTTTTTACCCTGCAAAGTGTATACCCACCCAAGGCATAAGCAGACAGTTTCTCCAGGAGAATGCTGTGGGGAACAGTGTCAACGGCTTTACAAAAGTCTAAACAGACAACATCCACAGCCTTTCCTTCATCCAAAAAAGCAGGTCACCCTGTCATAGAAGGAGATCAGGTTAGTCAAGCAGGACCTGCCCTTCATGAACCCATGCCGACCGAGTCCGATTGCCTGGTTGTCCTGTATGTGCCACATGATGGCATTCAAGATGATCTGCTGCATAACATTCCCCAGCACCGAGGTCAGACTGACAGGCCTGTAGCTCCCTGGATCTTCCTTCCAGCCCTTCTCGTAGATGAGCATCACACTTGCTAACCTCTGGTCAACTGGGACCTCCCCCGTTAGCCAGGACTGCTGATAAATGATGGAAAGTGAGGTGGTGAGCACTTTCACCAGCTCCCTCAGTGCCATTGGGTAGATCCCATCTGGCCTCATAGAATTATGTGTGTCTAAATGGTGTAGCAGGTCATTAACCCTTTCCCCTTGGATTACAAGGACTTCGTTCTGCTCCCTGTCCTTGTCTTCCACTGTAGTCTGTAAGGACACTGAGCTGTTAGAGCAGGTCCAGAGGAGGGCCACAAAGATGATCAGAGGGCTGAAGCACCTATGAAGAAAGGCTGAGGGAGCTGGGGTTGTTCAGCCTGGAGAAGAGAAAGCTCTGGGGAGACCTTATAGCAGCCTTCCTGTACCTGAAGGTGCCTACAAGAAAGTTGAAGAGGGACTTTTTACAAGAGCATGTAGTGATAGGACGAGGGGTAATGGCTTTAAACTGGAAGAGAGTAGATTTTGATTAGATATTAGGAAGAAATTCTTTACTGTGAGGGTGGTGAGACACTAGCACAGGTTGTCCAGAGAAGCTGTGGCTGCCCCCTCCCTGGAAGTGTTTAAGCCCAGGTTGGATGGGGCTTTGAGCAACCTGGCCTAGAGGGAGATGTCCCTGCCCATGGCAGGGGGTTGGAACTAGATGATCTCTAAGGTCCTTTCCAACCCAAACCATTCTATGATTCCATGAGATCTCTGTTTATTTTAAAACATAACAGGACTGAATTCTCATGGCTTGTATTACTAAAATGTGGGGTAGAATTTACCCTTGTGATCCAGCTCCCCTGATTTTGTTCAGACTGGAAAAGTGTCCTATCTGAAAACTTTCTGCCTGTATCTTTAGGTTCCCATTCAACACAAATGACAGCATTTGATGGGGAAAGAGGAATGATATACACCTAGATCTTGTTCTGACAGTCAGTTCAGATGTACGTGTACATCCAGGAGCCCACAGATACCACAGTAGAATGCAGTAAGTTACATACAGTTCTGTACATTTAGTGGTGATGAGGACTTAGAAAATTCATGAGTCTTCTCGACTTCATTTATGGGTCATCAAATGAAATATTAAGACTTACTGCAAATCAGCCATCAGTGCCTGAAAGCTGCATTCCTAAATGCGTGTTCAGATTCCAAAATAAAAGTGACGAACTTTTTGGAAGACAGTCAGCAATTTGAATGTTTGTGAGCCTATAAAGGTGTTAAGGAACCATATTTTAGTACCTAAGCTGGAAAATATAGTTCAAATGTTTTGGACTTTAGAGATCATACCACATTTAACTATGCAAACTTTTTATTTACTAATTCCTTAAAAATTCTGCTATGAAAGTAGTAATCAATACCTTTCCCACAAAGTTTTAGAGGGGTCAAGTTGGAATCTGAATTGTGGAAACAGCAGTGCAGAAGGATTTTTCATTGTTGGCTTGTTAACCAGAAAATTCCTAATTTCAAGGAGCCAGGTAAGAGGAAGAAAAAGTCTTCCTCCACTTGAGAGACATTGGTTGTTTAAAACTTTTGAGTTTTTTGCTGTCTACATGAATATAATTATTTTGTGTTTAGTTTTCAAGTAAATGAAATAGCAAAAGAGTCTTCACATCTTTCCACAAATCCATTAGTACCTATGGGAAGAAAGCAGTTATCAAGACAGGTAAGAGCACACCTACTGTATTATTTGCCACTCAGGTTAACACATCCCAACTTCTTTAACAGATCTCCTGTGTCCTGTTTGAGGGTCTCATTTCCTTTCCAGGCCTCTGTTTAGCCACCTATAAAACAGATATAATATTCTTATAAGAATAATCAATGTTTACTTTATTAATATTTGTTAAGTGCTTACATATTCTTAGATTATTTGCATTAAATAAATCAAAAATACTGCATACAACTTGCAGACTCCTTATTTAACAAGTCTCATGAGCTAGTTTATTAGCAAAGAGATTCTCAGTGAGAAAATGAGAACATTACTGACATATTCAATGTATAAATTGTACATTTTAGTAACTTCATTCTTAGAAACATCTCTTTTTTGGAAAAATTGGTACTAGAAATTGCTTAGCAGCAGCCTTCACTATTGGTATTCGCACTATAACCTACATCTACTACTTCATTAGTATTAATGCATTAATAAATCAGGACGTATTTTTATATTAGTAAGATACAGTAGATTAATCCTATGTGCTTGTCATAAGAAGTTAAAGTGTGCCCACCAAACTATAATTTACAGAAGTGGGATGATATAACAGGATGTGATGATGGTGTGATCAGGTGATAAAACTGAATGGAACAGACATTTTATTAAACATCTCCTTTAATAAGTCAGCTACTCTAGGACACTTTTGGGGTCACATTTCATGTTCCCATCTGCTCTCACTACGTTGCTTGAACATCAAAAAAGGACTGGATACCTCTCTCTAGATAGAATTCCCTGAACACAAAAATCACTCCCATCTGGCTGGAATCCAGTAGAACCAATTTCTACAGTCTAAGTTAGTAACTAGATGATCTTTAAGGTCCCTTCCAACCCAAACCATTCTATGATTCTGTGAACTAGGAAACAAGCACAGAACATGGGCAAAACAATTGCAACTGCTGCAATCCACTGCCTCCTGTGGATCTTAACTAAGGTAAGGAGTTTGAGTGGTCCCCTTTTCGTAACACTGCAAGGGCTGATGTAAAAGTTAATTTAGAATCTGAAAATTCTAAGTATCTCCCCTGCTGGTCCTTTGCCAAGAAAACCAGTCTGTTATCATTATGAGTTGTTAATCATCATTTCAATGGTTTTATCATACAATCCTTACACAGGTAGTGCCTAAAAATAAATTTGGTTATTTAGAGTAGTAAAGCCCAGATGCCTAATAATCCTGCCCTTGCTCCCTCCTCAGGCATCCCCTACTATAAAATACTGCTGATTCACGATTCCAATGGGGTTTTTTGTGCAACTGTTACTTGTATTAGTAAATAAAAAGAAATTATACTGTTTCTATAAGCAACAGGAGCATGGTTCTACAATTCTCAATATTTTTTTAGAATGATTTGATAAATCTGTAAATGCTAATGAGAATTCCTCTTGTGCAAGGACAGCCCCATCAGGAACTAGTCAGGAATATGGAAAAAGCAGAACACTGTGACTAATATTGTTAATGCTTCTTTACACAAGATTACAGAGTCACATTCTCAAATCCCGAAGGGAATTCGGCTTAGTAGCTTACCCTCTTTGATACTTGTAAAGAACAGAATGTAAGGTGCTAAAAACATTTATTTAGCAAGAAAATGGACTGAGACACTTCTGAGAATAAAACAATTTCACTGTAGGTAGGTCCAGGCATAGGAAACAGTTTGGAAGTTAACAAAGAAACTGAAGAGTGTTGTGATTAACAGACAGAATGACACTATGGAGTCACGTTCTTCATTCCTCAAAAGAAACGTGATCAGTAACAAACTCACTGCATGACATGTTTCTCAAAGCGTCTACTTAATTTATTTCTTTTAAGTAGCAAATTACTTAGAAAAGTGATGTTATAAACAATGGATATTTAATGAAAGAATGGTTAGACTTTAGAATCCTGTGTGGTTTTTTAAAAATCTAGTAAAAAAAAATTAATAGCAATGAGTTTCTTTCAGAACCTAATTAAACAAGCCAACAAATACACACCATATAAGATTATTACTTAGTTAAATATTTTTGAAAGTACAACATTTGAGTAACATTGCTAATTCCTCAGTACACAAGTTTGTATTCTCAAACTGTAAAGAAGGATGTAGAATTTAATGATTGTTTTTTAAAGACATGTCAATGAAGAACAGATATTCTGTCCTGAAGAGAACAGGGACTGACATAATTACTCAGAAAATTAAAGAATTAGTATTATTTTAGACTATTATAACACTACAGCACTATTTGGTTTAGGTAAAGTGCTTATTATTCCTTAAAGCGCTTAGTCCTGTCACACTCTGTTACCAGCAATATTTGTAGCACTGTTTCCCAGCAGAGAGCTGCTCAAATACAGACAAAGGCATTCCCTGAAAAAGCTGTATGACACCTCTGTCTGGTAGTACTTTTGTTACACAACATTTTGACCAAAACATTTATAACTCTTTCCTAATTTAGGAATTTTTTTTTTAATTTCACATCTCTTTGATTTGTTAACTTATTAAATATAAAAACACGATCTCCCATCCCAAACCAATCTACTGATCACTTCAGTATCATGTCCTTCCAGCTGTAGTCAGCAACTTCTATTTCAGAGAAAGCCAGTACAGAAAAATGCATCTAGAAATTGTGTCACAACTTGAAGAAACAACTCCTTCCTCTAAAGGTTCTCAGTTTAAAACATAAGGCATAAAATTTAATAACCAATGCCCCCCAGAGAGAGATTGTGAATTTATTTCCTTTTTCATGACAGTGAGTGCTTATTCTCTTACATAGTCACAATTCAGCAAATTCAACAAACAGGACTACTAATTTTTTAAGTGGCCATGTTCTGGCCTTCTGTTCTGCTTGGTAACAAACTAGTAGTTTTGTCACTTCATACTACTGAAAATATGCAATACTATTTAAAAAATAAGAACTAGGGACATAGCTTCTTTTTCAATATCACCAGTCAACTTCTCTTTTCCTCATATAAGATTCAAAATCTCTTCATCAGAATCACAGAATGTTAGGGATTGGAAGGGACCCCAAAAGATCATCTAGTCCAATCCCCCTGCCAGAGCAGGAATACCTAGATGAGGTCACACAGGAGCATGTCCAGGCGGGCTTTGAATGTCTCCAGAGAAGGAGACTCCACAACCTCTCTGGGCAGCCTGTGCCAGTGCTCTGTTACCCTCACTGTGAAGAAGTTCTTCCTCACATTTATGCGGAACCTCCTATGTTCCTGCTTGCACCCGTTGCCCCTTGTCCTATCATTGGATGTCACTGAGAAGAGCCTGGCTCCATCCTCATGACACTCACCCTTTACATATTTATAAACATTAATGAGGTCACCCCTCAGTCTCCTCTTCTCCAAGCTAAAGAGACCCAGCTCCCTCAGCCTTTCCTCATAAGGGAGATGTTCCACTCCCTTCGTCATCTTTGTGGCTCTGCGCTGGACTCTCTCAAGCAGTTCCCTGTCCTTCTTGAACTGGGGGGCCCAGAACTGGACACAATACTCCAGATGTGGCCTCACCAAGGCAGAACAGAGGGGAAGGAGAATCTCTCTCGACCTACTAACCACCCCCTTTCAAATACACCCCAGGATGCCATTGGCCTTCTTGGCCACAAGGGCACATTGCTGGCTCATGGTCATCCTGCTGTCCACCAGGACCCCCAGGTCCCTTTCCCCTACGCTGCTCTCCAACAGGGCAGTCCCCAACTTATCCTGGCACATGGGGTTGTATACCAGCTTGTACCCTGTGTCCATATTAAATCCAAGGAGGAGCTATCCCTTTCACAAGCCAAGTTCTGATTTATAGCATATCTAGGGACATTTCTTTAAAAGACTACAAAGTGAAAAATTGTGGCATTTTTTCCTCACAGATTACATGACAATGTACATTGAAAACAGTTTAATTTTCAGAAATTATAGCAAATGAATTGAAATGAAAAATATTCCATCATACAGTATTTAGTTATAAAATTTCATCTCTCTAGCTTTTCTTGACAAACACTTTTTTTTTGTATCTTCACATTATGGGAAATCACAGGACTCTTTCATTCCAGAAAGATTAATCAGTTGACGAAGGGTCTAACTCAGCAGAGGATTCTGCTCTCTGTAGTTCTATATTACAAAGACTACTTTACAGCTACACTTCATTGTACATTACTTTTAAATTTTAAGGCTCTTATGCACCCTATTCAATTCAAATAAATTCTCAGCACATGTTTTTATGATCTGTCTATTCAATTTATATTAAAAAGTAATTCTTAATACTTTCCAGGTGTTTTGCTCGGGTAGTAATACACGTAAGAGCAACTTGATAATGAAAGTTTTGCATCAAATCTAACACGACAGTAACCAAAATCAGTGAAGAGAGATTTTCAGATTTATTGTCATAGCTTTGCCACATACCATTGGTCTGCCTTCTCTAACTTGAGATGTCAGGGCCCTTTTTTAAGACTTATTGCTTCCAGATGTATGGGATAGTGTCAGTGGAGAGAAACAGAAGGCATACTTCCCACTGGTATAACTGAAATTGTAGTGAAAAAGCAGCCTCTGCAAATCAAAGTCAATCTCTTCAATGTATTTGTTTATTCTGTCCTCTGTTACATACTTAATTTTTCTTTCTTATGTTTTCAGTCAACCACCAGAAAAATAGAGACATTTTGCCTGTGCAATTTCTTAGCCAATGCAATACAACTCTGCTGCCTTATACAGGACAAGATGACATCCTTGTTCACACTGAAGAATACCTGCCCTAATGAATTTAATTTAGGGAAACCATCTGTAAAGTGACATATTCACGATATGAAAGATCTAATATTCTAATCATTGCATCCTGTTATACCATAACAGGGGCCGGTTCATACAATTATCAATGAAAATAAAGTATGACTGTGCTACATTGCAAGTTCACATTCTCCAGATCGTTAGTATGCATCTGTTATCTGCACATGACATTATAGCTCCTCAGTGACCTGTGAGAAATACATTTAATGATTTTATCTCCTGTATTTCTTTACAGATTTCTATTAGAAGAGAACACTCTGCCATTATTGTACTCTTTTTGTGCATATCAGCAGGCAGCACGAATTTTAAATGAGTACATAAAACGAACTGTGTTGTAGGTCAGCGAGAAGGACATTATCCAAGGAGCTTTAGCTATTCTTCCTGTGTTATTTTCCCTGCTAATTCAGTTCTGCAGAGCTAGCAATCAAGCCCCATTGGAAAGTATGATAATAGATAAGAAGGTCTGTGTTTATTACAGAGGTCTTCTAATGTCTATGCTATACTTCAATGAAACACCGAGAAAAATACTGCACTGGAATCCTAAACAATAAACCATTAGAATATGATGCTTCATAGTCAAACATAATGTTTTCAAATGTTTCAGAATAATTCTTAAATCCCTATATTTGTATTTAAGGCAACATTCTTGCAATTATGAACATTTGAAACTGCAAATTATAATTAATTTGGTTTATTGTGCGGCTTATTACATACACACATTATTTTTCAGAAGAAAATTTTAAAAGGTTCCCTTTTCAAGGCAAAATATGTACAAAGAAAACATACCATATTCCAAAAAACACTGACAGAGTCATCAAGTGAGCATGTGTTTTCCAGTAACATAATGTCAAAATATCAAATTAATTTCTTTTTGGTCAACAGGAACACTAAAAAACATAACAACCCATATAACAGTAAACTCCACTTTCTTATGCCCTGAAGTTAGTTCTAGATACACAGAATCTAGAAACACAGAATTCAAGAGAATCAGGCAAGTGGAAGTAGAAACAGGAGACAGATTCACCTGGTGGTACTGACCTACTGAAGAGAACATAGAGCTACGATCAAAGTTTTTTCACTCTTTCTACATCACAGGCTTACTTTAACACAGCTTAAGAGATAAAGAGCATTAGTTCGATCACCTATGATGAAGGGCCTGTCTTCACACAAACAGATTGTAGCCTATCACTAACACACAGTTCCCTTTCACAGATCCCCACAAGCATTTCCTCCAGGACATCTTGGTATTATTTTTCCCTGACATTATTTTTCATTTCTTTATCTACAGAACACATACAGCAGAGGCAGAAATGTTGAGACTTTTCTCTATTTCCCATTGACAACGTTCAACTTTCAGAAAAGAACTAGAGGAAAAAAAGGACAATTCCATCTCCAGTGGCCAATTCAAACATTAGTAACAAACACTGCCAACAGAATTACTGGTTGGTGTTTTCTATCGGTAGTCAATCTGCAATGTAAACTTCTAGCTGTACTTTTGGGGTCCAGACAAATATAGTTAATTCATGAAACACAGTGCTATGATCTGCCATTATGTAATATTTTGTCACTAGCAATGTGAACTGGAATGAAACTGATGAATCGGAAGAAGCAAAAGGCTCCATAACTCACCACAAGCCCCTGATTAACATCTTCCAAGTGTAATGACATCTGAACTCTTCACATGACATTTTTAAAATAAGACTGTTCATGAATAGTTACATCTGACCCTTAGTAGGGCACTACTTATACTACTAATAGTTTTTATTGACACTTTAAAAATAGTTATTGTCTCATTCAAGAGAATTGTTTCTTAACTGATTATTGTTCAGTGGCTACAATTATGTTGTCACAAATTTTATGTTTTCACATTGCAGTTTATCACTGCAATTTCTACCATTATAGCAAAGACTGCTTGAGGGGATTGTGGAACAAAACAATGACTTTGCTCTGTGCACATGAACTGTCCAGATCAAGTACCTCCTTGAGTCCAAGCACGGACTTTAACTGTGTTTTCAACTGAGTCTTCTCTGACTTCTCCTTCCACTCTGCCTTGGATTATATAGGGCATGCACGAATGCGAAGCATCACAACATCTTTATTTTCAAAACATATTATGAAATATTCCAAAATTGTGTCAGAATAGTAAAAAAAACCCAAACCCACAAATGCCAAAAAAAACAACCCACCAAAAAAGATTACTCTCATAGGATTTTTTACATAGATGGACAGATAAACTTCCTAACTTCCAGAGCAGAAATATTTTTAGCAGATGAGTGAGAACCCATTTAATTCTTTGTAACATCTGTCTTCACGGTATGCAAATACACCTTCAGTCTAGACTGGCCCTTTTAGTGGGTAAGTTTGAAGAACTGATGCATTGAAATCTCAGAGTTTATTCTCTTACACAAAATTTTGCCTTTCGTTATTTTCCCTTAAGCTATACACTAGATTTTTGAAATTTCAAATTGAAAAAATAAACTAAGGATATTTTATGTGCTTGTGGATACCAGTGTTTAGAGACATTGTCACCGTGAGAGTTAGATTTTAATGTCAGAATTCAAGAATAGACTGAAAACCAACTAGTGATCCTACCATGTTACATGACATACCTATGAAAATCTACCATAGCAGAATACAGCTACGTAAGTTTGATAGTCTGGAAAATCACAAGAAATCATATCTACACTCTGCTTTATAGTCACATAAAAATATACGTAGTGCAGCTGATGCTGGTGGTTGAAGCATATATTATCATCACATTGTATGCAGCATTTGAGTAATTATTCCTTGTTATGTCATGTAAAACAAAACTCTGAACTTACAAATAACAATGTGGCCAACATACCATCTTTTCAACACACATAAACCAATTCACATTGATGTACATTGAGACTTGCGTTAACACGTACAGCCACTAGGGGATAGTGTTGTCATATTACTATGCACCCACATTAAGTATATTAAGTACGTGAAAATACTGTAAACTTCAAGTTGCTTATTTTCTAAAGCCGGGGGGGGGGGGGGGGGGGAAATTGTATTTACATCAGGGAATTTTTGCCTGAAAAATCTTAAAGCCTTTTTTAAAATAAAAATTAGAGAGAAAAAAAAATCATACAGCATAATAGCTTATTATTTTGTATTTAGTAACAATATTTGAACATAGTAACAATATTGACACGGTGGAATTCAAGATCCTTAGGGCAGCGAGGAAGGTGCACAACAAGCTCACTATCCTGGACTTCAGGAGAGCAGATTTTGGCCTCTTCAGGGACCTGCTTGGTAGAGTACCATGGGTTAAAGCCCTGGAGAGAAGAAGGGCCCAAGACAGCTGGTTGATAGTCAGGGATCACCTCCTTCAAGCTCAAGAGCAATGCAGCTCAACAAAGAGGAAGTCAGGCAAAAAAGCCAGGAGGCCTTCTACATGTGATCTCCCCACTCTAAAGAAATCCATAAAATCTATCAGATCTGCACTGTGAAGTGCTTCATTCGGATAAGTATTTTTTCCTATGACTGCTGAAACTTATTTTAAGTTGTAGTTCTCATTTTCTTACAAGTTAATTTCATTTTCTCTGAAACCTTTATATGCTATTAAATATCTGTTGTAATGTCAGAACATGTGTCCTGGATTGCTGAATTAAGTCATTGTTATTATTATTACATAATTTTATTTTATCTGCACTAACAAGATACTTGGATGAAAGCATAAGTGTCCTAGCACATACAGTATTGTTTTTAAATGTACATTATTAAGTAACTGTGAAGATCACTGCTGGCAGATGATCTTCATAGAAATGGGTGACAGTTTTCATAAAAAGAAGTCTAAAAGAGATATTGTCAAAAGAGATATTCAACTCCGATCTATGAAATATTTTTAACCCGCATTAAGTTTTTTTGTGGCTTTTGTTTGGGTGAAAAATACCCGTATGAATGAGTTAGTTGTGTTGGTAGAAGTGCTATAATAGATGTAGCAATAATGATACTGGCAAAAATGAGACACAGTTTTTCTCACTTTAAGAATTACAGTAAGTATGACTGCAAAAAAACCCCTACTAAACCAGTTTAAGATCCATCTGTACCTGTTTGTCTATACAAACTCTTTAGAGTTTCTTACGGAAGGATGAATACTAGAACAGCAAAGGCCTTGATCCTGGTCTTGAAGGTCAAAAAACCGAGCAGTCAGACCAGCAGGGAGACCAGTCTGCAGCAAATCCTTAGAGATTCTGTAATTCCTGCTGTCAGTTACCTATTAGGCATTGGTTGCCATAGCTATAGCTCCTCAGTCCGTGTGTACTGCAGTAATACAATCTTGAAGCCACAAAGACATAAAAACTGCAGAGATCTGTATCAGAGATAAACAGCCAAGCCTTTGGGTGTTTTGGCCAGTGATACTACCCGATATTAAAAAAAATAATAATTTTTTTAAAATCATACATTAAAAAGAAGTTTTATTTTGCAAATGTCTTAGACCAAGGACTAGACCTGCATGCCATTTATTCCCAGGCGCATAATTACTTTCCCAGTGTATACAAACTGCCCATTCTAAGGATAAAGATAAAAAGATCAACACTTCAAAAGAGCAAGACTTTCAGAGACATTAAGAACTTAACAGGTCATACCGACTTGTTTTGGCCGCAGGCTTTAATTCTGACAACTTTTCAGATCACATTGTTCAGCAGTTTAAAAACAAAACAACTCCCCCAAATGATATGACTATAAATTATGGGTTTGAATGGCTTAAGTTCTAATGCAATGATTTTACTGTGCCTGATGGAACAGTTAATTAAAAATATTAAAACATTGTCCAAACCAAACAAAATTTTCTAGATATTTTTGGCCATTTTTCTGGCATTGAAATTTCCACTGACTTTGATAGAGCTGCACAAATTTAAATCAGCATTCAGATCCCTAAGACTCAAAAATTACCTTACCTATTTCATAGCATTAAGTGATTTATATTAAGTACTAGATTAGTATAGTTGTATTAGTTGTAAAAAAATATTATACAAGTTACTCTTTTTTGTTCAGACTCCCTCTTTTGCAAAAGTATTTTGAAGCGGTGTTAAAACATATTAATTTAGTGTAGATTCTTATGCAAAAATTAAGCAACCTTATACACATGGATCAATTTTAATGTCACACTGTATGTTTTAATTCCCTTTATCCCCTAGAAATGAAAATACCAAGCAACTTGCCATGGCTACTAAGGAGATGTTACAGCTCAGAAGCTAAATAATGCTGAGATCGCTCATACTGGAAGAGCTAATAGCAACATAAAAGCTAGAGCACAATTCATGAATACATTATTAATGATGTTTTCTTCTCAAATCAGCAGATGGACACTGAACGGCTCAAGTGACTGGTAATGGGATACACAGCTTTTCATCTCAAAGTAACTGCTTCAGATCTGCCTCATGTTGATTGTAACTGACAGTTTCTATTTGACAGGTATTCAATAGCCAATACGTAATAACCAGTCTCAGTCTAGCTTTTCCTGTACAATCTGGTTAACAAAGCTGGCATGCTGTTTTCAAACTCAGGGTTGAGTAGGCCAGAAGACTTGACTATCCTTTTATGTCTAAAGGTTCAGCCCTTGAAAACAAGTTTGAAATCCAGGTGCAAGTGGGACAATGGACTTTACACATATTACACTTGTTCAGTGGTCAGTTTCCACTAGTATCTATCAGGTATCCTTTTCAATGTCTAAATTAACTTTTAAACAAAAAAACCAAAGAGAATATCATCAACCTAAGATGAATGGAAAAAAACAGTGCAATGAGACAGACTACTGCTTTCGCAGAGCTTGGCATGAAGGACATGATGTGTTCTTTTGTACACCCAAGGCACAAGAATTTTCAGTAGTGATACAAACATACAGTATGGATGCAAAACACCTGTATTGTAAAAAAGGCATTAATGAATTGATAAAAATCAAGTGATTGTAACTCCCTTTCATAGAAAGCCTGGAGAAGGCTGGCAGCTACTGTTCTCAATAAAATTTACCATGCTCGGGGGTCTCCAAGAGCTTTGAACTTGTTACAGGTTTTTTTCACGTTTACTGAACAGAACCACCCTTTTGTTTTCATGGAACACAACTGAAACTAGTGGGGTTTCAAACTAGACCGGAATGCTTCCTGTACCACCTGGAATTTCTCAGCAAAATTGGTCATAATGTAGAAGCACCAGCAATAGCCATCTGAAAAATAATTAATCAGTTGTCTTCAAAGATAAGGGCAGTATCATATGAATCATGGACTTGGGAGTTCTGCCACCCAGTAGGATCTATAGCTGAATTACAGATCAAGGCTCCCAACTTAACACATAGGTTTTAAATGCACTTATACTATCACTTTGAATCATCCTCTGTTTTGCTCCAAAGTCCTCTTCATTAGCATTCACTCTGTGTGCATACTTGATTTTTCCTGGAATACCCCATGAAGCAAAATAACAAGGCTTCCTCTCAGACAAAACCTAGAAGCCATTCAGTAGCTACATAGCTCTAGGAAATGGTTTGAGTATGAAGTCCCTCCGCTTGGTCCAATACTTCAACATCATTCTTGCAAGCCTTTTGCCTGGCACGCCCCTGTAACATGCCTCTCTGGTAACAGGCTATTGCAGCAGATAAGTGGTATGCTGCAAGCATTTCTTTTTTTGTCTTGGACAAACAAAAAAGGGTATTTATTTTTAAAGAACTTTTCAAAATTGTTCAGATGTCTCATATGCAAAGAGAGACTTCAAGGTGCCGAGAGGAAGTCAGTGTGGCAGAGGAAGGAAGGACTCCAGACTATTGCAGCTCTTGGAAGAAAAGGGAACTTTGACTGCAGGAATCACTGACTTCCAAAAGAGTTGTGGTAGGGCAGCTTGATGCTGAGGGATTTTGGTGTGGCCCCAGGCAACAATACTTCAAAACAAACTTTATCCATCTTAAGGCAACACTAAGAACTGGCATGATCTAGTGGAGTCCCTCAGGGGTCGGTACTGGGACCAGTACTATTCAATATATTCATCAATGATTTGGATGAGGGAATAGAGTGCTCTGTCAGCAAGTTTGCTGATGACACAAAACTGGGAGGAGTGGCTGACATACCAGAAGGCTGTGCTGCCATTCAGAGAGACCTAGACAGGCTAGAGAGTTGGGCGGGGAGAAATTTAATGAAATATAACAAGGGCAAGTGTGGAATCTTGCATCTGTGGAAGAACAACCCCATGTGCCAGTATAAGTTGGGGACTGACCTGTTGGAGAGCAGCATAGGGGAAAGGGACCTGGGGGTCCTGGTGGACAGCAGGATGACCATGAGCCAGCAATGTGCCCTTGTGGCCAAGAAGGCCAATGGCATCCTGGGGTGTATTAGAAGGGGTGTGGTTAGTAGGTCGAGAGAGGTTCTCCTTCCCCTCTATTCTGCCCTGGTGAGGCCGCATCTGGAATATTGCGTCCAGTTCTGGGCCCCCCAGTTCAAGGACAGGGAACTGCTTGAGAGAGTCCAGCACAGAGCCACAAAGATGATGAAGGGAGTGGGACATCTCCCTTATGAGGAAAAGCTGAGGGAGATGGGTCTCTTTAGCTTGGAGAAGAGGAGACTGAGGGGTGACCTCATTAATGTTTATAAATATGTAAAGGGTGAGTGTCATGAGGATGGAGCCAGGCTCTTCTCAGTGACATCCAATGATAGGACAAGGGGCAACGGGTGCAAGCAGGAACATAGGAGGTTCCACATAAATGTGAGGAAGAACTTCTTCACAGTGAGGGTAACAGAGCACTGGCACAGGCTGCCCAGAGAGGTTGTGGAGTCTCCTTCTCTGGAGACATTCAAAGCCCGCCTGGACATGCTCCTGTGTGACCTCATCTAGGTATTCCTGCTCTGGCAGGGGGATTGGACTAGATGATCTTTTGGGGTCCCTTCCAATCCCTAACATTCTGTGATTACAGGATGTGAGCATAGCAGAGGAGTGACATATGTGCTGTGTACGTGAAAAGGCTGTGGAAAGGCCTGCAGAAGACTACAAGATCCCTCCAAAACTGCACAGTGTAGATGCAAGCAGCCTGCCCTAGGGGAAGCAAGCCAAAAGCTGTGCTGATGGAAGCTACTCCTTATATTTTGACCAGGAAGCATGAATTGCTCCTGAAGCACGTCAGAAATCCAGCAGATGCATCATCTGAGAAGTTGGACACTTCTGAGCATACTCAGAAGCAGACCCTTATGCATCTACAAACTTACAGTACTTGCAGAGTTAAGTCCTGTGTATGCCTTCTGAGTATGTCTTTCAACTATTCCCACACTGAGATAAAAATATACAGCTATATTGGCTATGACAAATCCTAAAAAAGGCAGAAAAAAGTATGACGAGCTGAAAGAGAAAATCTTGTATGGCATCAACAGGAGGTACAATTAATTGGATCACTTCATTCATTCTATAAATACCAACTTAAACATGATAAAAATGAAAAGGCAGGAGTCCCAGCTGCAGTCACCTTTATGTTACTAGTCTCACTCATCTGATACAAAATTAATCTTCCCTTTGATATGATGTGGGAAGAGGGAATGGTAGTACATGAATAGGAACATTGCACTCAATGCAGCAAAAACCTGGAATCAACAAAGACTGCTAAAAATTGCACCAAAACACACCTTAATAATACTCAATTTGGATACAAAAAAAGAGATAACTATCAAAAATCAACTTGTCCCTTATACCCTCTGAATACCAGGCACATCCAATAAATTTTAAACAGATTCTTATATCGTATTTTAAGGTATCTCTCAGCTCATTATAAATACAAAAACTAAAACCACAAAAAAGAGTGGAAACATGAAAGCAGACATCCTAATTTCATATATGTTACCAGCAGAGTTACACCTCTTTGAGTTGATTTTCCCAGAAAGATTCAATTACATGACATGCAGCAAAGTCTTACTTTTATGATCTTTTTATTTGCTTTACTGAGGCAGAAGAACATCACGTTATTTCTATAAGGTGTTTTAATGTTACTATTTTTGTAATTCCCATCTCTATGGAATTTGGGTACCAGCACACAAGTGTGGGCACTTTTCATAGGACCTGGTGTTCTGGATAAGACAAATGGTTCATTGGGCTTAATAGCCTGTCTTTTACTTTGACCATCATCTGAATTCCCACACATCATTTCAATACTCAATAACCGCTGTGCAAACTGTGGCCACAGGTTAAATGTTTTAACTATCATTATATATTAGTAGTTATTTTTGTTGTATATTATTTGTCCAGATGATTATTGAATCCCAGTAATAATGCCTGTTGTGATTTAACCCTAGTAGGCAGCTAAGCACCACCCATCTACTCACTCACTTAGTCCCAGTGGGTTGGGGGAGAGAATCAAAAGGGTAAAAGTGTGAAATTCATAGGTTAAGATGAAGACAGCTTAATAACAATGTAAAAAAAAAACAAACCAAAAAAAAAAACCCCAAACCACAAAATAAAACCAACAACTACAAAGGAAGGGGAAAAAAAAAACCCAAACAAGTGATACAAAGAAACCCCAAACAGTTGCTCACCCCCAGCCAGCCCATGCCCAGCCATATCCCATGCAACGCCAGGCCCGGCCAACCTCTCCAACCCTCCATCCAGTTTCATTGCTGAGCATGACATCATACGGTGTGGAATATCCCTTTGGTCAGGTGGGGACAGCTATCCCTGCTATGTCCCCTCCTAACTTCTTGTGTACCCCCAGCCTACTTGCTGGTGGTGAGTAGGGCAGTGAGAAGAACAAAAAAGGCCCTGAGGTTGTGTAAGCATTGCTTAGCAGTAACTGAAACATCCTTATGTTATTAACAATGTTTTCATCATAAATCCAAAACATAGCTAGCCCCATACAAGCCACTATGAAGAAATTTAACTCTATCCCAGCCAAAACCAGTACAATGCTTTGGTAACATTCTGCGTGAGCTCTCCATGCTCATGATTTATGTTTTTCATCTTCATTTTAAAATTAAGTTGGCCTAAACAGAAATCCAGAATCAATGTGTTAATGAATATGGACAATAGCTACTGACAACGTCTAATACCAGGCCAGTTACCAGTCATATGTGACAACTTTCCAATCAGTCCAGGAGCTGCATTTAAGCTCTGGCCTGGGCACCCAAACTGGCCTGTTTTGCCAGAGTTGTACCTGTATCCAGCCCTGCCTCCTTCCAGCATGACTTATTGACTGAGCTTTCTAGATGAACCTCAGGCGTACCTTGTAGGTGGTTTTGTCTCTGGCCCCGGTCTGTTGGATGAACCTTAGACCTATAAGTCCTCTTGTCTCCTGTAAGCTCGGACTTGAATTATAGGTAGTCTTGTGTCGATTCTGGTCTTTGGCCCTGTCTCCTGTTGCTCCTGAATGGACTTTTCAGATGGACCCCTGACTTGATACCTTGCCTTGTCTCAGACTGGTGACTATTGCCATCCTGACCCCACTGGGAGGGTACCCTGGTCAGAGAGGCTCTGCCTCTGCTGTAGCCACTCTCTACTCCCAGCTCTTTCTATCTCATGGAGCAGCCCCATTCTTGCTGCTCCCAAATGGAAGAGTCATAAGCAAGCTGACTTCTGCCAAAAAGCCTTTTGTTAGAGAAAGGTGGCTTAACACAAGCTGTCACTACTTATTGGAAGGGAAGAGTCCTCAATTTTTAACAAAAGTGAAAAAATCTCATAGCAAACATTTTATATAATGCTATAATTGCATAAATAACTGATAATGTTAATCACTACATTCAAAATGAAATCTTATTAATTTTTTTAAACTTCAGAGGAAAGAAAGACAATGAAAAGGTTTAAGAACAGACAAAACTCAAATCTGTGTTTCAATGCAATACTTTCACAGTCACTGAAAATTCTTAGAGCTGAGATTTAGATAGTATAATTAATCATATGAGCATTTTTTTCATTTTTTACCTGTCCACATTTTACAAAAATACAGACTAATATTACAGCTAGAAGGTATCCAATGCTGACGCTACTACATGTACCTATGATTAATTATGGTTCTGAATGTGCACCTTTGGTTCTGTGTTAAGTGATGCCAATAATTGCCATTTGTAACTATGTGGTCACACACAGGGCTGAAATATCATGTTGTTTACATGCATGAAATTCTAAAATTTGACCTGTTACTCGTTACCTCGAAAGAGTGTGACTTCTATACAGCTTTGAATAAATTGTTTTGTAACCTTTACAACACAGCAGATAGTGACAGCAGGGCATTCAACACTAATGGATAATAAAAGAATTGAGAATTAAAGCCTTACAATTTAGAGTGAGAACAACACAAGAATTGTTTAATGTAACACTAGGGAAGAAGGTTTCTGAAAGACGTTTAAGCTTTTTTGTGAAGTTGAGTACACTGGCTTTGCAGCTTTTTTGCTAGGTTGCATAGAAGCAGAGTCTATTGCAGGTGCTGGTGAAGTGGTTTATTCTCTCAGTTAGTTCCTTCAGACATAATCTGGCAGTTTCACTACTCATGACAGGAAAATACCTTAACTAGTAGTTTGGCATGCACAAGCATGGAAAAAGTGTTCTGAGAAACTGCCTGTCAGTGTTTGACAGTCATGTACAATGATGACAGTTCACTGGCTTCTCAAACATTGTCCACAAGAGCAGTTGCACAGTTTCAGTTGAGCCAAATTAGCGGCTTGCTAGCAAAAGGTCTCATCATCTCTCTTCCCTGCACAGTTAGTTTTCTGCCATTTTATCAAGTTGAACTGGCATACCACCTGGTTAAACTAGAGAGAGTGCATGGAAAGCAGTAAAATCATACAACTGGGAATGGAAGATGTTATACCTATCACAGTGACAGTGATCTGTTCAATAAACTCAGGCCACAGCATGACTGCTCAACTGCTGTAAAGGGATTAAAATAACAAAAAAAAACCCCTCCAAAATATTCAATATGGTTGGAAAGGACTGACTGTGTAAATATTCCCTTTTCATTGGCACGCTGGACACTTGGCCCAGTTTCAAGCTATTAAATATTATCCAGGTGTTTTACACAAGACTTGAAACTATTTGGTGATTTAGCTTTTGCAAGTTTAGACAATTTAATCAATACAATTAAAAAAATGCAAATTGGTAGCTGTGCTATATGCATTAGGTTTTGCTGGTTTAATTACAGAGATAGCCTAATCAGTCTGAATCTGTTCTGTTTTTTTAAAACATCTATTTTGCATGAAACATGTTCAGAAGTTAATGCAAATATTAATATAGTCATATTCACACTCGTATTACATCACCTTATTTACATAGTTAATCCTACTCTGTAGCAGAATAATTAGGCCCACAGTGACATACCACAGTAGTAAAAATAAGATTTCATCTTAGCGCCGCATGAAAATGTAAATCACTCGTCTTATTCTCATATTTTATGAAGATACTAGAGCACATAGATGGAACTATTTTTCTTGTAAGCCACCTCCACCCACTAATTATTTCATATAATACAGCAGGCCTTGAAAAACACAATTGCTTTCTGTTACTGGTGAATAAGACTTTTTCCCCAGCAAGTAAGGTGAGGGGTAGTCAAGTTTTCACAAGAGTTTCTACATTTGTGGTCACAAAGAAAACCTCCTAAATGTTAACTGAGTCAGTGCCATCTTTTGAACCTGTATTCAGTCTGATGTATTGATTCAAAGTTTCACAACTAACAGCAAAATAAGGACAGACAATTTTCACCGCTGCAACTCAGAAGTACTTGGGTAACAACAATACTGATGGAGTTTTTCCATTATTTGGAAAAACTATGAGCACTAGCAAGCACAAAAGAGGACAAGAGCCAATGAGAAACTCATTAAGCTGCTTAAACTGGTCTAAATCTAGGCTGTTGAAGTCACATCCTGCCCCCACCGCATATTTCCACCCCCTTCCTTCAGCCAATGCTAGGGTTTACAGAAGCAGGTGGTGGTGTGCCAGTTCAAGGCCAAAAAAAACCAAACCAAACAAACAACACATCACTTTGTGGGGAGAGTTTTCAACCTCATCAATTCTATGAACTGGTTTAAGGAGCTGCACAGTACCAGCACCAGTGCAGAGGAGGGAGACAAGGATACAACAGCTGGGAATTGAGTAGTTCAAGCTTCTATGAAACCGAAACCTAACACAGAACTGGAAGCTCTCAAGCTTATCCTCATATGTACAAACTCTTTCATACACTGATCAAACTCCAAACTACAGATGGAGGTGGATTTCTTCCCCTTACTGTCTCTTAGTATGCTGAAAATCCATGTTGTTCTTTTGGTCAGAAGTATCATTTATTAGTAGTAATGCATTCATGACTGGATCTTAACAGAAGCACAATAGTGATAACTGCACCTCATTTCCAAATCCTCAAAGCAGAGAAGATTAGGAAAAAGATAAGAGACAGACATAATTTGTCTTCTAGCACTTAAGAAGCACAAAAGGAAGGGGACTGGAGCAAGAAGAAGCAGCTCTTCACAGTTGTTAGACTTCTTTGCAGTGTCTGGAAAAGGAAAAGTTTCTTCGTCCTTTCATCACAGCAAAAGCAAAGTGTTCAAATACAATGGATGCAACCTGATGTTAGATACCATCACATCAGATACAAGTGGTTATTAGAAATCCCAATTCCCAAAAATGATAGCACAGATGCTTGCTTATTCCTAGCTTTGACACTCACAGGATGGGTAAGGAAAGAGATCAATTTCACTTTTATGCTAGTATTTGTTAGGCTGTAATTTTGCTATCCTTTAGTAGCACAACAGAAATAGAATTTAATAAGCATATCCAACCTAAATTGTAAATGCTTTATGTCTTGGCATTATTATGGGTATTAATATTCCCTGTGCTTTTTCCTCAGCTAACAGTAATTTGGGACTTCATCTGGCTATGTGAGAAACACAGTTTGTAAATTTTCCAGATGAAGTATATGCATCTTCCTTCTTTTGTCTAAGAAGATTGTTATGATTTTTGCATTCTGGCTTTTAGAGATTAAAGAGAGACTTTTTTTGAAAAAAAAAAATTCTCTCTGGTACAGGTGGGTATCACAAGAACAAACACATCCACCCCCAGGCTTTTAAAAACAGACAAGGGACAAAGATGCTGTTATGAATCCAGGCTGCAACTATGCAAAGCTCACCTTTTCCTTATCCACACACTGCAAGCATATATTGAAGTCCTCACACTGATGATGGGATTTGTACGAGAGGGCCAGCGCTTCAAGTATGCCCTACGTTGTTCTATTTTTTTTTTCTTCCTTAAACATTTGCTGGTCTCCAGTGACAAGCTCCCGGACCCCACAGCGGCGGAGCCCATACCCCTCACTCGAGGGCGGGCTCCGGTCGGTAACTTGCGCTCGAGGGGCTGCAGGGACCCCTCACTGCTCTCTGGGTCCCACTGGCTGAAGGAGATCCCGCTGGAGGTCTGAGCCGCTGAGTACACCTCAGCCCGCCCCGCCGCTTCCCTCAGAGAGGCGGCGGGATTGGGGCGCGGGGGCGGAACAGTTTAACTTGCGAAGCCCACCCCAAGGCGTGGCTCGAGCCGCGGGGACCGCCCCACAGCCCGATAGGGGAAGGAGAGCCCCGAGCCCTGCCCAGCCCCGCCGCTCGCGAGCGTGACAGGAGGGACGAGGGGCGGGAAGCGGCCGCGAGCCCCGCCTACGAGGTGACGCTAAGGGAGCCGCGGACCACGTGATCCTGGCAGCCAATGGGGAGGCAGCGGCTCGCTCGCCGCGGGCGGGGGGCGGAGGAGGAAGGGGGTGGGGGGAGAGCTGAGGCCGCCGCCGAAGACGGGGGGGTAACGGCAGCGCGGGGCGGGTGCAGCGCGGAGCGGGGCCGCAGGCGGTAGCGCCGCTGCGGCGCGTGGGGCGGCCATGCCGAATAAAAACAAGAAGGAGAAGGTGAGTCGGTGGAGCCGTGGGGGCGCCCGGGCCCCGCGGGGAGGCTGTGGGGCGCAGGCCCCGGGGCGAGGAGGGGCCTGGGGTAGAGCGCGGCGGGTAGCGGGGGAGGCGGCAGCAGTGAGCGGAGCCCGGCGCCGAGGCGGAGAGCCCGGCGAGGGGGAGCCCCCTCCCCGCTGTATGCCGGCCCTCTTCCTCCCTTCGGGAGCCGAGTAGTGGGAAGGGGGCAGCTCCCAGCTGGGCCTAGTCCAGGGGGTGTCGTGGCGGCGGGGGCGTCCTGGTCTGGTCTCGCTGGGCCCCGGGGGTCCGCTCTGCTGAAGCGAGGGCGCGGAGCCCGCGGTGGGTGGGCGCGGAGCTGGGGGCAGCGGGAGGGAAGCCGTGGCTCGGGCGTGCGGGGGAGTGCTGGAGGGAGGGATGGGAAACGTGTCCGCAGCCCTGCCTGGCGGAAGGGTGAGCTGGGAGGGGGTGTCTCTGGCTGCGGGGCCGGCCCGGGCGTGTGGGGGAGGAAGGGGTGTTTGTCACGGCGCACGGCAGGGCTGGGGGCAGTCTGTCCCCGCAGCTTCCAGGGTCCTCATCCCGGGAAGTTTCACTGCTGCGGGGCTCTGGCTGCATTCGGAGTTGTGCTTGGGGAGGGGGTCACCATAAGGGAGCTCCAATCGCCACTCGGAATCTTTTCAGCTCTTTTTCCTGGCCGTGGGAAAGATCTAGCTGTGGCCTCGCTTTGCCTCAGTTTCCCTCGGCGCTCCCGGGAGTGGTTTGTCTGGCAGCCACGAAAGGGGCTTGTACAAACGGTGGTCGCAGAAAACTCCTAAATCCCAGCAGAAAGTTAACTGGATGGCACTTTATTTTATGTGGTAGGCAATTAGCCGTATGAGTCCAAGTCAGAGACAGTGAGGTGGATGAGATCTGCCTCACCCAGCTGCGGTCCCTCTGGACCGTTTCTGTTTGGTTGGCTTCTGATTGTCTCTTAGTTTTTCAACATCGTTTTCAAGCTATGTGTGGGGAGGTTGAGTGTCGTGGTTTGTGGAGGGTTGGTTCTTTTTTGGCTTTTTCCAGCTATCCTTGCCACCTTTGATGTTAAAACATTCAAACTTTTCGGAGAATAACAAATCTCAAAACTATGCTATCGGTGAAGGGTGCAAGTTCAGTGCAATGCTGGGAGGGAGAAATTAGAGTTGCCGGCCTACTTCTAGTGGTAGACTTTCTAGACCCTAGAACAGACAAAATAATGAAGTGTAAAATGTGTACTGAACTGATGCTAGTTTCAAAGCTAAACTAAATATAAATATTCCTGAAGCTATAAACCAAAGACAGCAAGGGTAAGTTCTTAGACATGGTTCAAATCACTTGCATTCTTTGTCCCTGCCTGCTTACCTATATGAAAGCTTACCTTTGTATACTTTATGGGTGAATTTTGAAGCATAAATAAAATTTCAAAACCTTTCTGCAGATGAAAAATGTTTAAAGCAGCTTTGTAGAGACTGGCAATCTAGTATTAAGATCTTCCAAGAAAACAGTATTGGTTTTCCCTCATCAATTTTAATATTCTTAGTGAGTGTCTAAAAAAAACCACCTGATTTTTTGACTTGGAAATCTATCTAGATCTCCTTTTCAAAGTAACTGAGACTGCAAACTTTTTTTTCTTAAGGAGCCTGCAAAATCAGTCAAGAGTGGAAAAAGTGGCAAAGAAGGACAAGATAACCAAGAACATGAGGTAAATATTACCAAACCATGTAGGTTTTTTCCAGTCAAATTTGTCATGACTTCTGAAGAGTGTTTAACGTTTTCTAGATTATAATTTTGATGTGACAGGTGGCTTTGAGGGAAAGTGGTTGTGGAGCTACTGCCTTTTAGTCTTTTAATTGCTCTTTGCAGTTTTTATTATTCTCTAATTCCCAGAGCTGTTTTCTCTGAGTGTTGATGTTGACATGTCAGTTAAGTGTCAGTAGCCTGGTACATTGTCAGGAGACCTTGGGCTTAATCAAAGGCTGCCAGTTGTTTTGTTGTGTGATTTCTTTTTATAGGTATACAATGGAGTGTTCCATTTTTGACTGACTAATCTTGTTGATGCTGATGTATTTTTTTTCTTCTGCGTTGCTCTCTGTTTTGCCACCAGCAAGGTGCAGTGACTTGAAAGGGGTCGATTAAATTGCTGTTCAATCCCTTTTCCACATTAATCCAGAAACTCAGAATTAATAGATTTGCTTAATTTGGAAATCCACTGTATAGGTGGATTCTGAAATTTCCTTTGAAACGTTCATACTAGCTTGAATGTAAAATACTACACTGAAGAGCTTATGTATTTCAGGTTCTAAACTATATCTTGATACTGAAAGATTATGTTTGAGAACAAAATACCCATCCAGCTTTACTGTTTTTCTCTCCCCAAAATGACTGTTGGGGGTAGGTGGATGGGGATATTTAGTATATTCATTCTGATGCACTTCGATGAGCTCTCATTTGTTTGTTGTGAAGAAAAGATACATGCTACTGTCATAACTTAATAAGATCACTAGAACTTGAAACTACTTGTAAAAGTATTTTGGCAAATTCAGGTAAGAGTCATTGACTTTTGTGGTGGGAACTTTGCTACTAGGAGGGATCTTAGCTAGTAGTAAAGCTCATGGAATGAAGTAGTAAATGTATCTGTATAGATGTTTATAATGCTGTGAATAGATGTGTTGTTCTGTTTTTACAGTATATTGCTGTGACTTTAAAAAGAGTATTACTTCTTGGCTGTAAGGCTCGTCATTGTTAGCATCTTTGTGTATTTGTTGACTGTTTATTTTCTCAAGCTTTTGAATGACAAGCTGCTGAGACCAAAAGTGATTTTCTTATTCCTTATTGGTACTTCAGGATAGCGTGTAAAGCTCCCATAGTTAATTAGTGGAGAGCTTTAAGTGATAACTGAAAATGTGTATGTAGTTTTGTTTGTAAATTCTTTCTGTATTTGCAGATCTAGCTTTTTTTTAGCTTAAAATCTGAGAGTGATGAATCTCAGTAGGGGAATATGTTGTAGTGTTTGAGCGTTTTTCTTTTTTCAGTTGTCCTTCCAGGTATGATTGCCAGTGAAAAGTACAATTTCCTTATTTATGATACTTAATCATGTGTAAGTAGGGGCAGAATCAGAAAGGGACTGGGGATGTGACTGGCACATATATTATGATTGCCATTCCCAGTGGGCATTATTTAGTCTCCATACAATTTGGAATACCTCAGTGCTCAACTCATTAACTTAATTAATAGAGTAATTGCGCGCAAATAGTAATGTAGACTTTGCATTCTAATGTGGCTGGCTGTAATCTTGATGTATGTTCACTGGTGCTTATATGAGCAGAAAGGAGGCTATTTGTTAACATGATGAAGATTAGTAAATACAGAAATATTCTGGAACACATTGTTAATACATTTTTAGGTGTGGTTTTTTTTTTCTTTAAAGGAGGTTGTCTTCATGTTTCCTTGTACATGTGTTTTAACGTGGCTTTTTAAAAATCCTCTTCTAGGCTGAGTAGATTTGGAAATATGCTGGCGTTTTTTTTTCCTCAAAATGCATTTAATGCATATGCATTTAATGCAAATTAATTTAATGCAAATGGCAGATTGTAAAGACTAGAAACTGTCTGCTATTTCAAAACAGGGCCAACACAAGCAGCAGCATCCCACAAATACTTTATTTATAGACACTTTCACAGCACTTAAGTAAATTCATGATGCCTTGGACTTCTATAGATAAAGTACAACAGATCTTAATATTTACAAAAATGAACGAGTGTTTTTCCTGTCTTGCAGTCAGGGAAATGAGATTTCAATTGAGTGAAGCTGTACAGCAAGTTTGAAAAGGGATTGAAATGATTCCCAGTATGCCATGTCAGGATGCCCATGCTGAAAGAGGGTGAAAATGACTTTCAAGCTGATACTTTTCTCTGTTTGAAAAGTACAGCAGTAGCCCATAAGCATATACAGAAGTACTAAATAGTAGCTGCAGCACACAGGTGACCTACCCAAGGAAATGCCTCTTTATTTACATCTCAGTCTCATTGTAATTGTGTTTGAAAGCAAGGTCCATCATGCCTATTTTCCTGTCTCCAGCATTTCCCCCAAGCAGATGTTTGGGGAAGGGAACACGAGGTGATTCTTCTTGCATTACCTGTGCCTTGGTTAATTGGTGTAGTACCAAGAGAGCTATGCTACATATGAAGCAACATGGGCCTCTCTTCTTATTTACCGTGTGGTCAGTAGATGATGCTCAAGAAGGGAGATTCAGAAGCAGAGTTGATATATGGTCTTCCATCATGGTATGCTTTTCTTTAAGCCAGTATTTGGCTTAGAAGGTTGCTTAGCTGAGGTGTTGTGTTTTCATACTATTCATTATTTAATTGACTTTTTTATATTGTTATGTTTAGATTATTTTTTCTTTCCAAGCTCTGCTTAACCTCCCCTAGGTGGGAGGACTTCCATTACTTTAATCGTCCTTCTCTGTTTCCATATTCTGTTCTCTTTTGTGACAGAGGTACCAGAAATGCACAGTATATATGAGGTGAGAGCATCTTGTTAGTCTGTACCCTAATGCAATTACTGCAGCTTCCAGGTGCACGTATTGTTCACATTTTGAACACTGAAGAAAAGAGCTAATATGATTAAGCTCCAATCTAACTTTAGTTGGTAACCTGGTAGTTAACATGAATGAATTAGACTAAATAGTTGCCAGAACAGTTGAATCTTTTCCTTCAAGTATAACCTCTTAGTTCAGTAATTGGTCAAGGATATTAGTGTATTGATTGTAAAGTCTGAAGACTTTTATCTGTTGTGTATTATTTTTCCTCTGTGTGGGAGTAGTGTCTCTGCTCTGATAGAATAGTTGTGAGGGTTGTTTACCAGTGCCCAAATCTCAGAGCACCAACAAATAACAAAAAAAATAAGCTTGGATGTGGGGCTTGGCTATGCCAACACTTAGTAACTTGTGGACATATTCCCTGTGACCTAACTGGCCTTTGCAGAAGTTACTTGCCTCACAGACAAGCTTTATTGTAGAGTTCTGTTTTGTCACAGGGAAATAAAGGTCTCCTTTTGAGTGAAGGCAGCAGTAATTTATGGTCAGTCTAATTTCTTAAGAAAGAAGTGGCCTGGTAATAGTTAATGATTCTTGAGAAACATTACCTTTTTCAATCTCTAGCAAAAACCTAACACAGCTAAAAATTCAAGTGTTTCTTACAGTACTTCAACAGTAGTTTTCAAATATAACCACAAGGGAAGGAAGTCAAAATTTTAACCCCATAGACTCTTATTTCTGTCCGTTTTGTCTGTGGGAATGTATGTACTAAAACTTGCACTTTTCACCAATCACTGAAATGGTCTAGGAACACTTGGACAATTCACTGTTGTGGTTCGCTGGGAGGATGGAAGGGTCAGAAGTAGCTGGTGACCTTTTGTCCAAGGCAGTAGGAGGTACCCGGGAGTGGTAGCATCTTCTAGGTCTAACTGGACTGGTTGAAGAAGGCATGAAGCTTCTAAATTGAAAATTGGACTCATTTTGAATCTAGGTGCTGAGTAGCCTGTAGAAGGGAAAGTCTGTTTTCTTGTTTAAGAAAATATGGGTTTGGTGACTTTCAACAAACAAGAACAGAAATCTTTCTTCAAGTTCATCAGCCATGCAGAACAGCAAACGGAAGACTAATGTGGTTTGAGGAGTGTGTGCGTTTGTGTATTAACTCACTGTTTCCATGTGCTGCCCTGGTTGTTTCTTTCTACTTTAAAGGTGGGTTTTGTTTTGGTTTGTTTTTTAATACAGGCAAATCAAAATGTAATAAAATATGAACTGCATTGGCCAGTTTTCTTGCTGTGCAAGAAATTGCTTAATTTATTGACAGCATGTGTTGTCAATGTCGGACTATAATGACAGTTGAAACCAATTTTTAAAAAAACCAAACCAAACTTTAAGTACTGATCTGTGCTTCTGTCCTGCTGCTGTCTCACAGCCATGGCTTTTCCGTAGGTTTATTAAACATTGGTAATAGCTTCCAGTGCAGCAATTTTGTCAGGCTTTGTTTTCAGAGGGTTTTTTTTCCCTGCTTTGTGGAGCCTTTTTTATTTAAAAATTAATTTCTTACACTATTCAACATAGTGGTAATATTTTTCGGGAATGGTAACAAAATTACAGAAATATCCCTTTAATGGGATGTCTTTAAAATACTTCAGCAAAAGTAAGGATTTTAATCTCTCTGAAAGAACCTTGGGAGGTGGGTATCCACTTTTCTGTGATCACCTTTCCTGTATTAGCCAGTACACAGTGGGGGAAAACTATTAGTATTCTCACTACTATTTTTACTGATTTCTGATTACACGTGTGCATATGATTGCCAATTTCTTGAAATAATACATTTAAAAAGGGATAGGGAGTAGAAGTGGTATTGATGGTTTTGTGTGCATTGCTTCACAAAGATCATGTAGATGTATCATAATGTTAAAAGGAAAACTAGGAATAGACAAAAGCAGTAAATCCAGCAATTTTTGTGTTAACAGGTTCCTGCGATGAGTAGCAACAAGTTACATAGAAAGTTGACTCCACATTTTCTGAATAATGTTGCTTATATTGTGTTTCCTGTTTGTGATTTTCATTGCAATGCTACTTAAGGTAATGTACCAATTATTAGTAACCCTGAGAAACAAATGTACCTGATCTGATCTTGAACTTGACATGTGGAGACTGTTATACAGCATCTAGCTTGTGACTAGATTTTTCTACTCCCAAATTTTTGAAATTGTACTTGAAAGTCTTAGCTCCTAATGAGTACTTAACTGTGCTACAGCAGGGAAGCTTGAGGTTTGGAGGGAGGGGAGAATAACTTTCCAAAAGTTCTGGGGTTGTTTTCCCTCCCTTGTTCACATATGTTAGGACTAGGACTGCTCCTAAATAATTTTTGGAAATATCTTCTGGCCACAGAACACTCACTCAGCTGAGATTATCCTGTATTAATTTAGTATGCTAATTTGCATGTGATTCAGTGCATAGATATTGATTGTCACTTGTATAAAGTAGCTGTCTTAAATTTAAGCTCTTTTTCATTGCTGCTGTTAGATGGACAGTCTTTGTCACTCTGCGGCACAGCATTTTTGGACACTGAATTCAGCATCTTGAAGGCATACAATTCTATATCTGTTGTTTTTCATGGAAGCAGATGTCTTTTACAAAGAGGTATTTAGCATAGATCAGATTTACCTCTTTTAATTAATATCTGAATTTAAATATTAATTCATTTATAATATAAAACAGTGTTTTAAGGGTTTTGGTACCATACTGTCAGTTTGATGCCAGTTATGTAACCATCTAGATCAGGAACGGCTGATAGCCTGTGATATAGCATCTCTAAACCCCCAAATTTTCAGTGGGTCAAATCAGTAAGTCATATTTGTCTGGTGTACACAGCATGTAACAAACCTAGCTGTACCCTGGCTGTTTCTTCAGTAATATGTCACAGGTGCAGTGCCAGTGTTTTCATGAGTCCGTCCCATGCAGTACATAAAATTGGTTTGGAAATTGGTCATCTTTCATTTGGAAGAAGAGAGATACTCATATTGTGAAATAAATATGAAATTTTGAACAACTAGTCCTCTCAAGTTTGAATGGCAGAATGGCTATAAACGTATAGTGCTTAGACCTTCTGTTTTCTGAAGCTTTCTAGGGCTTTTGGTTTTGGATTTTACTTCTAACATTAGCAAAACAGGACTGCTTACTCCAGAACTGCATATGAAATCAGGATAGATTTTTCTCTTGTATTAGCTATGTAAATAAAGTCTGTGCGCTTTGGGGGTTTTCTTGCTTGTTTGTCTTTAAACTGGTGTGCAAACCTAATTTTTGTTCATGACTTGCAGCTCTGATTTTTCTTCTTGGAAAGAATTTTTAGTGGGTTGAAACAACTACTGAATAATACTTAAATGTAGCAAGTGAATATACCCGTAGTATTAAGTAAGGTACTATTTGTTGACCAGAAAGTTGCACTATGTGTTACTCTTAAAGCAGCTATGCAATTCTTTAAGTTCTATAATTTCCTATTTTCAATTTTTGTTGATATCTTACCCTTTTGGTTTTGGGAATTGCAACTTTCTTCTACATCCAAAGCACCTATACCATAGTACTGAATAGTGAAAGAGGTTACCTTAACAATGCTTGTTGTATAACTTTAATATTAAGCTTTTAAAACTAATTGAATTGATTAAATGTACCAAACACTACTGTATACAAGTATTTTGTTACCTAAAAAGAGATGCTTCTGAAAACAGGATCCTGTGCCCTTCTAGTCCTTACACAAGGCAGTTAACTACTTGTGCAACATACAGTGTGTGAGGTCTTTAGTTTGTGGTTTGTTTTAGTACTTGCTGTCCTCTACTTCCTCATCGTGCTTTTAAACTGAGTCCTTCCTGAAGGGAAACACAGCAACCACGGCAAAGGCTGTTCTGATCAAAAGGAGTAAAGTGGTCTTCAAAAGTGATTATCAGCAGTTTGTAAAGTGAAAACATCCTTTTCATTCTTTGTTTCAAATTTTCAAATTTAAGGCCTGCTGCTCTTTAAACTTTGAGAGGACTCAGGTGTTCATTAATGCATATGTGTAATACAGAATTACTAATATAGTTATCCCATAAAGAATACAAATAGTAAGAAAAACCAAGTTGGCATTGAATCCACCCATGTGTTCACAAATATTAAATCTTGTTTGGGTGTTTACTCTCAATTTCATTTGAAGCCAGAAAAAATTTCTAATTCTACAAGGGGCCCCAAGTTTTGGAGGCCCAATTAAAAAAACCAAACAAACCACAACACCAATACCAAACCAAACACCAGAAAACCCTCCATGCAACAACCAGAAAACCCCCCATGCAACAACCACCACCTAGGAAAAAAATCCTGCCCCATTTCTGAATACACTACTTAAAAGATGACTGCCACATGTTATCATTTGCACCCCTCTGTGGTGACTGACTGAATACACTTCCTCATCACTGCTCAGTTTAGCAGTCTGAAGTGCTGAAAAGTGAACTTTTATAGTGACATGTAAAATAAAAGCATGATGAGGGCCAAAGATAAAATGATCGATTTAACACTTCTTTAGAAGTGGTCAAGGTTATTATTGTGGTGGGTTAGAACCTGCCGGGACCCGAGACCACGTTGCTGCTGCCCCTCCCCCATCCTCGGACTGGAACGGGACAGGGAGTAAAACACAAACCCCGGGGTTGAGATAAGGAAGATTTAATACAACAGTGTAACAACAACAAACCGAACAACAATTATAACAGTGGTGATAATGTACAGAACAAGAACTGTACCGCACGGGTACAGCACGAGGGACAGACCCGGACAAAAGCCGCTCCTGCACTGCCCGCGCCCGGGCACCCGGACGTGAGGTCAGCGTGGTACCGGATAGCCGGGCTATAGCTCCCTCCCAGCTGCTGGGGAAAATTAACCCCATCCTAGCCGAACCAGGACAATTATACTACTATAATGCCCAGGAGCTTTGTCACGGACTATGACTCTCATAGCATCTAATAAAAATACCAAACTGGTGGGCAGGGGGTGAAGCAAAAAAGATTTCAGTATGAGTATATGAAGTGAGAAACTATTATGAATGGATCAGGGAGCAGGAGAATACAGGCATCATGGTTAAAGCCACATATACAGTAGCCTTAGCTCATCAGTAGCTTAAATCAATAAATTAAATCAGTATCTTAAATAAAAATTTACAGTAGAGTATAGGGACTTAAAGCAAATGAGATGAGTTTGTGTGTGTTTCCCTTCAAATGTGGGAACCGTGCATATATGTGTGTGTATAATATGTGTGTGTATATATAGATATAAGAAGCAGCATAAAGGTAGTTTTTGTTGGATTTTTTTTGAAAGTGAAAGGGTGGCTTGGGCTGAGCAGAGAAAAATTACAAATAAAAATCCAGAACTCAAGTAGTTCAAGCCAGGCCGTCCTTTGTTCAGGTTCTTGACCTCTGTATTTAGACAATGTTTGAAAATAATATTTAGGACGTTACCTGGTTTTAATCATATTCAGTTAGCTAACTGATCATTGCATGTAACAAATTTTTCTTTCTTAGGGGTGTTTCCTTGAAGTCTCATTATAGAGAGATTAAGATGCATTAAGAAACAAATGTTGCCTTGCTGCCTGTTTGTGAAGTACCAGGTGCTCACTGATGGTGGTGTTTCAGCAAACACAAACCAGCATGAATCTGCTTATAGTCTGAGCCTTGGCACACTGTCATCTTTGCCAGTACTCTACAACCTCAGGCTGCAGATCCAATCTCTGACTGAAAGGAATCAAATGTCAGTTTGTTCCTGGCATAGACTAGTTAAAACAAAATTAAGTTTACGAGGAGCAAATGGAAACCAAGCCTTATGCTACTGATATTTAACTATGACTGTAAAATTACAGTGCAAGAATGTGAAGGATGCTGTACACTGAGCTGGGGCATTTTTGGCAATTGTCAGGATTGGTTTGGTGTGTTGCAAGTCAAGTGTGTTGCACAAAGCTGTGATGATACAATTCTTGAGAAGATAAAATTTGAGCCGTGTGTATAAGCAGCTAACTGGTAATACAAGTAATGCTTTGCATTGTCCAAATTAAACTCGAGCAAGAAAGGTGGAAGAGCTTCAGCAAGTTGTAGATCAGTCTTCTAAAATGGTCCATGACTGTACAACTTGCTGTGGACACCCCTCCACAGTGCAGATGGCCTTCACTGCTCACACGGAACTTCCCAATCACTGATGCAATTCAGCAAGCTCCATGTTGTCTCTGAAACACAAATGGAACTCCCTAGTTAGACATCAAGAATAGCCAGCAGTAGCATTGCTATATGTAAACGCAAAATTACAGTTGATAAGTACTACAAGGTAAATCAGTGAGTGGTGATTAGTGTGTTAAAATATATAAACCACTCTGTTAAGAAGTTAATGTATATCGTTATAATAACATGAGTCCTCAAAGCTTGAGGATGCAGCTCTTACTATCTTGCCAAATAAAAACATAGTAAGTTGCACTGGATAGTACAATGGTAGTCTCAGCATATGGCAGCCACTGAGATATTTTTTTAATGATAATAAACATGCTTGCTAGAAAGGCAGCTGCAAAGGTCGTTCTAGCAGGCCAATCCAGGTATCATTCTGACAGATGATTTTGTTGAGGAAAAACAATAGAAATCTAAATTGCTGTCTTTCAGCGCCATTAGCTGCATCTCCAGCGGCTCCTCTGTAAGTTGTCTGTCCAAACAATCTTGTGGCAGTGAAACTAGTGAACAATAGTGGCATAGTAGCAAGAATCTTCAACAAAGTGAAAACCTCAGAACTCTTTGCCATCCAAAATGGTATCCAGCAAGCATGTTGTTTCCCTGCTGTTTTAACTGCATTATTTATGGATCAGTGCCCCTTTTTGTGTGTCCAGATGATTGAGTTCATATCAAGCTTTGTATAGTTTACACTGAGTCTCTATAGATTGAAAATACTAATGTTAAAGGTCATAGCTAGTTGCTCCATAACAAACTTACCAGTGATTGGGCACTACTTGCATGAACTAGAATTACTGCAGACTCTCTGGATAGCTCTGTCAGATTATATCTTTTATACCGTAACAACAAGAGTTTGTTCTGATGTTGTCCTGTTGGAAGGCATGTTGAACTGATGGTGCTAACAACACAGTATTGAAATCAGCTGGCAAATACTGCTCTCCTGGTAGCGTGCTGTCTTGAACAACTTGCCTTGGTCCCAACTGCTAATCTAACACCAGCAGTCCACCTCCTGCAGGTTTGCTGTGGATATCTTTACCAGGTTGATGGCTACTGGGCCATGTGCCAGACATGATCTGTACCTGTACTCACCCCCAAAACAGAGCAGTAAATGAAGATCTGCAAAGGAGAGAGCTCTGCAGCAGAGTTCAAGATTCCTGGAGCGTGCAGGGATTTTCATACTACTTTCAAGTTACTGCAGAGAGGAAAAGCTACATGGAAGGCTCTTAACTGCTCTCCAGCCATTTTGACTCTTTGATCTTTGATTTCAGTTCTCAAAAGATTAAGCTCAATTTCTCGGCCTAATTACATTGATCATATATTGGGCCTCAACCAAATTATTTTGATTATATACTGGGCCATCATACAATTTTGAAAATTAAGTTGTAAATGTTTTCTCATGTTCTTTGTTTAGTTTCATTAAATTGCATTTCAGTTTCATTGTACGTATATTTTAGATATAATCCAGAATGCTTTCATAGCCCTTTCTGAGGCTGCCTTGGCAAGAAATGAGCTCTTCTGGATGCTATAGATTAGACTTCTGTTTATCTTAATGGAAAATAAATCCATGGAGGCTACTTAGTATACCAAAAGAAAAAGAAGGAAGGGATTAATTCTTCATTAATATGAGCATTCTCCCTCTGTTCTCAGATTCAGAGTAATTATTCTCATAAAAAGTGTTCTGTGCTTTTTGCTCTGTGTACCCACGTTTCACAGGGAGTCTTAATTGTATGTTAATTGGTGTAAAGTTCAGCTATCCAGATCTTATAGTTCAGAGTTTTTATCAAGGTTCTTGCTGGTATGTGGCTTGCTGCTGCTCATCCTGGGCTGGTGTACACACTGATATAAACTTGAATTCAGTGGTGATGCTCATTAGAGGGAAGACATTTACAGATTAGTGTTAGACTGATCTGTATCAAGACACACCATATAGAATACTGCCTAGCACCATGTTTTCTTCAGGCAGTTAGAGATTCTCTCTCTCTTGCCTTGTCCTTAAGAGGTGATCTGATCTTTATCACTAGTAAACCAGTCAATTTTTTTAATCTTGAATGACAGATGCATCCAGGTGATTTTACTGTCATCTTCAAATCCGAACCCAACAGTTTGTCTTAGAAAGTAATATGAAAGCTTGCTGCATTTTTATAGAGTTGACCCCACTATAGACTTGGCTTGGAAGCCCTCTTGCTTTTGTGGAGCAGAAGACTTCATGTACTTTGGTCTAATTCAGTTACTAGTGAGTGTGCTTTGAAAGGTAAAGTCAGACAGAGTTCTGGTTGCCCATGTTTGGTCAAGGTAGCTTGAATACCAGGTTTTGGGGGGACTGTCAGAAAGGGAAGAATAGGGTCTTCTGCAAGACTTTCTGACATGCATGGGATATAGAGTGGACCCTCCTTCCAGATCCCAGTACTCTCTTACATCTTAGATGGCTGGCCAAAAGTAAATTTGCCATGTGGGCTGTTTGACAATCAATTTAAATTAAAAAGAAAAATTGGCTGTAACTGTAGGTGTGCTTGGTCTACTCGTGTCTTCCTTTCCCTGATCACAAACTTAGTGTTGTGCTTTGATCTACACTTGCCTTTGTACATGTTGGGGGGATGAAGGATCCAACTTTGCTCAGCACAGTGATGTTAAGACAAGGAATATACCACATCCTGCTTGATGCAGGAGGACTGAAGGGGAAGAAGAGATGCAAGGATTTGAACTGTCTTGATCTGTTGTGACTGGCAAGAAACCTCCTTCTCTCCTCCCTGTCTTTCACTCTAGAATTTATATTAAGCTTATTCAAGGGAACTAAGGAACACAAACTCTGTTTTTTCAGTTGTTAAAAGTAGAAGTTAAGTCAGAGTCACATTGGTCCTGATAGCCTTAATGTTCATAAAAATATGTAAAGCTTTTAAAAAACGAATTGATCAGAAAACCTGAGGGTTGTGTTTTAATTATGATCTGAAGAAACGCATTCTCAGTGTGACTTTTTTTTTTTTTTTTCCCCAGACTACTGTGTACACCTTTTTAGGGGTTTATCAGCACTTTTGGAATTGAATGTGTCTGAGTATATAAACGTTTGAGTAGGAGGGAGCTGTTTGCCAGAACAAGGGGAAGAATAGGTATTTCACATTCTAGTCACAGGAAGAGAATTGATAAAAATGTATCTGTAGTTTGACTGTTGTGGTGTCAAATAAGTTGAATTGTTCACTGATGTGGTAGAATGTCCATCAGTTATTCTCAGGAGCTGTGGATTCTGAAGTAGTTTGGTTTGTTACTGGAAGGAAGCAGCTGAGCTTGCTTGGCTCTTCGATCTGAACTAAGGAGCACTGTACCTTCATCAAAAGTTAAGTTTGTTACCTTGAAACCTTTAGTGAATGAATACACAGAATTGTTAGTCAGACTTTTTCTTTTTAGAGGGGTGGTTAAGATTGCTGAGCTGTGTGGCTTAAGTTATCTTAATGCGCTCTCTGCAGGTGCCCTTCTATCCAAGGGCTGGTTATCTGCAAAATCTGGAGGCCAGTTCTCTCCTGGTAGCACCACAGTGCCACTTGCAGAGGTCAGTGTGTACAGCTGTGTAGTGTAGTATTCAAATAATGAACTGGAAACTGTTTTGGCAGCTTTCTGGTATGTGCTATCAGAGTGAGCATGACTGAAAAGCAGGTATGATCATGGTTGACGATAGAAAGGAGGAAGATATCTGTTGGATAAATTGGCCAGTGATTCAGGGCTAGAATTATGCTGGAGTCATCACTGCTAGACGGGAAGTTGCTATAGCAACAAAAAATGCTTTCTTTCAACATTTCTAATTAGAAATGTTACCCGTCCTCTTAAATAACGACTTTGGCTAATTTTAGAATTTATCTGCAATTTAGAATACTTGGTTCCCTGAGGTGTGTGTTGCCTTAAGATACCATAGTGTGTGCATGTGTGCATGCACGTGTGAGCACTTGGCAATTCGAAACTGAGAATTTGTTTGGGAATAGAGGAAACAGGAAAGTGGCTTTTCCTGTTCCAAGTAATGAACAAAAAACAGGTGGCAGTGGAAGATAGCCAGTTCAGAAAAACACCATTAGGCTCAAGCACAATATTGAAAGTATAGAATCCTGTGTAGTAATAGTATTTATAATGCATCTTAATTAGCTTTTATTGTTTAATATGTGGTTAGTCATTGCTTCCTAATTTTTACTGCTGATTTTCTTTCTGTTTAGTCTATTCATAATTTCATTTGGAATGTGGGGTTTTTTTAAAAAACTTGAATTAATGGATAGAATTTACCTTGCAGATCACTTGTATTTCAGCAAAAAGATTTTTAAGCACTTAGTGTTTGGGATTAAAAAGTGAAATAGTCTGGAAAATGCAATGTAACAGGTATTACTTGTACGTAAATGCTTCTAATTTGCTGATGCATGCCACGTTTACTGAAACAAGTTCTAGAGTGTTTTTGGTAACTTAAGACTTTTGGTGTTTAGTGGATTGTGTCTCCTTATTTGTTCTATAAGGCTGTAAGGGGTTTTGCTATTATAATATTAAATTTGCAAAATGGTCATCTAAAATGTGTTCAATGAAAACTAAATGTTGCTTTTAGTCATATCTTCAATATATTAAATACTGTGTGTATAACACAATTGTTAATCTGTTCTTGAAGCTTATACATTTCTCTCCCAGTTATGCTACTAGAACAAAATTTGAATAAAATTGCCGTCTTAGAGACTCTAAAGGTAGATAAATTTATATATGGCAACATTTCCATGTGTGGTGAATGTGTACACTCCCAGACCATATGGAAATTGCTGATGAATAAGCTCTTCTGGAAATCTTTTTTTGGAACATGAAGAGAAGTGGTTTCTGTTGTTTTAGTCATATCCCTATGAAAATGCCATTGATGTTATTTTGTGCAGGAATGAAATGCTGCTTTCATATCTACTATACTTTTACTAAATCCAATCAAACTGCAAAGTAGCAGCATTACCACTTGATTTCCATCCTGAATCCCATTCCGATCTGATTTTTTTTTCCTATTTCTTATCATGTAGGCAATTCCTGAAAAGGAAAATATGGTCTTTTGTGTAAGAGAAGAGTGCCAAGGTATATTTTCAGATGTGTGTACTTCAGTATAAAATAGTTTGCAGATTTGAAAGGCATCTACAGCAAATTAAGGTCCTGTAAAATGAATTGCAATACTTGGAGTAAGATTTCCTGCTCAGCTGTTTCTATATCCTTAGTGTAGGTCACTCCTGGAGTTTTTTATCATTCTTGTAAAGAATGTCATGAAATTATTCCTATGTTAAAAGTTAACTATTACCTACTTTAAACCTGCTTTTCCTACTTCAAAAAAGGCATGAGAAAGGCAGCATCACAAGTTCTGACAGGCTTTTGTTAATGATGCATTTTATTCAGCTTGAGTGAGAGCACTATCGGGTGTAGTCTGGGAAATAACAGCAAACTGGAAGCCTATAGGTGGGAAACATTTTTCTGTTTTGTAGGTTATTTGCTTCATACAGGAGTATAGTGACAATCTGATAAGGATTATTGCCGTACAAGCAACTTGCTGTGAGTAGGCAGTAAACTGCTACAAATCTTCACGCATGTTTTAGATGGTGCTGAACTTACTACAATAATAAGACTTGCTCCTTTATATCAAAGCCTGAATGTCCTAAGCTAAGCTTAGGACTCTAGCAACAAGGCACAGTAAAAACAAGAGGTGAAAGGTTCACCTACTCTAAGTAGACAAGGTCCTGTGATCCTTTCGAAGCTGAAGTTAGACCGCCAAATACCTTGGAGACCTGGCCTTCTTGGGGAAAATGTGAGAGTAGCTGAGGAACTACACTATTTGAAAATTTCTTTTGAGTTGGCTGGTAACTTCAAATAAATGGGCTAGTGCATGTAACAAGGTGATCCGTTCCCATCTATATGAGGGTTATGGTACAGAAATGAACACGGAAAAAAAGGGAACAGAGAACAGATAGCTGTACATTCAGAGCATCATGAATAGAGCAATTTGATTAAAAGCTCGTTTTGCTCAATTTGTTTCAAAAATAGTTTTTTAGGCTTTTCTCTTTTAATAAGCAATTAACTGCTTTTATTTTTTTAAACAGGTGTCAAACAAGAAATCAAACAGCACTCCTCCCCCAGCACAGCTATCTAAAATCAAAGTACCAGCACCACAGACAGTACTGAAGAAGGAAAAGCGTCAGAGTTCTTCAAGGTTTAATGTTAGCAATAACAGGGAGCTTCAAAAACTGCCAGCTTTGAAAGGTATGTCTTTCTAAATTAGAATGACTCTTGTGGGGGATCTTGGGCATGAGACAGAGAAGCATCTCAACTGTTGTTTTATCTGGACAGCATACACTATATATCGAGTATATACCTGTGTAAACTGGCATATGCTCACATGCTCAAACACACATTTTCTTTTGTTTCATTCCTTATATGAGTACTTGCAGTGTGTTGTATAGGAAATAACTAAGCTTCCTCAACCCAGAAATGTCTATGTGAAAGTGTATTCATTCATCTCACGTAAAAGCAGAATATTTGGGCTCTCTATGCAAAGTATCGGTCATCTGTCCTCAGTGCAGCATGCTCAAACACTGCTTTGTACTAAATTATCTCTTGCATTGTGAGAAGACCTGGTCTAACGCTATTTATTGGTCTGGTTTTCCTGAGCATGGGTCAAGTATAGTGGTGTCTTTTTAGTGGATATTAATTTTTTCCTTTGTCAATTTTAAAGCTTTGTGATCTTTTAGAGCTATGTTTACTGCCATCTGTGATGAAAAGATGACAATGATGCATCTTCTCTTACTAATATGGCTTTTATCATCTCTATTTTAGCTACTGTCTGTTGCGTAGATTCATGTTTGCTTAGTGTGTTTACGGTAGCTTGTAGTAGTGTTAGAGTAGGATTTTCCAGGTGTGGTCAGATGTTCTTATCTATTGCTTATGAGCAACTGATTTGCTGTGAAGGTTTATTTAAAAAAAAAAAAGCCCTTAAGTGTGATGAATATTGCTTTCCAGTGTTCAAAGTTGGCAGTGAAAGCCTAATAGATTGCTGAAATGTTGAGTAGGCAGTGTGAAAATGTCAAGGGATAAGACTTCTTTCTCTAGTCATTGTTTTCTTGACATGATGCATTAGTGTTTCTTGAAAGTAAGAAACCCAGCTTCTCAGCCCATATGAATTATACTGCTTTTCATACAGATCAAATCAGACTGCAACGCTCTTCTCTTCACGCAGATATTGTTTTTACAAAAAGAATATTAAATACTGTTGGTCATGTTTAGTATAGTGGTCTATATACAAGATACTGTCTGAAGTTTTTCAAGATTTAGCTGCTGTTTATTTAATTAGTGAATTTCAGTCTATTTTATTAAGTTTGTAAATAAGAATATTTAGCACCACAGATTATGAATAATATGTCCTTTCTTTTAAACTGACATTGTAGGTTCATGCACAAGCTGTCACACCCAGGACAAAAGTCACTGAATTTAAGTAGTGTTTTTTATAAAAAAGTTATGCATACAGCCTCATTGATTAGCATAACCTTTTGTTCAAAGACTCAGTTGCAAAGGAAATATTTCTTACTTGGTCTAGAACCTCCATTTTGTCCTATTGTAAATAGTGTGTTTCTGGTAGTGCCTGGGACTGTCAGCTCAGGGAGACTAGAACTGAGCATTCAATTAGAAGCACAGTGGACAGTGAGCTGGAAATGAGAAAAATGAGTGCAGATAGGAGAAGGGAAAAGTAATCCATTTTACAGCGGGTGGGGTGAAGTTTTCAATCTGTTTCCACCTTGGCTCTGTTGCAGTTTAAACTAGTAGGCCAACAAAGGGCAGAAGAGTGCCTGTTTAGACTTGGGGGGTGGGGCAGAGTAAGTCTTAAAAACTTTTATCAGGTATGTTCTGAGAGCATTCTAGCATTTTTGATGCAACATACCTATATGTGAAGAAATGCTAGAAGTATTGTTGTGCATATGTGTTATATTTGCCTTTCAGTCTGCAGTCACTCCCCCCGCTCTCTAGTGAAAAGAAAGGAAATATCTTGAGCTTATCTCTGGTGAATGTCTGATGCTGTATGTGTTTCCCCAGGCTGTCAAGGATGAAACTTTGTTATGAAACACTGGTGCAATTGCTGATCTAGTGATGGGTAGCAATTACTGCCTTTACTGATAAAGCTACGTCCAGTCTCATGGATCATAGTAGGTGTTTGTATAGTTGCTCTGCTCACTACGTGTGCTCACTCATGACTTAATACCCACCTATTAGGGTTGCTGAGAATGCTGTTGGCTGATCACCCTGTTCTCCTAATGTGTACGTAGATACATGACTTGATGTGCATTCTGTGGCTCAAGTGGAGCTGGGAAACTTACTTTTTAAACAGGTGTGTGTTGTTTAATGTCTGTGTCTGGACAGGAGTTAAAGTGAACCGACAGGCTGTAAATTGAAGGACTGAGTTGGTTAAGGTGGGTTTGACTTTTATGAAGCGCTGAGAAGAACCTAGTATTTGTTCAGGTTAGCTGTGTTTAACCAACTTCCAGCTTTCAAACTTCAGATATTTGTAACAGGTGCCTATATTTCTATGGCCACAGTACTTGGGAAACCTTTCTTTTATCTATAGTAGACCAAGAGATGCATATTTTCTTCCTAAGTGTTGGGTTGACTACTGTCTGGTGTGATATACTTTCCACGAGATTGCATTTTAAATGTGGCATATAGAATGGGGTTGTCTTTGCGTACTTGAAGATCTGTATTAGACCTGTGAAAGCTCGTAACTGGTAAGCTCTAAATGGCCTGTGGTACTGCCGAGATAACCTGGAGCTGAGGTCAGTGAGTCACGTCAAATAGCGGGAAGGGAAAAGAGGAGCTGCCAAAGTGGGTTTTCATCAAGATTTCTTATTTAGGAAATACTTTAACCCTTTAATCTGAAATAGTCTCAATTTCTGGTCTTCAGGCATGCTGCAAACTCTCTTAGATGTTGCACTAAGGTGCTGATGATAGGCTTCTGGAAATACCAGCCTGTTTGCCCTGGTGACTGGTATCCGTGTGGTATGATTTATATTCACTGCAGCAGCTTATGATCAGCATCGTACACTCTCAGTTTATTCATGAAATGGAGGAGCAGGATAGCTCAGATAATGCAAAAAGAAAAAGAAATAAATTATGACTTAAGAGGCTCTAAGAATAGAGATGGATATAGAAAGGAGAAGTCTGTGCCTGCAGTTGGTTTGTGAAGCATCAAGATCCATATATTAGCAAAGCTAATGTATGCAATGTAAAGCTGGTGTAGCTCCCTGTAGTACAGTGCAATGCAACCTCATTTAGTTTGGGTAGAATAGGTAGCTTGTCTGCTCCCAGAGAACCCAGAAGTACCTCTGGAGAAGTGCCTTCGGCTCTGTCAAATGTCTTGTAAAGATCTTGCCTATTTCTGACAAAAAAATATAAATTCTGTGCTAACAAACCTGTGTTATGTTAATTTCTGCTTATCCGGTTCTCCTTGTTAGCTAACATTTGTAGTACAGGTACTTCAGTTGCAGAAAATTGATTTTTGTTTTGAGTTGTTTATTGGGGAAAAATTACTTACCAGCCTTAAAGGTGTGTTTTCTTTTCTTATGATTTGAAAGCTTGCAAATTAATGCTTTGGTTATATTAAATATAAGTGGCAAAGGGTGTTTCAGCCTCCAGAAACTTACCAGTTTCTCTAATTTTGTTTTCTTAAGAAAACAGTTTGTAACTTAGGATATATTGAAATTGTTTACAAATTTAAGAATGTTCTGTGTGACATAAACAGTGTAAGTGTTCAGCATGAATATTTAATAAATATATAAAAGTACCACCATATCCAAACTTGTATGGACCTGACCCCTGACACACTGAAGTAGTTTGTGTTCTGTGCAACTGCTCACTTCAACTTTATGCAAGAAGTTTGAATTCATTGTTATGTAATAGATATTTTTTTCATGGTTAATTAGCATATAATTCCACAGTATCTGTGGTTTAGTTAGTGTGCTGGCTTTTAATTCTGGTGATGTTGGTGGGTCATCTTCACTTTAGTTCTTGATTCTAGGTTACCTCTATGAACTTCTGACACCTAAATACATTATATACTGGAATAAGCTGTAGAGCTTGCATATGTTCTGTATACGTGCTACTTGTCTAGCTCTGTGTGTGTGTGTGTGTGTTCAGTTTTGAGAGGAAATTTTTGAGAGTATCTTGATATGTTAGGAATTACATGCTTGTTGCTTGTGTGCTTGAGAGCTGCAATAATACATTTTCACTTCAGCTCTTCTGGAGTTAGTATCCAAAGACCGTCATACAGATCAAGTGTCTAAAATTTTAAACAAAAAAAGGACCTGAGTTTAATGCTGAGGAAAGGAAGGATCTTTTTTCTTTTTTTTTAGGTAACTGCATTTACTTTCAGATATAGCTGCCTTTTTTCTTCTTCTCTTAAATGCATATTAAGAAAACTTTACCACACAAACACTTGTAAAGCTTAGTTTATTATCTGAACTATTAGATTTTATTTTCTGCAACCTTTTTTTTTAATTAAAAAAAAAAATAATTTTCCTCTCTGATTGTACTGAGAGTGTAGTTGTCCCTTACCAAATGAGAGTAGTGTGCAAGTGTTGACATTTGCAGGACTGAGGTTGCTGCTCTGATGGAGTTGCTGAGTAATTGATCAAGATCAAAGAGGAACAAAAAAATAGAACAGCAAGCAGTGTGGCATTTCATAACTGGGTAACTGGCAACTTAAATGTTAATGTGTTTCACTTCTATTCAGGACTATTAATACAGAAAAATAAAATTTAAGTTTAATGTTTCAAAAATGTACATGTTAAAAATGAGAATTTATATTCATAAGAATTTATTATTGAAGTAATACTTCTGTTACAGGTTGACAGTGTTTTATTCTCCGTGGTACAGTGTTTAGGGGTAACTGTTGTGCAAAGTGGTGAGACTGAAGAATGTGGTCTGAATCACTACAATTCATAAGAGAATGTTGCAATGAGAATTCTTAAATACAATATTAAGATGCCCTGACTGGGATAAAAGGTTTTATACACTGTCAAATACAATTGTGTAGCAAATATAACTTTAACCTGCAAGTAATATTCATTAAAAGATAATGTTCTCTGTCAGTCCTAGAATAACAAATTTGAAAAAAACAGTGAAAAATCGGTGCTCCTGAACGTTGCAAAATTTCCCAATGAACATGTTAGTCATGCATATGTGATTTTGGGCATGATTCAAAAAACATGCTTTTGTAGCATTTCTGTATGTTTTTTAAAGCATAGAAAAAATCCCTTTAATAGCCTTATAGAGGACTCCTATGATGCCAGTGTCACGGTTTTGTTTGTGAGTTTGTGGTTGGGTTTTTTGTTTTCTTTTTTTTTTTAGATAAAAGTGAACATAGTTTTATGTAATTGTAAAGGCAGGGATTGCAATTCAGCTTTTCTTTTCAAATACAGTTAATTTATTTACAAAATTACTGTTTACCTGTTGGAGTTTAGATCTCAAAAATGTGGATACAATATTCTTATAAATGTATATATATCAAGGTAGGAAGAAATGAGGTACGTTGACAGATGTGGACATCTAGACTAACTTTCAGCGCTGAGAAGTACAGAATGTGGAATACTGTGCTGTTTTCTTAACGTATTCTACATGTGATGTGATTAAGCAGGTTCTGGTATTTTGTTATTGAAGATTTTGCTGTGCGTGTTGATCAGCCCTGCTTTTGACCTTCTGATCGAGGTGTCTGTTTCTGACTTAGTACTTTCAGTGTTGAAATCTTGCTGTCAGTTGTATCTATTTAAAAAAAAAAAAAAAGCGGGGGGGGGGGGGAGGGAAGGGGAAGAGATGAATATGACCAGTAATGAGCACCATTTTTCTGAGCTCATTTCATTTTCATGCGGAGTGCGTTGTTGCCTTTTTTCTTTTTTTTTTTTTTTTTTTTTTTTTTCTCCCCTCCAAGCAGAGACTTTAATGCTATGCCAAATTCTGAGTCTGTTCTGTGCAAGAGGAGAAAGTCAGGGTGGTGCCTCAACTTGTCTGCCTGTGATACAGGACTCTGATAGGAGGCAAGTGTTATTAAAGCTTTCCTAATGTTTTTAAGTCATAAATATCTGTCTAGGAGAAAGCTCTGTTTTCATTGTCTGTACAATATTAAAGTCTGTTGAATCAAGATTGCAGAAGAGGTGATTCCAGTTTAAGATTCTGATACTTAACAAAACAATTGGACCAAGTTTTCATTGATAAAACTGTTGTAACCATGAAGAAGGGGGGGAAAAAAAGTGAGAATTTCTGAAGAGGTGAGACATGGGAGGTGGTTGTATGTTTCTCTCAACTGTAGAGTACAGATAAGTAAGCAAAACTGATATCAAGGTAAGTTAAAAAGCAAATAAAGTATTGTTCTCTGTGCTGTAGAGAAATTCAACCTTATATGTTGGTAACTTCCACAAACTCTTATCAGGGTAAACTCAAACTCAAGCAGAATGTGTTACCTGTTCATTTAAAATTACCGTCTGTTTTTGAGATACAGAAGAGACTGACTGGATATATGAAATATAACTGGATTTATGGGAACCATAGCGATAATGGACGACTTTTCTTTATAAGCTGTTGAGGCTGGAGGTCTCAGTGTTTAATGTCTCTCATCTCAGAAAGCTGTTCCTGCCAGTTGTAAAGAGGACAAAGGTGCAGTACTTCAGCCTTTCCAGTTTAATTGTACTTGTGTGTGTGCATGGTAATTAAGGAATTTTGTCCAGCTGCAAGATGGTAGCATCACTGTTTAGCTGAAAGTATTTTATGCAAAGTAAGATAGTAAGTTAAACAAGATAATGCTACTATAAAAGATAATTTCCTAAGACAAAATGCATTTAAAAGGCAAAACACTGAGGCAAAACAAAGTAATTCTCGTGCAAAACATTGATGAATACAGTTTTGTGAAACAAATGACACTCTTCTCCCTTGTACATGAACTACATTGGACTAAATCAGCGTTCTAAGTGTTATCCTTCTGGTCCTGACTACATTCATGCTTTTACAGTATTTTTAGGAACTCAATATTGTATTGAATTTATTGAAACAAAAAGCCCATACAGGAAAATTCTGCAGGAGCTCATTCCTTCCTACATCATTATGGTTAGGTGTCAGTGAGTGTACGTATTATGTGAAAGAACTGTGGAGACTCTTTGCCATGTTAATTTAGTAGCTTGTTTTTTGAACTTTGATCTTTAAAACATTATCATAGTGTTGCATAAACGGACTTTCCTGCATTTAATCTTCTTTTAAATATTTAGAAGAGTTATTAAAATGTGTGTGGTAACCATACAAATTTCTTAAAGCGAAAACTGGCGGTTATTTGGTGTTTATGCAGGAAAATATGATCTATCAAATGAGTAAGTGTTTTAATATTTAATGATTATCAAATCATTAATGTTAAAGTATTTAGCAATTATCCAGCCTGAATTACTTCGTAACGTTTTAAAGATTAAGAAACTTGATAGTTAAGTGAGTGAATAACTACCAAAAAAAGGTTATAGAGAAAAACACTTCACTTGAGTGTGTGAATTTTTTTCTTAGCTGGCTTTCATGAAATCATAGGCTTGGATTAATGAGCCTTTTTTCATTTCAACTGCCCTATCAAACACCTACTCATTAGTCAGCAGCTGAAAGTGTTAGAAGAATGCTCTACATCTGTCACTGGCAGCATTTCCTACCAAACTTGTTTCCACTGAAGCTTGGACAGAATCCATAAAAATGGAGTTGAAAATCTAGTATTGTTGTATTTTCTAGATTCTAACCTCTCTTCAGATCAGACCTAAACATTTTTGCTGCTGCACTAAACTTCTCCCTTCGTAAGACTACTGATCAAACATTGAATGCAATATTTATACATGTAAATATAAATCAGTGTTTGCTGGATGACTAGCACGCTCTTGAGTTTTTACTCTTAAATGTTACTTTTTTATGCTTCATTTCCTGAAAACATGTGACCTGTGTAATAAGGCCATAGACAGGAGTGAGTTTGGTGGTATACATGTTAGCTATTTTACTGGGCTTGATTAAAATAGTGTGCGAATACTTTAGCTTCTGCAATCTGCTCTGGGAAATGTGTCGTTATACCAGATGCTATTCTTAAAATATATTTTTTGAAGGATAACAGCTTTCTGAATTCAGCAGATATCTACTGATTTCTCCCTCTACACCACCACCACCTCCACCCCCCCCCAACAAAATCTTTTGAGTATACAATATTGGCTGAAGGGAAACTTGGCACTGTTGTGTCTGTGTGCACTACAGTGACCATGCAAATATTAAGAAATCCAAATAGAGACAAATCCAGTCAGAAGCAGATGTTTGCCAATTCCACCTTTAATCCGTTTTTCTTGTACTAGAAGGAGTAAATATTATCAATTTCTCAACATGGAAGGTTGCCATGCTTCAGCCTTAGGAATTCTTTTAAGGAAGCCAAATGATAGTCTATGCCTGTTTCATTTATCCAGGTAAGGATTTTTTTCTTATCTATGTATTTCTTTTGATAGCTAAGTATTGACATGGTGTTTACCGCCTCTGTTTCCTTGAACAATTTCCTCTTGACTGTCCTTTGGAATCGAGTCAGAATCTTGTAGGAGAAGCCTGATATCCTTCCTATTGCTGTGGTTCCTCCTCCAGAATGTGTAGTATCCCGTGCCTTTTCTCCCATTAAACAAAGTTATTACCCTTGAGTAACTAATTGTTCAGGGTTGTGGAGAGGCCCGTATTTTCTAATGCCTCGCATAATTTGTGAGAATTGGTAAGTCTTGCTTAGGCTATAATTGGAGGTGGAAAAAGTAAATTACATTAGTCCTACCAGTAAAAGCGAGTCATGTTTATTCCTGTCCCTTTTTTGGGTGGCTGTCTGGTGAACCAGATAATGCAATCTATATGGCTCAAACTCATCCTTTTCCTTCTGATTTTAACTCTGCTGAGTTTCCTAATCTGGTTCAACCATGCAGCTGCACAAGCCCTTGTACAGCGATTTCAGACAGTTGCGCACGTGTGCCTCAGAAGAGGTGGGATTGCAGCGGTAGCTCATATAGACTTAGCTCAGTTTAGGCTGCTGTGGAACACAGTTTAACAGAAAACCAACCTAAGTAAGTGGTTTCTGTTGGATGAGTGGACTTAAACCAACTCAGCTGTGGGTCTGATGACCACTGAAGCAGATGAGAGCAAAATAAAGCAGAGGGGAATGCAGGAAAGGGACTGGAGCAGTCCGCAAGTAGGCTGGTTTAGGTTGCTGAGGAATAGCAACTTCAGCAGTCGTGGAATTATGCCTTTAGGTACCAGAGTTCAGACTAAGTAGCCCCCTCCAGTCCACAAATGAAAACTCCTCATACAGTCTGAGAGGTAACCAACTTTGTCCAAGGTATCTTCATGTAATTAGAAGTTCATCCTATTTTTATTATCTTGGGTTAATGATTCTGTCGCTATCAGTTAGAATAGTAGCTAGTTCAGAGTGGAAATAAAGGCAACCTTTGGGCAGGTGAATTTGTTTTTGGGGGAGTAAGGTTATTTTATAAATCACAACTCAAATGGAGTATTTGTTTTGAAAGAAATACTACACAGCCTCCTGTTGTAAAGAGAATTTACCAGCTATACTGCGGGATCCTAAATGTAACACATCTAATTATATCCTGAGAATTATAGGAGTTTCCTTCATTCCCATCATCAGGAAACGTGTAATAGCTACAGTTTTGCTATACTGTCAATATGTTTTTTTCATTCATTTAATTCTAAAAATCGGTACCCAAAGTTAATAGTTTTTGGTTCTTTTGCAACAGAAATGTATTCATAAATTTGTTCAAGTAACCTCTTCTTCCTCCCATTGATATTCATTAGCTCCATTCCACTTGCCCTAATATTATTTTCCTTCCCATTAGTAAGTCAGTTCCTAATTTAATTTTCTTTGCAATTCTTTACCCCAAATGAAGTTGCTCAAAATAATTCTGCTTAAGTAAATACTTTCCCTTGGTGGCAAATCAAATATTTTAAGGCTGAAACAAGGGCAGGGTATACAAACCTCCTGAGCAGAATGCACTTCTCAATCTGTATGACTGGTAAGAAGACTCCAGATTTTGTTAATGAGCAAATGGTTTTACAAAGATTGAAGTTTGTCAACTCCACTAGTGTCCTGTAAGCAGCATGCCAGAAATGTGCTGGATTATGGTTGTTTGAACCAGTTTTGTGGTAGTTTACTAAGTACTGGCCTCAGCTGTAGCAGTCCTGCAAAGATGAAGAAATATGAACAGAATATGTGTATCTTGCAAGAGAAAACTTACTTGAATGTGACATACTGCTCTGCCAATCCTACTGCTAGTGCTGCAAATGTCACATTTACTCACTTTAGTGAAGAACACTGCGGGGGGGGTTGACCATTACCTAAAATTTGCCAATGGACCTCCAACTACTCAAACCATGCTTATGTATCAAACAGGAAATGGCACTGTAATTAAAGTAACATTCCCTTTTTGCTCTGTTGTGTTACAGTACAGTAGTTGTGTGCTATTGTACCAGCACTCTTCATATCCATTTTAATCTTTGCAGGGAGTTTCAGAGACAGAAGCAGCAGTTGACCATTAAAGCAACGACATGAGTAGAGAGGAGGAGAGATAGAGCAGCTGCCTCTTAAAGATGTGGTTACCCAAATAAACTGGAATTTTAAACCTAATTTTTGTCACTTCATACTGTGGCGTATCATTATAGAACAGTCTAATTGTACTTTAGATGGGGAAAGAAACAGAATTTGCTTACAAGATTCTTCATGTGAAAATATTGCAAAAAATTATTGGAGTTGTTCTTCAGTTTTCTCCATCCATCAAGATCTTGTAGAAAACTTTGTCAGTCTTGTTTTTATTTTTAAATCTGGTTTTGTTAAAGTTGCATCTCTTTGTTTTATAAGACTAAAACCCAATATCTAAGGTATATCCAAGGGATATACAGATATAAAACCTGACAAACCAAAAAGCCAACAACCCACACCACACCAAACAGAGCAGCTTTATTATTTTTTTTTTTTAACTAAGTAACATTTTCTAGATTGGTTGTGTTTGGGCTTTCTCATCAGGTTTACATCCTTCTTCAACTGTGATATCCAGGAGGTACTACTTCGAATCGGGCCTTGTCAGCAATCAGTAAATCCAATTGATTTATTCATGTATCTTATGGGTAATATTCCTCTCTTTTATATCCCAGTTAGTCTTTTCCCTTCATCCAGTTCAGTAATATTCCGTACAGCTCTAACTCACCTTTGAACAGTGTATTACTGTAGTGTGATATAATTTTTCTATCCAGGTATGCATATGCCCTGTAATTATTTTTTTTTGTTCCAAATTTTCATCAGCAAATTATCTAATTGGAAAGTCTCTTCCTCTTTTTTTTGATGTACTCTTTTTTGGAGCAGATATAAGTAAGGACAGTGTCATAGATCAAGTAATCTAAATATTTAAAGGTGACATAGTGGTGCAAATAGTATTTGGGGAGAAGCACAGATTTCGAGATGGTATCACACTGTCTGTTTCTCTGACTATCACTCCCAGAAGTGCAGTACCTAGGAGACAAAATGGTCCTTCAAATAGCTCATTGTAAAAATAAACGTGCAAGTCTCATATAGAATCATAGAATGGTTTGGGTTGGAAGGGATGTCAAAGATCATCTCATTCCAACCCCCCTGCCATGGGCAGGGACACCTCCCACCAGACCAGGTTGCTCCAAGCCCCATCCAACCTCACCTTGAACACTGCCAGGGAGGGGGCAGCCACAGCTTCTCTGGGCAACCTGTGCCAGTGTCTCACCCTCTCACAGGAAATATTTTTTTCCTGGTATCTCCCCTCGTCCTATCATTACATGCCCTTGTCAAAAGTCCCTCTCCAGCTTTCTTGTAGGCCCCTTCAGGTACTGAAAGGTGCTATACGGCCTCCCTGGAGTCTTCTCTTCGCCAGGCTGAACAGTCCCAACTCCCTTAGCCTGTCTTCATATAACAAAGCTTGCAGTTTTCTTCCAAGTACCTTAAGTAATTTGACTAAAAAGTTCAGAAATTGTTATGCTGTGCATTTTTTGTTCCTGGGATTACACAGCAAAACTGTTTCCATATACCTTTATATTGGTTCTTAGTGCTACAATAATTTTATTTTTTAATAATAAAGTTAATTTTTAATTTTAATTTTTAATAATAAAGTTACTTAATTACTGAACTTTCTAGAAAGGTATTTTCTTTTTTTCTCTTTTATATTTTAATTGTCTAAATATTCATTTTTGTGCTGCATGCCCTAATGAAAATTCTATCTAAAAACTGAACATCTGATACAACAGAGAATATTATGTCTTTACTGTAAATCTGTATTCAAAACCTGCCTGGATGCGTTCCTGTGTAACCTGACCTAGGTGTTCCTGCCCTGGCAGGGGGATTGGACTAGATGATCTTTTGAGGTCCCTTCCAATCCCTGACATTCTGTGACTCTGTGATAGGAAAACTTGAATTTTGCAATATCCAAGTTTACCAACATTATGTTAAACTTAAGATAGGTCCATTTCTAGACTGAAATATTCAGATGAGTATGAAAACATGAGGTTTGAGTGTCCTGAATGTCATGTGTATATCTTTTTATTACTAACATGCATATTAGCAACCAGTCATAAATACTTTGTGGGAATGCTTATAGGGTTTTATATTTATTAATCTCTAGTAATAATAAATCTTACTGTGAACACCTTTGAGTGTGGCTTTTGAAAGCTGGAGTTGTAGATGTGTCCCTTAATGCCGTGTTTGTCCTCGGCTGAGTTGAATTGCAGTTTGGCAATTCTTGGCAGCCGTGCCGCAGGGAAGGTTGAGCTTTTGGCTTTTTTCGGAAGGGGGGGGAAGCATGCGCTCGTTCTAGCAGGTGCATACCGAGTGTTATCTGCGGGGGGAATAATAGAGCAGCAATACGCTCCTCCTGCTTCCAAACACACAATGCAGAAGGGCCGGCACCTCCTCAGGCGGGGTTTGGCGGGGCGGGGGGTGCGGGCTGGGGGCGCGGGGCCAGCCCCGCACCGGCCTCTGCTCATTCGCGGCCTCCTCGGTGTCATTTTAAGTTGCTGCCGTTGGCCAATGGGGCTCCTCCCGCCCGCTGACATCACTCAGCAGCCAGTTCCCTCCAGCTGCACAGCCCTTCAGTTTCTGTCTTTTTTTAAACTAAAATGGAGGCCGGTTTCTCGCCTTAAGGAGTACATTGCCGTGCCTGCTGGAGCCTAGATGTTGACATGTAACAGAGCTGGCAGCAGGATGGTGGTTGACGCGGCCAATTCCAATGGGCCGTTTCAGCCCGTGGCCCTTTTGCATATTAGAGGTGAGTTATTGTGCGTGCGAGTGAATCGCGACCCTCTGACGAGCTAATAAATGGCTATTGTGGTGCTCGGAGCAGGGGAGCAGGGAGCCCTTTGTAGCCCAGGCCCTGTCAGTTGGTTACAGCCGCAGTAAGGCTGGGGGCAGACCGACACGTGCTCTGTTAAATGCGTTTGGGGAAGATTTAAGAATCCGTAGAGGCATCGCATACATAGTTAAAAGCAGGTTTTACTGCTTTCTGCCGTAACTCTCCCATCCCCCTTCCAAGCTGTGCTGATGTCAAAGGATGTGAAGTCACTACCCCAGAAAGGTACTGGGGGGGAGGGAGGGAAGAGCAAGTTATCGCTATACAGTTTCCATAGAATAAGAGCAAACATTTGGTGTGTTTCAAAGCCTTTTTGTGTGAATTGTTCAGATAGAGCTCCTTTAAAACCCACTACAGCTTTCAAAAGAAATGGGAGTGTTGTTGGGGAGGTGGAGGGGGTGGGGAAGGAAGAGATGTGACATTTATTATGAAAATATCCTTTATGCATTCAGAAAGCATTTCCTAGAAGAGATGAGGTTTGGCTTTAACAAGCAAGCTCTTGCGTGCCTATTGCTTTGTGCAGTCTTGAATGTTTCATTTCTTCACAGAATATGTTTTTTTGACTTTATAGAATTAGTACATTGCAGATCTGCATTTTATATAATTCATTGGAAAAAATACATGTTGGTGTGACACTTTTGCATAATAGTGAGTGTGTGTGTGTCTTGTCCTGTATTTTTGCAGTTAGAAAAATTTTGCATGGCTGTGGGGTTTTTTTCTGTATTTTTTTAGCTGGCTGTTAACCAACCAACGCTTTATTTTAATGTCTTCCTTAAGGTGGTTTTGGTTTAGAAAATTTTAAGAAAGCAGAATGTGTATTAGCTGGAATCAGCATGCCTTGAACAATGACATTTATGTACAAGAAACACAGCTGATACTGTTCTCGATTACCTTTGCTTCTCAGCTTTCACTGGCATAGAGTAGATGTATTATTTTCATTAATATTCCATACACTGAAAAAAATTTGCTCTAAAAGTTTAAAAACCCCAACTGTTCAGAAGCCTGCTCCTTTAACCGGTAGCGTTGGTCTGCATGTATTAAGAAATCATGATTTCTCTTTACCTTTTAAAAGAGCCGTATTCTTCTCTGTCTGAAGTGGGACTGAATGTATTCTAGAAGACTCTAATTTTGGTCTGTGAGTGGGGGGAAAATGTGATGAAATTCCCTTGAGTTAGAATAGGAACTGTGCTTGTTGTCAAGGGAATACAAATGCAACTGCCTGACCTGTAGACAGGCCTTTGCTTTTCACTCTGTGCAAAATCACCTTAATCCTCTGATAGATGCTGCCTTTTGGAAGGGGAGAAGCACCATCTTTTAAAGATACAAGTCAGGAAAACAAACCAAGGTTGACATCAGAATGGTGAAATGTTATAATGATGAACCTTAACAATGCTTTATCTCAATACAATCACAAGGTTCTAGTCAGTTAATTTATTATTCCTGTTGTTGCTCCAATCAAGTACATAATTGTGGAAACAACACATTTTAAGAAACTGTTCTGAAATTTACTTTCCTAAGGCTTACATTTTTGGTGCATTGGATAATACAATAGTAAAGTAGTGATTAAGGAGTTTTGTGGGTTTGTTTTTTGTTTGGTTGGGTTTTTTTAATGAGTAGTGAGAGTGGACTTTCTTGTAAGCAGTTAAGGAATAACTGGGAGATTGTTTTCCATTTTTCAGGTGGTAGCAAATTAGATGGATCTCTGGTACTGTAGGCTATGGGAGTTTCTTGTCACTGAGAGGGGAAAAGCATCCATTCCATATGTATATGTCTACAGAAGTTGCTTTGGTTTTTTTGTGTGTAACATATCTCATGAGCTGCTCTGATGTTACCCATACTGATCTGCCTCCAAAATGAAGCCTATTGGAACAATACATGCAAAATTAATAGCAGTAAAAATGAGCTGGTAACTCTGAAGCCTAATGACAAACGTTTACTGTTTGTCCCAGTCCATGCTACTTTTACAGTTGTTCCTTTGAATCATCTGTTGCAGTATAGTTTTAAATTTCTAGTAGAAGTACTCCTCTTTGCAACTGTGAGTTAAACTTCAGTGTCAAAAGAGAGGGGGCACAAGCCCCTCAGTTGTTTCTAGTAGATCTAGTTTGTTGTAGTAAAGAAGATACTGCTTTATCACCACTTTGATATAATCTGTAAACTAAAATTCTGAGGCGGTGTATTTTATTTTATCCTTATATTGTGGCTACCATATGTGGCCTTAATCTTATTTTCAAAATAAATCTGTGAAGCCTAGCGCACTATGCTGTCAGGACTTCTTTGAAAATAAAAAACGCAAGCTTGCTTTTAAAGTTCATTCTAAAGTACTTTATGTACCTGGGTCATATGGAATATGTAATGTTTACAGAATAAAAAGGAAATCTTATCTGGCATGGGATGGGAACTTGCTGCCCATTCTCCTCCCCCTCCTGAACTGCAGACAGCTTTATTGTCTGGGCTACTTACACTTTGCCAAAACATCATAGTTGGAAAAATAGGTGGAGGTGGCTTTTTAAAATATTAGAAGTCTTTGAATAGGAAATAAGGGTGTAGAAATTTTATTGACTGCTGTTGCTGTCACTGGTATATGTACCATAACCAATAATGAGGAGCAGTACATATTTGTAGGATAGGAGGTGTCAGGGCCCCAGATACCACATCCTCCTGCAGTTCATTTAGTTGCCAGTGCACAAAGTCATCTTGGATATGGTGCAGCCATGTAACCTTGAGTCAGACTGCTGTGGAAAGAGCTGTGAGAAGTCTTGTCGGGGTTCCCCTTTCACTCAGGAGATGTCTGTAAGCTCAGGCCCTTGGCCTTGGTTGTTGCCTCAGCTAGGTTGCAGCCATGTGTTTGTCCAACCACATACCTCACTGATCTGGATCCCGATGTTTTGACTACGTGGCTTGGTGTGCCTTTTCACTGTGGACTTGTTCAGCAGCCACTGGGCTGTTGGCTGACCCTGAACACTGGCAGTACACCTGCTCTCCTTTCCTCATTCAGGTACTGTGAAACTATGCCCTTTGTCACAACCATAGACTGTTGGCAGTTGTTCAAGATCAATGTGTAGAAATCGGGTCTGCAGAAGATGACTTTGGACCTTTTGTTGGAAAATACCAAACACCAAAAGTGCTTAATCCACACTCAGTGCAAGTGGCATGGAGCCATTACTGTATGCCATTTGTTTGTGCTGGAACCACTGGCTCAGTGAGAGTGTTTGGCCTGCTGGGCTAGTGAGCTCTTGGACATTCCACCTGCAACAGGCTTTCCAGGAGCTGTGAGTTATGCTGCTGCTGCATTGATCTTTCTAGAATATAAAGACAGTGCATAATAGTTAGCTGAGCTGCTTGTCACTGGTTATCATGGTGAACTGAAAACTAACCTGGTATTGGAATAATCCGGAGCTTCCAAGAAAATTACAATTTCAGTTGGAGTGTCCATGATGGCCATGGAATAACTGGTGTGGTCTGTGATCCTGAATAGAGACTTGAGCTTGTAGCTTGCTGTGAAGCAAATGGTGTAACCAAAGCAACTGGTTGTGAGATATCTGCGTGGAGAGCTCCTTTAGGATCTTTGTGCATAGACAGGTCACTAGCTGTGAAGATGAAATTAGGACAGCACAGAGGGTTAGTAGGTATTATGAATTTAAGATTTCTACAGCAAGGAGGGAATCAGAGTGCTGAATGGTGTTTTCAAGATGCATCTTTCTCCTTATGGAGCCCTTCTGGCAACTAAACCCCTAGGGCGGTGGAAGTGCACTCAAGGCCCTGGCAGGAGGATCCACATAAATGAGATGAGGCCTGAGGGAATGAATCAGGACCTTTTGATTTCTATCTCAGCACTTCAAGCAAAGAACGCAGATGTAAAAGCAGCATGGATTAGAACACACAGTAAATGTTTGTCACTAGACTTCAGAGTTACTAATTTGTATTTATTGTTGTGAGTTGTCTTGCTGAAAACTGTAGCTGTAGTACAGAGTGCAGTTGCAGGTAGAAAATAGTCATAATTCACTCTGTAGACAGATTATAAATGTTTATTCATTGGGAGGGGGCACACATTTTTCATTAGGAATATAGAGAAGTGCTGCTAAGAAAAATCTCATAATACTGTTTTATCAGGAATGTAGAAGTAGCCCAAATGCCAGTGTTTTTATGAACTCGTGGCACAGATACTTTAACAAAATGACAGGTAAAACTTGTCTGATCTGCAGTGGCAGACTTAGCACAATATAGAAGTTACTTTAGTGGCGTAGTTGCTGACTGGCTGGGATTGGTAATGTCTGTTCATGCTTTTCAAAAATGATTTTCAAGATGTTTTGCAAGACATACCGAAAGTTGTGTGGGAAGGAGGGTGAAAGCACCCTGATACTGTGTCAACTCAAACTGATGCTTTCTGTAGGCCATAACCTGTTTTGAATATCCTGTTGTCCATCCTTCTCCTCTGCCTTCCAGAGCAGCAAATTTTTTTTTTGACAGATCATACTTTGTCATTATTTTGTTTCAAATTTTGTGAAAGAAGTTTTCAAGGAAGATATAACTGATGTTAACTTTGTCCATTCTTTCTATGTGCTCCTCCTGAGTATTAATCTTGAGTAAGGGATCATGCAAGGCAGTTCATCTTCACATAGTGCTCTTCTACAGGATATAGCTAAAAATGTCAGCAGTAATGTTTTTATCATGTAAATACCTGAGTATTTAGATAGAAATTTACCTGCCTGTCAAAGCATGGTGAAAGATCATTGTTCTGTTGGGTTAGGTACTAAGGTAGCATCAAGCACCTGTCCCTGGTGTTTTCCCTGAGATTGGGCCATCTTTGGCCTGGAGCTGAAAGATACCTGATCACCATGAGCTACTGTCAGGTTCTTAAGGCAACCGAGTGCTATCCAGGTATTGCAAGGTACATTTCCACTTCATTTATATTTTCATACTTGGCTATGAAAGGTCAAGTCCCTTTTGACAATGTGTAAACATAGGAAACAACTTTTAAGTGTACTGCATATTGCATTTAAACCTGAAGTATGCAATTTATTTCTTAAAGGAGAAAAGCTTGGCAATTTCATTTTAGAAAAAAAACCCAGCATGTTTCCTTTTCTTGGAAAAATAATTGACCTGAAAATACTTTTTTCTAGCCATACTTGCTAAAAATCTTGAAGGCGCTTACTTTGCAGGAATTGTTTCTGAGCTTAAAAAAAAAAAAAAAAAATTCGTTTTGTAATTAAATGGGAAGCAGAGGCCAAAGCTCACACTTCTGAAGTAATACAGACCAAACTCAGCATGCAGAAACAGTAGTCATTAGTCTCGTGATGGACAAAAGGAGGCTAAAAGAGCCAGGTTGATTTGGCCTGAGGAGAGGAAGGCTAAGGGGCAATTTTGTCTACAGCTGACTGATGGGAGGGTACAGAGGACAGAGCCATGCTCTTCTCAGAGGTCCACAGTGACTGAGTGAGAAGTAATTGGTATGAGCTGCAAGACAGAAGATTGCAATTGTATACAAGGACAAAAAAATTTTACTGTATAAGTGGAACAAGTTTCCAAAAGGGGCTGTGAAATCTCTGTGCTTGGAGATACTTAAAACTTGACTGGACAATGCCATGAGCAGCTGGGTTTATGTAGCTCACCCTGCTTTGAGTGAGAGATCAGGCTAGCAGAAATGAGACAGTCCCTTCTGGTGAAAATTATTCTATGATTCTGTCGTTATTTGTTGCATGTGGGACCAAAAAATGACTAGCCTGCCACTCAAATATTACAATATCAATTTTAATGTACTTTTTTAAATTCAAAGAGCAATATTATTACTGTAAACTGTATATTTTCTTTTTTTCCTTTTCCGTTTGCTTACTAAGACAGGCTTTTTAGTATGTTTGGTGCCAGCATGCCTATTAGTAGTACTTTTACCTCTGTGTTAACTCTCAGTTTCTGGTGTTATGGTGTTCTAGATGTTTATTACCGTGTTTTTGCAAACTGTTAAAGATGGGTGACTGGAAATGCAAGCAGAATTAAAAATATTGGCACACTGAAAAGGTTCTTTTGTTCATTTCTTAATATTCTGTTAGCAGCTCAGTAGTAGTAAAAAAAAATCGTGGCAGGTATGTATCATTTACAGAACATCCATAACTAAAAGTATCTTTTGAATAAGCTAGAACTCATAAATGTCCACAGTCGGCTATTTCACTTGCATTTCTTCACATCAGCTTTTGGAAAGATCTAATAGATTGAATTCATTTGCTTGGTATCGTGAGATTTTTCTGTAGCTCTTTTTAAGAAGCTTTAAACTGACAATGAGTGCTGCATTAGCAAACTGTGTGACCTTGCTGTTCATCTTCTGTGGTGTTTATGAAAATGTTGAACAGTGTAATTTCTACCACAGATTCTTACAACGTTTCTGGTCGTCTTCCTGCATTATAAAAACATTGTTAAAAGTCTAAAAATCCAGGGATAATTGTAATTTACCAACTTGCTGATACCTTCCAAGAACTTGATAAATTTCAAGTGTAATTTCCTTTACATATGCTCAGTTTCCCTTTTTTTGAATATTAATGTTTTGTTCTAGTGTGAAACTGGCCTATGCTGCTGATGAAAGCATAACTAAAAATCTCAAAGTCACCTTTCATACCACTGTGTTTTGCTCTTATTGTATATTGCAATGCAAAATGAATCTGGTTTATGTCTTCTGTATTTTCTGTGTAATGATGATCTTCACCTTCACACACATCTTGCATTTTCCACATAAGTAGGTATTTTTAAGGATGATGAATTTAACTGGTCTGAGCATGTATATTTATTTATTATTTTCTTTTAATCCTTCAATGCATTTACATTTAGTAAACATTTAAGGCACAATGACTCTTTGTTGTGAGAAGTGAGTAAAATCTTCCTGGGAAGAAAGGTATATAGAGTTGACAATTTTTTTTTCAGAGATACTTCTGTCATGGTGGTGAATTGTACTAATTCTCTTTCAGTGAATTTAAATTTTTAAAATTACAGCTACTTGCAAAATTGCAAGTTTGTTTTTGCTTTTGTGGAAACCTTCCTGTGCAAAGGACCTTTGAAACTTTTTTTTCACTACTGCTAATCCAATCAATGGGTTTTGCCTTGGCCAGCAGACATCTGTCCTGCTTATTGGTGGGTCATAGTTGCTGTTGGTTTGGGATCAAATTTGGGATCAAACCTCAGCTGAGACTTAAAGGAGATAGAAATACTTGTTCTTTCCTTTTCTCCCATATGAGTCAATTATAATTTGATAATCTGAAGGGTTGAGAACCAGCTGCATGTTTGGGCTGATACCTGTGCCTTCCTACCAAGCCACCCAGACTCCACTGACACTGAGCTTGCTTGACTTTTGGACTTCATGGTCATCTCTCTTGCTGAAAGTTTCTCATACCCTCATAGCAAGTTCTCAGCCACTCCTGCTCTTTAACATTGCTTAACCAGTTTTACACTGAATCATTAACTTTGAAACCCATCTACTGTTCCTTTCTAAAAGCATTGCTTCAAAAAGGAGAAACAAGACCATCTTTCTCATGAACAAGCAGCAGTTCTATTCTTAATGAACCTAGGCCTCTCATAGCTATGGATTGTGAAATGTTTACTTATACTATTAGATGAAACTCTTTAGAGAATCATCTGAATTGTCAAAGGACTGATATTGGTACAATGACTGCTATTGTTTTGCCTCTTGTATGATTTTGGTAGATTCTTTCTAAGGCCATGCAAAGATAGCTGTAGTACACAGCTAGACTTAGACTGGTGGTTTATTAGTGGTATATACTGAAGCAGCTCCTGGGGAGTGTTTTTAATACTTGACCAAGAGTAGATTTAAAGGAGGCTGCCCGGTTGACTCCTGCTAAGTTTAACGTTGTGACATGCTTATTAGCTCTTCACTTACTGTCCATCACTTTGTATCAGAGGACATATTTAACCTTGTTACTGCTTTTACTCTGTGTGCTCTGTTCTTCTGTTGTTCCTCTTCTTTCACTTTGGGTTATTTTTACTTTTGTATAGATCGTTTGACCATATGAAGAGTGTACATATAAATTCTGCTGCTGGAAGCAATGAGGATGTTAAGTGTTCACGCTGCACTTAATCTCTAAGGGTATAACTGTAAAATGTCTCTGGAGGGGACTTTATGTTGAGCTGAAAATTCCGTGAAATTATAGGAAGGTAGTCAGCTGGAATTTTTAAGTTACATTTCCTGACTCATGGTGTAATTTGCGTGCTCTTTCAGGGAAGCAAAATTATATCTGCATAAGTGCATGTTCTCCTCAATTTTTATTCATACATCAAAAATATTCTGTTTTGTGATTGTTGCTGTGAAAAACATTTTAAGGTTAAAATTCAGTGTTGTCTGCTTCTGAGGAAAATTTTTGTTCCCATTTCTGTTCAAAGTTTTTAATAATTAATTTCAGCTTCTGTGGAATCTGCTAATTCTCTCCATGTGCCATCAAATACTGTTAGCTACTGAAACTGCATTGTGAACGATGGAGATTAAGTGAGCACCAGCAGTATTTAATACATATACCAATATTTACATCATATGCAGGCAAGATGGTCCTCTGGTGGAGGTGGCTTTTACCTTTATGCCCAAGATAAACATCCTATACCAGTGGAATTTGCAGTCTTATCAGCCTAACAGAGCCCGTGTGTGGCTTCTGCCCACATGCTTGTGTCTCAAATGACAAAATTGAGTTTAATAATGCTCTGAGTGTTTGATATTTTAAAGCCACATCTGCACCTCTTTTAGTCAGTTCCATTTAATGCACATACAATGTCCAGACAGATATGATATGAGGAAAATAATGTTGGATTGTGCAGGGATGTTTTTTTAGTTAAATGGAAAATTCTTCAGCACTTCGTTACTGTTCAGGTATATTACAACTTTAATCTTCTTAAAATATGATTATGTTGAAAGCACATATCTTAGTATGTTTTGAAATGGGCATAATTGGCTTTCTGCTATATTTCAGTCAAAACTTTCCTTGCTGAAATGTAATTTTTATTTCCTAGCAGGAAACTGCTGGTAATTGCTGTTAGCATTTGAAGTAATTGTTGTTGGCTTTTGACATGGCTGGTATTGGCTGCTAAGCAAGTTACTGACTGAGCTCTAAAACGATTTCTTTTTCTTCCCAAGACGTTGTTGTGCTTGACCATTTCTTCTACCTCTGTCACATCACAGAATCACAGAATGTTAGGGATTGGAAGGGACCTCAAAAGATCATCTAGTCCAATCCCCCTGCCAGAGCAGGAACACCTAGGTCAGGTCACACAGGAACATGTCCAGGTGGGTTTTGAATGTCTCCAGAGAAGGAGACTTCACAACCTCTCTGGGCAGCCTGTTCCAGTGCTCTGTTACCCTCACTGTGAAGAATCACACAAGGTGCTTAAATTTCACAGCCATGTGGGATGAAGGAAGTGTTCCTTATGCCAAATAATGAGGAAAATTATGCACTGAATTGGAAAGTAGAATTTTTCACGTAATACAAAATGAAAACAACCACAAACACCAAACCACCTCTTCCCTGCCCCCCCCCCCAAAAAAAAAACCCAAAACACCCAAACCCTATGAACAAAAACCCACACACAGGGGATGGGACTTACTGTCAATTAAAATTAATTAAGAAATTGCTCTCAAGAAAACCACAAGAAAGTCCTGGTGGTATTTGGTGGTACTTTTGCATATTTTATAATGACTGCTGGAATTTTTAATGCTGTATGGCAATTTGGGATGATTTTAGTCATCAATCAAACATTCCAGACCTCAGTTTGCATTTTGGCTAAGAGTTACCTTCACTGTTAAAGCCCTCCCTATGAATAGACTTCTCAAAAAGCCTTACCATATTCCCCATCCTACTCTAGTTTTGAAGCGAGTAGAGAATTTAGAAAGCTGATTTACTGTTGTCATCAAGGAAAGGTTATGAAAGTGTTAATTTAAAAATAAGTGTGAGCTTCAGGCAAACTGGAATGTGCATGCAGTTGTGCTTATAACTTAACCAGAGTTCTTTCATGGAGGCTGTGCATTTGGTTTAGGGTGTGAAATACTTGAGTTTGTAGAAAACAGTGGATGACTTTTCTTCAAGCTTTCTAATCTACTACGTCATCTCTTTCTAAGCCAACACACGACCCAACATTCTTCAATGAATTCTTGTGTTATCTGTTAATAAATATTCTAATATTCATTACATTTACCTATTTTGCCATTCAGAAGCATCTAATAGAAAGCAAGTGCTAACCCCCAGGGTTTAGCACAGGTCTGAGGAGTGAGGAGAGGAAGGAGCAGACTGATACGCTCTGGGGAAGTAACCAAGTTACTTAACGTTTTGACAGTTGATTTGTGCCTCAAAGTATATTTATGGTAGATGTGTGACAGGTGACATTGATTGGCAGGTTACTCAGACTCATGAGTGGTATCTGACTAGAATTATGGGTTGGTGTATGGAGGTTTGGGTGTGTTTCAGGAAACAGCACTTCTGCTTACAGCAGATGGTTAGGCTTGATTAGCTGATACTTCAACCAAGTGTCCAAAGTGGCAGCGTTTATTTAGTGTTTTGTGGGTTTCTTCAGTTTACTTAATATAAATCTTCTCCTGAATTACATCATGCACTTGAATTATTTTCTGTTAACGTAACTGAAGTCTAGTCTCGCTACAGTAGTGCTTCATGTTTTTCAGAGATTCAGAGAGATTTGAAAACAATTAAATTTTGAAATGCAATTGATGATGTTGCATAAGTTTGGTTTTATCCCATGAGAATGGATTCAAGTACACTGTAATGGCTAGGAAATTGAGGATTTTTCTCTTAGGTTTCTAGTAGGTGCTTTGTGTTTAAAAAAAAAGGGGGTTGCTGTCGTGTTAACTGTATGTATGCCAAAAAGCTCTACTGAGAGTTCTTTGTCTAGCTGGTTTCTCTCTTCCCTTGTTAAGACAGTTTCTTCTTCCATTGTCTATTTGATTATACTCTCTGTCATTTTTTTCCCTTATTTTCAGGTGGAATTTTTATTTCATTAGCTCAATCCCATTTCAGCTTGTTTCACTTGTCATTTTCTGTATAAGTATTTCCTCTTTATGGTGCATTGCCTTTAAAGGATTTATACAGTTATCACTTCTACCCTTTGCCTTCTATTTTTAAACATTTTAATATACTCTAAAAATCCTTGTCTTTCTTAAATATTATAACTATATTCTCAAGGATTTTTTAACTTTCATATGGATTCTAAGGAAATAGTTGGCTTCTGATAAAAGTCTTTAGCTGGGGCTTAGGTGCAGGGTGGTGTTGGTCCACTTTTTGAAAAATCATTAGATAATTAGGTGCACAGATTGTTCACTATTGATCTACTTTTTATCTTCATTAGACCTGTGATTTACATCTGGACAAGATGTAATTGGAAGTAATTTCAGTGCCTTAGGTTTAGTACGTAGAAATTATGCCAAATAGTATAAAAGAGCAGGCTTTTTTTCTACTTCATTACTAGCCAGTACTTAAAATCTCCCATCTTAAGTCTTTGACAGTTAAATGTCTTTACTTAGTCTCTCTATCCTCAAAACCACAAGGTAATCTTGTAGTTAGGAGTTAGCTGTCACCAGCAATAGCCTTCAGCACTGGATTCCCCAAGGACTGCGGCTTTCAGAAGGGATTAGTGTTGTGAAGCACCTGTTTTGAGCTTCACTCCAGGACTGACAAACATGTGCTTCTCATTCCTTTCAGACTCTCTTAAGATGTGGGGGTTTTGGGGTGGTGGCTTTTTTTCCCCCCGTTTAATTAATCTGATAGTGGCTCATTTGATTATTAACAGCCCTTAATCTTTTTTTTTTTTTTCCCATTAAATGTAAGAATATATTGCTTTAGGAGACTCGTAATCCAATGAAAATAGCACAAAGTTAGCCAAGAGACTTCTTTATGTAGAAACTGAAAATTTTATTAAATGTTGTGTACCTTTCTGTTTCTTGAATTCCAACATCTTGCTCCTTCCTTCCCCATTTCTGCATCATGACAAGCTGTCATAGACATAATAATTTATCTTAAGTGGAGTTATGGCTTGATCCAGACTGCAGATCAGCATAGAAGCAGTATCAGTGCTATTGCTCTATTGGAAACTTAAAGCTTGACTGTTCACTATGAACCATGACTTGCTTGCTGGAAACAAAGCTTCTGAACGTACCTGAATGTTTAAAAATTTGAACTACTTGAAAATAAAGTTAAATGCAGGTTGCTACAGGTTGCAAGGTGCGACATATGTATGATTATGAGCATTGTTTTTAAGTCTTGCTTTCTGTCAATATATAGGGAATTAGCTCATGTATTTTGGATGCCAGTCTTTCAGGTGTGTTATCAAATGTAAAACAGCAGCAGTTGGGAACAGTGCAGTTTCTCCAAACGCAGGGAAATTTAAATTTCCAATTCTGTTATCTGAAGAACAGCCAAAAGGTATTTCTGGCAGCAGCACAGTTCCTTGAAAGCAAAGCAGTGAATATAGCCAGTAATTACAGCTGGTTCTCATTTCCCCCTCCTGCCTCCTGAATGCCTGGGCTGCTACTGAGTGTCATGGTGCTGCCCAAAGGCAGCTGATGCAGACGAGGTTCATGCTTTGGAAGTTTATCTGCTCTACAAGTACTGCTTGAGATTGGGAACTTCCCTTGTGCATCCATGTACCATTCTTAGCTCCCCTTCTAACTGGCCTTTAACAAAGTAACTTCACTATGATAATAGCTGGTTGGAATACTAGGTATTTTCTTGTAATCCTTACTGAAGCTCTAAGTACCTGTAAAATATTTTTAATTATTGATCAGGAGTTGTTAGGGAATTGGGCTTTGTTATTGTGGATCAGACTGAAAGTCCAGCTAATCTTCAGTGTCGTGTTTCTGACAGGAAATGTGTTAAGTGTTTAAAAGGAAAAAAAAAAAGTTGGTAACTTCTCTGTAGGAATGTTTACAGGTATAATACATGGCAGTTGGAGAAGAACCTTAAACCAATAGCTCAGTTTTTTTGGAGTAAGCCTGCATCCTTTTATGATACTTCGTATCACTCATCCTTTTATCTTCATTAGTGAGATAAAGAGCAGAAGTTCGTTGTTCTTCTATGCCACTTAAAATGCTTATATATCAAGCTCTCTTGAGTGTAATATAAGCACTGTTTTTCTGTGAGTGTTCCTGTGCCTTTGATCGCTGTGGTCGTTTTTCTTGTTTTAAGCGTTTCTTTTGGCAAAGAAATGCTTCTACACGATCAGTAATATTCCAAATAAAACAATATAAACAGCAGTGTGTTTTATGTACTTTCTTGTCCAATGTATGCGTACAACAATATCTTGCCTGCTTTGAATTCTCTGCAGCCAAACTCCCACTCCTGGAGTTGCTAGTTATAGTATAAAATGTTGTGCGTATTGTGTATAATTATAGTACTTTCTTGTGTTCCTTGAGTTTACTTTCAAGTGCTGCTAGAAGTAGTAGCTTTAATTAAACTTTTCCATGTATGAGTTGGAAGATTTTTTTTTCCCTGTGCCGCCCCCTTATTTCCAATATCATGTATTAGAGTAGAATATTATTAACTGAGAGAGTGTCATCTCTAAATAGTCTTAATTATTGTCATCATTACTTTAATAAAATCAGTGAAAACTGTAATGCTGAGCAAAACTGATACTTCTGAGCCTTTGTATATGAACAAGAAAGTGCTTACACAACTGAGATGAATTTTATCTTCTGTATATATTTCCTGCAAATAATCTACCATGTCTCTTGTTTTCTGCTTTCAACATGGTGTAATGTAATGAGTTTTACTGACCACAGATTGTGTTTTGTGGTAGAAATTGTATCAACTGTTCTTCCTGTTGGGACAAGACTGAAAACCATCTAGCTTTATTTCAGTTCCAATCTGTACTATAAAACAGCTGTTTTGTGACATCTCTGGGTCACCTACTTACCCTGCTTTACCTTTTGTCCTCTATTCAGCAACTACTAAATTATACCACTGTCATAGAAAAATGGGCTTCTGTGACAAAGGTAGGGGATGGATCAATCATCAATGCCCAGTGATGCCACAATTGCAATACAAAACTAAAAATATAATTTTTATATTTGAAGGAACATAAAAAATGTTATCCAGAGAACAGTAAGTTCTCTACAGTTCTACAATGCAAAAATATTAAAGTATCATGCAGTACTGAACATATGTTCAGGCACTTGAAAACTCAACTTCAGTGTTTTCTGATTTATTTTTACTTTTCCTATTTCCAATTTTTTTAGACCAGGCAAAATTTGTTTGAATATGAAGACAGGAAAAATCTTGTTTTGTTAGAATATAACTGTGTTTTAGTTCTTTAGCTATACTGTACCTTAAAAAATGGTGGTTTCTCAGGGTGCTATAGTCTGTCCTTGGTACAGAATGATGCCGTCTGTCATCATCCTGGCCACTGTCTAAGATGATGTTGAAGACTTTAAAGTGGATAGTTACTTCTGTATCAATCCTGTTAAAAGAGAAGGGGTAGAGCTTGCACCTCTAGGCTGTTTGTTTAAGTTGATGTAACAGTTGTCCTGGGACTGGAAGCAAAGAAATTCTGAAAAACCTGAACAAGACAAAAAGCTGATGCCTCAGGCCCAGAGCTTGCTTTGCTGTCATAGGATCATCGTAACAAATTCTGTGAAAATGATGTAGATGATGGCTGGCAAATTGAGGTGTGTGTCTATGCTTTTTGGTTTGGGTTTTTTATGAGGGGGAGTGGGTTGGTTGGTTTGTTTGTTGGGGGTTTTGGGGGGTTTTGGGGTTTTTTTTAAATTACTTGCTCAGTGAGTAGCTCCAAATGTCAATTTTGGAATATTTGTAAGTAGTAGCTTCTGTATAACTGTGGCCTTCCCATGGTTGTTGGGGAATGGAGCAGCAGAATTGCTCAATTATGGAAACCCTTACCTAATGACACTCTCTTCAAATATGTCAGGTAACTTCAGCAATTGAAAGTTGAGGATTATCACCTAACTGCAGTGAAAGGAGATGTAGAAGTCACCATGCAGTTAACTGAAAGAACATAGCCAGATAGTCCCTGGCATGTGGATGAGGATCAGGATGTCTGAGTTGCTCTGCATGTGTGCATACGTTCTCGGCATTAGAAAATACGGTCTGCTCAAGTCAGCTTCTTAGGCACCTTCTATTTTCTGTCATACTTAAATCATCCTTCCAAACCTTAAAAGTAGGAATGATCTTGATTTGATGGCAAGTACTCTAGGCAAGTACCATAAGAGATTTGAGATCCAGACACTTGGAAACCGTTGATGAACACACTAAAGGGGGGGGACACACACCAAACAAAACACAGTTCCTTAGAAATACATGAGACACTCAATCTCTATAAAGAACATCTCTCCCTGCTAGAATAGCAAGGATGACTGAGGTTCTTAAAACTGTTAAGCCACTTCAAAATAAATGATGAGGGAGGTGGCTTGCCCTGTGAAGGTGTTTCTTGACCCTCTTAGTTGTTAGTCTTTAACTTCCAAGATTAGTAGTAATTACAGCTTTAATGCTTCCTCTCTTTTCAGGTTGCTATACTGTAAATCACTGTATGTCCATTTCTTGTATGATTATAGTGTCTATTTAGGCTTTGGATTTTGTGGAGCACACATTCACAGCACGGTATACCTTGGTAAAATTGTGTTGTAACTCTTCAGGTTGAACCACTTACCGTTTTACAGTTAATTGGGAAAAGGTAACCACTCCGGCCACCTTGTACATCTGAGACTTTTAACATTCAGGTAATAAAACTGGCAGGCTTTCAGTATGCAAAGTACTTGATTAAACACTCCTTTTTTTTTTTTGTTCCAGGAGAAATTATTCATTGCTATAGTTTTTAATCTAAATAGTCAAAAGCATGTGTATTTGGATACAAAATTTGTGTGGTTTAAAGTACCCCCAACTTGTTCGCAACACTGAACAGGAATTTTGGCTGTACAGAACAGAAAGCTGTTGCTCTGTTTAGGGACACCTGTTATTTTAGCACCTTCTTTCTAGTTCTTGAAGCCTTTGCTATCCCAGATGCCTTGGTGACACTATGGTCAGTAACTGAGGTTATGGTCTCTTTTATGTATGCTACATCTTACTTGGTATGTTCTTTGGGGCTGTTACATTACAATTTTTTTTTTTCTGGAATTAATCTTCAGAGCAATTCAGTGTACATAACTTAAAAAAAAAAAAAATTACCACCTTATTTTAAACCAAATATGTCCTCTGGTTTTATTATAACAAAAGTACTTTTGAAAGCAACTTCTCTTGGAGAGAGGAACTACTCCACCTTTTGTTATCTAAAGGAGAAGTTTGTCAGGCACTTAAAGGAGAGCAACTCCTTGTATTCAATCGATTGGACTGTAGATATGTCAGACTTTCATCTTATTAGATTGTACGTGCGTGTGTTATGTTATGTGTGCTTGTATTCAGTAGTACCACTTGAAATCCTTTGTTTGATGGTAGCTCTTGCTGCTTGTATTTAAAAACACTTTAGCATTTTATGATACTCTAAGGAAAAAGAAAAGTCATCCACTGGAAGAAGTGGGAGTACACTGCAGAAATATTTATGAAGGCAATCTACTCTTACTCTGGTTTTTAACATGCTATTAATGTCTTAGTTCATATCTAATAGTAAAAAAAGTCATTATGTAGAAACAAAATTTGTTACGCGATTAATTTACGGACTTTCTGTGGTGTGTTCACGTTTCTTGTCTTGAGCTTAGTTCTGTAGTTATATGGCCATTTTAGTTGCACATTAATTTTTGCTGCTTTCAAAATATGGTACTGCTTTCTTTACCTCTGGCCAGTTGCTTTAGTATTTCCTGAGTATTGTCAGTTAAGGTCCTGATCCTGAATGTTTTTGCTGTGTAAAATTATCTGTAATTTCACATACATTAGTGATTTTAACTGCTCGTGGGATTACTTAAGCGAAAAATAAGCATATGCAGAATTTTGTGGTATGAAGGTTAAAACTCTGTGGAATTTAAAAGGCATAACTTCTGGTTTATAACTGTTGAAATGTTACCCATAGGAGGCATTTTATTTTGTTTATAAACAGCAGTCTAGTGTTAGTTCTTTCTTAACAGTGACCTAAACTTCTACATCTGTGTTGGGGCTTTGTGATTTAGGCTTACTTTAGTTTCAAATTGTAATTGGCGGGTTTATGTCGATGTGAGTAGATTTTTAATTTTTTGGAGGTTCATTGTTTTGGAAAACACTGATGGTAAAAGAAGTGCTGGCTTACTTGCTTATCAATTCTATGTATGAAGTTTGGACTGTGCAATCTAATTTCACTCTACGCTAAATAATGAATAACATTCAGAGGGTCAGCAGGGAGGATTGCGGTGTAAAGCACAGGAAATGAAAATTGGGAGGTAAAAACTAAAAAAAATTTATAACCCAGGTATCCTTGTCAAATAATAAAAATACCACTGCATATTGTCTTAAAAGGTTAAGTGTGTGTATAACAATGATACTGGCAATGAATTATAGCTGTAACCAGAAGAGTACATATTCTCTCTCTTTTTTTTTTTTTTTTTTTTTTTTTTTTTTTTTTTTTTTTGTCGTTATTGAAGATGGGTGTCTGTGCCTAGGTGTGGTTACTGCAGCCTGTTGTGTTGTAGGAGGCACTTGGTATAAAAAAGAACTTCGAGGTTGCAGCTCCAGGTTTAGAAAGTGGCTCTGGTTTAAATGTAATGCTAAAACTGAAGGTTCACCCATTTATCTCTAATACTAAAAAGAGTATTTCTGCACATGTGGCATAATACTGTTTACACAAACTGAGCTGTTTGGGGAATTCCTTGAGGCATTTTTCAAGTATCTTTTTTCCATGCAGTATGTATTTCTGGGAGAGGCAAGTATGTATCACTGTTATAATTTTGTTTAAATCATCCAGTTGTGTACAGCGTATTTTACTGGGGTTCATATTCTGGACTATTATATTCCTGAAAGTTGTTTTGAACATTCAGAAAGCTTGCTTGTAGTCTTAAACACTGCTATGCCTGTGTCTTGGGAAGGAAAAATGGGGAGAAGAGTAAAGTCTACTACAATATAACTTATAACCAATTGTTTTCACTTTTCAGATGTTCCTCCTGCTGATCAAGAAAAACTTTTTATCCAGAAGTTACGACAATGTTGTGTGCTTTTTGACTTTGTTTCTGATCCACTAAGTGACCTGAAGTGGAAGGAAGTAAAGCGAGCAGCTTTAAGTGAAATGGTAGAATATATCACACACAATCGCAATGTGATTACAGAACCTATTTACCCTGAAGTAGTACATATGGTAAGTAATTTAACGATGAGAACTATCTTGAATTTTTTAAAATTCATAGTAGCTTCTTCAGCTGTATCAATTTATCTTAAGAAATCTTACTGAAATCTTCAAAAAAGATCAACTGTTTGTACATCTGCAAAGTAGTAATATAACAGTGCTTTTAAATCCCATTGCCAATGTTGATTCCTCTTCTTTGTAAATAGGCACATATACGAAACAGAAGTAAATTATGGTTTAAGTTGGTAAAAATGAAAACCTGCATTTAAAAAAAAAGGGGGGGGGGAGGGGTTGCTTTTTTAGGAATAAGTATTTAGAAAAATAAGGAGGAAAGTCAAATACATCTGGCTGTTAAAAAAAAAAAAAAAAAGTAAATTACAAAACAGAAATTTTTTTGAAGTGTAGAAGATAAGAATTAAGATCACCTGTGCAAGTTTGACAATTTAAGAGTAATTCCACATAATCCTATTCAGTATCAGTGATAGATTTTATTCTGTATTTAGAGATGAGACTGAGTCTCAGACCTTATTTAGTACACAGGATGGCAGATAAGGGTTTTGCTGGAACAAGCTATGTGAACCGTTCAGACCTGTGTTGTTTCTCCCTGCACACAATCCAAATCCTAGCCAGTTAGACCTAGTTTATTTTTCTGTCATGCCAAAATCCAGTTCAGAAGAGGAGGCCATGAAACTACAAGAGAGTCTTCCAGCTGTCATTGTGCTGACTAGATACCAGTTGCCTGGAGTAGCAGTTGGATCTGTAGCTGTTATTGCCAATACACTGTGAACAAAAAGTGTCTTTTAAAATAGCTGACTGCTAAGTCTACAAGAAAGTCTTGACCGTGTGTGCCACGATTGTTTTTCTTGAGACTTTAGCTTGGGGTGAATTTTCAGGGGGATAAGAAAACAGTGCATCCTTAACATAACTATGAACTCAGTCAAATCTTGAGGTCCTCCTGCAAATCAGAGACTTTGAAGCTTCTTCAAAGATTCTAAGAATTTAGTGTACGAAAGATGTTGCTAATTCTGAAGATTGCTTGTTATCTAAATCAGCCATGTTTACTGATACTGAAGTCATTTTCATGAGAACTTCTGAGTGTGAGAATTATGTATAACTCTAGATGGCAAACATGTACACAAAGCATTGAGGATGGTTAATGAGGAGATGTGGGATCATGGCTTTTCCCATGTCATAGCTTATTTATATCTCTGTTTTTTGCTATCTGATTGCTTGTTTTGGAATACTTGACACTGATGAAAAGGGAGTTATGAAGAAGGCTAAGCTTGCTGAGACTTCATCTAGCTAACATGCAGTTCATGATGAGTTCTTGAATAGCTGTCAGACATTGGTGTTTGCTTTGTGTAAGAAGTCTTAACTGCCTGTAATTTCATAACTTCTGCTTATGTTGCGTGCTTTATCTTCCTCTGTCAAACAGTAATGGCCAGGATACGTTCGGCGAGGGAAATATATACTTTCTTTGTTTTCAGATGCGACTAATGGTAATGAAGTCTACACTTCAGTCAGTTTAATAAATCTTGGTGTAAAATTTGGCTGCTATCTTAATCGCCAGTTTTTTGCTGGGAACACGCAGCATCTGTTTGACATTTCTTTCAGTGAATTTAAAATGCTTTTTATGTGCAAGGCTTTAAAGGGTGCGGGGTTTCCTTGCATGGAACTTAAACAGCACTGCAGTAGACACTGTCAGTAAAGGTACCTGGACTAGTATTTTGAGATTGAATTCAGACAGCAATATTTTTAGGCTGCTTTTATGGAACAGTTCTTTTGCTCATCTGTTCTGAAACAACTGTATTCTTCCTGCGATAGTATTAGCAGCTTCTTTCTTTCAGTGTGTACGTGTAGATTGAGATGTGCTCAAGTCTACTGCTAGAACTTAGTTGATTGTGTGGATTTTAAGGAAAAATAAATCTAATGTCTTTGCGTATTTTAAGATGCTTCCAAGAGATATTGATAAGTTGTGTGCTGCTGCTGTTGAATTATATTAATAAGGAATAGTGTTTTCAGCAAAATTATGAGTGATCAAGAAATAATTCTGATTTGAGAGTGGGTTTGGTTTGGAAAGTTTGTGGAGTTGGTAGTTGGCAGAGGAATTAGGACTTTACTGTGCTATTCTGTTCATCCTCGCAATTTGGAAGTTACTCATCTATGTATGAGTATATGTATATATACATATATGTGTGTGTATAATCTTAGTTTGGTTTTGTTAGCATACTATTTAGGCCAAACACTTAGGGCAATGAATTTCACAAGTTATCTGTTCAATAATAATAATATTTTTCCTTTTCAGTAGCATCAAATCTTCTTTCTCTCTGACAAGGGAAGCATCTACCTTATCATCTAGTTCTTCTTTATTCTTTATAATTCTAGTGCTTATGTCATATCCATTCACCACACCCTCGCCCTTATTTTTTTTGCTTCAAGTGTCCTGGGCTAATTTATAGTAACATTGCATCTTTAAGCCATATATTTACCTAGTGGCTTAGTTCAATTATTTAACATTAATCTTAAGTCTGTGTATAATATAGTAAGGTTGGATTGATTAGCCTTAGAGCAGGAACTTCTTGTTAAAACTATATGACGTGTAGTCAAATGTTTGAATAGATGTTGTAAATGATAAATTTAGGGTTTTTTGATCAAAAGCATGTTACAGATTCTTATTTAGAAAATAAGCTTTTTAGCTTGGCTTTTGAAGAAAACGGAGCTTTTTGAGAATGTTCTGTTGTGCAGTAGTTTGTCAGAAGCACAGACACTCAACATATTCGTTTTGTAAAACTTTGGCAGTGTAGAATACAGACCCAAATTAATGCCACTTTCCATCTCCAGAAAGGATGGGTGATATCTGGATTATATATGTTTTAAGTGGGACTACGTAAGTGAACATAAGTATGAATATTCATTTCCTAAGGTAGCCAGCCCCAGAGACTGTTGAAGAGAGCTGGGAGGAGGCTGAGGCAGTGCTGGATGTGGAGATTCAGGGTTATAGTGTTCTGAGAAAGAAGTTGCATCAAATGCTTGTATAAATATTGGTTCCTTATTTCTGTAGTGCTCAGAATAATTTCCTTAGTAATGATGATGGTGAAGTGCTTGTTGATGGTAAATTAACACTTTTGTGAAGCATACAGGCTAATATACTTTAAAAATTGATAATATATAGGAGCAGATCTAATTTTATAACGAGGTATTTTCAGCAACTGAAGCAGTTTTCACTGCAACTTTTCATGCATTATGCATGTGAAATTACATGCTGGGTTATACACATAAGGAGGATGACTTTTTTTTGCTTTGGGAGTCTTGTGGGTGTGGCTTTTTAATTGTGAATACAAGTGTACTACTTGTGGCTTTATCTAGCTATGAGGGTAGCTTTATTCACATGAATATAGAAGGTGCAGACTTTCAGATCATACATCTTGTCACTCAGAGCTGTTCATACCAGGCTTTACTCAGGCTGCTCAGCAGAAGAAAATATGTAATGGTATCTCTGATGCTTATTTGCTTGAAAGTATTCTCCAACGTTATACAAAATGGGCCACCAGAAAATCAGGGTGGATAACTACCATTGCAGCAAACGTATCTGTGAAGCAGTAAAAAAGGTTGTTTGCTTTTCCTTTTTTGTTCTGCAATCTCGTAAGTTATGTCCTTTGGAGTGAATTATTGTCAGTGCTGACAGCCCAGAGAGATTTTTGGCATACTAGCCCAGTTTTCATAAAGACTCAAATTTCATAAAACTGGGAAATCTGCGAGGGATTGCGGGGTTCTCTTGGGGGGGGGACTGGGAAGGGGATGTGTTTGAGTTATGCTGTGCTTACTTAGTACTTCTAGGGGATTTTAACATCAGAGGAAATTAGTCGTTGCAGTTTGTGTCTTGTTTGTTTGGGCAAAAGTCTGAGGCATTAAGAAAAAGATCAGCCCTTTGACGGAAAGGTAAAGGTCTCACTGATACTAACTCATTGTAGATTTTCCTAAATTTCAATGGCTTAATAGACAAGAGAGTTTCAAGTTTGTGCTTTCACCAAAAAATGGTACATGTTGATTTGAGTAGTTTTGTTTTCTGCTGGTCAAGGATATAAAACACAAAACAGATCAAAATGGACTTCATTGGTTCCATTGCTCATGGAACAAATTATTCTGGTTTTGGGTTTTAACTCTTTCCATTTGATCAAAAATAAAAAAAATATAAAACATCGTTCCTAATGCCTTACATCACCTGTGTTCTTTACAGTGAGAACCTGAGACTTTCTCATCTAGAAAAGGCTGATTATTCTTCCATTTGCTTAATAACCTTAGCAAGTTTTATATGTCAAATCTTGTCTTCCTACATTTGTTTTCTTGGATGGATTATTGTAAATTTTTACTGTCTGTTTTTAAACAAAGGATGGAGGTTGCTAGTTGCTTGATGTCCATGCTTTTTGAAAAGGGGAACATAAAGATATTTTAGCTTTACTTTTAATTCTCTGAAATTGTAATTACTCTGATATGCAAGTCTCAGTCTGTATCAGATTTGCATCTCAGTTGCTGAAATGAAGGAATATTCTGAAGAAAAACAAAGCATGAGTGTGACTTTTTCTTCATGGGAATATGATGTAATTGTTGCAGATTTAGCTGATGCAGTTTGATACTGCCTCCCACTGTCTGCTCTGCCATCTGTCAGATGTGCGATGGCAGGACAGCACATACATATATGCTCCTTATCCCTGCCAGCTAACAGGTATTTTACAGCATTGTTTTAAACTGTGAGTTGAGGTATTAATGAGAAGTCACTGTGAAGAGGGAAACATGAAGTTCTGTTGTTCTTCTCCAAATCCCCCCCAAAACGGATGGAATGCATTCCTCTGCAAAGTAGCATCTTTAAACTGGGACAGCTTAATCTCTCAGAGCTTTTGAGTAATCTTCAAATTATCAGCAAGAAAGCTTCAATGCTATTTAAAAAAAAAAACAAAACAAAAAACCCCACAAACAAACCAAAAAACCCACACACAACAAAAAACCAAACCCAACCCAACCAAACATGCAGACTCCCCCCAAAAAACCCAGTAAAACCTGAGAAAAGAGTAAAAATATATATGGCACATGTGATTATTATCTGTGATGGAATTTGAACATAAAGCCTGAAATTGTGGCATAAAGAGTAGATTTGAAGTGTGGTATTGGAGTATACCTTGCATTCTGAGTAGCTACATTGTAAATAAACTCAAACTTGTAGTGTTTAGGGTTTTTTCCTTAAATTGAGTTGTGTTATACACTTGTTGAAAGCATAGGAACTTTGCAGCTGGTAAAGTATATAAAATATTCTTTTGCATCCTCAAATAAGATATTCAGTTCAGTGCAAGTTCCAATGGAGTAATCTTTTTCTTTTTTCTAACTGGTCCTGGAGATGCCCTGTACTGGCATGTTTGCTGAGCCAAGTGTTGGTTTTCTTGAAAAGGCTCTATAAGGGTTTTTGCTGCTCATAGTGATGTAGCCTTTTGCAAAAAAATTTCTCTTTCCTGGCAAATCAGCTTCCCTGCCCTGTTGTCTCTTACTTTACAAGACTTAGGAAATGTATTCTCAGATTTTCTCCAGAATACTTGCAAAAATACACCTCCAGTCTGTTACAGCAGTAGAATATCAATAACAATGCATAGGTTAACTCTTAGCAGTACTTGTATGTAATTAGAATGGAGTGTATGTGTGCCATCTGCTGAAGCTCCGTGCAGCCAGCTGCAGCTGATTTAATAAATCAGTTTTGTGCAGGATGTAGATCTCCCTTCAGTGTAGCTGCCACGCTCATTGTGAGCAAATGTCTACAAAATTTACTTCAAAATATCTTAGTGGTTTTTTATAGGAATGATCTGTGTATTTGAAAGCAGAATTTAGTGTTGTAGGAATAGACTTGAAGATAATTTCTTTATGGATCCTAATATACTCAGTTGTTATGAAGAGTTAGGACAGTACACCAATATGTTTTTGTTTTGGTAGTCTTCTCATGATTACTGCAATGTGTTCAAGCTGCTGAGAGGCTGAGGCATTTGTCTCACAGGATCATTTTGAAGTAGTGGAGGCAGTTTGGGACCATATACTAATTTTAATTGATCTTTATTGTTTATTGTGTACAAAAATAAATGTAGACTTCTTGGTACTGGTTTGATGATGAGTAAGCAACAAAACAGAACAAGAAAGTCTTTGAGTGCACGTATGTGGCTAAATAGATTGGATTTTTCTACTTGCTCAGCAGTTCGGTTGTCTCCTACCAATATCTGCCCTACCTAATACTCTGGATTACAGGTGGAACTGAGAAATTTGTCTCTTTTCAGTACTGATAGCCATAGTTGTCTTGCATACACAGATAAAAGCTTTTTCAGGTTTTCTTACTGGCAGGCACAGAAACCTCTTCCTTCCAACTTGCTCAGTGAAGTTAACTCCTCGGGGGGTGAGAACAACCATTTCAATCACTAGCTAGTTGTTCCTTTCTTGTCCATCTTTTAAGGTGGAGGATTTAGGATACTGCAGACCTTTTAAATCTTTGCACTATTCTAGGTAAGATTACTCTTGAGAATGTGTGCTAAATTTATCCCCAAAATCATGTAAGTTGGTGGGTTTTAGAAACAAATATGTTTTACTTTGCATTTTGATTATATATGCAGTGTATAAATTGATAGAAATGTGATTATTTCTGATTATATTTTTTATTTTATATGTTTTTATTTTATTTGTAAAAGTTCAGGCTACATGGATTTAGTGATGAGCTTGTTTTGCCTAGAATAGGACCTTGTAATTTTCTGTCCATATGACACGGAATGGATTTTTGTCTATTAGGGGCTTTGAGACTCTCTTCATGTTAAAGGGGTTTGAAGAGTACTACTTCAGCTCATACACATATGTGTGTCTGGACAAGCACTTAGAAACACAAAAATAATTTACCTGTGTATATGTCAACAACTTGAAAAGCAGTTCATCTTTCTAGTCTGCTCCACTTCCATGAGGATGCTAAACGGTTTTCAGGGGTTTGAGAATTCAGATGAAGTGAAAGATTAAAGGATTAGCATGTGCATTTCTCTTCCCTCAATGTCAGGTAGATGGATGTGGCTTAAGAGAAATACTGCTAAGAGGGGGAGGTTTTGAAGTGTTTGTTTGAGTGTGTACCCACAGTGTGAAACTGATAATATATTTTACAGAGAACAGCTGTGGGTTATTTTAGTTTTGCATCCCTGTTTGACTTGCACTTTTGCAGGTTGTTGCAAGGCCTTGTAAAGTGTATATATAAAAATTGCTTATGTAAACATTTTACATATATTTTCTTGGGCTTTTAAAATGTGTTAATATGTATAGAAGAGTAATATCCTGATCAAACTTGTCCTGACAGTAGGTTTGTGCTTTAAAGAATACTGCGTGGAAAAGTGGTCTCCAAGTTAAGAATCTTTAAAGAAGAGTGAACGTACCTCATTATTGTTTAAACTTACATAGCTTGTATTTTCACAAATATTAATTAAAATAGTTCATGCAAAGAATTTTCAGTCAAAATGGTCTTTGAAGTCTTTATTTAATCATTCACTTGTTTCAAAATTCGTAAAGGCACATGTGATTTCAGTTTGCAGTTAATATGTTTCGAACATTACCACCATCTTCCAATCCAACGGGAGCAGAATTTGATCCAGAGGAAGATGAACCAACCTTAGAAGCTGCATGGCCTCATCTACAGGTATTAAGGAAGACTAGGAAGTCACAGTCTTAACAAAATTTTGACATTAAAGTCATTGTTTACTGACTCAAAATTTATTAGTTTATGTGTTTATCTCAAGTTAATTACATTTCTCTGCAATATTTAAAATATTTCGTGAATTTAAACAGATATTTGAAAAAAATATCAGTATATTAGAGGTTAAAGGCTCGTTTCTTGTGGTACAGATGTAACTGCTTTGATTTTAAATGAGCTTCAGTGTGTCACCGTGAATGCTTTTATCTGACTCTGGCACAGCTCTAGCTTTCAGAAGTACTGTGACAAACAGAATTTTCAAAACATGTACTTCTGGGCATGATGAATATTAGATTACTGTATGGCATTTGAGTGAAATCTAGTGATGGAGCTCAGCAGACTTTCAAAGCAGTTTAAAGAACCTTAAGTTCTCGTACTTTGTCAGGAGAGCAAGAGCAGAGCTTTTCCTGTGTGGTATATAAATAAAAACATAGTGTGGTTCTGAACAGCTAATTAGTAATTTTGGTAACGTGCTATTTATAGAATGGTTTCTTGTTATAAAGACTAATATGATTTTTGTTGTGGTTTCTCTTTTTCAGCTTGTTTATGAATTTTTCTTAAGGTTTTTAGAATCTCCAGATTTCCAACCTAATATAGCTAAGAAATATATTGATCAGAAGTTTGTATTACAGGTGAGGTAAAAAAATAATTTTTAACTTTAAGCTCCAAATTCTTTTATAGTGCATTAGATTAAAGTGCATCTTTTATTTTCCCTGTTTGCAGCTTTTAGAGCTCTTTGACAGTGAAGATCCTCGTGAAAGAGATTTTCTTAAAACAACTCTTCACAGAATATACGGGAAATTCTTAGGCCTAAGAGCTTACATCCGGAAACAAATTAATAATATATTTTATAGGTATGTCAATATCTCTGTATTATGGTGCATGTGTCAGGTATACAACTGAAAATACTCCCAAGACACTGCTAGCATTTTTTTAATTCTTAGTAAGTTTATACTCAATATTGCTACTTCTAACAGTCATTAATACCAGCCTGGGAGTTTTAAATTGGGGTAGTCTTGCACATAGCATAAATTTGGCCACTGAAATTTGAGTTTGTATGTGATTCAGTAGGTGGTTTCGTATCTTCATCTGTGAAACACTTTTTTCTTATTGGGTAGTAGTAATTGTATTACAGTAGTGCCTTAATAAAATATAGTTCTTTGTAATGCAGAAATTGGGCTCAAATCAAATGACAGAGATCTGGAATTTACTTGAAGGAACACATTTACTGCCTTTTCTTTCCTCAGAACAGAGCTCTACCATTTAAGGCTCATGAAATACTTTAATTGCCATAGAATAAACTGTAGTATTATCCCTGATGCAGAAAGTGTAAAGATGAAAAATTAATCTAACTGTATTACTGAAGGTCTTTAGAAGTATGTTTTTACTGCCATTATATCAAGTGTGAATGCAAGATTACGATGCCTCTTTTTTTGTCTTTTAGTTTTGATATGCTTCTCTTCTACAAATAATTATGTGTTTGTTCCTCTTTCTGTCCTGCTTCCCTTTTTCTCTACCACTGTTTTCATCCCAGAATTTATGTATGATGCTTCCCCTTTAAGAAAATAGCAAAAAGCTGTCACATAATCAGTGCCATCTCATGAATGGCACCCAGCAGTACCAGCTGTAGAGGGAGCTTATCTTCCCTCTGACAAATAAGCCTTCACAAGAGATACAGAGGGGCTACTCTAAAGTAATTAGTAATCCTTTGCTGTCTTGCAGAAAACTGCTCTTGACCAGATGTGTCAAGAGCTAGTATGTCCTAAGGAAAAAGTACAGGTGTATCTTTCAAAGATGTAGACTTTTTTCCCCACAGATTTTATTAAATTAATTCCAAAATGCATATATTTGTAAAACATCTGAACCAGATGGTGCAACAGCATTGCAGCGTATTATAATGCACTTCTGAACAGTGTTTTTTGTTTGCCACTTGTACTTTTTACTTTCAGGGATAATGGCAGCAAAGTCTTCAAACACAGATAGCTCTGCTGCAAGGCTTTTGAAAGACTGAGAAATGACCTTTGCACTGACTTCACTTAGTCGTATAATATCTAGGAGCTAGAAGTTGAAACACTTTGCATCCAAATGTAAACTAGTGTTCCTGGATATGAGCACCAAGGAGCGAAACTTGTTTCAACTTCTGTCTGAATTAGTGGATTGAGCATGATAAACTCTTAAAGTATGTGTAGAATTCTTCAAAATATTTCCTTTGTTATACTTTTTCCTGCAAGTTGTCAGTTTATTACTGTGCTTACCTAAGAAATATATGGTCTTTGTCTTTTAATCACTGATGAGAATTGCATGAATTCTGTCCCAGGAGTGCATTAATTTTATTTTTTTTCTAATATAAAGTATATTTTTTAAAAATTAAACCTTTACATTCCTGTTAATTCAGTCCAAGATTTTCATATCATTGTCTTTAATTTAGTTGAAATTGTTGTCCTGAATTGTATGGAAAGGGTCTGTGAGGAGAAAAAACGATCACATCAAATATTCTGGATTAAAAAATAGCTGTTCGTATGTCAGTCTATTGACAAATTTTCAGTTAAAAAATATTTTCTAATGAGTAGAATTATTTTCTCATACATGTAAATTTTTATAACTATTTGCAAAATACCTGAAGTTGTGCATAGAACTTTCTCAGTAAATCTATAGGATGGAAATGTGATTGCCTGGTAAATTACAGTGCTCTATCAAAAGAAAATTCAGGAAGGTTTGACCTCCTGTGTTTATTACAGAGCCCTTTGTATGCACACAATCCTGTAATGCCAAAGAGCTTTTTAGGTCCATAAGTAGTAATGGTTTGATCACCTTGTGTTTACATGAGCTATAGAAAGTTGAGTCATGGCATTTGATTATGCCAGATGCTCTTGTGTTATTTTAATATTTAAAGCATTGTTTGCTGTGTTCAGTTTTGCATTATTAAAATGGCATAGAAAGTGAGTATTGGAAAAAGCTCAAGTGCATACTGCTCTCTTGAAGGTGGCAGAAAAGAGCAAGTGTGAAAGTTGAAAGCAGACTGATGTGCTATTGACTTGTGTTTCCACAAAGTTTCTTTTCCACTATATATTTCTGTTTTCTTTTTATTGAGTGTCTAAAACCTTGGAGGCCAAGGCTACCTGTAATGTTAGATGAGGATCTTGATGTTAGGTTTGTATCTCTCTTCAGCAGTAACTGAGTAAAACTTTTCATTTATTTAGGTTTATTTATGAAACAGAACATCACAATGGCATAGCAGAATTACTGGAAATACTGGGAAGGTAAGTTGTGAGTTTTGTTTAATTAAACTCGCTTGTTCTTCAAAGAAGACTTCTTTAATCCTCAGGTTGATTTTTATAGCTTCATATCATGTGTTAAAGCAGTAACAAAAAGCATAAGTTTTGTTAAGATTGCAGAAACATGGCAAAAACTTGAACTTTGTGGCAGCCTTTTGGGATGTTACAATTTTTTAAAATTTTTTTTTTTAAGTCTAATTTTATATCTTAGGATCCTTGTAATTAATATTAGTTGTTGTTATTGTTATTATTAACTACAAATAACATGTAATGAGATGAAATTTATTCAGAAAATCTTCTCATATCACTATATGCATAGCAGGTAAACAAAGCAAGCACAAATTGTGAGACTTCAGAAGCCTTCTTTTGTTAATCCCATTATTTTCCAAACTTCAGTGATGCCTCTGAAAGCCCTTGAAACTAAAATTTCACACCTTAAAGCTGATAGCCTAGTCAAAACTAGTGTGTTTTTTATCAACTGATTAATCCATGTGAAAGCTTTCAGGGTTTTTTTAATACATTAATATACTTTAAAACTTAATTAGGTTTACTTTACAGTGTTTCCAGATCTTTGCACGTAAAAATAACAGGCCAGTGAGAGCAGGTAGCTCAGGGTTGTGAAGCATCATCATCTAGCAGCTAGTTGAGGCTTCCAAGCTGTAATTGTTCTGTGTTGGTTATTCTTCCAGTCCATTAAGGAGTCTCACACAGCGTGTTACTGACATAGAGCTGCTTATGAATAACAGCTTTTAGTTGGGTTCCTAGGTTTTGACTTGTCAGAAGAGGAATTAAATTTCATGCTGAAGTACTGGATTTCATTCTTTTTCTTTGCAAAGTGCTATATAATACTGGACAAATAAGCACTTCTAGTAGGAACTACTAATGTAGTTACGTTTTTTCTGACCATCATCTCTTGACAGGATTGCAAAATTTCTTCACACTCAATTGAGGCCAAACTTGCCCTGAAATTCTCTTCCTCTTTGTGGTTAGCAACCTTTAAAACATCTTGGAGAAACTTTTTTTTTAGTTGTACGAAGTTAATGTGTATTCGTTGAGTATGTGGAAAATGTGGCAAGAAGGCCATAGAAATGTTAATATAGAAAGGGGGTTTTGATATGATGCACTGAGAGACTTCAGGAGGAATACTCTCATATCCTCAAAATAGTTGTGCAGTCATTACTAGTGAAAATTATATTAAGCATCTGTGGTTCTTCTAAGATGTTTGGCAGATTCCCTTTGCCCGGGTGCCTTCTTAGTCCTTGTTAGTAAAGAGAAAAGGATTAGAATTAATAAAATAGGAATCAGGATGTTTTAATTGCTATTAATGCTAGCAAAGTGAGTGAACACAAAACACTGTTCTAGTATCATGGGTTTTTTAGGTAAAGGTGCTATTGACCCAGTATTGAGCCATGTCTGCACTCGCCTGTAACTGGGATGTTATGTACTGAGATGCTTGGGTTATATGCTTGGGTCTTGAAGAAATAGTAATATTTTAGTAGAAGTCATGTTTTGACTTGTCTGCTCTCCTGGATTGATCTCTTTTACATCCAGTCTCTGGTTCATTCTTTAATTCCATGAAGAAGCTGGTAGAAATGTGTATTCAATGCTTTGATGATAGTGAATAGTTCATAGTGAAAGTTAGAATCTGAAGTGTAGGTTTAGTCATATATGTTGCTTGGAAGAAGAATGTGGGACCTGTGAAAGACTTGGGTTGAGGGATGGGCAGAAGTTGATTTGACTGTTCTATGAATTTGTCATCTTTAGAGAACTGGATCAAAAATTATTTAAATACACTCTGCTGCATGCTTAATTTGTGAATTTTTCTATTGTATCATGTTCTCCAGGAGACTGCAAAAAGGAAAAAAACAAACCCAAAGTGCTGAAAATGAGGATTTTGATATATCCTGTACAGTAGTGCAGATTTTGTGTAATTACTGATTTTTGTTTTTAAAATACTTTCCCTGGCAGCATAATTAATGGATTTGCCTTACCATTAAAAGAAGAGCACAAAATATTCCTTTTGAAGGTTTTGTTACCGTTGCACAAAGTGAAATCACTCAGTGTCTACCATCCACAGGTAAGCTTTGTTTGGTGCTTTTCACACTTTTGTTGAAGTAAGTTTGCCTAGAGAGGTCAGGGGACTTTAGTCGGTCTGACATGCATTCTGTTCTAAGCTCTAGCACTTCCCTGCTAACGGACCTTGGGGAAATTGTTTAATATAGGTACCTATAAAGCTTCACTTGGGAGGGAGGGTGGGAAATATGTGTCTGTATATAAATACCACTTTTAAAAGCACTGTAGTGTTTATAGATGAAATGCATGAAGTAGTTTGTTAATGTGAGTTTTTTGATATTTATACACACAGAGAATTTTTTATCTTGTTCTTCTCTGTATTGTTTATACATACAAAAATTGCAGAAAATGATGGGGTTTATGTATGTCACGTATAAATGTTTTTTGTAAACTACAGGGAGAATTTCAGCTGAATTCAGTTTCTTAAAACTGTTGATGTTCTGAAAGGAATTGGGCACTTACTAGCACATCATTATTCAATGCAATAGATCTTTTTAGAAGTACTCAGAAAAGGAAGGGGGTACCTAAGTTGTATTGTGCTTTTAAAACAGCTGTATCTTTTCTGTGCTGAGTTTAGTTCAAATCAGAATTCCTCGAGGAGAGGGAAATCATACAGTTTAGAGAAAACACAGTATTATTGTGGTATGCTGAAACTTTCTGTGACAGGTTGTTAAACAGCTTTGGTTTTTTAATTTGAAAGTTCAACGTTTTCTATATAAATTCAAGTACTCCAAGTTTCAAGTACCGTTTCTTCAAATAAAATTATCATCAACTTGTATTTTTAAGAACACCATTTGTATAATTACAATTCTCTAGCAATGAGAGGTGCTTATAAGCATTTGCTTTGGGTCTTGCCTACTGGGGCTCCCATCAGTTCCTGTTGAAGTAGTGGGCTAGAGTGGCTCCCATTTCAAAAGATTTTTCTTTTTTTTTTTTTTTTTTTTTTTCTAATTCTATGAACATAACCTGTTGGAGTGTGGCCTATCAGACCTTTCTTATAATCTCAACTAGCGCAGACATCTCTGACTGTCACCTGTTGATCTACCTACCTGAGTCGGATTGGTCTTTATTCCCCTTAATTCACAAATTAATTCTCCAAAACCTTCAGGTGATTTGCATTCCATTTACTGTCAGTAAAAAGAAGATAGTGACATAGGGATGCATGTCCTCTTACATGTCCTACTGAATGAAATGGGGGAGCACTTGAGGAACTGTTTATTTAAGTTCAGTAATGTTCTCCACTTATGCTAGTGATTTCAAAGTGTGTTCAGTTTCACAGTGAGTGCTAATAAAATTCTTTTTCTTTTACTGTAGCTGGCGTACTGTGTAGTTCAATTTTTAGAAAAGGACAGCACACTTACAGAACCAGTAAGTTTATCTTGCTATTATTATATATTTTGGTATATTAATATCCCTTTCATCTGTAGACTGTTTAAGGAGATTTGGGGACAAAGTATTATGTAAATTTTTTTATTAGGAAGAGTCAAATATTTAACCATTCTGATCTGTTAAATTCAGGTTTTTAACAGTTGTTTGGAAGGTCCAAAATGAATTAAAACAACATCAAGAGCATACCTCTTACACAGACCAGAGTTTATTCTGCTTATTTTCTTCTGACTGGATGTGAGATGGTTGTCCCAGAAGCAGTTTAGTCAGAAATTAGCTTGTGTGAACTATGCTCTGTTAAGAGACTGACATTATGATAGAACACAGGTTTCTGGCACTCAGAGCTACCTACTGATGCAAAGCTTTTGAGACAGATCCTGTTCAGGTCTACCAAGTTTGAGCCATAGACAAAACCAGTCTTTGGTCTGGGTGCACATAATTGCATAGATGAATACTTTTAATCGTCCTCGATGGTATATAGTGTTTTGCCTCATTACACCCAATATTCAGTAGGTGAGAATTAATATATTTAATCACTAAATAGCAATCTGTAAAACGATTGCTACTAGAGAAGTGCACATTGTTAATTATAACTATTTCCATTGTAAAATGGAAACTGTGAATCTTGAAATGACGTATTCAGCTGAGTAACGACTCTTCTACTTGGAGCTCATAATATTTGTTAAGATATCAAATCTCAGACATTTGTCATTCTTGTTATATGAGATCTTGAAATCTTAGCTTTCTTCCAGACATCAGCTAGGACATTGCATATTTCCTAGTAAAATCTGAACTAACACACATCCAAGTCTGTTTCCCTTTTTTATCCCAAATTAGTACGTGACTACAACATGCTCTGAAAACTTGGCACATGCATCACCAAAGTACAAAATTCCCCTTCATAAATCCTGGTCATTACAAAATTAAACACTTTGTTTCCCCTTACAGTGGTCATATGAGACTTTATGACATCTTATTTTAAAAATCTGCATAAATTTCCCAAGGCTTCATTGAGGACATAGTGTCTGCTTTCATGATTAAATAATACATGCATGAAAGATGCATGGATTTCTCACTGAGATGTCTTGTCAGTGGTGATATGAAATATTGCTTATTTCTATATTTCTAAATTTCTATATTTCTAAATATAGAAAGCTGGACTTCTCTAAAAATGTCCTCCATTTCAGAAAACAAAAAGAGACTGCTTTTTTTTCCTAATTGAAAGGAAAAAAATGTTATCTGAGAGAAAGGCTAATGATTATTGCAACTTTTATACTATATTAAAAGACATATCTAAACTTTATTTTTAAAGAGTTTTTTTCAAGAAGCCTTTACTTTTAGGGTTTTTCTTCTTCCAGTTCTACATCTAGGACTAGGCAGACATTGTCATATTTATGTTCTTTGTGTGGTCTTGTAATCTTTAACCACAAAACAAAAGCATTTATAATATATGTTCAAGGTTGTTTTAATTTCTTATCAAAAATATCTAAATTTAAGATTGAGTGCTATGCCAGTCGTTTTTAAGTATTTAACATGGTTTAAATTTCCTTTGAAGGAAAATGTCTTCCTATTCAAATATTGTTTGGCACCAAATTGGTACAGATGGAAAATAGTTTTTATAGTGGAAAAAAAAAATTAAAATCTTACACTTTGATTTTTTTACCAAAGTCGTTAGTTTTCATCTTTTCATAACAAAAACATTTATGTCTACTTGCATTTTCCTTAAAATCAGAAATTGCTAGAAGCACAAGAGTTGTTATTCCTTCAATCTAACTTGGTGTATTTTTCAAGATTATTGAATAAATTGTAGTGTAGTTGACAACACCACTAATAAATATAATGTTAAATATATTTAACTGCTAAACAAGTATCACTTTTCAGACTTAAATTCTTCTACTTACGTATTCAATAGATGAGTTTGTTTTTCAATTAGACTTCAGCAACAGATCATGGAATCATGGAATATTCAGAGTTGGAAGGGACCTCCAGAGATCATCTAGTCCAGCTCCCCTGCTTAAAAGCAAGATCCCCTAGAGCACATCACTCAGGACTGCATCCCGGCGTGTCTTGAAAATCTCCAGAGAAGGAGACTCCACAACCTCTCTGGGCAGCCTGTGCCAGTGCTCTGTCACCCTCACTGAAAAAAAAAGTTCTTTCTCATATTTAAATGGAACCTCCGATGTTCCAGCTTGTGTCTGTTACCCCTAGTCCTGTCACCAGGAACCACTGAAAAGAGTCTGGCTCCATCCTCCCTCAACCCACCCTTTAGGTATTTGTAAACATTAATTAAATCACCCCTCAGCCTTCTCTTCTCCAGGCTGAAGAGTCCCAGCTCTCTCAGCCTTTCCTCACAGGGGAGGTGCTCCAATCCCCCAGTCATCCTAGTTGCCCTCTGCTGGACTCTCTCCAGTAGGTCCCTGTCTCTCTTCAACTGGGGAGCCCAGAACTGGACGCAGTATTCCAGTTGTGGCCTCACCAGGGCAGAGTAGAGGGGGGGAATGACCTCCCTCGACCTACTGGCCACACACTGCCCTGTGCAGCCCAGGGTGGCATTGGCCTTCTTGGCGGCAAGGGCACACTGCTGGCTCATGGATAATTTACTGTCTACCAGGACTCCCAGATCCTTCTCCTCGGAACTGCTTTCCAGGAGGTCCCCCCCTAACTTGTACTGGTGCCTGGCATTCTTTTTCCCCGGGTGCAGCACCCTACACTTGCCCTTATTGAACCTCATGAGGTTCTTCTCTGCCCAGCTGTCCAGCCTGTCCAGGTCATGCTGGATGGCAGCACAGCCCTCTGGCGTGTCAGCCACCCCTCCCAGCTTGGTACCATCAGCGAACTTGCTGAGGATACACTCTGTCCCCTCATCCAGGTCATTGATGAATATATTGAACAAGACCGGGCTGAGTATTGACCCCTGGGGGACATCACTGGTTACAGGCCTCCAACTCGACTCTGCTCCATTGATCACAAACCTCTGTGATCTGTCACACAGCCAGCTCTCAATCCACCTCACCATCCCCTCATCTTACCTGCACTTCCTGAGTTTCCTAATGAGGATGTTATGGGAGACAGTGTCAAAAGCCTTGCTGAAGTCAAGGTAGATGCCATCTGCTGCTCTCCCCTCATCCAGCGAACCGGTTATAACATCATAGAGGGCTAGCAGATTGGTCAAGCATGATTTACCTTTGGTAAATCCATGTTGACCACTCCCAATAACTTTCTGTTCTTCAGTATGTTTGGAGATGACCTCCAGAACGAGTCGCTCCATCACCTTCCCAGGGACGGAGGTGAGGCTAACTGGCCTGTAGTTTCCTGGGTCTTCCTTTTTGCCCTTTTTGTAGACTGGAGTGATGTTGGCCTTCCTCCAGTCTTCAGGCACCTCTCCTGTTCTCCACGACTTTTCAAAGATGATGGAGAGTGGCCCAGCAATAATATCTGGAGCTCTCTCAGCACTTGCGGGTGCATCCCATCAGGGCCCATGGACTTAGGATGTCCAGTTTGGCCAAGTGGTCTCTAATGCAGTCTTCCTCTATTGAGGGAAAGTCTTTGTCTCTCTGGACCTTCCCTCTTGCCTCCACGGTTTGGGATTCATGAGAGACCACTTTAGTAGTGAAGACCAAGGCAAAGAAGGTATTCAGTACCTCTGCCTGTTCTGTGTCCTCCACCACCGGGTGCCCGCCTCATTCATCAGTGGGCCAACATTTTCCCTAGTCATCCTTTTTCTATTGAGGTACTGAAAGAACCTCTTCTTATTGTCCTTAACCATAGTGGCCAAGCTGAGTTCCACTTGAGCTTTGGCCCTTCTAATTTTCGCTCTGCACAGCTTCACTGCATTTTGGTACTCCTCGTAAGTTGCCAACCCCTTTTTGTTCCTGAGGTCCAGCCAAGGCTCTCTATTTAGCCAGGCTGGCCTTCTTCCCCACCGGGTCATCTTTTGGGACCTGGGGATGGCCTTCTCCTGAGCTTTTAAGAGCTACTCCTTGAAATATGCCCAGCCATCCTGGACACCTTTGACCTTCAGGACTGCCTCCCAAGGGACACTCTCAACCATGCTCCTAAGCAGTCCAAAGTCTGCCTTTCGGAAGTCCAGGGTGGCAGTTCTGTTGGCTCCCTGCCTTGTTTCTTCAAGAATTGTAAATTCTATCATTTCATGGTCACTCTGCCCAAGACAACCTCCAAACTTCACATCCCCCACAAGACCTTCTCTGTTAACAAGCAGCAGGTCCACTAGGGCACTGTCCCTAGTTGGCTCCCTTACCAGCTGTGTTAGGAAGTTGTCTTCCACACACTCTAGGAACCTCCAGGACTGATCTCTCTCTGCCATGTTTTATTTCCAGCAGACATCTGGGAGGTTGAAGTCCCCCACGAGAACAAGACTGAGCGATCGTGAGATCTCTGCCACTTGCTTATAGAATATTTCATCAGCCTCTCCGTCCTGGTTGGGGGGGGTCTATAACAGACTCCCACCAAGATGTCTGCTTTATTGGCCTTCCCCTTAAGTCTTACCTGTAAACACTCCACACTGTCAATCACATTTTTGAGTTCAAGGCATTCAATTTTGTCTCTAACATAGAGTGCCACCCCACCATGTATGGACGCTTTCTGAAGAGTTGTGAGCCAGCTGGCAGACGACTTTTGTGTCACCTTTTTATGAATCCTTTAGTTGTCTCCCTCCACCCCTCCCTTCCTCCCACCTATCTGAGTGTTCAAAGAAAGTTAACATTGTGATTATAGTAATAAAGTCAATTGAATAAAACTCCATGTTTAAGAGCAACATGCCTAGAGTATTTGGTCACCTGTCAATGTGGGTATGTCTTACGTGTATAACTCTGTTTTCTGAAGAAGTGTTTTTAGACCTATGAACAGTTATTTCTGCAACACTGAACCATATCTGATCACTGCTGTCATATGGGACAAGAAATCTGAGTTTTGTGTTCTGTTCGAAATATTAGACTTCTTAATGAAATATAATTTATTGCAAGGTAAAGTCAAATTATCATGAAAATTATGTTCATGTTGTCTCTACAGGTTGTAATGGCACTGCTGAAATACTGGCCAAAGACTCACAGTCCAAAAGAAGTCATGTTTTTAAATGAACTAGAAGAAATTTTAGATGTTATTGAACCATCTGAATTTGTAAAAGTTATGGAGCCTCTTTTCAGACAGCTAGCCAAATGTGTGTCCAGTCCACACTTTCAGGTCTGTACTTACTGACTGTACAATACTAGGAGGGTTTTTGTAAAGCAGACATGTTAATGGCAACTTACTATTATTCACTGTAATGAACTGTATTTCTTGGATAAAAAAACCCCAAGTCTTCAATTGTGTCGAATGTTAGGGATCCACATTAGCTTTATTGTTTCTTTTCAAGAGTGCAGTGTGTGCATTTGTACTGGGTGATTCACTTCAGTGTTATGCTTAACGTAAAAGCTTGCTGTTTTCAGAAGGACCTGAACCCTTTCAGTACATAAGTGTTTGCACTTTACTGCTTGTAATAGTATTTTACAAATACTCTTTCTTTGGGAAAACATTTCTTTGCTTGAATTTCTGAGTTCATATATTATAGCTTGAATGATGTCCCTATCAAGGAAAAAGCAATTTTTCCATCTCTTTCCATCAGCTCCGTGACTCCCATCTGCACCAGAAAAATCCAAATTGTAACTTTTCTTACCTTGCCCTTATATTTGCCAAAAGTTTCACTTATTTGCTCTTTAAGAGATTGTCTGAAGAAGTGTTCCTTTTTTTCCTGTTGTCTTAGGTTGCAGAGCGAGCATTATACTACTGGAATAATGAATATATTATGAGTTTAATTAGTGATAATGCAGCAAAGATTTTACCCATCATGTTTCCATCCTTGTACCGGAATTCAAAGACGCACTGGAACAAGTAAGAAACACTTGTACAAATAAAATTCTGCTACTTCACTTATGTCTAGTTTTAGGCTTAAAAGTGGTTCAGATCTTTGAGTTGCTAGTTTTAAGTGTGTGAGCTGTTTATTCTATGACATTAAAGCTGCTGGATAAGGAGGAGACTACTGTTCACAAAATTTTTAGGAAATATTAAGAATTGAGGAAGATAGTTTTTCCTTTTTTCATTATACAAGAAACGATGTTTCAGTGTATCTAATCCATTATGTATTTTTATTAACATGAAGCAAACTTGACATTAATCTGTAGTTCAGATACATCTAAAGACTAACTTTGATTTCTGATCTCTAACCTCTTTGCTGATTTGCATTTCTTCTGCATTCTACTGGAATATGTTACAGATCAGGTCATTTTTTTTGTCTCTTTTTTTTTCCTTTTTGTTTATTGTTTTCTCTTCTTTCTTCATTGACTCTTTTCAGTTTTTCCCACACATTAACATAGTACTTACACATGAAAACAGTCCTGGTCAGCTCCTTTCTGCAGCTGTTCCATTGTAAAGTGCCTCTTTGTTTGGGCTGTTGTGCAACTGCTGGGATGGTGAAAGTGTCCCAGCCTAGTGCTGGCCATGAATTGAGGACTGCTGATGGTCAGCCAAGAATGAGTAATCAATCTGCCACTAAACAGAGGAAAAGAAATGGAAGATCAAGTGATGTTAAAGTGATTGGTTGCTGTCACTGGATGTAAGCAGTAACAAATACTGTACTCGTTAATCAAATTTTGATTCAGTGATTCAATTAGACCTAGTAAATGTGGATTGCTTTCAGTTGTTTTTCTGGCTTTTGAGGCCAGGCATTCATTTTATTCTGAGCAGAAGTCCTGCTACCCAGTACAGCTGCACTCTTACTTGTAACTCACATGTAGGATACAAAGTAATCATTTAACTGATTGCTTTGGGATTTAATGATCAGCAGTAAATTACAGACTGGAACTGTAAATTACTCTGTAACACAGTGCTTCATAAAGCAGATTATTTTTGTTTAATTTTTCTTATGTCTTCCACTTCACTTTCCTAACACTTTTTCTAAAGAGTCCTGGCATAATTGTGTTGAAGTGAGTGCTGTTGCTGTGTGACAGTTTTCAAAATGAATGGTGTCTTTTCTAGGCTCCTTTTAATCAGTAACTTTTTTTTTCTGGAATTTGTCAGTTGCCAGTAAGTGACCTGTGTCAAGATCTTTAATGTCATCTTGCATTTTCTCTAACTCTAGTTTGATTAGTGCCAGATACTAAATTTCAAAACTAGCCCACTATTGATACATGTAATATTAAACACGAAAAGTGTAAGAAAACTTCATTCAAAGTTGGTAATTTTAGTACTTTTATTAGCCCTTTTGAGGGTAAACTGAAACTTCCACTAACTAGTTTTGTTTCCACTTATTCTGAAATGATGTAATTTTCCAGTTATGTAGGCTATTGGCTACTGTTGACCAGAAAAAATAGATTTCAAAGTTTAAAGTACTCTGAGTTTCAACCAGAAGTTTTACTTATAGGACAATACATGGCTTGATATACAATGCTCTGAAACTCTTCATGGAGATGAACCAAAAACTGTTCGATGACTGCACGCAGCAATTTAAAGCAGAAAAACTGAAGTAAGTTTTCATGTCAGTGTGTCTGTCTGTCCTTGAATAATTATTGTTCAGAGTGCTTTAGCTCTGAAAACTACCATGTCTTTCGTGGGAAGTTGCCCATTTGATTGCAGCACAGCAGTCTCAAAAACAACTTGGTGAAACTTGTTGTTATATACGAACTGTAAAATCTTCTTAAGAATAAGATGCTTCATGTAATCTTTGACCTAATACTGCTGGGGGTCATCATGTTCTTAAAAGTTAACTTTTTGAGAAGGACACTGCCCATCGTGAAGCCCAGTGTACGAGATCTGTTAAACACTTTAGTTTACATCCTGTGTTTATTTTAGCATCCTTTATTTATCCAATATTATTTTCTTTCATTTTGTCACTTGATTCTTCCCAAAACACTTTTCCAGTATTTTTCCTCATTGCATTGTGTGTGAGCACACATGCATGTTTTTCTAAAAACTACCTGAGATAATGTTGTCACTCTGTAATACAGGATGTTCATACATTATTTGCCAGAAGAATCCTGATGAGTTTAGTATATTCTTGCATAGGAATAGTGAACAGAGCAGGGGATTGGAAGCTAGAATTCTTCTGGTTTATGCCCCAAAATGCAGCTAACTTTTATGATTGAAAAGTCACTTACCTTCTGTTCCTCTATTTCTAGTTTTGTTAGACTTAATTGTTTTTAATATCTGGTGTAAAGCCTACTAAAGTGAGATCGAGAAGTCAACATGAATGGTTTGGCTCTCTTTTTAGGGGCTGGGGAGAGTAGTTAGAAAGTGGGTACTGAAAACACCTGGATTTTAATTTTATTTTTAATTTCAAAGTAAACAGGGATTCCTTCAAGTGGTGGTTCAAATTTGCACACCTGCTTCAAACCAATATACTGAAAGTAAAACAAATTCTTAACGTATATTGATTTATCCAAGTTTTCAAATTCCTTATTACAATTTATAGTCACATATTAGTTTAAGTTTCAATATAGAATTCAAACATTATAAAGTTAGAACACTAACATACTTCAACATAGATCAAGACTTTTTTTTAATTGTAACCCTTTTAACAATGTACAGTTATGAAAGATTAACTGGTGTCAGCGATTTTGTTGCTTTCATGAGAAAATACACATTTCTTCTACCTCCCTTTTAGTGTTGCTTTGAGATCATGGGGTTCTGATAAGATTCAAATTGTCCTGTCAACAGGAATTGATATTTTGGGCAATAAGCTGCAACAGGCGTAGCTCAATATTGAGTTTTTCTAGTGAATTTCTTCATGTTTAAGAAAGTGTGCAAATTCTGATGCAAGATTCACCAAGCTGCTTTTGCCATTTTTGCTTTTAAAATCTTTTTTTTTTTCCCAGAGAGAAGCTAAAATTGAAGGAACGGGAAGAAGCATGGGTTAAAATAGAAAATCTAGCCAAATCAAATCCCCAGGTATTTAGAAAAGATTAACATGTTCATGTTAAATACTTTAGTTTTGTTAAATATCAGTGAGGGAAACAGGTCTGAGTGATCATGGGGGAAAAAAAAAGCAATTTCACTAATTGTATTATGAAAGATATACAATAAAAGTACTTTTAAAATTTGTAACCTTTCTCTTGTGCAAGTAATTATTTTTTTTAAAAAAAGGTTTCTGAGAAGTATGATGTGAAGTACTTTTTCCTTTTCTTATAATAGGAGATTTACTGTATTGCGGTTTGAAAAATTATTGTGCAAAATTATGGAAAATATAGAGATGCCATAATTGGTTTCTCTTCAAAAGCTGTTTTGCAAACAATATATTACAAAAGAGATCTTTCTGCAAACTGTGAGTTATGACTGGTCAGTTTTCCTCTGTGTCAAATGGATTAAAATAATACTGTATGTTCTTGTCTGCTGCATTTGTTCTCATACTTGCATTGGGCTGGTCTGGTGAACCTGCACCTCGGGTTCTTATTAAAAGGAAAGCATCTTGTCAGGCATTACTTGATGTAACTGAAATTTTCCTAAAGAAACAAAAAGCTCCTTTAGACTATTCATTATATTTTGAAATTATGGGAGAAGGGGATGGTTGGGATTGTTGGTTGGGTTTTTTTTTCCCTCCCCTTGCTTTGCTTGGAGAATGCTGCTAGTTTTCCTTGATCTCAGTCATACTGATTGCTGCTATGGGCAAAAAAAACCCCAAACATTTAAATTACTTTGCAGCCAGAATTTTACTATACTGCAACAAGAAACTTACTGTACTGTATCTTTCCAACATCATCTAGCTGAGTTTAAAGTGGTGGAGGATGGAGTAATGGTAGTCTATAAACAGAAGTGGGACACTTTATGATCTCAGTGTTATTTTTAAAACAGAAACTATGAGGTCATCTTTTTTTCTAAGAAGGAGGAATTTCATAGATTTTTTTTTTTTTGTCTTGTAGGATTTCTCAGGGAACAATTGCTACACTGCTCAAATAGTCTGTTAAAATGAAACAATATGTCAGTTGACAGCAGATCCATTAAATTAATCAGAAAAGAACCATTCATATGAAAGCAGCAATTGACTTTGTGACAAAACTTTCTTTTAATCAGATAGGTCATACAAAAGCTGTGCTTGAAGAGCACTTGCTATACATGGTCATTTGCTATCACAAATGATGAACTGTTGTATGTCTGGCTAAATAAGGGGATTGACTTGTAAAGTTTAGAGTTCTACAGTGTAAATTTCCTTTTCTTCGCAAGTAATTTTTTTGTAACTGTGCATTTTCTGAAACTGGTTAACACAACCTGTATACAGTATGTTCTGTGTAGTACGCTTCAAGAGAGCTAATAATTGGAAGCAATTTAAAATAAAAATTACTAATTTGAACACTGAGTGCTCCACTGAGTTGATATAAGGATATAAATGCTTTTAGCAGTCTGTATAATGGATTTTTAAGGTGTGGTGGTTTTTTTCTCTGGAATTTCTATTAACTTTTTAATTTGTCTAATTACTGACAATTCTTGTTGTTCAGAGCTCTTCCTGACTCTGCATGACACAAGAATACATTTTAAGATTTTAGATCATATAATTATATTACTTAAATCCGTGTTGTCAATTTTTTTTCTATTTTCTCTCATCTGCATTAAGTTATTGGTGCACACAGATATAAAATAATGATGAGAAAAATGCATGAAAAAGTATGTATGTTTGTAAATGAGTTTTAATTTCAAGACCACATACACCTGAATTAAAATAGAATTTAAAATATTGAGATTGCTGTACAGTAAGTTTTGGATACTATACAAATGTTTTTAAAAGATTTTTTTTTTTTAATTCCTAAAATATTTTATGACTGTTTTACTCTCTCAAGACATAAAAGTTTAATTTTTTGTACTGAAATTATTTGAAATGTATATTAACCATATTTGGCCTTTTAATGGTGTGTTGTCTCTTCCAACACAAAATGGCACCAGAAAGTAAAATCACTGTGTTTGGGTTGCTACACTGTTCACAAATCACTAGACAATGTATTAACAAGGTTTCAGGTAAATGATTGCCAAAGTAGGCATTCAATACTGGCAAAATCTGAATATTTATAAAATTCAGTCTCAGATAATCAAAGTATATTACGTGTTCTGACTGTGTTTGTCAACAAGACATTTGTGCCAAGTGAACATCTTGGAGTTCCATTTTAAAATTTATTGCTTGGTGCCTGTAAGCATAAGATATTGAAGCTAATCTCAGATAACTAATCATGTCATTCATATGCTCAAATACACTCTTTAGTATTTAGGTATTAATACTAAGAATGATTATTTTAACACTTTGCGTTTTATTAGTATCCAACATATAGTGACACGAGTTCGCTGAACAGTCCTGTTGCAATGGAAACAGATGGGCCTTTAATTGAAGATTTGCAGATGCTGAAAAAGACAGTGAAAGAGGAGGCTTGTCAGGTAAAGCCATGTGAAGATAAAGTACTCTAAATTATTAGTTACTTTTTTTTTAAAGCAACTGTTATAGACATTAACTTGGGTTATGTTTTTGGCCCTGTAGCCATTTATCCTAGAGGAATAAACTTGATTAGAGCGGCTGCTTTTTAAGTGATACTGTAGCAGCCAGGAATACAGTGTTATATTTCTAATGTCTGTCAATCTGCTGTATAACCTCTTTTGACATTTCTTCTACAGAAACTCTTGTTTGCACTTAGAAATAGCTTTTGTGTCGTGAAGGGGACAACAGTAATGCTTTAAGTATTGATAAAAATACGACTAAAATCTACCATATCATGTTTTCTTCTCTATATAACAGTTTTGTTTTTTCCTAAGGAAAACTTGTATAAAATATAGTCAGATTCTAGTGATGACACTTTTGTTTGTTTGTTATTCAGAGCCTGCTTAGTGGCTAAAGCTACTGTGTTTTGAAAAAATGTGTGAAGTGTGCATTTATCTTGCCCACTCATGGGTCTTCTTCCTCAGTCCACCATCTGTCATGTTCCATTACCTACTATGGAGCAAGAATTCTTAAGGTCATTCCAGTCTTCTTGTCTTTAACTAATGCTTAGTGATATTCAGGTATTTTTAATTTAATTTCAGTTAAGTGGAACTAGAATCCTGACATTCAAACTAGAGACTTAAACTTGGAGCTGATGGAAAATTCCTGCAAGATTATATTTTATTTATTATTTGTACTATAACATTTTGAATGAAGGTTGAAATCAAAAGGAGTGCTGGAATGCCTCCCAAGACATGCTCAGTGATTGCTGTTTTTAAAACACTTATCTCTGGAGTGGATCACCATGCATTACATGTAAATCTTGGTGGCTGAATTACTTGCCTATCCAGAACAATGAATGAGGGTAGCAGTCCCCTGAACGGGAATGCTGGTTAGAGCTAGTCAGTGAGGAGCAGCACTGGGCTTAAAGTTTCTAAACCTCTGCCTTTCTTCAAACCTTGGATAGCTTAGCCAGGCTCACGTGGTGGGGAGAGGGCCCTCCTTTCACTGGCTCCAGAGCCTAGAACCAGTTCTAGTGGGCAGGGGTACATATAAGATTACTGGGGGGGGGGGGGGGGGGGGGGGGGGGGGGGGGGGGAAACACAGACAAAAAACCCCAAACACAACAACAACAAAAAACCAAGAGTACTGCTTAATCTTATAGTTGTTGATACTAGTGTCTATCTTTTTATATGCTATTTCCTAGCATATATCCATTTTCTAAAGATTTTTGAGACCTTGGTTCAATTTCCATCCTGGCCAGAGGGAATTAAAACTTATACTTCCTAACTCTGAGTGCAAAAACATTAGTTGTAGAAGAAAAGCAGCCAAGCTATGACTATATAGTAGTAGTTGGGACAAGCAGTTGAGAACAAAGTGTTCCCACTCTCAGCTGCTGGAAGTGTTTGGGGATTTGGGCCAGTATTATACGATATGAAATGTGCAAACAGTAATGGCAGCCCAAACTAAAACCAAGGACTCTACCTAGGTCTTACTTTCTTTTCTACAAAGAATTCGACTTCAAGAGCTATAATGTTGGGGCTATATATACAGCTTCATTGGTAGCATTCCAGCTGGAAAACAAGTGCATTGCATTCCTATGGATGAGCTTGATTTCCCCTTCCTTCCCGTCCTCCCGCCCCGGCCCTGATTGTTGGAAGAGGTGGGGATTAAAAATGTGACACTAATGGAAAAGAAACAAATTGTAAACTAAATAAAATTCTGAAACTTGGGTTGGAACTGTTCAAGCATTCTTTAGCCGTCTCTCTGTGTTCTTCCCTGCTTTTCCTTGCTCAAAGTGTGCAAGAAGTAAATGAGATAATGAGGAGTTAAGCCTGTTTTTCAAAGATAAAGATCCTATTGTAACAGAGCTAATAGAACAGTTTGAAACAGGAATAATTTTTGTTAGAAAAACGTATAGAAATCTGTGAGAAGTATAAAGCTTGCAAGAGGATTGGTTAGTGTGGGTCACCAGGCATGAAAAGGACTAAGGATTAGGGCATTGCAGAAAGCAAGCTAAGTAGCATTCTTGCATCAGTCTTTGAGATAATGCTGGAAAGACAGTTATGTATCCCTTGCTAAGTACCATCAGAAACTGATGGTAAAACAAGAGGTATTACAGTTATCAGTTAAAAAAAAACCAACAAAGGCAAGTTGAAAGGACGGTTTAGTTTATTTTTTAAATAAAACTTCAGAAGTGAGGAACTGTGTAAAGATCCCTACAGTTTCAGTGAAAGTAAGGTTTATACCAGAGGTTAGCAGTGTAGCAGAATGTCCACACTGGAGAGGTGATGGAATGACTGAGAAAAGTAGACCAGGAATTTTTTTTCTGTACCTGACTGTGTGAGTGGTTTTAGTGCATGCTCTTTGGTACAATAAAATTTGACCACCGTGACTTACTAACTTTTTGAACATGCTAGTAAATCAATGGCTAAGTAAAAGCCGACAAGTTTTTATGAGGACTTTTTTACGGAAGGACATGAATAAACATCCTTGATCTAACAAGCAAATTAGGGTAAGACAGATGTGGGAACTAAGTAAAGACACCATTGTATCATTTAAAGGTACTATGACAGGAATACAGTCTGATTTTGAGAGAGCATCAGTAAAATAATACAGCAGAACCTTAAATTTTCAGATATGAGTAGTGCAAGTCATCAGAAAAAACCTTAAAATCCTTTATCTTGCATATAGAGACGTACAAAATGAAAAATAAGTGAGAAGATAGGTGATAATTTTATTTTTTAAAATGTTATCAAGTAATAATTGTGGTAGTAATGTCATGATTGTTAGTAGCTTACAATTTGTTAGTTGTTTCTAATTTTTCCTCTTAGCAAAAAAATGGTTTCAAGACTTGAAACTGGCTAATTGGTGGGGTAAAGAGGAGAAAATATGAACTTTTTCCCATATATTATTTTTTCTCTTATAAGTGAACATACTGATGTGCAAGAAATATTTCTAAATATTTGTTTGGTAATTAATATTTTTGACCAATTTTTTTCTATTTTTATTTCAGGCACAGAAAGATCAGAAAAAAGATCGTCCTCTTGTGCGACGCAAGTCAGAACTGCCTCAGGATATCTATACCATGAAAGCCTTGGAATCACATTGCAGAGCTGATGAATTAATATCACATGATGGGCATTAAACTGTAACAGTGAAACATTATTTTGGTGGAAACGTTTTTTTCTGGACTCAGTTCTACAGTAGAACTTACTTTTTTGTGCCATACCAATCAGTTACACACAAAGTCAAAGCTTTCTTCAGCCCAATTCTGTAGGCAATAACTTACAGTATGCAGCTCAAGATTAGTAGTTCAAACAATGGTAAATTACCCAATTCCATATGCAGAATATTGGGTTGACTATAATCAAGTGGACACAGTTTCCTGGAGGTGTTATCATAGTACCAGCTAGCTGATAACATGCAGTTTTTATAGTCATATTTGAGAAAAGCATTCTATAAACTCTTTCTGTCTAAATAACTGAATGACCAATAATTGGTACTAATGATAAATGTGTGTTTTCAAAAGTAAAATTACTTCCAAGTTAAGTATTGAACTTTTTCTACGATTTCTCAACTTTACAGTTGTTTCCACATTATTGCTGTCTTGTAATATACCAGCAGTTTTGAAAATACACAGTTATTCTTTCATATTATGAAACATGACTTATAAACTGGTAACTTTCATGACAATCCTCAGTCATCATTCCTTTCTAAGAATTCTGTAAATTTATTTCTCCTTTACTTAGGATAAAGATATATATCTATATATATACCATGTCCTAATACTTTATGTATATTTAAAGCCATATTTTCCAGTCTTTAGTGTATAATACGGCACCAGTATTCCGGATAAGAACTGGTAGAAGATTTTTTCCTAAAATGAAAATTTGTTTACTATGACTGGGAATAGAATGAATATAAAATTTCATTTTAAGTTTTTTTTTCAAGTCAATAAAACTCTTTCACTATTTTCTCCCTTATCTGAGCTTTTAATACTCAGCATTTTTCTTGGGCTCTAGGAGTTCAATATTCTGTGGCAGATATTATACGTGATTTCTGTTACATCAGTTTTTATCTGAAAGTTGAACATAACCATTCGGGGAAACACAATATCACAAGCTTATTAAAATAAGAAAAAGAAGAGACCCTTGAATTCCATTCTGCTTCTTTTTAAATGAGTCTAAGAGCTGAGGAGATAGTGACCATAATTTTACCGTGAAAATATTTTTTTGTTGTTGTTGTAAAGAGCACATGTGCTGCAAATACACCTCACAAGTGAACTGAAAATGCATCTGAGTTGCTGATGATCTTCAAATGCTGCTATATATTCCACGAGATTACTTGCATGTAATGAGCTTTTTGTTGTAGATGGAAAAGCACGGGAGGAAAATCTCTTTAAAAATATAGTGCTTTGTCTTCAATATTTGATTTCTCTCAGGGTGGCCAGTATTTTGACTTACTTATCCTGCTTACAAGCTGTTTGAAATGTGTTCTGCTATTCTAAATGGGTGATTAGTTTCCTTTGTCTCTGGCAGTAACATGATATAACTTAATGTTTAATGTCTTGATTCATAAAGAGATAAAAACGTGGCTTCTTTAAAAATAGTTTTGTTTTACTTTTTAAGGAAGTATAACGTCTCCTGCATCCATTAAAAAAAAATACGGAAAGCAGACATTCATAGTGACCCTGTGCAGATGTAGTGCCTGCTGTTTGTTGGTTGCATTTAACGTTCAATTTCCAATATTTGTTATGTTGTCTATTGGAAGAAAATTGTGGGTGGTAAATATTGGCTTACAACAACTAAATTTAAAGACCAGCCCAACCTTTAAGTGGAATGTCCACTGTGTCTGAAACCATTTCCTGTAAAACTTGAAAAAGAATATGCTTTACCATTAGGATAAACTATATTAAAACAGTTTAAAGATGCCTTCTCCTTTTGAGGGAAAAAGGGTGCTTTTTTAATTGTGTAAAGCAACGTCTATGTATTTTGATATACCATTGTTTGAACTTCCATCTTTAGCTGGTAGATTATCAGTTACCTTTGATTTTGGGTGTTCAGTATGTTTGTGCAAGAGGTTGCTGAAAGGAATTATTCTTATGTTACCCAAGGAAAAAAAAAACAAACAAACAGTATATCAGTGTTTGATTGTGTGATGCTCAACGTATAAGAACATCTTTCACTGTCTAGATTTTATTTCTGTACTTTATTGAAGATAAACACTCACCAAAAAGGGAAATACTACGATATTTTTAAAGACTTAAAGCTCACCATAAATTCATATTTGAAGTTTTGGGCCACTGAACATTTGCTTAGGCAATATTTCACAGAATCACTGAATGTTAGGGATTGAAAGGGACCTCAAAAGATCATCTAGTCCAATCCCCCTGCCAGAGCAGGAACACCTAGGTCAGGTCACACAGGAACATGTCCAGGCGGGTTTTGAATGTCTCCAGAGAAGGAGACTCCACAACCTCTCTGGGCAGCCTGTTCCAGTGCTCTGTTACCCTCACTGTGAAGAAGTTCTTCCTCACATTTATGTGGAACCTCCTATGTTCCAGCTTGTACCCGTTGCCCCTTGTCCTATCATTGGATGTCACTGAGAAGAGCCTGGCTCCATCCTCATGACACTCACCCTTGACATATTTATAAACATTAATGAGGTCACCCCTCAGTCTCCTCTTCTCCAAGCTAAAGAGACCCAGCTCCCTCAGCTTTTCCTCAGAAGGGAGATGTTCCACTCCCTTCATCATCTTTGTGGCTCTGCACTGGACTCTCTCAAGTAGTTCCCTGTCCTTCTTGAACTGGGGGGCCTGGACACAATACTCCAGATGCGGCCTCACCAGGGCAGAGTAGAGGGGGAGGAGAACCTCTCTCGACCCACTAACCACACCCCTTCTAATACACCCCAGGATGCCATTGGCCTTCTTGGCCACAAGGGCACATTGCTGGCTCATGGTCATCCTGCTGTCCACCAGGACCCCCAGGTCCCTTTCCCCTACACTGCTCTCCAGCAGCTCAGCCCCCAACCTGTACTGGTACATGGGGTTGTTCTTCCCCAGATGCAAAACTCTACACTTGCCCTTGTTGAATTTCATTAAGTTTCTCCCCGCCCAACTCTCCAGCCTATCAAGGTCTCGTTGAATGGCAGCACAATCCTCTGGTGTGTCAGCCACTCCTCCTAGTTTGGTGTCATCAGCAAACTTGCTGAGGATACATTCTGTATCCTCATCCAGGTCGTTGATGAAGATATTGAACAACACTGGTCCCAGTACTGACCCCTGAGGGACTCCACTAGTCACAGGCCTCCAACTAGACTCCGTCCCATTGACCACAACTCTCTGGCTTCTTTCCTTCAGCCAGTTCACAATCCACCTCACTACCTGATCACCAAACCCATACTTTATCAGCTTATCTACAAGGATGCTGTGGGAGACAGTGTCAAATGCTTTACTGAAATCAAGATAAACCACATCTACCGCTCTACCATCATCTATCCACCTAGATTTCTATAGAAATTTCTAGAAATTATTTATCTAGAAATTTATTCTATCCACATAGATTTCAAAATCTATCACCACTAATGGTTTAGCATGTTTATTATCAATATTTATATACTTCTTATAATCCTGTACTAAACCATTCTAAAACTAATACACGCAAAATGAAAAATTAAAGTAGAATTTTGGTGACTGTTGTTCTTCATAAAGTTCTGTGTCTGACACCTTCCCCTGTTTTCCAAAATTACACCTGTACATCAGGAATGTCAAAAGTAATATTACAAGTGTCTTTTTAGTGTGGCTTTAGTATGGCTTCATTTTAATATTGTACATACATTGTACCTTGTTTTATGGTAATAAGTAATAAAAATGTAGACTTCGTATTTTGTACAGAATCGTCCTATGTACAGAATAAAAAGTTCCTAGAAACAGCAAAAATAGGTAAGTGGCACAATTATTTTTCATTAGACAATATCTGTAACATTATGCGTTAGTGGAATGTTAAGTTCAAATGTACCTACATATTTTTTAACATTTTGTAAGTCGATTTTTTTTTTTGTTTTGTTTTGTTCTGGCATTGTTTCTCAAGAACTTCATACGCCTGCCATTTAATATGCTTTTATCTAATTTTAAAACTTTAAAAAAAAAAAAAAAAGGTGTATTATATGGACAAATAAAGAACATGTGAATTTTACTTGTTCATCATGAAACTAAACTTAGCACAGGGCGTTTGGGATTGTGTTCAGATTATCATTGTTTGCAGAACCTGCTGTACAAATTAAAATTTCATAAATTTTGCAAAACAAAAAATATGGAAAGGCCATTAATGGAAAAATGGGAATAATGGATACTTAGTAGAAAAAGCAGACCTAACTTTGAGAATAACTATCAGTACTGAAAGGAATTTGATAAATCTCTAGTCTATAAATACGAAAGGTGCACCTTTCATCCTGTAGTATTTTCCCCTGTAACACTTCTGCATTGACAGGCTTCAAGCGAAGTGGCCATAAAATCAGGGATTGCAGTGTGGTAGGTGATATGTGGTCAGATGGCAAGGATACAGGAGAAACCGTAAGTCTGCAGTAGGAATGGTCTTCCCTCTGGAATCCATAAAAGTCTTCAAAAGAACTAAGGAAATTACATAAAGCTGACTTTTAGTAAGTGGTGGGTTTTGGGGAGGTGAGGGGGAAGCCTAAGCCTGGGATCAAAATCTGACTTGAGTTATCAATGTAAGATTTGAGTTATAAGTGAAGCCTTTGTGTACTGAAAGAAATTGAGTTTTCTGCAGGAGCTCAGAAGTCAACTCATCACATGCACTCCCAAGCTTAATCATGAATCGAAAACTAGATACTGAAACAACTGAGGATTCATTCAGTTTACAAAATTGGGGTCAAATACCTCTCAAAATACAGTGTTTTAAAATACTTACTGTAGTGACATTTTTTTCCTATATAAATACGTTATTGAGTTGCAAGCATGTTTAGGAAGTGAACTTTAATCCTTTCTAAGGGAATTACGTTCACAGGCTTTGACCAGTAATCTTTTTTTGGCACTTCTTGCTTGGTTTGGCTTTTTAGAAAGCAGAAAGGAAGGTGCTGGTGTCACACAAGTATACCTGTGTTTGGAGGCTTGCTGATTTCCTTTATGGAAACTTTTAGTACCTTACAAATGTACGTAGAGGAGATTACTATGATTCTAGGTTATCCTGAGTATTGTTCTGGATGCTGTTATGGACCATCCACCAAAAAGTGGAGCACTTCTGCTCCTTGGGTCTTGTCCTTACTGTGCATAATGGTTGTAGAGGCTATACTGCATATAGCTAATTAACGCCATTCTAATTACCATATCACTGTCTCCCTCGATTATAGTTCCTTTTATATGATGAGACTTGGCTTGAGCTGTCTTTACCTTATGTAAGAGAACTTTGAGGTAGTTAAAAACTTTATATGAAAAATTACCCAGGGGACAATTTACTGTGGAGCTAAAGAAGATAATACATTATTCCTTCCTCTGATAATTGGAGAGCAGCATGACTGCAGCTTCTCTGAACCCAGCCCTGTTGGGACTGCGCTCATTCTTGCACAAGTGGAGAACTGCACACACAAAATGTGAAGTTTGATAAGCATCAGCCCTGTGATGTTGAAGGGAGAGGGCTTCCACTGTTCTGCTACCAGAGGGAGGGGGTATTCATATAATCTGCCTCAAGCTATTTTAGGCATTTTTGTGATCCAGAAAACCACACTAAGACGGTTTGTGCTAGCATGAAGGCCTTGTCATAGTAATTCTTCTAGTAGTCTGGCTGTAGAATTAGAGATGCAATAGGATTAGAGATGGAAAAGCAAGTGATTTGCACTGATTGTTGCTTGTTTGGGTTTTCTGCTTCGTTTTTGGTCTTAAATACTACCAAATTATTACTAAATACAAGAAAAGGACTTTTTTTTTTTTTTTTTTTGCCAAACTTGTTTCTTTTATAGTTTATGCAAAAGGTTTTCTTTTGACGTATGTTGTGTGGCATTTGCCAGAAGCAAATCTTGTCTGTCTTGACAAGTCCTAGTTCTCATTCTGATTCTCTGAAATACTTAGTTAAATTATAGGGGAAATGTGTCATATTGGCAATCTTGCTTTCTGGATGTCTGATTTCAATAGCTTCTCACTGTGAGAAAGGCCAGGTCCTTTGTGTATCCAAGAAAAGGACATTCAGAGTTAACTAGAGGTAGATCAAGGCAAACTATTTTTCATGCTGACTGAGCAAGCTGGAGACTTTTCATAGGCTTTAGCTGAACATGAGAACTTGTGCAAAAAGCTAGTTTATCTTCTCTTTGCTTTGATTTCCTTTAACTTAATTTACAACATATTCTTCCTGCCCCCGCTAGCACAGTAGATAAAGCTGAAGTGATTAAAGGAATACGAAGTGTTACCTACATTGGCTTTTAGTATCTAGGTTGCCTGAGAGTATTGTTAACATCTTTTAACGGATGTCCTGAAGGCCAGGATGTTAATTTAACCTGTGTGTTTTGGATGCTTGGCTGGTACTGACAGTATGTGTATGTAAGAAGCAGATAATTCTCCCCCCATGGGCACAGTCAGGCAGTGCCAGATATGAGGTAGCCTTGGTGGAATTCAGACAGACTAGCAAAGATAGTACTTTTTTTCCTACCAAACGTAATCCTAAAACATAACCTGTATGTAGAAGAATGATAAGATGTGAGCAAATTAGTGTACTCACCTATTTCTATCTTCCAAAGTCTATCTCAGTAACTGTGTTCTGTAAATAGATTATCCAGATGAGTATCTACCACTATTTTTCTTCATCAAAAATAAAATTTACTTTTCTAATAAGAAGGTTGGAGGGTGGGAATTGGAGGTCACTGAAAACTCAAAACTATTGGTCAGGTACTTGTGGTTAGAAACTTCATTGCTAAGCAGCTCATTCCAGACAAGGTCTGAGATTTCTATTACTTAACAAATCAGTGTTTTTTCAAAGTTAAACTGGACTCCTAAGCCCCTTGGGAACCTACTTGAGCACAGGCCTGCTTTTTTCCCCATGGAAACAGGAGCTGAGGTCTGTGGCTGGGCTGGATTCCTGGCTGGACATACAGGCTTTAGTGCTGCGTTTCCCTCGTGCAGTGGCTCACGGGCCAGGACTGCCCTTGCCGGGCAGGCAGGCTCTCCTGCCCCAGCCGCTTTATTCCTTGGGCAGGACATCTGAACGCACCCTGGGCCTGCGGCTCTCTGCATGTGCCTGTGTACCCACCTGAGGGAACACACGTGCGCTGCAAAGGCAGGTTTGGGCGGTTCGTGTGCTTGTTTTTCTTTTTTGGGTGAAATCCCCTCAATCCCCTTCTCCACTCCATATCAAAGGAAACGTTGCTGCCCTCTCCCAGGCCCACTCAAACACCACCCAGGGCAGGGCGACGACCACTTCGGGCGGCAGGAGGAGCAGCACGGCCCTCCCGGTGCCCCGCCCGCAGCCCGCCGGGAGCTGGGCAGGGCCTGGCCGCGCAGGGGGGCGTGGCGCTGCCTCTCCCAGCCTGCCCGCGCTGGGGCGGGGCCTGCAGCGGGGCGGGGCCTGCAGCGGGGCGGGGCCTGCAGCGGGGCAGGCGGTCCAGTGCCGGGGCGGCGGCGGAGCGGGCGGAGCGCTGCGCCTGCCGGCATCCCTGCCTCGCTATGTCCGACTCCGGCGGCGGTGGGGGCGGCGGCCCCGGCGGCGAGGAAGGCGGCATGGAGGTGTCTGGCTCGGCGGTGCAGAATGTGGCCGACGTGTCGGTGCTGCAGAAGCATCTGCGCAAGCTGGTGCCGCTGCTGCTGGAGGATGGCGGCGAAGCCCCGGCGGTGCTGGAGGCGGCGCTGGAGGAGAAGGGCGCCGTGGAGCATATGCGCAAGTTCCTGTCCGACCCGCAGGTGCACACGGTGCTGGTGGAGCGCTCCACCCTCAAAGGTAAGGCGAGAGCCGGCCGGCCGCCGCGCTCCCAAAATGGCGGCGGCGTTCCCCGCTGTCCGCCGGCCGCCGCCCTGCCGCGGGTGGGAGGGGCGCCGCGAGCCCCCACCCCGCCTCACGCACGGCTCCGGGCGGAGGGGCGCCGGGCTGCTGTACTGCGGGTGCCGGGAGGCGCGGGGCTCGGTGCCGGGCGGGTTGTGCGGGTGCGGGGCCGGGGCGCAGTGCGCGGCAGTCTGTTCTGCGGGGAAAGCGCTTCGGCAGTGGCGTGCGGGCCCGTCCCGCTGCGGCCTCCGCCCTGCTCGGCGGGGCAGAGAGCCGGTCTGAAACGGAACAAAAAACACCCAAACGCGGGAGAAAAGAGCAAAAAACCCCCCCTGAACCAGGCTGTAGAAAGCATTACTCCCTGGCCAGTGCGCGGCGCTCCCAAGTGCATAAATTACGGTGCGGACCTCGCAGTGCCTTTGTTCAGCTGCAGGGCCTGCAGGCCGGGCCGGTCGGGAACGGCTCCCAGAAACACCATCGAATGCTGCGTTAAATACTACAGCTGACACTGACTTATCTGTGTTATGTACGTGCTGCTGTTACTGACCTTACTTATTCTAAAAATGTCTTTTTATTGCCGGCGGATCTGTTGCTAAATAGACAGCTCCTGTCACAGGATCCAGCCGCTGGGCTGCGTTAGTAACACAGCCGTACGCTGTTAAACAACACCTGCAGACTGTGGATGGCTACATGCCTGCCAGTCTGAGCTTGTAAACTCGTTAATATTAAACTTCTGGCTCTCTGCTGCTGGTGTGCTGTTGGCTCAGCCCCTGTAGGTGTCTGTCTGTCAGTGCCATACTTGGCACTGCGGTGTTTAACACAGCCGCAGTGGAACATACTGGACATACGCCCTGCGGTTGCAGCACACTGAGGGAAACACAAAGAAGGTTCTTCCCCCTGTGTGTTCCCCGTGAACTTAAGATGTTGCTTAAAATATCCTGTCTTTGTTCATCTTATGTGTATTTCTGCTGATTGTCCTCCTTCCCCTTCCAAAGTGAGACTTCCTTTTCAGCAGGGATAACAGTAGAATTTTCTAGAGAGGAGACAAAGAACAACAGTCTTTATAAATTCATGATCCAGTGTTTAACAAGATTTAAAGAAAATCCATTGGATATTAATAGGTTATGCAGATGATTTCTGAATTTTTATGTCTGGCTCCTGAGGTTGGTTATCCTTAGTTTGGCTTAAAAGTAATGAAAGCTAGTGGTGATCATTTAGCTCCAGGTTTGTCGCATAGATATTATTATATACCCATGGTTAAAAGCAAATTGAGATACTTATTATATGTTTTAGAAGCTAAATACTAATTTACTGTGGGCAGAAGGCATTTCCATCAATGTCTTCTGGTTTAACAGCAGTTATTTGGGGAGAGAGGATTTTCTGATTGACAACCTGTCTTCGAACTTAACAAACTCGGGACCTCCAGCAGCATATGGAGATCTTGTTTTTCTCATACTGTTAAAAACTTCAATATTATTATTGAAATTTGTTCATGGACTATGAGGTATCACTAGCTTCACCGCCTGCCAGCAGCTTTCATACGCGTTCCTGTGGTGTCTAGCGCAGTGTTCTTCTGTGACCGGGCTTCTAGTGCTCGGGATCACAAATGTGACACCCTGAGGCTCTATCTCCTATGAAGAGCCAAATGAAATCTGAGCAGGATGAGAGTTCACTGTAATGTGTCCAGTGAGAGTGTGCCCCCCCCAGCAGGGAGTAGCCTTCTGCTCTGAAATCACTGCATTGCAGCACAGCTGCCTGCATCCCCAGCCATTACATCATCCGTGGTGCATGGGCTGTAGTAATGCCTGAGTACTTCCCATGGCTTAGCGCTTTGTTTTGTCAGGAGGTTTTTTTGTTCAGAGGCTTAATTTCCAAATGGCTTTTAAAGAAAAAGTCTGATAATACAAAGCAACCTATGAAAGAAAAAAGCAGCTGTTTAATGTTCTTACTTAAATGTAGTTATCCCCGTGGCATATCTTCTACAAATATATGCATCTTCTGTATTGCAGATGATTTCTCTCTGCTTCACAAGCAGAATGTGGGTTATAATATTCTTGTTGTAGTTGTTCTGGGTTTTTTTTTCATAGCAACCTAAAAATGTTAATAGAGATGTGTTAAAAACAGTGAACCCACTCTGAATTTGAGGAATATTGCAAAGCTAAATTTAATTTAAGCTATTTTGCATAGTAAGTCAGTGTACAAATGAAAAGTTGTAGGATAGTCTGGTAATAGCAGAAGATGGTTGAGAGTGGCAGATGCATTAGAAATAAAATATTTCTTACATAGCATATTTTTTGCAGAGGATGTGGGAGATGAAGGAGAAGAGGAAAAAGAGTTCATTTCCTACAGTATCAGCACTGACATTCATTATGGAATAAAATCAAACAGGTGAGTTAGTAAAATAGACCTTGACAATACTACCCTATGAATGCAAAACCTACACAAGCAGATTTACCTATTTTACCTGCAAATTCACCTCCGGTTTACCTAGTGCTTTATGCCATGTCTTTATTCCGGTGGGGCAGTAGCTTTTCAAGTTGGAGGCTCTGATAAAACAAGGGTGTGTCATGAGGAATGGACTTAGGACTTCTAGCTCTGAGGATGAAGGAACAAAGTCTCACTAATTTGGCATACATGTAAATGTAACATACACACACAATTTGGGTTCAGTAATCCTTGTTTATGTTTGACCTTTACATATTTGTCACTTACCTTAAAGCATATTTGACTGGAAAGCTTTGTCAGATGTGTGCCTCTTTAGCCTGCCCATACTGCAAAGTCCTTATTGATCGCTAAGTTTGGCTGATTACTGAAGTATAAAGATGTATTTATTGGAAGACTTGAATTCAGGTCTTTTAGAAGGAAGATTATAGAGTATGACGATGAAGGTTGGCATTTGATTCCTGTGACCTAAAATGCTGTCACTTAAGTTTCAGATGTTTAGTTGGTAACTCTCTTCTCTGTTCTGCAGCCTGGCATTCATTAAGCGTACACCAGTGATTGATGCCGACAAACCAGTGTCTTCCCAACTGAGAGTGCTCACTCTCAGTGAAGATTCTCCGTATGAAACACTACACTCTTTTATTAGCAATGCTGTTGCTCCCTTTTTCAAGTCTTATATCAGAGAATCTGGCAAAGCAGACAGGTAATTCATTATAGATACTGCACTTCTCTGCTAATGAATTGAAGTAGGTACTTAGCGAAAAAAATAGCAGTGACTGTTCAAGGCAAGTTATGTGAAATTGTTTAAGCACACAGTTGCATGTGATGCTGCTGCTGACTGTGGGGGAGTAGTTCAGATGGCTTAAATGTGTGGTGTGTGGTTTTTGTTTTTTCCTTCTTGTACGGAAACATCTGTGCTTTTTCAGGGATGGAGATAAGATGGCTCCTTCAGTTGAGAAAAAGATTGCAGAACTTGAAATGGGCCTCTTGCACCTGCAGCAGAATATTGAAATTCCAGAGATTAGTCTGCCAATTCATGCAACCATTACTAATGTTGCCAAGCAGTGTTATGAACGTGGAGAAAAACCAAAGGTTACAGATTTTGGTGAGAAGGCTGAGGATCCATTGTTCCTCAATCAGTTACAATCTGGAGTCAACCGCTGGATTAGAGAGATACAAAAGGTAAAAAACCCCAAGTACTAGACTATGTGAGAAGAACTTCTGTGTAGTACTGTGTATGTTATTCACAGTTTAACTGGTAAAATACTGCTCCCTGCACGATATTCTGAAGATCTGAGACCAGTTTTCTGAGTCACCAGAGAGATTTAGTCTAATTTAGACTAGACTAAGCCATGTCTAAATTTAGAGTCTAGTCTAAATTGTTCTGCAAGCAGCTGAGAGCATGACTATTTTACCTCAGTTGCAATAGTCTCAAGTAACTGGCAGTAACCTTGTGAATTTTGTAACTGTTATTCAAATCTTTACAGCAGATTGAAAGAAACAGGTCTTGTTGTTTTGTTGTGTTATTTCCGCAGTTGCATCCGCAACCACGTCAGGGCAGTTACTCCAGTCCTATCTTGTAGTCTCTTGTACTCCTGACTGTTACTTTGCTAAAGAATTTTGCTGTTCTGCTGTCCCTCAGAAATAGCATCTCAGACACAACTCTGGCTTTTTTTTCCTCCATGGGCAGAGTGAACAGCTATTGCTTATGGAAGAGTGCTGCCTTTTCTTGTTCCAGAGTGTAAAACATTTTTCTTGCCTGGCTCATCTGTCATTAACCATAATACAGACATTGATCAGGAAAGTGGATAGGAGACCTTTTTAAGCTATGCCAAAGATATTACATGAAGGTCCTAAAACTGACCTTCGGGGCCACTGGAATTAAACCTTGACTCTTGTTGCACTGCAGTTCTTATACTTCTCACAGAATAAGTGCCAAAGCTGTCTGATGTTGGATTGTTAAGCGTAGTAGATGTAATATGTTTCAATTACATTTAGTAATAGAGCAAGTTTTTACAGTTGAAGCATGTAAATTAATGCTTTTCTCCCTCCATACTCTTTATTACTTTTAAGGTGACCAAACTAGATCGAGATCCTGCATCAGGCACTGCATTACAGGAGATAAGCTTCTGGTTGAATTTGGAACGGGCTCTGTATCGCATTCAGGAAAAACGTGAAAGTCCAGAAGTTCTTCTAACTCTGGACATTCTAAAACATGGCAAACGTTTTCATGCAACTGTCAGCTTTGATACAGACACAGGTAAGATCTCTGCTCAATAAAACTTCTCATGAATGTCCTACAGAATTTAACCTGTTACAAAACTTGATTGTTGTGGTACAGAGAGCAATGCTTTTTACAGTAACCTTGATCTAGTTAAAACTGTTGTCTTATACAGATTTGATTAATGAAATTCAAAGTTACATTCAAGCTCTCTTCTATTACATTTAGGTCTAAAACAGGCTCTGGAAACAGTGAATGACTATAATCCACTGATGAAAGACTTCCCACTGAATGACTTGCTGTCTGCTACTGAGCTGGACAAAATAAGGCAGGCCCTTGTTGCAATATTTACCCATTTGAGAAAAATCAGAAACACAAAATACCCGATCCAAAGGGCATTGCGTTTAGTGGAGGCTATTTCAAGAGATCTGAGCTCTCAGCTACTTAAAGTGTTAGGAACCAGAAAACTGATGCATGTTGCCTATGAGGAATTTGAAAAGGTATGTTCACGTTTTTGTGGCGCTGACGTGTATTTTTGCACTGTGGTACTGGTGGTTGTATTTTTCCAGTGAACGGTGACTTTAAGGAAGCATTTCATTTGGGAGCTGAAGTTCCTATTCTAAAACTCTCTTCAGGTAATGGTTGCATGCTTTGAAGTTTTCCAAACCTGGGATGATGAGTATGAGAAGTTACAAGTTCTGCTGAGAGATATTGTGAAAAGAAAAAGGGAAGAGAACTTGAAGATGGTGTGGCGTATCAATCCTGCTCATAGAAAACTCCAAGGTCGTCTTGATCAAATGAGGAAATTCAGGCGCCAGCATGAGCAGCTGAGGGCAGTTATTGTGAGAGTATTGCGACCTCAGGTAATATTCTTGGTTGTTATCAGACAGAAAACCTGTGTGGCTTCATCAGGAGTGTTCACTGTTGCTTTAAATGTTACCAACACAAAACCAATGCAACATTCAGTTTTGGTGTCTCCTTCCAAAAACAGTCTAGTTTTGAACCCTTGCTGATAGGCTTAGCTTTAATTCTGACATACTTCATGTACTACATGACTGTGCTCATGCTAATGGACACAGCAAGTCCAAACTTAATGTAGAGGAGATTAATAAGTGTGTAAATACTTGAGCTTGACTAAACCACAGTGGGAAATGAGATTATGCTGCAGAGTGGTGGAAGTTTGTAAAGTAACTGTGTTGCCCCATTCCTAGTGGAACTTAAATCTGAAACATGACTGAAAGATTGTTAAGGATTTGGTACTAATTTGTAGGGTGTTGCAGTGCTTGTTAGAAAAGATTGTGCTTACTAAACTGCTATTTTAATACAGGTAACTGCTGTTGCCCAGCAAAATCAAGGAGAGGTACCTGAACCACAGGATATGAAAGTAGCAGAAGTCCTTTTTGATGCTGCAGATGCTAATGCAATTGAAGAAGTCAATCTTGCTTATGAGAATGTTAAGGAAGTAGATGGGTTAGATGTTTCCAAAGAAGGTATGGAAGCCTGGGAGGCAGCAATGAAACGATATGATGAAAGAATTGATAGAGTTGAAACAAGAATAACTGCCCGTTTGAGAGACCAGCTTGGTACAGCAAAGAATGCCAATGAAATGTTCAGAATCTTCTCTCGGTTTAATGCCCTGTTCGTCAGACCTCACATTCGTGGTGCCATTCGTGAATATCAAACACAATTGATCCAGCGTGTAAAAGATGATATTGAGTCTCTTCATGACAAATTTAAAGTACAATACCCACAGAGTCAAGCTTGTAAAATGAGTCATGTTCGTGACTTGCCTCCTGTGTCTGGGTCTATAATTTGGGCAAAACAGATTGACCGACAGCTCACTGCTTACATGAAGCGTGTTGAGGATGTCCTTGGGAAAGGTTGGGAGAACCATGTAGAAGGCCAGAAGCTAAAGCAGGATGGAGATAGCTTTCGCATGAAGCTCAACACTCAGGAGATCTTTGACGACTGGGCAAGAAAAGTTCAGCAGCGCAATCTTGGTGTGTCTGGTCGTATTTTCACCATTGAAAGCACTCGTGTTAGAGGTCGAACTGGAAATGTCCTGAAACTGAAAGTCAACTTCCTCCCAGAAATAATTACACTTTCAAAAGAAGTCCGGAACCTGAAGTGGCTTGGTTTCCGTGTTCCACTAGCAATTGTCAACAAAGCTCACCAAGCAAACCAGCTCTATCCATTTGCTATTTCTCTCATTGAAAGTGTCCGTACATACGAACGAACATGTGAGAAAGTAGAAGAGCGTAATACTATCTCACTTCTGGTTGCTGGCTTGAAGAAAGAGGTGCAGGCTTTGATTGCAGAAGGAATTGCACTCGTGTGGGAATCATACAAACTTGATCCCTATGTACAGCGTTTAGCTGAGACTGTCTTCAGTTTCCAGGAAAAGGTTGGTTTATCTTTCAAATTCTGGAAAGTTTTTACATTTATACTTCAGTAACGTGTGGTTAACCAAAAGTGGAATCGGATAGCTGATGGCCTGTTCTGTAGCTCTTCGGTTAGGTGGCTGATGGAGTTGGCACAAATTGGGCAGCTGAGTGGATCTTTTAGTACTACTAAAATTGATAGACTTGCTGCAGCCAGAAAAAGAAAAGTGACTAATCATTACTGCATAGTTATTGTTGCCTCTATCTAACCTATTTTTCTGAAACCATTTTAGGTGGATGATCTGCTCATTATTGAAGAGAAAATAGACTTGGAAGTGAGATCGTTGGAAACATGCATGTATGATCACAAGACTTTCTCTGAAATCTTGAACAGGGTTCAGAAAGCTGTGGATGACTTAAATCTTCATTCATATTCAAATTTGCCAATTTGGGTCAATAAGTTGGATATGGAGGTAGGTTTGAGATCAAGGAGTAGTATATATTCAGAGGAAATATTTTAATCAGGTGCAAAACGTGTTTTGATTATGCTCTTCATAGTCACCCGGGGAAAATTCTGTCTCCCCGTTCTCTGAAAGTTTCAGTGTGTTTTTCGGTGTGCAGAGGGTGCCAGACCTGTTTGGTTTTAGCTGTTGACTTTCAGGATCAATGAATTCAAAGGGGGTTTTGTCATTTGAAGAAAAAAGTTTGATACAGCTGGACTGCGTAGAAGGTGCTGGGGACCAAGTTAAAGGATAGTGAAAATTTGCTATGTCTGTAGCAAAGACTTACTGCTTTCTTATTGTTTGGCTCTGCCTGTTAAGTTTCAGGTTGTTGGACACTAGGCCAACTTTAAACCAGTTTGAATTGTGTAATTCTATTAATGTCCATGAAGACAGAAGAAGCTTTGGATTGATAGTCAGTGAAAATTTACCAAGATTCTTAAACCCTTTCAAAGACTTAGTAAAGGAGCACTTTGTTCCTTGAAGTGTCATAGTGTACCTGGTGTCAGAATATATCAATAGTGGGGATCTTCATGCAGTGAATTTACAGCTTTTTTCTCCAATGTGGCTTATTTTCTTTAGATTGAAAGAATCTTGGGTGTTCGTTTGCAAGCTGGACTGAGGGCCTGGACCCAAGTTCTTCTTGGACAAGCAGATGACAAAGCAGAAGTTGACATGGATACAGACGCTCCTCAAGTGAGCCATAAGCCTGGTGGAGAGCCCAAGATCAAAGTAAGTTTTGTTGTGGGGTTTTTTGTTTGGTTTTTTTTCCTCATTGTCAATTAATGCAAGAATTATATCTGAGGCTTATATGGGATAAATATTTCTTCTGTATCTGGTTTTGGAGGAATACTTGCCTCCTCCCATTTAAGTGCAAGTTGATTTTTCAAAAGTGTGTACTACTACTTGAAGTCTAGAATTCTTGTCTGTGTGTTGTGGTATCTGCCAGTAAAACTTGAGTGTTTGCTGTTTCTGCAGAACATTGTACATGAGCTAAGAATAACCAACCAGGTGATATACTTGAATCCACCAATTGAAGAGTGTAGATACAAACTTTATCAGGAAATGTTTTCTTGGAAGATGGTAATCCTGTCGCTGCCAAGAATTCAAAGTCAGAGATACCAGGTAAGTGTAATGAAGCCGTATTGAAGTCTGAGCGATTATTTTCACTTTGCAATTAATTGTACTTGGTATCTTAGTCTGTTACTCGAGGACTGAATCTGAGTGCCCTAGAAATTCATGTATATTACATGTAGAATTGTGGTTCTTAGGTCGGAGTGCATTATGAGCTGTCTGAGGAAGAGAAATTCTATCGTAATGCATTGACGAGGATGCCTGATGGCCCTGCAGCTCTGGAGGAGTCGTACTCTGCTGTCATGGGAATTGTGACTGAGGTGGAGCAGTATGTCAAGGTAGGAGACTAACACCATGTAATGCTACTGCTAAAATGCATGTGTACTTCTCTGTCAGTTTTCCTGGGGGGTGGGGGGGACACGCATCCTTTGGAATATACTGGAGAAGTTCTGACGTTGTTTGTGAAATACTTCAATTAGGTTTGGCTGCAGTACCAGTGTCTGTGGGATATGCAGGCTGAAAACATATACAACCGTCTTGGAGAAGACCTGAATAAGTGGCAAGCCCTGTTAGTTCAGATAAGAAAGGCAAGAGGAACATTCGACAATGCAGAAACCAGGAAGGAATTTGGACCTGTTGTTATAGACTATGGCAAGGTAAGAAATGGTAATTATTGTTTGTGATAAATGCATTAAATTTCAGAATGGGTATATAACGGAAAATAGCAAGGCTGACAAATTACTGTTATCTAACTTTTTTCAATTGTAGGTACAATCAAAGGTGAACTTGAAGTATGACTCCTGGCACAAGGAAGTGCTCAGCAAATTTGGCCAAATGCTTGGTCAGAATATGACTGAGTTTCATTCACAAATTTCTAAGGTAAGACAAGTCCAAACTCCATTTTTTTCACTTTTGTATCAACTGTTCTAGACTTCTAAAACACTGATTTGTGCCCCAAACAGTCCCGTCAAGAACTGGAGCAGCATTCAGTGGACACTGCCAGCACATCAGATGCAGTGACGTTCATCACGTATGTGCAGTCCCTGAAACGTAAAATCAAGCAGTTTGAAAAGCAAGTTGAGGTATGTTGTCTTGCTAATGATTCTTACTTCTGGAAACATCAGGCTTAGCTCTTGAGATGCTGCTTCATGATACTCAAGTTCTCTTGAGAACAGAATTGAACTTCATATCTTGAGGGACCCTGTGAACTCTATATATAGTGACCGCTTGTGAAAATTCATTGAGTATTTAACCTTGCTAGGCTAAAGTTAGTTATGTCTTTTAACTTACAAATACTGTCTCTTGTAGCTTTATCGCAATGGTCAGCGCTTGCTTGAGAAACAAAGGTTCCAGTTTCCATCCTCTTGGCTGTACATTGACAACATTGAAGGAGAATGGGGTGCCTTTAATGACATCATGCGTAGAAAAGATTCTGCCATTCAACAACAAGTAGCAAATTTGCAGATGAAGATAGTGCAAGAGGATCGAGCAGTGGAAAGCCGAACAACTGACTTGCTAACAGACTGGGAGAAAACAAAGCCTGTAACAGTAAGTAGTGATGATTAATACTCATTCAGCAGATGAGAGAGATTCTCTACCTTCAACAAGAAGTAGGCAGTTTATTATTATGGGTTTTTTCATTTTAGATGATGGTAAAAGTCTTGAGGGTTCTATAATAATTGGCCAATGTGTTGATTTGTTTGTGGGGGTGACAGAGGGAAATATACCCTTAAAATATAAGCCTCAGTTAGGTGCAGAGCCTAAGCCTCTTCTCATAAGCAAGATAATTTCAGTTGCTAATAAAGCTTTAGCTGAAACAAGGGATATGTCAGAGGCATGCGTGTAGGAGGATTCACAAGCAAGCTGCTTTTTTTTCCTTGTGGGTTTTGTTTTGTTGTTCTAAAGTGATACTTAGTAGAGCGAAAAACTGCACTTGAAAGTGGGATGAGACTTATTCTGTACTGGTATGTAGCCTTACTGTTAGCAAACTGGAAATGGAAAAATAGTGAGATAGACCAACGTTTAGTATTTAGTCTTTGCTTTTAGCCTAGTTTCAACTTGATCATAGGGTTTTTGCATTAATGTATCCCATGCAAACTTTAGGGAAACCTACGTCCTGAAGAGGCTCTTCAAGCTCTTACCATTTACGAAGGAAAATTCGGTAGGCTGAAGGATGATCGCGAGAAGTGTGCGAAGGCCAAGGAAGCTCTGGAGCTTACAGATACAGGACTACTCAGTGGCAGTGAAGAGCGTGTCCAGGTACAACATGTGCACACAGCTCCTTGTCATCTTGTCAATTTCAGATAAAAATGTTTCAGTTCCATCTTTCTCTCCCTTATGAGAGTGACTTACTGCCTGTGATGTACTAGTGTCAAGACAGTCTCCACGTGCATTCAGTTCTAGCCTTAAGAGATTGTCTGTGATCTCTTCCTGGGACTGTCTTATTCTCATGAAGCTATTATGTGACCCGAGATGCAAAAACCTCATGTGGGTCAATTGCTCTTGCAGTTCTGGTGAATTGGTAAGCTATCTGAAGGCGTTTGACACGTTAAAAGTGTTCTGTTTAACTGCCTCATGCTAATGAATTTGAAGAAATTAGGAGTAACTGCTGATTTTGATACATTCCTTACTATAGGTAGCCCTTGAAGAGTTGCAGGATCTCAAAGGCGTCTGGTCTGAGCTCTCTAAGGTCTGGGAACAGATTGATCAAATGAAAGAACAACCCTGGGTTTCAGTACAGCCTCGCAAGGTATGTCACTTCTGTGTACATAAACAATGTAACTACCACAAGTATATGCAAATTAAGAATTGGACTGCTCGAGATAGACATGCTCAATTGTCATGTTTCAGATTGTTGTCATTGTTCTGGTACCTTTTTCAGTATCTGTTGAGCGTGTTTCTTCTCATGCTATGCTAAGAAAACCCAAAATCAGAGGGTTTGTCAGAAATTTAATAATTTTACCGGGGACTTACACAGTTCCAGTAGTTTTTGAAATGCACATTGGACTGACTGCAGACTACAGAGAACAAACTGTGCTGTTTTTAAATAGGTTGTTGGACCTCAACAGGGAAACTTCGTTATATGGTTGGTTGAACAGCATCAGTTTTAGTTCAGTGCTCAGGAAGTTGAAAACAATAGCCATGAACTGTGACAATACTATTTCATAAATCTTAATCAGACCAATAAAATTACATTCTGAGCTATGGAGTAACTTCATCTTATGCAAATACATATAACACAGGAAGAGCTGTACTGGAGATAACATCTGATTAGAGAGAGGTTTCTGTAAAAATATTTCGTTGCTTTTATGTTATTGACAGCTTCGGCAAAACTTAGATGGTCTGCTGAACCAACTGAAAAACTTCCCTGCCCGCTTGCGACAGTACGCCTCCTACGAGTATGTTCAGAGACTTCTGAAGGGCTACATGAAGGTAAGTTATATCATATTATATATCTAAAATACATGTATGTTATAGTTCAAGTTCAAGAATGTAACTTGCTTTCTTGTATTCTGTAGATAAACATGTTAGTTATTGAACTGAAATCCGAGGCACTTAAAGATCGCCACTGGAAACAGCTGATGAAAAGGCTTCACGTTAACTGGGTTGTTTCAGAATTGACCCTGGGTCAGATCTGGGATGTCGATTTACAGAGAAATGAAGCAATCGTCAAAGATGTACTGCTCGTGGCTCAGGGAGAGATGGCTTTGGAAGAATTCTTGAAACAGGCTAGTATCAGCTCTTGTGTGTATGCATGTCGTAGACTTGTAAATCTAAGCTATTGATACTAGTGCTGAGACTCTATGGAACACTGTTAAGGGGAACAGCTTAAAGCTATGTAAGCTTCCTCTGGTGAAACTTGTATTATTTGGGAAAAGGAGTCTTTGATAATGACTGCAGAGACCCCACCTTGTTTAAGTTTTACCTAACTACATCGTGTTTTCAATATTTTTAACAAAAGCTTGAGTGTAAACCCAGAGTCCTTAGGTTAAAAAAGTAAAATCTGATTACTGTAATACATTTCTACTTTGTAACTATGGTAGAGCAGAAATGATTGATGTCATATCTTAAACATTTTTTCTTCAGATAAGAGAAGTGTGGAACACTTATGAACTGGACTTGGTCAATTACCAGAACAAATGTCGTTTGATTCGTGGCTGGGATGACCTTTTCAACAAAGTGAAAGAGCACATTAACAGCGTGTCTGCTATGAAGCTATCGCCGTACTACAAGGTAAAATGGAGAGCAAAGCTAAAGAACCTTCATTTAATTCTGCCTTCCTCTTGTTTAGTTTATATATTTGTTAGCAGGGATTATAGTCACTAAGTTGACAGCAAGTAATTGCACATGCATACTTGTAACTCTCAAATAACTGTTTCCACTAATAATTATTAGCAGTCGAACTCCTGATGCCATTAACATGAATATTAATGCAGTGTTTAAACTTTAGGTGTTTGAGGAAGATGCCCTTAGCTGGGAAGATAAGCTGAACCGTATCATGGCACTCTTTGATGTCTGGATAGATGTCCAAAGACGATGGGTTTACCTGGAAGGTATCTTTACTGGGAGTGCAGACATCAAGCACTTGCTGCCTGTGGAGACCCAGCGGTTCCAGAGGTGACTTTTTAATTGCTTTTTTTTTTCTTGCCTCCCTTGTGGGCACCATGTGGATGGACAGGCCTGCAACTTCATGACTTCAGTGCAGCATTCACCAAGTTGCAACACTAGCTGCTCTTACCTGATCCAGCTGGATTACAGCCCTGCTGTAAATGTGATTTCATCAAGGAAACAAATATGGCAAGAGGTGCATGTAGACAACTATGACAGAAAAAGTTTTATAATAAACAGGCTGATGGACAATTTTTAGAAGATTATTGGGATTCGGGTGTTTTTTCTTGATAGTTCTAGTCAACTACCTCAAGGATTTTTCTGGCATTGTGGCTGCAACAAGCAGCCTGATTTCTTTTGCTGCAGCCTTTGGTCTCACCCTTTAAACATCATTTTCTTCCTCTCCTTTAAGTTACTCCGGTCATCCTTACTCATTCCACACACTTCCAGTCAGATCAAAGAATCAGATTCATGCATCTCTTCAGGAAATGAAGAAAAGTAGACCTTCAGCAGTGGAACTGATAGATTGAACATTGCAAAGAAGTTAGATTTTGTTGTTGTGGCCTTTAGGTAGATGAAGCTATTTCAGGAATCTAGCCTTGTATTCCCTAGGGCAGCTGCAACAATTAGAGAGGCAGTGGTAATTTAGAAACAAATAACTGTGGTGTTATGCAGACCTGTGGTTACTGAGTTTGCACTAATGTACTTTGCTATTTTACTTGCAGTATCAGCACTGAATTTTTGGCACTCATGAAAAAGGTGTCCAAATCTCCACTTGTGATGGATGTTCTTAACATTCAAGGTGTGCAGAGGTCATTAGAGAGGCTGGCAGACTTGCTTGGGAAGATACAGAAGGCACTGGGAGAATACTTGGAAAGGGAGAGGTCATCTTTCCCTCGGTAAGAAGTTGACTTTAGTTGACTCTTGAAGTAAAGTCATTTTATGTTTCTGTACAGGAATTGGTGTACTGTTCTGTAAAGCCTCTGCCAATTTTTGTGTATTGCACATATATATAAGATGCTATGACCATTTAAATCTGTGTTGTCTAAGTACGGAATTCAGTTACAGCCACTTCTCAGGAAGTGGAACTAAAACTTCCCTTACGTGCTCATCTGTGGCTGGTTGTAAGATTCAGATACTGCTTAAGGAACCATTGCAGCCTATTTATGTGAATTTACGTGTTCTATTTTGAACTGTTTAATTGAAGGACAGTTTCTAAACTGTCACAGTCCAGTGCTTAAGTCATCTGTAGTCCTCGACTAGTTTGTCACTTAGCATGGAGAGTAAGGGTGAGAGAGGTACAGTGTGGGAATTGAGTTGTCCCTGCCTAGTTCAATCCCAGGCTCTACTGTGGGTATTTCAGAGATGGATAGGTAAAGAAAATGATCCACAGTGTGAAGCATGTGTACACTTTTGTGTGGTAGAGACCACATGAACGGAGACTTAATCTTAAAACTGAAGTGTAACTTCTAGCAAGTTTATAGTTCATGCACTCTTGCAGTGTTGAGGAAATGAGTGTCAATTACTCCCATATAGTAACCATCTGTGATGCACAAATAAATTGAAAGTGATAGCTGGAGTTCTGATATAGATGTAATTTTATGTCATGACTAGGTTTTATTTTGTTGGTGATGAAGACTTGCTTGAAATCATTGGAAACAGCAAAAATGTTGCTAAGCTGCAGAAACACTTCAAAAAGATGTTTGCTGGCGTTTCTAGCATTATTCTCAATGAAGATAATTCTGTGGTTCTTGGGATATCCTCACGTGAAGGAGAGGAGGTATAGCTGCAGTTCTTTATTTTTAAATAAAATTCTGAACATAAGTGAACATGAGCTGACGTAAACCGAATTCTTGCAGGTGCTGTTCAAAACACCTGTCTCCATCACCGAACATCCCAAGATCAATGAGTGGCTCACTCTTGTTGAGAAAGAAATGAGAGTGACCCTTGCTAAATTGCTTGCAGAATCTGTTACTGAAGTAGAAATTTTCGGAAAAGCAACTTCGATTGATCCAGCAGTCTACATCTCTTGGATTGACAAATACCAGGTATCGATATGGAACACTTAAGCATGCTGCAGCTTGGTTACTTCAGTGAGGAAAACTATCTGATGAGGATTTTTGTTACACAGGCTCAGCTTGTTGTCCTGTCAGCCCAGATTGCATGGTCTGAGAATGTCGAGTCAGCCCTCAATGGTGTGGGAGGAGTTGGAGACAACAGTCCTCTCCACTCTGTGCTCGCTAATGTCGAAGTCACGCTGAATGTCCTGGCAGACTCAGTGCTGATGGAGCAGCCACCTCTTCGCAGAAGGAAACTGGAGCACTTGGTAAGTAAAAACCCTCCTTTCGTCCTCTGGGTTTGCAGGTGAGGATTATTAAAAGTTCAGTGAAAAGATTCATTAGGGTAAGACTTATTTTTCCTCTAGGAAAAAGTTTCATGCAATTTGAGCAACTGCATCAAGCCCTGATCTTGTAGGGGGTGGTAGTTTTTCACTCTAGTTATCTTTTATGCTTGATAGCACATTATACACTGGCTTACTGAACTGATCTTCAAATTAGCTCTTCCAAATATGGAAGCTACTGATTTCTTCATTCAAAAGTAAAATATTTCATTAAGCTGCTTGTTATTGTAATTATATGGTTTTGTTTGTAGATAAGGATTGGGGGGGGTGGGCATTAAAATCATCCTGGGTTATTTTTATAGATTTTTAGAGGGAAATATCTGGTCTATTTTAGGAATACTTGTCTTCATAGTTTCTGGCAAGTAAAATAACTAGTTCACTAGCTAATGGATTAACTGACTAACTTGACTGGAATGCTTCAGGAAGTCCTTAACAAGAGCAGTCAACATTGTTAGTTTTGTCTTTGTAGCAGCAGATCTTAAGACAGAGACTTTTGGTAGGTTGGGATATCTAAGTGATGGCAATTTACAGTGCTAATCTGAGAAGCTGTAGGATTCTTGGCTTTATTAGCAATGGCTTGTATTGCTGTGGTCTAAGGAGTTACTTCATTTTCCAGATCACAGAGTTGGTGCACCAGAGAGACGTTACAAGGTCGCTGATCAAAAGCAAGATTGACAACTCCAAATCCTTTGAATGGCTCAGCCAAATGCGGTTCTACTTTGACCCCAAGCAGACAGATGTGTTGCAACAGCTCTCCATTCAGATGGCAAATGCCAAATTCAACTATGGTTTTGAGTACCTTGGTGTCCAGGATAAGCTAGTGCAGACTCCTCTTACTGACCGCTGTTACCTGACAATGACACAAGCCCTGGAGGCAAGACTTGGAGGATCACCATTTGGTAAGTTTGTACTAAGTACAGTAAAAACTTCAGACAAGTATATAAACTCTTATTCTCTCATATGTAGCTTTTATGTAAACATGCAGAACAGTTATAAGTAAGATTCTGAAGAACAAAGCAGTCTTGGGAGAAGTTGTAACAGTTTTAGGTTTCACTGAACCCTCTTGTCAGGGACCATCAGAATTGGCATGCTGGCAGATGACATGAGTAGGCAGTGGTACCTTAGATGATAAACACTAAAACATGTTTGTCCCACTTCACAAACAGGTCCTGCTGGTACTGGTAAAACGGAATCTGTTAAGGCTCTTGGACATCAACTAGGCCGCTTTGTGCTGGTTTTCAACTGCGATGAAACATTTGACTTCCAGGTAAGTTGTTTGATTAAAAAATGCTAACAAGCATTAGGAATCTCTTCAGAACTCTTGAGCAGTCAGTAGTTTTTACTTTCAAGATGATTTATGTATAAGTCTTAATTGAGTAGGTATCTGTAGATCATACAGATGCTCTGTAACAAAAAAGGCCTAAAGCAGAACAGTGGAGCAGAACATTTTTGGGGATGGAGGAAGGTGTTCTGTTTTTCTAGAATGGGTACTTCTATAGCAGCAAGAGCTCAAGGCTGGATTTAGGAAAGTAACTTAATCTGTTTAGTTTCCATTGATAGTACTGGTTTAATGGAGAACAGGTCAGAGTGCGAGACCGCCAAAGTAGCTACAGATTACCAAATTACGCTTTGTGACATAACTGAAGAGTTTGTCTCAGCTGTGAAAGATTACTCAAAACTAAGAAAACTTACCCAGATACTTAAAAACTGATGGTATCTTCAAACTGAAAAACAGATGAAATGCCTCTGTCATCTGTAAAGAATAAAAACCTTTGTCAGGTGTGTGTGTCTTTATATATACATATAAACAACAATATAAAATACAAACAAGGAATCAAAATCCTTCTTAGATTCTGCCAAGGTGCCCATCTGTTTTTACTGTACAGCTGTGTTTGGCTCAGACCAGAGGTCCCTTTCATCAGTGTTTGCTCTGTAGTGGTAACTGTAAGAAAATACCTAGGGAGGAGTAAGATCAGGGACAGTGCGTGATATTCCTTCCTTGCCCCCAGCCCCTTTTCTACCTCTGACAGTTGTGAGGATCAGGAGGTCCCAAGTTGAAGTGGGTTAGTTGTATTCATGCTCTAGTGAACATTTCTCCTGGTCCTCATTTCTCCCCTTGAATCCATATACATGCTTGCTTCTATAGCATTCTCTACCAAAGAGTTTCACTGCATTACCATGCACTTTATGAGGTAGTACCTTCTTTCATCTTTTATAACAATTCCTTGGTTCTTGTATTGGAAAACACAGCCAACAGTTGATTTCTGTGTGTTCTAAACCACTGACTTTTAGATTTCCATTGTATTCCCTTACGTTGCCTTTTGTGGAATCCCACCCTAAAGGTTGTTCTTTAGGTGGAAGTCTTATCATAATTACGGGAAGTAGTGAACATCTGAATGTCAGTTAAGAACCCTTTTACAACTCTTAATAGTACTACAAAGATGGCAACCAACGTAGAAATACAGCTCCTTCCTGCCTTTGGTTCATTGCATCAAGTGCTGTTTTCTGCTGCTCTTGCCTGTGCATAGGCAGCAGTGATCATGCAACTTCAGCGAGTTTTCCCCTCTTTGTGCAGGCGATGGGACGCATCTTTGTGGGACTTTGCCAAGTGGGTGCCTGGGGCTGCTTTGATGAATTCAACAGGCTGGAGGAGCGTATGCTCTCTGCTGTTTCACAGCAAGTTCAGTGCATCCAGGAAGCCTTGCGAGAGCATTCCAACCCCAACTACGACAAGAGTGCGTAATTGTTCATTCCTAATAGTGTTAGACAGCATCTCTAACAACCTCCATACTGTTTTGTTGCTCAGTTACGTTTCTCCCAAGGATGAAGCCAGTTTTTATAAATACTTTGAAATGTTAACTGTCAGCTGGTAGAGGTTTATATTTGAGTTGCAGTACTAGAGGATTTGCTGTCCACTACTACAGGAAACTAAAATAGAATGAAGGATGACTTTTGTTCTCAGGGTAATTGATCACTGACTCAGGTGTAATTAAATGCACTCTCTTTTCAGCTGCAACACCCATTACTTGTGAGCTGCTGAACAAACAAGTCAAAGTGAGCCCTGACATGGCTATCTTCATCACCATGAATCCTGGCTATGCAGGGAGATCCAATCTGCCTGACAATTTGAAGAAGTTGTTCCGTAGCTTGGCAATGACAAAACCAGACCGTCAGTTGATTGCCCAGGTCATGTTGTACTCCCAAGGTTTCCGTACAGCTGAAGTGCTTGCCAATAAGATAGTACCATTCTTCAAGTGAGTAAAGAGTTTGACTCCAATCAGTAAAATCGGTTGTTGTCCAGAACTGTAAATGTGCTTTGCCACTCACTAAGCACATTGTGCAGCAATCATTTCAAGTAAACAATGACATTTACTGAGTGTTGTGTTGGTCCCTATTGAAAATCAAATTGTATTTTGTCTCCTTTGCTTCTTAGGCTTTGCGATGAGCAGCTGTCCTCCCAAAGTCACTATGATTTTGGCTTGAGAGCACTGAAGAGTGTGCTGGTTAGTGCAGGTAATGTGAAGAGGGAGAGGATTCAGAAGATAAAGCGAGAGAAAGAAGAGCGTGGTGAAGTTGTTGATGAGGGAGAAATCGCGGAGAACTTACCAGAACAAGAGGTAATGTGTGTGTGAACTCTTTACTTCTGTGATAAAGAACAGAATGCACACTAAACAAAGCAAATAACCTTGCAGTGTTTGCCATCTAGTGTTAAACCATGCAAACAAAGTAATGTGAGTTACAAAAGGTGGTAATTTGATATCTTAGAAGCACCAAATTAAACGTATCTTGGGAGTTCCTGAATCATAGAATAGCCTTGGTTGGAAAAGACCTCTGAGGTCATCATAGTGAAAGACTTGTTCTTGTGGGGTGGTACATTCATAACACTTACTGCTGCTCAGTTCTTCAGTGATTAATACCAAAAGTGTAGTGAAGAAGCGTAAGAAACTACGGTTGCATAAACTGAAAATCGGCAGGAATTCATTGTATAGTTTCAAAGCTGAAACCCCATCAATAGTTGTTTTTTACCACGACCACCCTGGTGTGATGCATGAGCGATAAAGTATTCAGTGAAGTATTCCTTGTCAAATACATCTCCTAAAGTGAACTTAACAAAAAATCTTAACCAGAACATGGCTTTCTCTGCAGATCCTGATCCAAAGTGTGTGTGAAACTATGGTACCCAAACTGGTTGCAGAAGATATTCCATTGCTGTTCAGTCTCCTTTCTGATGTATTCCCTGGAGTACAGTATCATCGTGGGGAGATGACAGCCTTGCGAGAGGAGCTTAAGAAAGTGTGTCAGGAAATGTACCTTACCTATGGTGATGGAGAAGAAGTTGGTGGCATGTGGGTTGAAAAGGTAAAATATAAAACTGAAAATATGAAATTGAAGTTAGACAAAACTTCCTTTCTTATTGTGAAAGGTGGAAAGCTTTCTCCTTTTTCTTGTCTTAAGCAAGCAATCCATAGAAGCATAGATTGACTACTGAAGTTCAGACTTAATCGATACATGATTTCTTCTGTCATAGGTTCTTCAGCTATATCAGATTACACAGATAAATCATGGACTGATGATGGTTGGTCCCTCTGGAAGTGGAAAGAGCATGGCTTGGAGAGTGCTTCTGAAAGCCCTGGAACGGCTGGAGGGTGTGGAAGGTGTTGCTCATATTATAGATCCAAAAGCAATCAGCAAAGATCACCTCTATGGTACTCTGGATCCAAACACCAGAGAATGGACAGATGGCTTGTTTACGCATGTCCTGAGAAAGTGAGTCTTTAATAGTGCAAATGAAAAATGGCCAGTACATTTGTGCCATGGATATTCTGGCCTTACTGAATCTTTGTTCTCTACTGCAATAAATGTTTCCTTTAATGTAGAATCATAGACAATGTGAGAGGTGAACTACAAAAACGTCAGTGGATTATCTTTGATGGTGATGTAGACCCTGAATGGGTTGAGAACCTGAACTCTGTTTTGGATGACAACAAACTGCTGACTCTGCCAAACGGAGAACGTCTCAGCCTTCCACCAAATGTAACGTTGTGGTTTTTACATGATGTTTATGTGCTGTCCTGTGAACTTGCTGCTTTTACCTTGATCCGTACTAGTGCTGTGTCTGTTTTTCATCACAGGCAGAGTAATACTGCTCTTCTGGTAGTGATTTGCTGGAGTTAGAGCTTTAGTGGAACTAAACATTTCACGTTATACTTACTCTGGTGCTGTAAGACAAACGTTGTGCATTATATAAAAGTCTGGGGTAACAGGCAATAATGAAGAACTTACCTTAGGACAGTTTAATGCTGGTATTGATTATTCAGAGGCTAAATACAAATAAACTTATTTAAAAGGCCTCTATTTCTGGAGGGAGAAGTTTTTTGGTTAGTTGGTTGATTTTTTTTTTACTTCAAACTCTTGTTTTAAATTTCTACTCTTTAGGTGCGGATCATGTTTGAGGTACAGGATCTGAAATATGCCACTCTGGCTACTGTGTCAAGATGTGGCATGGTCTGGTTCAGTGAGGATGTTCTCAGTACAGACATGATATTCAATAACTTCCTGGCCAGACTAAGAAGCATTCCTCTGGATGAAGGTGAGGAGGAAGCTCAGCGAAGACGAAAGGGCAAAGAAGATGAAGGAGAAGAAGCAGCATCACCAATGTTGCAGGTATAACTTAAATTACATTATGGGATAATGTAGTAAGAATGCTTGTATCACTACTTTGAATTTATGACAGTCTATCATAGAAAAGCTGACTTCCTTTTTACATCTGTTTTGTTTTTAAGAGTAGTAAATTATGAAGCATTTCAAACCTTAAACAAAATTATTTCCTGCTGCCTGGTAATCTCATGAGAAGCAAGTGCTTTGAGCAGTGTTTGTCTCCCCCAACAGATTCAGAGAGATGCTGCAACAATAATGCAGCCATATTTTACATCTAATGGCCTGGTAACAAAAGCACTTGAACATGCTTTCAAGTTGGAGCATATTATGGATCTCACCCGCTTGCGCTGTCTTGGGTCTCTGTTCTCCATGTTGCATCAAGCTTGCCGCAACGTAGCCCAGTACAATGCCAATCATCCAGACTTCCCAATGCAGATAGATCAACTGGAGCGTTACATCCAGGTAAATAACAACATGTTGCTACATGCCTGTTGTGTCTGACATGTCAGTATAGCAGCTGAATTTGATTTATTGTTCATTAAGTTTTGTTTCATTATTCTAAAACCAATAGCTGCTTTTGCTGCTTCTTACAGAGGTACCTGGTCTATGCAATACTCTGGTCTCTTTCTGGAGATAGTCGTTTGAAAATGAGAGCAGAGCTGGGAGAATACATTCGGAGAATCACCACTGTGCCACTGCCAACTGCACCCAACATACCTATAATCGACTATGAGGTAAACCTTTCTTATGCTAGAGGTGTTGCTCTTTCGTGTTCTTAGAAGCTTGCTTTAGATTTTGGAGATGAAACTGGAAAAAAAAACACCAGACTTTCTTAAATTTTACAGTTTCACAGTTCAGTGAACAAGCTACCTGTTTAAATAGTCACATTAAATTTGATGCCACAAACTATTCTGTGGTTTAAAAAACCAAAACCTCTCTTTTAACTAAGGTTGAACTACATTCCTGTTCTAAATTATCTAATCATATTTTTGTGCTCCTAGGTGTCCATTACAGGTGAATGGGTGCCATGGCAATCCAAAGTTCCTCAAATTGAAGTTGAGACACACAAAGTTGCAGCTCCTGATGTTGTAGTACCAACCCTAGACACTGTTCGCCATGAAGCATTGCTGTATACTTGGCTGGCAGAACACAAACCTCTAGTACTGTGTGGCCCACCAGGTTCTGGAAAGACCATGACCCTCTTCAGTGCTCTCAGAGCTCTCCCTGATATGGAGGTACACAAGAGGGTGTGCGCGCGTGCATGTGTGAATTAGAGAGTAGTACCGAGTCTCTAATCTCCTTAGAGATTAAAGCGTCTTGATTTAGCATGGAAATTGTTTGCTAGCCAGAATTCAGTGATGCCTCCACATCAGTCAGTCATGTGCATACACAGCCAAAAAAAAAAAAACTTAGGTTGACCAGAATCTAAATTTATGTCTCAGGGTCCTTAACCTGAAAGCTATGTCCTTCCTGTGCAGCTTCAATAATACAGGAGCATTGCTTCATTTTAGTATTTAAAAACCTGTGGTAATGTTTAAGAATAGCCCTCATCCTTCAGTGTATTGAGATGGAGAAACAGTTACATGAAGCTGTGATACTCTAAGTACGAGGCTGGGCAGGAGGTGTTGCTGCATGGTAAGCAAACGGTATGCAGTTGAGAATACAGACTGTAACTTGGAATACAGTACAAAGTATAAGTATTTAATGTATTTTCACTGTTCTCTTTTTAAGGTGGTTGGGCTCAACTTTTCTAGTGCTACTACTCCAGAACTGCTCTTGAAAACCTTTGATCACTACTGCGAGTACAGGCGTACACCTAATGGTGTGGTGCTGGCTCCTGTGCAGTTGGGAAAGTGGCTGGTGCTGTTCTGTGATGAAATCAATTTGCCAGATATGGATAAGTACGGCACACAGAGAGTCATATCCTTCATTAGACAGGTTTGGTTTTCTTTGTAATCGACTATACCGTAACAGTTATTTTCAGGAAAAGACAAGGTTCCACTGATTTTTTTATTTTTTTTTCCAGATGGTGGAACATGGAGGATTCTATCGTACATCAGACCAGACATGGGTGAAACTGGAGAGAATTCAGTTTGTTGGTGCATGTAATCCACCTACTGATCCTGGAAGAAAACCTCTCTCACACAGGTAATGTGTCTAGTAAACTCTGTATAGCAACAGAATAGGGGTCAAAACTGAAGCACGTACTGTATAATCTTTTCTTAATACAACTGTTACAATTTCAGCTGTGCTGAAATTGTGTTCCGTGCTTTTGAACTAACTGCTAATTGGTTCTTACCCTGATAGCTAGCCAGTGGACTCACCAACTGCAGTTACTGCTGATAATTTTGAATCAGCAGTTATTTAATTTTGGCAAAAGATAATGAAAATACTACAGACTGTAATTTGACCTTCTGGAGTACATAATATGCTAATCTTTCAGATTTTTACGACACGTTCCTGTGGTTTATGTGGACTATCCTGGACCAGCTTCACTTACTCAGATATACGGAACATTCAATCGTGCAATGCTGAGGCTGATCCCTTCACTTCGCACGTATGCAGAACCTCTCACTGCTGCTATGGTAGAATTCTACACAATGTCTCAGGTAAGTTGTTAAATACAACCCCAGACTCCTAATTAGAAGTCTTCCTTTTATGCTGAATCATTTAACATGCATTGTTTGCCTTTCATATGAATAATATGTGTACAAAAACTAAATGAGTTCTGGCAAAAGCCACTGAATGACACTAACGAAGTAATTATCTTGCAATACCAAGGCCTTTAAAAGATACGGTGCAGCTTTGGGATGAAGTAACTAATCAAGTTTAATTTTTTAGGAGAGATTCACTCAAGACACGCAGCCACACTACATCTATTCACCTCGTGAAATGACTCGATGGGTGAGAGGTATATTCGAAGCATTAAGACCACTAGAAACCTTACCAGTTGAAGGCCTCATCAGGATTTGGGCCCATGAAGCCTTACGTCTCTTCCAAGACAGGTAAAATAAACATGAGATGAGGGGCAAGAAAATAAAAAAAGGTGCAAAATGAGTTTTCCCCACTTCGTGTGCTTCACATTAAATAGCTGGAATACAAATGAGAATATTTCCCTTCGCTTTCACGTAACACTGTTGGGAGTCGTATCTATGCAGAGCAGGAACGTACTTCAGTGGTAGCACTGCCATGCGATGTGGCTACACCCTCCTGTTAGAGGATTTGTAGTCACTGACTTTTTTCTTTATCCAGACTTGTAGAAGATGAAGAGAGACGCTGGACTGATGAGAACATTGATATGGTTGCTCTGAAGCATTTCCCCAATATTGACAAAGAAAAAGCTATGAGCAGACCTATCTTATACAGCAACTGGCTGTCAAAGGTAAAAATAGATAAACTGATTAAATTAAATAGTTTGAGAGCAAGTGAGTGACAGTGCTCTTATAGCTATGTTAACATGATAGTGCGCATCATTTTTATAAACTGATCTTGTAAGTTCTTACTATAATTATCTGAAGTGCACTCTACTGCAAAGTTAATCGCTGTTATGCCAGCGATCCTATGGTAAGATATACCACAGTAGATAAAGGCAGTAATAAATAATACTTCCCGAGGACAGGATAACACTCCCAGAAAGGTGCTGAGGTATTGCTTATGGAATCTCTTGGATAAGGCAGTGACCCTTGAACAGTGCTGATATTGCAAATGTTATGGTTTCTTTCAAGCCGAAGCGATCCAGCTGAGCAATTTGTAGAAATCCCACTAGGTCAAGGCAGAAGTCCATCTAGACTACTATGCATCTCTGTGACCAGTAGCAAATCCCTTGGAAAGGCTATTTAAATTGGGGGAGTGAGGAAGGGAAGTAAGTCTGTCATGCTACTTCCTAGTCTCTTTGGTGACTGGCAGCCCAGGCTCAATTTATGATAGGTTCAGTAGATAACTGTGTTTAAACGCCATGCTCCTACCTGTGGTCCTCCAAGATGTGGGCACGTTCCTGTACAAGTTAAATGAGTACAGCATCCTTAAGCTTTTGTATGGGATTGTTGCACTAAGTATTCTAATAGTTCTGCTTTCATCTGCTCATAAATTGATCCCTAAGCAAAATTCCCTTAATCTTGAATTCCATACTGTATTGACTGATTCTTTTAGGATTATATTCCAGTGGATCAAGAAGAATTAAGAGACTATGTGAAAGCTAGGCTTAAAGTCTTTTATGAAGAAGAACTTGATGTACCACTTGTTCTGTTCAATGAAGTCTTGGATCATGTGTTGAGGATTGACCGGTAAGTGGAGACTTCAGTTGCTGCTCATATAAGTTGAATTTAGAGACTTGTTCTGAAATAGAGTAGCCAGAGGACAGTCTAAGTGAAAATGGAGCATGATCCCATTGTTGATAATCTATGTTGTCCATAGATTATCTACTTCTGGCCTCCAGACAGCAAGATCCTATCTGAAAATATGTATCCGTTTTTGTACTAACTTGAAGTTTAGATACTCAAGGAAAAGCTTCAGTAAGTCAATAACACTTGATCAAAATGTACTTGCTTATGTGCCTTTACAGAATCTTCCGTCAGCCACAGGGCCACTTGCTGCTTATTGGAGTCAGTGGAGCAGGGAAGACAACTCTCTCGAGATTTGTTGCCTGGATGAACGGTTTGAGCGTCTACCAAATTAAGGTTGACATTCTAGTTTCACTAATAAAAACTGTTAGTCAAAACTTGCACTTCTTAAATATTGACCACTAAAAAAATCCCCTTGTAAGCTAAAGCACAATGCTAATAACCAGTGTTAAATCTTACTAGGTTCACAGAAAATACACAGGTGAAGATTTTGATGAAGACCTTAGGACAGTATTGAGACGTTCCGGCTGTAAAAATGAAAAAATAGCTTTTATAATGGATGAGTCAAATGTATTGGATTCTGGATTCCTGGAAAGAATGAACACACTCCTAGCCAATGGAGAGGTAAGAAGATGTTAAGTAAATACTTTAAGCACCTTTCTACAACTATAAGCGGCAACAAAACTGTCTTTTGGATATAGGTTCCTGGTCTCTTTGAAGGAGATGAATATGCCACTCTCATGACTCAGTGTAAAGAAGGAGCACAGAAAGAAGGTTTAATGTTAGATTCACACGAAGAACTCTACAAATGGTTCACTAGCCAAGTTATTCGCAATCTCCATGTTGTGTTCACTATGAATCCTTCTTCAGAGGGCCTGAAGGATAGGGCAGCTACTTCTCCTGCACTCTTCAACAGGTAATTGCTGTATATTCCAATACGCATTACAAATACTGCTAAAACACTGCTTTTGGGGAAGTCTTCACAAATGCTTTGTATTTCAGGTGTGTCTTGAACTGGTTTGGAGACTGGTCAACTGAGGCTCTGTACCAAGTTGGCAAAGAGTTCACAAGCAAAATGGATCTTGAGAAACCAAATTATATTGTGCCTGATTACATGCCAGTTGTGTATGATAAGCTACCACAACCACCATCACACAGGGAAGCTATTGTTAACAGTTGTGTGTTTGTTCATCAGACTCTCCATCAGGTAGGTTTTTATTACATTGCTTAACTTGTGTTGATCTCTAAGCACGGCGTCATACGCCAAATTCCTAAAAAGTCTGGTCTTTGGCATTGAATAGGTTTCAAACCAATGCATAATCTAAATTTCCTTCTTCCTTAAAGGCCAATGCTCGTCTGGCAAAACGAGGAGGCAGAACCATGGCAATCACACCACGCCACTATTTGGACTTCATCAACCATTATGCGAACTTGTTCAATGAGAAACGAAGTGAACTGGAGGAACAGCAAATGCATTTGAATGTTGGCCTTAGGAAAATCAAGGAAACAGTTGACCAGGTACATATGTTTAACACTTTGCCCTGTATAAGGCCAGAGTGGCTAAATAGATACCTATGCTTAATCTGAATCTCCTATTTTACAATCTGTCTTAGGTAGAAGAATTGCGGCGTGACCTGAGAATAAAGAGTCAGGAACTGGAAGTGAAGAATGCAGCAGCCAATGACAAGTTGAAAAAGATGGTGAAAGATCAGCAGGAAGCTGAGAAGAAAAAGGTAAAAATACTTGTTAAATCTCTGTGAATAGTAAATATTTTTGTTTACAAAACGGAGCCTGCAGAGCAAGTACTGGAAGAAGTTCAACTTTAAAAAGCAGTATTTTCTCTGTGAAACTTCTTCCTAGGTCATGAGCCAGGAGATTCAGGAACAGCTGCACAAGCAGCAGGAGGTCATTGCAGACAAGCAGATGAGTGTGAAAGAAGATCTTGACAAGGTGGAGCCTGCTGTCATTGAAGCTCAGAATGGTATGTTAGCACCTCAAGAGGTTGGTTATGTTAGCACTATGGGGTTGGTTCTAAAAGTGAAGTCTGTGTGAAAACTTTTTGATGCTGTCTGAGTTTGTCCTGCCTAACAAAACTGTAGGCTCTTAACCTGGAGCAGAACAGTGTTGAAGAAATTCCTAATCTTTGAGCTGTGATTTTTGTGCTATTTGTAGTACTGGTCTGATTCTAGATACTTCTTCTATGGCTTGTGACTTTAGAGCTGGTCTGCCAGAAGCTATTTATTCAGTCTGTATATTCATAAAGAAACCACACAATCGGTGATGCCTTACTGCTGCACAGACAACATACCATCAAGCTATACATTCATTAAGCTGGATACAAGGAGTCATTGCTTGTAATAAAGCTTAAAGTGAATCATTTTTAGGCAGCAGAATAAGTTGCCTGTGGCCAGTTGGCAAGTTGACATTCATAAAGGTTTATCTTTTGTGATACAGCAGTTTGAATGTAATCCACTAATATCTGCTTCTCTAATAATCTCTAATTCCTTTTGAGACTCGAAGTATTTTTACTAATCCAAGGTGCTTTAGTGGACTTTGCTAACTGTTTGTTTTCTTCCCAATCAACATTGATCATCTTTCTGGCACTGGTTAGCTGTGAAGTCGATAAAGAAACAGCATCTGGTAGAGGTTCGTTCCATGGCTAATCCACCTGCGGCAGTGAAGCTAGCACTGGAGTCTATCTGCCTGCTACTGGGTGAAAGTACAACTGACTGGAAACAAATACGTTCCATCATCATGAGAGAGAACTTCATTCCAACCATTGTTAACTTCTCTGCTGAGGAAATCAGGTAAAGTGCAAGTGTGAATTATTTATGTGAAGAAACTATTCACAAAAATATGGTAGGTCTTAATCGGACTTTTCTCTGTGTAATTGCTCTTCAATAGCAATTTTGTAGCAATCTTGACTTCATTTGAGACAAATTTACTCCTGCACATATTTGAATGTGTAGGTGGTACAGGAAACAGACTACTGAAGAAAGGATGCAACTGGGACAAAACCTGTAAGCTGTAATTTCTGAAACAACATCTTGAACTAATTAAAACATCTCAGACACCAGTCGGCAAAACAGCTAGGAAATGTCCACTCTGGAAGGCAGGCCAGATAAAGGGTTACTGAACACCTATGTGCTGACATACAGTGTACTCCTGCTAGCTCTAAAAACTTTTCCCTTGCAGTGATGCCATCCGGGAGAAGATGAAGAAAAACTACCTGTCAAATCCAAGTTACAACTATGAAATTGTAAACAGAGCATCACTGGCATGCGGGCCTATGGTGAAATGGGCGATTGCACAGGTAAGCTCAGTACTGTGGTAAAGCAAACACAAGGTCAAAAGAGTGAACAGTATTTAGTGTGGTCTCAGCCTTTTAGATGACTTCCTCTAAGTCTACAGAGCAGTAAAAGGATCTTGAAAAAGCAATTACTTTTGTGTCTGGGCTTGGTTTAAACTAGAGTCCTAGGGAATGGTAAAGAATCCCAAGTTTCTGTGAAGTAGCTATGTTTTTATACAGGTTGCAAGTACCTAAGCTTGAAAAGATGCAATTGATAGTATGTACCTGAATGCTGTGGTTCTTGTTAACGTGTCATTTTAGAAGGTATAAAGGCCCTGTTTACTGTTTACAGCTGAACTATGCTGATATGTTGAAAAGAGTGGAACCTCTACGCAATGAACTGCAGAAGCTGGAGGATGATGCCAAAGACAATCAGCAGAAAGCAAATGAAGTAGAGCAGATGATTCGTGATCTTGAGGCCAGTATTGCCCGTTACAAAGAAGAATATGCAGTACTGATTTCGGAGGCTCAAGCTATTAAGGCAGACTTGGCTGCTGTAGAAGCAAAAGTAAGACTTTTATATATCAGTAATTTTCCATTCTTTAATCTTTGACAGTCAGAAATTGAACCATTCTTGAAACTTGTGCAGACTTGGTTACTTTCCCTGTGTGGTGTCTGTTTCATCCCTAGATCTGACAAACTTCTTAAGTTACTGAAGCCTGGTGGGAGTTAGAAGTATCAACTGGTGTTGCCAGTTGATTAATGAGACAGTTCACATAATGCTCAAAACAAATGGGAAGCCTTTGGAAACAGGCAGGGATGTAGTGTAATTATAATGTGTTAACTGGACTTCACTGGTGGCAGGGGGGAAGCATTTCTCAATGTACTTGATCTAATTATTAGTATGTCACTACTGTGCCAGTGCTTACACTTCAAAATTCTTCCAAATAACAGCTGAATCCAACATAATAAATTATCATTGAAGTGAAGAAACACAAGTTCAATTTTATTCTGAACTTTTAAGTTTAACTTGGGCCTTGAGTCAATATAAATGTCCCCAGAGATATTTAATACCATAACAAGTTGTTATCTGAAGAAACTACTTCACCACTTATTTCTAGGTAAACCGTAGCACAGCACTTCTGAAGAGTCTTTCTGCGGAACGTGAAAGATGGGAGAAGACAAGCGAAACTTTCAAGAACCAGATGTCCACTATTGCAGGAGACTGCTTACTCTCTGGAGCTTTTATTGCCTATGCTGGATACTTTGATCAGCAGATGCGTCAGAATCTGTTCACTACGTGGTCTCACCATTTGCAGCAAGCAAATATCCAGGTAAAGATGGTCGTGATAAATTAACCGTAAATCAGTTCAGTGCAACAGTTAAAGAAATTCTAAGATTGCTAAGTAAAGAATGGAGCTATTGGAAAAGAATACCTTGCAGAGCTGCATTTACTCAGAATGTCTTTACCAGCTAGGTGGAGAATCTCTAGTCAGATACTAACTGGATGTACTTCTTGCAGTTCCGTACAGACATTGCAAGGACCGAGTACCTTTCCAACGCAGATGAGCGCCTTCGCTGGCAAGCAAGTTCTCTGCCTGCAGACGACCTGTGCACTGAGAATGCCATCATGCTGAAGCGTTTTAATAGGTATTTCATTCTAAGATGTAGAATTCTAAAGCAACATTCTCACAGCAAGCAGTGGATTGCACCTATCAAAGAATCACAGTAACTCTTTCAAAGCACTTTTCCACCGTTGTAAGAGCTTCTAATGTTTGTAAAGGCTTCTCAACCATGTGTAAACATAAAACCCCTCATTCAGTTTTGCTTGCCTTTTTGTTATGCTTTGCTGTTAAAATAAGCTGGCTTGAAAATAAGATGGCTTGAACTGGAGCTATATTGTTGTCCAAATACACTTAGCCTTTCAAAACTGAACTGAAATAAGTCATGGAACCAGGAAAACCTCAATATTCTGTCAATATACAAGCTTTTAGAGTTAAGACTAATAATGCAACCTAATTTCATAAAACTGCTTGGAGGCTGCCTGCAGTGAAAACCCAAATAACAGAAGTGTTTTATTACAAATTTAGGTATCCATTGATCATTGATCCCTCTGGTCAAGCTACAGAGTTTATCATGAATGAATATAAAGACCGTAAGATAACTCGTACTAGTTTCTTGGACGATGCTTTCAGGAAGAATTTGGAAAGTGCCTTGAGATTTGGTAACCCACTTCTGGTACAGGTTAGTTGCATGATCATGTAGAAACTATTTAAAATTCTGGATATCTGCCCTGTGTACTAGGAAAGTTTCCAATTGTTCTGTTAGTAAGATGCAAACAACTTTATTTTCAAACCGTAATTTAACAAGCAAACTAGTACCAAGTGATCTGTGAGGTGTTAGTACTGAGAAAAATATGATTAGTGATACACAATCAAAAGAAGCTACTTCCTTTTCCACCATTTTAAGATCAAATGCTTTTATTTTCAAATGATCTTTCTTTACTTCTGCTCTATAAAGTGACTTGCCAACCTGTCTGTTCCTTTGTTCCCTTATGCTACCTCTAGTTGTAGGTAATAGCACCTAATATGGTTAGTTATCTAGAATTAATCTATTCTGAGTAGCAGGAAGAAGTTTCAGTAATATAAAGAAATAGGCAACTGTAGGAATAGTTGACTTTCACTTAAGATGGATGTATTTTTCTGAGTATGGAAATGGGAGAACAAAGGATTAGCTCATAGATGAGTTCACTATCTGTTTCTTTTGCTGCTTAGAACAGGGCTTATTATGCATTAGAACTAACACAATAATAATACTGCCCTACTGAGATTTGGTATGGCAATAGCCTAAACACTCTGCTTGTGTAGCTCAGTTGTAAGTCTAAAGTGGAAATACCTTCTGAATGTGTTCCGTATTCAAAACCAACTGCAAATTGATTGCTACCAGAGCTTTAAGCCCCAGTTGGATCAGGATTTTTAGCTTGAGACACTTTCATGACACAGAATCTCTTAACACATCTCTGCTTCTAGGATGTGGAGAGCTATGATCCAGTTTTGAATCCTGTTCTGAACCGTGAAGTCCGGAGAACTGGAGGCAGAGTTCTGATTACTCTGGGAGACCAAGATATTGATTTGTCACCATCCTTTGTTATCTTCCTCTCCACCAGAGATCCAACAGTAAGTAAAACAAAAGGCTGTCCTGTTTGTAGAAATGGTATGTCAGAGAGCTGAGAAACTTTTTTGTGTTTCCTGTGATAGGTTGAATTCCCACCGGACCTCTGCTCTCGTGTCACATTTGTGAATTTTACAGTAACTCGCAGCAGCTTACAGAGTCAGTGTCTAAATGAAGTCCTGAAAGCTGAAAGACCAGATGTTGATGAAAAACGCTCTGACCTCCTCAAGCTTCAGGGTATGCTTACCAATTTTTAAGTAACTTCCTCCTGTTCTAAAAGAATAAAGTGGTTTTACTGTAGCTGTATAAATACACAGTGAAGTATCTTTATAGCTGACTCTTTTCCTTTCTCAGGATGTCCAATGGCAAAGTATACACACTTAATATAATTCTTAAAAACTAACACATCTATACAATGCATAACCTATTTTTTCTTCTAATTAAGGTGAATTTCAGCTGCGCTTGCGTCAGTTAGAAAAATCCCTGCTACAAGCACTTAATGAAGTGAAAGGACGTATCCTGGATGATGACACCATCATTACTACTCTTGAGAACCTGAAGAAGGAAGCAGCAGAGGTCACCAGAAAAGTAGAAGAGACTGATATTGTCATGCAAGAAGTGGAGACTGTTTCTCAGCAGTACTTGCCTCTTTCTACAGCGTGCAGCAGTATCTACTTTACTATGGAGTCACTGAAACAGGTAGGATGACTTCTTCCTACCAGAAGCTTCATGTATTTAGTGTTCAAAGCTAAATAGGCACTGCCTAATTCCAGCCCTGGCTGCTATATTGCAATTGGGTAGGCATAAGCTATTGACTATCAAACAGCAAGACTAGAGAGAAAAAGCAAACTCTTGTCTTTCAGATACATTTCCTGTACCAGTACTCTCTCCAGTTTTTCTTGGACATCTATCACAACGTGTTGTATGAGAACCCAAATCTGAAGGGAATTACAGACCATACTCAGCGTCTCTCAATCATCACAAAGGATCTCTTTCAGGTTCAGTTTTATGATTAGTAAATGTAATTCTTTAATCATTTTTAAGGGTCAGAGTTCAAGGCTTCTTATGCAACTAACTTTCCTGTTTTGTTGGTAGGTGGCTTTCAATAGAGTGGCACGTGGCATGCTGCATCAAGATCATATAACATTTGCTATGTTGCTGGCCCGGATTAAACTGAAAGGCACTATTGGGTGAGCGTTTGTTTTCTCGCTTCGCTTTAGCTGGAAAAGGGAGGGATGTCTTCAAGGCACCCAGCTAAAGTCTTCTTTTCCCTTAACATTAGGGAGCCTACGTATGATGCAGAATTCCAGCATTTCTTGAGAGGGAAGGAGATTGTACTAAACACTGCATCTCTCCCCAAAATCAATGGTTTGACTGTAGAGCAAACAGAAGCAATGATGAGGTTGAGCTGTCTTCCTGCATTTAAGGACCTTGTTTCCAAAGTTCAAGCTGATGAGGTAGGTGTTGGCTAGGGTTTGTTTCTGAACTAAACTACCTGGTAAAGCTTTTCAGGTGTCTGCTTTAAGAGCTTCATTCTTACAAGTAAGCTTTCCTAATGTGAGAAGGAAAGCCTTACAGATTAACTAGTTGTAGTTGTTGTGGAAATGAATGTTCTTACTTCATTTGTAATCAAGCTATGACACTTGAGTTGTAAATACCAGCATTGCTCATCAGTCAGCCTCAGAAGCAGCTTCACCATTCATCTAATTTTGTGGTCACCTTTTATTCCTGTGGTAGCAGAAAATGTGATACTGTGTGTCTTCCACTGTATCACTAATATGTGATAATTATGCAGAAGAGGGGAGCACCCCTAGCCATATGTAACATCATTATGGTGGGCTCTTGGACATTACTATTTGGAATAAATTTGAATAGTGCTCAGCTGCTGAACACTTTGCTCCTTCTCATGACCCAAGTGTTCTAAGAATACATCTGTGTCCTGACTGTGAAACTGCATGTTCCAGAATATGTCCATATCTTAAGTAGTACCTGTTTGGTTGCCCTGCCTAGTTTTTATATTAAAAGCTGAATTCTCTTTGCTACATCTAATTTTCCTCAAACTCTTCAACCTGGGCTAAATTAACGTATAGCTTGGGCTGGAACTTGGTAGAGAAATGTAGAATCAGGGATGTTGGAGGCAATGCAAAATTAGGGGATATCAGTGAAATTACTAGATTACTAAAGAAAGCATAATAGGCAAAGCATAATTTGATTCTTACATATGGATTTTTATCTTTAAAAAAATAACAACACAGCTTGGAGAAATTCATTGAAGAAAAATGAGTCGAACTTACTAAATGTGCTGGTCAAATTGCAGTCTTGCTCAGGCAAATGTTCAAACCATCTATAAAGGAAACACTCAAACCATTTATATCTAGGAGCCTTGGAAAAGATCAAACTGTGTGGAGTGTTGGACAATATTTGGGACTAAGTTTAAGGTTTTACATAATTTCATTAATATAATAGTGCTTCTGTTTAACAGTGTTAGCCCTGTCTTATTTCTCAAGACTTACTTGTAGATGGAAGTTCAAGTGCTTCATCTCGTACTTAATCTAAATTTTTATTCTAAAGACAGATGATGAGGTATGAATGCTAAATGGGAAAAGTCTTAGGAACTTCTGCATTTTATTGTTTCAACATTTAGCTACTTATTAGAGTTTTTAAAGATTTATTTGCAAATCCAAAGCTAGTAGAGCTTGGACTGTACCAAGTTCAGCCCTTCACTAGCAATCTTTTGTTTGGTTCTGAAAGTTGGTATGTAGCTGAACCTTTCTGCAGTACATTAAATTCTAGGTTTTAAGGCTGAGATCGAACATCTCTGTTGCACCATGAATAGGACGTGCACTTTGCAGCAGACTTTTGATGCAATGAAAGTCCTTTTGCATTTTCTTTCAATATAGCAATTCTGTATCTGGCTGGATAGCAGTTCACCAGAGCAAACTGTACCATACCTTTGGAGTGAAGAAAAACCTGCAAGTAAGTTAAGTTGCACTATTGCCCACACCAGTCCTACTGTACTGACTTTAATCTAAGTAGAATTACTATGATTTTAAAGCAGTTCTAAAGTAGAACTTTAATGTGGGCCTTAATGCCCAGGAAAATCATAAAGTTGATATCGTGGAAGAACTTAAAGTCAGGTGGTTTTGTTTTGTTTCTTAAAACCAAGATTTTTTTAAGCAATAGTCACTACACTTGGTTCCTGCACCTTAACCTGTGATCTGGTCTTCTACTGAGGATGAAATTTACTTCCACAATCTCATTAGATTGTGTAATAGTCTGGATTAATGTTTGTCATTGCAAACCTGGAGGCAGCTGAATACTCTAAAAAGCTCCAAGACACAGATTTTCTGAGGACAGGGCTGGTCTGTTTCCTCCTGCATTTGTATCTAAGTATGAAGTCTTAATTCTTGCTGCATTAGTTGTTAGTGCTAATTTATTAAGAGGTAGAATTTCAGGATAACTGTTGGCCTTCAGCTCCCTCCCCTATCTAATGAAAGATAATGTTAGGAAGTGTTTGCTGTCTGTGATCATTCAGGGCTCTTTCCTTTAGGTGGCTTTCTAAATTAAGGATTCTAAGCTTGTATTTACTAGCTACCATAAAGCTGCTTGACTGTTAACTGAAGCAGCTCAGTTATCTATCCTATCCATTGTAGTCAAGTATATAATACTTCAAAATCTGTCAGAAGGGCAGATTATGGAATGAGTGAGAAGATGTGAAGACATCTGTTGTCCCTGGAAGGTAAAATCACTTCATGACAATACTTCTAGACTGTAGATTTTAAAAACCAGTGGCATTTCAGTAGAATCTAAAAGCATCTTGTCAAGGTAGGCTTTTAAAGGGCTCACAACATGAACAGCTGAGCAGGTAACTAAAATGTCGCAGAAAACAAGCCATCAGCTGATGATGGTAAATTTGACTGCCAAAGTGAAGACAGAGTATAAGCATTCCATCAATATGCTGCAGCAGATCTTTCAAAGGGATAATTAACTCTCTAAATATCCAGTTCTCATAACAAGATGGGAAAAATTAAATAGAGAATTGAAAAGAGGAAGGCGTTGAGGATGGTTTTCTTACCTGTCCATCTGATCCTGTCTCCTCTTTTCAGCTCCTATTGGACAAGCCATTCATCGCTTGCTTCTGATCCAGGCCTTCCGTCCAGATCGTTTGTTGGCAATGGCACATGCCTTTGTTTCAACAAATCTTGGAGAATCTTTCATGTCCATTATGGAGCAGCCCTTAGATCTGACACACATCGTAGATACAGAGGTAACCTCCTTGTTTCTGAAAGGCTAAAATCCTGAGGTAGTGCTTGCTACCACCTTGTGTGAGTTCCAGAGTAAGATATCCACCAGAATATTTCTTCCACTTATCCTTCTCCCCAGGGTATGAAGAATTGATTGTTTTCCTATTTGTTAATGTAAAACTAAGAGTAGCATAATGCCTTTAGCCAACCAGAGGGGGAAAAAAACCTGAGCTTACTGCACTCCTGTATTCATGTAGTGACTGATTCATATCCTTTTAAACTTCTCGGACAATAGGTGAAACCTAATACCCCTGTGCTGATGTGTTCAGTGCCTGGTTATGATGCCAGTGGTCATGTTGAGGACCTTGCAGCTGAGCAGAATACACAGATTACTTCTATTGCTATTGGTAAGAACATACTATATTTCATCATCTAAGCATAAATGAAATTGTTAGCAGTAAGAGTTTTAGCAACCTTCTGTCTTTTAGGTTCTGCCGAAGGGTTTAACCAAGCAGATAAAGCAATAAACACAGCAGTGAAATCTGGAAGGTAAGTTCTATCTCCTTTTTAGCTAGAATACTGCCTAGCAGAAAGGTAAAGGAGAGGGGGAATAATCTATTGGCTAAATAGGTAAAACCGGTTAAAAAAATTGGGAATGTCTTCTGAACTGAAATTTGCAGTAACTTAAGCACAGCTGTTCACAACTGACATTTATTTAAATATTTTCAAGAGAATTAGGTTGTATCTGCACGACAGAAAAGTTTGCCCGCTTACAGTAGACAGTGACTACTGTAGAACTACTAGTGACTACTGAACCTATGTAGAAGACAGGTTTTGAAGAGGGAAGAAAATCTGTATTATTAATATCATATTCTGTTACTCTTTGTGGTAATTATAGCCAGGATCCATAAGCTGTACACTAAAAAAGCACTTGTTCTTTTCCAAAACTTCATAGATGGGTAATGCTGAAGAACGTTCACCTGGCTCCTGGGTGGCTCATGCAACTAGAAAAGAAGCTACATTCCCTACAACCCCATGCTTGCTTCAGGCTCTTCCTTACCATGGAGATTAATCCAAAGGTAACATTGATCTGAAATTTGATGCTCTGGTAGAATAATGACTCTGACTTGTAGAGCCAAGAGTGCTACCCAGGGAAGGTTTTCTCATTGGTGCCTTTCTGCATTAAAGGAGGAGAGGAATGCATGCTTGTCAGGGTAGTTACTACCCTTGGTTCCTGATAACTTCTGGTGCTTCCCTTACCTTTTCAAAGAAAGGCAGAACATCACTGGTCACAGTGTGGTTTTGAATCTCATGCAAGCTGTGATGTTAGAAGGATTTAATTTAGGGAAGGCTAAAGGAGTTGGATTTGAGTTTAGTGATCTTTTCTCTTCTAGGTGCCAGTGAATTTGTTACGTGCTGGACGAATCTTCGTGTTTGAACCTCCTCCTGGTGTAAAGGCAAACATGCTGAGGACTTTCAGTAGCATTCCGGTTTCCAGAATGTGCAAGGTAAGGCTGTGGCTTAAGGGTGAAAGGAAATGTCAGAACGTGCTTGTTAAAATCTTACTTTAGAAAAAGATTATAAAACTTCAGCTACTAAGATGGACATAGAATGTTTTGTTCTCACAGAAGTAAAGTAGTAGTTGTTCCTTCTGTTGGTAGAATGCATTCAGTTTTGGTAGCAATCCAGCATTACATTTGATCTTTTCTAGCCTTTAGCAAGCTTTGATTATCAGTTCACTTGTGTACTAAGTGTATTTTATTTTCCACTCCACTTCCTAGTCTCCAAATGAGCGTGCTCGTTTATATTTCCTCCTTGCCTGGTTCCATGCCATTATCCAAGAACGTCTGCGCTATGCTCCATTGGGTTGGTCCAAGAAGTATGAGTTTGGAGAATCTGATCTGAGATCTGCCTGTGACACAGTAGATACATGGCTGGATGATACAGCAAAGGCAAGTAGTTTTGTGTACTTAGGTATAAGTAACAGATTAATTAAGATCTTCAGTGAGGCAGTCTATTCGAGAAGCATAATAAGTTAGATGAGTAAGCTCAAATAACCTGGTGGCAGTTTAACTTAGTTCCTGAATTTGATTCATTTATCTAAAAGATTGTTTCATGCTAATTACATTTCATTTTATTTACAGGGCCGCCAAAACATCTCACCTGATAAAATCCCCTGGTCTGCATTAAAGACACTGATGGCACAGTCTATCTATGGAGGTCGCATCGATAATGAATTTGACCAGCGTTTGTTAAACACTTTCTTGGAACGTCTGTTCACTACGTTAAGTTTTGATAGTGAATTCAAACTAGCTTGCAGAGTTGATGGACACAAAGATATTCAGATGCCAGATGGAATCAGGTATCGTTTTTTCCTTATCCTGATCTCTAAGTACAACTACTCTTTTTTTTTTTAAATTTAAAACAAACAAACAAAAAACCAACCTGTATCTCTGCTGAATTTAGCTGTGTAAACGTTTGTCTCGGGCAAAGAATTACGTTGCCATTCTAATAGGGGAAGCCTTCTAATGAATATTAAAACTCTGACTTGCAGGCGTGAAGAATTTGTCCAGTGGGTTGAGATGCTGCCAGATACACAAACGCCATCGTGGCTGGGCCTGCCAAATAATGCAGAGAAAGTTCTTCTCACCACTCAGGGTAAATTCAGAACTTTAACAATGTCTTGCATAAATTACTAGGCCACCATTTTAACTACAAAGCAGAAGAGAAATACAAATCCCCTTGTCCCTCAACGCAGTTGATTTAATTTCTCTAAGGTAAAGCACTCGAGCAGTCCAAAAACTGACCAGGAGCCTGTGAATTAAACATTCAACTTTCCAAATGTCAAGCTCCAATCCTGATTCTAGAAAGTGTTATTTTCTGCTCTGGAGCCACCTACAGCCTAGGCAGTTCTGTATCTTGTGTCTAGACTAGGGAGAAGGAAAAGTCCTAGTTCTTGCATGTAGTAGAATGTTTTTGTCTTGATGCCACTACTTCTCTGCCTAACAGCATATCTTCTGTTTTAGGCATAGATATGATCAGTAAAATGCTGAAAATGCAGATGCTAGAGGATGAGGATGATCTAGCTTACGCAGAAACTGAGAAGAAGACAAGAACTGATTCTACATCAGATGGTCGCCCAGCTTGGATGAGAACACTGCATACCACAGCTTCTAACTGGCTTCACCTTATCCCACAAACTCTAAACCATCTGAAGCGAACCGTGGAAAACATTAAGGTAAGAGCTGAGTTTTGTCTAACATGGGCAGAGGAAGTGCACAAGTTCTGGTACATTGGAACAGGTGCATTGTGATTTGCAAGTACCATTAAACTGTTGGGGGGACAGTGGAATCTGTACTGATGATGATTCTGACTGCCCTTGCTATGGAATGCCCCACTGAGTTTCTTGAAATGCTTTTAAAAGTTGGGTTAGTGTTCTGGGGATTGTTTGAAGAAGTGCAATGACAAACTCTCTGTCAGTGATACCACTTCTGAAGCTTCTCTGTGATGAGGTAGCAAGAAACAAGTGCTTCCTTTTGTACTTGTAGCACACTGACTGCTGCTTATGATACTGCCTTTACAGCCAGCACACAGTAATTACTGCTAAAACTTAGTGATGGTCAGTGAGGGGAGATAGGGCAGCAGCTTCTGCTAGCTGGGAACAGAAATTGTAAGAGCTGGAGGAAACTTTTGAGATCTGGACAGTAGCACCCTAAGCTTTAACTTGGGAATAAGCTCCCCTGAATATGCCCATGATTGCCTAGCTGCTTCTAAAGACTTACTCTGGGAAGGTAGGTGAGAACCTTTCGTTGCTGAATAAAAGAAATCCAGAGTTGATCGGAAGGAGCTGCAGCAGGCAGTCTGCATTAGTTGTTCAACTAAGACTTCTACTTCCTTGCTTCTCCAAGGGGGAGGAGATGGTTGTAAAACAATCTCTGCAGTCACCTGCTGCACCAAAGACTGCATCTTCATGCTTAATGCTTGTAGTCACAGTGCCACTGGTCAGTCCATCCAGGATTTGGAGGTTGCTTTTTGTAGCAGTTTTCCAGCAAGAACTGTGATCTGCAACTTTACTTTCCATGCTTTGACCATCAGGATCCTTTGTTCCGATTCTTTGAGAGAGAGGTGAAAATGGGAGCTAAGCTGCTTCAGGATGTTCGTCAGGACCTTGCAGATGTGGTTCAAGTGTGTGAAGGAAAAAAGAAACAAACCAACTATTTACGTACACTCATAAATGAACTCGTGAAAGGTATGGCAATTCAAATTACCATCTCCCAGTGCTGTCTTTGACTCTTGCACTCTGTAAGTTAGAAGCTATTATGCTCAACAGCTTAGAAAAAAAATTGCAGGAAAATTGGGATTGACTTTACCATTTGACACAAGCAGTACTTTTGAGTTGAGCATAAGATTCCAGTTGGTTTGGTTTGGGATTTCAAGTTGAGGTAGCTAATATTGGGCTTTTTTGTACACTTTATATTAGCAGCTTAATTTCTAGGCTGAAATCTTACTGAATTCTTTCAGTCTCTGAATTGTGACGGAACAAAGTTATTTATGCCACAAAGTGAGTAATACTGCTCTTATAAAATCATACAGAAGATACTCAAGTTCTCTAAGCTTCTGTTCCAAGATTGTACATAAATGTGCAATTTTCAGAGTTATCCTGCTTCTAGTAATACATGAAGATCTGCTCTCAGCTTTGAACAACAGCCTTTCCTGAAACACAGATACTTGACCTCTTCAGTTTTTTTCTGAAGAACTCAAATCTTCATGAAAACTTTCAGATCAGTTGCTGCAGCATATAGCTGTGTGTAACTGGAGTTGCTGTTGAAGAGTTCCTGTAACTGGTTGGCATTTTAAAGAAATAGTAGATCTGGAGGCCATTTGCTCTGTAATTTTTGAAAGTGCGTTCACTCACTGAGGAGCCTTTTAAGATAGAGGCTGATATCTTGGTCAAAGTCTTCAATGGCTCTTGGGAGAAAAAGTGAAGCGTCAAAATAGTGTGTAACTGCAACCTGTATGCAAACAAAACTTAATTCTTCTCATGTTTTTCCTAGGTATTTTGCCTCGTAGCTGGTCTCATTACACAGTGCCAGCTGGTATGACTGTTATTCAGTGGGTGTCCGACTTCAGTGAGCGCATTAAACAGCTGCAGAATATTTCCCAGGCAGCTGCTTCCGGGGGAGCAAAAGAACTAAAGGTATCTCGTGCTGGCTTCTTCTAGAGGTTTTGGTGGAGCCACGTAACTACTTCATGGAGTCTTCGCATCAAGGCTTCTAAATAGTTCCTCAGGCAGAACAACGTGCAGTTGTTCTTTGAAACGTAGCCTTAGAGCAAAAAGCAGTTTAGCAGTTACACAGTGTTCCAGTAGCAGCTGGAGAATTTTAATGTAAATTGATTGCTGAAGTGATATTTATGATAATTATTAATACTGTAGCTGATAATTTTTTTTTTTGTCATTTTTCTTACTCAAATAGAACATCCACGTGTGCCTTGGTGGCCTGTTTGTACCAGAGGCGTATATTACTGCTACAAGACAATATGTTGCCCAGGCAAACAGTTGGTCCCTCGAAGAACTCTGTCTTGAGGTCAATGTTACAACTACACAGAATGCAGTTCTGGATGCATGCAGTTTTGGAGTCACAGGTAAACTTACCAGAAAGAAGGGATTCTTGCTCTAAATTATTGTCAGAAGCTTCTGGTATTAAGTGAGTAGGTTATATCAAATGAAAAAGATCCTATCATTCAGAAGTTAATATACACTTTCTGAAGTAGTTCAAAGACTAGTACTTAGGAAGCTAGTAAATCACAAGACTCAGATCAGTATATGTTTAAGTGGTATTGGATAGTGTATCTGCTACAACCTCTTTATTTTGCAGTATGAAAAACTTACCTCTCATCTAGTGGACTTAGACAGCCTTTAAATGGTGTACAGGGAGGTGGTCTTTGGATGTATGAAAGCTCTTAGGACCCTAAAGTGTATTTCAATTTACAGGCCTGAAGCTCCAGGGAGCTACATGCAGTAACAACAAGCTGTCGCTTTCAAATGCTATTTCAACTGTACTGCCCATTACACAGCTTCGCTGGATCAAGCAGACAAATGCTGACAAAAAAGCAAATGTTGTAAGTATTAATAAAAATAATTTTTACAAGAACTCTCATAATTAGATATATCTGGCATTTTTTTTCCTGAAGCTTTATGGGTGCTTTTATTGGGCACCACAAATCAAATTGGGTTTTTGTAGTATTCTCAGTGTCAGTTGGCCAACAGACCTCGTGTTGACTGAGTCTTTCCTTTGTAGTTAGATAAGAAGAAGGAGAGGCATCCAAAAATACTAATGCTGTTCAGGCCAAAACTTCAGTGTATACCTAGAAAGAAGGCTGTGCTTAGGTGAATTTATTAAGCTTGGGATTTTTTTCTCATATTTTGAGTATTGAGTTATCCAAGGCTAAATTCCCATCTCATAAATACCACATGGTATTACAGAAACTTCTTACACTCTTCAGCTACCTTATGTAACTCTTCCTCCATATTCATGTTTTTCCCCAGGTTACTTTACCAGTTTACCTGAACTTCACTCGTGCTGATCTGATTTTCACTGTCGACTTTGAAATAGCTACCAAGGAAGACCCCCGTAGCTTCTATGAACGTGGTGTTGCGGTTCTCTGCACTGAGTGAAAATATTTGTTTTGACTGGTAAATGCTGTAGTAATTGTCAGTCGTCTTTGTAGTATTCACCTGTACTTTCATAACCTGGTTAGGTTAGGTTGTTAAATGGATTTGTGTGAAGTTGACTAGAACGAAAGGGGGCAGTGCATTGGAAAGCTGGTAGGCTAGATTTCTTCGAAGGAAAACTGGATGAGATTTTTAGATGGTTATTGGTGGGTATTTGATGGATCATGTTATATGAAATAAAATCTATAGCAAGGCTTTTGCTTATTTCTGGAAATAAATTTTTATGGTGTCTTTTTTTTCTGGGAAAACTGTACCTATGATCTTTTCAGAGAAGAACAAGTAACAGTGTTGACCTTTGCAGAGCTCCCTCAGCAGCTGGTTCAGCTGGCCTCCACTAACAGGAGCCTCAGAATCTGTAAGTCTTCAGTTCAGTAAAACACAAAGCCTGACATCTGCTATGACATGCAATGCCAGTGCATGAACCATTTGCAGTGAACTGGCTCTTGCTTGAAGTAACCTGTGTTTACAGTAACAGCTGCCAAGATGCATTCAGAAGCTAGAGTATCCTAAACAAAACTTTCTTGTCCTACTGACCACAGGGATTCCTCTTTCTCAGTCTGCTTTTATGGTGAAGTAAACCTCCAGTTTCATGTCTCACTAAGCCCAGGAGGACAGTATTAAATGCTTAAACAAGGAGTTACAATACTATTTCAGAGACTCAGATGTGACCAACTGTTACCACATTAGGGGTTCCTGCTAATGGCTTGGGTTGCTGTAATGGTTTGAGTATTCACTTGCTTTCTCTGATCCTAAATTGACTGGGTAAGCATTTCTGCCCTTCTTACCATCCTGTCAGAGGACAGTTGTTCTAACCATAGCTAATACAAAGTGTTCAAAGAATATAGGTGCATGGCTTTTCAGTCTCAAAACAGAAGTCTCAGGAGCTCCTTCCTGTGATGACTCCTGTGAAAGCAGTAACTTTCTGACCCTGTGTTAACTCTTAGTATTTTTTCTATGATAACTGGTTCTACAGTACAAGTCCTGTGCTGGGAGGAAAAAATTGTTATCTTGGCCTGCCTCACATACTTGCTTCAACTGATGCCTGGTAGTCACTCAAATAGAGAATGCTTGTCTGCTCTCTCCATACTGTTTTGTGTAGTTAACCACTGTAGGTTGAACTATCCTGGGTTGTTTTATTACCTTATAAAGAATGAATCCTAAATGAGTGCACCATGTAATCTTTGTGCTGCTTGTAGTTCTTACAGCCAATTGTGAGGAACAGAGACGGGAACTGCATGCATCACCCAAGATCAGTTTTAACCATAACGTAACATCCTTGTTCTTTTTCACCTTCTATGAGTTGCTTTCCATCACCAGAATATTAGTATCTAGAATTCATACTGCCACTCCCTCTAGGATTATTTCAAGTACATTGTACAGTAAGGAAACAGATAACCTCCTGCTGGCCGTGTGCTCTGCATACTAGATGCAGCATGAAGTATTCGTTTTAAAATGTGCAAGTTATAGCTTATTGTTAGCAGCTCAGCTGAACATGCACATGTCAGCAACTATTTGTGCATAGCTCAGCAGCTGGGCTGTGGTACCAGCTTACAGCTACAACAGTCCTCAGTTTGACTAGTTCCACCTCTTAGCAAGTACTGACGGTGAGATGAAGAGAGGCTCAAACATGCCTAAGTAGCTAGAGCTTCCCAAACTAGATGTTAACTTCTGCATTAGGCCTGAATTAACAAAAGGTGTGTTTTCAGTTGGATTCTCATAGTGAAGTAAGACTTCAAATGTCTGAGTGTATACTGTCCCATGTGACTTACCCTTCAACTTACTTCTCTCCTGATTGTTCCTGTATTATTTTTTTCCTAGTTGTTTATTTCAATATGCTGTGTTAAACAACTGGTTTAAGTTAAATCCTCACTAGAGGAGTTGAGGGTTTTGGCTGCAGTTTGAAGGTCAGGAGTTCAGGTCTAGTTAGCCTCAGATGAGGTGACTGAACACCATTCAGCAGAGGAGTTAAAAGGGTATGACTTCCCTGACAGGGGGCTGAAGGGCTTGGCTGCATCACAATGACATATTTTTGAAGCTTTTCACAAGTCTTAATTCTGGAGAGATCTGCACCCCAGTTGCAGTACACACAAGTCCATAGCTGCATGGGGTGTTTCTGCAATTAACTTCAGTGTCCACTGCAGCGTTCTTTGCCACTGGGGCAAATCAGAGAGCAAGCATCATAGCTTGGGTCTTAGGGCAAAGCCTCTGAATCTTACTGTTCTAACTGCTTTGTTGCCAAGCTGATTAAAAACCATTTCCATATCAGGGATAAGGATGAAAGCAAAGCTGCTTTAATAAAACAAATGCATCTGTTAGTGGAAGGGTGCAAGGCTAGAAGTTTAATAGGAGTTTTAGTGGCTTTCCACCTTATGAAAGAAACTGCCAATTAAAAAGCTTCTGCCAGTCATACAGAATGGATGCTTTCACAAGTAGTTGTTACCAACATATTTCTTCTATAGATTATAATTCCCCTTCCACACAAATGCACTACCCAGACTCTAAAGATGATAAAAGAAATCATACAGGAAAGGAAGATCAGAAATAACTTTTGCTGAATAACTAACTGGCCCCCCATCTCTATGCACCACTTCTGCAGCTCCTTAGTGATTGTTCCCACTGAGGAAGAAGAGTGCTTTCAGCTCATATGTTCAACTTCACCTTGTAACTAACTTCTAAACCAATGGGTATACTGAGACTGTACACCTAAAACATCACTCAAAACATATATTAATAGCACAAGTCAACTTCTCCCTGTTTGGAGAAAAAAGGAAAAAAAAAAACAACCCACACCTCAATTGCCTTTACTTGCAGTCAGTTCAACTTACTGGAATTCAGTTTGTAGTGACTGACCTTACAGGTCTGACCATACAGCCACTTCCCTGCTCTCCCACAGCAGGTCAGACATATGAAGACCCAAACACTGACATGAAGCAGGTGTGAGGTAAGCTGCAGCTTTTGAAAACTAATTGCAACCACACAGTCATTCTTCCTTCCCTCCTTAACAAACCCTTGCAATTCTTTTTTGTAATTACACTGAAACTGAGCAGGTGCCTCCAGGTACTACAGGGGTTGGGCTGGTGCTTCAAGAGCCCCCAGGCACCGAAGTGGTACCCAGGTATAATGCTTAGCAGTGATTCTGTGGACATACCTTAACTAGTTTTCACTTAAATTGCCCCACAAACTTGTTTAGTTGATTCTATCTTTTCAATCTCAAAGCTTAAAGTGCAGCTGCACTGCAACACACTTGAGCTATTGGTCTAAAGTTGTTCAGTTCAGGTACCATCTGAAATCTCTGCCAACTTCATTCTTCAGAACAGTTGTCCAATGATTTATTCATACATCAGATTAAGTTGCACGGAATTTCTTATTTCTTAGCTTTTCACTCACACCCTCTGGAATGGGCCCACCTTGTTTTCTTTTAATTAGGGGCTGTTTGGCCATGGTGCCACCACAGTCAGCTGCTCGTATGGGTTGTGGAGCACTGTCACATGGGCTTGCAGGGAGATCTGCAGAGACTGAAGGGTTAATGTTAATCCGTAAGGAATGGTCAAGTGTCAGCCACATGGAGGCAAATGCTTCTGTGGCTCTAGGCAGTTCAGATGATTGCAACAGGCTTCTCAGGGAATCCTCTTGCCTAGGAAGTTCCAGGGATGCTTTACAGTCATTTACTGTCTGAATTTCACTGACTTCTGTTTCTGGGCAGAGCGAGTCTGGAGATTTAGGGAAGGACTCTCCATCTTCTGAAGTATTAGCATCCTCCAAGGCCACTGCTTTTGGGGCTCTGTTTGCCCATGGTGCAACTTTTACACTATTTAAAGAATTCAAGCTACAGTCAGAGTAAACGGATGCATCTTCTGAATCACCATCATAAGGATCTAAAAACTAAAATAAATGTTTCTCTAAATATGGTGGATCCTTATTTGTTCATAAAAAAAAATACAAGAGGAAACATACAGTGAGCTTTAAAACCACTTTCAATTTAAGTTACAGACTTACTATGGAAGTTTTTCTGTTTATCCACACATTCCCACCTATATTTTAATTTTTGGATGCTACACTGAGAACAAGGCAGCTGCACAATGGCCAAACCTACTTGCAGTCCCCTGGAGTCCCTCGCTTTCTTGAGTCCTCCTCCAGCAAGTGGACTAGGAACAACCTATTTAAGAGAAGTTAACATAGGTTTATGAAAGCAGCTTCCTATGAATTACTGATCAAAGTAAAACTAGAGTAGGTAAAAATACTAGAGGAAGCCAGGTTGTCCCCTTGCTAAAAGGTAGTAAGAAGTGTATCAAACTTTTAAAGGCCTGGTAAAGTTAGCCTAAAATAGAGGGACTGAGGAGAGCTGTGTCTCACTGCACTTAAAACATTGCTATAAAGAGAACGAGTAATTGTGTATCTTAGCACCAGAAAAGTAAACCAAATCAGCATTTAACTAATAATATACAAAATATAATCTAGAGACCTTCCCTCCCACTCAAGTGCCTTTTTGTTCTTTTACATAGGGATGTCCTGACATTCTTCCTTATTAGTTGGATGACAAATTTGCTGTCCTTTGGAGAGTTCTGTAACTAACACAGTCAGACCAAGTCCTTTCGATCAGTCTGAATATCACTGCTGTAACACTGAGGTTTCAGGCTTCTTTTCCCTATGTGGTTAAACACAGACTTGTCCAGACCTAGACAGAGAACTTCCTTCCTGAATTTATACTTGAGAACCACATCATTCTGAAACAGTGCTGACAGTCTTGGTCTATTGAAGAAAAAACAAACATGCAGGGAGACTCCCTTTTTAAAAGCAAACCGCAGGTACAAAGCAGTCACACAAAAGGAAAAGTTTACTGCAAGAAAAGTGCTCCGTTAGAAGGATCCACCGCAGCTGCTCAGAGAGCAGCAGCCTGCCAGCCATTGCTGTGCCTGCTTTCCATGGGGAAGGAGAGTCTGAGCACGGCTGATGCAAAGCAAGGCTTGGCCAGTCCAGACTCCTCACAACCCGAACCTGAAGGTTTTAGTGGAGGACCAGAAGTCCAAGCCCATTTGCAACTGTGTAGTTCAAGGACACAGAGACATCCCCACAAAGCCAGTAGGTAGTGCTGGGTAATGAAGAAAAGCAGCTTCTGCTTCTCCAAAGAGTCCAGAAATTCTCCAGCCCTGGTCTGGCACCTGCCTCGGCACCCTCAGTGAGAGCAACCAGCTCTTTGTCCACACCAGCACCTTTGCAAGCCCCTCTTCCACCCAGCACAGCCAACAGAGTCCAGCCAGACAGCTGGACTTCCAGCCTTGTTTCTCCCAGGAGACCATGCACAACTCCAGCTTTCCCCTTTCTAGGAGATAAAGTGGTGCAGGTTTCTCTAAGCCATGGAGTACAGCAATTCACACAAACTACTAGTGAGCATCAATTCTTGTTCATCATCATCATCAAGACTTGTACCCAGAAATTACGTATTTAGTTCTTCATTCCAGAATTAGGTCTTTTTTCACCAACATTAAGCACACTGGTTTGACAGAACAACGTTCAGGAAGTTACCAATTTTCCTAATTAACTGCCACAGCAACAGAGCCACTCTCTTAATCTCACCCAAAATGGACAGTCAGAAGGTAGATGCTCCCTACCCAGAGCTGCCTAAAGTTAACCACCACAAACAACCCAGTTCAGCTTTCACACTCCCTTTGTCTATCTAAAAGCACTGGCTCTTTCCTGCCTCATCCCCAAAATCACCTTTGCTAAAATTAATAACAGTTGTAAGGAACAACCTGACTGATAGTGTTGGGGTGGTGGGGTTTCCCCCCCCACTTCCTTTTACAGTCACAAAACCAACAACCCAGCAACCATGCCTTAGACTCTCCCTCCTGAGGCTGAAGGAAGAGCTGGATACACATCAGGGAACCTCATCACCATCAAAACGTTCTTACCTCCGCACTGGATTCGGACTCAGACTCCGTGCTTGACACCACTGTGCACTTCTGCTGCAGGGGGAAGGGAAAGAAATGCTGCTCAAAGCAGAACTTACCGCAGCTTCGGGCTGAAGTTGAAGTTCTGGTACAAACTATAGGTGCTCTGTTTCTCCAAAGTGTTCCCAGCTGAAGCCAGCTTGTCCTTCCAAATACCCCACGTTTGTGGTACTGGTTGGGTTGTGCAGTGAAGTCCTCCCCCCAAAAAACACAACAGGGAGCTATCCAGAACACGCCTTACATTTGCTAGAAACAGTTACTCCAGGTCTGCAAATAACTTCACTAAGTGTTTTTTGATTTGCACTCAGGTTTTGTTTCTTTGCTTTGGTGGGCCTACACCTCAGAAATGTAACTGTAGATAAATGACTAAAACCACACTTATTTTCTCTGAAGCTCTTGCTACAGGGGCCCTACAAACAAACATCCCCCTCATTCCCCAGGTGGTGGCAGAGGAGCAGAGTTGCTCCCTCCCTCCCTTTTTGTTTGCAGGTGACACCATTTGAATTAATTCATTCACACATGTTCTTCGTTCTCAATTTTCCAGCACAGCTAGCTGCACTATCAGGCTAATGACAAACCAACTAACACTTTCTAAATTACATTTTAACAGGAAGATAGAGAAGCAGCAATTAGAAAAAAAAGAGTTACCATGTATTTACATGCCAGTCTTTCTATGTAGTCTGGGCTTTTAACAGAGACCTTCATTTCCTGAGCATCTACTAGAACAGGCAGAGGGTAGGAAAGAGCACATTAGACAAAATCTGCTCACAGAAAAATTGCCCAGCCATGGGAACTCCCTTTGTGATAGAAAGGTGGGCCCATCCCTCACAGTCTCTGTTAAGTTCTCAAAGGCAGCTTCTCTTTAAAATCTTCTATCAAAATAATGACTTGGTTCACTGGTCCTTCATGCAGCATGAGAAAAACATAATTTGATTTTTTTAAAAAGAAGCCTATACTAGGTAAAGTGGATTTTTTCTTTTTCTTTTTTTAAGGCACTACAAGTTTTCTGAACCCTCAAAGAGGTGTTTGTGGTCAAGACATCAAACCAGACCAGAAAGGGACAAATAGAAAGCCATGCTGAGTTAGCCCTCTACCCCAGCCCTCCCACCCTGGCATTCAGCCCCCAAACCACCCCCAGCCCTCCCACCAGGGCTCTGTTACAGGGTGCTCCCTTCTCCCCATACCCTCCATGGGCTGCCTGGCCCTACGCCTCTTCTTCCGCTGCTGCTGCTTCTCAGCTGAGGCCATCCTGCTCCCAGCACCTTCACCCTCCTCCAGCTTTATAGGCTGGGGCCCCAGTGGCCCCACCTCCGACCCCACCTCTTGCACATGCCCTGCTCAGGTCCCTCAGCCTGCAGACTTCACTCATTTGAAAAATACGGGAATGAAGCAATGAAAAAGAGAGTAAAGCGCTCTTGTGAAATCACTTTGTGCCACTGCTGGAGGCTTCAGACTGCTCTTTATGATCAGTTCACCAGAGCTGACTGCGTGGAGGTCTACAGCAGAAATATGCACAAAGTAGCATAGCAGTTTGAGTCCTCTAATCATTACACTTCTCCAAGTTTTTATATATATATGTAAAACACATGCATGCACAGACCTGCACACACATCTCCAGTTGAGTTTGCAGTCTGGTGGCCAGAGGAGCAATGCTCCCCCTCCACTCTCACCAATTCATTGTCTGTAGTCCCATTTCATTCATGCGATCTTCAGGCTGACATAAGGCAGCCAACAGCCAACGGGAAACACAGCCACCCCCTCCAGAGGCAGCCAGGACGTTCAAAGACGTTTCCCCCTGCCATTTGCAGCAGCAGACAACCTCCTGTCTGTTGGAGGGACAGTTGTGGTTGGACACACACTGCTTTCTAAGCACGTCTCCTCCATCACTTACAGTCCACCACGTGTGATTTGGAGAACTACCGTCACCCTCATCACTTGCTAAAAAAAGGAACAACAATTTTGCTATTTTTAAATACAATGAAGCTCACAAACTCCACAACCCTTCCACCCCACTTCTGCCACCAGCTGAGCTACACACACACACACACACCCCTCTTTTCTTCCCACACACTTCCTTTTCCATCTCCTTACCTTCTCTACCCCATCCAGGACTGTCCAATGGTTATTACCCCACTTTGGATTCTCCAGCCACATTCAAAACAAACAGAGCAGCCAAAAGTCTGATCCAACATCCCCCAGCACCTCCCACCACTGAAGTGGGAGCTAAGCAGCTCTGTGTTAGTGCCTGCAGTGCCAGCTGAGTGCAGACAATCATCATCCTTAATCCAAACACATGGATTGGAGTCATTCTTCCCACAAAAGCCTGCTCAAAATTAGCTTTGCAGGCAATAGATGTTAGCAACAAGGCCCCTGCACATCTTGGGCTCAAGAGAACTGCTGGTGTGGAAGGCATTGCAGGTGAAATGGTGACTGTAAGGTTGAGACCAGGCCAAGGCGTGCACAATGCACGCTCTGTCAGCACCCAGCTGGGCGGGGTCAGGCTACAGAGGTACAGTCAGACAACAGATTCCCAAGGAAGATTTTGGATCTGCACCTTCCAAAGCACACACACAATTCAGGAGAACCCTGTGCTATGATAAAGCCAAACACCCTCTGTCCCACGCCCTCCTCTTCCTTATCACCCCATGGACACAGCACCTTGGTACAAAAGGACTCAACTCTGCCTCCTCTTCACACCGCTGCAGCTAAGGACACTGAACGCTCCTCTGACACAATGACCTCTGCTCCTCCTTGCACCAGCCATACTTCGGATGGGGTTTCTCTTTTTTCATGCTTCATCTAAAAAAATACAATGTTTTATACAAGTTGTCAGCACAAAACCAAACCTTTGTCTGAAATAACCTTTCATTGCCCCGTGTGACTCACTCAGATCTTTCCTAGGTAAGGTTTGCTTTGTTGGAAATAAAGAACATTTAAACAAGATCACTACATAATGACATATCACAGACACACAAACAGACGTGACATTCAGGTCACTCTTTCTTTAGGGTGCCCTCACTGTTAAGCAAATCCTGATGGGAGAAAAATTTAATTCACACACAGGCAGCAGGCCACCTGAAATGATCTATTTGACAAAGCTTCTACTGCCAGATTAAGACCTCCAAATACAAATTAAGAACAAATTAAGAACATGAATAAATGAACATTTCATAGCTAGCTGTAAAAACTCTCCATCAGCAAGACACCTCACTGGCAGTGAATGCTGTACTGACAGTGTGTACGTATGTGGGCTGTCAATAGCACATGCTAGAAGTGTTTTTCTTTCAGAAATGAATCCAGTTCCCCCTCAGTCATCGCAGCACAGAATTTCCCTGTGTATTTTTTCTGCTCCTTGTTACATTTGGAAATCCATCAAGTTCAATTGATTGCTGCAATTTCCAGGACAACGGAAGCCTTCTCTGCTGCCACCCAAAATTCAGACTGTACAGCACACGGTGCCTTTCGCTGGAGCAACAGGGCACCAGCACTTCAGCTCCCAAGGTTCAGAAATCCAAAATGCATTTGGAGTCGCTTCCTTCCAGAGAGAGCAGCAGAAACAAGCATGTCTGAACTCAGTATCCCAACGCCTTAACCCTGGCGTGGTTCAAAAATACTGTTATCAACAGGAAAATGTCCTGATGAACTTTAATGAAACCTGATTGTCAGCAGTGTAAGCTCTCAACAAGGAGGCAAGGAGAGAGCCTAACACCAAGCCGTGCTGTTTTACTGTAATCAGTTATTCACAGTGGTGGGCTGCACTGTCCTGCTGCTCAAATGAGGAGAAACACCATTTAATATCAGTACCCAGCCCTCTGCTGAACTTTATATGCATTTCTGCTTAGAAGGACCTCGCAAGCCCCAGGCAGTATTGTACCATGAGCTCATTGTAGTGTCAAAGAGCCCTGAAAATAGGGAAATTACGGCACCCAGCCTTCCCCAAGCCCCACGGCAGTGCTCTGCAGCACTTTTATCTACTGCTCACAGTACAAAATGTGAGAAATAGACTGTGAACTGCTACAACAGGCACAGATGAGCAAGAGAGCTTTTGATAACTGTGTCCTTACTCCCTAAAATGTGTTTCAGCAAAAAGCTGGCAAAGGAGGGGAGCTCCCCACCACGTGCCACAGCCAAACCCGCTGTCATCGTGGCCCTTGTGTGAGACCGGGCCTGCCTACTCAGTGTAACACAGGGAACAGCTCAAAACACCAGGATGTTCTTACGGCAAGAAATACTGGAGATAGCTAATTTATATCAGAATAATTCAGGTGAAACCTGTGCGTTTTCAAGGGAGGTAAAGACTTGAGCCATCACTTCACTGACCAATCTTTCCAGTTAGTCTCCGTAGTGTCTTTTACGACTGCAAATTTTAGATCTCAGTGTGCTTAGTTTCAGTACAATACTAAGAATTTTTGCCTGGGAGGCCTTGGAGAAGTTACCTAAAGCAGACCAAAATCTGTCATCCCCACAGCTTTCAGCATTTGAGCACCACCAAGATGGAAGTGTTTGCCTTCTGGTCATTGCTCCTATCATCCATGCACCAAATTGCTCATCAGTACCGACGTACACACGCTCTTAACTGTGCAACTCCTCGTATGAGCCAGAACACTGCATCTGTTTTGATGTCATGCTCATTGCTATAGCACCAGTGTATGCATTGCTGTGGCACAGGAAGGTGATGGATGCACGAAGGACATCTCATCCGGATCATTCCGCTTCACACCGAATGAATGCCCATTAACTACAAACACTCACACTGAAGTTTAAGAAGATCTCACCGAGCTGCCAGGCTGGGGGGAACCAGGCCTCTTGCATCACTACCCAAGAAAATTATTTCCACATTTTGATGTTGTTTACTTTCACCTTGCCTCCAAATTTCACTAACAAGCACCAATCTCTTCTGCAGCCTTTTTGAGATGCTCACAATTCAGTAATTTTTGACATTTAACATCATTACACCATGATGGGTGTGGAAGACAATGCCCCACATGCAGCAACCTCTGTCTTCAAGCTTTTTTGTAGGTGCCACAAGATCATTTCTCTTGCTGCCAAGAGCTGGGAAAGCTTTGTGACAAACTTGGGGTACGTGAAAGGACATATAAAGCACTGGGAACAGCACAACCAAGTAGTTTCTTAAAAGCCTGTGTGCTATAGTGCTGACTACCCAACTTCCCAGGCACACCTTACCACCTCAGTACAGCACAGTAAACCAGGGTTGCAGCATCAGGAGGAGTCTAGGTCCATTTGCAAAGTCTTCCAAAAAAGTGGAGTATCAATAAGAGTGAAACCTAACTTGAAGCAAAAGTAAATTTTTCAGATGAAAACTGCCTTGAGGTCATTGAGAACAGCCCAGCTCCTCTGCTTTTACATGGTACTTGTTTGTAGCAGCACTGCAGAACAGTAATTACACATTTAACAAGACAACAGCTAATACAAAAGATGAACAGCAGGGTTTGCTCCCAGTGTTAACAGACAAGTCAGTGACACAACTCATTCTTAACACTTTTATTCTTACAGTTCTAGGTTTGAACTGTACATGCAGAGTTGCATAAGTCACAATAGAGATTTACAGTGGATTCTATTCTATGGTAGAGTGCAATCCAGAATCCTTGAACAGTATAAAAAACAACTTTGAACATCAAGACCTTGTTAGGAGCAAAAAGGTTAAAGCTTCCCCAAGTATTTCAGCTCTCAGAGATACCTAGTTACTAGGTACTGTATGTTAGACATATTTTAGAGTTGAAGAGCTGTATAACGCTAAACAAACTTGAAACATCCTGATGTCACACCATCTTTGTTACCTCTACCCCACATTTCTGGCAATTAAGAATAAGTCAAAAACCCTGCCACCTGCAACCAGCTAATACAGACAGAAATAACTACTCCTCACTTGCCTGTTTAGGGTTGTACAGTGTTAAAGAAAATATTCCCTCAATGGCATTTGTATCTCACATCAGCTGAAAAAAGCAATGTAACAAAAATAAAGGTATAACATCTTTGAAAATAAATATAAAGAGGGAATGCAGACAAAGTGTCAAAGATTTTTTTTTTTGGCAGGTAACATTCATAATATACAAAATATAACTTATTCGTATTAGCCAAGGAAACATTCATGAGTTCCTGTAAACTGTTTTAATCCACCTCCTCCATGCGTGATGTGTCATCATCTCCTTCAAGAGGTGGCATCTCCTCGGTAACTGCAGGACTGGCTTCTTCTGCAGCAGTATCATCTTCATCAATGCCTGTTCAGGAAACACATGCACCATCAATGCCAGTATCAGAACTCAAAGCTTTATTCTACTTAGCACTTCAACTGATCTCAGGGTTACCCTCCTTTTCCAGAAGCACAAAGCAGCACCAAGGTGACAGACAGTACCCTGCAAGAACTCATACCCACACCCAGAGTTTACTGTGGACAGGACATGTTTCTGACTTACCCAGGCCAAGTTTGATCATTCTATAAATGCGGTTGGCATGTGTCTGAGGATCTTCTAAACTGAAGCCAGAGGACAGGAGAGCTGTCTCATACAGCAGGATGACAAGATCCTTCACAGACTTGTCATTCTTATCAGCCTCTGCTTTCTGCCTCAGTGTTTCAATGATGGAATGATCAGGGTTGATCTCCAGGTGTTTCTTTGCTGCCATGTATCCCATTGTGGAGTTGTCTCTTAATGCCTGCGCTTTCATGATCCTCTCCATATTGGCAGTCCAGCCATACGTACTTGTTACAATACAGCACGGAGAAGTGACTAAACGATTGGACACAACCACCTAGAAAAGTCAATATAAGGCAAAACTTTGTAATTCAACACTTTGACACATACACATGATCTACTATCTCCACTGATTTAACTAAGGTTCAATTGTGAAATACTGCTGCATGTCAGAGCTGAAGAATTTGCAATGCCAACTCAACAGTACACTTAGCTTCACTAAAAGCAAAGACATTGTTACCTGAGCCTTCTCTGCAGTAGCTTCCTTTCAGATCATTAAACTTGTTACACATTAACAAACTTCAGTACTACTAATTACCTTTTCTACTTTCTTTTCAAGGATATCTTTCATTATTTTGCAAAGGTTTTCAAATTTGGCTTTCTTCTCCTCCTGTTTCTTTTTCTCCTCTTCATCTTCTGGAAGCTCCAAACCCTCTTTTGTTACAGAAACCAGAGTCTTGCCTTCAAATTCCTTCAGCTGCTGCACACAGTATTCATCAATAGGCTCAATCATGTAGATCACTTCCAGGCCATGCTTGCGAAGGCGCTCCACAAAAGCAGAGTTGGCCACCTGATCTTTTGTTTCACCTGCAAGAAGCAAGATCACCACAGTTAGCCTCAGCACTCTAACATGGCAGCTGCTTTAATTTCTCAACAGGCTACACATTTCCAGAGATGCCCAAGGTCCATAACAGAGAGAAAAAAGGGGCACAAAGCAGGTATATGACAAGCTACTACTGCAAAGATGAAGATGACCTGAAGAGACTCAAGCCTTTGAAAAGGACACCACAGCTTTTATTTCACTGGCTTGAAAGTGAATTTACACTTCCTGGAATAAGGAAGGTAAGGAACATTTCCCATTCCTGCCAATGAAGAACTGAGAAGCCCTATACAGCATTTACCTTTTGACTGATGCCCAAATAGGTCTGAGCATTAGATCTTAAAAATTCAGACATTCCTGGCCAAATTTATTAAAGCCAGAATATCAAGCTATTTTCAAGGCATCTTAACAACTCTGAAGAACACTCTCTGGCTTACGGGGGAGGGAAAAAAAAGTAGGTAAGCTAGCTGTGCAAGGGGCACTTTACAACATCAAAGTGGCAGCAGTGACACTGAACAATAATTGAACTATTGTATCTCATTAAATGGTACAGTTCCCAAGGACAGAAGTTATCATTGAAGCAGTCCAGACTCGTAACACTGAACAGCACTTCCAGTAAATTTGCAAGGCCAGAGTTTACAGTAGAGATCATTATCTTCAGCTAGTTCTGCTGTCCTTACGGACATAGTGCCATACTGAGGAACTGTAATTGCCCCAATAAGCACGACAGTCACATCCTGCACAATGCAGCTCCATGTTATCTTTTGTTCTAAATTCAACAGACTGTCATCGTTGCTTTTCATTTTCTAACCCTAAACAGATAACCCTATGTGTACCTGCATTTACACACAATTTCTGTTACCAACTCACCGGTAATGTAATAGACATGTTTCTGGTTTTCCTTCATCCTAGTGCAGTAGTCCTTCAGAGAAACCATTTCATCACCAGATGCAGATGTGTAATACCTCAGCAATTCTGAGAGCTTCTTGCGGTTCTGGGAGTCCTCATGTATACCAAGCTACAGAAGTAGAAGAAAAAAAAACCCAAGTGATTCCTTCAAATACTAAACTGTAGTACTATTTCAGGCTTCATATATAGCTTCTACTATCAACATTAAGCAGAAAGGCTACAAACCTTGATGTTCTTGGAGAACTGCTCATAGAACTTTTTGTAGTTCTCCTTGTCTTCAGCCAGCTCAGTGAAAAGTTCCAAGCACTTCTTCACCAAGTTCTTCCGGATCACTTTCAGGATCTTGCTTTGCTGCAGCATCTCACGAGAAATATTCAGAGGTAAATCCTCAGAGTCTACCACACCTCTCATGAAATCTGGAAGATGACAGTGAGAATTAGCGTCACAGGTCTCAAGGAAAACAGGATTACCAGTCACCACTGAAGCAGCTTCGCCCTTTTAAAATCATGAACTGGACTCTACAAAATTCTAGACAACACAGTGGTACTTTCGAACTGCTCAGATACCTCCTAGTCAGCCCTGTTGAGGACTCATGTCTTGCCCCTCTCAAGTTTCTTTAACTATGAAGAGAAACTATGAAATTGCTAAGTGGTTTCTGTAACAGTTTGGGCAACAGTTTCCCCAAAAATATACTCACTCAGATATTCGGGGATCAGCTCCTCACAGTTGTCCATGATGAAAACCCTGCGTACATACAGCTTGATGTTGTTTTTCTTCTTCCTGTTTTCAAACAGATCGAAGGGTGCACGCCGTGGGACAAACAGGAGAGCTCTGAATTCTAACTGCCCTTCCACAGAGAAGTGCTGCAAAAAAGCAAGATGATCATTTCAGACAATTTGCACAGCTCTCCCTTTAATAACCTTTTAGCAGCTCTTCAAATGCAGGAAACAAACTGCAACCACCTGTCACTTCAGAAAAAAACCTAACAGTAGGCAAGACACTGGTCAGGAACAAGCACTTTCTCCAGACATATCCAAGTGCTGTTCAGTTGTAGACTGATTCAGATGACACTCAGTTTCCTGTATTATAGACTGAGCTTTGGGAAGCATGTGCTGTCTTATAGCACTTCCCACTACACACATAATAAGGAGTTACATCTCACTTGCCCAGTCCCCTTCAGCTGTAGGCCTTTTCAAAAGTTACAAACCCAAATAACTGCATTTACGTTCATCTGAAATATTTTTTTCATTTAACTGGACTTGGTAACACAGCTACACTACAAACTGGGAAGGCACCTGCAATTACTTTTATTTAACGCAGCCAGCTTACCCTGGCTACTGTTAAGGCTGTGTTTATAATTGAAGCACTAAGTGTCACCCTCATATAGTATAGGTGAAGCAGTACTGCTCCAAATACTGAGCAACTTATCACACAGATATCTGAGACAATGGATCAGATTGCAGTAGTGTTTGGGCAAGCTTCCAGCTGTAGTGTAGAACTGTGCCTGTATGAAAACAAGAACTTACTTTGACAGCCAAGTGGTCCTCCCAGTCATTAGTCAGACTCTTGTAGAATTCACCATATTCCTCATTGGTAATGTCATCTGGATTCCGGGTCCAAATGGGCTTGGTCTTGTTGAGCTCTTCCTGATCAATGTACTTCTCCTTAATCTTCTTTTTCTTCTTCTTATCTCCATCCTTCTTTTCTTCTTCCTCATCAGAACCAACATCCTCAATCTCTGGTTTATCTTCTGTCTTTTCCTCCTTCTCTTCTTTTTCCTCCTCCTTTTCCTCAGCCTCATCATCACTCACCTCCTTATCACGTTCCTTCTCCACCTACAGAAGAGATCATTAGTTGAATTAAGAAACCCAGAAGTTTTATCATTAACAGCCCTAAATTAACCCTTGTAGTCTCACAAAGGTACACAAACTACCTGAACACCATTGTCAAGTTTTCCTCCCAGACTTAAGTAAGGACTGAAATTCTGAGTACTGAAACCCAAGTGGTATTTTGTTTCCATGTGCTTATGTGGCAGTTTATGCTATTTATTTTTATTACACTGCCTTTCTACTAACAATACATCAAGATGTAGTTATTTACTCAAATAGTTTGGAGACTATGATACTACTAGCTCAGCAGAACACATATTTTGCTTAGTTTTGTTAAATAAGGTTTTAATTAACAAGACTGCATTTCTTAAGAGCTACATCCAGGTAGCATCTGTAACAACTCTAGTTAACAAAATATACACGGACTGCTCTTTTGTAGATTTCAAAAATCCACTTGTTTTAAGGTGGCAATACTTATTAAATATTTCAAGCAAGGTACATACAAAGAGTGTAATAGGATAGCCAATGAACTGAGAATGCTTCTTCACAATTTCCTTGATGCGCCGTTCTTCCAGGTATTCAGTTTGATCTTCTTTAAGATGCAGGATGACTTTTGTTCCACGGCCCAAAGGCTCACCTAGAATGGAGTTTACAGATTTGACTTGTGTGGCAGCAGACTAGACTAATTCTAAAATATACCTTACTTAAAAAAGCACATAGTAATTTCTTTACAGTAGGAAAACAGAAGCTTTTGTGTACAGAAACAGCCTTACAGACACAAGCTTACTGTGCCCAATATGTTACTTCAAATAAGCTTAAAGAGATTTTTCACAATTATTCTGTTGTGTCATATTTGACATTTCTGTACATAGAATTGTTGTAGAAGACTACAGAATTACTTCCATGTATAAACTTTGAAAGCTTTAATCTTCATTGTAACACACCAGTTATACTTCAGGCATTCCTGGGTCAGAGAACAGCTGTGCTTGTGCTTGATCTGACATGTGACTAGTACTACCTGTTTTTATCTTTTTCTGTCCTTTTCAATGCACAGACTAAGATGCCAGACATCTTTAGAAAGCACGCTTCAGAACCATTTAATACTCACCGTTATCAAGTCTGACAGTGAAGGATCCTCCAGCTGATGACTCCCAAGCATACTGCTCATCATCATTGTGCTTGGTGATCACTGTCACTTTTTCTGCAACCAGGTAGGCAGAGTAGAAGCCAACACCGAACTGACCAATCATGGATATATCAGCCCCTGCCTGCAATGCTTCCATGAAAGCCTTGGTACCAGACTTGGCAATAGTACCAAGGTTGTTGACCAGGTCAGCTTTGGTCATCCCTATGCCTGTATCCACAATGGTCAGAGTGCGATCATGCTTGTTTGGAATCAGGTTAATCTTCAGGTCTTTTCCAGAATCCAGCTTGCTTGGGTCAGTCAAGCTCTCGTACCTTATCTTGTCCAGAGCCTGTAAGAGCAGAGGCAGGCTTTAACATTCCCCGACTAGTCCTAAAAATTTCAGTAGTCCCATTTACATAAACCAAGCCAGGTGTTAAGTAAGAGGTACTTACATCTGATGAATTGGAAATCAGCTCTCTCAGAAAGATTTCCTTATTGGAGTAGAAGGTGTTGATGATCAGAGACATCAACTGAGCAATCTCAGCCTGGAAGGCAAATGTCTCCACCTCCTCCTCCATTGGTTGGTCTTGAGTTTGCACAGCTTCCGGCATCTGTAAAGAAAGAGAGAGTTGAAACCCCATCTCAAACAGCTTGCTGCACATAACCTTTTACAGGCAGTGACAACGGCATTCTGAGATAAAGGCATTTAACTACTAACTGTAGTTTCAAATACAGCACACCTTTGGAACACAGAAAAACCCACAGATCTCCTACCAGTAATTTCCTACCAAATTCCTACTACCAAAAATTCAGGAATTTTGATGAACGCAGAAACTACGTACAAGAATTTAACTACAGACTTGCTTTACATTCACTTTGCTTTGTGTGATTTAGGGTACTTTTTGTCTCTCCCTTAATTTACAAATTATTGTATGACCCCTACTTCCCCTCATCACACACCAAATACATATTGTTAAAAAAAAAAAAAAAGATAAATACAACGGAGAACTTGGCCTGGTATTTGAGAGGCTAGCTGCACTACTCTGTAGTCGAGGCTCACAGTAAAGCCGTTATTTGGAATACTTTCCTTTTCTCCCGTCCACCTCATATTTTGCTCATACTGCTATTACCTTCAGATGCAGACACCACCCACAAGGGAACTCACGCACCAGTACGGTCCAACCGTTACTGTCTTACACTGATGTATTATCCCAGCTTGACCGGCCGTTGCTGCCTGGGACAGCCTCTGCACCCGTCAAGCCTCAGAACAACAGATTCCACTCAAAAGAGAGGAAAACCTCCGCAACCACAGCCCCAATTTAACCACCACACAACGGAGAGCGAATGCAATAATGTAATCCTGGATCACAAAGTCAGAAGCAATACATCACGCCGCCCGGCCGTCGCCCGCCAGGCGGTGCGGTGCAGAGAACGGCTGCGGGCGGGCGGGAGGGAGCGGCCCCCCCGCGCAGCGCCCCCTACAGGCTCTCCGCGGAAGCGGGAAAGATTCTAGAACCTGCCAGAGCCTTCCCCGCCCGCCTCCCCTCCCCCGCCCCCTCCTCCCCGTCAGCACCGGCCCCGCGCGGCGCGCCCCCCCCACCCCCACCCCCGCGCGGGGGGCACTGCCCGACGGCCCCTTCCCCCCCCCCCCCCCCGCACACCCGCCCGCCTCACTCCCTGCAGCCCGCGCCCGCATGGCCGAGCGCCCATTCATTGCGGGCAGAGCCCGCTCGCTGCTCGTCCCGCCGTCCCCCACCACGGCCCCTCGGTACCGCGGCGGTGCCGGCAATCCTGCGGGTGCAGCCCTCGGTAAGGAACGGCTTTCTCCACCCGCCGCCTGCGCCTCCCTCCCGCAGCGCTGCCAGCGGAAGAACCACCCCCCCACACACACACACCCTGGGAGCTGCCCGCCGCTTCATCCCCCCCTCCACCATCTTACCTCACAGATAACAGAAATACATTAAACGTGCGAGTCCGGACACACCGGCACTTCACCCCCTCACAGCCAGACCCAGCCCCACTCCGAGCCCACTTCACCATTAACGGGAACCACACGGCAACGGAAACAAGGCAGGTCCGGCACCACGCGGTGCCCCGTCCCCCTCCCCCCGCTCCCCGTCCCACCCGGCGGCGTGCACCGACCGCAGGGATTCGAGAACTAAATGGCTCCCTCAGAGGAGCCATTTCCCGTGTACAACCGGCCGCCGCCGCTCCCACCGCTTACCTTTGCTGGAGGGGGAAGGGCTGCTGGTCTCACTGAAGATGCGAACACTGACCACTCACACCGCCGTGCCTCCACACTAGTGCGCGCTCCGCGCCGCCCGCTCGGCTTATATAGACCCGGCACCGCCTCCTTCCAGAACCATCGGGAACCTTCACTGACAGGCACGGGGGAGGGGGCGGCACGGCGGTGGGGGGTGACGGGGGATTGGAGGCCACGCCGCTAAGGGGCGGGGTCGAGCCTCTCGCAGCCAATAGCAGCCGTCCGCGAAAGGACCTCGTCACAGCGCGAGTCTCGCGCAGACGTAGTCCGTTGCCTCAGCTGCCGGGGCGGGGGTGAATGAGCGCGTGCGCTCCCCATTCGTCCAGCCGTCGGCTCGGCCCCAGAGTTCGGGCGGGAGGAGGAGGCAGGCGAGCGCATGCGTGGTGGCCGCGCGGGGTGGCAGTTGGGCGCGCTTGGCGCTGAGGGGGAGGGGCTCGGGGGGGTTGCGCAAGTGGCAGGTGACGTCATTCGCTGACCCGCGCCTCTCAGAACGTCCTAGAAGCGGGCGGGCGCGGGCCGGCTGCCTGCAGCCTCACCGCCCCCTATCTCGGCCTCATCCCTGCCGCCTCAGCAGCCGCTCCGCCGCGCTGCTGGGAAGGGCCTGGAAAGTGCGGGGCTCGCCCCGCGCTGGGAGAAGGGCCCGAGTCGGGGTGTGGGGCCGCAGCCGCCCTCCCTCTCCTCAGCCCCCTTTCTCCGCTGTGTAGCTGTAGCGGCCGGGCTGTGCCCACCCGGCTCCGGGGGTTAGTGGCGCCGGGCGGTTCCCCGCCGGCCGGTTGTGCAGGCTCCGCTTCCCCCTCAGGCCGGTGCTGCGGGGCGGGCACCGCGTCCCTGCCCTGCTCGCCGGGTAGGACCCGTTTGCTCTGCGGGCGTAGCTGGGTGATTCACGGCTTAGGGATGCTGTGGTAAAGCGTTTCGCCTAACGAGGGAAAACAATCGGTTCTCCCACGGCGAGGATCAGCCTGCGAGTTGAACAAAGCCATCCCTCATACCCATGCGTTTGTTTGGGATAAAAAGAGGCAAGGGATCAGATCCAAGGATCTCAGAAGACCTACATAGCTATGCAGTTACTTCAGGAGCTGAGTGCCAATAGTGGACGTGAGACAGATGCTGATGATGTTCAGTTTGTTAACAGCCCAAGGCCTGAAATCCCTGGGATTCTCAGCCCGGACATGGCCTTTGCCATCTAATTGCAGGAAATCTCAGCTGACATTCAAAGGACACAGCTACAGACATCTTTCTGAATACATTTACACATACATTTATGCGTCTTGCATAAAGGCTTTGATACATACACGTCTCATTATACCCAGTAGCTCTGTGATTACGGCATTTAGCTGGGGAGTTATTTTTACATCCTGAACGACCTGATTGGGAGCAGGGAGTTAAATGCAGGCCTTCCATGTCTCAGGAGAATGATCTGCATTGCATGTGTTCCAGAGCAGGCTTCTAAAACTTTCTTCTTGGAGCTGATCCACTTTTTGGGATATAAATACCAAGTGAAGCTATATGTTACAAATGTACACTGATGTAACTGTGAATCTAGACAATGTCCCAGCTCTAAAGAATAGTTATTTATTTATCTGAGGAATAAAAAGGATGCTGTTTCTGTAACAAAAAAATCATCCCCAGTGCAACTTCTTGGTATTTTCTGTTGGCTTTTCAATGTACCCCAGACAGCTGTCTAGTTCAACATGTGACTGACTTTTGGGAATCAAATTTTTATATGCCTAACCTGCCCTTCTCCCACTGAAGGATCCTGAATTACACTGGGCAGCATGCTCCATGAACTAGGTACTACAAAATTTAGACACATTAATGCATTTAACCAGAGATCCTTATGCTGAATTTAACAGTATCCATTATCCTGCAGTTTGACCTAGACAAGCAAATCTGATTGAATTGTGGCCTACAGGCTTGATTTTGTTGCAGCATTATGTCTTTCAGGGAGTTTTCAGTACTTCTTAATATCTGACAAGAAGTTATATTAAGTATGTGTGTAAGACACCACGTAGGATCTGTCAAGGAATTAAAATGACAGCTGGTTTCATTGCGGTTTCTGCAGTATCTGGATCAGTATCTGTGTTGGTGCAATGACTTACAGGACTCTGCCCTCCTAAATAGTGGTGTTACAGCTGTGACCCAAGCAGTTGGCCAGAATACAGGGTCCTGCAGGTTATTTTAATTAAAGGAAAAATTAGTTGTGGTGTCAACAATAACGTAAGAGAGTGTATAGATGAGCTGCTGCTCAGCACACAGGAGAAATCAAACTGTAAGAGTGAGGTTATTTGCTCACAGTTCTAAGCCACTAAAAAAGCTGGATTTCAGCCAGTGCTCAGCCTAGAAAGTTCTGCACTTATGTCTAGGTCACCTTTTGGGGACTTTGGCTGGTGGTTTTCTGTACCTTCTTCCTAGCACCTAGTGGTGCTTCTCAACACATTTCTTTACCTTTCTCTCAAACACACACCCTTCTACAAAATAATATGTACCAAAAACCTTTCTTCAGTATGATGCATTCCTTTCTTTGCATAGTAACTATGATTTCAATGGTCCTACAGTTGCTTTGGTTGTCTGCTTCTGTGAAGCAGCTTAATGGCTTTTTACCACTATCCTAATAAAGTGTGGCAGTTATACCCAAGCATAACCATGTAACTGTCATGTTTTTCTTAGATTAAAAATAGTCCTGGTATAGTATAGATTCTATAGGACATTCCTTTTAGGCTGAAACCCTCTTACATTCAGGTTCCATTAACTGAAATGTTTTCTAACAGTTATTTGGGTCAAAATAACTTCTGTATTATCTAAGCTAGTACAATTTATGAGAATCTGCCCAAGCACTTTTTTTTCAGTAATATCCTACTAAAATTGTGTGCTCTCCTTTCAAGATGTCCAAAATTTTAAGCATGCCACTTTCATCAAAATATTCAAGATGTTTTTCTTAAGAAAAACTTGTCCTTTCTAATCTCTTGATTAACGTGGATTCAGTCACTCAGACTTAGGGATATATGTAATTTTAAGCATGTGAAGACCTATGGAAGGTTTTGCACATGTCTGCAGGATCATGTGCCTGTACACTGTCTAATGAGCAGTCATACCATTCTGTTTTTCTTTTGTGGTCGTGTTATTCAGCTTTCCAAAACAGTCTTCAAAAGCAGACTGATTTCTTTGGTCAGAATTGTTTGACAAGTGCACTAGGAGAAAGTAATCTCATATCAAACCATCTACGTTTTTCCAGCTCTGCTTAACCCAAGTTCCTGTGTGTAAAACAAATATTTTCTTTGTGACTTGTGGATAACCTATATTCTTTTTGTTATTATGCAGTGGGGGCTAGGGAAGCTAGGCACTTGTTCCTATGGCTACTCTGTTTCAACCAGTCCCAGTTTTGTATTGGTTCAGTTTTAGGCTAAATTTTCTGTCAGAGTTAATTTTGGGAGAAAATTTGAGGAAAATAGTTCAGTTTTTTCAACCAAGATTAATATACTTTCGTATTTTTGTTGTTCTATTAATGGGGGAAATGCTGAAGGCCTGATATTTTCAAGACCTACATTCACAGACACTTGTTCCCTCCCATATCCCCTAGACACACCTGACTCCTCTCCTCATCACCCTGAACCCATCTGTCCTTCACCTGCCTTCCCTTGATGTTGTGCCCACGCAAGCTGCAGTACATGCTGCGGCTGGCGCACACCAACGTGCTTGGTGAAAAGCTGGCCATGTCCTCCTAGCTGTTAGGCCAGCCCGACAGGGAGGACAAAGCTGAATTCTCCTAGCCTCTTCCTTCAAAAGAGGCAACAAGAGCACACGTCTCCGCTGCCCACCTATTGATTTCTGCAGACCTTAATATCTCTGTGATCTCTTTTCCTTTGAAAACTTCGATTGAATTGGTTAAATAGGTCAAAATTACTGTGGAGGGACTGATGGACAACCACCTGATTATTGCATGTGCTTCATTTCCTTAGGAAACTAGGCTAAAAACATTCTTCCATTTTTTTAACAACTTGTAGCAAGTGTCTGAGGGATGGTTACATGGGATTTCATTTTTTCTGATTATACAGTATTAAATAACATGGGGCAACTGCCAATTACTCAGTAGGATTTACTACTTCAAACATTACTGTAAACGCGAAGGTAGAAAACCCCAACAACCACAGTATTCATTTCTAACTCAAAATTCAAAGCCCAGGCAGGTAGTTGATTTGCAATTTTCTTGTCAGAATGTGAGCAACTTTTGCTTTCAGAAAATTCAGATTTGAATCAAATGTTCGAAGAACCAGGTCTTCATTAAGCAGAAGCTGTTCCATACCAGCAGCACATGCTGGGAAGTTTGATACATTGCTGCACTAACTGCATGGGCCGCAGTCTTGCAGTTGCTGATTTCCTAAGGATGACTCCCATGCTTGTTCCCCATATACATTTGCATTGTAGTAGAGTCTTTAATTACACCATTTCATAGAACTCCTTGCTATATGAAAGTTACAAAATTAAAAAAGAACAAAGTAAAAGATGGCTGGAAGAAAGTTGTTTCATGTTCAAAGCATTGAAATAACACCCAGGAAAACTGGGTTTTATTCTTGAGTCCATCAAAGGCTTCTTCTATGTTGCTGAATAAGACTTTTTTTTTAAATTTTTATACACCACAAATAAATTAAATGACATTTGCATAGAGAATTCTAATTCCAGCATTGAACTAACTTTTGAGTGCTTGATGTTGTAGCCTTAATGCTTTTATAACATTGCTTTAAAATTAATTCCGTTTGAGTTCTAACACAGATTTGTCATGTTGTCATCTCAGTGCTTCAGGGTTTACTTAAGGAAAACAAAACAGCAGCAACTGAAATTACCTAAACAGTAGATTTCAGAAGACTGAAAGATATGGTAATGTGTCTAGTTTTCTTTAGCACATGGAATTATACCTGTAAAATCTGTGTTATCATAATGAAATGTCAAGTTGGCTAGAGATCTCTGACTGAGCAAAACTTCATGCTTTCTTAAAACTCTTCCTGTATTGTTTCTGACTTTCTCATGTCTTACTAGAAGATGAAATGATCATAAGATCTTTAGGCCACCAAAAAAAGTGATTCACACTAGATAAGGGATTGATAGTCACTTAGAAGGAATATTTTTACAGTGAAAAGGTACTTAAGAGGCAGAGACCAAAATCCATCCCATAAAATGTAGACGTACTTCTGAACTGCAGGTGGCAGCAATAATTGTATGGACTAAGGGCAACATCTTTTTTTCTAAGAGTTCATGGTTCCTGAAGTATGTGTTAGGGAGTGTGAATAACTGTCAGTTACTGCTCTCAGAAGGAATTCTGAAGGGACTTAAACTACTGAACAAGAATATCTTTGTTATAGCAAAAGTCAACAATTCCACTACTAACAGACGTCAAGTATAATTTATAACGAAAGCTCAGCTGCGTAGAAAGGCTGAGAGAATGCGCATGGAAAGGCTTGGATTCATGGAATGTTAACAAGGCCCAGAGTGACTGTTTAATCTTATCATAAATTACTTTATCTGCTGTTTGTTACAAAATTAATAGCTTAGGTTAAGTTTATAACTGCTACAATTTGATATTTTAAATTGGTCTTCATATCAGTGTTCCCTTGTGACTGGAACAAGTGATACTGTCTTTATAGTTTTATACCTTATATCATGATTTACACTTTCCCAGAATAAATGCATAATTATGCACTTCTTAGCTGAAATTATATATACAAAGCAAGCATTATACCTATACAAACTTAGCAACAGAGGACACTGTCTTCCACAGAGCTACAAGTGTGTCTTGTACCTGGTTCTGCTCTCTACTTTAAGAGCACCGCAAGATGAGTGGAGTACCTGTTTGCTGACCTGTGTGCTGTCTTTGGCTAGCATGGGACCAAGAAAATAGTGCACATGGTTATTTGGTTTGGAGAATGACAGAGGAATGTCGTGCACATCAGAACACCCTTAACTGGGGAATAGTTACATAAATGTTAGCTTGGGAGGAAGAACAATAGGTATGGTGGCAGCTGTAACTTTTATTATCTGTAGCTAGGAGCTTTTTTCTATTCATAGGCATAAGTTTCAATGGAACCTAATTCTGAAGGAAAAGAAACTTGAAGAAAAAGCTCTTTCAGAGAACAGCAGGTTTGACTAAGAGCCTCAGCATCAACAAGTGTGGAAATAACCCTGATACTTTTCCCCTGTATATATGCAAATTCTAATAATTGGATTCAATATAACAGTAAAGGTTGTGGGTTTAGTACATGTAACAGCTAAACACTGTTGCATATTTACTAGCAGGTATGGGTATGTATGGAGCACTTACATACCTTATTTTGTGTGTGTGGTAGATTTGGTGACAAAACTATCCTTCAAGCCACCTTGAAGAACTAAAGAATGTAAAATCTTAAACTAAATCTAAATTACTTAAAGCTAGGAAGATACGTACTATTGGAAATTATGTCACAAAGCATGTATTCTGTACTTCACTAACTTGTTCTCGATGTAGTAGTATTTATTTTTCAAATTACTGAACACAGATGCCATTTCAGAGCTGAATTAGATAATTAGGACATGACAGAAATGCTGATAGTAGGAAATAAATTTTGGATTAATTTTAAATAGGCATACAGAACATAAGTTCTAGTCCTGGATTTTAAGCAGGTAAGCAGATGCTAAGGGAAGCAGTTCATGCAGTCACCTATACTGGAAAGATGACATATTTTTGAGTAGAGATTTTTATATGAAGAAGATATTTTGTATAAAGAGGACACCTCTGGATCACATTGTTCTAGTGCCTTCAGCAAAAGCAGAAAGAAAAAATGCTGGAAAGGCCTTCATGCTTCAGGGACACTTCCAAAACATCTACTTCTTAATAAGCACAGTTTCTAAAGACAAAGAAAAAACCTTCAAAGAAAGGTTTTTCTTAGAAATCAGAGGATTCAGAGAGTGAGAGCCATCTGATGTGGAGATCACTTACACTTTCAGATTTAGTTGTGAGTGGAATTTTAGTTGTTTCAAGAGCTGAGAAAGTAGGTTTACTAAGTAGCAATGGCTGTAATCAGGGTAAACTAGGTTAAAAATTAATTACACATTTTTATTGAGGATACTGAACATGCAGTAACCTCAACCATCCCACTTATAAGAGGGCACAGAAAATGAAGAATTGAACCTTGCAGAACTTCTGCTTAAATTGGTGCAGAACATAATGTGATAAACCTGGTTCTAGAAAGAATTTGCCGTGAGGACTTTTAGTTAATTATTAAGTTTGAATTATGGTTCAAAACCAGCTCTGATATCATGCAGCCAAGTTACCTTGGATCTGACTGCTATGAACGGAGCAATGTGAGAAAGCGCTGTAAGAAGCCTTGGCTAGGGGTTTCCCATCTTAGCTTAGGAGCTGCATTTAAGACCAGCCCTTGACTTTGATCCTTGCCTGAGCTGTGCTGTAGCTGTGCCTGCGTTCAGCCTTGTACTTTGCTGATCCCAGCCCTGCCTCGCTGCCCTGACTTTTTGGCTTGTCCTTGGACCTGCCTCATTACTACAGATTTGTGTGGTGATCATTGAGCTACTGGGTACCAATTCTGCTCTCCTTGTTCAGGTACCGTGGGAATATGACCCTTGTCAGTACGCTCACTGCCCCTGCATGCTTTGTTTTTACCCTTGGCTCCTGACTCACCCTCCCCTGTGAAACAACCTGTTCTTTTACACCCTTTTACAGTCATCGAAAGAGGTGTCCAGGTAGAACACTTCATATTCTGGAAAATTACTTACAAAACTTCTTTCTTTCTGATGGTGAAGGAAAAATTTGGAGAATTTTATTATTATCAGTTTTTCTTGCCACCTTCATAATTCTGCTCTGCTGAAATATCTGTGAAGAAATATTTAAAGTCAGCTATTGAGAATTCAATACCCACTGGACCATACCACGAGTCTGCTACATGTCTAGAAGTTTCAAAATTTTGTCATGAAGTATCTTTTCAACAAGGTTTTAGAAGCCATATGAATTTTAAAAAATCTGCAAGTTCAGGTTCCACATTTTTCAGAAAGGGAAATTATTAGCATGTAAAACAGGTGTCCATGAAGTTGATTCTTTCTAGTATTTCAAACATAGGATATAGTCTTTACTTTAGCACTCTATACTTGTAAGAAAAAGGCAAGAAATTAAATCTGTCCATATGTTAGGGGTAGACTCTTTAGTACATGGTTGACAGATTTCTTTTTTCCATATTTCAGAAAGTACTTTAATTTCATTAGAGAGATACTGTTAAGGGAAAAACAAGATACTAAAATTATGGAGTACTTTCAGATAATCATAGATTAAGGCTTCACAGCTATCCATGATGAACACTCTGCTTAGGCACAGTTTAGTGTTATTTTCTTGCTATGTCAGACAGATCAAAATATTGATTTCTTGTGAAAAAACAGGACAGCTCTGAATCCCAGCTTTCTCTTCACAAAAGAATGCTGAAACAAGGGTAGCAGTATGATAATTCTGATTAAAGCTGATTGTGAGTAGGTACTTCGAGAAATTTTGTCAAGGGCTGTGTAAGTACTTCATTAATCATATACAAATCTATCCATAGGCTACAGTAACCAGACATAGTGAATCAGAGGGAAAGTCAGTTTTCATCTCTTTCAGAGAGATGCTTCCTGCCATACTGAGGCAAATCTCCTGAAGTAACTTGGCTGTTTATACTGAAATCCTGCTTTGCAGTCAGCTGAGCTGAGGGTATTCTTAGCCAGTTAATATGCATGTCAGTATAATGCAGCTGCTCTATGTTATAAGAGTAGGACAGACTCACTGTCTGTCACCAGGTTATTTCTTAATTGGAGTGGTGCTGGTTAATACTTGCCAGGAGAGGTACCTGCCTTTTTTCATTCATGATGGACAAAAGAAAACAAGAGAGAGGAAAAACACCACCAGAATGGCTCTTTCAGCTGGGTGGGAGTTGCATTGACTCCTGTGATTGACAAACTTAAAACTGTTTCAGATGCTGACAGCCCAGGATACCTGCATCTCCACTTTGTTTGGATTAGGTATGTCTGGAATAGTGTCAGTACCTTTATTTTGTCAAATTCAAGTTCCTTTTTTAAATGTCTAGTGTTTAAAATAAAAGCAGCAAGTTCACTCTAACTAGAAAAGTTCTTTATTATAAAATAAAAATATAAAAAACTGATGACAGAATGCATTTTCTGTGTCTTGTTCTTGCTGTGTTTCACAATAAATCTACAAAGCTAAATTGCAGGAAGGGGCAGTAAAGGATTGGGATAGTAAAAGAAGGGGTTTTTCAGGTTTTCTTCCTTGGAGCATAGCTGCTCTAATGACTTATCTAAAATTGTATTTCCTCAGATCATTTGTTCAAAATGAAATATCTCTTTTACCTGTAGTTCTGCAGAACTGTTCCAAGTTTCTTTCATCTAACAGAAATAGTTCTGAATTTATAACAAATATAACCATGACAACTTGGCTTCCTTCTCCTTAGCTGTCTGAGACAGAAAATTACAGTGGACCATTCTTTTCTCTAGAAACCTCTGTGTTCACATTCCTATTATATTCTTTAATTTGCATGTTATTTCCATCTTGATTGACTTCCCTGCATGTCACTGCTGTTTTTAAGAGTAAAAGCCAGAATTACTAATTAGTCAGTGCCAACCTGACCCCTTTCAGAAGCATATCTAAATATGTCAGGACATTTCTTTGGCTCCAAATGTACAACTTCAGGATATATCAATATAAAATACGGATTCAGAGTTTATTACTTCACCTGTATAATTAGGATCTTCAGCTACAAACACATATTTTCATTGTCAGGTAGTCCAGATTTTAACAAAAGCATGAACTGTGTATTACTATGTTCGCTAACATAAATGGTAGCTTTATAAGACATCCTCTGTGTTCTGAATGAGAAGCTCAGCACCTAGATTCAACTGATACATGGTATAACTCTATCCTACATGGAAAGTACTCTTAAAGAGATCGTTAGGAAAACAAACCACAAAATTATCACACAGCATAATGTAGAGTCCTTCTTGTAAATGTTAATGCTAGCAGTACAAAGACAGCTTAGTTAATGTTGTACTAGTAGCATCTGGGAATGATGCAAGGACATTAGGTATGCAACTAGTGTTTCAAAGCATGTACTATTAGCATCTCAAACAAGGCACTTACAAAGAGTGTAATTGGATAGCTGATGAATTGAGAATGCTTCTTCACAATGTCTTTGATTTGCCTTTCTTCCAAATATTCTCTTTGGTCTTCCTCTGGATTTAGGATAATCTTTGTTCTACAGCCATGGGGTTTCCCTTGAATGAAAGCTGAGAGTTTTAGAGGCAGCACAAATGGCCAAATAGCAAGCTTTTCCTGAAACTAAGAGTTAATGTAATTGTAATACGAAATTCTTAGTCATCATTGACTACCTCATAATGAGGAACTGGTGCTTCATAGCTATTCTGTGCTCCAACAAATGCAACAACTACAGCAATTATACCATTTCAATGTATATTTCCTCAAACTTTCCAAACCCTGATGAAGCACAGCAGTACACAGCAACATGTGAACTGCAACAGGGAGTGTGTAACACAGAAATTCATTAAGTTTCACCTTTTTCTTTAAATGTTACACATAATAAAAATGAAATGCAGCAGTGGTGCTGTATTGTGTGATACCATCTTCATTCTCTTGCTATACGAAGTTCAGTCAATGGTTATTACCCAGCCAGGGCAAATTTGCTGCTAAAGTTAGAGATACTATTATATCAGATTGTGTACTGGTGCTCCCACTGCTGTTCTGCAATACGTTCACTTGACATGAGCCAGCTATAAGACAGAGAACAGCAAATTCCATTCACGAACGTTTATCATTATCAACGACAGCAGGAGAGCCTTGAATTGAAGGTGACATACATACTATACTGCCTGCCTTTTTGCTTTGTGAGCACGGTCACATTTGCAATCAGGTAAGCAGACAAGAAGCTGACCCCAAACTGACCAATCCTGGAGACACCAGCACAAGCAATGTTTTTATTAAAGCTCCATTGGTGGACCTCACAGTAGTAATGAGGTCAGCTTTGGTCATCCTGTGCCTGAATCCATGATGGTCAGAGCTCAGTTGTGCTTGCTGGGTCAGTCATTCCCAAGATTCAGTTTGTTTGGATCAGTCAAGGTCTCGAGTCTGATTTTGTCCAGAGACCACAACAGAAGGCTTGAGCATTCTCAGAACACACTCGAGAATTTAGGCAGTGTTTTACTGGATGAGTCGCATTACTAGCTACATTACTTGCAACCAGTAAATTGCAAGCTGGCTCCCTCAGAAAGGTTTTCTTGTGGAAATAGAAAGTGTTGGTGAGCAACTATTTTAGCCTGGAAGGCAACAGTCTTCTCTTCATCCACGGGCTGATCTTCAGTTTGCACAGATTCACTGTTAATAAGGAGAAATCGAGCTGAAACCTTAATGCATGTATATTTATACACACATAATTGCTTGACTGTGGCATATGGCTTTTTAAACTGAGTGAAAAAATGCAAATAATTTTGGATATATGTCGTGAGAGCGAAGGACAGAGAAATATAATTATTGTTTCAGATGTATCGTTAATGCTCCAGGGTATATTTTGGATTTTCATTTCTCCCTGATTTCTAATTTCCTGCTTAAGATGAAGATAGCATAGGACAAATAATTGTTTAATCAAGAGGAATTTAGTAGGCTTTTTAATGTAGTTATGTTAGATTGTATTACAAAGCAAGAAAAGTCATCACAAGATTTGATTTATTATCACTAATTAATTTCCCATTTACATTCTGGGACATCCCAGAGTTTAAGTTTTACAGTTATGACAAAATAACAAAGGCTGGAGATTCTCACTCTCCTTTAACTGAAACACTATCTGCATAGGAACACTCTGAGGTAATTATTTAATTTTAAGAATAGGCTTGAAATTTCTCTGGGAGAATGAGAGATATTGGCTTAGTTGGTGTAATGATGAGACTAATATGGACTTGCTCATAATCCATTCAGAATAATACTGCAAGGAAACACATTTTATTGAAGGGACATGTTGTAGTGTGAAGTCCCTCCTGTTGATCATTTAACGGTAATCAAGTCTGAAACCATCTAAAGATGTAGAGTTCCTATTTAATATATGCTCCTATTTAATGTTACTATTTAAGTTATGTTTAAACAGCCTCCTTTATTCACCTGTTTTGAATAAAGACCATGAGAGCTTTGTGTCTTGCTACTAGGTGGTTTTATTTTGCCCATAGTTCTCTCCTGTCACAGCTGTGGGAAGGAAAGAAGACAAGAGACAGAATAAATTATAATTTAGACTGACTAGAAAGATTATGACAAGATTATGTTTGAATTTTCAAAAGGGAGGTGATGGAAAGAAACATAATGTAGCCACATTTCAGCTTACCTTAGCAGAGCAACTAATCTTCATCAGCTAAGTCTGGCAGTACAAGAATCACTGTCATCACTCATCTTTCTGCAGAATTTACTCTATGTAGGTAACCTTCAAACCACACTTTTAAAAAAAATCAGCCCATCACTTGGTTTAGACATGCTGCAGGAGGAGAGTAGAGAGAAACTGAACAGGACTCCTTACGCATGGAGCAAGTCGAGACAGGCACTTAGTGTGCATTATTCTGATATACCATGTATCAAAGGCTGACTGGGTTTGCTAACCCATATATTAGAGGCAAGCAACCTCCTCATTTGTTGTTTAGAAACTATCATCCTGATCCTGCACTTGAGAAGAGCTTTTATAATCATTTATTCTTACAGAAGGTAAGTAAAATGCTACCTACTCAAAACAGTGTTGACTTATATTGATACTGCACAAATATATATGATAATGTTAAGGGTAAACTGACAGAACCACAGAATATTTGAAGTTGGAAGGAACCTCTGGAGGTCATCTCATCCAAACCTCTGCTCAAGCAGGGCCACCTAGAACAGGTTGCCCATGACTACATCCACTAACAGATGCTCTGAAACAAACTCATTGATGTGTGACATCCCCTTGCACTTACACAAAGTGGACCACATCCCTCTCTCAGAAAGAATTTTTTCTACAGGACCAGCTGATTCTGTCCCATCACACGTGGCCTCAGCTCAAACAGCACCAAAGAACAGAAATGGAAGATATCTCTGTGAATGGGTGGTGGCTAAAGTGCATCATAGGACTGTTCATGTTTCTGAATGCAAATGAAGATAGTAGCACCTCAACTTGTAAGATTAATCCACTAAAGCAAAAGAGAAGCTTAGAAACAATGTTAACAATATACTAATGAGATTACTCCTTGGTGCTTGCTCTACTGCTACAGTGGGCAAAGGGAGGAATAGGGCTCTCTGTGTATGCCCTACTACCCATCAAAGAGCTGGGACATGGTACTTCAGCATAGTCTGTCTAGTTTGCAATGCTGTTAGAATTCACCAGATGGGGCTAATACAGCAAATATAAATATTCTCTATAGAAGTCATACTGAACATGTATATATAGATAGGTAGAGAGAGCAATATATATTTGTATATACGGCATAGGAGTTTTAACCTTCTAAAAGTCTTTATTTTTTTCAAAGTTAGCCCACTCAATGAGACCATTATTTATAAAAGATATTTTATTTCAATAATTCTCTATGAATTACATATTTAACTATTCAGCCATTCACCACTGTCCCACAAACCAATACCTGTCTTAGGAAATCTGTAGGTTAGAACGGGCTTGCTTATTTTTTTTTTAATCTCTAAACAACTATAACACCACATCTATAAAAAGGGTATATGTTGTCTTCAATTCCTAGATATGTTTTTTTCTATGTTTAAATAAAAATACAAATAAAATTGTAAAAATTAGGTTAAGCTTATAAATGCATGTGGCTTTCCCTTTTCATATGATACAGAGACTGTTCCTGTCTCCTAAGTCCATCTCCCAGGTTTAGTTTAATGTAGAGACTCTGAAAATATTAAGACATTACAGTAGAATTTTAGTTAGCTCATTTAAAAAAAAAAAGGAAATTCCTGCACCAGTGCATCTATCAAATGTCCTCGTCTGTGTCAAATCACTGAATCGGGAAGTTAGTATTTGAAAATTGAAAGTAATTGCCCATGAAAGATGTCAGACTGATGCTCTCTATATTCTACCATGTCTTTAATAAGCAATTCTATCATTATAACTATCAAAAGGGATGAAAATACATTAAGATCTACCCTTATTTGATTTTAGCACATTATATCTACTTATGAAAATAACAGTGAAGAAATAGATATCAGATGGCATTTAACTCAACCAACTGAACAGCTATTGGGAAATGACATCAGCCATGTTATACCTAGCACTCGGTCATAGGAAGATGGAGGCAAAAGACAAGGAATGTCACATTAATGTGCATACTTCATTAAATGATTACTGATGTATTACATAAGAACATAATATTGTATGAGCTGGGTAAGGGTGGTAGTTTCAGGTAAACCAGAAAAGCAGGGACCCAAGAGCCTACTCTACATAGGTAATCTTCAAACCACACTTTTCTTTAGTAATCCCATCACTTGCTTTATGTATGCAGCAAGAGAAAGAGCGTAAACTGAACAAGTCTCATTAGGAAGTCAGACTTCCAGTTAGACAGGCATTTAGACTGCTGAAAGCCTGAGAGCTGATGATTTTTTATGATTAATTAATTTTTTTGTGTGTGATGAAATTACAAGGTATGTATGATAATGACATAATAATATGTATGTCATAGCAATAAATCCCCATTCTCCTCAGCCAACCTCTCTTTGCCTTGTAGATGACAAAATCCCTATAATAAAAAAAAAATCCCACTTTGATGAAAAAATTGTATTGGGAATTTTTGCCTAAACAGTTCCACAGTTCCACTCACCAGTCTTCCAGTACCTAGATATAAGTAAGTTCTGGACACCAGATGGATGGCAAAGACTTGTGAATTTAACTTATGCCCTTCTTTACTTGCAAATGAAAGTCATGAGCATGACCATAATAATGACCATAATGAAGCCAGCACATAATTCAGAGAAATAAGCTCTCCTTCCTTTAAATGTGCAATGATTTGACTAGCACTTGAATGAGCAGTCTGTGCTATTTAGTATCCAAAGCTCCTGTGCTTCAGTGAGCTTACAGAAAAACTCATTAAAAATCCCATTAGAAGATCATCTATCTAAAACTTCAATGCTTCATCTAATACAATTTGGAGACAGTCATTCTAGCCATGGAACTGAAATTATACTTATGACACTGATGGAGAATCTCCTCCTATGACTGGACAGAAAGCAGACAGCCATTCTTCTGAAGCTCTCTGCAGAACATTTGAGGTAATATTCCCTCATGTGAGAAAGGTGATAAGGGAATGTAGAATGTGCTAACAACTTTTCAGTCCCTCTTTGAGAAAAACACCAAAGCAACAGAGAAACACCTCACCATCAGTCAGGTAGATAACTTGGGGGAGACTGAGCAACCTAGGATAAATTTGAGACATCCATGCACATACCTCTCTTAAGTGCAAAATGTTCAGAGGCTCTTGATTCTGGTCACTTTTATAACTTACTCACTTTGTTTTAGGCTGGTAATGTTTCCCTCTCCTTGGCTGTTTAAGTCTGTTCTTTCCAAGGACACCTTTCCCAGCTTTCATTATTTCCTGTGCTGCTTAGGGAGTCTTAAATCTCACATTCACTTTTCTTGTGTGGATGACTGTTAACTAACTGTTGCTCACCAACTACAGGTTGCTTGGCTGACCTGCAACAGCTATCAATAACCATGTATTATCATAACATGATAACCACAAGTTTCCCAATGAAAACCAGCTGAATGAAATAGCTGATTCTGACGGAAGATAAAATAATTTTGAAGCATTTACGTACTGAATCTTTTGTGGCTTAAGTTACAAACACACAAGACTCTATTGCAGGCTGCAGTCTAGGAGTGGTGTTGGCCTTCTCAATGGCACTACATTCTCACACAGCACTGATAAGCATCACTGTCTAGAAATTCCAGTTTTGTAAGAAACTCAGTCATTGCTGCTGGCCAACAATCGGGCCTTACTTATTCACAGGTCTGTCATTCCTCAGATGGATTACTGCAATACCGCATGTATGGATAAAATGTCTTCCATATTTAGGGAGTTTTGAGAAGTACATAATGCTGTAGCACATCTTAGAAACAAAAGCTATTTGTAGGCATATCAATCCAATCTCTCTGGCTTTCCATAGAATTTAAATTAAATTAATTATCTCAGTTTTATCTTCAGAGAACATAATTTCCAGGACAGCTACAGCTTCAAGATAAGAACTGTTGTTGACAGGAACAGCACTCTTCACTATGGAGGTGAGGTAGTCTGTTCAGGAGACAACTCACAGAGAGCTGACTGTGAACAGCAAAATGAAGTCTTCCAAAGACACAACAGAATTCACTGTCATCCAATCCCAGCTGCAAAGCAGGTTTCTTTTGCCATGCCTTCTTCAATCCAAATGTGTTTTTTTTTAAAAAAAATATCCATTTATTTTTAAGTAATAAAACCCCTCAAATATGAAAACAAAATGTTTCACGTGCTCATGCTCTTGAGGAGGGATGAGAGTACAAACAACATGCAATGTATTCTAGCATAGCAGAAACTTACTTGATAACCTCCTTTCACTTTGTAATACGTATCATAATGTTTTATCTCATGTATTTAATGATAAATGTATGTAGTGGTTACGAAGAGATTCTTAATGTAAATAAGGAGTTATGAAACTATGCCATAAACAATATTTTCTCATGATGAAAGCAAGTTAGATGTACCTTAAAGTACATGTAAGTAATTGGAAACATATTTCCAACACTGTAATTCTTTTTCTTCTCCCTATATTAAATGGAACTTGCATGCCATTTTCCTCACCAGCATCAATCTTTTGACTAATTCAGATGTGTCACATATCTCTGTATGCCTGTCTGTTAGTAATTCACACACATTCGTAATTTGTTAAAATTTGACACATTGCAGAGCATTTGACTCTTTTGACTCTTAAGCCAGTCACACACTAAATGCCTAAATTGGTTTGGCATCATAAGTCCAAGCAAGACTTGACAGACCTACTATAGTTGACAGACTCTGCAGAGATGGTCTCTTGATTCCTGCCTTGAAATCTGCAGGCAGTGCATGCTAGAATAGATACTGTTTGCAGACGGAATATGGGTGTAGTCACCGTCCTCTTTTTTTTTTTTTTTTTTTTTTGGCTCAGAAGAGCTGGTAAAAGCATCACTAATATCAGTTGTTGCACTTTTTGGGAAGTAACAGATGGCATTCAAGTTCAAGCATAGAAAAGTTTTCTTGATAACCGTACTTGTATTGCGTAAGTATTAAGGCTGCAGTTTCCTCACGGCCAGCAAAAGCACTATTAATACTACATCCTGAAAAGCTGCAGGACCAATTTATGCCCTGCATAAATCAGTCTCAAAGGACCGCACTATTTTATTACTGTTAGTGAATTTTGCTTATGTCTGTTTTCCAATTTGCCAAAACATTTGCAAGAAGTAAAGGAATTATACAGCAGTGATCCTGACTGACTTCTATTTATTGGTTGTGTGGTGCATAAAAAACAACACATCTAGGGGTGTCCTCATGGGATCATTTCAGAACTATCCTCTTTGGTTAGCTTGAGACAGAAGAATTTACATGTGGTACAGAGCATTTTTTCATAAGCCTACTCTCTGTAATCTCTTTTTTTCCCATTCTTTAACCAAGTATTTGTTGAGTATTGTTGATGGGGCCATACAATAGTGTTCTTGTGACTTGCAGCTGTGTTTTTCAAATGAATATTTGTCTTGGATTCTCTGTGGAATCTCTCAGCAGCTTTTATTGATGTTTCTTGTAAATGTTAAACACTACATCAATTCTTTGACTTTCTGCACCATCATGTACTGCTGATAACCAGGTACTTGTTAACTTTGTTTATTCTTTGGATCACATTCATTCCATCAGTGACAGACAACCTGCTGTGGTTTCAGTATGATTTGCATTCCACACGGTCCTGCTACCAAAGTGATCTATCCAATGTTGTCAGCTTGTAGTAAGACATACTGAGTATGCCTACTTGGAGCAGCAGGGTTGGTTTTTTTTTGTTAAATCCTTGTCTGTTTTAAATATTATTATTTAGAGATCCTTGCATTTCCTGCTCTTCTTTTGGTGACTGAAAACATTCTGACCTTCTCTCTGGAAGTCCATTCATGAAATTTCCGCATGAAAGAACCACTCTCAAGAAAATTATTCTTAAAATAATTGCAGGTCTGCTCACCTACTTTATGTACTTTTAGGTTATCGACACCATCTGCCAGGGCTGGCTGATAAGATGACAAGATCTATTGGTCATTATTGATAGGCTTTATCTTAAGACTTTCAAGCAAGGCTTCAGCTTTTGGAAGTTTGATTATCTGTACTTGTTCAGATATTCACTCAGATACATACTCTATTCTGCATGAGTTAACCTGGAGATCTTTGGCTGTTTCATTTCTCTCAGCTACCTTGTACTAATATTTTGACGGTCAGGAGCAAGTTTGTATTTAGCTTCAAACTAAATCTCTTTGAACTAAATTGGTTTGAAACTAAATCCCTTTAACCTTCTATAGTCTGAGTGGACTTCTGTGGTTGAGCTGAAAGTGGAAAGAAAGAGAGGTCCTACTTCCCTCTGGCTCTGCTGTGCATTCCTGTCCCCTCCCTTACATAGTCAGTGTTTTTCATTTAACCCTGTTCATTTCACATTTGCAGGGAGTTTAATTCTCTATCCATTTATCTTCCAGAAATGGCTCTCATGAGGTCAGATAAGCACTGCTGCTGGTGAAGGAAGCAGCAGCAGATAGGTCACAGCCACTTTGGTAGAAGCCACATTAGAGCAACACAGCTTCAGCATGAAACTATACCTTGAAAATGTGCTTTTTATTGTTAATACAAGGTGATCTAACTCCTTGCTGCTTATCTTCCTCTAGTTGCACATTCCCAACTCCTTCCTTGTTTTGGCTCCAGCAGTTCTGTGATGAATTGGATCAGCCTGGTTGCTGATCAACAGAACCCAAGAACTTGTCATTTTTGTGTGTGTGTTAATTTTCAAGTGCATCTGACTCACCTTTTGGAAATGCATACCTGAAGACAGAGGAGAGGTCAAAGCCCTTTTTTACAGTTGGAGATCAGTCTTAGATTAGCTCGAGTCAATCATGAGGCTGTAGTTAAGCAAACTCTTTAAGCTGAAACTGCTGCCAAAAGAAACAGTCCTGCCGCCCTGCCCAGTGAAAACAATCCTTTCCAACCCTATGCTGCTTCCTTCTGACATTGATCTGGTTCACCGCCCAACGCAGCTGGCTGTAGAGTTGCACGATGATGACAACATTGAAGTGAGTTATCTGACAACCAGTTTTTCAGGTTAACATTTCAGGTCAACTCCCCAGCCTGGCTCTGCGTGCAGCTGGCAGTTTAGAGGCTGGTGCAGAGCTGGGGGGATGGCAGTGTCATCTCCTTCAGGCGCAGCGTGGCCTTGACACGGAGCGCCAAAGTACAGCTGCACACTTGTATCTTCTGTCTTAACTGACTTACCCAGGGGACTCTCCCAGAGGGTCTAGCAACCCCACCTGACCAGGCTTTCAGGAGAAGGCTGTGGAGAAGGCTGGCCAGGGCCATGGCGAACCAGCCTGTGAACAGAGCCAGGGTGGTGGCACCCCACTTTGACTGCCTCGTGGTGAAGGTACCTGGGAGCCATCACCCCTACCACACGGCGCTGCCTCAGCGCACACTGACCTCCGGCTCCAGTTGGGCGCCTCAGGCGGTGGCAGTGACCACCTCACCGCACGCGCGCTGCTAGGGACAGACGCCCACGTACTGAGGCAACGGGTCCCCGTGGGCCCCAACAGGCTCTCCTCGCGCCCACCACCCAGAACCCGACCGCCTTCTCTCCCCGTCCCCCACAGCACTCCCCCTACAGCCTTCCCCCTACACTCGGCCGCCCCACCGACCGACGCCCCTCACCCCATGGCGGGCGGCCACCGCCCCCCGCCGCCCCGCCCCCCACTCCGCAGGCCCCGCCCCTTCCCGCGAGGGCCCACCCAAGGGCAGGCAGCCCGGCGCATGCGCAGACGCGCGGTAAACAGGCGCCGCTGCTCCTCCCCCTTACGCCGTTTGCGTGGCTGTCTCCGCGCAGGGCCGCGCGAGCGCCTGTGGCAGCGGCGGTTGCGCAGTGGTGCTACATCCGGGCACTGGGGCAGGATGAATGCTCCTTTCCAAGATGGCGGCGGAGGGAGGAGGGAAGGAGATGAACGAGATTAAGACCCAGTTCACCACCCGGGAGGGGCTGTACAAGCTGCTGAGCCACTCGGAGTACAGTCGGCCTAACCGGGTGCCCTTCAACTCGCAGGGCTCCAACCCGGTCCGCGTTTCCTTCGTCAACGTCAACGACCAGAGCGGCAACGGGGACCGGCTCTGCTTCAATGTGGGCCGGGAGCTCTACTTCTACATCTACAAGGGGGTCCGCAAGGTACCGGGGCTCGGCCGCTGGGCTGGGGGGGGAGAGTGGCAGAGACTCCGCCCGCCGAGGGCCCGCCGGCTGCCAGTGGGGTGTGGGAGCCCCGCCGCGGGGGGCTGCGCCGTGGGCGGGGGGCAGAGGCCGCCCCTCCTGGCAGCCGTTCCTTCAGCCTCCCCTGCGGCGGCCTCGGGGCCGGTAGCTTCTCGGTTGAGACCCGGTTGTGGCTGGGACTTGAGTCGCTCTCTCGATTAACTGGGCTGTGGGGTAGCGGTTAGGGCCGGGGGAACGCAGGCCTGGCCGGGGGCTGTGTGAGGGGACCGGCGCTGGCTCAGCACAGGTGGGCTGTGGCAAACAGGGTGTTACCAACGGCAGGGGGGTGTGTGGGCCCTTTGGAGGGATGCGGTTGCTTCGGCCCTCCTTTGCGTGCAGGAACGAGGGTTGGCTTTCCATTGGCAAGGAAACGTTCACCTGCTGCTTCAGGTCTGAGTTTACTGGACACTAATGCCTGTCGTGATTACGGTGGTGTCAAATCCCTGTTTCCAGGATCTGTCTAGCTTTGACTGAATGGCTACAGTGTCCGCGGTAACTTAAGGCCTTTCATGACTTTGAGGTGTGGACTGAATTTAGGATTGTTTCTAAACGGAAGCAGTGCAACGAGCTGAGTTTTAAATGTCAGATAATTAACACAGAGAAAGTTGCTTTTATAGGAGGAAGCCATTGATGCATTTGAGAGGGACTTCCTACCTGTCGTTATTTAATGCAGGGCTAACAGTGCATGCATTTGATCTCTCAGGTTGCCATATTTATAAACAAACCCTTTCGACTTGTTTCTTAAGGTGCTTAATTTAATGGGATTTAGAGAAGTCTTCAGAATTTGTCATGCTGAGTGAATGTGTATCACTCCTAATATATGTAAACACAGATACAATGACTGTCAGCTTTCTGTTTTATGTTTCAAAACATGGATGTTTATAATCTTGCATACTTGGCACTCAACTGTCATAATGTGAGTGCCTTGAAATCTTCCTGCTCTTAGCCCACCATTCATCATGGGATGAAGGCAGAGATCTAGTGACGTATGCAAGGCTGTGCAGGGAGCTTGTAGATGAGTAAGGAATTATGCCTGAATCTGCTACGTCCTCAGCTAGTGCCCATGTCACTACTCCTCTGTATAAAATGTGAGCACCAACTGGAGAATAAAGCCTACGTGATTATCTGTTGACTGTGACTTAACAGATCTACTATGTCCTGTACAATTATATGGAAAAGTCTGTGTATGGATTTTAGTTTCACTGTTTAATGAATTTTAATAATCTAGTTATGTTTTAAATAGTTTTTTTGAGTATGTGTTGTGTATTTCATATCAAACAGTATTTGCTATTTATAAGCAGTTGCTGTCTTTACTATTTACAAGGTATTGTGGGTGGCAATATCTCTGAAAATCTGTATCCTAAACTATTACCATGTTTGGATTCTGGTATCTTATGTTCGTTTTTTCCATACAAAGTAACTGCAGAGCTCTCTCGCTAAGATTACAGAGCAGGCCTTTATGTAGTTTGGTAATGATACATGTGATTCTTGCAAGTTGTCTTAGTCATCTCTTGCCACACACTTCTGAAACATAAAAATCTAAAGTCTGGAACTTAATTGAAAATAGGGAACTGAAGAGCTTTTTCAAATTATAGAAATCGCTTTGAGCTGAGTCTAGGGATTTTTTTTTTTTAGGTGCTAAAAGCTGCTGGTGTGATACACGGTAACAGAAAATTTTACTTTGTCAGATTAACATGTGAGCTTTGAGGCATACCTGTTATGGTGTTAAATACCTTTTCCTAAGTGTAGTGTAAAACATATGCATTGTTAGAACAGAATTCACTTCAATGACTTTTTGCAGTGTTAAGTATTTAAAATACACTGTGTATTCTATATGTATAATACATTAACTTTAGTAAAGTGAACTTAGAGAAGGAGCTGAAGTAGATTGGAAGACACTTAAGGAAAATGCTTTAAATTAGAATGGAGAAGATGGTCTGTCTTAAGCTTGTAATACTTGCTTCTTTGGAATTTATTTTGAAACTATTCAGTTGGAAGTAATTGTTTTGTCTGTGTACAAAGTTGACATAAGAACAGGCTGACAGTCTTACAACTGATTATTGAACTTTTCAGAATTAAAAGGTATATCTTGTGGCTACGACAAAAGGGAGAGAGCTATTGTTACCTAAACTGACAGTGTGTAATTCTGCCTTAAACTGGACAAACTGTCAGACTCTGCATGCCTTCCTGTTCTTGGGGGCAGGAGAGGGAGAGGGACTGTACCTGTTGAAGACCAACCTGTTTGTGATCCTCTGCATAATACAGATGCTAATAACTTCAGTTCTAACTGTTAGTTCATAATTATCTAAGTATCCCTTTAAAAAATTTCCCTAATTACTTTAAGACTATAATTTTCATTTTGGCTAAGTCATATGAGAGTATGAGTTGAATTTAATGAAGCTGGGCTATGGTTTTGTCTTTTTTTTTTTGGTCCTTTTTAATCTTTTTTTTTTTTTTAGGTCTGCTGCTTTTCTTGCTAAGAAAATGCAAGATTTTTACTAAAATGAGTGAAAGGACCACCAGGAATTTATTTTAAGTAACTGTGTCTGTTAGATACTGAGATAATTCTTGCATTGGTAATCCATTGCAGATCAGTACACATGAAGTAAGAGTCACACTTAAGCCATGAAAGACACTTAAGAATAAATAATGTAATATTGAGTCAAAGATACCACTTGAAAGTGTATTTCTTGAAATCAGTGATGCTAAGCTTTATTCTTTTAGTTTTCCATAAATCCTAAATACATTTCCTCTGCTACAACTAGTTTGTAAGTCATCTTTTTAAGTAAACTGGTGTAATGTATATGTTCTGTTTAAGATATTCAACCTATATAAAGAGAAAATTGTTTCCAGGGATGTTTCTTTAGCCTTGATCCTTCTTCCAAGAAATGTGGTTGAATAGTTATGTCTAGTATCCAGGCAGTGGTGTGGAGATTGGAGTACTAGTAGACAATGGTAATAGTTTGGTAGAAAGACAAGAGAGGATTTTGGACAGCATTTCAAGCTGTCTTTAGCGACTTTTTGAAGCAAAAAGGTATTTTCTCCCAATGCTGTCCTTTGCCTCTTTAAATAGGAAGCTGAGTTTTTCCTGTTTCATGTTTGCGTGTTACCACTAAACTTTACCATGAAACATGTCATATGTTTCTATGTTTTCCATATCAGAGAAAGCACATCAATTATGAGCCAGTTCATTGTTGGTTTTATAATGAAACTCATGCAGCTGTCTTGGTTAATAAGGCAATACAGACTTCAAGAAAACTGATGCTTTCTGTTTTGGATCCACTGAAAAAATAAATTAACCTGTAGATTAGTAAGGAGAAGTTAAACTGTAGTGGAATGAGATGTGGTTGCTTTACTTATGAAAGTATATAATTATTCTCAACAGTACTGAGTGTCGATGGGCTTTCCCTTTCAGTCCTCCTTAACTTTGGCTTTAAGGCTACATGTGTACAGTGATCTCTTGTTGAGCAGAAAGGGTAAATTTTCATTAACTCAACTGATCTAGTGACAGCTGAAAATGATGGTCTAGCAGTATAGTATACTCTTGGCAGTGTGCTCCTCTCTCCTTGCTGTCTTTGGCAGTGCTCAACCTCTGGTTGAGCTAGTTCAGCTTGCTAAACCAGCAACAAATACTTGCTGTTTTTCTGGGCAGATTTTCCCTTGATTTGGTGAGTTGAACTGTCTCACCTTGGAATCAGATAATAGCAGGCATAGCGAGAGCAATGAACGGGCTGGGGGGGAAGGAACAAAGCTACCCTCCTTCAGTGGCCTGGCCTGTCAGATTGGATCCAGTGTCTTATGAGGTCTCACCTGGATAAAGCTTCAGCCTTAAGACAGATTCAGAGCGATCTGTTCTTGGGGGATTGTTGACTTAATTTTGATTAAGCAAGTTATAGGTGTTACAGGAACCCTTTTCGATTATTTTAGGGGTTTGCGTCTTGATGGAGTAGTGTTATAAGGTAATAATTCAAAAGTTATTGCTCAAATTATGGTGCACTGATGCTTTGGATGGGTTGCCTTTTCCTGCAACCCCAAATTAGGAGCAAGGGCTGTTACTTCATTTGTGCTTATGAGACAGTCTTGGGGTACTTTAATATCGTTTGTGGCTAGCTTTGCAAAATGATTTATTAGTTGATTCATTAGTCTTGAAAAGGAGAGTGCTATCTCATCTTCCTTGCCTTAGGAATAACTGACAAAACAAGGCTTTCTAGATCGTTGCTGACATTAACTATCAAATTTGTTTCCCTTTCTACTAGGAAGCTAGTACATTTTCCTTTAAAAATTGTATGTATGATGTATTATTCCCTGTATTTTGTAAAGGTTTCTGGGCAAGTTAGTCTGCAGCTGTCACTGCAATACAGTCATATACAGGTACATATTAGCAATAGTGTCGCAAGGTACACGGTTGTAGTTTTTACATAACATAATGGGAAATTATGAAATTTGAATGTATAGTTTATCTTACTACATTATTTTTGCATTGTATTTAAATTCTGACTACCTACTGACTTTGTTAATGTGACAGACTTCCCTAACATTGGTTGTTTCATTTTTTTTGGATCCTCTTTCTCAGGAAAAGAGGCTTTGTCTTCAGTTGTACTTTCTTTCTGCAGCTACTTAAACCAGCAGTCTGTCAAGAACTGAAGAACACTACTGTGTGTTGTAATGGTATTGGAGTACAGGCATACATAGGTAGTAAGCTCAGGTTGGCAGAGGCATGGAGGACAGAATCTGTTGACTATCTTTTTACCCTTATAGGGAGCAAGTGGCTTAAAAATAATTATATTTGTACTAAGATGGAAGTAATCTCATATCTCAACCTCTATGATTAAGAGTTAGCATACTTGCAGTTCCTGGTTATCAGTAAAAATACTGATGACATGTAAGATTCCTTCCTTTGCAGTTCTCTAAATTACTTTTTATGTCTGGCTTGATAATGGAATCTTTGTTGTCCAGCTGGGAAGTGTTATCCTTGGTGTGGTGACTTTCATTCTATAGACTGTTCATCTAGGATCTTGTCTGAAGGGCAGAATGATAATGGGTGGCATTTGTCACTGTGCTTAATGTATTGCTCTGGGAAGAGCAGCACGAGATAGTTCTGGATTGGAAGCTGGAATCTGTGGAGAAAACCAACAAATTTTCTCAAGATGTGGTGGGAAGGAGAGTTTATATTACTGTACATTTAGAGATCACTATGCTGTGTCAGGCCTCCAAAAAAGATGCATGTTTTAGTAGCATATATGAGCTATAAAAATGCTGAGATTTGTAAAGATCTTTGAAGATACACTTGCTCTGAAGCAGTGTGAAGTATACCTGCGTCTTTGTGACCAGTTCTTAAACTTGCAGTGACAAGAATTCCACAGACCCCCCCCTAAATAACTTGTTCTGGTGCTTAGTTTTCTCTGCCCTGCCGCCCCCACCACCACCCCAAAAAAAAAAAAAAAAAAAAAATCTGAGCGTCTTGTTCAAGGGAAAGAAGCCAGGTTGAATGCTGGACATAGAGAACAGTTGATTATTGCCTTTTATTGCCTTTGGCTTCTCTGTGTTTGAAAACTTGTTAGTTTGTCCTCTCATTTTTCCCAAGGTAGGTAAATCTAGTTTTTTTTTAACCTTTCTTCTCAGATCTTGAGATCCAAATGTCTGAACGTTCTCTATATTGGCTTCTCTTAGCTTGCATTTGTGGTACCTAAACTAGATTTAGTAATCTGTGACTCCAGTGCAGAGTAACGGAGAATTATTGCCTGCTGCGTCTGTCTTCTAATATTCTCACTAACATATTGAATAACGTTGACATTTTAAAATTCTGCTCATAGTATCGACCTACTTGAATTGTTTCTTATCATATTGCTGCTTTCTCTCCATTTTAATCTATGCTTTGCTTTTTTGTTGTAGTTTATAAATGCCATGTAGTATTTTCATTGAATTTTATTCCGTTGTTTATGACTGTTTTTATTTCCAGTTCTGTGCTACATAATGCAAAAAAATCATTCCAATCTTGATGTCATTCACAAGTTTGATGTGTACTGTCATCCATTAATAAAAGTATCTGGTAGAACTTAAAAACCACATGTTGCATTTGCTGCTGACCTTTTTGTCTAGTCCAGTTATTTTTTCAGAAGACAATTAGATTTGTTTGGTGCTTACTTTTGCCAAGTTTACTTAGTGTGCTTTTTTCCCCTTTGTCTAGATGCTTATGGTCTATTTTGTTTCAGTGATTTTGATACCAAAGAAAGGTTTACTATTATCACTGTCAAATTCTACTACAAAGTGTTCTGCATTTAAATAATTCTTTAGAACAGAATCAAACGTCACTTTTATTGTCAGAGATGACAGGCAAAGGTCTCTAATGGAAGTACCACAGTAAAGACAGCAGAACTTTTCTCAAAGATATCTGGTGCCATCCTGCAATGGGAATGATGATAATCTTTTTCTGTGCTGGAGAAATTTGCCGAGTCCACATTTTTCAGGTGTGGTGTCCCTCTTCAAAAGGGTGCTGTAGCTTTCTTTTTTTTCAAGAAATCCCTTAATTTCTTGCTGAGTTTTTTTAATCTTGTGGATAATAACCAGTCTTGTGGAGGTATTGTGGCTAGATCAGTAGCTCTTTACCTGTTGGTCTCTGCGTTTGAAGGTATTTAAAAGTCTCTTGGAAAGTTGTTTCAAGTGTTTAATGGATAGATATACTTACCAGCTTGATTTTAATGATGTAGATGGATATTTTCTTTCTTAATTCTAGCTGGGCTGTACTAAGGACTGCCAAGACGTTACAAAGTGTTCCTGTAGAGTTTTCTGAAGGGTGGGTTTTTCTGGTAACTCTTTCAGTGACACTTCTGAAGAAAATAGTGAAAATCCAATGTAGATTGCAGGAGTACAGGTAGGTTTAAGTGTTTAACTCTGAGGTTTATACAGAACAAGTAGGACTGGCTTGAATAAGAGGACAGACTAAAAAGCTGCTTTAAAATGACAGTGTTACACTGTTAAATGTTTCTTGCTGTGGAAGAGAGTGAAATATCTGCACTTGACGGAACTTGCAAGACTATTATCTGGGGGCTACTTCTGAGTTGTAGATAGTGGCATTAGTCTGTAGTGCTTTTACTTCTCCTAGTCTGTACTTCAAGCCTATAATCACAACTGTTTGACTTCTGTAAGCTATTGCAGTATATCCTCTGAAGGATTGCTCTCCGAGGTAATAGTTCATTTATTATGGCTGCCTGTTTAGTTGGCATGTTTGAGAGTGAATACTAGGCTATGCTGGCCAAACCCCCAGAGTGGTATGCAATATTTTATAGGTAGTGAATTTGTGTGTGTGTGTGTGGTTGGCTGGGGTTTTTTTACTACTGCAGGTGTAATTTGGTTTTTGTTTTGCACTTGCATGAATTTAGTTGGGGGAATTTAAATTAGTGTAAAACTATTAATTGTGGCACTTATTCTTTGCAGACTGACAAAATTTTAGTCCCAATGCTTCACAAATGCAAATAATGGTGATTTGTAGCAAACACTTCTGTGTCTGTAGTGAGTTTTGTGGGCCAGCTTTGTCAGAATATTTACAAAAGGGTGGTGCGATGTGCTTAAACTATGAGTTTGTATTATGCATTAACATCTGACAGTCTGCAGTGAAATAGTTAACTGTTAGTAGTTAAAACGTACACTGAAGATGTCTCAAACACTAATTAAACGTTGCCTAGACCCATCTCTGAGAAGACTGCGAGCCATAATTGTCGTTTGACATTCTAGAATCAAATTTAATGCCCTAGTTTGAAGTATTGTTGTAGTTTTCTGACTAAAGGGAATCATCTGAAATACTTTCTTTTGAAGCACATCTATCCAAAGGCCACTTGCAGTCCAGTTGTCATGACTGTATCTTGACACACTTGGACAAATTATTTGAAAACGGTGCCATTTAGTGCCAATAGTGCCTAATAATGCCATTGTCATATTAGAAAGCTTAAGGAAACTAAAAAGTAACATTAGATGTGCCATACTGTAAGTTAAAGTAGTAATATTCAGTTGTGTCCTCAGAAATCAAGTCTTTTTCCTTCCTTACCTCACCCCACTTATAAGTCCAAATGTATATGCAGTCCATCTACATACCTCCCATTTCTTGTCCCCTGTAACTTAGAATAAAGCAGCTACTTTTGCTTGTTCCAGCTTCTCTTTACCAGACTGTTGGTAGACTTGGTGTAGCCCTGTAGCCTCTGTGGGCAGGACCACCAGCTGCTACAATTGAAATCTTTCCAGTGGTGGTGTCATAACTCGTGTTGGTATTTTTCTCTTGGATTATTCAGTAAAGCTGTTTACGATGGATCTGTAATGGATACTTTCTGCAGTTTGGTTTCAGTTTTGTTTTACCAACTATAATCAGTCTTTAATCTTGTGGGTTAAGCATAAGTTTGTATGTGGCTCTAATGGTCAAAGAAATAATACTTACAATTTTATATTTTTTTCATTTTTAACTCTGTGTGGGATTGGAAGGTGGCTGTACTAAGCAGTTCTTGGTGTAATAATGCCTAATTTTTGTGCACCTAGAGAAAGTGAAATGCTGTATTAGACTAAATGCTAATCTAAGCAAGAATTTTAACTTAAAAATGCCCTGGAGTCAGGAGAAAACATTGGACATTATAAACAAACTTATCGCCAGGCTCCTAGAAATATAACAAAAAGTAATTCTTGTCTTACAGGAAGTATGCGTACACTTTGCCAGGAAAGTGATACCATGTGAAACTTTGAGGATTCCAGTTTATGGCTTTAATGCTCACTTTCAGCTGAAGGAAGGGGGAGCAGTGACAACAGGAGACTGAATGGATGCCAATATATATTGAAACTATCTGTTAAAAATCCACAAGTCTGGTGAAATAAAGTGTTGGAATGATGCCTTAGGAACACTGTAGCCTGCACAGTCACTACGATAACTCAGTAAATCTGACTAACATAAATGTCTTCTCCTCCTAACTTACAAATGTAACCATAACAAATATGTAATCCTACAAGTTCTAGTCTTGTCATATTTTAACTGTGACAATTTATTTCTAAGGATTTTTTTTTTATTTTTGGTCACAGTTCTTGTAACTAAGACTTCTACAGTTGTGCAAGTTTTCTTTAGATTTGAGGTGGATATTGGAGCATGACCCTGACACAAGTTTGAAGCTGTCATTGAAATGAAATTTGGGCAGAAGTTGTTGTAAAGTATTTTTTTTTGTTGTTGTTGTCGTCTTGATTTTTCTGGTTTTCTGTTAGTTACTGTCAGTATTATAGAAGAGTAGTTATGCAATGGTTTTTTAATTGTGTTCGTAAGATTTAAATTGTAGTTTAGATTTGCATAATTTAGTGGTGAATGGCAAATAATTCCTCTAAAAATGAAATTTAATACTGTATTGTGAAGCCATACATAAAGGCTTAAGTCTGCATTTTCCTTTGTATTTCCACCTTTGTTGTAATTTGAGGGCAGGAATAGTTGCATGGGTAGGCTATACCACTTTTGAAGTTTGGTACCATGTATACTGCAGAATGCAGTATTTCTTGCTTATCTTACAGCCCATCTCACGTGTGTCTGTATGTGTCGGTTCAAGTTATTACTTTATTGCTTATATATAACCAAAGAAATTATTTAAAGTGTGTCTGTTCAGTGTGGTATATAATCCAGGAGGATTTTTTTCCTGAAGAAGACTTTCAGATATGCAGGGCGGAGCTTGCAAAAGAAAGGTACTTGGGTTGACTAGGGAATTATTGCTGTTTAATAGCATTAGCTATATATCTGAACAGGTGACTTCTGGCGAAGTCTTGCTCTTACTTCAGAATGTGATCTCATGCTCTATCCCCTCTAAAGGAAACTCCAGTTGTGTTCCCCTCAGTTTAACACGTGGGGAGGGCCTACTTTTCTCCCCTTCAGCAGTGAGACTGTGTTCCCTTGTATGGAATAACTTCTGTTCTAGATGAAGTTTCCAACCTTCTAACAGTGTTGGCAGAATAGACTCTGTGCCAGTGAAGTGACTGTTCAAGTGTAGTTCTGTGTTTTAGCCAAAATGCAGCCTCTATAAATGCCCTAGACGGAAATGAGATGGTTAAGTGTAGGCACATGTTAGCACTTTTGAATCGGAGTGATGGGGCAAACAACTGTTCTGAACAATTCAAACAGATGCTTGGATGAAGCTGCTCAAGATGGGTCATACTTTTCCTCATTGTTAGAGTAACAAAGCCAATTAAGTTACTGCAGTATTCTAGAGGCAGCTTGCTTAGCTGCTGTAGCTCTGTGTTGCACTGTAGCAGCATGCATGTCTGTTCCCTGTGAGCAGTAGGTAACCCCTTTTGCAAAAAAGTATTGGGCTAGCATTGATCTGGTTGATCTGCATATTGGTTTTTTGTTAGTCCTAAATTGATAGAGGCTTTGCTTGTAAGAGACAGACAAAGACAAATGCTAGTGAGATCAATGCTCGGAGAAGTCCAGTCTTACAATGTTAGAAAACACTTTTGCTGTGCTTTCTCTTCAGTCATTTGGGGACCCCTTCCTCATATGTATCACCTCAGATTAGTAGGTGTCTTGCAGCTGTGGCACTTCCAGTGCAAGTTGTTATAAAGGAAAATTTAGATTTGGATGGCATGCTGATACTGGTGCTGCTTAAAGGTATTATTTTTGACAGCAGAAGTCCCTAGCATGCACAGTATAAGTGTGCCTGTGTCAATGGGAGGGGTGATTTAATAGCCGGGCTGTGTTCTATCAGTAGCCTAACTGTGTTCAGTTCTGTGCCCCTGTGTAGGCTTCTGTTAGGACATGTAGCGAAATGCTTGAGATGTGGGCAGTCATTCAGTGGCCAGCACTACTGCCTGCAAGATCAGTAGGTGATGATAGTCTGATCACTCCCTCCTATTGAGACAAAAATCAGTAGGGGGAGAGAGACAATGTTGTGCGACCATTTGGTATGTAAAACACTTTTAGCCCTTTAATGGTAATTTTTAAAGAAAGTGATTAATAGCAGGCAAAAGTTTTTAGGTTTTTTTCCCCACATAATATCTGTACCAGTGAAACTGTCAGCTCTTACTATTTGTTTAAGTATCTTTGCTTGCTTTAAAGTAAGGCTGCTGGGGAAAGGTAGTGCTGAAATTGCCTTTTGCTCTCTGAAACTTCTGAAGCAGTATTCTGGTTTGCAGACTAGGTGATTGTGCACATGGGACTGCGAGGAATCCGAGTTCACTGCAGTGTATCTGAGTTAGGGATTAGGTCCTTGATATTTGTTTTCCAGTAGCCTGTGCTCATATTCTTGTTCTGTAACACTTTTTGCCTAGTTGGATTGTTATGAAATGTCTTCAGCCCCAGAAGGAAGAAATTAACAACTTCAGGACAAGAGTTAAGGTGAATATGTTATTTCATCTTTCTGTTATTAAATATGACCACAAAAAGTATAAACCAATGGGCTTCATTCTGGTTTTGGGATATAGATTATACATTTGGTTGATTAGTTTATTCACATAACTTCTGTAGGATGGTTCTAGGGCTCTTAAGATGTAACTGCCTGTTATTCTATTTTTAGTACAAAAGTAATTAGGGCTTTGTTGTTAACACCTGCAACATGATGGAGTTATGGCCTTAATAAAAACACTATATCAAAAATGTCTGGCATTGTTGTAGGGCTTGCAGAATCCAACAGTAGCCAGAAAAGACATAATTCTGACTTGCTGGGCAGACATTAGTGTGCTCTATCTGACTCTTATTGAGCTTTGTAATGAAAAAGATATAAATTGATTAACAATTAACTGCTACAGTGAAGTAAGTTTCTATAGCAACAGGGCAATGCAGGGTACAATTATTCAGACTGCTTTTCTGTAACAGATACTTTTTTTTCTTACAAGCAGAGAATTTACACTGTTGGACTAAAATATTGTTTTGTTATAGCAACAGATAATCGTGAGCTCTTTTGCTGCCAACTTTTTTTTTTCTTTTTCCCTCCTAAAGAGCTAACTTCTCTTATGCACTGAAAAGGGTATGGGAGAAAATTTCAAAGATAAATACCAGGGTGGGTCGATTGGTGGAAACTCAACCTATAACTACTTGCCTGTATGTTATTTTGTGTAATGGAGCTATACTGGATATGCTATTATGAATTAATACTTCACTTTTACCTGTTGACAAGTCTATATGAAACTGAACTTGCTCTAATTTAATAATAATTACATTCATATAGTATCTTTCAAATGTCAAGTAAATCAATTAATAAAGTTTAGTCCTAATGTTGATTCCCTAAATCAGTCAGGCTTTTTGGTTATTTGTTCTTTGTATGTTTAAAGTCTCTGTATATTTTGTTTTGATACTTCTGAATATCCTTAAAAAGAATGTTCTACTTTAAGTGTCACTGTTAAAACTGGAAAAGATTAGGGTATTGTCAAGGGACTGCAGGTGTTGGGTGTTTTTGCTATAAAACACACTTGTAAAGTCAGCTTTTGAGTGTTACTGTATTTCGATCTTTTTAAAGTTAGAAGAAATGAAATTTGAAAAACTTCAGTGAAGAAACTACAGCAGCCTTAGTCTTTCGACAGGCAAGTTAATAGTGTGATGTATTTTAAGGATACTTTGGATGTCTGATCACTTGAATAAACAAAAGCAGCAGTTGTCTCTGGCAAGCTGTTTATAGAGTCAGCCTCAAAGGATGCTGCTGATAGGTGTGCATGTGTTGTTAAGGTGCATTTTTCTGATATCTTAACAAAACCATACCAGTGTTTTAGAGAAGAAAAAGTAAGGTTTGAAGCTAAAGTGAAAGTAATTGCTTTGAAGGTGTGACTGATTCAAACACTAGTGCAACAGGTCAGGTAACTTTGTGTGTGTGCACGGGGAGGAGATGAACAAGTTGAAGGTGACGCAATCATTAAGTCATGCAATGTTTCCAGTTTGTTCTGTATTTTGGGGGACATCTAAAAGCAGCCTTCCAGCTCTAATTTAAATTAGTGTCACCTTTAACAGATATAATTTTCTAAGCAGTTTTACTTACTAAGCTGAGCCAATTTAAACTATTTCCCAGTGAAAGTAACTTACTAAGTGTTTAGTAAGTATCCCATCTGAGCCTGTGAACTGAATGAGAACAGTTGCTGTATTGTGCTACAATAAATCCGCTTTATATTTACCTACCTATTTTCCTTATTTTTGTTTCTTGCATCTAGTATAGATATCTTATCTTTGTTCAGCTCATCTGGTTCATACCTCATTCAGCATTAAAAATGGGTGAGAAAGGACTGATTATACTTGTTTACAACAGTATGACTAGACTGTAGGAGCAGGAGGAAATGAAAGGATCCACTGGAGGATAAGGAACAAGAAGGAGATCAGAAAGATAACTATTACTTTTTTACTTTAGAGCTATGAATCTGTTATAACTTACTAGATTGTAACTATTGAGAAAGAAATTACATTAACTAAGCATAAATCTTAGGTGAACCTTGCAGAACTCAGTTATGAAGTGTAGTTAAGGAAAGATGTAATTGTTACAGTACACTTAATTTTCTCAGTTCCTCAAAAGTGAAGAGACTAAAATGTGTGCTTCAGTGCATTCCAGTCTTCACAGAAGGTGATATATTACTTTACACAGCATGTGACAGTCCGTAAGTAGTATTGCAGTGTGAACTTTGAGTGCTTGTGAATATTTGGAATGCTCTCTACTATTCCGAAATCAGTTGCTTTTTAATTCACTGTATTCCTAACAGTGAAAACCACTGAAAACACTTTGACTGCCTATTACTCTAATGATAGGCAGATACTTTTTTAAGGCATGTTCTTGATTGCGTTTGGGTAGAGAAAAAAATGCAAGAGGGCTACTCAGCACACACCCCACCACAACAACAAAAGAAACCCAGAAAGCTGAGAGTTCTTGCCTGCTTCAAGTTACTTTCAGTTTTAGCTTTTGAGATTCTGAGGTAATAGACTTCTGCATTTAGGGTTTTTTTGTTTGTTTTAAAGTAAAATCTTATCTCTCTGCGGTGGGAAAACTTTTAATATATAACATGTATTATATAGACAGTGTTATTTGAAGTTCAGGTGCTCAGCCTTTCTAATGCAACACTGGTAGTAAGACAGAGTTGCAACTTAAGTTCATGTCCTTGTATGAACTGGCAGTTTTAGTTTGGTATCATAGATACTTTAAGTGAGGGAGTTCTAGAACCTTAAACTCATTCTGTTCTGAAATGAGGAGAGAATTTGAATGCTTAGTTCTTGATGTCTTTTCACATATTTTACTGATTACAGGGACTGCGACAACTGTTGAGAGCTTCAAGTTGAGGTCTTATAGGAGTGGTTTTGGAAACACAGTATTTTCATTGGTGATGTTGGGACAAAGAAGAGCATGTACATGATGGCAAAATTCTCATAATGAAGTTGGGAGTCATCACTGTTCATAATCAGAGTATTTTATAAGGAGAAACAAGCTGATATCAGAACAGTAACTGAAGTGAAAATTATCTGAAAAATATATAGCTAGGGAGTTTTTGCTTCAGCCAGAAAACTTTGAAAAGATGATAAGCAGAGTGTAATGTTGATTACAAGCTGAGCCAGCTTGCGATACAGCTGTTGAAGGCAGGAGGAGATAAATGCAGTTCAAAGATATATCAAATGAGGTTTACCAATAGAAATAAGGAAGTGTTTTTAGTGCCATTGTACAAGACATAGAAAAGATGGCTTTAATGTATGAAATTCTGGTTGCTTGTGTTGATGAAGGTGAATTTCAGCTCCTGCTACTAGGAGAAGATGATGTCTAATGTAAAACTGGAGAAAGAATAGTGTGATTTTTAATTAGCTAAGCAAAGCAATCACTGTTTCTTAAAGCTCTGAAAGGAAGAAGAGAAGAAAGGGAGAGAATAAACAATACAAAACTTTCCCTAGTTGTATGAGAGACATTGCCAGATATCCCACAAATTCCAATAACGCAAAACTTAATATTAATTCAGAAGAATCCTGCTCTTTGACCAGCCATGATGTAAGGTCTTGCTGATAGTTGAACTGCATAATGAAAATACTGTGGTGTGATAGGCTACAGACTCTATGGGAAATACAGAACAGATTTTAAGAAGAGGCAGAGCATTTCATCCAGAAGCTTCTTAGAGCTGAGCCAGATGAACAAAATGAAGAAAATGTATTTATAGTGATACAAATCTAACTGTCTGTGTGGTACCCAGTGAGGCTACCTTACTGGCTTTTAGATCCAGGAGACGAAATGAAGTGTAAGATACTGAGGAGCTGGAGACAGTAAAGTCAAGTGAAAGAATGGATGTACAGCTGACTTTGCATGTATCGTGGAAGCAGCATGCTATGTTCTATGGTAGCAGTATCTTGGTAGTTTTGTAGGGAAGCTTCATGGGGGTTTATTTTGTGTTTTAGGTATTCTTGGAGATGGTTCTCTGTATTGTAAGCCTGCATTTATATAGCAGGCATTGAAGGTCAGAAGTATTTCATCATATGTTTAACTGTGAGCAGAGTAAAGGATGAGATTTTATTGAATAGTAGCATCAGGTAATAGTGGATGCATTAATTTATTATAAAAAGAGGTGACCAGCCAACCCTTTTTTTTTAAATTTTAATCATATGGGGTAGTGAAACTGAAAATAATCAGTAAGCCTTGGTTTGTTTCAGGTTTTCCTAATCTGTTTTTTCCTTTTGTATAAAATTTCAGTATACTGAGGTATTTGGTATGTTTTTGGGGAATTAGGAAGGATGCCATGTGTTCAAAACAGATGTTTTCTCATTCATGATCCTGTATTTGAGATAAATGGAAACTAAGCGAAGCTAGCAACTGTGGCTTGGCTTTGCCCTTCTAATGTTAATTCTAGAACTTGAATTAAGTCTGACAGTTACCTAGCCTTTCTTTCACTGGAACAGCCACAAGAATGGAAATGTATGGAAACTGTTTTTCTCATTCAAATGCACTCTTGAACAAATTTTCTGACATGAATGCAAAGTCTTGTTTCACAGGAAAGAAGATAGTGTCAAATAGATACTCTTTGCTGTTCTGGTGTAGCTGTTTATGTAGTAAATATACCTTATTCCTCACATCTGAGTACATTCTCTTTATTTTGTAGCTATTTATGCACATCTTTGGCAAAGAAATTTTCCCCATTATCCTCCTATCTTAAACAGCAAAAATCCTTTGAGATTTGTAATAGTTAGGTGATTCCTCCAGTATGAGAATTGATCTCTTCACTCTTTGGAATACTTTAACATCTCTATGTATCTTGACCAATATGCACCACTAAACAGTTAATCAGAATTTCAAGTAGAGGCTCAGGCTACTTGGTTACCATGACAAACACAGTAGGAAATTCATGCCAAAGTTTGGAAAATAAGATACACAAAAGAAAACTTGTAAACTGAAATAATCAGGTTAGAGAGCAAATGCAGTTGTTTATTATTTATTGGAGTCTGTTTTCCAAATAATACTGCTTTAAAGTCCTACTTTATCAAGCAAATCTTAATTGCCAGTACAGAGTTTTACACAGAGCAGGCAATATTCACAAGCAGGAAAGAGTGACATTCTTTGTTGGCTTGTCCTTTAGCTATAAGGGCATTGAGTGAATTGAATAGCCTCTTGGAGACAGCTAAATTATTTAAGTACTGTAATCAAGGTTGACATATTTTCAGTGTGTCCTGTCTTGTTTAACAGATGTGACAAGGATAGTTTCTCCTTCTATATACATGTATACACACACAAAATGATTCGTCTGTGTTAATGATTATATGTATGTTAGATCATCTGTATACGATCTATATATATTTAATGATTTATGTTCATGGAATCATTTAGGTTGGAAAAGACCTTTAAGATTGAGTCCAACTGTTAACACTGAAGTCCACCACTAAACCATGTGCCTGAGTCATGATTATATATATTATATCTATAAATTTTAAAATATTTGTGTATGTTAAAGATCTGAAGTATTTAATTTACTTTCCTGCAGTTGTTTGTCTTAAGGCTTGCTAACTGTAACAAAGATCTATATGTTGATATTTTAATGGGGTGATTTTCAGTTTGATAGGTTCCCTTTTTAATCAGCTGTCTTTGAATTGTCTGTGAACACAGTATTTCATATTGCAGTCCTGTTAGTATACTGTGGCAAAATCAAATATTTTTGCACGTGACTTGCTGTGCAGTTTTCCATAGGTGTAGTCACATGCACGTCATACAGCTATTTTGTTTTTTCTGACTATAAATTAGTATGTGTACTTAAGTGCATCTTTTCCAAAATCTCATCCCCTAAAGGGGAAGCTTTTATATAGAAAGGTCAATCTGTGGCTTGAGAGACACTGCTGCTAAAGAGTTGCTGAATTTAGAGGCTAGAGTCATAGCTGAACATTGAGATTGTGTGCACCTACCCTGACATGTGACTCCACCTCATTACTTTATGCATGGCGTAATCTGGATTGGAGATTATGTTACGTAGTTGGAGGCTAAGGGAAAGCAGTTTAGGCTGTTATAGAGAAACTACAATTGATTTGCCTCTGCCTTTATAGCACACGGTGTCTTAGGAAGGAAGGCTTGATGTCATGATAACTAGGAAGTGGTGTTACTGGAACATGAAGTGTTGGAGGTAGAACAAGCAGTTTAGTATTAGGCTGAAATGATGTTCAGGCGTTTTTAGGATTTTTAAGTGTAAAGAGGCTGACCTGCAGACTTGTTACAAATAATGACTGTTACATTGCATTACAGGCTGGTCTATAATTGAGTCCGTCATCTTTTTGCAGACCTCTTTAAAAAGGATTTGCTGATCACCTCATAATTAAAGCAAAAGTAGAATGTGAAATCATCTGGAAGATTATGTGAGGGTTTAACTCAAAGGAAAGTAAGAACTTGGAGGCCACAGGAAGTGATGAACTATGCCAATAATTAGCCACAGTAAATAATTTAAATAGCTTTCATCCCACTAAGTTTAAAGTGTTAATTTACAGTTCTGTGGTAGATCCATAACTGCAGGAAAAGAAAGAAAGGAGAAAAACAGCAGAAATTGAAGATGGACTAATTTGACTAAGTGTCAAGGCAAGAGGCAATTGTAAAAACTTGGGAGATGCAGTTATGGTAGGTGAATGAGCAGGAGCGTATGTTCCCACTAATCTTTTGGTGGCACACAGTGGAGGAAAAAAGTCACTTTGGACCCACTACATGATATGAAGAGGGGATTGCTAGAGACCACTGCCTTAACTGATCAATACTTGAGTCCTAATTTTTCTTTATCGTAAGAAATAGAATAGGGAACAATACTTGAAACAAGAAGGGAGTAGATCATATTGCATTGTATAAATCAGTAGATCCATCTATAAGTGTTCGTACAGGTCTTAAAAGAATTATTAAAAAGAGATTCGGAGAAATGGTGAAAATTGTGATAGCTGAAAACTTCCATGGAAGTACTGCTTATTCTAGTAATCAATATAAGTGCTGTGTATATAAGGAATGTTAGACATTGTCTCTTCCTGGGAACATGAAGGTATTCAGTAAAATCAGAGGGGAACAAAATTCAGAACTGATACTTTTTTTTCTACATACTTAAGATGTGTTGCTTCAGTCATCTAAGTAAATAATTACAGTAAGTGGGTGTTAAAACAAAATCTGGCAATATTTGCAATTCCATGCTGTACACACAAACCCAATCCTTTAAAGGGTTATTAAACTTCCATATTTGCAACTTCTATGAGTTCCTGAAAGAAATCTAGGATGGACAATAATCCATTAATGCAGCTGACTTGAACTTATTACTGGAACATGTATCTGCCCACTGTTGAAGATGTGGTACTGCAGTAAAAAGTCTTGGATTGTGGTCCAGTTCTGCAGTCCATGATTATGAAGTATGTACATGCCATGACTTGTTAAATCTCTGTCTTAATTTTTAAGCCAATGAGGGAGAGACCAGTATAAAAATGTGACCTGTCAGCTATGGTTTATTCATAGCCCTAGGAGATCATTGTTTTGAACTTAAAACTGCACAGTGAGATCTCTTTCTTGCATATCTCCTTAAAAAGAGCTGAGTAGGGGGAGAAGAGGAGGAAGGTGTCTGCATTGCATGCAGAATATATGTGACTCTGAATTTGGTTTCTGTTGAAGAGGTTTTTTTATCCAACAGGCTGGGCTACAGTTGAACCAAAATTCTTTAGGCCAGCCACTGGGAAGAGGCAATATTACTGATATCACTCTTTCTTTTCCCATTTTCCTATTTAAAAAAGGAAAAAAAAAAAAAAAGGCAACTAATTGCTTAAACCAAAATAGAATATCTAATTCAGTTCACGTCTGTTGGGAGTGTGTGGTACAGTGACTATATTCAGAGTTGTTTGAGTTTAACCAGCCTGTTTACAGATTTAGTGTGGCCAAGCATATAGCACTGAAGTCAAAGTCTCTTTTGCTAATTACTAGGCCTAGCACAAAGGACACAGCCAGCAGTAGAACAAACCAGTAACCAGATTCTGTTGTATACAAAAAGGTCAGTATATGACTTGTTTGTACCCCCAGTGATCATCCAATCAGGTTACGCATAACGGACATCAACCTCAGTGACCCCAGGAATGATACAACACAGCCAACAATCGGTGGAACAAACAAAGCAACAAAGTCTCCCATAGAAGAGATGGGAGACAGCCAAGCCAATAGGCTGATTATATAGGAGAGAGGTAGCCACATGCTGTACTCACAGAGCCCATGTTCACAAGCACCAAACCTGACTGGGGCCCAGTTGCAGGGAGAGTCAGGAGGTCCTTCCCCAGCAGGGAAACTCTGCAAAGTGCATCCACCTCACAGACACTCCACCCTTCCTGCAAGTGGTCCCAGCTTTTATCCCCAAAGCAGGACACCTGGCACTCATTTACCCAATGCAGGGCACCTGGGGCTTGTTTACCCAAGGGCTTTCCCTGCAAGGCCGGCTGCACCTTGGAGGAAAGCCAAAAGGCAAACTCATCCCCTCCTTTTGAAGGACTGTGGGAACCACCCATATGTCAATCTTAATTCAGGGCTCAGGGTTCAGACCACAGCACTTCAAAGTCTCAATTTTTATCTGAATTAATTATATCATTAAGTGGCACCCACTCTAAGGTGAACTTTGCAAAAGGAGCTGTGAAATATCACTTCTGTTAGCCGTTCTGCAGTGTGGGTTTCCGAGTTGATTATTTAGATGCTCAAGAACAAGTTAAAACTCTTGTGCTCTTTCTGTATCATGGTAAGCAGTATTGTGCAAAGTGTGACATGAAGGGTTGAAGTGCTTCTGGGGAGGAAAGGGACAGGTCTTCTCTAGCTAGGTATAATAAAAATTAACTTTGTTAAATATGTAGAAACAAATACCTTTTGAAAAGTTAAGTTACAATGTCATGTCATTTCCTTGAAGTTTTAGTGATTTGATTATAGTGCAGCTGAAGATTGCTGAAGTTACTTGGGGTGCTTCCAGTCTGCTTCCTGGAGTGAGCAGGCTCTTTGGTTTCTTTCAGAGACAAAGTGCTGCTCTGAGACCTTTTTCAGGACTGACCAGGACTTGCTCTGAAGAGCTGTGCTGAGGGTTACAGTCAGTTCACCAGTACACTTTGGGTCTGACCCAACTCTTTGAACAGCACTGTCACAAGTTGTATGTTTTGGACTTCCACTCAAAAGGAACAGTGTCAGCATGGGTGTAAATTTTACCAAATGAGTAGCACATAGAAACTTAAAGCATTTTCAGTTCAAAAGGAACAATTTCAGTGACTATAGAGACCTCTGTTGGGTTGTGACAGATGGCAGCAGAAGCAGTTTTCTGCTTGGAAGACAGAGGAGGTATTTTTTTTGTGTGGAGGGGTTCAAAACCTTGTTTAAATTTCCCTCAACCTCCCTGGCCTACTCCCTGTAGTTCAAATGTGTTAACATTCCTGTCCTACTTTAATGCTATTCGCCCAGTCTTGCAGAGAAACAAAGGATAAATTGATTCTGTATGCACCTGTGAGTGAACGGGGATTTGTAACAAAAAAGGATTTTTCTTTTTTTGGGGAGGCTACTGTTCTGGGTTCTTGAACTCTCTTTAAATAAAAATGCATACTTTTTCTAGTGTTGTTGGTAGACTGGTGCTTTCACCTTAGATAACTTCCAATAGGATGTGCTTATCTATACTGTAACCAGATGGTTTATAGCCTTACTAAAATGGAGTTAACACTGTCTTTACAGTTGTAAATCAAACGGTCCTTTATGCATGTTCTTTATGGTGTTCACATCCACTTTCTTGATCTTGCTAATTATATAACCATAGGTTCAGGTAATATCGTGTAGATTTATTTCAAACCAGTGCATGCTCTTTGCTCTGAGTGCTTAGAATAATTCTTCTGGAAACAGAATATGATTATTTTATTAGATGCTTCAGAAAACTAAACTGATCTTTGCCTAAATATGGATTTATGTCCAGTTGTCTGGACGAGAGCTTTTATCTTAATGTATGTGGTCATAGTTGTCTGCTGTATGAATAAATGCTGAAATCCTGTTAAGTAATGCTTCTCTCCTATCAAAAGTCATGTATATCTTGTATGGCCCCAAGTGGAAGTTAGTGTTCTTCTCCCTTCTAGATTTAAGTAGCTTCTCAAATTTGCCAGTAGCTTTGTACAAAATTGATCTTTAAGACTGGGTTATGGATGAATTGTGTGGAACAGTTGAAAAAATTAGGTTAAATAAAATTACGTGGTGTCCCTGTTTTCCTAACAGAGCTGTTCTTATATAGTATCCTAGAAACTGTCACATGCCTTAAGTGTTCCTGTTCAGCATTTAATCAAGTGCTTTTTAACTTATAAAAAAGCCTTCTGCAAAGATACAGGAACCCATTTATGAGGAACAGTGTTGTTCAGGCGAGTAAACGTTCTGTTGAGTAGAAATAAACCTTGAAATGTTTTTGTTAGGAGCTGCTATAAATGCAAATTATTTTAAACTTTAAGCAAGATAATTCAAAATATTTGTGTGTTAGAAAAAGTACATTGGAGGATATGCCACCTAAGCCAAATTAATAATGATCATGTCCTGAAGATCAGAATCCTAAGATTTATGAAAGTAAAACTGGCAGGAATTGGCAGTGGCCCTTTTTTTTCCTGGAGACTTTCTAGAGAAAGGAAGCTGTACAGAGATACCTTAATGAAGGTCTTTCAGGCAGTATGTTAAAATTAGCAGATTTTTTTTCCCTACTTGCTAATTGTTTCTGTCCCAATTTCTTCGTTTTTAATTTTCAAAATTCATGTTGTCCAGTGCAACTTTCATCCCTTTCTCATAGGCTCTCTTGCCTTCAATTAGAGAAGAATCAGGGAAAGTGAATGCGTGTGCTTATTTTTAGTGTCAGTTCATACTTGCCCTTATATTAACTGACAGCAAATCTAGCATTGGTTGTGCTGTTGTGCTTCAATTCATGGAGTTGAATGTTCAGCCAAATTTTAAAAGCAAACTTAAAAATGAAATAATAGTCTTTAGTGGTTTACAAATGTGACTAACATAAAGCAGGTGCATTGAATGCAATGTTGCAAAACAAAGACCTAAAATTTTCCTAGCGTTAGTGGCTTTGGAAGGCTTAGGAGACACTTAAAACTAGTCTGTATGTACACACAATTATGCAACCCTTGAAGCTAAGCACATCACTCAGGTATGGAAGAAATAGCAGTTACTTATTTAAGAAACCGAAATACATTTAAGAAACCTGTTGTAGCTATGTATAAATAGGGCTTTTTATAGAATCCTAAAGAGAAATTTATTTATTTATTTTTTTTAGTTTGAAAGCTTTTGGGAACACTTATAAACTTGTTTATAAGTTTTCTGGGAGCTTGCAAGCTGGAAGGAGGTTCTGCATAAATATGAGGAAGAACTTCTTCACAATGAGGCTAACAGAGCACTGAAACAGGCTGCCCAGAGAGGTTGTGGAGTCTCCTTCTCTGGAGACATTCAAAGCCCACCTGGATGCGTTCCTGTGTGACCTGATCTAGGTATTCCTGCTCTGGCAGGGGGATTGGACTAGATGATCTTTTGAGGTCCCTTCCAGTCCCTAACGTTGTGTGATTCTGAAGTGGCCCTGAATGTGGTTTCACTTGTACACTACCTGAAAGGTTTGTGCTGTTGAATCTGAAGAGATCTTGGGAGTGATGTGAGTTCTTGCCAGCCTTAAACTTTCTACCCAGAAAGTTAAGGCCATTAGTCAGCAGTCTCTCATCTTATGTGCAGTTATGTTTGTAGAAGCCAGTTTATTACTGATTGGCTATGGCACTGTCAACTGCACTGAAGAGTGTTTTATTAGGGCTTTATAGTTGCAGGAGGCGTTGCCTGGACTTTGTTGTGTATCCTATATAAATTAAGTAGAACTTTTGCTCTATGTCAGTGTTCTTTTTATAGGGAAAACCAGTTAACTTGTTCCTGTTGTTTTCTTCCTGTGTGAAGCTACTTTAAGACATAAACCAGACCTGTAAAGTGAGCTGGGAGTGGCCATGTTGCTGCTGCTTTGGTTGATCCTAAGATTAGGGTCTCAGGGTCATTCAGGCTGGCACGGACCACTGAGTGTCTCCAGTCTAACCTCCTGCCCAGAGCAGGGTCAGCTACGAGATCAGATCAGAATTCTGGCAGAAACACTTCTGTACAGAAACATGAACAGAGTTCACCAGAAAAGTCTACAAAAGTGCCTAGGATAACTCAGCTTGCTTTCTGTGTTCTTCAGTTTTCTGTCCTTCAGCTGGCCCTGCAGGAAGGAGAGGGAGACCAGCACAGACATGGAGGAAGAATAAACAAGCTGCAAGGGGCCTCCTGGTGTAGTTTTCCCTGTACTTGCTAATACAGTGAGCAAGTCTGTCCTGGAAGACCTCGCCCTCTTCACCAGGGGATACTGTAAGGCAAAGTGCTGCAGCAAGGGTTACCTTGCCTCTTGTTTTTTCAGCTAGGGTTTAAAGAGCATCTGTGAAGTTCAGTAAAGTTCACTTGGTAATAATTCTAAGAGTTGACTTCTCATGTTACTTGTATAGCATTATAACAACACAGCTTTCTCAAATTGTTCTGATTATAGAGCAGGGATCATTAAATCCCTGAGCAGCAATGTATTGAAGAGATACCAAGCTACAGGTAATAAGCTGTGAATTCCAAGCTGAGGAAATTGTTTTCAAAAGTATAATATCTTGGTTCTTTGTGTCTTCTCTTTTGTTTTGTGCTGGAGCTCTACATACATAGCCAATCTGTAGTCTGCCATTCAAGATCAATTAATTCTCTGGACAAGAGAGATATTCTTAAGAGGATTTTTGGAACTAAAATTTTTATTAAATGTTTGCCCTTACTTCCAGGCTTAAAGAATTAATATTCTATCTCGATCTCACTTATAGCTATGACCCACTGAAAGCCAGTTTCCTCGCAAATGTGATGTTAAATGCTATTAAGTATCTAAAGGAATCATTTTGATGATGACAGTTGAAATTATCGAAGATAAATTAATAAATAACTCCTTTCCTTTCTGATATCAGAGATGTTTTTTAGCTTGGAAGGAAATGTAGCATTTATGATAAATTTCATTCAACTAAAACTTGCAGAAAGCTGCAGATGTAAGTTGGGAAAGAAAAGATACATGAAGAAATCACATCTGTCAAGGAGCATGATTAAATGCTGACTTGAAATCATGTGATTTGCTGGTTGGGAAATCTTAGTATGAAAGCTCTAAATCTTGGATCTACAGCGCATAAAAAGAATGAATCTTGGACAGATATTAATCTGGGCTTTGACTTTAGGATTACATACAGCTACAGAACCGAGGTTATTGATGCGCATCCTAATCAGACATTTCAAACATCAGACTCTGAAAACTTAAATATTTGCTTCAGACTGAAGTAACTGATTTTGTGTTTTTTCCATTTTCTTCCTAGTGTTTAGGTATTTAAAGCTGTGGCTAAGATGTTCTATTTGACTGCCTTTCTGCTGAAAGTCATGATTCAGGGTGAATGGGCAACTGCTAGACTGTTAGATTTTTAAATTTATTTATTTATCTGATTTCTCCCTACCCTAGCAGAGCAGGGGTAATTTTGCTAAAGTGGTGTACTGTGAGAGTTAACTAAATGGGACTAGGAAGTCCTCAAAAGAGTTACATGGTTCACATTTTATCATGAGTATGAAATTACGAAGAACTGAATGGCAAAGTTGGTCAACTTTTCTTCTGTAAGGTTCTCTAGAGAGTTTTGATCTGTTCAAAGGCAGGACTTGGAAGCTGTTGATGCCCAAGGTACACCAATTTTGTTCAGCTGTATCACTGACACTTTATACAGGTGGTGTGTGAGATTCCTCTTGTTCTTGTTGCCTGATAACCATTATTCCTTGTTCCTTTGCCCAAGGGGTACTTGAAATACCACTGTATTTTGGAAGGGACAGACTTCTCATGCAGGCATCAGTTGGCCAAGGTGCTAATATCAGTCTTGATTAGCCAAAATGTACTTCAACAGCTTGCACAGATTTTATTCGAAGGGAGGATGATATTGGCTCGGCCTTGCATTAGATGCCCCAGCCTTCTTTCAGTCGTGATTACAAAGTGTTGCTCTCCTCATGAATCATCCACAATGGACTCAGTTTCTCAGAATGGACAGGCTGGAATAGTGCTAAGTGTTTTTAAGAAGAAAATCTTAAAGGAACTGGGACAAGTAGTATGCAAATACCTTGCTACCAGCTCAAGCAGAGGTCAGGTTGCTTAATGCTGTGCTTTTAACCTCCATGTTTGGTAACACTTAATCCCAAGATCTTTCTGTTCTCTTTCAAAGTACATCAGTGTTGTTCTGAGAGGGGGGCAGTTCACATCACCTTGTTCCATAAATAGTGTCCTATTCTAGGATTTGACAGTTATAGACTGACATCTTGTGAAAAACCGCTTTTCTGAGAATCAGATCTACAAAATAGCTATAGCAAATGGACTTAGTGGTGAGCTAATGAAATGCCGAGTCCCAGGCACGATTGAATTTTGTGAGTAAGCACTCTTATTGTTCTTATCAAAAGCCAATAGTAACCTTTGGCTGTGCAGAAATAAAGAAAATGTCTCCTAATTCTTATGCTCATTCTAGTCTGCTAGTTCCTATGCTGTCTTTCAGTTAAGAGAGATCAAGACCAAAAGAGTACTTTTGTGCTTGTAGATTTGACTTATCTCCATGAGACAACTATTTGGTAACTAAAAACACGACCTGCTTGTAAATAAAAGGTGGGGCATCCCTGTCAGTAGAAGCCTGGTTAATTCTGTGTTGAATTAGTTTATTTATACTCCATTTAAGTTCAGACAGATTGTCACTGCCATCTGGTTCTCAGCAGCTAGAACAAGCACAGTGAAGTATGCTTGGATTTAATATATAAGATTTTCATGTCTTGCTAGATCTGTTGTCACAATTTCAGAAGACGGGGAACTTCAGTCACACCAAATTTGTTGGACAACAAAAACAAAAGCTAGTGATATAAAACCTCAACCAGATGAAAGCGCAAGGTATAGTTCCACTCTGAAAATAACCACCTATTGACTCTTTGCTGCTTAAAAGAATAGTGAGGATTCAGAAGGAGGAGAACCTGGGAATACCTGTGTTTTCTGCTGGCTGGGGGAGTCTGTGGTTCTATGATCACTCATTCAGTATGATCCAGGCTGAGTTCTATTGACTTTTAAAGGGATCATTGGATTCTGCTGGAACTTTGGTCTGGAGGACACAGCCTTGAGTCTCATAGATTAACCTTGTTAACTCCACATTTCTTTGAGGTGTGGAGGGATGCATCTGTATGTTTCTGTAGAATGATTTTCCATATAGAAATGCTACCAGAATTTTGAGAATTTTCTCTTGGTAACACTTTTTTGTAGTGATACAGGACAAGGGGGTCTCGTACAATACAAGAGAGAACTGCATGGTCTCTAGGATTTGATTTTTCAGCTTCAAATTTACACCTGTCTGTGAATGCTCCTTGGTAGGCATGCGCCTTATCCTATGATCTCCCAGTAGAGCTAGTATTCTATTTAAGTTCTCCTTGAAGATTGCTAGTATTCTCTTTTAGCTTATAATTGATCTCTGGGCTCTGGAGAAGAAGTTTTTAATCTGCTGGCTTTAGAAGTTGGAATATATCATCTCATTTTGGAGTTTTCAACCAGGAGGCCATACATCTGATTAAACTGGTTTATAATATATGCTGCAAAACATAAGTGCAACTTTAATACTGTTGTGTGTATATGCTTATCACGCATATCCTGTAGTTAAATTTGCCTTGGAAATGGCTCACCTGATGTGATTCACTGTAGCTAGTTATGATTTTTCCCTGCTGACAGATCTAGTTTCTGTCTCTGTAGCTCCACGCGCACCAAGGATTTGCTGCTCTTTAGACCTCATCCTCAAAGGTTTAATACACTGGAGCAATTTTCATTTATGTGAAGCCTGTCCTCTTCCTCAAAGAAGTTTTATTTCTTATATTGCTGGCCTGAATTCCTCTGACTAAAAATACTGAAAAAGTAGATATCAAAATTAGAATCCAAGTCCCCAATCACAGCTGTACATCTCAGGTCTGTAATATTGTTGAGTATCTGCAGCTTTCTAATTGCAGCTTCTTAAGCTAGTAAATAAGGAGGTTTTTTTTAAAAAAGTTGAACCTGATGTATGATCTTGCATATTAAATGTGTGGGTTTTAATCTCTGGATGATGAAAGATTAGGTTGTCTGTTCAGAAGTGATACCAGGATAAACGTGGGTTACACAACTGAGGGAGCATTTTAAATTGCTTTTCTGTTCCTTTTGATTCTTCTGACACTTTAGTGCCAGATCTTCAGTTGTTTATATTGAAGTTCCTCAGTTTTGGTAGCACTTATTTTGTCTGAGCTATGTTTGAATTCTGTGTGCAGTGTCAGAAGAACAATTACTTTGTAGCTTAATGGCTTAAAGTGTATTTTATAATTGCAGTGTCAGCATCTTGAGTCAGTATTTCTGGAAAATGCTCTTTTAGGGTCTAGTTGATAATTTTTTTTATTATTGAGACCGATATCATATGTTTGCTTGTAACAAGGATAGACTTACAGTACAAGAATTGAGTGTTTGAGATTTGATTTTTATTGAAAATAAAAATTGAATTGAGTGTTTGATTTTTAATCCAAAATTGGTTGTACTCAATGTTGAGAAAGCTGTTACTAGGAAAGTAGAAGATATCTTGTCTCTGTGATTGGGATGTCCCTTCTGGCAGAAGCCTTCTGGGAATAGGTTGAACTTGAGGAGTCACTGGAGCCTTTGTGTTACTGAATAGTGTCCTTAGTTTGTCACATGATATTGTTGCAAAGGCTAGGGTAGGTATAGAGACAGCAAAATTGAAAAACACAAGTATTGCATTATGTGAGAAGATAAACCTTTTGGCAACATTTTGGTTGTCTGATAAATACAAAGCTGCATTTTAAAGTAAGGTTTTGTGACTGCATAAATTGTTGCTTAGTATAAACATTATTTGCAAATAGAACTGGTTACATGCACACATTGTGATAAACTGTTTTAATTCTGTTTGCTCTCTTTGCAGGCTGCGGACTTGAGTAAACCAATAGACAAAAGGATATACAAAGGAACACAACCTACATGCCATGACTTCAATCACTTAACAGCCACAGCAGAAAGTGTGTCTCTTCTAGTGGGCTTCTCTGCAGGCCAGGTCCAACTTATAGACCCTATTAAAAAAGAAACTAGCAAATTATTTAATGAGGAAGTAAGTAGAAATCTTAACATTGTTGCATGCAATGTATTTGTGATAAAGATCCTAGATTCTCAGAGTTCTGGAGATGGCTCCATTTGCCTATATAGCTTATCATTCAGGCACTAACTTTGTTTTTCAGCTGTTTCATTGGCTTGGAATACCTACCCAAAAATGTTATTCATGAAGGAATCTTTTGGGGTTTAAGATTTAAAATTAGATCTCTCTAGTTTGGGTAATACTGTAACTAGAGTTAATGACAGCGAACTGATGGAAAAAAAAAGTCTGCAAATCTAAATGTTGCTGCATGTGCTCTGCAGTCGGTTGTTTCTGAGGCTTCTGGTTCCGAACGAAGAAGAAAGCTTTTAAGACCCTATTTAACTAATGTATTATGGTGAAAATATTAAATAAGGTAAAAATAACAGTTTTTATGCTTAGGCTTAGGATGTTACAGCAGAAACTAACTGTATCAAGGATTCCTAAAGGCTTGCTTGGGAAAGACTTGGATATCAAGCTGAATGCTGCGTACAAAAACCTGATGACTTAGGAGGGTCTTGGCCGTGTGATGTTCCTGAAAGAATCTCTCTCTGCTTTTTCTGCTGCTGTGCAATAAGGAAAGATAGAAGGGAGTACTGTGGGGGGAACTAATGCTAAGTTACAAGACCACGTCTCTGATTTTCTGGTAGTATTGGCATTCTTAGAGTAAGTGCCAGGATGCTAACAAGGAAAGAAATCTGGTAACTGGTACAACTTCTGACAGCATTTTCTGCAGAGAATAAGCTATGGGAATTTTGGTGGTTAAGGGGGAATTATTATGGTTTTGAGGGTGTCTTTTTTGCTTCTTTTTGTGTTTTAATCTAGCTGCAGGTAAATTGTGGGGGGATAATACCAGAGAGCTTTGCAGGTCTCTCCAGATGTTTTTGTTTGGTTTGGGTTTTTATAGGGATTTTTGGGGGCTTTTTTAGAAATTTCAAATCTGGATAAGAACTTTTCAGATGAAGTCAGGCCTTGCTCAGCTTTCAAACTGAGCAAGTGGATCTTTCACACCTCAGAGAGATGTGTTGCCTTGCTTTGTCTTTATGCAAAGAAGATTGAAGTATTGTTCTCAATGGGGATGTTTTATAATTAGAACTGTCAAGTTCCTCCTCAGTTTTCTAAAAGTAGCTACATCTCGATCAGAAGAGGGGTGTTTTTCTTCTTACCTAGCCTTTCCCACCTGCTCTGTCTCTCTGCTTGAGTGGGAAACAGTACTGGAGAATCTCTTGATGTTGCACAGAGTACTCTGGTAGGAACCTCCATACAACTGGTTGAAATGTTCATTTTAGCATTGTCCTAACACCCCTCCCCTCATACTATCCCCCTCCACCTTCCAAAAACCCCCCACAAACCCACAACCCACACCCCAAACCAGAAAACCCCAAACTTTGTCATTGGTGCACTTTCACCGCTGGGAGTGCTAGTTTGGATGTGAACAACTGACTTGTGTAAGTACAGCTGTGACTTAATCTTGTATGATAATAGTGTAGGTGTTACAAATGGCAGTAGAAATACTATAAACAGCTAGAGTTCTATACCACAGAACAGTTCCCACTCTTGTAGCTGGACTATAGTTGCTTTGAGAAAAGCTTCAGCTGAAATACTTACATAAAGATCCCATGCATGATTACATGCCTGGGTGTTGTTTCCTGTCTAGTGCCTACAGTTTAAAGCTGTGTGCTGGCTGAGTAGTTCTTGTGATAGTTCACAAATGATGGAAGCACTGAAGCCTCTTTCCATTAGACAGTAGTCTTTTCTCTGTGCTATAACCAGTTTCCTACACTGACCTTATCTGCAGTTACAACCAATTTAAAAACTTTTCTATTTATAGTATTGAAGTTTGCCCTGGAGTGTTTGGAAGTTCTGGCTTGTATCTAAAATCCATTTCAGAGAAACATCAGTGAGCACTGATGTTTGAGCCAGTTCGTTTGCTTCAAGATGAAGGTGCCTGTTGGGTTTTGAATATATTTAGAGATTAGATAGTGTTTGAGAATAAACATGTCCTTATATGCAGAAGTCATTTAAATGCGTGTTTACATCTTCCAACAGATTTAGTGCTAGTGCTAGAGGGAATAGCATTCACCACCTGTTCTCTTAGTAATTTGGTGATTTAAGTAGCCCAAAGCTCTGTTTTGACTATCGCCTGTGGTAAAGCGATCAGCACTTAATCCTGTGAGATAAATGGAATAATTTAACCTGTTATGAGACAGAAGGTTAAGTTGAACTTAAAATGCAGTAGCCTTAATGCAGTCTAACTTGTTGCTCTTCCTTTTTTTTTTTTTTTTTTTTTAAATTCTATTGATGTAGAAGACAATAGGGACTTGAAAGGCTGAGGTGAGTGATGCTGTGCAGCTCGTGGCTGCGTGCCTAAATCAATCTGTATCAACAGAGGTATTCCTTCGAGCTGTTTCAGAATTAAATTAGTGATATTTTCTTACTCCCAAAACCAACCAAGTATGCCTCACAGGTTCAGTTGTTTCCAGGTAACAGTTGTTTATTCTCAATAGCAAATCAAATTTTCTTTCATCTTTTTTTTTAATTCTTTTTTTTAAATTTAAACTAAAGCCTTAAGCTGCATCTTTTTTTTCCTGTACCTGTGTTGCCAAAGCTCTTCATCAGACATTTTCTCATTTTTTTCACTCCTTTGTGGTCTGTGTCTATAATTTTGTCCCTTCAAGCTTGTTCAAAACATGGCTACCAAGGTAATCTTGATTTGTCTTCCTGGCTGGTGACTGAAATTCCTTTACTTAACTGTTCTTTCACCAAACTGAACATAAGCTCTCTAACCCCTGCTACTCCACTGATTTGCTTGATACTGCATTCAGTCCATTCTTTTAATGCACCTGCCAGTCATACTGACTTCAGGTCTTGTTTTGTTGTGCTGCAGCAGTGCGTGAGCCCAGGTGAAAGCTTTTAAAATTTCAGAAGGTCATAACTTGAGTTTTTATCTTCCTGCTGACTTTAAGCTCTGCTGGTTGAGAAGGGAATGAGTTGTAGTCACTTGCCACATAGCAGCTTAAAGTCTCTCTGCATCTTGTCTCTTTGAGCTAATCTGTTCTCATTGCAGATTGCGGACATCTGTTTTGCTCATAATCTCCTAGAGGTAAAGATGAGATTTGCAAGATTTCTGTACAATGTTTAGGGCTGTGTAGCCCAATGTGATGATAGACTTAAAATACCATTTCTAGTATAAAAGTTGAGCAACTGCTCTTATGAGTAGAGGTTTTATGTCATGTTGAGGTGCTCTAGAAGAGGAGAGCAAGAAATTTCGCTTAGTTGCCACATTAGTGATAGTTTCGCAGTGAGTTACATCTCTGAGCTCTCAAGTACAAAATGGCTGATTTAACCAATGAGAAATTACAGAAGAGAGGCTTCCTGGACTTACACTGAGACTGACAGCAGCGAAAGTATAATCTAAAATGACGAGGTGCTGCTTTCCAGTGATAGTTACAGGCCCAGAATGGGTAACAGGCAATGTGTTACCCATTAGTCCAGGGTTTTTTGTTTGTGTTACACAGCATAGCAAGGTTTTGGGGGGATTTTTTTTTGCTGCTTTGTTTTTTAATGCTTTTGTAACTTGTTCTGGTATTTCCTTAGGCTGTTTTTATTTGCATTCTTGCCTTTTGTCTAGCTCAGCTCTTCTTTCAGCCTATAATCAATCTATAATAAATCTTGAATGTGCATGTACAGAATTACTTGTCTCCACATTGCAGTTGAATGATGCCTTGGGTGACTTCGTAAGTTTTAGAAGTCCAGCAGAACTGTACTTGCAAACTCAAGGAGTCAAATTTTATATCTCAGTTCTTACAGCTTTGAAGACATTATGATCAGGAATGTTTGTTTAATGTGTGTGTTCATTCTTTTGCAGTGATGGACTCTATTGAAATGTTTTTCTTTAAAGGAAACTTATTAATCAGGTGGTAACTGATATTGACAGGTCCTTGGCTAATGAATGAAAAGTAATTGGAGGGTGGGGTTCCAAGGTGAGAAGTGTGTGGTGCCTTCTGAATTCACTGAACCACATGCATTTAACTGCTGACTTTACAGCCACATGATAACAGGGTCACTGTGTATGTAGCTTTTGCTCCATGAACCAGTAAAAGCTGGTAAAGGCTCCTAATGCCTCTTTTTTTTTTTTTTTTTTTTTCCTTTCAGAGTATGTATTTTATTTGTGATTTCAGATTGAAACCAGAGTCTAAATTTACTGTTGTTGATTTAACTTGTCTGCTATGTAGTACAGATGAGTAGCTGCTCTTTTTTTCCCTTTAGCTTGTTCTGTGTTTTCTTGGTGGTTTCCTTTTCAAGCTCTTCAACTTACTCAGTGAAAAAGAAACCTAAGAACACTACCTTTAGGTTCATAACAACGCGTTGGCTTGATTGAAGTTTGTTCTTTGTGGAATGTGACTGGACCATAATAATAACCTTTGGTAGCATTTTATCTAAAAATAATTTCCTCTTTGGTGCCTGATAAGACAAGTTTTTTCAAACACAGTAAAATAGCTCCTTTCTAGAAAGCTGAGTTCACTTTGGTTAAGTATTGTTCCCTATCTGCCCAGTAAGCTCAGAGTTACATTTAATCATTAAAACTTTAATTTTCAGGCTTTCTGATGTGTATCTTCTTTGTTTTTCACAGAGACTAATAGACAAGTCCAGAGTAACCTGTGTAAAATGGGTACCAGGTTCGGAAAGCCTTTTCCTAGTAGCTCATTCCAGTGGCAATATGTACTTGTATAACGTGGAGCACACTTGTGGTACCACAGCCCCGCACTACCAGCTACTTAAACAAGGAGAAAGTTTTGCAGTTCATACTTGCAAGAGTAAATCCACAAGAAACCCTCTGCTTAAATGGACAGTAGGTGAGGGTGCCCTGAATGAATTTGCCTTTTCCCCAGATGGGAAGTTCTTGGCATGTGTGAGCCAGGATGGTTTTCTTCGCGTGTTTAACTTTGACTCAGTGGAATTGCATGGTACAATGAAAAGCTACTTTGGAGGACTGCTGTGTGTGTGTTGGAGTCCTGATGGGAAATACATAGTGACAGGTGGAGAGGATGACTTGGTAACAGTTTGGTCTTTCGTGGACTGTCGAGTAATAGCGAGAGGCCACGGACATAAATCGTGGGTCAGTGTGGTTGCGTTTGATCCATATACCACTAGCGTAGAAGAGAGTGACCCGATGGAATTTAGCGGAAGCGATGAGGATTTCCAAGACCTTCATTTTGGCAGAGATCGAGCAAATAGTACGCAATCTAGGCTATCCAAAAGGAACTCTACAGACAGTCGTCCAGTAAGTGTTACATATAGATTTGGTTCAGTAGGCCAGGACACACAGCTCTGTTTGTGGGATCTTACAGAAGATATCCTCTTCCCCCACCAACCTCTCTCAAGAGCAAGGACACATACAAATGTCATGAATGCCACAAGTCCGCCTGCTGGAAGTGGTGGAACTAACCCAGGAAGTAATGGAAACAGTATCACCACACCTGGAAACTCTGTACCCCCTCCTCTTCCGCGGTCAAACAGCCTTCCACACTCTGCAGTCTCAAACGCTGGCAGTAAAAGCAGTGTCATGGATGGTGCCATTGCTTCTGGTGTTAGTAAATTTGCAACCTTATCGCTACATGATCGGAAGGAAAGACACCATGAAAAAGATCACAAGAGAAATCATAGCATGGGACATATATCTAGCAAGAGCAGTGACAAACTGAACCTAGTTACTAAAACCAAAACGGACCCAGCTAAAACTTTGGGAACACCTCTCTGTCCCCGAATGGAAGATGTTCCCTTGTTAGAGCCTCTTATCTGTAAAAAGATAGCACATGAAAGACTGACTGTGTTAATTTTTCTTGAAGACTGTATAGTCACTGCTTGTCAGGAGGGATTTATTTGCACATGGGCAAGGCCTGGTAAAGTGGTAAGTTTTAATCCTTAATGCTGCATCAAAGAACTAGAACTCTGAATAGGTAGTTTTCTTGAAATATAAATGAATGTTGAATATAAAATTTCTTTATGCTTAATGTAAAAAAACAAAAACAAAAAACCCACAAAGAAAATCCTCAGAGCCATACTTTTGGATACTGCATGCCATATTTCTGAATGATTTGAAGTGTCTTGGATACAATTATTAAGTATAGTTGCCTTCCAGCAGAAGAATTAAATACTGTGCATCTAAACTATTGATCAATGTTCATATACTTAAGCATAACCACAATATGGTGAAAAGCTATTTATGTAAAAATTGAAGTAAAACCTGTCAATCACTAAAATAATTATAATTCTTCTAATGTTTTCTACAAAATGCAGCACTCCCAATGAGAGTAGCTTATGAAAAGCTGCTGCTTTTAAGTCTAATGAGAAATATGAGCCTCTGAAAAAATGGAAACCAAAGTGTTTTGTTCCTCCATACTTCTCTGTGGTGGCCTGCCATTAATGTAAAACCACTTCTTACTAAAACATCAGCCATTTTATGCACAGATTTGTGAGCCCTGTACTGACTGTAGTTTATGCTCTTGAAATTGTGAATCAGTATTATCAAGGAACTCTAATTTTTGGTTTATGTGTTTAAGTTAGGAAAAAACATGCAAGCTTTCTCTAAGCAGTTTGTGTTACGTTACTGTCAGTTTTATTAGGCAATTTGATCATCCACAAGCTCCTGCTTTTTGATGGCACCTGTTCTATCAGTTGAACCTTCATTAAAATATGTTACTAGTTTTAACTCTTGTTGTTAATGCATTTGAACACAGATAAAGCTTTATTTTTCTTCTGTCCAGTGTACAGCAAGCTAAACTTTGAATGAAGCTAAACGTGGTGATTATTTTATTAAAAAGTACTTTGTGCTACAATAGCTTTGTTTGCCAGCAACATTTTAAAGGAATACAGCTGTGAAAACATTACCAGAGTTGATCTAGAAAAAGGACTGTTATTTTTGTGAAAAATTCTGAAAGGGGATGTAGGTTATCACCTGAAGAAAAAGAAATAATCTGATAATACATGAATATAGCCACGCTGGGCAACCTAAATGAAAATCTGTTCATTAGGTTTTAACCATTTGGTTCATAAATATGACTTTTGAAGTGGAGGTACTGTATATATTTATATACCACATCTTCATTGCTATAAACTTCTAAGTAAAAGTCAATATTTTTTCTTAAGATTGTTTGCATAGTGTAAGTTTCTTTTAGATGTTATCAAATCTGTCACAACATAGGTATGTGTAGAGAGCTATGTCTGCTCTGCATCTTAATGCATATTTAAAGGTTGAATCTAAAACTAAAAATTGTAAACCCTTTTTTGGGGAGAAGGGAGGAGGGTGTTATCTAAAAGTACTTTTTGCCTAAAAACTACAGATCCAGCATTACTATCAAAAAAAAAAAAAAAATGCACCCCCACAAAACACTAAGCTATTTAAAATGTTTGTCCTAAAGCAATTATCACTTCTGTGACTCAGTGCAATTCACGTCTGATGAATTAACTTTATCTGCATACAGCAGTGCCTCAGATTTCTACTGTGACCTGTGCTTTCTTTTTGTTCTAAAACTTCTTTGCTTACTACTAAACACTATACTGTTAAATTCGTTTTCAGTGGCTGAGGTGGGTTTTGTTAGATTGGGTATAACTTAAAAATTTTTGTGTATTGACTTTGATTTAGAATATGACATTTCAAATATTTCAGAGATAAAGTATGCAGTACCAAAAAATCAGGATTTATGTATTGGCCAATATGGAAAACTTTAATTACAGGTAAGTAATTTTCATGCTGAAGTTATCACTTTCAAAATTAATATATTGCACACTAATGTAAATGCCATATTGTTTAGGAAGTATTTACTTAGAAATTTTCAAATTAATTTGGTTTGTTTTTTTTTGATTTCACTTGCATTTCTAGTGAGCTCACTCTGCTGGTAAAAATTAAATTTTGGTGGCATGTTTACAGGGCTTTGATAGGAAAATATTTGTGCCAGAAGGACGTTATGAGCATCCTTTTTTGTTTATAGTAAAGCACTTAATAATTTTATTTAATGAAAATTGTCAAAGTATAAAACACTCATGGGGATGTCTTTCTTACTGGGTTATATACCATTCATTTCTGTTTTGCCAGCTGTTATCCTAGGCTATCCCATTACTCTGGGGTTTAAAGCTGCTATTTCTAGTCTTCCTTTTGAAGTATGGGTCCCCAAGTGATCTTAAAACTCCATCACATTTTTGTCTGCCAACTCGAGAATGAAAGCCTCTGAATCTTGCTACTTCTTCCATCATTGCCTCAAAAGGCCTTCATTAAATTCATGCCACTGCCAGCCTAAAGAAAGAATTAGATAGAAAACTGAAGCAGGCTTGCAGTGCCTAACATAATTTCCATTGAGTCAGTGCTACCCTTCCCTCTCATTTTTAATAGCCATCAAAAGGCACACTGGATAATTGGACAGTGTATGACAAGTTATCTTCATTTTTCTGGTTGGGCTAGTGCTGCCCTTAGTGGAAAAAAAAAAAAAAATCCAGAAATGTCTCTTCAGCCATGATCCTTATGATATCTGATAGCCTGTACAGTGCTTTCAGAGTGTCCTGACAGTTTGTTTATAAACGTTCAAAATTACTGCTTCAGTGTGTCTATAATCATACCTTGAGCTTCCTCACTGGATATACCGTTCTTGCATCGCACTTCCAGAACTGTTGTACTAACTCCCAGTCGGAGCAAGGTCAAGTGAATGGCAAAATTCAGTAAGAAACAAGTTGAATGAGGCTCAGGATTTATTAGTTTCAATTTTTTACTCTCATTTTTTGTTATCCTGTTTCTAGGAAGAAGGTTGAGAGAGGTGAGAAAAATAGGTTGCCTTAACAAGAGTATGAACTTTCTTCTCAATGTGGTGACAGTTGGCTGTCTCCTCCCCTGGTCTTTCCCAGCCCCTGATGGGAAACCTAAATGGGACTATATAACTGTTGTATTAATCTGAAAATGTAGAAAAAGAATTTTAAAGGAACCAAGGTGAACTTCACATGTGATCTCTATAGCTGCTTCAGACTGAATTACAGGACTTGCAGAAGCAATTATTAAAAAAATCCAACAACGAACCACACAACAAAAATAACCCCGCCACCCGACAAAACACCCCCAAGAACCAAAGTGGTAACTGGATATGCAAAAAATGTTTTCTCTGAACTTAGTGGTCAAAGAAACTATACGATTTCTGTGATTGACTTCAGAATTAACTATTCACCATCTCGTACAGTGTCTCCGTTTTATCGAAGTAAAAGTTGCTGAGTAGTTGTTTCCTTTGTGAGAAAGCTCAAGGTAAGATTGGCTCGAAGTGTGACCAGGTGAAATGGCAGTGTATAACCTAGCAAGATAAACATGCTACCATTCTGTAAAACAAATGCACATGGAATTTATTTATTTATTGTACAGGAAGACTTAGTCTTAAATTATAACATCCTTGAATTTTCTAGTTAACTACAATTGTAGTACAGTATCATGTTTTAGTATGACTTCTGTTTTAGTGAAAGTACTTAAACATTCATGTACTATATTTGGGTGAGATGAGCAGCTATACATACTAATTCTTCCTCAATGGAAAGGAGCATTTCATCATTACAATTGAAGTTCAATTGCTGGTATTTAAGTACTATCAAATAGATTTCTTTCAACGTGATACGGTATCTGTATAAACTTCAGGGATGATTATAGTAAAACTGAAACACAGCTTATATGACTTCAGGTTACCATGCTGAAATTTGAAGCTTTCTGTAATGTGCAAAATAGAAAAGTTGCACATAGCACACCCACATTATCAGGGTGAATTTAAACCTAGTACACTGGTGTGATATTTATAGCAAGGTATGTGTGTCTGGGCGTGTGCGTGTGTGAGGAGGTGTGACCAGTGGCTCCAGTAAAGCCAGGAGAGATCATAACCCTGTAAAGGCTTTATGATGAGGATTTCTGGATTAGGAAATAACATGACTTTTACTAAACACTTTTTAGAAAACCCATGTTCTGAATTATCACCTCTTTAAATTTGACTGTGTACTTAGAATGACTGTATATGTCTGCCCCTTTAACAACATAAAGCTACTAAATTAATATTTAAAATGCTGGCCTGCTTATGTTACAATAATAAAACCTGTGTCAGTTAATTTACTGTCAATTTACATGTAAAGATTAAACAATATTTTTTTCTGCATTTTATGAATTCTGTATACTGGAGTTTGTTAAAGATTGACATGTTAGGTGATACTGTACAAAATTGTATTGACTACCTTTAGTGAAAATCAAAAGTAAAATTCATATGTATTTCCTTTTTACACTTCCATCTAATTTCTTGACAACTTGAATAAATTTCATAGAGCCTTTCTAACATGAACTATTGTTAATTTAACTGTTGCAATAATTAAGCTTTAAGAAGTATTGTTGGTATATTTATAATTTTAAGAAGATCATGTTTGTTTCATACTGCTTATTTTTAGCTGTTCTATTGTCACTGTTACAGCTGAAGAACTTTACTAAATACTTGACATTACAAAATAACTCGCTGGGGTTGTCCTCTGTATACTGATGTTAAATAAAAATGTGTGATTGAACTGTAAATGTAGATAACTTTCAATAGTCCTTTCCACATTTGAGTTTTAATTTATCTTGCAGTCCTTAGGTGGTCTTACGCTATCATACTGTGCTGAGCAAATGGCCACAATGAAAGCTGTTAACTTGCCGTATTTTAAAGTAAGAAGTTGATCGCATCCTGTAACCTGCTCTGAGTAAATGTTTCACTTCATCTCAAGACGATGCATATGTTTTGATGTTTAAATCTTACTGATAAGGTCATGTCTCATGATACTTATTTTTTTAGGACTAGGGTAGTATGAAATAGAATACTTACCAGACCACTTATCAAACTTGTTTAAACTCAGATTCAGTAAAGCACGGACACGGATGTATCTAGATTCTTTCTGCCTGCTTGTCAAATAGGAGCTGGGGCAGAGCGTTGTCATTCCTTCTAGGACTCTACAGGAGCTCTTTCCTCTATGGACTTGGGTGCAGGGTATGTTCTTTATTCCGGCTTTAGATCTTGACATTTACCTAACGAATGCTGAATTACGGCCCTGGGGATATGGCTCTGATGATTCAAGCATTTTCTGTCTAGAAAAACTGTGGCTACTCTAGAACTAAACTCATCTGAACTAGAACTAAACTAGTCTAAAACTTTGGCTGCAAAATTTCTTGGAACCAATTTAGGTGATGACTTAAAGATGTTGCCCTTCCTTCTGAGTGGACTAGGGATTGTCACCCTTGCAGCCGTGGTTCCGTGTTAACTGATGGAGCCAAACAAATGATACTTACTAAAGTGTTTCAAAGGCACTTTCAAGAAATTTCAGTGAAAAAGGTAGCTACTTTGGGCCCAGTCTAACTGAGGTAGGACTCTGTCTCTTAGGTGAAAATACTCTGTAGACTAAAGCTGAGAAAATCATCTCTCTTATGTGAACTTGAGGCTCTTCTGGCACTTCAGATTGCCCACTATGATGGTCTCTGTATGTTACATGTATGTATACTTAAGAACAGGTGCCAGTGGAAGAAAAAATGAAATCCGTCCTGAAGGCTTCTGGGAACAGCCAGTTACATCAAATGATGCAAGAGCTGGTTGGTCAAACCAGTTCCTCGACAGTCGGTGTGAGCATGAAACAAAACTCTCTTCCACAAGTTCTGTGGTCATAGAAGATACTTTGGCAAGAGATGTCTTGGAACATGAAAGTATCATTGTGCTCATCTTTATTTAATAACGTCACACAAACTGCTCAAGGAAATAACTTACATGATCACATTTTTTTCTGGTTTTTGAAGCTGGATTTTAGGTAGGTGCTGATCAACCTTAGCAAATTCATTTGGCTCATTTCTTTTCCTGCTAAGATCACACTTATTTTATGACTAGCCAGAATGGGGTTGCCCTAAGTCTTATGCTTTAACCTGAGGTTTTCTCTGGTTTATCTCCATTTCACTTTTTTCTAATCTGAAAATTTTAAACTTCACAGATTTCTGTAGTTTGAGGAAGCTAGAGAAACAACTGTTCCTAAGTGTGTGACCCCTTACTACCTAAATGAAGCTTAAAGTCCCATTGCTCGAGTCAAATCAGGTTTCTGCTGGCAAAAGCCTTTTGTGCTTTTCTCAGCACACAAGTTAGTTGCATCTTAAATTGTTTTTTTCCTCTTGGATGTGCATATCTTCCTTTTGCCGATCATATATTAGTGTTGAAGTAATCTTGCCTAATACCAGTAGGCAGATTTTTAGTTAGTCTTAGTCTGCTGATTGTCTAGCAGCCTTGACTTTTGTTGACAATGAGTAAAATGGTAATACACCTCTGTTAGGAGAAAAACTCCTTTATGTATACAGAAGAGGAGCTGCAAGTGAAACCTCCTTGATGCTACTCCATGCTTTTATAAGACCTGGTGTTAAGTGGTTTAAGCATTTCTACTTTTCTGTAACACTACTAGAACAAAGTAAAAAACAAAGCAAATGGAAGACTAATATATTTAAAACTCTGTTTATTGAACATACAACTGTGTAAAGGTCAGTATCAGCTTTGCTGTATCCCCCTAAATCCCATACAAAATATTTCTCTGTAGTAAGTTATGTGAATGCTCAGCATGTTCTTCCTTGAACATTCTCAGTTAATTAATTTTATGACTCCATTAGAGATAATATCTGATTTAGTAAGTATATGCAGTTCAGAGACTTATGCTAATAAATGCTGATTCATTTGGATAAGAAACTGTTGGAGACTTTGTTCATGCAAATCCTAAAACCAATTTAGCTGATGTGAAAAAACTCATTCTGTTTTGACATATTATTGCTTAAATACTGTATTGGACTCTGGGCTCTTTTGTCAAGTAAAGGTCTCAGTCCAGATTACTTTTTCAAATTACTCCAGGAGTATCACAGTTCTGGACAAGAATAAACTATCCATGGAATGTTCTTCAAATAAATTTCCTTTATTTCATACACTGGTAGTAGCAGAAATGATTTAACAAATTAATGCCATTTTTTGTATGGGCATTCATTAATTCAGCCATTTTTTAAATTGGTTTAATTGCATTAGTGAATTGCACTATGAGACTTTTAAAACTATATACGCCCAAAAAGTTGGGGTTTTTTTACACTGGTTGATTATTACATTGGGTCCTTCGTGTTGTGGTTGTTTTTTCTACCTTTCAATTTCCAAACAGAAAGTAAGAAAGACGTGCAGAGTTCCAACATCCAGGGAGTCACTGAGAGTCGGCTGAGCTGTTTTACGGAGGAGGCCGAGCGTGTGCCAGGAACGTTGTGAAATAGCACATAGCCATTAACTTCTCACTAACCTGCTCAGGAGTCCAGACTTGCAGTTCATTATCTGGATTAGTGAACTACATACGGTTGCATCTTTGGCTGCAATTAATCCTGTTCTAATCTACATGAAGAAAGTATTAACTCAGTTACTGATGGCTGTTTTTTCTACTTAGTAGTATCTTTCTGATTTCTTTTTTTTTTTCCTAATACAGCAATTACTTGCTGATATTTCATATAATTAGTTCTGGTGTGAAACCTTGTGTTTCATGTCTTTGGAAAAATCCCAGACTTTTGGCTGGAGCATATGTGGAAATTTTTTTAAAAAACCACACACACCCCCACCATCTCATGATTTGTGAGGAGGGTCGCTCTTAACACTGCTGCACAGACCTGAACACTTCTTGACCAGACCACAGCTATGAATGCTGTGAGCCTTGGGTGGAAATGACCTTACTGACCATATTTGTTATGTCTTTTCATTCCTACCCACACAAGCCTATTTTTACCAAATAGGCAAACCCTTGTGTGTTTTGGGAAGTCAGAGAATGCATAGATAAACATGGAATAGCCCAAGCAACTAGTGCTGAAACAGTCAGTGTTCAGTACTCTCCAGTTGCTAATTGATATATGAAAACCACCACCATCTGTGAAAGAAGCACGTTTCAGCCATAGAGTATTCCTTTAAGATGGCAGATGATGTAGCAGTTACTTGGAGGACCCTCTCTGAGATTATGAAATATTGTTTTACCAAATTCCTGACTTGAGTCTCACAACTGTTCCATTTCCTACTCCCTGCTAGCCCTACATGCTGACAAAATTATACTAATAATAAAAACCCAACGTTTATTTTCAAACTTCTTTGAACAGCCTCATTTCTGTTGCTTGCTCAGTGTGCTCTGTTTGTTCTTAAACAACTATGCCACACAGCAGACCTGCAGTTGTTGCATCTCTCATGTTTTCTGTCATGGCTATTCAACTGTGCAGCTTTGCTGTTGTGCTCATAAGTTGCTGCAGCTTTTGTTCCATCTTTTACTACCTGGTTGACTAGGCCGGGTGGTTCATCCCAGAATGTACTGCAGTCTAATTTCTTTATTCTTTCTCTGCAGGCAGGAGCTTTCTGCATTTTTTCATAATCTTATCCATTTATTATCCCCGGAGAACGCAATTGCAAATATTCTAGTCTCGTGTCCTTTGTATGGCAGATCAGACTCTTATAGGATAATTTTTGTATAAAAATGTAACTTTTTTTGAGCTTTTATTTGCTTTTCTAATCTTTCTGAAGTTTCCACTGTTACACCTAACATAACTTCTTAAGTGGCCTTGCTTGAAAGGCTCTGATACAATGGCAGAATTCTATAGAATCTCATTACTCAGGACCCACCAAGAACACTCACCACTTCGGTAAAACTTCTGTGCCTAAAAAACAAAGTCTTGTTCTTGCTTTTCTTGTATGAACATCTAAGGCCTAAGATGTCTTCTGAAATTAAGTACTTGGAAGAACTCACAAAATTTCTGATCTCTCCCACAGAAGTGAAGTTCTGGAATGGCCATCGTAGCCTGGTCAAGTTTTAAGACAACACTTGCAATTTTTTTTTAAATGTCTGTCTGCAGTAGCACAAGGACATTGATCTTGAGATTTTTTCCACTTTGGTGTTTCTCTGGCTTGCCTGCTCAGATCTGCAGAATTAATTCAGAGCAAGGATTGAAATCCAAGGAGTTCCTAGTATTCACTTACTCAGAGCCACTGCACTTCTCTTTAAAGCAGGGAGTATTCATGGCCTGGGAGATAAAACCAGGACAGAACAACTCCTTGGAACTTGAATTCCAGAGTGTCTGGTAGTTCACAGGGAACAAGGCACCACACTGAATTTCCATATCTGTTGCCTGTTTCTAGAGGAGTTGTAGGAGAATGAATGGCTCTTCCTTTTCTTTCCCAACAATTGGTTGCATTACAGTGTAAATCTGGTATTAGAACAGACCTTATTTCTCTTCATCTATATAGCATGGTTATGAGCCTGTTGAAAAAGACTTCATATTATGCCATCCCTAGGACTTTCTGTGTGCTTATAAAGCAGATATTTGCATATGAACAGTTTGAATCACTGATTTATTAAAGACTGAAAATAATACCTTTGGACATCTTTTTCCAGGGTACTTGAAAGTTGCTTAGTTGATGTAATCTTCTGTCAAGAAAGGCCTGCCAGTTACTGCTGGATTTAATAGACTTCTGAAGAATGCTTCGGTAATGAACTATAGACTTCTGATTCATCTTCATCACTTTTAAACAAAACTCTTGGTACAAATTTTCAGAAGTGCTTCAGTAGCTTGTTTGCTCTAAAATTCTGCCTTTTTTCACCATCTATTCCTTAACTAATAATTAGGAAACTTTTTGTTCTCTTCTTGTGAAATATGCAGTATCTTTGCACATCCTGAATGTCAAACAAGTTTGCAGACCAGCCCACTTCAGTCTACCTCAGCAGTGTTTGAATTGGATATCCACTACATAAATAAAAATAGAAGAAGCTGTAGTTCCTGCAGGTGTGATCTACGGAGGGCCCCAAATTAAGCATTATATATAAATGTAATATAAATTGTGTGCAGGTGTATATGTGCCCGTGTATGCACACACAGTCTGCTATAGGTCCTACAAGTGTACCCAGATTCATAACATGTCTGAACTGGTAGATTAGGTGTTTTTTAAAAAGAAGGGCTGTGGTTTTAGTAGAAACTTGATGACTTGAATCCAGCCAGTGCAGCCCTCCTTCCACATTTTCGGTCGATGGTCAGGGTTTTCTTTCTTCAGTCATGGCTTTTCAGTTCTTGGATCCAAGCAAGAAAGAGCTCCTGTAGATTCTGAAGATGTGACCTAATTCTACGTTGTGTGCTAATTGCAGCCTGAGCTTGTCTAGTTTGATGGGTCTGAGGCACAGGATCTTTATTTTGAGGTAAGAACCTAAGCTGGTAGCTGTTCAGAGGAAGGGTTCAAAGTGCATTTATCATGCCTATGTAGTAAGGAGTTGCACAGTGACACTAGTTGGTGTGCTTCCAGCTTAGCTGCCATTGCGCTCCTCAGCGTGCTGGCACTTGTTATAACTAAGTAACGACCTTGCAAGAAGACTAAATCTTATTTTGATATTAAACTGATATGTCTGATATACAGTTACTTTTATGTGAGCAATTAAAAAGGGGCTACTACACATAAATCTGAAATGGAATCTATCCATTGATAGCTCTCCGTAAGGTCTGGTTGCCTTACTGCGGAACAGTAGCCTCTGTCCAGCGAGGGCTGCCGTGGGATTATGTCTGAAATGACATGTCTCGCTAGAATGGGGATGTAGTTAAACGAGCTGGTAAAAAGTTTTCCTGAACGCAAGCTTAAATTGTAATGGGAAATCTTTACTGCACTCTTGCGCAGTGTTTCATTCTCGTCAAATTACCAAAATAAATATTTGGTTAGATAATCTATTTTTCTATTCAAAGCTTGTAATATTCAATAGCAGATAGAGGTTGAGCGTTTCCGTGTGTCAGGTTAGGTGTCAAACTTGCTGATATTGAAATAGGTTTGTTTGTTTGCTACCCTAATAAAATGCTGATCACTTTTTTCGTGTATGATTTTTAAAGTGTCACAGTTCACAATGACTCCACATGCAAAGTAGATGAAATCAAATGCTGGGGTCAGGTTCATCGTGTGCCATAAACGCACATGCTTTCTTACTGAAAGTGGCCTCAGTTCTTTTGTAGGAAAGAAGGTGCTGATGTCTAATGTAAGCAAGTGGTGGTAAAAATAAATTGTACTCATTTTAACTTCAGGCTAAGAACTTTATAAAACTCATGTCAGGTTCTCTTGCTGGATTAATGTAAACTGCTTTGTTTGCAGGGTTTATTGTCATCCCAAAACCAGGCCAATTCTCCAAGTGGAACTGTAGTATAGCCATCACACTACTGCTAGCAAATCTCTGAACACAGGACAAGAAGTAATGACAGTGGAACCAGGAGCTGTTCTTCAGGCAAAGAGCATCACAAATTATAATGTGGCAGAGCGTAAACACGGAGTTATGTGAATCACATAGTAATTCGCAGAGGAATAATGTAACGAGTTCTTACTACAGCTAAGACTGCTAGGCTGCTCACCAAAGGAAGAGTTTTCATTTTTTTAAAAAAAAGCTTCCTTTGGTGCTGCAGGAGAAAATAGCAACATTTTTGGTTTCCTTTATACTTTTCAAGTCCAGTGTAATCTCTCTCTCTAAATATATAAATGAAATATATATATATATATATATAGTGTAAAATAAAGTATGTTTCTTAAATTCCAGTAAGTTCAATGGTTAAACTAGTACTTCACCATTGTTTATTTTGCACTGATTTTTTTAACCAGAGATGGCTAGAAGACAGCCTGGAATGCACTCATGGAAAATGAAAGTCATTACTTTCTGGCTTCAAAATGTTATTCAGGAAGATGGATGCTGCAATCATAGATTTTTAAAACAAAATTGTTTTGCACTTAAATAGTTTAATGCTAATAGAGAATTACTTTAAAATTGGTGTCCAGACACCAGAAAAACTATGTTGTGGAGAAAAAAATCCTTTGTATCTATGAAACATTTATTTTAATATTGTTGTTTTCAACTGCAATCGGCTCTGTATTATATGTATAAATAATGTAATTCAGTGGTGGGGAAGGGGAGTAATGGATCATTACACTAGAAATTCTCATTCATTTAAGAAAGTGATATTTCTAATTCAGAAAATACATATTAAACTATCTTGAATATGCATTTTTGTTTACTTTCTGTTCAAATTTGATCACTTTTGATGTAATCAATCCTTTATTGAATTAAATGTTTGGTACAGAAATATCATCTAAACTTTGTAGAACAAATTCCTTTCAAAAATATCTCAGCTAGAACATTGCTTTGTCTTTAATATAGTTAAATTTCAATTAGGAAAGTGAAGTAATACTGTTGTGTTCTTATTCTTAATGGTTTATCTCTAAATGCATCGTAGAGCAGAAATCATGCAGACAGCTTTATGGGGTAAGGATTTTGTAATCACATAGGCCCCTGTATTTGTCTGGGGAGTTGTGAAAGATCCAGCAGTAGCAGATGTACACGCTTTCTGACTTGGCAATCTAAAATTAGGTCAACATATTTGGAGTAGATGGATTTCTGAGACAACTTGTTTGTCTTAAGTCAGGCATCTCATTTATAATTCAACGCTCTTAAACTGGTAAGTGTTACGGACACAGATGTATCTGTGTATTTGTATGGTTTAATGCTGCTTGTCTGAGCACATGTTATTTTTTAATCAGTCAACAACGGAACACTTAAATTGTTTTCGGTAGTTCTTGCAAAGATTAAAAAAAACCCTCAAGAGATGTAGTTCCATGTTAAGCCTCAGAATGACAGAAGTATGTACCGTGTCTTTCCCTTTATCCTATGCAGCAGTATTCCCAATTAGGCCTTTGCTGAACCGTGCAGCCAGGCATCAGGCAGGCGCAGGGCACCTCGCCCGAGTACGCACGTGCTGTGGCTGAGGGCACACATTAATGCCTGTCCTGCTCTCCAACAATAAAGCTGGGTAAAATTTTTTAAATTGCAAGTAAACTGTAGGCATTTTCAGACATAAGTTCTTTTTCAGAAAATGAATTAAAATTTCTGGAGAAACAGTGGCTACTTGTAACTAAGTCTCATTCCTGTAATGCAGATACCATGTAGAGACTGCTAGATACATTTGTAAGCTGGCATTTAGTTTGTCTACTTTATTAAAGATGGAGCTGTACTTTACAATTCTTATCTACTTACATTCTTCTGAAATATGAGGAATGGGGAAAATACTGAAACTGAGCAGGATCATTGTTCAGAAGTTTTAGTTTATTAACATAGTGGGTTTAACTGTTAAAATACAGATAAACCTCATCACTGAAAGCTAGCCTAGGTATCTCCCTGTAGACTTCTTTTATGTAAAAGTCAAAATGAAACAGTTGAGAAAGTATGGAATAACTTTAAAAGACTTTTTTCCTTCAGCTGGAAAGACAAAACCAGTACTGAGAAGACCGTAGTATTCACCATTAGGGTAACAGCAGCAGCATGTGTGTGTGCAGAGAACACCCCTGCCACAAATCGTAGTTGAACAGCATGCAAGGACTGTATGAGGGGTTTCTGTTTTCAGCCTCTTCTTTACTATTAAGCAATCATCTAGAAGTTTGAACCACCCATCCCACCCTTATTCCATATGGAAAAAAATATTCTAGGAAGAAAAGGAATACTAATGACTTACCTGGAAAGAACTTGGAGTTCTACTATAACTACAGCTCCGAATAAATAGCTTTTTCCTACTATGTTAAAGATTTAAAAGTGAGTGGAACACAGATCATCTCAATATGGAATTTTAGCTGGAAGAATGAGGGTAGGAACAATACTTGCCCGTTTATAGTTTAAAGTTGAGTGTATTTTAGCTACAAAAGCAGGTGGGAAAACTCAAGTTTGCCTACTAATCCAACAGCCAGGGAGGCGTAAGCAGTCTCCAGAAGTATAACAGCAAAGAAGGTGTTACAAAATAAGTACCCGTGACGCATTGCATGTGCCAAACTCTGTAAGATCCACTTGAAAGCATAAAATGAAAACATTCCAATGTGGTCCTTCACTTGAAATCCCCAGTCTTCATAGCAAAAGTGATCTGCTGAATGTGAAATTGCCTTTGTCATTATAACAGCCTGACAGCCCCAGATACAGAGTCCGCGAGAGAGAACAGCTGGTAACGTACAAAATATGACTGTGGGAGCCTTTTCTCTCCAGGTTAAAACTTATGAAAAATTCTGACGACTTCTTTTTCAAAAAAACAACCACTTTCCTGGTGTATGAATAAAGTAATTACCTATCCAATATTAATTACAGAAGCAAACAGTTGCAACAACACTTCTGCAAACAGGAAAGTATCTTGTGCACACAGGATCTGGGGGAATTATTATTATTTTTTTTTTAGCTGATATTGTTGAATGGAAATATTTAAACTTCAGCATCTGTGATTTGAGGCTTCCAGAAAAAAGATTATGGGAAGCTACCAATACAATTAACATATCTCCATCAGGAACATACTCTTGATAATATGAGCCTTGGCCTACTCTGTAACACTAGGTAAGAGAGCTCTGACTCTGAGTGATCAGTCAAATGTGGTGAGCAGGATTTGTCCTTTTTTTTAAAAATTTTGTAAGAAATTAATAGCTGGAGAGCAAGATACCTCAGATACAGTAAGTTACCTGTTTTTAGCCCATCGTTCTTACTGCTGCACACCAAGGAACTTGCCATCTTCCTCTATGGAAAAAAAACCCTGGATAAGCTCATAGCACCTTTTGGAGGACAGACAGCATCCGTCCAGTGTGAGTGTCAATAAAATGAGAAAGAGCAGTTAGCTATACCATGATGTTCTGCTGTTTAATTCCTCCTTTATGATGATGTTCTCACTATTGGTGTAGAATACTTCCTCCACTAAAACTGCTTATGTATTTGTTCAGTCTCAATAAGAGAAATTCCTCTGGCACACCTAGGACAAGTAGCAGCAATACCAGTTTCCCTGCAGAGCCTTGTTCATGCGCTATAGCTTATTTTACAAGAATTCTTGCTATTGAGATCTGAAAATTTGCTATGAAAAAATGGAATAAAATGAGCAAGGGTACAGTAGGCCATGATGCAGGTAAATCAACTTGGGATAGTCAAATTCAAATCAATACCAAAAAATGACTCCCACAGTATGCACTAGAAACAGCCTGCTGATATTGTCGCATTTTAAACAAATCTGCTAGTAAACGTCATATTGATCCTCAGTATGGTATGTGAAAATAATACCTTCTTCAAAGTATGAAGATGAACATTAGATAGACAGGTGCTTTTAAGCAGTAAATCTTAAAAGGATTCAGAAGGAACTTGAGTCTCATGAGCTTCCCCATACTGAAAAGCTACAATGTGGAATTTGGGCGTGATGGAAGTTACCCAGGAGCTGAATGAATGGTAGAACAAGGAATAGGATCTAATGCAGTCACAACTGAATCCTACCAGTGCTGAGACACTGATTCTTGAAAAAACAACCAACCAACCAAGCACAACAAAAAAGCCACCTGCTGGAAAACCTCTAATCGAGTGAGAAGAGCCATTATTTTCACAAATGCACAGCCTAATAAAATCTCAGAAGGAGAGCTGAGAGCGTAATGAGCATAACTTTAGATGACTAGTATTTTGGTAGTCTTCATATGTATTTTACTGCATTGTTTGAGCTGCATCTTAGCCAATTAGAATGAATAGTTTGTCTGAATTGAGAGCATCGATCTCAATTTGATGCTTAAGGGTTGACTTAGTAACTTCAGTGTAATCTGCTGCCCAGTGCACTGCCTCTGTTTTTTTTTTTCCATAGTGCCTCATGTGCAGCAGTAACTTCTGTCTAACACAACCTGCCCCTTGCTGGCTTTCATCAACCATTGCTTGGTTTTCACTTCTTTTGTTGTACAGAAAATTTTGAACAGCAGCAGCAGTCCTGGAGGTGTTTGGTTACTGGGAAAAAAGCAATCACTTCCCAATTATAAGCAGAGTAACTTAGAACTATTAAAAAAAAAAAAAAAAAAAGTTATTTGCAAAACCTGTCTTGCATGCATAATTGGTAGGCAAAAGATTTTTAAGTCCCCAGCTAAGTATGACTTGCACAAACTATTTTGCTGTTTTTTAAATAGCAAAACTGTTTTGTAACACACCACCAAATTTAAATATTGCCAATTAATCACTGCAGATTTTTAGGAGATTTTTGGAAGTTTTAAAATCCATAGTACCAAATTGCAATAACTACTCTTCCCAAGTACAGTAAAAAGGCTGCCTTTTACCTGTTGCCTTTCACAGCACTAGGAAAGAGTAACATGATGTTAAATTGTTACTGATGATCTGTGTACAAAATTTCTGAAACATGGTAAGATGTATTTCTTTACTGCTCTTTTAGGCAACTAGCTGCAATATCAGTCCATGTTAAAGAAACTTTTGATTAATATTAAGATCAATGGCTTGAAGAAAACTGTGACTAAATTTTACTTGCTTTTGAATCAGATTAAAAGTTCCTTTAAGCTTTTAGCTAGATTCTAGTTATACAAAAATATGCAGCAGTTGCAGAAACTGCATCAAAATCAAGTATCTCATATGATTGCATAATCTGCACTTTCTCAATAAAACTTGGGGTTGAAGTTATTAAATACAGGAGGTGAATAATTTCCTGAGTTGACTGAAAAATAGATTTTTTTTACATCTCAAAATTATAGACAAGCTATCTGTCCTTTATAAAATAATATGAAAACATATATTTTGTAGTTAACATTCCATTCCTAATACTGAAGCTCAAAGAATCCTTTCATGTTATTTTTAACCAACCTCCTCCTCTGTCAGGTCGTAAAAGGAAAAAATACTTAGAAAGTTCAATACAGAGTGCTCTCCAAGCTCTGCCAGAACAGAACAATGCTTTAATTAAATATTGATACCCCTCAGGAACAGAATACCACAGTGGTAGGTAAACAGCCCTTCATAACCTTGTGGGGTTTTCCTACAAACTGTCAGAGCAACACAGAATAAGGCACTGCTGTTCTTGTTAGATCTGCAGCAACAGAAGCACGATTGGCTCTCCCTCACTGCATAGTTGTGCTTTTCCTCACACTCCAAATACTTTACAAGGTGGTCAGTAACCTCCTCCTCTTCGTTCTATAGCAGGTAAGTGGAAACGTTTCAGGGAAGTCTTAAGTGCCTTTTGTTTCTCAGACTGTTGAGGAAACAACAGAAGTTTGAAATGCGCTCTATAAAACACATTTTGCTATTAGACATTAATGAGCAAGTTGAGAGTCTATACCTCCATATGTGGTCCAGTAAATCTAACAGAGCGTACCACAGGGATTTCACCACTTTCCTTTGGTGGACAGAAAACAATGCAGTGTAGGAGTAGGACAGGAAGTCAATTTGGTTGCTCCAGAAAGATTTAATCTTGGTAATTCTCCATTAGGAGCTCCATGTTGTTGTTTTGTTTTTTCCTGGACTTTCCTAAGAGAATGCTTTTAAAATAAATAAACAAGATTCAGTTTCCTTCTGAGAACATCTTAAGAAATAAAATTAAAAGGGGAAATCCAAATAATCAGAACAAAAAAAACCTCAGACAAATACTACTTCAGCTAATTATTTTTTTTTAAAATTACCCCCTCACTTGATGTTTCCTGCAATTTTTCCTGAAGGAACTTCTTACAAAGCCTACATTGATGAACCCCAGAACAAAATTGGTGGAAAAAGTGACTGCTCCTATGGAAGGAACCTCATGCTTTCAAGGTTAAATGCACAGCAGTTCTTTTTTTTTTTTTTTCCACTGTAATTTGGTTTCTTGAGAAAAAATTGTGTTGGAGAGTTTTTCTTGTAGTACTAACTTCTGTCTCCCCTTCCAGACATAGCAAACCCTCAAGAGTGAACACACTGAGTATTTTTCACATAGCTTGAATATAAACAAAATTTTAGTTTGCCAGAATTTTTAATCAGATTTTAATTTTTTGGATTTCCAGTGGCAAATACAAGTTTAGGATTTTCCCAGATACCATACAGGGTAATTAAGTTTTTAAAAAATATTTGCTCAAAACAGACTGAAGGCCTGAAAAGGCAAAAGCACACTTTCTGTCTCTGCTACAACTTTGTCTGTAAAACTCTTTAACTCAAAGGCAAACAGCGAACAGAGGATGATGATATTTATTTTTAAAAAAAGTGGAACTGACTCGTTAAGTAATAGCAGCTATGACAACAGCCCACTGAAGGGATTACGTGGTATCACAGCTTCTAAATTCTAATTTCAGGGTGGGGGGTGGGGCCACAACTTCAGACCCAAAAAGATCAGTGTTCAGGCAGACTGAATAAAACCAAGTAATCAGCTTAAGTAAAACATTTGTTTCTAGCTAACAAGCTCAGTGTCATAAATTACTTTCTCTAAATAGGCTGACAATTCTTCCACTTAAATATTACCTGTCTTTGACTTTCCTTTCCTCAAATGCAGAGGTACTTGCCCTGATGTATTTCCTAGTGATCTTAATTTTTTATGCACGGCCAAAGTTTATGTATCAGTTGCCCTAAAAAATTTGGGGAAAATAAAAAAGAGAAAACCATCAGTTGTGCTTTAGGTGAAGTTTGGACTCAATGCAAATAATTATGTTGACTGAATTATGTTCATTGTTTGTAAGCCAAGTACTAGCACTGTAAGCAAACTTCATTTCAGTCCACTTTAAATAATGAGCACATGGTGCTCCACCCACTTTTAAATTTTAGTCCTCAAGATTGAAGTGATCTGAAGTCACTTGCCAGAGTTCTTGAAAATAAGGGTGCTGTAATGCTTGATGGGCAGCAATTCTCTCATCAGGATCATATTTTATCATTGCATACCGGAGAGAGAAGCCTTTGGGAGACAAATTGTGCACAAGAGGAGGTAATCCTTTTCCTTTTTTAAAGGGGAAATCAAAACTTGCAATTCTTGACCCGTTTTAAGCAAGCTGAGAACAAAGAGTTATTCATGTATATTCAGAAAGAATTACAATTTACTGAAAAAAAGTATTCTCATCTGATTTAGGTAATCATTTATTAGGGACAAGTAAGTTTTCTTTCCTGACAAGTTATGTCATTGTCCTTAAAGATTCTAGTGAAATAAAAGGCCAAATAAGCTTGATACAGGCTCGGATTTCCTCTGCTCTGCCTACAAGGATCACGAATGCATGACTGTCTCTGGGTAGGGATAGAAGACACTGTTCTTTGGTCAGCAGAACTAGATATTTGTGGTGGTTCCCTAAGCAGAAATTGCACACAGTTGTACAGTTGTGGATATTTAAACAGTGAGATTAATAACTACGGGAGTGCATACTTACTGCTTGAACTTGTTGAGTTCTATTAGCAGGAGTGCCTATAATGTCATGGATTTTCAAAATTTGGTCCAGCTCATTAGATCCAGGAAAGAGAGGCTGAAAACTGCAAGGTAAGATATGGTATTAGCACTAGAGAAGACACAATTAAAATAGTTTAAGTGGCATAGCTGCCACTTCAGTTAAAAAAAATACAATAATTTATAAGAAAGATACATTTTAGGATTCTTCATTTGTGGACAGTTTAATACCAACCAACAACGAAAGGATAATGTGAGGAGCAGACTAACACAACTGCATGCTTGGATGAAAAGAGTAATTCAGGTTATTAAACAGAAACCTGTAGTTGCCCTCTCCTCACAGGTTTGGGATAAAATATGTAAAGAGAACATCCCTCCTGGTGAAAGGCAATTTATGGGATATGGGATTGTGCTCTCTTCTAGTTAAGTGGCAGACCCCACAAGACAATGTGTTTTCCTTATTTTAAGACAGCAGAGTCAAGCAGTCCCTCTTGTTGTGTATGCACATAGAAATATATAAGAAACATTCCATTCCTAACACACAAGTTCTCTGCAAGCAGCAGTACTGAAAAGATGGTAATTTCAACTGCATTCATGAGCTTGATCTTCAGTTAATGTAAAACGTGTGTAGAGCCCTTGAAAACATTGTTATCAATAGAGCAATCTGACTTAACAAGTCCACTAACATTTGTTTCCTGCACGTTGCCTTTTTCCAAGTTAGCAGAGCATCTCCTTGGGCTTATAATTTAAGAAACACTTCAGTAGCACCATGTGATTCTTGAAAGCAATATATTCAGTCCTCTTTGTAGAAGGAGGAAACTTCTTTCAACTGTTTGCAAATTTCAGTCGAACAGCTGGCTGCACGCTTCTCTAAATGCCTTTATAAAGCTTTGAGCAGAGGAAGGACAGAAAAGATCTGATTCATGTTGTGCAGCTATATCAGGACAAACAGTTTGGAGTAGCTTTTGTGTGAACTACAAAAATGTGTTGTCTCTAAAGATAAAGCCATAACTTAGGAAAGAACAACTGTGCAATCCAGAAAGAAAAATGTAATCCAGGAACCATGATTTATAAGGAACAGAAACAGGGAGACCAAGGTTTGAAAGATAAGCATGGCTGACTAAAAGACTAAAAATTCTTACACAATGTGGTGTAAAGCATAAAGGCAAGATGCACTTAAAAAGAAATAAACCTGTCCATAACTTGCTTTAGCTTGGCAAGGCTGTATCTTTTTTAATTCAGTAATTGCCAATAAACACCCCTAATTTCTCTCTGAACACATCTATCAGCTCTCTGAAAATGTGCAGTGCTTGCAAAGACTGACATTTGTTACATTAAGCTAAAATGATGAGGAAATATCTTTAAGAGTTTTTGTCCTAAGAAAACTTAAGTTTGCAGAGTGTAATTTTCTTGCCAAACTTCAAAGCCCACCCGATTCAAATTGAAATGGGAAAATAGCATTTTTGAAGCTTTTGGTCCCAATTTACTTTGCAAGAGAACCGCCACATTTGGGATTTTTCTGTTAACAGTTTTCTGACTGAAGTAGAACTGTTTCTACAAGTTAGCAGGCAAAGCATAAGGGTTGTCATTTAATGTGATGGTGATGGCAGCAGCTGCACTCACCATGTGGAGGAGGAGGAAAGAAGCAAAGCAAATGTTATCACTCCTGGCTGCATATCAGACAGCAGTGTGGGAGGAGAATAAAGAAGAACTGCTGCTGTTGCTAGGGCACAAAGATACTGGAGAAATACTCATGGTGGTTATTTTTCCCTTTTTCTTGGAGACCAATGATAATTTTTTTTGAGTTATAGTTTCATCATCATCAAAAAGCTTAAAGGACTTTAATCCTGGTTTTCCTGAACTCTTCCTTCATCAGAGCCCAACTTCAAAACATTCCAGGATGCAAGGTCCTGGCACAAGGGTCTTCTGCATTAAGAAGATTGAGGATATTTAGCGATGCTCATGACAAGAAATGAGCTATACTCTATTCAGAGATAAAGCAGAGACAACACTTTTTTACCAAACTCAAATATGAAGCCAAAGAGAAAAAAACCAAACCAAACCAACACAACCAAACTACAAAAACAAACAACAAAACAACCAACTGTTCAAAAATGTTATTTTACTTGTAAAAATTGTTGGTACTAGTTTCTCTTGAACAACCCACTGCTTTATTGCTAACCTGCCACAGGGTGAAGAGAGTGCCAGACAAGACAGGATTACTGCCTCATGAACCCTGCAGACTACTCACAAAAGAAGCTTGCATAAAACCATGGAGACAAAGAACATACTACCCATACCACGTGCTCCTTATTTGAGTTATTTACCTTTGACTTTCTTGATTAATAATAAGCAAAACCCTCCACTGAACACTGTATCTTGTGATTTCACAGAAAAAACAGCCTGCACTCCACGTATCAATTTTGTAACTGTAGTAGCCATTGGTAAGTAGGCATTCAGGTGCTCGGTACCAGGGTGTGGAGATATATTCTGTATGTGGCTGCTCAGAATAGGTACTCCTACAGGATCCAAAATCTCCTAACTTCAGGGCATTCTGCTGCAAAAATAAAGCATTTCAATAAATTAGAAACACTGCAATATTCAAGCAAAGATTTTCCTTAAATGTGTGAAGTAGTCATCATAAAAGAAATCACAGATTACTTTAAGAATAAACTTTCAGAAATCCCAGGGGTAGTATTACAGCAGTAAATCTGCATTTAAATAGCAAGTAGCTCCAGGCCTGAAGATATCTGTGTCCCATAATATGTGCAAATACCGTTCTGCACATCATTAAAAGAAAGAGCTAAGAGTTAACTGAAAATCATATGGACTATTACTGAAGGGAAGACTGCTAAATAGGACATCTGGATTAAGTTATTTTCTTAGAGTTCTTGTGTTTAGCAGTGATATAATAGGCAACTTTGGTTTCTCTTTGTAACAGCTTCTCCTGTACACTTCTAAGACTTAAAAGAAAAATTTATCTCCAGAAAATGAAATTTCTTAAATGGAATTTTGAAATCCTTGCTTTTCAGAGATTAGCAAAATAACATTCTGAAACTGTAAGAACAGATTTCAATTAAGAAATCTTCTGAAAGCTAATACCTTCTTCTCACTCGTGTATGAATAACTTCCACTAAACGTAGGAACTGAATGTAGAAAGAGCTGCAGAACTGAACCCTACAAATTGTTTCTAGGTTAACACAGAAAGGAAAATATATATTGATAGAGGATAAAGAACAGGTTTTTAGATTGGAGTGACCACATGCAGACTGTAAAGCTTCTGATTCATTTCAGGTTTTAGCCAATAACAAACTTTCTTGTTCATCCCACTAGATCCGGAGTACAGTATTACAAGTAACTATCTATGTATTTTTTTAAAAATGTACTTTTACTCATGAAATAAAAACACTACCTGCTCAGACTAAAGAGAAAAATACTGATACACTTCACTTCCAGTTAATTATTCTCACATAAAATTAATTACCTTTATTAATATGCTTTCTGGTTTCACATCCCATTTCTGCACCAATATAAACACAGCAGAGTTCAGTAAAAAGATAAACATTATCAGTGCTTCCAATTATTTGTAAAAATATACTTAAAGAAACTAATGCTTTCTTCAAACTTACCAACAGCATAGTAAAAAAAAAATGGATTTTGGCACCATGGTGAGACAACAGCTACAGGTATAGGAATGGGGAAAGGGCAAGTCCCAGAAGGGGAGGGCCGGGCTTTCTGCTTTTGCTCTCACCAGGGCTACCAAAGGATTGCGAGGGCCACCCCCTCCCAGGCAGGCTCCCTGCCGCAGGTACTAGAGCACGTTTGGGGTGCTGGCAGCAGCATGGGCTGCCTGCTCGCTGCTCTCCAGGGCTCTGCTATAGGCAACCATGATCTTGGAGGTCTTTTCCAACCAAGGCTATTCTATGAACCTGTGATTCTCCCTGCAGCAGTCTGCTGCCCCAGACAATTGTATCTCTGCTTAGAGACGACCCTGAACTAAATGTCTGATGCATTTACTGTAAAGCTGTTGTGAACCAGGTCTCCTACCAATGTGTGTAATCAAGAGATTTGCATAACTGGTACACGTAGTTCTTATTTTTTTTTCCAGGTAATGGCTTTCTCCTTCCTAGAATTAAATTTCAAATTGTACAAGTCCTTTTTAGCAAACAACAGGATACAAAAAAATTACCCTTCAGCTTCCAATAGTGCATTGATATTACCTTTTCCAATTACACTATTCCTGCCATTTATAGCTTGCTTTGTAATCCATTTTCCACTCAATTTCAGACATAATTTAGATTTCAGTATGCACCAGAATAGCTCAACTAACAACTGTCAATTCAATAGTCCGTAATCTGCCTTAGCTTTAACTGCATGTTTTTCTTGCAATATGTTTCCCCGGGTTCAAACAGAACTGCAATATTTCACTTCTAAACATCTTATTTCCTCTCTAAACAAAGTAACTGTCCTTAAGGTTCAAGATTCATATCAATCACTTCAAATTAGTGCAATGCTTAAATGACTGTGATTCCCATTTCACTTGCAAATTAAAGGTTAACCTGTGTAGTTTAGCTTGCATTGCCGTTGTGCAATAATGACAGTTATAAAATTTATCTATTTTTCAGAGTCATTCATTAGCTACTCAGTTTTTTTTCTTTTATGGGCTCCGAAGGCCTTTTAAGCTTGCTGTAATGCCTTTATGTAACACTGCAATGTCATCAACGGAGGCAGAAATGATCACATTTTTGAAAAACAAAGCAGGTACTGATCTGCCTGATGACAGCACTATGAGTAATAGGCTGGAGAGGAGGAGGGAGATTACTAGGACAGTAACTCATTGAGGCTGCAAGTCCTAGCAGCCAGTGGGACTTGTGTTCCCAACTGATTACAGCACTCCTCCAGTCAGCCACATAATCCACTGAGCAGGATTAGATAACACAGCACTGGAAACAGAGTACCATTTACATCAGGAACTGTAGTATTATTACCCCAGTAGAAATAAATGGTGTTTCAACATCAGGATTTTTGCCATTCATTGTAGAAAAGGTTTTATAAAATCCAGCTATTCAAACCAACTCAGATTATTATTAGTAGTATTTAAAAAATCAGGCCCTCATACAATGCTTAACTGTTTTTTCATTACTGGTCACTAGTAAGATCTGGAGCAGATGCTCTTCTACTTCCAGATTTATCATTAGAGAAACCTTAGTTGGAAGTAATGATGAAGCAAATCATAAGGCTACAGCACTTGAGGCTACAATCATTTTGCCTGAGGCATCTCCCCCACCTCTCTGAGCCATATTTTTTTCGTTGCTTTAAAAGACCAAACTGGTTTTGATTAAACAGAAGACTGTTTTTCAGATCTTAAATGACTTGTGATACCACTATAAATTAATAGCAAGAGAAGGATGATTTTGCGTAAATACAAATAGCCTTGTCTTGATTGAAATAACATGAATCTATCAGTTTACTATGAAAAAATCCAAAAGGATCAACTTTCCACATTAGTAGTGTTACAGTGAACTGTTCTCCTAACTACAGGAGTGTCTCCATATACCTTGTTAAATTAGACATTAATTTTCAGTCAACCCCTGCTGCAAGTTTTTCTTCATTATGAAATTTCGTAAAAACCACGCTTGCCTCTCAATTTTTATAAAAAAGCTTTTAAAAATTGTTCTGTACCTATATTAAACTTAATTTTGCAAGATATAGAGTAGTCAGGAAATGACAAGCATTCGCATTACTACACACTGCAGAAATTTACAAAAGACTACAAATCATCTGAAATGTAACTACTTTTGTACACTCTGAAACATGTTTTGTGACAGAGCATCACTAATGAACACAATTTAATTGTTCTACAAATTAGTCATGCACTCCAAATCTCAACTTTGAAAATTCAAAAGGAGCTCCTTCTACTTGCCATTGTTATCTAGATATCCTCAGCCAATAAGTTTTCTGGCTCAGAACCAAGATTAATTTTCCAATTCAATTACATACTTGGAATTCTTGCCATATTTATTGCTTGAAATGACTGCCACATCTTAAAGAACAAACCTAAACATTCTGATTTTTCATAACTGAAGGACAGTCTCTTTCCTGGAAGCAGAAGATGCAGGATTGTTTTTAATGCACTGGACTCACCTACTAGCCGATGAGGACTCTTTCCTATATGCTATTACTCCGACTTTACAGCTTAACAAATTTATCCTGGAAAAATAAAATGTGTTATTAAACCCAGCAAACATTCATGTCTGCTTCAATGATCAGCAAACAACCGTATTTTAACCTCAAACACTTATCTGGGTCAGGAACAGGTTTACTCCTTTTGTTAGAGATATGAACACTCAGTCTCACTAACCTAATGTTTGGGAGCAAGTCTCTTATCTGTTCTATTACACTGAATGACAGTTGCATGCTCAGTTACTTAAATGAATCTCCCAGCTGTTAAGACATTACAAATATTAATTATTCAGGGAAAAAAAAATCCTCTTTTAATATTTAATTATAAGTAAGCGTCCCTTCATTTGCTGTATCCAACTCCTTTGGTGTCTATATGAGATCTGGTTTTATCAGCTTTTGTTCTAAACGTTTTCGTAGGAACTCTTCCTTAAGCTTTATTGATTCCCATCTGCTTTGACAAACAGCTCCAGAATTTTTAAATATAGGAGGTTCCAGTGAACAACATTATTTTATAGAGTAAACTTGGTAAAAGGCATTTTTACTAGATATAAAACCTGAAAATCATTATTCATTGATTCAGTATTTTTTGAAACAAATGGGAATAATTTTCTTCTTATATCATTATAGTCCTGACCTAACAAAGAACCTATTTAAGTTGTACTTTTTGTTACATAAAACAATTTTTTGTTTTGCAGTCAAGATCATTTCCCTGTTTTCATGTACAGTTTGACTGTAGAAGTAGATGGCCTGACTCATTAGAAACCTGCATGCATCCATTCCTTAAACAAGTGGGTATATTGCACTGGAGAGAAATGAAGAGTAAAGCAGTACAGCACAGAATTTCCCCATGAGTTTCAGAATATGTAATGGTGAACAACCAAGTGAAAAATACTGAATTCCACTTTGTGGTCTATACAAGAAGGGTTTGTGTTTCTTAAGCATATGCTACATACCTTTTATCAGCTCATAAATATTCATGTCCATAAGTTCACATATCAGTGAAAGGGAGCCAGCTTTTTTATCACCGAAGAAACAAATAAGGAAACTTTAAGGTAGAAATGTTGATTTGTTCACAGTATGAAAAAAAGTACTTAGTTTAACCAGCATTAAAACAGACGTTTTCATTTTTAATTGATACTTTCTCATAGAAGTTTTTCAACTTAGGGTCTGAGGTATGACAGTTTTATTTTATACTACCCAAAGCGTCTGTTGCAAACGTTAATTGATTTACTCCATGAAGTTATTAGAAGGCATGTTTTCTGGGCATATCACACTGTTCAGCATTAAGAAATTTCCAGTAAATTAACTGATACAATCTTATGATAAAAGACAGGAAAGCCATTAAGTCATATACCAAAATACTTTCTAGTTAGATCACCAGTAGAGTTCTATTGCATGGAAACGAGTATCTAACTGGAATCCGTGTTTTGCTGACAACAGCAGTTTTAAATATTATCACAATAGGATAATACATCCAACACGTTAATTTCCATTTTACTGCCCCGCAGAGGCAGATGACTTTAGGTCTTCTGTTTTTCTTGTAAGATAATTGCATTAAAGTACATCCCCTCTGCAATGTTCCATTAACCCAGACAGCAAAAGGTTGAGGGTACAGTGTGCAATTCAGTTTGCAGACAGACCGTGAAAGAGCTAGGCGAGCTGGCTGGCCATCTGGATTACACTTCGTTAACAACACAGCAGCTGAAGCTGAAAATTCCAGAAAGCTAAGCTGCTGACACCATTACAGGCTTCCCATATATTTGTGGAAAACAGGCCTGTCAATAACAGTATCGTACCAGAGCCTGGAGGAGAGGAATAAGACAGCCTGAAGAGCAAGAAAAAAAATATTTTAGAGCAGTCAACAAGTTTTGTGTCAAGTACTTGAATAACAAAGTATGTGTCTGCTGTTGCATAGCGATGAATCGCAACGCACAGTAATGGAGTACATGCTGTTATAAAACCCAATCTCTATGTGAGACAGAACGTGTCCTCAGAAGACATTCAAGTGCCTAATGAGGCTAAGGAACCCAACATCATCACTGACTGATCTCTTTCCAAATTCATAGCTCAGCTGCTGCCTAATTAGAGGTCTAAACTGCTTTATTTGCAAAGGGGTGTCTGTAAAGTTGCCTACAAAATGATACTGCCAAAGAGTTTGCCTCGATCCCAAATTCAAACTGACAAGACAAACCAAGACCCTTGAAGTACCAGAGCCTATTCCAGCGGGTAAGCTCAGTGTGCGCTTTGCCAAAATGCTCTCTCCAGCAGACATGATGTTGTGCAGTTAACGCACTGGATATGGGACATGGGTTGAAATCACCAGCAAGTATTACATATTATAATATGAAATTTATCTATGATTAAAAAAATATCTAGTCTGTAATTTTAATATTGATGTCTGCTGCAAAAGAGCCAGGGAAAACGAGAGCTGCATCAGATTTTCTTAACAAAAAAAACATGAAGACTTCAGAACTGACAAATTTCCTGTTATTTTCCTTCAGTTGGAATAAAAAGCTGGTTAAGTGCCTATAGGTTGCTCCTAGACCCAAACGTTACTGAATATCATTCAAATAAAGGAGTAAGAAAGAAATGAATGCACCATGCTTACAAAACAACTTCATGTAATGTAAGGATACTGGGATGTGGACTCAGCTTCCTTAGCACTTGTATTTCTCTCAGATTATTCACTCGTTCCATACTAAAATTGAATTTATAAAAAAAAAAAAGAGGAAGACTGACTTCCAATCAGGGACCCGATTATAATTGTCTTTCTTCCTTGTCATGAGACTGTCAGAATCTGCTCCACTTTAGTCTGTAACTGAACTTTCAAATGCAGGACCTGATAAATTGTTTGCCTGTTACCATGCCAAGGAGCTATCCAGGAGGAATTCTGCATTGCATGATAGTATATATGATACTGTTTATTCTGCGCTGGTGTCACATACATTCCAACTACTGCTCAGCATGAGGTGACAATCTAGCCTTGCCAAATTTAACATTTAAAATTAAGTTTTGATGGTAACCTCTTACATGAAAAATAGACACTATTCAGCTATTATTTAATTATTATGTTGCTCTCCTAGTCTTTAATAAACTATATACTACAGAAATTCTAGGGAGGAAGCATTAAACAAAGAGTTTTGCACACTATTTAATGGATCAGAACAGGACACATACAGCTTTTCACAGTCAGACTTAAAGCTAAACACCAAAACAATATTTGCTAATTTGAAACTGGCAGAAATACCTTGTATGGGCAGTTTCTGTTTAAAACACTGTTATTTGTTGCTAAAAGAGTTCATTTTGTCAAAAGAATTTGTCAGTCAATTTTCTGTAGTAGTATGATTAATTATGCACACCTTTCAAAATGTTGCTTCATGTGTTTACATGCATAGTACTTCCCATCCCTAAGACTCAGTGTCTTCAGAACATCAGAAAATGTTCCCTCTCCTATCTTACCAACTGTCTTATATTCTAAAACCAAAATTATACTGTTTCAATATGTTTAAAATGGAAATTGTTATGACTGCATATCAAGCCATACTTGATTTGTTACATTCTGACTAATAGAAAATCTTTACGTAAAAGGGGTTTTTGTTAGCACATAAGATATTTATATATATCTTAGACAATAAACTACTACCTCCTTGTTTAGAGACATGATGCCTCTGCACACAGCACTTCATACCTTTTTTTTTCTGCTGCAGCACCTTAGCAACTCGTAACTGAACTTATTCTTTGCCTCTTTCACCAAAATAAAAACCCCTTTATTTACATTGTACTGAAAACATAAAATTACCTTGAAAAGCAAATGTGTCCTGTCATTGTTCCAACATGAGCTTTTTTGGTTGTTCTGGTGGAAGTTGTTTGGTTTGCAATTTTTTCTTTTGAGTTGGGTATTTTTGTTTGCTTTTGTTTGGTTTTTTTTTTTTTTTTTTTTTTAAGCAAAGCAGTTGGCAATTTTAAAGCTTTATTCCCACACTGAATTCAGATATTAGTGTTGCACTAGGCCAAAAAATAATGCTTGGCTTTAATAATGAAGTGTACCAGAAAAAAGAATGTGAAAAAGTCAGTCAATTCTAGTTCTGCAGAATTTTAAGAGATGAAGCAGATAACAAAAGGGTTATGAAGGAAGGTTTATTTATATTAATTTCTGAGTCTTTTCCTAATTTCCTTCAGAATTGATGTTTCTTTTCTTTCCTCTATTCTCCTTCAGCTTTGTGATTAACTGTTCCTTACCAATCCCACTGGTTACCTTCACCCACTTTGTCCTCCTGTTTCCCTTTATTTTTAGCACCTACAGATTCTATCCTTGATAACTCTTCCAGGAATTTCATCTGAGCAAAACCCAGCTCTGGTTAGCTTTATGCTGCTGTTGCTTTTGACATAGTCTTATTATTGAAAAAAGATCCAAACCCAGTCATTTTGAGGGAGGCTGAGCAGGAAACCTCTTTTATCATATTCAACTCTTTATGGGAGTCAGAATAACTGTAGGAGTCTTAAACTACATCGATAGCAGTAAATTCAATGAAGTGTAGCTGTCTGTATTTGTTACTGTGACAACAGTCCCTGGCATGGATTTGGCCTGTGACAACCACCACTCTCCTAGGCACCTTCCCAGCCTGATGCGAGGACTCCTTCTAAGGTCATTCCTCAAGCAGTTTCTGTCCTACTGCCTTGTTTTGGAAGATAAGAGAATTTACTAGCATAGATGTGGGCCATTTCATGCCAGTTGCTCTTTGTGTCCAAGGAGATTTCCAGATATGTTTAATTTACAAGCATAAATACAGCCTCACAGTAGAGAAAGCCAGCCAAGAAATTTTGTGGAGCGAAAAGTTACTTAGGCAAGGACATTCTAATGATGTCTTCCAACTAGCAACCAATTTGTGTTGTGTCTTCATCTCTTTTCTCCTCCCCAACTTTCACACTTACTCCTCTTAAAAAAAAAAAAAAAAAAAAGGTATTTTCTTTCCTTGTAATCCCAGTGCTTGTATTTTAATTAGTAGAAACCTTCTCCTTTCAAATCCCTCTTTTTCCAATACAGTAGCAGCATTCCTGTGAGAATTGTCAGCAGCTCTTCTCATTTTTATCGCCTGCTGCTTAGGTTTTCTGATCATTATCTATCATGCTGGATAATAAACTAACTAATTAGGCCATCTAAATTTGAAAAATCGGAAAAAGCAGAGTAATTTAAAATCAATGACACCATCTAATGCACTCTATACAGACAATTTACATATAGAACTATTTTAAAAACAGAAACAGAACTTGAAAATCATTATGGGTAAAGGAGGCAATCTCTAACAGAGACTCCAAAACAGGGAAGAGACCATGAGACTGTTTAATTCATAAGGCTGTTATTTGTTAATTAGATAACTTGGTGCTCTCTATCCCCATCCTAAATTTAAATTTCCTATCTAAATAGCTAAATGCAAGACGGTGATCATAAATTCAGAATACTTAAATCGCACTTAGAGAATTCCAAAGAAAAAGTGTCAACCATTTTTTTTTTTTTTTTTTTTTTTTGCTAGCAACTGATATTCTCCAATCAGTCAGACACACACTGCCTACATTTGCCAATCCCTGTGGCAAAAAATACCCAAGGCAGACACACACAAAAAATAGCTCTTCGTTGACCTACTCTGTGATTCTGATAAGCGGCAATCCCATATTTTTCTTTTCTTAAGTTTAAGTAATTGATTCTCTAGCATTAAAAAAAAATCAGATCATATGATCTGAAATTAAGATATGAACAGCCGTAAGTGTTAATGAACTAAAGTACTTAGGCAGAGAAACACAGGGAAAGCATCATTGTACACATTTATTGGAAATATTTTTAGATATATAAAGAAGACAGATAGTATATGTTTATATAATTTGGCTTTGTTTATATTTTCTTCTATACGTGTTTTTGTCCTAGAGGAGAAGCCCAGATGACAGTGGAGGGCTCAAAATAATTTGATTTTATAAAAAAGAAATAAAACTGAAGAGTTCTAATAGTGTAAGAAGAGTTAATTCTTTACACATTTTAAAGCATTCTTACACTACTGAAGATTTTTTCATGTGAACACATAAGGTTTGTTGTTTTAATTTTTACAAGGGAATGCTATATATACAAAATAAAAAACCCACACATAACCAGCAACTGAGGCTTTAACCTGGCACTTAAAAGAGCCATCCAGTGACAAGAATGACAGCAAAGACCTGAACAATTTCAATTGATTGAATAAAGTGCAGAATCAGCAATTAACATTGCATTATTTGAAATGTCTCTTTGATGCATAAAATCAACATGTAAACGCTTAACAAAACAAGTCACTGAAGATGAAAGCTTTTCTCCTAGGGAAAAAATGAGAACAACCATGTGACAAGTTAATTATCATTTAATGAGAAGCTGAAAGGAACTCATTGTAAGAATAACAACAGAGACATTTATATAGAATAAGAAGAAATAAAATGTGGACTTCGAATGTACTAACAATTTACTTCAAATCTTGAATTCACATCCACAAGCCAAGATTTCTGGAGCTTCTTAAAAATCCACTTCAGCACCACATAACTGATCCTTTGAGAGTGTTTTGGTGAAAAAACACACACTGAAAGAGAACAGTCAAACTACAGCTACAAAACAAACCAAATTAGTCAGTTTACCCAAATTTGTGATTCTCAAACATGAAGAATGACAGAAGTGTTAAAAATGTTATCAGCATTTTAAGACCAAAAGCTTTGAGGATGAAATTAAATAAACTGTTTTAATTACACTTGCATATAACACTAAAGAATAAAGAAGACCTAATCACCAGTTAGCAATTATTTCATGGCATCTATTACAAGCCAGATATTATCTAACCTCTTTTTTTCCCCTCCCCTCTGTTTCAGGCTTAGAATAGTTAGTGGAAAGACAGATAAAGGTTAGTAAAATTGAATGAAATCCCATACAAACTAACAAAATAAGTATATAAGATGTGGCAAAAGTTATTTGTAAGAATAAGTTGTAGTAATCTGAACTAGTCTAACACCAAAAAACTGGCCAGGAGAATGGCAGAGAGGTAGTCATCCTATAGAAGGACAGTTTAACATGCAAGGGGCTACAGGACCTATTAAATTAAGAACATAAATTAAAATTATGGGCAAGTGATGGAATTCAAAGATGACATTCATATGACTGTAACCAGAGAGCACAGAAAATCATCATTTGGAATTAAATAATCCAGTGAAAATGATAGAAAAGATAGCACTACAATAGTCAAAATGGGGTATTATAAAAACCCAAAGCAGGTATTTTGTTTGAAGATGTCAAGATACTGAGGAACAAAAGGCCATGACATTTAAATATGCCATTGATGCATGTAGGAAGAGAGAAATAACAAAAAAAAAAAAAAAAAGATGAAGCAACAAGAAGTTTGGCTTCAGCCACAGTCATAAGACCATGGCACATAATGACTGCATTCGGGAAGATGCCAAATGTGTAGGATGTGACATGGGAAGATTTGAAGAAGGATTCTAAGTGACAGAAGGAAAGGAAGAACGAAGAATGAGAAAATTTAGCCATTTCTGAGCAAGTCCTTAGAGCGGCCAGGAGACAGACAGACTGCCGCTCCACAGGAGCGGGAGGGGGACTCCCTGCCGCCCTGTTGAAGAGGACGGGCATACAAAGAAAGACCAGCGTCTGCATGCGCGGCCTCGGCAGGGAGACCTGGGAGCGGGCTGCAGGGACGGCAGTTCCCGGGACCTACGGCCACCTCAGCCCGCGTGCCACCTCCCCGGAGCCGCCGCGGCCCACGCCACCCCTGACGAAGGGCCCTCTCTCCGCGGCCTCCACACCGAACAGGGCCCACTGCTTTCCCCCGCACCCCCTTACTGTTCATCCTGCGCTCGCCTGCGGGTCTCGGGATGAGCGAGAGAGCGGCCGGGCCCCCTCCCGACCGCCGAGAGCCTGCCGGCCCGGCCCGGCCCTCAGCGCGCCATATTGTGTTCCCGTCACCCTGGCAACCGCGCAGGCCCCGGCCCCAGCCCCGCGGCGTCACGTCCCAGCCGCCGCCACACGCCGGACCACGCATGCGCAGTACAGCCACCGGCCGGCGGGGCGGGGGAGGAGGGGCGGGCGCGGTGGGCTGCCCCGCCGGCGCTCACTGGGAGTACTGCGCATGCGCCACTTTCTCTCACTGTGGGGGCTGGGGGGCGGGGCGGGTGTCAGCGGGGTTCCCTTTTGGTCCCTTTCCCTCCGCTTGTGTGGAGCGATCCTCCGCACGCTCCACGGGCCTCTCTTGGTACGGTGGCGTTGAGCCTTATGTTGGTGCTGGAGCGTGTGTAACGAAGGGGAACGGAGCTGGTGAAGGGTCTGGAGCAGGAGTGTCTGATGAGGAGCAGCTGAGGGAACTGGGGTGTTCAGAGAAGAGGAGGCTGAGGGGAGACCTCATTGCTCTCTACAGCTCCCTGAGAGGAGGGCTAGCGAGGTGGGGGAGTCGGTCTCTTCCCCAGGTAACAGTGATAGGACAAGGGGTAATGGCCTCAAGTTGTGCCAGGGGAGGTTTAGATTGGATATTAGGTAACATTTCTTCCCTGAAAGGGTTATCAGGCACTGGCACAGGCTGCCCAGGGCAGTGGTGGAGTCCCCATCCCCGGAGGGATTTCAGAGCCGTGTAGATGAGGTGCTGAGGGACAGGGGGTAGTGGGGAATTGGCAGTGCTGGGTTAACGGTTGGGCTGGGTGACCTTCGAGGTCTCTTCCAACCAAGGCTGCTCTGTGAGGGGTTCATGCGCGCACCCCTCCACCCGAACCCAGCGGCAGTAGCGGTGGCCCCGGCTGGCGCTCGGTGCCGGCGTTGCTCCGCGGAGCTCAGGTCTATCCCCGGTGATCTCCTGGTCCCTCGTGGTTTCCCCGCGCCACTGCAGGTCTGAGCTGTGCGGGCGTTGCGGCAGGCCCGGGTAGGGGCGGGCAGTGTGTGTCTCCAGTTCTCACCCAGCCGGAGTGAGTCGGTACCCCAAACCCCTGCATTTTGGAGAGGTGTCCCCACGCCCCCTTCCTGGTGTTTGCCTTTCGCTAAACGGACATCATGTGTTTTAAGGCGTAGGCTCCAAAGCTGAGGATAAAAGTTGCCTTTTAAATGCTGCATATGCAGTAAGAAGCAAAACAGGAGGAAAAGGTGAATCATTTGTCCATGCAAATTAAGACCGTAACTGTACATTAAACTGCCAGAAGAGTAAATGCTTTAAAATAGATGCCCCAAATAAACATTTTATTTAATTAAATGAAGCTGTAATCATATCCTCGAAAACCTGGGGTAGTGTTGGCCTATTGACTGAGAGGTGAAGTCACCCCATGACCGTGGGGTTGTTGCTGCCTTCCGGGCGCTGCATACGTACAAGCGAGGCCGGGTGTTCCCCCCTGGGCGGGCCCGGCTCCGGCGCTCCCGAGGGGGAGGAGATCCCTCCCGCCGTCTGTCTTCTCTGCTCGCCAGTGCGGCTGGGATGGGCCGGTACGTCCTCATCTAGCCTCAGAAAACCACGAAAAGCCGGCTGGTTAGCTCAGTTGGTTAGAGCGTGGTGCTAATAACGCCAAGGTCGCGGGTTCGATCCCCGTACGGGCCATGGGGCAATATATTTTTTTTCCTTTCCGGCTTTGTCCCAACCACTTTCGCGCGCCGCCCTCCTTCTGTCGGGACCCGCCCGTTACCTCCGCACAAGGACACCATGGCGGGGCGCCCGGCCCCGTGGGGGTCGCCCGTGCGGCTGCAGCACTCGCCGCGCTCCTGCGGCGGGCGGAGCCCGCACCCGCCCCGGCGGTGTAGATCCCCGTGTCTGCACGGGCGGCTGCCGCGCCGGCCGGCCCGCAGCGAGCTCGGGTCACTCCTCCAGGCGTGTGCCCTACCCGGAGGCCTCCGTGCCGCTTCACGCGTGGCACACGCCCGCATGCGGTCGGACGCTTGTCGGTCTGAGTGACGAACGGCGGAGCGCATACTTCGTCTTAAGAGACGCTTCCGAGCGGGACACAGCTCGCGTTACCTGCCCGCAGCCGGCTGCTATCACGCGTGGGCCGTACCTCCAACCCCACCCGCGGCCGCGCGCTCCCGCCGCCGCACCTCCGCAGGTTTTTGCCCCCGCGCGGCCGCCGTTGGTGCCGGGCGGCCCCGCCCCAGGGGCGCGGTAGGCCGCTGCCGGGGGCGCCATTGGCCCGCGTGCCGCCGGTGCCCCTCGCTTCGCCCCGCGCCTCCGAGACCTCCCGGGGGCGCCGATGCGGCTCCCACCCGCTGACGCCTGCCAAGATGGCGGCTCCTGAGGAGGGGGGCACTGAGGCGCCGCCGCCCCCTCCTCCCGCTGAAGACGAGCCCCCCGGAGCGGCGGCCGCCGCCTGCGGGGCTCCCCTCAGCGTGGCGGCGGCGGAGGAGGGCGGGAGCGCGGTGCGGTCCCTTGGCCCGCCGCCCCCCGCGGAGGGCCCCGAGCTGCTGGCGGTGACGGAGGAGCTGGCGCAGAGCTTGGCCGGTACCGTCTTCTACCTGCAGGCGGACGGGAGCCTGGTGGAGGGCGCGGAGCTCAGCGCCGAGGAGCAGCGGCGGCTGCTGGAGCAGCTGCTGGCCGCCGAGAGCCCGGGGCCGGGCACGGCGGAGCCGCCGCCCCCGCCGCCTCGGCTCGCTGCCACGCCGCTGGCCCCCGCGGAGCTCCAGCGGGTCATCGAGCGGGTGAGTAAGGCCCAGGAGCAGCAGAAGCCGCCGGCAGCCGCCCCGCTGGAGCCCTGCCCGGGGCCGCCGCCCTGCCGCGGCGGGGGGTGCCCGCTGCGCCGGGACGCCGCGCCGCCGCTGGCCAGCATCATGCACAACGCCGCCCAGCAGCTGCAGAGCGTGGCCCAGCAGGTCGCCCTGCAGCAGGGCAAATCCACGGAGGCCGCCCGGCTCCTCCCGCAGAAGGTAACCGAGGCGGGGGCTGGGCGGGGAGAGCCTGCGGTGCCTGCTTGGTGGTGAAATCCACCGCCGAGGGCAGCTGTCGGGGAGGTTTTAATGGTCTTTAGTTATTTTATTTCCTTGTTCCTCAGTCACACCTGCCCTTGGGTGCAGGCTCGAGTCTCGCAGCTGAAAGACACAACTTTTCAGCGTGGTTTAGAGAAATCTGCGTTTGCATGTAGATAGTGGCTGCCGGGTCAGTTGCTTGGGGCCGAGCACACGTGCAGCTCGAACAGCTTACAAGAGCTGTTTCGCAGCGGTGAGGCGGCGATGCACAGGCAGATAAAGCCTGCCCCTCTTGCAGAAGGTGGCAGTACCTGGGCTTTCAGGTCACGTTTTGGGGTGCGGGAGTTTTCAAGTGATTGGTTTGAGCTGAGGCAAAAACGTGGATGAGGAGGAGAGACTATGAGGGAGATTAACAGTAACATATACTTCCTCTTTACCATCATCACAAAGCTTTTTTTGAGCTGAGCACTCAGTGCAGTATCTCCTGGCTCTCGTATTTGGCCTGTGTCATTTAGCAGACTGTAGTTCTCCTGCCTTTGGTTTGCTGAAGGTTATGAACCTGCCTAGGTGACGGCATTGACTCTGCTGTTCCGGAACAGGGCTGCTACTAGGAGACAAAGCTGTGACATGGCCTAAGAGCAAACTTTACATCCTTCAGTTGAACAGCAGTTACATCAGTAAATGTGCAGGAAAGCCCGTAGCTCGAAGGAAGGCAGTCTGTGCTTTGATGTTAAATCTGTGCTTTGATGCATTAAAATGGAAAACTAATGATGCGCGTTGTTTTTTTCGCCCTTTGCTTTAAGGGCATGTGTGTATCATCTTGATAAGTGTCGTCTTTATTTATAAATACTGTATTTGTGTAATCGCAACTCTTCCTTTTTTCCACAAAAGCAGCTGGAAGCCATTTGTGTCCAAGTTCAGCCAGGACAGATGAAGGAAACTGAAAGGCCAATGCCACCATTGGCACCAATCCAGTCCAGAACTGTAACGCTGAGTCAGTCGGTTGGTAGAAGTTCTAACGTAGCAGGACTTGGCATTATTAATCCCCAGATAATTAGGATACAGCCTGTTACAGGAACTGAGCAGCAGCAGTTATTCCTGCATAGTTCTTCTGAGTCTCCAATTCAGTTGCTTATGCAGAGACCTTTACCATCTCATGGATCAGTGTCTGTGAACAAGATTCCCACCTCTAAGATGCTAAATGGACAGAAGGCTGCATGTCCCACAGTATCAGCTACAAGGTCTCTAAATACTGCCATGGTGGCAGCCAGTTCAGCAAATACTCTGATACCAGGCCTCGAAAAAAACCCCAAAGATGACAAGTTAAAAAAATCCTTGAAAGTGAAAACTCGTTCTGGACGGATTTCACGCCCCCCAAAATACAAAGCTAAAGATTATAAATTCATTAAAATGGAGGATTTGGCTGATGGTCATCAGTCTGATTCTGATGACTACTCTGAGCTGAGTATAGAAGATGATGAAGAAGGAAAGGTGAAAGGAAAGGATGCATTATTCAGTTCTTCAAATTATAATCTGAAACCCAAAATGTTTAAATGTCAGACTTGTGAAAAATCCTATATAGGAAAAGGAGGATTAGCAAGACATTATAAACTTAACCCAGGCCATGGACAGCTGGAGTCTTCACCTCAAAAAATACCTTTAAATAAGCCTAATGGAAGTATATTTGTGGACAATGCCTGTGGAATAAGAGAGGAAAAGTTGAGACCAGCACATCTGAATTCGATCGCTGTCAGTGTAAATAATGAAAATGCACTAGCTACCAATCTGGAAGAAACTGGTGGTTCGAAGGCTGGAGAACAGGTAAAGTCTGTTACTCAGAAAAGCTGCCAGTTCTGTAGAAAGTCAGTGGCAGTTCTGGAGCTGCATTACTGTACTCATTCATCTGAGTTCTTGTTGGCAACAGTAGTATTTTTGAAAAGACTGAAGGTAGGGGTGTAAATACATGTCAGTTCAGTAGGGCATGTCAGTAGTAAACCGTAGAAATCTTGTACTGCTCAGAAATGTCCACAGCTATACGAAATTAAACAGATTTCCCATTGAAGTGCTTTAAAAATCAAATTGTCATCTCTTGCAATGCTGCAGGACTAGTATTCTTGCACAGGCACATAAACCAAAATGCTCACTGAATGTTTGTTACTGGTTTTCTGACATACACTTTTCAGCTTGAATAAACCTTGTCTGCACAAGTAGCAGTCTTCTCTGCGTTTGGCTAAGCATGCAATGTTCAGTTACAGCCTTTAGCATGATAGACAGCCAGACATCATTTCCTCTATGAATTTCTGTTACTGAAATAGAGATTTTTCTGTGATGACACTCGTTTGGAATCCAGCAGTGGACCACAGCTTTTCTTAGAGCAGGTTTTGAAAGTGTGGCTTAGCTACCCGTGTAAGCCAAACACTTTGGTGAAACTTGATTCTCTGGGTTGGAATCTACTTCAGCTGCAATTTTTTTTCTGTGATGTTTTAAGCTGGTCACTTCAAAGTAAAGCTGCTCTTTTATTCCTAAAATGGTTCTAACATCTTGCAGCAAGAGCTGATGCAGCTGCCGCCTAGGAGAAAAATCCTCATTTAGATGTAGCAGTGTCACATTTATTACTTTTATTTGTAAATGTGAAGTTGTTCTCAGAAATGTGAAAATTTATAGCTTAAGATGCCAATGCAGCAAATAAACCTCCCCCATCCTCTACACTCTTCTATCATCATTGGAAAAAGAGAATTGAAGAATACTGAAGTCTCCTTTCTGTATTATTATATAGTTCTTACTTCCCTGTGCAGTGCTTATTTTACCCAGGATGATGGGAATTCTGAAAAATTTCAGGCAGTTTGATATGTAACACTACTACTGCTATTGTACCTGCGACTTTTAACTAGCAAATACAGATTCTACAAATCTGTACTTTTAACTCATTGATTTGTTACAGTTATTGGCCAGGTAAATGCTTTCTAGAAAGAACATCAGGATTATTAAAACTGGTACATTGATACAGAGAGGAAGGCAGTCAAGTTCCCCACGCTCAGCCTCGTCTTATGTCATATTTAGAATTAATTTAGTAATTTAATCCCTGGATAGAACTGACATAAATTTGCCCTTTTTAGAGCTTTCCTAATTACTTGGAATAGTAGGGAGCTACTGAATGTTGGGATGAAAATGTACTGGTTATGAAAAGAAGCCCGATTCACCTCACTACTATTGTAAATTCTTCTCCTAAAAAATACTAGGACATTCTTAGAAATTCTAGCTTTGAAGGGAAGACAAGGTGTCAGTAAGAAATCACTGCTTTGATCAGTAGAAGAAGTTTTGCACTGAAATCACAATGATAAAGTAGATTTTTCTGTTTTTAAGTTGAGTTTGCCATGTGGTTTTATAACAGAAGCTGCTTCTTAACTCTGTTCTTAGGGAAGGATTTTGAAACGTGGACACTGGGCAACATATTTTGATTTCTGGTTACTGGGCTTGTCACTTTTCATGGCTGTTCAGAGTTTTTGTCTTTAATATAAAGTCTTCATGCTTTGATACAGTTACAATGAAACTCGGTTTTTCCTTTGGGTGTGTTTTACTGCTAATTGAGATTTATTTCTACAACCTCTTCATTTGAAGAGGACATATTTTACTTCAAAAATATTAAACATTTAACTGACATAAAACATGTCTTTAATTATATTCCCTTAATCTCTGTATTTTCTATGATATTTTGTGGATCAAAAATACAAACTTTGCAAATAGTGGCACATATGTGTTGCAGAAGCAGCAGCCTTACTAACGTGTTGGATTTATTCCACAACTTTATATAGTTATGTTTGTATCCAGCTTTGCATTTATTTAACATGCTATTTATTGTTTGCATAGTTGAAGAAATCCTAAAATTGTCTTCCTCAAGACACTTCAAAATGGTGAATAAAAATTTTCCTCTTTCTTTTAATTAAGAATTGTAAGTCTGCAGAAAGCAGACACTTGTTGGCAGAACAACAAAACGAAACTGGTTCAGGACACCGCGGACCTGTAAAACCAAAAGGACCTGGAAGACCCAGACGACCGAAGCGACGTGGTCGACCGAGGATGGGTGGAAGATCCAGGTGTTCTGGAAGGCTTAGTAGACCTGGTCAGTCCCCTTCAAAGTCACTTAGTAGTGTGTCAGCAGAACACAATGTATTCAGAAGAAAAGCTAGGTTAAAAGAGGTATGGTTCTCTTCTGCAATTACATCACAAGTTTCTTCCCTCTGCCCTCTTTTTTTTCTTTTTTTTTTTTTTTTTTGATCACTTATCAAGGAATCATTTTTAACAAGATTTTTTGTTTTACATCCGTGTGAACTTCCAAGACGAAAGCCTAAGGTGTCTTCTAAGAAGAAAACATTAAGTTGTCTATAAGGAAAAAATCCTAGCAGAACGCTGGACAAAGGGGAAGTGGGAACTCAGTCTGGAAAGGGACTTTTGACATGTAGATAATCCTCTCGCTATCCTTTTTCCTTCAGAAGGAAAGTTACTTGCTACTATTATGTATCTCTTCCAACACAGTAAAAATAAACAAACCCAACAGAGAAGCTCTTGATGGATGATAGAATGGGGATTAAAATCTATGCAACTAACACACTTCTTTTTGTTTCCCATGTGTTGTGGAAGATCCTTTATGGCTACTAAATCTACCGATGTTGCTCTTCTTTCTATGAGGTGGCAACATTCGTGGCCTGAGTTTTGTCTGTATATGGGTAGTAACTGTTGAGGTTTTCTAATTCATCTCCTCTTTTGGTGTTATATTTGCATCTATTCTCAAAGCTGCTTAAACAAATACTGTGTCTTTGAAAAAAGCAGTGGTATTTTATGTTCTGAATGGGGGATGCATAACCTCTGTAGGCTGCTTTGCTCTAACAAACTCATTCTGGCTTTTGACAGCTAATACAACAATGTGATAATGAAGACTTATTGGAGCTGGCTCTCCCACGTCTTACAAAGCTTGTTAGTGTATATGAATTTCTGCTGATGAAGGTGAGTTTTTTTATGTTAAAATGATAAATTATTTTAGGGAGACTTCCATTAATATGGTTGAACTATTCCTGCAGTTTATCTGAATTTCCTAAGTTAGAATTGTGTAGAGTGTCGATGTTCTACACATCACTTCAGTCTTACACAGGCAAAACTCTGTTAGGTCTCTTGACTGAAACCCATGCTTTTTGCTGCCTGATTCAGTGTCATTTTTGAATATTCCATAACCTTTTTTGACTTGAATGGTTCTATTTTAAAATGTTGAACAAAACAAATGGTCAGATTTTAATTTCATTGTTTTTAAAATATAAAGAGGGGGAAACAAACCCTTTTTTTTTCCCCTCTGATTTCTAGGTTGAAAAAGGGTATCCAGCCAAAGCTTACTTCCCAGATGTGTATAGGGAATTTGAAGACTTGCATAATATGGTAAAGAAAATGGCTTATGATCACCTCAGTAATTCTGATTTGCTGAATTGCCAGCAACCTGTTGAAATAAAAGATGCTAAGGTAATAAAGCACTCTATTTGGAGCTGTGATTTTTTTTTTTTTGTCTGTTTTATTTATTTTAGATGTTTTACATTTTTCTCTGATAAGCTTTGTCATCCTGTTAAAGTTATTTGAAGAAAACATGGGTTTTGGTGAGCAAAAATATAAATTACTGTAAAAAGTCCAACCACTAACTGAAAATAAAAAGAAATCTGTAGTAAAACTACGGTTCTAGTTTATGGCAGTAGATATCAATCTATAAAAACAAATAATCCAGCAGCGCTGATATGTCTTGCATATCTAGGGTAGTATGAAGCTGCATGTTACTGCAAGGTATGTTTAGCATCAACTCCTAATAGAAATATATCTTGATGTTTGATTAGGAAGGAGGGGGCTATATTTAAAATGAGTGGCCTTGATTTAAAGGGATAAGTGGTTTCATTGCAAAATGAGGACAAACTGAATGCATCTATGCAGTTCACAGTCATACTAACAAATATGAAAGGTAGTGAATACATTAATAAAATGGCAAATTATTATTTCAGTGACGCTTCAGATTCCTTATTTATGCAGCTGTATCTAGAAAGACAGTCTAGGTTTGGTTTTCTGTTTTTTTTGTTGGTTTCTTTTAATGTGGATCTGTTTATCCTTATGGATCCTTACCAATCTATGTTCCCCTTGCTTAGAATAAAGCAGCTCTTTTTACATAACTTATTTTGGGTTTTCCCTTATCTGTTTCCAGTAGTGAAACCACTATTTTGTATACTACCTCCAGCAAAATTTTCAAAATGATGTGCTCGTTAAGGTACATCAGCACTGAACCTGCAACTACTGTGAGAGGGAAGCATACTGGAAAACTCAGAGTAGAGATGGTGGAGATAAGATTTTGGTTCTTACAACAATCCTGGTAAAAATTGAAGTCCTGTATGGACTGTTAGCAGTGGTTAATATTTATTTTTCAGAATAAATTGTGATGTTCACTGTGCGTGCTAAAAAACTTTCTAGAATTACTGCGGGCTCATCTGGCTATCTTGTAATTAACACTGATGTTTCCCTTTGGAGAAATGAAGTGGCACCAAGTAAAGGGATGCTGTTGATACTGGCAGTCCCAAAATGGAACCTCTTTCATGCTTCTCTGCAGTGTTCATGTGCTGCCTTAATATAGAATTATGCTTTTAAAACAAACAAACAAAAAACCCCTCAAACAACCAAAAAAATCCAAACCAAAAACCAACCACAAACCCAGCCTGGAGAAGTTGTATAGTAGCACACCTACATAAGGGTGAAGCACAGGGATGGAATGGGATGGGGGAATCCTTAACTCCTCAGACATACTTTTAAACAGGAAGTCTTAAATGTTTTTTAAATAATCAAGAGCCATGACAGTGTTCTTTATTAAACTCTGCTCTTAGAAACGTCTCTGCGTTCTATATATAACCATTTTACTCCTAACTCTTTTGAGTTTGCCTGTTAATATTCATCCTTCAAGTGAAGGTCGTGTCTATTAATATGGAGGCTAGTAAAAGACACGGGAGTCTAAATACTTCATTGAGGTGTGATGACTGTGAGGCTGGACCCCGTGTAGTTCTGGTTCAGTTTTAAGAAAACTAATCAGTATTTCAGCACTTATGTATTCAGATTGGAGAAGCTAACTTTTACTTTTTTTTTTTTTTTCCCTTATAACTGTTTTTAAAGGTTGCTGAATCACTAGGAATTACAGAAATACTCACTGGAGAACGAAAGACCCAAGGTGTAGGCTCTTGTTCGCGATGTATAATTAAAATGGTTAGTGAGCAAGTGCCTGTGGAGATACTGGGACAAAAACGGTTAGCTGAGGTATGGAATACCTTTGTGAAAATTAAAAACAAAACTAAGAAAAAATAAAATATGTTAAAATGAATAACACTAGTATAATTTTGTAAGGAATGATTATCTGACTCGTGTTAAAGTAAGGCTTTCATGGTGTTTGGAAATGAAGAAGTATTCTCTACTGTGGTATCACAGCAGAGCATATGAACTAGCACACCAATGGTGTACTTTGGGAAGGTGCTTGGTAGCATTCAGGACAGAATCTTGAAGGGTTTTTCAGGTAATGTCATGGTACAGGGAAGAAAGAATTTTGTTGAGGCACTAGTAAATGGGGACCCCCACAGTGAGAAGGATCCCCAGATTCTAGTAACTGGTGCTGGAGTAAATGGGGTAACCCTCAGCAGGCTCAGGTATTGGAGAAATGGTTGCTCTGCTAACTGGTGGTAGGTAGAGGCACTAGTAAATGGGGACCCCCACAGTGAGAAGGATCCCCAGATTCTAGTAACTGGTGCTGGAGTAAATGGGGTAACCCTCAGCAGGCTCAGGTATTGGAGAAATGGTTGCTCTGCTAACTGGTGGTAGGTAGAGGCACATGAAAACAGTTCCTGTCTCTCTAACAAGTCAGTTGACCAGATTTAGTGTATTTACAGCTGTAGCATGGAGCCATGTTTCCTCTTCTTGAGAGTCACATCTCTGTGGTCCGTCCCCTTAGCTGTTTTACTTTTTCTGTAATCCAAAGTTGTTTCTGGTGGTGGATAAATAAAACTAGTGCTTTTCAATTTTCTGCCTGTGGTTAAATTTAGGAGCTGATTGTGTTTACTTCATTAACCAAAAAATGCTGGGCAGGCTGTGCATAGCCCTTTATTGAAGTTGGAGAGAGCTTATAGCAGGTTCCATGCCTTACAGCTACTCGCAAAGGCTCAGAGAGATGCTTTAATGTTGAAGCAAGGGCAGATGGCTTCAACCAAATACCAAAAGTAATCTGTGGTGTTTTGGCGAAGTGTGAGGGCTGTGTTTAAATCCTTACCTTGTAGGAAGACCTTCAGTGTAAAATCCTCTCTCAAGGAGAGTATTAGTTCACTGCCATGAAGTGCCCACAGTTAGTTTGTGATCTTTTCCAGTATTGCCAGCTGTTGCGGTGGCAGCCAGTTAATTATCTCTTGTATTGACAGAGCTCAGGGGAGGAACTGCTGCCATCAGCCAAAAGGACCAAGTTAGAAGACGTAATGGAGAATGTGAATAATGCTTATGCCAGTCCAGATGAAGTGAAAGAAAAGAGTGGGAATTTGTGTACACTGTTTGAAAAAGATGGTAACCTCTTCAGATTTTCCAATTCTGTCCTGTTTGTGGAGGAGCTGAACAAATCTTTTTGTTCTTCAAGCTACTGTGGCTTTTGTCTTAAGGTTTTGTTTCTTCCCAGGTCCTTCAAAAGCAGCTGTTTCACTGGAAAGGCCTCGGGGGTGGGGCAGGGGGAATTATGGATGATGCAGACCACGGCACTAGCTCAGTTCTGAATGCATGATAATCCAATTAATCAGCATAATACTGTCCCCTCCTGTGTGCTTCTCAAATGCTTCCCTTATACTGGAGCACGACCTTTCTGTCAGCAGTGGGAGAGCAGAGGAGGAGGAAGCAGTGTGCGTGTCCTTCCCTTTTGCCCCAGCAGGCTGCAAGAACAGAATCATCAGAGCTTTGTGGATCCTGGTGGAGGGTGAGAGGTGGTGCAGACTGCCCTGTATCCCAGCGGAGATTGGGATTGAGGCACCTTAATGCACCACAGTCTTTGTGGTGGTTGCCTTTCTTTTTATCCCTTCTTTGTTCTTATTCCCCCTACCCCTCAGATTGGCAGGGTAACAGACAATGAGAAAGGCAAGTGAGATGGGTCCCCACCTGTAATCTCCCAGAACTGTACTGCTCTTTTATGCCAAAGTGTTGCAGTAATTCAGAGGCATTACGATTATTGTTGTGAAAGATTCCAGCCCTTGCCCGTCTCTAGTAAGATGTGTGTATCAGTACCGTCCTCTTGCTTTGTAAATACCTTCTTTTGGTGTTGCTGTAAACTGCTTTGCTTTTGTCCTTTGTGTCTCTGTCAATGGTTGGTTTTTTGTTTTCCCCCTTAGTTTATTTTTCTTTCTCTGAAAGGCTCTTTGTGTGACCATGCTTATTTCTTGTTGTATTACAATTTTCTTCTGGGCTACAAGTTATTAAAATTTTGTTTTACTTGCACCTGCTGGTAGGGCTTTTGCTAGTCTACAGTACAAAAAGTTAAAAACGGTCCCTTCTGCAGTGTCAGGCCTCCTTTGTTGTGCAGTGATACCTTTCATAACAAAAAACCCCACAAACCTAACAGCCTACTTGTTCCTTTTGATCTTCAATAATGAAAACTGACAGCTCATGCTACTGCAGCTTAGTAATTATTGTTCAGCTACCTACTGGGTTTGTGACTTGGCTGTTGGTCCAGGTCAAATAACTGGTAAGATGCACTAAATTTCTAGTGTTTTTTACCTTTTCTGTCACAGGACAAAGGTGCTCGGAGGGCTGTTAGCACAGCTCATGGGATATGTAGTAACTTGATGACGTGCCTGAGTCTAGGATGGGCTTGTTGATTATCAAAAGAAATTTTATCAAGTTTAAATGCTTCTGTCAACTAACAGTAGTGCGGATGAGCAGCTGACAACTTTGTGCCTGGTATATTCTTTATCTTTTAATGTTACCAGCTCTATGCCAGATGGAAAAAATTGAGTTTGACTTTAAGCCCAGGTTGTTTTCAGGATTAACAGGAAAATGCTCCTTCTAATGTAAAGTCCCTTGATATGGAAATATTTAATAATATTTCACTATCCAAAAATTCCTTGCGTATTTTTATGGCTTTCTCATTGGGAAGAAACTCTTGTAAGGGGCTTCAGGTTTGCTAATTTGGGGGAAGAAAGCAGGGAAGTAGTCTAGCTTTTCCTCCAAAATTTGTGCTGAAAAATAATTTTTTTGGACATGCAATATTAAATTGCCCAACAAAATGATATTTCTTTCAACTTTTCAGGTTTTACTCCATTGAATGGAGAACTCCTGCTTTCAGAAGATAGGCATATCACTTGCTGCACAACTGGAGGTACATTACCGACAGCAGAGGAACATAATTCACTTGTTGATTCAGGAGTTAGAATTGATGCTGAAAATTCGGGTACTTTCTCCCAGACTGTGAAAATGAGGATAGAATATTCCCAACCTGTGAAGGTACAGGGACCAAATATGGCAGGTGACACATCTCTGCTACACACTGCAGTTGTATTGCCTGTTGAAGCAGATGGCTCATCTGAATTAGTTCAAGCACACTTTGTGAGTGAGAATACAGCAGGTGGACTGTCAGCTTCTCAACTTTGCAGCTCTGTGTCGGAGAACGCAACGGGCAGTCAGAGCACTAACTTGCCAACGAGTGAAGAAAATGGTCACAATCATCAGAAACTGCAAGAAGAAAACTGTAATTTTGCAATTAAAGAACATTCTGAACAACTTGCTGGTATGACTGATGGGATGCAGGAACTTGAAAAGGTTTTTTCAACAAACATTGTGCCAATAAACTTCCCACCCAGTGCTGAGACTGAGTCGCACCAGAACCCTGTCCAGGAAGCCTCCCTGTCTGCTCATGTGAACCATGAAAACTCTTTTAAAAACATGGATCAATTTTCTTGTGGGACAGAGGAACAACATGAGCTGGAGAATACAGTTACTGTAGATGAAACTGTAGCCTTTGAGATTACTGATGAGAGCCATGATTTTTTGTCTCAGGGACATGAACAGATTTTTATTCAGACTTCAGATGGGCTTATCCTGTCTCATCCAGACACTGCTGTTTTGTCTCAGGCAGAAGGCATCGTTATTGTAACCGATTCCAATGGTACGACAATGCACATTCGCACACCTGAGGGGATACCTTTGGAAACCGTGGAAGCACTACTGGCAATGGAAGCAGATGGCCAAAGTGAAGATATTCTGCTCTCGCAAAGTGAATTGGAGCCATAAATTAGAAAACTGTATATGCTGTCTGGAAAAGACTGACTCTATAAAGTGTATATTTTTCTAATGTGAATACCGAAATAATTGAAATTTAACTTATTTGTAAACTGTTTCTATGCCCTGTACTTTTTATAACTTATGTTTATATAAATCTAGCAGCGTTGCAACCAAAAATTCTAGAATTAACATCGTTCTATTTGCTTTATATGTTGGGGGTGGGTGGAAAGTGGAAATCTGTCAACCCTGAAACTGTTGCACTATTCCCTTTCATTACACAATTCCTTTTCTCTTTAGCCATCTAAAAATGCAGTAAGTTGTACTGCTGTTCAGCAGTGATGTCCTGTGTGCTGGCAAGCTATATATGGATAAAATAAAAACTACATTAAAAATGTGCATTTTCTGTGTCATTGAGATTGAGAGTGCAATAGCAAAGTGTTTTGTAAAGCTAGCTTGAATATTCATTAGCATCTAGACTTGATATGCATAAATCTGCCTGGAAAAATGGGCAGTTTTAAATATAATTCACACTTGTGCTTTCTGGGAACAATGTGACAGCCTAGCTGATCCTTAAATAAGCATCCACTGAGTTAGAGACAAAAATAGCCTCAAACAAGATGTGATTTGTACTGAACTGTGAAGTACGCTTGTCCAGTGTTCAGGCACACCTTTGAAAATTTCTGTTCTTTAAGACAGAAATGTGAAGGTGTGTAAGAAGTGATCTGATTTTCCTTAGTGTGATACCAAATCCTTTTTTTACTTTAGTCTGTGATGGTCTATTTTTGTTAGACTTGTACTTTTTTCGTTCAGATGACACATCCTTTGTCAGTTCTAAGCTTTGGCCTTCCTAGTCACTCCACACCACCCTGTACTATTTAATCATAATAAAATGTATCCTTGACTATAATCCCTATTTCTCTATGCAGACAGACAGCTTATCAAATCACTTATCTATCTACTGCTCTCTTGTATTTTTGTCATACTTTCAGTAGGTTGCTTGGATGACAGTATTTTTGTGGAGACTGCTTAGCAGCTTCTTGTCCAAGGCACTGTCTGTTCTTCCAAGAAGCTTAGCAGGTGAAAAAGAACAGCCTTAAATGATGAGTATCTTTGTCTTGTTCATGAGCTATTGTAGACATTACTGAAGACTGGCAACATACCTTTAAAATGTGTGCATCACCTCACTGCTAAATACATGAGACTACTGAGGTAACTGGACAAATCGGGTAAAAGGATCCGTTACATGCAGGAGAACTGTTCTTAATTATGAACACAGATTTTTCATGGTCTTGTTACTGAGGAAAAACTTGCACTAAAATTGAATCTAAATGAGAAGAGGACAATTCTGAGATGAAAGACTCTGCTCTACTGTATCTCTTTAACATAGTTGGTGTTGGTTGTTTTTTGCTGTCTTTTTTTCTTGGTTTCCTAAGTAGAAGATTAATTTGATTAGCCAAAACACTGCATTTTATGTGTGATGTGAAAGATGTCATTGTATGTTAGTGAGCTCCTGTCTGGTGGTTGGGTTTATGGCGTAGTAGTTGTTCTGGGTTTTGTCTCCTCTTTTTTTTAGGTGGCCGTAATGGTCAGAGGATACAGGTCTACCTTATAAATAAAGATACCACACAAAGCAGGGTTCTGCATGTCTTTCAAAGCCTTTGATTGCAGTGAGCAATTCTTTATTACACTTCTTTGTACTGAGGTCTTCAACTATAACAATCAACTGCTTAGAGCTATAATGGCAAAACATCTCTGCAGTGATTTTGCAGTAATCTTCCTGTGGCCGCTAGCAGTCAATGAGCAAGGGCGTCTGAATATGAAGACTCCTTCCTGAAGAGCCTATTTCCTTTAAGAAGCAAGAACAAACTGTAATTTCCACCTGTGCAGAAAATGAAAATCTGCTTCAATTCTGCCTTCTGTATTGATTTGCACATGCTGGGAAATACAATGCACCTACTCTCATCTTAAAAGAGCAATTCTAGAAGTGAACCAACCTTTTATCCTTGGAAAATATTTTTCAAGTATGAAGGTGTTTCCATAGCAACAAGGATCTGGCTCTGCTCAGATAAATTAAGGTGGCTGTTAAACTAGGTGGAATGCTTGCACAGAAAAATAATAAAACCCAACAAAACTATTCATAACTGATTCTATTCTCCTTGAGTTACAGCAGAATTTCTTTTTAGGTGCTACAAATTTGGAGTAAGAATAGAACACTATTAAGCTGTCAGAAACAACCTGGTTGTCAAAACAGGGCAACATTGAGAAAACTTTTCCAATTCATTTCTGTCTGTTCCGTTACTGCAGGAAACTCGTACTTCCCTTACCAACCTTACAGGGTTTTAGCTTGGAACTAGTTAAGTGACTCCACTTTTCTCATCAGAAATATTTTTCAGAATCTCTCACTGTTTTAATTAGATTTTTCTAGTGTCAAACCACAGCCATTTATGGTCATTGTTTCATTGCAGTGTGAATTTCATGTTACCGTCTTTTAGTTCTTGTTTCGAGGAGAATCAAGGGTAAACATCTGTCAGGGCACAAGGAGTCAACAGCACTTAGAAACACTATATAATTGTGTGCAGTAGGAGATCTAAATCAACAGTTTTACAGGAGCAGGTCATACAGGCAATCAGTAAGTGGGAGGAATTTACATTATTAATCAATGAAGTAAGCAGAAGGCCTAAATTCACTACACGTTAGGGATTTAACAAAAAATTTGATGACACAGCTGCATAGTCTCCACACCGTAGTACACTTCTGAAAAAAGTGCTATTTGCACTAGTAGCTAACAGTTATTAAAGGCTGGGTAAGCGTAGCAGCTTCTCCACTACCCAGGCCTGACGTAAGGGTATGTTACCATGATTATTACATCGTCAGGAGTGAAAGCAGATAAGGGTATTGAATTCCACTTCAGCTGTCAGCTTTTGCATTAACTGCTTCTCTTGAACACACTCTCTACTCTTATCCAAGAAAGCAGCATGAAAAAGAAAAGCAAGAATTTGAGCCACGGATTCTTCTCATGTAAACAGCTAACCAAAAATACAGAGGGACACGCCTTTAAACCAAACCCACTTGACATCAGAATCAGTAATCCAAGGAAAACCACACTGAGCCCTATGACAGGAAGCACACAATATGGGATAAGGACAGGACTGGAGGAGGTCTTGCTTTTATTCAGCAGATGCTTTTTTGAAACATGTCTAAAAGACAAAACTTGCAATGAATTAAAAGAGACAAGACCTTTTCATGTAACGACTGGTAGAATGGTGAGTTGTACTAAACTTTCCCCATGTCCTAGTTCAGGATTGGATCACTCTTCAAGGGTGATGTACCTAACCACACTATAATCAAAACCAAACCAGAATTTACAGTTGTGTCTGTAACAGCTTCTCAGGACCACACACCAAACTATGTGGATCCTTTTGGATCCTGCCTTTTGTGCTTTCCTTTCCTTTTCCCCATTTATAAAGCAAACAAATACAAAAGCAATAGCCCTGTTAAGTCATGCAAAAAAAAAAAAAACCAGGAAAGATCAAGTAGTGCTGAATTTCTATGGTGAAAGGGACAATGTAGGTATTTTAGATGGTCAAGATTTGGAAAGTAAATTCTTTCCTGTAGGTGTTTGTGCATTGAATCCCCCTCAGATCACCAAGTAGTGCTTAGCTCTTTCTTATTATAGGAAACTCAGCCTCCTACCTGTAGCCTCTCTACTGCACTTAAAAGGGATAAAGCAACCAAAACCAGATTGTCCCATGCAGAAAAAGGAGCACCGGGTTAGACAAAATAATAAATACAAAGAGCGAAAAATATTTTTAATAAGTTTTACAAAAATTCAACTTACTTGGTAAGCCTTGCAATATGCCATTTCAGTTTCATGTAAGCATCAACAGAAGCAAGCCATGTAACATGAAATTCTAGCACTGTCTATGTCCTGTTTCCAGCAGCATGGCTTCAAGTAGTAATCTGCTGCTGTTGTCAATGTAAGGCTGGTACAACCATGATGATAAATAGACCGTCATCAGATCCTGGTCAGCAGAATGAGCAATTTCTTGTACAATCGTTTGCTTGAGTTGTAGTTCCTTCTTGTACATTTCAGAGAGCTTCAGAGAAACCTCATCTGAAATGGATTGAAAACCAAAGCACACTGACCAGAACATTTCAGCCATTCCCTGATAGTTAAATTATACTTGTAATATGTTGATCATTAAAAACCCCTACCTTATAAAAGCTATTCCCCATATTTTGGCATCTTAGTTTTTACAGCTCTAATAATGTTTGTACACTAGAATATAAAATGCTAAACAATTTCCTCAGCTTTTGGGTATATTTTATACACTTGTGATTTTGACATGAATCCCCTTTTAATTCTAGAATAAACAGTGGTATTGATTCTCAGAACCCACTGTAACATTATCAATTATAGCTATTATTTCAAATAACTGAAATTTTATTTTAAAATTTGGTAATGCTACCCTGACATACAACTGAAGCATGTAATGTAAAAAGTAATATTGTTACTAGTTATGTTAGTAATACTTGTAGGAGGGTTAAAATATATCTATGTAATAATCTTTAATTGTTTGACCTTCTAAAAAAAACAAAAAACAAAACCACACAAATTATTTCTAAAGAGAGATTGATCTTGTGTTCCTAACTTAGCCTGAACTATCATTACCTTCGGGAGGACTGTGTCTTTCACGAAGTAGAGCACATCACTAAATGATTCAGTCACAACCAGCGTTTTGACAGCAGTTGTCTTTGTCATTCTTACCCTTTCAACCCGGCAGAAACTAATACATAAGATCCCCACTAACTGTGGTAGTAAGAAGTGGGGCTTCACAGAGGTGACTTTCACTTCACAAAGCAGGCAGTTGGTTTACATGCAATCAGGTTTTCCTTGAACTCAGACAGTTTTAAAAATACCAGTTGGGAGGCAGTACCTTTAGCCATCAAGTGAATGCTAAAAGGATGGATATTAACAGTAGAGAGTAACTGAACATTTCTTCACTTGTCTTGACTGACACTGAGATCAGAGGTATTTTTCTTTGGCTGCCTGAGAATTAACTGAGGTATAGCTTGTTCTTTGCATGCACAGATTTCATTTCAGTATCAATTAACAAGCCAAGTCAGTTAAGCCTACAGCTTAACACTACCAAGTTTCAAATATGTCTCTCCCTACAAAGGATGTGGCTGTTGCAGCTTGGACACTGTAAGCTGCTGACAAGCTTAGTTTGATGCTGTAATTGTTGCGTGCCAGACAACGCTTGGCGATTCATACAAGCAGTCATCAGCAGTAACCCTAAGCCAAGTGGTGCATTCATGTGTTTATTGATTAGTCAATTACAAAGGAGACAGATACACACTCTCTCTCTCTAAGGCAAGACATCCAGATAAAAGGGTTTATTTTTCAGTCCTAAATTAGATGACATCAACAACACAATGCAATTAGCTAAGATAATCAATATTTTACTTACAGAAGTATGGTGTGGGCCATGTATGAAAGAAGGGTGCTGTGCAATTCCCAGCTCCATGGTGGAATGTTTCCAAGTCACAGATTGCTTTAGTAGTTGAAGTAAGCTTTTCCATTTTCAGTTGTATTTTTGTCTGAAAATGATGAACATGTAATATTAATGATCACCTCAGGAATATGAGGCTACTATAATGTTAAACATTGTTTTAAAGCACAGTATTTCTAAGACTATTTAGTCTTAACACTTCTAACTCACTTTTTTTTTAACTCCAGACAGGAATCAATTTATATAAAGATTTAATATGAGATACCCTAAAATTTTGAACACTGCAGATCTGACTTACTGACTCTGATGTTGCATAATTCTTTTGTTTCTCCCAAGTATAAGTATATTAAAGCCGTCTCTCATTTCTTCACCTCTCTCTGGGTTTTTTCTATAGCAATTTAGTACTGGGGAAAAACATCAGACTGTCTATGAACAAATGTGGCATAAGCCCTATAAAAAAACACATGCTTTCTTACATTACCATGTCAAGATGACTTAAATTTTATTTCAGAAGACCCATGGCAAGTGAGAAAAGCAGCTCAAGCTAATACTGACAATATATCTATCTCAGCTAATTTAACAGCTTGCTTTAAAAAGCAGATAATTCCATCCACTTCCTTTGTGTTCACCTGACTTTGTGCATTACTGATGGGGACTAATATTTACAACAAAATGGAGCTTGCAGGCAGTATCTTTAAGTCAAGAAACTAAAATATGGATATTTCTATAAACTTGTAAGCTGGCACAAACTCATAAGGAATGAAAAATAAAATATATCTGTAGTGCCTATGTTTAGTACCCAATCTAACACTAGCTGCTCAGACTCCTGTTACTCAGGAGTAACAAAAATTGCATGAACACACTTGGTAGTCTGAATACAAAACTACCTCAAGGAAGAAAAACCAAACACAAACAAATTACTGTTGCTTTTTCCCACAGAACAAAATTTGAGGAAATCTAGCTGCTTTCCTGATTATCTAAATACTGGACTGGTATCCTGTCTACATAAAAAAATAGATCTATCATCTTTTTAATGGGCCTCCACTTTGGCAGAAGGCTGTAAAAGTTATTTTTAGTAAGAACTTTAAATTACAGTATTAGGCAAAAAAACATTCTTTTTGCTTCCTGTCAAACTGACAGGTGACATTAATTCCTAGCAACGTACCCAAAAAAAAGGTGGGTTACATAATAACTATCTTACTCTACTCTCTAGAGAAGGAGTTTTGCACAGAAAATGCAGGTAGGCAGGCTAAAAATATAACTGCATTATGTCTGATCACAGATAGCTGTGAGGTGATAATGGCAGGTAAAGCACTGCCTTATGCTTTGTTGTTTGTTTTCTTCTAAATAGAGGGAATATTCAGAGTGAGAAAACAGGTGGAGTTTTAGAATGCATTTTTTTGTATGACTCATTTTCAGAAGATCACTTTATAAAGGGAGGAGTAGAATTATAAGCGGAAGGCAGATGTAAAACCAACTTTCAAATTTAGCAATCAAGCACATAGATAGTACACACTAGATAATTTAGGTTTGAAGCCAAAAAACTATGAATAGAAATGCCAGTTTTCTGTTCACAACAAATACTTGTGGACACTTCCTTATGTCATACTTGAACACACTAGGAATTGATGCATATTGACTAAGATTGAAAAATTATCATTACCATATGTTTTAAGGTCTCACATAATTCTGCACAGCAATTGTCCAGCTCTTCATTGTATTTTGGAGTTGGCTTTTCAGATTCTGTGGCACTGTTATCACATGCTATCTCCAGTTTGTTGTCCTGAAATCTAAAATAGAAACATAAAGCAGAGTAAACAACTGCAGATAGGTTTACTTGAATTGTGCAGGTTTAAAATTCACGTGGTCTGATTCTACCAAATCTCTCTCACAGGGTGTTCATGAAAATTCCTACATAAAACCAGTAAGAAACATAGCTAGCCATGTGAGTAATTGGTACTGGTACCATAATCTTCAGAGGAACACAGAATTACTCTACCTTTGAGCATGTGCTTGAAAAAGCAGTTGCAGGTGTTAAGACACCACCTTTTCCCACTTTACCTTGCCTCTGTGTAGAAGGATATTCTCTCATAATGGACAAGGTATGCCCAGGCTTCAGCAGCTCCAGCTGACAATCTGGTGCCACACTGGGAACTCGCCTTCCTGCACAATTTACACCAAGATATTTAACTGTGAACCCAGAGCAGCTGATGTGCAGATACCTATCCTGTCTTGCTGACTTTCCCAGAGAAGTCATAAACTTAGGGGAGAGGAAGTTGCTAGAGAGCAAAAGCAACATCTGACACCATTACAGCAAAACATTCCCAAGCTTGAATCTGTCAAAACCCTGTAAGACAAATCCTGTTCAGCTGTCAGGACTCTGGAGAAGTTTCTTCTCAAAAACCCTGTTAGTTACAGGTTTTTCTTTACAGCATGAAGAGAATAGCTCTACAAAGTGGTTTTTGTTGTTGTTGGGTTTTTTTAATCATCACTGTTACAACTTTTTTGTCTATATAAACCACTTGCTCCTCAAAATCTGCTGAAATTTGAATTTAGTGAAATTTGGTAATACTGGCCTCAGTGTAAATATGCGAAGAGAGTAAAAGAACTCACGTGGGCTATGATCGATAGGATTAGATTATAACTTTGTATATCATGTAAGTATCTGCTATATATAAGAAATATTTTCCATTTCTTGCAAATATCATTACTTTATGAGATTACATTAATCTTTATGAGACATGTGTTACTTGAATGCAAATAGTTTATGTAACCAAAAAGTGCAGCTACTGAGTCTGATCCAAGAGCCAGCTTTTCCCCTCCGACGTGTTCTTTCTCCCATCTCCAAAAAGAACTTTCTAGTGAAGAAAACAGATTAATTTCTCACCAAAGGCAATCTTTATGCTGTCTTTACTTGTATGTATTAGCATACTTACTGCTGACTGATCTTCACGTTGACTATTTTGTTTGCTGTGGTAAATCCGTTATCATTCAGCCTCTCCCACTTCATCATTAAATTATGCCAGTCTGCTGCATTATCTTTAATTTTTCTCGCACTGACAGATAAAACGGGTCTTCTTGGCGTACCATCAGCAGGACTTTTTGCTAGATGAGAAAATAAAGAAGCTCAAGCATACAGAAACAAACCGGTGTGCGGTCTGGCAACTGTTGGTGTGAACGATTTCCTTGCTTTACTGCTGAACATTGATTAAAGTAAAACGGAATTTACACTAACTGCCTTCAGCCATAACATTGCACTCCTCATCTAGCAGCCCCGGTACCGTTTACCAGAGAATCATGTTATTAAAAAAACGCAAGCACGTTCTGGCCCTGGCTCCCCGCCGCCCCTCGCTTCCCACGGGGGAGCAGCCAGCCCCGAGGCCCAGTCGGTGCCGCCGCTCGGGGGGCTGAGGGGAGCCGCCGTTCCCTCACCTCACTCACCCGCCATGGCGGCGCGCGCGGAAGTGCGCTCACGTCCGGCCCCGCCCAGGCCCGGCCCCGCCGAGCGGCGCAGGCAGCCGGGGCCGCCGCCGCTGCTGCCTCGGGGCCTGGGCGACGCCGCGCTCCCTCACCTCCCTCCAGCCCTGCCGGCAGCTATGGCTGCTCCGCGCTCCTGAGGTGAGTGGAGCCGCACCTCCGCGGAGGCGGGTGGGAGCCGCCTGAGGGGCTGCCGCGGGTCTCGCTCCCCTCCCAGCCGCCGCAAGCGGGGCCTGCCGCAGCCGCCTGTTGCGGCCGGGCTGAGCCCGGGGCGGGGAGGCTCGCCTTCGGGGAGCGTGAGGGTGGCGTTAGGGGAGGGCAGCAGCTCCGGCGGGGGACCAGGCGGCTGTTAGGTGCCCGCGGAGCGGCTGGAGGGGCTTCCCCGCCGCCCCCGGCCCGGCTGAGGCTCTGGGTGGTCGATCCGGCATAAGCTGAGGTGCAGCGGGCGGAAGGTGAGGCGACGTTGCCGGCTGTCCGCCTGGGAGCCCCCGGCGGTGTTCTTCCTTCCGTCTGGAGCTGCAGCCCCTCAATAAAGCAGCGTATTGGGAAGGAGTGGTTTGAAACATCAGCCAGAATATGGGAGTGTAGTTAGGGAAGGAAGCTTTCCCGGAGAAACGGGGTGTCCCGAGCGCCTCAGGGTGAGCACAGCCCTGCCCGCCTTGGCGTGCCTGTGTGCGCAGTGACCCCAGGTGCGCCTTTTTCTGTCCGTTCTGCCTCTGCCACCTAGGTTTGTTTGTGTTTTGTTTTGTCTTCTTCCAGAAGAAACTCTTTTGAGCCAAAAATGCCGTATTTCACGAGTCGCGTAGAGCGGCAGGGTATTAGTGAGGCAGTGGCGACCTGCGTGCTGTCCTGTGCCCGCAGACGGGACGGTGAAGGCAGAGCTCCGGTCCCTGGGGCTGGAATTTGTGCTCGCCCCTCTGCTGGGCCGCTGTGGGCTCTGAGAAGCTCTGGCGATGCAGCAGTCAGGGAGCCTGCTCCCCACGCTAGAAATGTGACAAGTATTACAAAATAAAACCGCTTTTCTTTCTAGTTGGCAGGATCTTGCTGAGCTCGGAGGCTGTTGTGTTTAGCTGTGGTCATATACGTGAGTTTGTCCATACTCTGAAGAGCTTAAATTTAATTTTCTTTTTTTTTGCCAAAGAATAAAAAAAGTAGACCTGTTGTCCCCCTTGTACTGACAGGACACTTGGGCTCAGAGAAATGCAATGGCAGCTTTAGCCTCTGCCGTCAATCTGTGGCGTACCCTGGCACTGAACCTTTAACCAGTGCTGATCTGTTTAACCGTGGGATTACTTCTCATGTTAGTTGTCTCTGTTAGGCAGTGCTGAGCCTTGTTCGTGTTTCTGAGACCAGAGAAGACAAAAAAAAGTTTGTTTTTCAAAACATGGCCTTGAATGCAGTATTTGAAACCTTGTTGTGAACTTTTTGAGTTGAGAAGGAAGAGCTCTCTTTGTCTGGTGATTTTCTGATGTGCAGCATAAGGTATTTTTCTCTCCTTTTTCTCTGCTGCAGACTAGATGCTTAGCACAAGCTGATTTGCCCTGTACGGCTGTTATGTACTTCAGAGTAACTGCGGCTGACACAGAGTGAACGTGTGTGTCCCATTCCAAAATCCATCTGAGAAAATCGATTATATCCACTGTTTGTCTTTAACAAAATAGGAAAAACAGATGATAAATAATCCTAAAGCTGTTAATAAACCAGATTGAATGGGGCTTTGAGCACCTGGTCTACTGGAAGGTGTCCCTGCCCATGCAAGGGGGTTGGAAATAGATGATCTTTAAGGTCCTTTCCAACCCAAAACATTCTGTGATTCTGTGATGAAAAGACTACATGTGATACACAACTGTGATTGGGGGATGTTGAAGTCTTTAGGCTCCAACCAGAGTGTTTGGATATATATGTCACATTGCAGTTCTCTAGTCCTTTATACTTTTTTTGTGTAGATAAAATGACTTGATTAGCAGTATTTTTATGGAAGTGATGATTTGAACTATATGTTTTCACACAAGCAGTGCAAGTGTTTTGTTAGTCTGTAAACCACTCAAGATGAAACTAATTTGTGTATGATGGCAAGAAATTATAGTTTATTAATATATTTTTTCATTGCACATGGTGAATGGGTTGTAGACAACAAAATTTCTTTTTGTTACAACTTTGCCATCAGAGAAGATTGAAATAAGTTTGTATATAAGTGTTATGAAGAGTGATAACCCTAACCTGATGGCAAATTTTTTTATTTTAACTTAGTATATGAGAAGAAATAATTCCAGTGTTTTCTATGAGGGAAAAAAAACTCTATCAAACTCTCCCTATTTTTCCTCTTTTAAAATTAAGTGTAAACTTACAAAACATGCATCAGGTTGCAGATAGAGTTGTTGTAGAGGAAAGAGTAATAGTCTTTTTCTGGATAATACTGATTTCCATAATTCCATAGTTTGTAATTAATTACTACGTTTCTAATAGTTTAGTTGAGCTGGAAGGGTAAGTGATGGAAACTGAGAGAGAGAATGAATTTTGAGGACTTGCAAGACCCTTTGGCAACTGGGGAGTGTGAGATGGTTCCAGCTACAAGAGCTGCTTTGGATAGTGACAGATGTGAATTGTAGGAGTGACTTAAAAACCAAAATATGTGAAATTCATGAGACAGAAGCTGGGTAGTGGTAAAAGTTGAGATTAGACAGAGGAAGATTTGTACATGTGATAGGACAAAGACTGGATTTTATTTTATTACAAGGAAGGAAGGAGCAAGCAGCTAGTAAAATTACTATAGTTTGGACGCATTAATCAGCTAATCCTTGTGATACGAAATAGGTGTCATGACAGGTAGTAAACACTGAAAGAGAGTGGAGTTAGTTTTTAAGCTTTAGGAAGCAGTAAAATTTACCACAATTAAGAACATGTAATAACTGCTGCTATCTTATTTACTGGCAGTTTTTGTAACACGGATAAAATATGGGTCTAGTAACCAATCTTTATTCCTGTGGTCTTGTCTAACATGGGCTCGAATGGGTAACGTCATGCAAGTAATCCCTTTGGATTTAGTGGAATTGTATATTGACGGCAGGTCTTGCAGAGCCCGAAGCCAGAGTGCAGAATCCTCTTGCACAATAACTGAAATAGTTGGAAAATTGAGATGTCAATTCACAGAGCTTATTCACAGTAATGGAGATACGAAACTGGAGCAGCTATATTTTTTCTAATTTAGTTGATATACACCATAAGCAATGTGTGAAGCTGCCAAACATTTTCCATCCTAAGGGAAATAAAAACTAGGCATAATAGGACATATCACACAAATTGCAGCAGGAATACTTTACAGAATAATTTTGAGCATTTAGAAGTGTTTCTAACTTCAATTGGCATGTTTCTGTTTTTCATTACTCTAAGGAAGTTATAACTGCTGAAGTTTAAGAAAATCTTTGATGTTATGGGCTTAAACAACCATAGAAAAACTTTCTTCTTTACAGAAATCCAAAATCCCTGTCTTGAAAACTGCAAGTATTTTTGGGAGATTCTAAACCATTCTGTTAATTGGACTTTCTCATGGCAAAATAAAATTAAAGAAATTAAGGTTGATTTCCTTTTGTGTCTTCCAAAGTCATCCATGAGAGTAGCTACTGCTGCAAAATGTTCTTGTCGAGGCTGTCACTCCATGATGAGAAAAATTACTGGATTTAATTGAATTTTAAAAATATTTTTACGTATGTCATGGTCACATCAGCTTTTTCTGAAGATCCCGGTACATTATTACTATGATGAGTTCTGACTACATTTTTTCTTGAAGAAGGCAAACAGAAATCTTGTTTCTGTTATTCTTAGAAAGATACCAGACTTGTACCCTAAGTATATTTACAGTGTTGCTCATCAGCATGAAATTATGTGCTTAACCATAAAGGGTAACACGGGCATATGGTCCTTGTTTTCTGTTTGCTGCATATCTTTAGAAATTCAGTTGCTACATGGGTATCTTTCTGTATCTGTCAAACTGGGATTTCTTTCGTTCTTGCATTGCCCCTTTCTTGCCACACTATTCTTATTTTTTGGTTGTTGTTTGATTATATAGCAGATGTAGGTCTAACTGAATTGTTTCTCAGCCATGGTTTTTTTGGGTTGCAGGGCATTAAGGAGTTAATCACAAATACTAATTTGACACTTTGGTTTTATAGCACTAATACAGTGAATATCCCATGCTGTCCGCTCTGGGAGGATTGAGGGTAGAGTTTGCAGATAGATGAAGAAATATACCACATGGATTGTTCAGTGTCAGAGTCCTTACGGTTCTTTCACTAGCCAGATGAGAAGAAATACTGTATTTCAACTCAACTTTTATGAGCTCACAGCTGCAAGAAAAAGTGGTTATCCTCTATTTAGTGGTTACCACACATCCTTAGATATTGTCTGAACCTAAGAAATAAGTTTATTCTTCAGAAAAAAGGTTCTTCTGAGAATAACTTACGTTCTCTATAAGAGTTTAACTTGCTTTTTTCTTTATACAAAACAAACACCCAGAATTTCTGCATCCCTACTTGCTAAACGGTGGCTTCTGTTAATCATTTACAATTTCCAAAGTAGTTAATGACATGTCTTTTGCTTTTGTCTTTCAGATTTCCTTATGTGCTCAAGTAGATGTGTTTATTTCAGCCTTCAAATTGCTGATGCCAATGCTTGCTATGGCATCTGTAGCTTCACCAGTTATATTTAAGGAGTTTTGTCCCTTATATTATCTTCTCAATGCCATTCCTACAAAGGTCCAAAAAGGCTTTCGCTCTATTGTGGTTTACCTCACAGCACTTGATACCAATGGAGACTACATTGCTGTGGGGAGCAGCATTGGAATGCTTTATCTCTACTGTAGACATTTAAACCAGATGAAAAAATACAATTTTGAGGTAAATACTAGCTTTTGTCTCTTATAATGAAGCCGAGTTGCTCAGAATTGAGCTGCTTTTTGTCTCTCATTAACTTTGCGAGTTTTCTGTATGGTTTGTTTCAACAGGGGAAGTGTGAATCTATTACTTTTGTAAAGCTGTTGAGTTGTTTTGATGATCTAGTTGCTGTTGGTACAGCATCAGGACGTGTTGCAGTTTTTCAGCTTGTCTCTTCATTACCTGGAAGAAACAAACAGGTAAATCTTTGCATTTGGCTAAACTTCTGTGAGGTTTAGTGTGACAAATCCTAGTAGAGTGTTACTGTGATTGTTTATAATAGTGAAAATGAGAGAATTTTGCCTGATGAAATACCTGTGTGTATGGTTTTGGCTTCATATGTTAACCTTATAAAAGCAATAATATTAAAGCATGATTTTCATTACAAAATATATATTTAGTCAAAAATGCTTTTGATAAATTCCTCTTTTGTAGTAACTGGCTGAGGTATTTGGTGCTGGGTTTTTTGATTGTTTATTTTTTTTGTGCAGAATAAAAATTAGAATAACCTGCACTTTTCTACTTGATCTCTGCTTTATCAGTCAGGGTCAGGGAATAGGCTTTGTGTCTTCATTTTCTCTTCTGCTCCTTGAATACTTTGGTATTGTTTCACAGCTTCGGAGATTTGATGTTGCTGCTATCCACAAAAGTAGCATTACAGCTTTAGCCTGGAGTCCCAATGGCATGAAATTATTCTCTGGAGATGACAGAGGGAAGATTGTCTACTCTGCCCTAGACCTAGACCAGGTGAGGATTTATTACAGAGAACTTAATTCCCATTTACAGTTTTCTGAAAGAATGCTTGTGTGTTTAAAAATTTAGCAGTTAGTTAATTGCTTAGTAACATATGTTTAGTTGGACTGCCTTATGGCTATGCATGTGCTTGTCCAAGTGTGCACACACCCAGCAAGACAACCTTTGGGTATCCTTCACAACTGCTGTACCTTTTTAGAAAATAATCTATTAAACAAAAAAAGAAAACTGGTGATCCTTCTCATTTTATCACATTTCTGTCTGAAATAACTCATATCTTCCTTCAGCCAGTACTTTCTCTTTCGTTTGGAAAGGGTACTTTTGAATGGGTACTTCTGAATGATGTGACATTGCTGACTCGCTATATTAAGTACTTTTTTCAGAATTGTTAAGCATCTCAGTCTAGAGTGCAGAATGAAAGTAATATTTGGGTTCTACTGGGTGACTAGCATTTTACCAATAAATGGAATTTTTCCGACATCCTGCTAATTAATACAGACCTGGGACATCAACAAAATAAGTACTAATTTGAATTTCTATATGGGAGAAAAATTTAAACAGCAGCCAACCTGATTTACCTATGTCTGTCCCTCATTTGATTTGACAAAAAGGTTTAACATCTCCAAATGTAATAATTGCCTCAGTATTGTATGACCTAGCAGTAGAAAAGAAGAAAGAAAATGTGTCTTAGAATTGCTATTGATTTCAAGTGAAATGCATTAGCTAATATTCCGAGAGAAAATGGATTTCATAATGTGCCACTGTGGTACACATAATGTAGCTCCCTTCTTGTCTGCATAAAGGGACTCCACATTCATTAAGTCAACTTTGTGCAACAGTAATTCAAAAGCTTTTGTTTGTTTATTTGTTTTCTCTTTCTTGGGCTTATTAATTTCTTTGAAGTGTTATTTATTACTTTGTATTTTTAGAAAGGTTGAGTCTTGTTAATTGCATGTATTTTTTTTTTTAATAGGGTATTTGCAACTCCAGCCTTGTATTGGAAGAGCCATCTTCAATTGTCCAGTTGGATTACAACCAGAAAGTGCTGCTTGTCTCTACTTTACAACGGACTCTACTTTTTTACACAGAAGAGAAATCTGTCAAGCAAGTTGGAACACAGCCCAGAAAAAAGTAACCCTCATAAAATCTTGATGCAGGCACATTTATTAATTCTAGCTTTTCAGAGAGGATTACAGAAAGAGTGATCTAAGCAGTGAAATTAATACAGCACGGCGGTCTGCACATAAAAAAGTTACAGTAGCTATGTGTGCTCAAACATGAACTGACAATTCTACCTACTTAGGACATGGTTGCAAATAAGTTACAATCATATTTTCAGGGTATTATTATGCAAAAATATTTAAGATGTTTTCTCACTGTTCAAACTGAAATAACTGCCAAGCTTCCTGTGCTGTCCCTCTTGATTTACTATGACTTGGTGTGAGCAAGCATTGTAATCAGGTCCATCTAATGGATGATGTAATATCTGCTGCAAAAGGCAAATCAGCATCCCAATTTTTCTTAAATATTGAAGTGAATGAAAAGTGAAAATGTATAGCAGGCAGTTAAAGTTGACTTGAAGGCTGGGAACTTCTTGTATGATCTTCTGGCATCTTCTATTGAGTAATCTTTCTCAGATGTGAAGGAAGAGGGAACCCAGGCTTGGAACAGCACAGCATGACTGACTATATCTGGAAGTAGAGGAAATTGACTCTTGGGTGAAGGTTTATAATGTATCTTTCAGGGATATGAACAGTATGAGGAATACCAAAGACCATCTTAGGTACGAGGGGGTTTTTGGGGTGATAGTAATGGCGGCTTTATGCATGAGAGATCAGATTTTAACAGTTGAAGTCTGTTCCTTGTTTCTTGCAAGTAGAGGTTGTCAGTTTCTTAGCATTAGCTTGTAGTGTTTTGCTTGGTTTTTATTAATTCTGGAAGAAGGATGACAGCATAGTAAGATCTTTCTGAGATGGACTGTATTGGGTTTATGTGGCAAGGTTTTGGTAGCGGGGGGGGGATACAGGGGTGGCTTCTGTGAGAAGCTGCTAGAAGCTTCCCCCATGTCCAATAGAGCCAGTGCGAGCTGGCTCCAAGATGGACCCACCACTGGCCAGGGCCGAGTCCAGCAGTGGCAATGGCAGCACCTCTGTGACAGCATAGTTAAGAAGGGGAAAAAACTACTACACAACACCAATTACAGTCAGAAGAAAGGAATAAGAATATGTGAGAGAAACAACTCTGCAGATACCAAGGTCGGTGAGGAAGGAGGGGGAGGAGGTGTTGCAGGTGCCAGAGCAGAGATTTCCCTGCAGCCCATGGTGAAGACCATGGTGAGGCAGGCTGTTCCCCAGCAGCCCAGGGAGGTTAGCAGTGAAGCAGACATCCACCTGCAGCCCGTGGAGGACCCCACGCTGGAGCAGGTGGATGCCTGAAGGAGGCTGTGACCCCGTGGGAAGCCCATGCCAGAGCAGGCTCCTGGCAGGACGAGTGGCCCCATGGACAGGAGCCCAGCCTGGAGCAGGTTTGCTGGCAGGACTTGTGACCCTGCAGGGTACACACGCTGGAGCAGTCTCTTCCTGAAGGACTTCACCCCATGGAAGGGACTCACACTGGAGCAGTTCGTGAAGGACTGCAGCCCATGGGAAGGACTTGTGTTGGAGAAGTTTGTGGAGAACTGTTTCCTGTTGAAGGGACCCTACACTGGAATAGGGAAAGAATGTGAGGAGTCCTCCCCCTGAGGAGGAAGGAGCAGCAGAGAGAACATATGAACTGACCGCAGCCCCCTGAGGGGGCTGAGGGAGTACTGGTCTTATTTGGAAGCACTGTTCTTGTCGTACTGTAACCAAATTTGTACTTGAGACATTTCACTGAATACTTTAATCAAAGGACAAAACTTTTATTTTTGATAAATTGCAGTAGTAAATTTGTGCCATTAGTTTTAAAAATTGTTTCTAAATTGAGAATATAACTTTTAAAATAAATTCTTATTTTTCATTTTAGCACTGGCAAATTTGGAGCGTGTTTTATACCTGGCCTATGTAAACAGAGTGACCTGACACTGTTTGCTGCCAGACCTGGTCTTCGTCTCTGGAAGTCTGATGTTCACGGAACTGTTCAGGCCACATTCATACTGAAAGATGTGTTTTCTGGAGGAATAAAAACTTTTGAACTGTATCCTCGTTTGGAACCACCTGACAGGGGAAGTTACAGCTCCCCAGAGAAACACCTTGGGCTTGTTTCGTGCTTTTTCCAAGAAGGATGGGTGCTGACCTGGAATGAATACAGCATTTACTTACTAGACACTGTGAACCAGGTAAATAAATCTTGTGGATGCATATTTTGTTTCTTACCTGTTTTTGTTCATGCTATGCTGTGAGACTCTCTTTGGGTTATCCATTACAATTCTATTATTTAAAGCCATACTTAAGCCTAACTAAAAAGACTTTATTCTCTCTCTCTTCAAGTTGTCGTTGCATGATATACTTGCAAACCAGCTCGATATATTATATAAAAATTAAATATATTTAAAGCTTTCAAGTCCAGGTGTTAACAACATAATCAATTTTGATAGCAAAGCATATATAAATCTAAAATCCAGTATTTAATGCAAAAAGAAGTTTTAGGCCTGTAAAACGTGCCTGGAACTATTTATTCTTTCCCTCTACTACTGTTGGTGTCTGCAAAAAGCAAGTATTACATTTTATTTGGTATAGAGTGAGCTGTTAGCTACTTTGTCTTAGAAGTGCATGTGGAAGTGAATATGAGCTGGTATCTTTTTGTCTAAATGGTATTAAACATTTGTATTGTAGCTCTTTTCTGCCACCAAATTATATATTGTTAAGTTATATCGTTGCTGTTAGTTTGGGCAGAGAAAATTAATAGATCTGTGGAATTAGTATAAAAATGAGCTACATCATGATTAAGGGTACTATCCTGATTCCTTTTTCTATTCTCTTTCTTTTTGGTAAGATATATAGTTACAGAACAAAGATTTTATGTTGATTAATTCCAGTGAACACTTTACTTAAGAGCATTGTCTTGTCCAAACACTGTGTTAATCAGATGCCAATAATTTCTTTCTGTATTGACTCTTTATAGGCTTTGATTGGTGGCTTGGAAGGATATGGTGATATTGTGTCTGTGTCCTGTACCAACAATGAGATTTTTCTCTTAAAGGGCGATAGAGACATAATAAGAATTTCAAGTAGACCTGAAGGACTGTCATCAATAGGTTTGTACAGATTAGCAAACTATAGTATGTACCTCATGGAACATGGTGCCTATCGTACTTTTTTTAAATAAAAAAAACAAACCAAAATTAAACCTCACACAAAAACCTTCAGGTTGTTGCAAAAACCTACCAGGTTCTGTAGAGTTAAATTATCTATTTCTAACAGATTGTATTTAGAGATCTGATTTATCTCCTCCTCTGAGCTTCTGTTCTGGCTGCAGTGTGAATGGGGGCATTAAGAAATTAATTATGGTTCTCTTTTTTTGAGAATGGATCAGCATTATCCTAGCCAGGCATCTTTAATCTGTGCATTTGAGACCTTATTCTGAAGCAATCTGGATTCCAGATCATGATTATCTCTTTACTGATCAGTCTCAGTTGTCTGAGTTGAAGATACCTGAGTATGTTGATTCTGTGCTACCTGTCACCACCCCCATTCCAGAGGAAATCTCAGCCTTCCCAGCAATGAAAAAGAAAGAGCTAGTGAAACACCCAAAGAATACTCACTAAAATTTGGAAAGGAATTTGGAAGTTTATCTTCTTTTTTGTTACCATCTGACTTTAGCATCTGTTTTACTAGAACTCTCTCTGAAAGGGATTAATACTTCCTTAATGATGGTAGTGACTGATTTCTCAATCATAAAGATTGTAAACACCATTATCCAGCAGAAGGATATCTGTGAGATATCCTCACAGAAGGACTACTTTGGCATTTAAAATCTTAGCTTTGTATTAGCAAAATGCTAGTAAATGTGCTATGAGGTCTCACTGAATGCTAGAGAACTTATGTTTCTTATCATTGCATATTAGCAATAGCTTTAGTCATTTAAGCAGTACTTTACTCAAACTTCTAGGGCGGTTTATTATTTTAATCTTAACTTGCAAGTATAGTTTGAAAGGAGCCTTCTTGAAGTATAATTTCTTTGAATTACCACAGTGGTTTACCTGGTAGATTTTCCTTGATTTGTTTTCAAGGTACTGAATATTTGAGTGAAGAAATTGGCAGGGTGGCACTTCAGTGTGTGCTACAGCTGGATCTTCCAAGCTAAAGACCTGTACCATTCTTCATACATAAACATAAATTCAGGATTTTACTAATAGAACTTTGATACAGGCTTTGGGGGGATGGATTTTACTAAAATTATTTCATACAGATTTACTTACGTGAAGTTTACATTGTGTGTGTGCATATATATATATTTGAAATGTTGCAAACTTAGAATATTTTTCCAGTGTGTAAAGCTTCTTTTCTTTCAATACTCTCCAAGATCTATGCTCGTACTCACTTGACCCACTAGTATTTATACTATTGTTTTTCTTCTGGTCAGTTTCAGATGCGAATTCAAAATTGCCGAATCCTTTAACAGATACAAGTCCTAAAGTGCTGACCCCGTTATCAGCAGTTGCGTCTGTATCATCTAGCCCTTCAGTGGAAACAGAGAAAAAAATGGTTACTTCCTCTTCAGTTATTGATGATAAAAATGACTCTTATTCTTTAGTGAAAGATGATCTGGGAACTCTAACGCTATCAGAGAAAAGTTTTGATAGAGTGAGAGACTTGAGCAATGAAACAAGAAAAAGGGGCTGCTCTGTAGTAAGTGAATCAAGAAGCAGGAGCAGTTCAGTGAATTCTGTGGGCAGTGGCTCTAGCTTCATGATGTGTGCAGACCAACTTTCAGAAACTCAGAGGGAAGGTCAACTTTCTTCACAACGGTTCAGCACAATCAGCTCTGAAGAGTTTGATCAAGAACTCATTGTAAAGCCAATTAAGGTGAAAAAGAAAAAAAAGAAGAAACAAGGTAAGTGTAGCAGAATTTCCTCTGTGTCTGCTCATTATTAGAATGTCACTTGATGTTTCACACCCCAGTGTGGGCGTGTTTGACATGCGTTCCTCATGTTGTGTTGTCCTGAGACATTGAGATATTTGAGTGGTTGTGGTGGGCCATTTATGTTTAGGATGAAAGCCTGTTCTGAAAGTGATAAATTGATTAAGTCTTTTTAGATCTATTTATTTTATTCTTTTAACTTTGTTTTACTTTCTGTAAACATACTTAAGGTTTTAATGTATGGTTTAATGGTAACATACAGTGGACTCCCCTTCCAGTTTTATGTTGGAATTGTTTAATATCTATTCGTTCTGTTTAGAATATTTGACAGTGTCTTTCTTAGCCATGCTTTTTAGTTTGTTAAAATAATGTGAGTACTTGATTATTCTAATTGTTTACTATGTTGGTATTACAATGTTAAAATGTTTTGCTATTAAGACTATTTTGGCTTTATATATATCGTTTAGTGTTGAAGTTGAAAAAAAATGAGTATGTCAATTTTTAAATTTAACTCTGTTCTCCCCCCAATGATAAAAATATTTTAATTTCTTACTTTGCATCAAAATTTAATAGATTTTATTAATATTATTTTTTTCCACCTGTTTTGTTTTGTGAGAACAGAAAGCGGGACCAGGAAAAACCATGGCTCTCTGGAAGGTACACCAATTTATGAGCGTCAGCTTTCTGGTGATAGTCCACATTCATTGAATGCAGACTCCTTTTCCATGACTTCCAGCCTAATGAGTGGCAGCATTGATCATTTGAGTACTGGATCTCCAGATCAGGAAAGCATGTTCAGTGTGGAGTCGCATACGATCTTGCAAGAAGATAATGGTTCAGAAACTTTCAGTGTCCTACAGTCTCCTGAGTTTGCGACTGTACTAAGTAATGAAGAAAATGGAGATATGGTTGGTTTACAGAAACTTCCAAACAGTGACAGTGGCATGGGTACTTCAACAATAGATACTTTGACATCTGTCTCTCCTCTAATCCTCACAGAAGATTTAACAAGCAGTGTTGATGGTGAATATAATGGTAGTGTGGTTTCTGCAAGCAATGCATGCTGTCTCAGAAAGCTTAGCCAAGAGGAGGAGCAGGATTTTCCTACATTGTGTAAAGCAGATGAAAATTTAGATAAAATGAAGCTGCAGGATACTGAAAAATCTTTTGAAGAACCAGACCTTACAGACCAAACGTTTTTGGAATGTGACAGTGTACTTGGTGTTCAGACATCACTGACACCAAAGGGAAGTGATGAAACTGTTAGGGAAGACCAGCGGCAGCTCTCTCTAATACACAGTGCTCTGTCAGATCCTTCTGTGCTCCACTTTGACAACGCTAACAATGTTTATTCTGGTAACACTTCCATTTCTGGATGGAATTTTGAAAGTGCAATCAAAGCTAACTCTACTACTAGCATTTCTGAGTGGGTAACAGACACTCATGAAACTAAGACTGAGAAATCTGCCTCAAGTGATGAAGAGGATATTTATGGACATGGATTACCGTATTCATCCTCGGAGACCAGCATGCCTGAAGTTGGTGCTGGGCCTGGTTCCCAGGATGTGGCCAAGATAGGCCTAGATGAAATGGTGCTGTTAAAATCCGATCAGGTATATGTTTTCAATTTAGTTAAAATATGTAATTGCAGCATTTCCAAAGAAACATCCATGTAATTACTATCCTTCTTTAGGAAAGCAACTTTTTTCTTATTGATTCAAGTAAACAAGTAAAGCATGAAGCCAAACAGCAATATGTGTTGTAACTCTTACAAAATGTGAGGTATCCGACTTCAGACTGTTTATGTGTGCTTACAATGTGAAGAAGCTGCACTGTCTGTATTGTTCCCAGCTCAACAAAAATGCTGTCATAAACCCAAAGAATGAACAGTAAAAAACAAGTCATGCTCAGAGGCTGTTCCTTGTTTGGGTCTTTAGTAACTCAGATTCTGCACGCTGCTGTTCCCAACTTCAACTGATTTCTTGGGGAATTAATGCTAATTATCTCACATGGCTGGCCTCTGGTTAAGGATCATTCTACCTGTAAATACTCAGAATAGGGATTAGTCATTCTCTGTGTCCTAGACAGCAGTTAGTACTATTTAAAATATTGAAATTTTCCTTTTTCTATTATCCCTCTTCATTGTTATTTTGTGAGTCGACATTTCCAGAAGTAGTAATTCTCATATAGACTCTAGAAAAGAAACTGAAATTAACTTAAAATATGCAAAATTACCAAAATCACTGAGACTTTTAACAGAAGTCTTAAGAAGGAAATACAGTTCTTCTGAGTTGGGGGTTTCGTTTTGGTTTGGTTTTTTAATGTCTAACAGCATTCTATTGAGGTCAACCAAGTATTTGTTGATAAAGGCTGAGTTCTAAGTTGATGGTGTCCTGTTTAGTAACAACTGCAGCCCAAAGTGTAGGAGGCTTTTAGTTTCAAATTGTGATATTCTTATGCTCTGGTATGTTCAGAAAAGCTCCACAGATGCTTACATTATAGATCATGTATGCAGTGCTTGAGTTCACCTCATGCAGGCTATCAAAATATAAGAGCAGTCTGTAAACCAAATTTCTGCAATACATGGCTCCTGCACCATACACAGAGTATCAGAGTTGGATATTTAGCTGTCTCTGTACTCCAGCTATCTTGTTCCCTTTGCTCATCATTTCATAGACGATAAATAATTTCCTGGACTACAGACAGACTGTACATTTTTTATTTATTCCTTTTTTGCATTTGCCACTTTAAGAGTGTGTTAATTAATAACAGAAAATTTCCCACTTTTCGGAGGTAGGTGGCAGTGTGGAGGGTCTGGCTTTTTTTTTTTGTTTTGATTTGGGTTTTTTTTTTCCAAAACTTTTGTTCTAGCAGTCTTATTTTACAGTACATACTATCTTAAAGATGTTTTATTTTAGACAAGGCAAGTTTATTCATTGATTAAGGTCCTTAAGAACCTTAAGTTTAGCTTTTTTAAATGAAAATGGGAGCTGCTGTGCTTATGTAGCCATTTTCTTATGCAGTTTGAAGATACCTGACACTGTTCTGACCCTACAGTTTTTAGTTTGCAGAGAGCTGGATGGGATACTCTGGCCCTGGTTATGGCATCCTGAGCCTGGTTGTCTCAGAGAAGTACATCTGGTGCCTGGATTACAGAGGCAGCCTGTACTGCAGCGCTCTTCCTGCGGCAGGGCTGCGGTGGCAGAAGTTTGAAGATGGTGTCCAGCAAGTGGCAGTTTCCCCCTCAGGTTGGTTGGCTTCTGCTTCAGTATAACCTTGTAAATGTAAAACTCGCTATTTTCTTTGCTTTCTTGGGTTTTTTTACTAATGGTTATTATTTAATTAGGTAAAACTTACTGTTTTTCTGAGATTGCAAATACATTTCAGTGCATATTATAATTTCCACATAGGCAGTTCATTGTTGTTTGTGTTTGTGTTGTTTTTTTTTTTTAATACAGTACTTCTAGAAACTTAGTTGTTTGGGACTAATTTCATGTAAAAGTAGTGTGGTGCTTTTTTTTTTAAAAAAAAAAAAAGTCATATTGGATGATATGACTGCATCTTCTCTACCCTGGCATACCATGTTCCAGTTTGAGTGGCTGGCTTTCTAACAGGTTCACGTTGCATTTTGGGAAGTTTTCAACATGCGGCTGCCTGATTAAAGTGAACTTCAGATGTAGCAGTTCAGTGGTAGGCAGAGATGAGTGAAAAGGTCCTTGTCTATACAAAACCTTGGGTTTTGATACAGAGCTGCTTATGATTCCCAAATTTAAGATTCTTTTTGTTTTAAATGTAGAATTGGTTTTGAGTATGGGTTGGTCTGTTTATTGGGGTTTTTTATACATAAGAAAAAAATCTTTTACTCTTTGCTGTGTTTGCATATGAGTTTGTTTTGGATGGTAATGTGTATTAAGTTGGATTAAAATTAAATGGCTTTTGGTTATAAAATCCATCACTTTTGGCCTTCCAGATCGTTCCAGAACTGGTGTGAAAACAGAATTTTCTCAGACATTTTCTGCTGTTTCTGCTGCAGTAATTGCCGAGTGATATTATGTTCTCTCTTAACTCATACAGGGACTCTTCTCTGGAAGATTGAACAGAAGACTAACAAAGCATTTGCTTGTGGAAAAGTAACTATAAAAGGAAAACGCCACTGGTATGAGGCTTTACCGCAGGCTGTATTTGTAGCTTTAAGTGACGACACTGCCTGGATTATCAGAACAAATGGAGATCTGTATCTGCAAACAGGTACCTGAACTAACTACAAGCTCTTTGAATTTTTGCGGGCTAAGATTATTAGAGTTCAAGTCTATGGAATATTCACAATTTGTTTTAAACTTTTATCCACAGCCAGGACATAGGGAAACCTTTTTATATTCAGAAATGGTTTGAAACAGTTGTGAGATTCTGTGTAATTAGGAGGCTGCAAAAGCCAGTTCATAGCCAGTTATTTTCTGTGCTATGTGGAGTACATACAGTCTAGAGAATTTATGACATAGGAAGGATATGGCATGGATGCTGATTAACAGAAAAGGATTGCAGAAAGTATTGAAATAATACCTTGCCTTGAAAATGGTGTGGTGCACTGAAACAACTGAGCCTTAAGTGGGTTTTCCTTCGAAGTTTTAAGGATTTTGAAGGGCCATGAGATAGTGTGTGGCTGTTGAGAAGAAATTTAGGTACAGGAGACAGTAGGGGAAAGTAGAAGCTATTTGTTTTGAAAAGCACGGATCTGTTGGAGGTTAAGAGTTTCCACATGATAATGAAAGGGAAGGTATTCTGAGGTGGAAGATCATAAAGTGCTTTGGAAGTATAGGCGAGTGGTATGTATTTTATGTGACAGCAAGCAAAGCCAGTGGAGGAATGGCACAGGCTGTGGAGCTGCAATCTTTACAGCTGCCTTCTCACTGGATCTGAATGAGAAAAGAATCAGAAAAAGAGATAGTGTAGTGGCAACTTTGAAGTCATGGCCTTAGTTTTGTCTGCTTCAACGAATAGAAGAGGATGCATTTGGAAAGTGTTATGCAGAGAATATTCAGGTGAAGTACAAGGAGCTAGGATGAAGGATGGAGCTCCAAGTTTTAGAGTTAAGGGAGAAGAGTATCGAGGACTCTTTGACATGGCGGCTTTGCACAGAGAGCTGGGTTAGTAAAGAAAAATTAAAAATAACATGAAGGAATATCCGTGTTTCAGATGCAGCTATACAAATCATGTGTCGGTGTAATTCTGAAGAAGACTTATTCCTCTAGATTATATAAATGTGTACAAACGACCTGTAAATGTACCAGAACCTTTCTCCATCTTTCAGTACTAGAGACTGTGGCATGCTCTTTTGTAATAGCTCTGCTGCCACTATTCCCATCAGGTTTCCTCTCTCCCTAGCAGGTTTTGGACAAAAGTTCTGCCATTACTGCCTTTCTTTGATGCTTCTGTCAAGTGTAATACAGGTTTTGTAAATGGAGATTCCTGCTGCTGACACTAGAGGGAGAAAAGGAACAGAAATGACAGGGCAGGATGTGTGCGCTCTGCAGTGCTGAAGGGGATACACAGTGTTTTATTTCTTAAAATAGAAATTCAGCTATATGAGAGGAAATAATTAATCGTTTGTAGAAAGAACAGTCAATCCAGGAAATAGTGACCAAATGAAAAGTGCTGTCATGTCAGGGATATTCCCCTCCTCGTTTTCTTTTGTTGGGTAGCTTTGTCTCTGTTTTTCTTTTAGTTGCAAAAAGCCCAAGTTTGAAAGCAGTCCTTCTGGTTTGATTTCTAGGCCTGAGTGTGGATCGTCCTTGTGCCCGAGCAGTGAAGGTTGACTGCCCTTATCCACTGTCACAGGTTACATCCAGAAATAATGTTGTGTGGGCACTCAGTGAGCAGCGGGCCCTGCTGTACCGGGAGGGAGTACGCAGCTTTTGTCCTGAAGGAGAGCAATGGAAGAGTGATATTGTCAGGTAATGACACGGTGGTGGGACAGCATCATAACCAGAATGACACAAATAATTGTTTGAGAGCTGGAACTTCTTGATGTTTGAAAAAGCGTTAACTGAACTCGTGTATAACTTTTTATGTGTGTGTGTATATATATGTCCTTTAGTCTTTGCCCAGCCATATTCAGAGTAACTGGTCTTTTTCTGTCTGATGAATGACTGCTATGTAATGAAAGAAATTGCTGTAAACAGAAGTGGTAACACAATTCAAATAAGTTTAAGAAAGTGAGAACAATTTTTAAAAGGTCTTTATAATGTCTGTCAATATGACTTTTTATTAAATACTGTTTCTTTAACCTTTGCCATAGTGGCTTTAATGAGCTGTCCAGATATTTGAGTGATTTTTTTCTGAGATTAAATCTCAGCATTTTCTTGTTCATCCACATAGCTGGATAATACTTTTCCACTTCCCAGTCACAGATTTTTATAAATATTCTGGGTAACTGGTATTTAGCTTTGCAGTTGATCTACAGTTGCAGTAGTTAGTTTGTGATAAAGTTAAAAGCACTGAGTGTTTACTGTTGGCTTTGAGAATCTAGAATATAGTCTCTCTTGTGACATCAGCCTGAAGCAAGTATAGGAAGAAATTCCAGTTCTTCTTGTCATATGATTTTATCTTCTACTGAATATCCTATGGTGAAGCTTTAACTTCTGTTACCTCCCAACCTGGTATTTGGCTTTTGAAAAGTCTAAAGAAATATTCAGTGTTTTGTTCAAATCTGAAATTTGCATGTACTTTAATTAGTTTATTTAATGAAAATATCTGCTTGACCTACATGTTAGGTACACTTAATGTTCTTGGGCTTTGTATTAAAATTGCAGAAAACAATCCATATTTGTTCTTAAATCATTGAGAAAGGTTCTCTGAAAGAAATAGTGTTGTTAGCTACCTTTTAAATGTCTGATACGATCACCTGGTCCTGTTGACTTTCTGAGCTTGAACATTGTCTACTTACACAGGAAAATTACAGTCCTAAACTCAACATTTATCTTTGCCATAGTTAGGTTGAGTTTTCTATTTATGGTCCCTGAACTGCTAATATTGTTCTGAGAATAGGTCAAGAAAGTTGGAGGAGATACGTTTGTGAAGCCGCTTTATCAAAAACGTAAAGAACACAACTCTTTCTTATTTATTGAACAAAATAGTTTTTGTCCAGTTCTATTGTTACGTATCCAAGTTCCAAATCTTGAGTGATCTTTGAAGGACTCATTTTTTGTTGTTGAATTGTTTTTACTTATGCAAACTGATAAAATTTGAATTACTGAATAACTGAAAATTTGAAATCAAATGTAGTTTTGAGCTTGGCCACACTGAGTTCGATCATTTTGAACCGCTGTTGACATTGTAACAGCTTCTTTAAAATACCATAAGCATAAATTTGAAGTAAAGTTTAAAACTTTTTTTTACTTGTTTGCGTTTCCAGTGAAATGCAAGCTCTGGAACCAGTGTGCATAACCCTTGGAGATCAGCAGACATTATGGGCTTTGGATATCCATGGAAATCTGTGGTTCAGAACTGGTATAGTTTCAAAGAAACCACAAGGAGATGATAACCATTGGTGGCAAGTAGGCATTTTTTAATTTTGCTTTTAGTTTAGTCTTTTGCCTTGGGTTTATTTTTTGCATTGTTTTGCTGTGAGATGCTAAGATAAAATTCAATTAATTGTTTGATATATTATAGCACTCTTTAGTCAATATATTAAAACCACAGTGTGGCTGTGGCTTAAATTCCTTTTCAAGTCTGCTATAAGAAAGGGGAAAAAAAACATTCCGTGGTCATCCAGAGCAGCATCAGAGCAGTTTTCAAGAACACAAGAAATGCTCTATGATGTGGTATCAATAGTGCATGTAGCTTAGTATCTTAACAATGGCAGTAGGACATGCTGTTCAGGCAGATCATTCAAGTCTGGCCGCTGAATGCAGTCCCCTCCCTTGTCTTCCAGTACCCATCCTTTTCCTTAGCTAGATAAAATAAATAATAAGTAACCCTCCAAAAATGTTTTTATTATGCATTTTTCCATTCAGTTGTGGTTTCTCTGAACCGTGTGGAGCTGCTTGCCTCAGTCACAGATCATGTGGGTGAAAACAAAGTTACTGCAAGTACTCCCTCGTATTGATTTAGAATTCCTAACACTTTGTTTTCTTCAGCTTTACTTCTTCTCCCCAGAGACAGGTGTGGGGGAGAAGGATGTGCAAAAACAGTTATTCAGAAAATTTGTTTGTCTGTATGTCTACCCAAATTAAAAGTTTATGTGCACATATAATTTCTTCTTCCATACGGGCATTACAAATAGCTTGGCTTTGAGGTTATTGGCAAACTGCTTTTCTTTTAGTGCTCTTAAGCATATCCTTCCTTTCTAGGAGTATCCCAGAGTGTTGCCAGCCTAGTTGTCTGCGACAGAACTTGGGCAATTGCTTATTTAGACTTCCTCCTGCCTTTTGAATTAAAATGCCTGTGAGGTTGTTGTAAAGGAGTATTACATACAAGTTTTTGCATTGTGATTTATATTGATACACTATGCAAGTTTCTCTCTTCCTTTGGGAAACTGAAAATTCACCTCTTAGTTTGCAGAGTTCAGCATGTCATTAGGGGGAGAGAAGAGTCATCCAAAAACACAGGGCTTTCTTAAAATGCAGAATTCCAAGTGTGTTGTTGGGTAGGAGGGAGCTGTAAGCTGATGTTTAATGGTTTATTACCAAGACTGGTTCTGCTTTATTATCAAGACACTTACTCAAAATATACCATTTTTATTTTTCCCTTGCTACGCTTTGAAGGTTTCTAAACTCTTGATAGATATCCTGTGCATAAAGCACACACGCACACACAAAAAAGCTGCTGATGAAAGATTCTGCAGTTCACCCAAAAGCTTAACTAATTTATCAAGAATGCTTTTTCTTTTTTTTCCAGGTAAGCATTACTGATTATGTAGTGTTTGACCAGTATAGCCTGTTCCAGACAATAATCCAGGCAACTCATACAGTGGCAACAGCAGCTCAGGCACCTGTGGAGAAGGTGGCTGATAAACTTCGAATGGCGTTTTGGTCACAGCAGCTTCAGTGTCAACCCAGCCTCCTTGGTGTTAATGGCAGTGGAGTCTGGATCTCATCAGGCAAAAATGAATTCCATGTGGCAAAGGGAAACTTGATAGGTTGGTGTGCTTTTACATCTAATATTTTTAAGTTAAGAAAAATAAATAGGAGAAAGTAACTAACTACAGTTCTGTCATCATGAAAATTATCCATGGTGAGTCAGGGCAGCTTTAACAGGACAAACAATCAATTCCATGTTTAAAAATTAAATTGCATTATTTGATTCCTTAGCATTTGGTTTCAAAAACTTTCCCATTTAAAGGGAAATATTTTTCTTGGAAAATTCATTGCCCACAAGTGAACTGTGCATATATTACTCCTTTTAGTACTTACACTTGTCTCTTACCTGGGGTGAGAAGGCAGTCCTAAGCTATTGTGCCTGTTATATGTAGCACAATGGAGTCTGGTTCATGATTGGTGGGACTGTGCAAAACAGTAATGATATGGTACCGTGATAATAGAGGAATTGCTTTATTTATTTTACTTGCTATATTTATTAAAATAGAATTTTGATTTAGTACATTTCTTTGATCAGGTAAACACTAAGAAGAGACCTCGAACATTGTCTAACCTCATCACCAAATTGTCTCCTGTTGAAAACCATTAATCTTCTCCCTTCTCTCCTTTTCTGCATTCCCAGTTTTGTGTGTGTGTGTGTGTACACCTATGTGTCAGGAGGAGGTTTTCTCCCACCCCAATAGTTTCTTGAAAGATATGCGTAGAGAATCTTGTCTAGATTATATTTAATAATTGATTGCAATAGAATTTATTTGAAATGATAACATTTTAAATAATAACAAATTTTAATAGAAAATTAAGTTTCACACTAATACCACTCTGTTCTTTCTTTCAAGGCACTTACTGGAATAATATTGTGCCTCGTGGTACTGCCTCTGCCACAAAATGGATTTTTGTGTTGGCTTCCACAGCTTCATCTAAAGAAGGTTAGTGAATCAACAGTGCAGGCATATAATATCTGATTTTTAAATAGGATGGAATTGATGGTGTAGGTAATTAAATATCCTGAGTTACTTCAGATTTTGTGTGGCTTTTCTGTATGCAGGGATCTACAATATTTGAAGTAAGGTGGAAATACATCTGTAAAACTATTGGAGATAAAAGAAAAAAGCATATGATGCACTCTGCCACCTTTGGTGTGGAGTAGCATCCAACAGAGAAACGGCGGGTAGTCCTTTAGGAGCAGTTGCTTCCTAAATTGCCACAGTGTGAATTGCCAGAATTTGTAATATGAAATCTTTTAGCATGCTTTGCTGAAATGCCTGTGCTAACCAAGTACATCTCCTGTCAGTGTAGTTATTGCAAAAGAACTGCATATTTTATCCATAAAAGTGCAGCCACATTAAGGACTTTTACAATAGTTAGCAATAGTGTTATCTAAGTACACTAGCTTTATTGGCAAAAATGTGTGATTTAGAGCTGAAAAGGAATGCTGTTTTTCAAAGACAGTTACCAAGGATAAAGAAAAGCAAAAGAATAAAGGGAAGTGATAGTGTACTGTTATGTATGGCTTCTCTCTATTAGTTTCTCCAAATAAGATGTTTCTTCAAATGAGATCACTTACTACTTCACTTGATTTGAGAAAGGGAGTATTTAGGTGCCTAAATAAGGGCTTGAGATGTGTATTTGTATTTCAAAACCCCACCCTATGAACACAGCCAAGGAGCTTTTTAGTTTTGTCTTCAAATGACCTGATCATTTTTTTAGAAGAAGCAGATGTGTGAGCTTTCTTGGAGTGGATTAGGAATGATTTTAATAAGAGAAATGTCCTTTCCCTAGGAAGCTTTCTGTGGCTGTGCCAAAGCAACAAGGATCTGTTTTGCGTCAGTGATCAGAATCCTCAGTTTCGTCCTTCTACGGTGCAGCTGCCACCGGACGCTGAAATGGTGCACTACTCTGCCTGCCAGGATGCCATTTGGGGTTTGGATAGTCTTGGGCAGATATTTATCAGAACACTTTCATCCAGCTGTCCAACAGGGATGCATTGGACAAAACTGGATCTCTCTCAACTAGGTATGACAGTTTTATTGAGTAGACTATCTCTTAACTCTCTTAGCAGACAGTCAGTATTTTCCTTCAGAATTGTCTTGGTTTACTGATAGGGAATATTACATTTACTGGTTTAAGTACTATCTTACAATAATGGGGCTCACAGCAGAGGACTGTAAAACATCAGGAACGACTGTGACTTTCAAAGAATGTTTCATTTAGCCTCTTGCTGGAGACAGCATGTTTACTGTTTGCAAGATACTTTTCGTGTCAGTTTGTCACTCCGAGACAACTTGGCCTGACACACTGTTGTACAGGTGTACCAGTAGCTTGACCTAGTCTAGTTCTTGTACTACAGTGTAACCATAATTGTGTGGTCCTGGGCAGTTCCATACACAGCACCCTGAATTTTGTAGTTAAATGTGTTCTTTACAGAGTGGTCAAAGTTTCATTAGGATCCTGTCAAGGAAAAATTACGTTCCAAGAGTTGCATTATCCGTAAGTGATGCAGTTGATAATACTTTTACGTTCAGGTTTATACCGATCTAATGATTCAGCATAATGTTAAGAACATGCTGCTGGTTAACTGCTCTTTTTATTTGGTTAGGCATAAGACCAAGGTTGTTGACCGTGTTTTGATCATTAAAATATCATCCCAGTTTGACTCTGGGTAATTAGGCCACTTGTCAGCTTCATCAGTAATGCTGCAATTATATTTATTTCTTTGATAGTCTGTTAGAACATTCTTATCTTCATATTAACCTTCATTCCTGCTTCAAAAGAAGATAAAAGAAATTGAGGCTATGCACCATTCTTGCACTATTTTAAAAATAATTACCCTGTTTTGCAGTCTTTCCATTTTTAATGGCAATGTTCATGACTGGTCTGAGAACAGAGAAACAATTTTAATTTCAGGGTTAAGGAAAGGCAGACACAGCTGGCAGACTTTCAGCCTCATGTACAATTTTAGTATATAATTTGTTCTTTGTGGAAAACTTTTTAAAAAATGTGTCTTTTAAAATTATATTTTTGCCAGTTATACACCAGGTTTTCAGGGCCTGATGAATTGGCTCCAAATCACTAATTGTACCGTAGTTAAACACTGTTTGTTGCCTTTTACCTTCACTGATCTACAGGGTAGGTTGGTCCACACTCTTCTCATGTTCCTTGGTGGAGTTTGAAACTTTTCTCATGATAGTGTTGCTTTCCAGCTGTGTAGATAATAGCTGTTTAACTGAAATAATAAATAACTTCTTGCTATTGTCTGAAAATCTCAAAGCAATCATAAAGGAAATCAGTGTAATTGGTGCTAGCTGGCTGTAATATCTGGCTTGTGAGCTTCAGCAGTTCAGAAGTTCAGCCTTTACATTCAGGTGTTTCTGTTCACTTCACGGCATTCTGGTAGTATTGCAGAAATCTGGGGTCAGGAAATACTTCAAACACTCCACTTTACCTGTCACTGTGGGTTAACACTTAAGTGTGAAAATGTTTTAGGCACATTTCCTCCAATTAAATGCCTATGGTAGATCACTGCTGATGAGATAGTGCGTATCCATGGTTATAATACAAGAGCCTTTATTTGCTTTAATGGGGCTGAAGAAATTGGAGAGCTATTGTTACTGTTCAAGTGTATGTTTAAGTTTACTCCTGAAACATTAGGACTGTAATTTGGGAGGGGGTGAGGGGATGGGGAAGCGAGTTGCTGTAAAATGCAATTCAGAATTATACATGGAAGCGATGGGGTTGCCAGCAATAATGTTGAAAAATGTGTATTATGTTGGTAGTATCTTCCTCTTGCCTTTACACTATGTACTGGTAGTAGTACCTAGTAAAATCTTTTGATCAGGGTTCCAGTACCGGTATCAATGTTTCTAAACACAGTAGAATGACCTTTACATTTCAACAATAAACAATGCCTCTGAATTACGCTGCTTGCTCTAAACAGTAGATTAATGTGGTTAGCGTGACCTTCTCCTAAAATAAAAACAGCAAGTGTTTGAGTGCTCTGATGCTTGTTTGGATCAGAACATGTCAACAGCTGAAACATCATGTGACAAAGCCACTACTTCCAGTCATACTTTGTTAGAAGGAATAATGAAGTTTTAAGTAAGATTTTTGAATTTGTAGCTGAATGTCAAGCCCCTGCCTGCAAAAGAAAGATGCTATAGATGTTCTTACCGCAAGCTGTAAAAGGTTTTGTGTATAGTTTTGTCATTTGTTTTTAATATGAAGCTGCATGATTAAAGAAAGTTTTGAGGTGAAATGAATTAATTATAATTAATGAGTTAATTATAATTCCTATGATTCATAAAGTTAAATAATTTTGGTTAGTGAGAAGATCTGTTTACTATTACAGATAACTAAAAGATAAAGCAGTGTAGTCCTGTTGTTCCCATTCTTTCCCCCAGTAAGCCTTAATGACAGGGAATATTGCCTGCTGCAGAAATAAATGCTTTGAACTTGCACTCTGTGGGATAAAATTGCATCCCCCTCTTTAAGAAGTGCTGTTTATGATGCACTTTACAAGGATTTGTTGCCAGATTTCACATTACTGAAGAGAGAACTGTTACCAAGAATGGGATATCCCAAGCAGTGCTGGCATGTTCAATCAACCAGCGAGGCCTATTTTTAGCCTTCAGTTTGGAGTTTGACCAGAGCATTCCTTCTGTAGTATATCTGTACTGGGTCCCTCTTTCTGTAGAACATGTTTTCTGTTACTTGGCATCAACACTGGGAGAAAAAAAAAATCAAATGTTACATATGTTACATCACATAGCTATTATAAAATGAATGCGAAAGTGTAAGAGTTCCAGGTGACAGTTAACTAGCAGTTCTTTTTAGTCTAAAATATCTGGTATGCTTCTTTAGTATCTTTGCAAACTTTTAAGAACAAGGCAGATGCGTGTGATTGTTGGTTTGTTTGGGTTTTTTTTTTGCATACCCAACCACCCCAAAATTCCAAAACATATTTATTTGGCAGCTTTGGTTTCATTGTGCTGACTTACATAGGGTTAAAACAGTGCTAGACTTTTGAGATAGGTGCAGTAAATATGTACACTGTTGAATATAAGTCTATTTGAAAATCAGCTCCTTTATTTACAGATGTGACACTGGCATGTTAACATTGAAATGCATAGTCCATATGTTCTTGCATTTTTAAAGTGCTGGTAGCATTAGGAATGTTCTTTGCTGGACGTATTAACAGATCAACACCTTTAAAAGTCTACAAGGACAGCCAGCTACAGAGAAAAAAGTTCACATTAGGTCATGTGAAAGTTTGTTTAGGCAGTGATAACATGTGTCACAGAATGTTTCCCTGCTTGAATTTTGTTCTTTTAATAGCATATTTTTAGTGTGCTTTAGAAATTGCAGTATCCTGTGACTAAAACATTTATGTTTAGATTTACAAGATAAATAAGTCACATACACTACCTGTTGGTTTTATTCATTGTATCCAGTGATTTTTTTTTTTTCTCTCACAAGTTGTATTAACTTTTAATCATTTTTATGTGGCTCTGTTAAAAGGTAGTTTAATACAATCAAGTCTAAATAAAAGTTCTCATTATTAGCTGAATTTGAAAGGAAAATGCCGTGTTGCTAATAGTCTCTTTGTTATTAGGTGCTGTAAAGCTGATCAGCCTGACCTGTGGAAATCAGCATGTTTGGGCCTGTGACACCAGTGGTGGCATTTATTTCCGTGTAGGAACTCAGCCTCTTAACCCAAGTTTGATGCTGCCTGCGTGGATAATGATTGAACCACCCATACAGGTAAAATGTTGATTACAATTCTTTGTAACCCAGTGGTTTAGCTCTGTGCATTTGAAAAAGAATGATTTTAACACTCATAGAAAATAATAGAGCCAGATTTTAAATGAGTATCTTAAAACTTTGTCCCATATATTTGAATTCATCTAATCATTAGAAATAACTTTTTTTTTTTTCCAGAAGTGAAAGGTTTTGTTTTCCTTTCTATCCTTAATGCAAGTTTACTCCTCTCATAACACAGCAGCTTTATAGGCATGTAGTAGAATGCAGCCTTGAACTATATACTGAATACCTGCTTTATGCTTGCCAAGAGGCTGGCCTGGCAAGCAGCACAAAGCAGAGGGTGTGGGAAGGCTCTGCTCAAGTGGCATGGTGCTGAAGTGCCTGCCTCCCTCTTCCTTTATCTTCACCCTTGCGAGTCTGGGATGCTTGCTAGGGTGCTGTGCCTGGATTCAAGGACTTTCCTATCATCCCGTGGTTAGTAAGTGTGCAGTATAATTGTAGCTCTTCTCCCTTGTTCCGGCAATGGGCTAACTTTATATCCTTTCTACATACTAGCTGAGAGGATCAGAGTGCAAAGAAGTGTCCTAAAGCACCCTGGGAGCATCTTTTCTGAATATAGAGAATGGACAAAATATATTTCTTCAGTGTCTGGTTTCTTTTTTAATCTCTCCTTAAACCTCAGTGCTTGCTTTTGTTGCTGCTTTAATACTTTGCAAGTTAAACTATGAAATGGGTGTGATTTCTGTGTCGTGGGTTGGGACTGCTGTAATGGAGCTGAACTCTGACTACTGATTGCATTCTTTGCTCCTTGGCACAAAATCACTTGAACTGTCTGCTGATCTAGCATAGTAGCACTGGATATGTTTGCATACTTGGTTTACATTTTATAGTGTTACAGAATTTCTCCTGAAGATTTTGAAATGTGTGGTACTTTGAAAGGACATATTAAGAAATAAAAGTAAATCTCTGGCAGTGGAGTTTCAATAGTCTATTTGGTTTTTACATCATCTGCTTTTAGTTCTTCTTATCTCTCATCAGCCAATTATTAGCTCCTTCTGTGAATCTGGGGGTGTAACAGCAAAGGAGGGCAGGGAAACGAAACTGCAGATTTGCATCCCATCAGTTAGCAAAGCACTGGTTAGACTTGTTCTTCTGTGCTGGGGATGTTGTCAGTCAGACCTGGAGAAATGGCACCTTGTTTTGCAGAATAGCAGAACAGACTGATAAATAAATACCAGTATCACTTGCAACAGGGGATAGATTACACTGCTCATCCTTTGTGTACTGCAAGTAGGTCTTCCTAATGTCATCTGTAAGAGACCAAATTTTCCTGCTAAGAGGGGGTAGGGCAGCAGGAAGAGGAGACTGAGGATATTGGTGATGAAGTCTTCCATAAAGGTGGTATCTTAAAAAGGAGGGAAAACAGATTCCAGTATGTGTTCCACTTAAACTGATTTTGCCAAGAGACAGACAATTAACCTTGTGTAGTATCTTCTTCCCAAAGATTTGCCTATCCAGGAAAATACCCTGAAAAGCTGTTTCTCTACACCAGTACCATTTTGTTTGTACTAAGTGTATTCTCTGCTCCTACAATGAAATAGATTAAACTACTCAATACAAAGGTGTTTACAAGAAATAGGGATTTGCTGTGGCTCATTATTTAGCAGTGACTTCCTTATGTAGAAAGTCTTTAATTGGACAAGACTGAAAATCAGATTATTTCCTATTAGTTTATCGAGGAACCTAGATGGTGTTGCCTTCCAAAATTATAACCTGATACCCAAAGCAGTGTCATTCTCTTTCCTGCTATCGTGCCAACACCTGACATTGCAAGTTTCATGAGTCAATATGAAAGGACAAAAATTCAAACACTGCTTGCAGAGATGAAAACTTGTTTTGAAACAATTCCAGCATGTTAAAACAAGTCATTAAAGTACTGAAGGAGCAGCCATTCATGTTTTTACAAAGGCTTAATGCAAAATAAGAAAATATGTGAACTTTAAAATTATTTTCAAAAGCTAGCTTAGTGTTTGGATAACAAATAATAACATGATGGCTGAAAAGTGGGCTATTCTCTGAACGATATTTGCTCCCTAGCAGGACTGTACTGTCCTCTATCCCTTAATTGACTTTGACACAGTTCATGCTGCATCATTTTCTCTTCAGAACAACAGAAATACTGTAAGAAGTATTTGTGAACGATTCAGTCATTTTCTATTTGAAGAAGGAAATCAAAATTGCCTTTCACTTGCTTTAAGTACAGGAGCATTCTCAAATAACGTAATTTAAAACCAACTATGGATATTTCATTCCCTAGTAAATGTCAAAGCCAATATGACTTGCCATATCCCAGATCTCATGACTCATGAGCAGCTCCAGACTCTGCTTTTATGGTGTCACTTCTCATTAAAGGAGAACACTTAATGCAAATCTGGAGACTTTCTTCCTCTGCCATCTGCCTTGCCTTTGCATTTTTCAGCGAGGTTTCTATTATTATTAAGGCCAGTTCTGTGTTAAGTGGTACTTACAGGAGGAAGCGGTGAGCACTCCTCAAGATCAGATTTTGTCATTGCATCTTTTTTGGTGGGTGACAAAATCAATGCTGAAATGTAGGAAGCGTTTGTTTGAAATGATCTTCAGGGACTGGATATTTGGAGGGGGAAGGATTTTTCTGTTGAAAATGCTTCATAACTCTTGCTTCAGAATAATTCATGCTACTTTTGAAAGTACTCGCCATGGAAAAGTCTGTTCTTTCTAGTGCATAATCCACGTGACTGTTCTTTTCAAGTCTGATTCTTTTCACTAGCACAGACTAGCTTGCATTACCTAGCTGTTGCACAGATACCTTTCTGAGTTGCTGTGAGTTCTCCATGAGAGTACTAACACAAGATGCAGAGGAAGTATCTTTTATTAGACCAGTTCTGCTTACGTTGGTTGGAGAGGTAATACACTCATTAAACCTTCTGGTTATCTGTAGACCAGACTAGCTAGTCTATTGTTCCATGTATCTTTGCTCATGTATGGCTTCCTGAAGACATTAATAGGGAGAGGATTTTCCTGGAGGACTGCACTTTTCAAGATGACTTAGAGAAAAACTGTATTTGGCAGTAGTCTGAGCAGCTGTATTGAGGTAGGTTGCAAGTAAGTGCAGCAGGAGCTTTGATCTCCTATAGTGTATTTTGTTTAGCTGATTTAGAATGCTGTAATGTTTAAGTTCAGATGTGTACTATTCTCCCCAGGCACACCTCTCTTAAGAAATCGAAAGTTACATAAAAGGTGCTTTAGATACTGAAAGAAGGCAATTGTAGCACTTTTAACTAAAGTTGCCTCACGCCGATTCCATTGCTCAGCTCAGTGCTTATCTTCTTCCTTTTTGTTGCTTGTTAACAGAACTGCTGTCACTATATTTCACTGTATTTTTTGCTTTGGAGTTTTAGCGTTCTGATATTTGTTTTAAGGCATTGGTATCGCCACGTTCAGAAAAGCGTGCACGTAGCCTGTCACATTAGATAGCAATTATCAGCACCAGAAGCTTCAGATCACAAACAGTGCACAAAATGAGATACACCCAGAAAACTGAGAAACAGAGTAGATGATCCTTCTGGATCCTTTTGAAATATGATCTCAAGGTGGTGCATTTTGTTTTTTGACCAGACTAGCTTACGCTGAAAACAAAAATTGTGGGAAAGAGAACCTTCTGTTTTCCTACTTTTGTTTGTTCAGTGCGAGAAACGTCCTCACATCTGCATTCTTCCAATGTGCCCATGCTTTGGTTAGCGAACACAGAATTATATATTTAATTATTTTTCAGAGGGATTAAGAAATATTTTTTACATTCACTTGGGTAAATAAAGGAATTACAGTTGTTATTGTTGAGTTTTAAGAATTTTTCAGAATTATTCTAGTTAAAAATAAAAACTTAATGGTGTAAAAATTCATGGGTAAAGAATACCCATGTCTGGATTTAGCAAGCATGGGCCTTGGTTTCAGTGGAACTCTTCATGTGCTTGCAGGTAGTGACAGCATGAAGTATTTAATAGATAGGAGTTCTTGAAAAGTGATTTTTGAGAGACAGTCATAAAAAAATTACTTAAGCCCCTCCAAACTCTTAGTTTACACTAGCATATATGTTTTGTTTATCCCTATTTTATGATGATGTTGTAAAGCAGATAAGGTATTGATGACTGCTCTTTGAAGACCAGCCTAGCAATCAGTTGCCTTGACAGACAGCTGGAGGGCTGGGTTGTGGTGTATCTCCTGCTCGATGGCCCTTCCTACATAGTCTGGCCCTGCAAAATAGTCTGGTCTGTAGGAAGACACTGTCTACTGAACCCAAGTCTAATGAAGCTAAGAAGTAAGCAGAGCAGAGGAGGCTGGACTATATAGTCTGGCAAATGGATCATCTATCTGGGAAGCAGCGACCTCATTTCTGATCCCTTAGTTGTTCTTGTCCTAATAGTTCAGTTTTTCAGTATGTTATTAAAAATACCTGTGGTGGTAATTAGAGACAGTTTATCATCTGCTCTACAGTTTATAATCTTAGGTGTAAGGCAGTGTGACCAGGAGACAGTTGGGCAAACCTGAGTAGGCCTGTAGTCTGTATGGTCTTTAAAGTTATTGCAATGGATTTTAATTATTTTTTTTAGTTGCTTGTAAGGAACAGTTGTACTAAATATTTTGAAAGTACTTCATGGTTGAGTATGGTTCTGTAATTTGTGTTGAATAATTGCATGGGTTTGGTATGACCTTTTCTAGGATTTGATGCAATGTGTTGTAGTCTTTCCCACGTTTCTGTGAGACCTCTTGGAATAAAAATTTTAGTTGACAACAGAGAGGTGAAGGAAATGACTCCTTGTCTTTGCCTTCCCTATTGTGCTAGCTGTAGGCTGGAGATATCCAAGTAAGGTCCTCGTCTATTCACTAAACACAGAAAGTGGGAGAAAGGGTCATGTTGTTGTTCTAAGGCTCCTGTGGAAAATAGTGCTCCAGTTTTTCAGTCAATAATCTTTTTCTGACAATTCAATGGCAGCATTACTGAACAACATGTGGCTTCCAGGAAGACTAAACATAGATTCATAATCTCTCCTGTTCTTGTATATTGCCTTGAACTTCTCTGCAGAGAAAAAAGAGGCTTTTAATTTAGCAAGATGTTCTCCTCAAAGTCTGAATGCAAAACATTCTGGTCAATACTGCTCTTATGTTGCTTGTGCTTTCTTGATATCGCTAATGCTGAAAGTGCTTTACAACTTTCATTCAAATGGAGCTCAGAAAATAATATGCAAATAGTTATACCTATATTAGGGGAGAGTGTCTCTAAATTACATTCTTTGTTATTCTAGATAATAGGGTCTGGATGTTTGTTAGCCATGAAAATAGTCAGATTAGTCTGATATACAGATAATACTTGACAGTGTGAGAAGTATCTCTGATCTGGCCTTCTTACAGCCTGGCCTAGACCAGCTGAAGGTGTTTCTGATTTGTCTTCTGAAGGTGAGGAGAACACTTGTGCCACTTGTAGCCACAAACCTGTTATGAAAAGGATTGTGCTTGGACAGACTGAGAACGTTATGTTTAGTCTTCCTTGTCCTAGATATTTACAGTAGGAGTGAGATAGCGGAGGTCTGCTGATACATGGACTCTGTGCCCCTGAACAGTGACGTGGGAAATGTTCTGATGCCTTTTTGGTGTGCGTGTATGTGTGTGTGTCCTTTCCTCCTTGACAGTGAAGTTGAACCACTGTGTTTTGGGTTCAGCCCTGACTGAAGCAGTTACAGTAAGACAAAACTTTTGAGTAGTGGGGTGGAGGGTGGAACTGCAGCATTAGTTTTCACTTTGGATTTTGTTTGATAGTATTGTTTAAATGAAGTTCTTACACTGAAGTTTATTTTTCCATGGTTTGCAGAAAGAAAAGAAATTACTTCCACAGAACAGTAGAGCTAATGGACAACTTTATAACTTAAATATGTTTAGCATAGACGCTATTTCTTGATGTTTAACAATTTGCTGGTTAAATGCTTCCTTCAAGTTTACTACTTTTTTCAGCATTGTTTTCTCATCAGACACATGGGTGCTAGCAAACTATTTTTCATTGGTTTTATTTGTGGCAGAAACTAAAGATATTCACAGCTCTTGGCATGTAGTTTTAAATGTTGAAAAGGACTGCAACACATGCCAGCTAGGTACATGGCTGTAATAGGAAATCCTCGAAAGATGGAACGACTTGGGGTTTTGTAGCTGAGGTACAAGACCAGAGGGCAGGAGGATCCATGTTCTCTTCTTGGCTGAAACAGTGTCCTGAGATTATTTTTCTTTTGAGTTTAGAAATTTTTGGCACCACAAGTAAAAGGTTAACAATGCTCCTCCATTTTTTTAATCAGATAACACTGAATCCATTAATGCTTCATAACAAGTTGATCTCTCATAGTGATGAGTATTGTGGATAAACCTATAAACAGAGTTTGGTGTGTCAGCATCCGAGGACGAGGGCTGAGAGACTCATGAGAGACTTTAAAATTCTGAAATCTTCAGTAAATTACAAATATGACATATTTTGCAGTCAAGGTATATAAATCTCATGAATGTTATTGGAAGTTAAACCAGCTGAGAAAAGGCTGCACTGAAATAATTTATTAATTTTCATGGTTATCAGTCTCTGAAATGTTATCAGTAGATTTATAAATTTGTGCAGATATGTCTCTGTACTGCTATGAGAGAACTGTATTTAGTCTTTGACTGCAGCTGTAGAGATCTGTTCCTTGTTATATAGGTTATAAAATACTTAAAGCATAGTTACGGTAATTAAAACTTAGTGAAAGAGGGATATCTGGGATGTCAGTATGATTATTCCAAAAAATGGTACATTATGTCAAGAAAATCTTAATTTTATCCACACTACTGTGGTAGCCATGAGAACACCTTTTTGTTGTAGATGGCTGCTTTCTGGGTAAAGAAAAAGAGGTAAAACCAGAGGTGAAACCTCTGTAACAGGCTCTAAGAATTGCCTGTACTTGTCTTGTCACTGTTTTGTGCCAACAGCTGTTGTATGTAATCATATCAGTAGCTGTCCTGTCAGTTGTCCCCTTTACTGTCTGTTTCATAGCTGGGAGGGGGGGTGGGGTGGGGTGCTGTCTCTTAAGGGCATTGGATGCTGCTGTCAGTGTATTGCCTAGATCCTTTATAATGAGAGTGAGTAGGAGGATCGTTTCATTGATGCAAGATTATCAGAAAGAGCTAGGTAGCCTGAAAAAGGAAGAGAAGCCAAAAGTGAAATACCCAGAAAGGTAGGGAAACTTGGGGAGGAAACAGGAACTCACTTAGAAAAACAGAGGATGAGAAGAACTTTTGGCCAAGCTTGTAGAGGTGTTACTTTGAACTTCATAATTTCCATTTGTTTTTTAGGTACGTTGGTGCTGCAGAGTAGGGTAGAGGTAATTGCTTTGATTATACTTGAACCTGCAGTGGTGTGAGAAGCAATCTAGCTCAGCATCACACAACTCTTTTCTTAGCTTCCACTACCTGTAAATCTGTAGCAATGCACAGCCTTAGGTACTAGGTGTAAGCACTCAGTAAGTCTTTCTGAATGGGAATACTCCAGTTCTTTCTCAGGGAATTATTTTCTATACAAATGCCAGCAGAAGAGAGGGATAGGATCCTGACATGGATGAGTGGCGTGCAAGGTGCAGGAATCCCAACAGTTCAGTAACAAGGGTCACACCAAGCTGTTTGGCACGGTTTGTGAAGGACTAGCTGGAACATGAAGTGTGTTGCAGAGGTGGAGCACAGACGTACGCACTGGCAATTCATGGTGTGGAGGAGATGGGAGAAGAGTGGCAGAAAGTCCTAAATTGGAGGAAGAGGTGACTGTGGTAGAAGAATATTGTGGGGAGAAGGAGAGAAGTGGATTTTAAAAATAAAAAAGCAGCAAAGGTCTCCTGTTATGTGCAGGCTAACGCAAGAAATGCAGTGCTGCTTTGTGAGATGATGATGTATTTCAGGGCATCTTACTGTCTTCTTTAGTGACCTTATTCAGCTGATGTAGAGAAAACTTTTTTTCTTCTTCTTGTCTGTGTTTTATTTAAAGCACATGTTTTGCAGGGTGTTTGCATTCACTAAACCTGTTGGCTGATGTATTTTGCTACAAAATCACCATCTTTATGATGTCCGTAAAATGTTGTGGTCAGTAACATTGATTTTGAACAGTAGTTAAGGTAAATCTCCGTGGAAGCAGGTAGAGTAAGGACTTCCCTGGTTTGCCAACAGGTAGTGCTGTGGATACTCTCCTGCAGGTGTGGCTGCTCCTGCGCTGCTGTGGTCTGCAGTGAGTTCCAGGGTCGTATTCCTATAGAATGGAGTACAAGGGCGAAAGTGGATCACCATTTCATTGGAAGGAGGAGACAGTCAGACTGTAAAAATGTACTGCTTGTATATGTTTAGCAATAAAGTGCAGACTTAGTTATGTTAGGAAAACTTTTAGGAATGCAAGAGGAAAATACTGCCCTTTGTGCATTTCAGTGGAAGAGTTCCCTCTTCAACTTGCAATTGAAACTTTACCTGTTTGGAAAAACAGTTGTTAAGCAAATACTAATAGTATTAGACTCAGATGCTGTACACTAAATATGAATTTCTTTATCCATAACTTTGGGTGATACTCATTCATGTTCCTTTTCTATTTAGGAAGGGATTGACTTTTTGGAAAATTGGTAATTTTGTACAGTTACAAATAAAATGTCAATTACATTTCCTCCTGTCTGTAGTGTCTGGTAAATATTTTGCTTCTCTTGTGTACTTCTGTGAAGAACAAGTGATACAAGAATACAAATATACAGTAGTATAAGGTTTAAATACTGTGCTTAATTTTTATAGCCAGTAGGAATCAACTTGGTCAGCATTCATTCAAGTCCAAATGATCAGATGTTGTGGGCAATTGATAGCAAATGGAATGTCCATGTACGAGTTGGAATTACAGATGAAATGCCTGTAGGCACTGACTGGGAACATGTACCAGGTAAAAATTAATGCAACAGTTTCTTATTCTTTCTGCCATTTTCTCAGTGCTGTGGGTTTTTTTTTTTGTTTGTAGGTTTCTTTTTTCCCCAGTTGCTTTTTAAATTGGATAGCAAAGCTTGAATCAAATATTTTTCTCAGCAATGAAGTGTGCTTATTTAGAGGAACGTAGTGAAGTCATTGATAAGGGTTGTCTCTTTAAGAGGACCTTGGTTACTTAAAAAACACTAAGTACTTCTGATATTTTTGGGGGATGAATTTCCATTGTGTGTTATTTCAGGCTGCTGCCACTAAATTAATAAGTGATACAGTTCCCTTTCAGTTAGAATTAAAACAGTATTCCTAAGCAATAGGAGACTACTGGGCTGTGGGAAGTTTTGTATTTGAATGTGAAACAACATGGAGTTCCTATCTAGATGTGGCTAACAAAAACCTAATGCTATTTTGCACATCTTTCTATTAATCCTGCATGATGGATGCATTCTAGATTATGTAATTACATCTTTACCTTGCCTGTAAATAAAACTAAATTTTAGTTGTTTCTTTCTAAGTAATTGTGTATCGATGCTGTCTGCTTTTTAAAGGTTTTTCACTGCATAAATGCATGGCACTTAGTTGCAGAGTGCTTACTTTCTTGTGAAGAGGTAGAAAAAAAAATTCTGCTATGTCTATAATGTTAACCATTTTTAGACAAACTGAAGTTATAACTGCTGGATTATTCCCCATGTGGTAGTAAAATACAGCAGAGGGTCCAAAAGTATGTTTACGAAGATCCTCTAATTGGTTATTGCTTATGGCTATGGCCACATAACAAAAAGTATCTACAGTGTGATATCCTTATGGTCAATAGATGCACTAAGTACAAAGTCTGTAACTGGAATTTTTCACCAGTGCTTTATGTGCTGCAAGTGGCCTACTTTCTGATATTCTGCTTACGTGGGGCCAGAAGTTCAGATTTGCATACCATCTACTCTGTTCAACTTCCCTAAAGTCAGTGTAAGGAGATAAGTAGTCCTAAATTGTCTTCTTGCCAGTCCTTTCTTAGACAGCCTCCTAGAAAACTAGGTATTTGATCGTGCCTTTTATAATGAGAGTTCTTCTCTATTATTAATATAATAATATATAAGAACTGTTATAGTCTTGCTGTCTTCTTTTAATAAACTTTTATGTAAGTGTAAAAGTATATAAGAAAATCTGTGATGATTCCCTCTTCATGTCCAATTATCTTTAGGTTTGCAGGCTTGTCAGCTGGCTATAAGTACAAGGACTGTTTGGGCACGCTGTCCAAATGGAGATGTAGCTCGTCGATATGGCATTACTGAAAAGAATCCAGCAGGAGACTACTGGAAGAAGATTCCTGGAAATGTCTCCCGTTTAACAGGCAAGTTGGTTCTGCATGACAGTCCAAAACATTGTGATGCCTGCTTTGACTTCTACCTGGTGGTGCTCATGCTGACCATATGCAGGGAGAGCTGCGTACTCTGAATGCTTTGTTGATTGTGAGAGTTTCACCAAGGGTGCTTTTATACATTAGTAAAACTTTATCTGGCTTTAATCAGGAAAATAGATCCAAATATTATGTATTTAATGTTTATAATTGAAACCTGCTACCTTAATTAAAAGATGGATAATTTATGCTTTGCAGTGACCCCTCTAGATGAACTGTGGGCGATCAGTACTTCAGGATCCCTTCTCCAGCGCCTCACTAAGACCTTTAGCCATTCCCATAGTTTGCAGAAAAATAATGACACTTCTGTTCTGCTTCACCCTGATGATTTTGAAGATGAATGGGAAGTGATATGAAGTCTCTCAAGATTGTGAAGCAGTGAAAAAAAACAGAGTGACAGAATTTCTATACTGTATGTACAGAATGTTGGATCTAAAAGCCACTCATATTGGACCTGTGATATTAGCACTTTTGTATTGAAAACCTGATCTGTTAAATAACCCCTAAGCTGTGAGTTCTGATGTTTGTTCCATTATCTTTTGGGAGACTCTTTAGGTGTGGCATACTGCAATTGTTATACCGTACTACTGTAGAAGCTCCTTTGGAAATATAACTCTAATATTACTAGCAATGAAAGTGACTATTTCACTAGAGCATGCACACTAATACATGTGTACTTATTTTGAGAAGCAATTCTGTTACATTAAATATTTCTCTACAGCAGAAACGTTAAGCATTTCTCAATTTCTTCTTGTACTTGGAACTCCAAACTGATGGGAATGCTCTCTGACTATTGTGCATATATTTAGAATTATTTTCCCTTGCAGCATGTGAGAAAATACGGCAAGTATTTCTTAGTAAGATCTCAGAACATCATGATTACACAGCATTGGTGTTGAAGTGAACTTAGTTTGATCCATTTTCATATAAATATCTGCAAGGCTTTACTGACCTTCCATTTCTAGAAATTTGGTTCATAATTTGGCTTCATTCACAAGGGAGAAGTTTGGATTACACCTAGTATCAGGGGGACTTTTGCCCATTTCACACAGACATCAGGAAGCTGACAGGTTTTGGGGGGTAGGTCCCACTTTGGAATAGGAAGAAGTTGCATGTTGGGTTTGTAGTACAAAGCAGGAATGTACAAGGCAGCTCTCATAATTCCTGTTGTTCTGTATTTGTGCCTCCAGCCAGTGCTTTAACATTTGGACTCAAATTGTTTTGAGTACCAAACTTAGATGTATTAAAAGAAAGGAAAAATGGTAATTGATAGAATTACCTATATATCCCATTAAAATTCTGATATTGTGAGAAAATACTTAACAATATTCTGATTTTTAGCTATGTTAGCTACATTTTGAAGTGTCTTATACTTAACAGGTGTTGCAGCAGAGGTATGTGATGAACTGGGAACTAACCTAAGTTAATCATTGCAGTTTATTTTTCTTGTCTAAATCTTCTTTGAAAGATACCTCATCTTTTTTAAGCAATAGAACTATAGATGAGAGACCTTGAGTTCAGTATGTAGGCAGAGGAGTTATTTTATGTTTGTTCTAAGCTTATAAATCATCAAAATGTTTTAAGCAGCTGCTAACCAATACTGTAAAAGAGCCAGCTTCAGAAAAGGCCAAGAGTTGAAAAGTGGAGATGTTTCTGTTTTGAGAACTTACTACATATGGAAAATTTGGTCGTGTTTTCTTTTTAACCTCTGTTCTCTTTCAGAGTAATTCATGCACGTACAGCACTAAACTTGGAACAAACACGGTGCAAGGTGAGAATGTGAATCCATAGAGAGAGAACCAAGTTATGTCACTTCTTTTTAGTAGCACTTGTGATATTGGCTGTCAGTTCCTAATCTGATCTTTCAGTCTTACAGGGAGGACAGATTTGTTTCCTTTTTACAGATGATATGTTTGCTTCAATGCTATCTCATCCGTATATGGAGATTACCCCAGAGGGTTTTTTTAGCCTTGTCTGGCAGTGGATTGTAATGGAATCAGCTTGTGAAGTAAGCCAGTCTGTTTTATGCAAGCATAGCTTGGTGTCTTGAGGACCCCAAAGAAGCTGAAATTCAGCTTAAAAGTATCTTGTGGCAGCTCCTGAGTCAATCACTTTGGAGAAGTACTTCTCTGTGCCCTGCCGAGCACCAGATGCTCAAGTACAATGGCATTATTTAACAGTGACACTTTTGTATTACATTTTTCAAAGTCATATTAGTAATGGCTTGAGCTTGCTAGTTGTTTGTTTACTGTATAATACTGTACCTTGCTATGGTCATTAATATTAAATTGGTGTTAAGAGCTCTTATCAGACTACTTTTTAGGGTAGTTTTAATGAAATTAGGATGGGTTTTTTACTTTTATTTCTGTATTTAGGATTTTGGTTTTGTTTGTGCTTTGAGACAAGTGCAATAAACTAGATTTTTAAGAAACAAATTACTGTGGTAAGACTCATCTGTTGTATGATTCACAAGAGAGTGTGTCTGAAAATCGCCTTGATGCAGCAGACAGACATGCTCCCCTACTGTTAACCCTAGACAATATGGTAAGGACAATGTAAGGACTTGGATATTGTAAAGTTTATTTCATCTATTTTTTAAAATTGTGTCAGGTATGTCAAACCAGCAAAATGCTCATCTTCCAAGCAAAGACAATTAAACACTTCTCATATTTGAATATTAAGCTTATTGCCTCTATATTAAGATGGTCTTGCTGTAATAGAACAAGTTTGTATCCATGCTAAAGAAAAATTGCACTTGCATGTTAAGTATTTTAGCTTTCAGTGAAGAATATGCATGTGCAGTTACAGCTAGAAAATGTTCAGGCAGAAAATAGGTGGTTGTACGATGTGCTGTATCTGTACCCTTCCTTGCATTTTAGAATATCTGAGCTCATCCCAAGATGTTCTGTGTTTCTGGCCTTTAACTGGAACTGCAGCTGGGGCTTCAAGAGGGCACCTTGGCTTTACTTCCCAGAGGGAAGAACTGTTTCCTGAGGGAGTGGCGACCTGGGTAACTTCACCCAAGAAAATATAGCAATGATTAATGATGCCTCTGAGATTTAAACCCACTTCCAGCCACAGGAATCCTGTTCAGGTTCAGAGGGCAATGTCCTTGCTAATTATCATAGCTTTTATCTTAACAAACCGGTTCAGCTGCTTGTGCTGACTCCTGCAGGGACATGGTAGTCTCCTTACAGCACCAGCCCATTGCCATTATGCAGGAGTAATCTTTATGTCACAGCTTAAGAAAGTTCACGTGACTGTGATGAGTTGGTGTGAAACACCCATCTTAGATATATAAGTAACTATTGGGTTTCTTTGTCTCATAGCAAAAAATAGGAATAAGATCATGTTAAGTGGTACAAAGAAAATCTTTCACTAAATATTGTCAAAGAAAATACAGTAATTGCTTAAGGAGGATAACTGTTGTTAGGAAACACTAACTGCTAAAAGAATGATAATGGGGAACACTTAATTATGGACTTGTGACAATGTCTAAACATATACAAGTACAAAGAGTCACATTTATTCCAAACCCTTCATACCTGTACAAAAATTGCCTTTGATGCAAAGGACAGGAATCCTTCCTTCTTCCCCACCCCCATCCCACCCCAAGCGTCAGAAGGTCCAAACTCTGTAACTCCTGCATTACTTCTCAATAGATGAGGAAGGCACTTGTGGGTTTTTTCAGACTAGTGTGGCACTCTGTATTATCTTTTTGCTTCCCTCTTAAAATTCCCTTTGACTGAGCTGTTGCTAGTTGTTTCTGCTAGAGTTCTGGATAGATTTCAAGGAGCAACCTTGAGACAACTTTTCAATAAATAGTGTTCTGAGTGTAAAGGCTCCAAGTGCCTGTATGCCTGTGGCTTTGCCATGTTAATTAGTGATTAGAAAAGCATTACTCATATATGAAGGTATGGAGATCTCATTACCTTGATGAAAATTCTCTGGTCTGCAGTCTTTACATTAACTAGCCCTGTCCATATCCCATCCCTACTGTAAGCAGTAGAGAGATAAGATCTGGAGTGAGGATTTGTAGCTGTAAAATGTGAGATGCAGTCCATATTCCTCTTACAGCCTTCCTGAAAGTGAAAGCTGCGTGTCAGAAATAATATTATGGTGGCAAGTAGCCAGCAAAGAAAGCTGATGCATCCCTTGCCAAACAAAGTAGATGACCATGATTGTTTGATAATGAGTTATTGTAGTTAAAAATAATCACTCTCGCATCGACAGAACAAAAGAGAACTTGTAATATAGAGGACTAAATTTTAATTACTGGAAAGTGAAAGTTGAGTTGTAGTCATTATCTTTCGTGAATTATTACAGCCAGAGCTCCACCGATAAAGAGAAAATAATCTGGATAAATGAAATTATCTCCTTAGACTGCTGAATGGTGATATCTAGGCTTATCATATCAATAGCTACGGATTCCTCATCACTTGAAATCAAGACAGGAAATGAGGTTTGGGGTCCAGTGCAGGAAAAGTTGTAGGTAATACTGTGGCTGGTATCGTACTGGAAGCAAGGTGAAATTACCATTATGATTGCTTTGGTCTTCAAGTTTATCTGACTCAAAATTGATTTGAATAGGTCTATCAAAGTTGCTACATAAGCCATAAGGTTAAAATCCTGCTTGATGCTAGTGGGGGAGAAAAGTGCTATAGAAAAAGTAAAGATATGTTTCAGAAACTTTATGTTCCTTTGGAATGTGGACTTTATATATATACACACACATACATAAATCAAAGCTTTGATTTCTGTTCTCTAAAAGCTAACACAATGATAATAAAATACCAAAAAATACTAAATCCTCCAAAATGAAAAATGCCCTTTCTATCTTGGCCCTCAGAAATGACTAAAATATGCTGATTTTTATGCTGTGATTCTCTGATAGATGCAGTGAATGGTGCACAGCTGAATGGCACTGAGTGGAGCTGTAGTTATGAATTCATCTTTCAAACATTATTCACTATTTCTGTCTCATCTAGGAGAACCTACTTGCTTATTTTTCCTTTTTAATATACCTTTCTCATCACCTCAGCTGAGATTCACTTACAGCAGGCAAAGGAAGGACACTTCAATTTGCAGCATGTGTTTTGAACCTCATATCTAGAGAAAATATACCTAAAGGTGTGCACAGAATTGTGTTAATGTCCTGTATTTACCATCTTGAGTTTGCACAAGCTGACTGCATGCTTTATTTGTATTCAATGGACCTGTAGCCTCATCAGTGTTGGGAGCCTTTGCCAGGAGCTCTCTGATGGGAGTGTGCATAGGTATCTTCTGTATAGAATGGAGAAGTAGCAGAGATGTCTGTTAATGCATGGAATGAGAATATTCAGGAGATGGCTCCTTGCTGAAGTTGCTACACTGCTGCATTTTGCCTAACCATGGGCTGGATGAATTTAGCAAAGCTCCCCTGTGTTGGGTGAAAGATCAAGCTAATGAGACCTCTCCCAGAAAAAAAAAAAAAAAACAAAAGACTGGGAGGAAAGTTCCAGGGAAATCCCTGGCACACGAGCCTGGCTACGCAGCAGGGGATGTACAAAAAAGAATGAATCTGCTTGAGCTGCAGGGGGAAAAAATGCACCTGCCAGCAAGAAACCCACAATCCCTGGTTGTTACAGGGGACAGACCAGCCAGCTGATCATGGGAAGTGCAAAGTAAGTAGTATAATTGCTAGGATGACTGAGATTTCACTTGCTCAGCTCCCACGCTTGTCTTGCTAAATCTGTTCTCTGTCTCAACAGATGGGCTGTAGTCTGTGCCCTCCGTGAGCCGCACCCAGCGCTCCGCATTGGGAATAAACATGTGAAGCGAGGGACCTGCACTTAATTCCATGGTGCTTGGTGAAAGTCACTCCTTTTAAGTTAAGTTAAATGATCGGTGTAACAGGTTTAGCACTGTTAATTCACTTTATAATTGCTGTAATAATAATGCTGACCTTCTTAAATATTAACAGTGATGCCATAGGTACTTGTGTAGGAAATCTAGCAGGCTTCGGGTCTAATTAGCTGGTTATTTAAATTACTATCAGCATGGGGTGTGTGTTAAAAACAACAACAGCAAAGTCTGCAATGCGTGTTTGTCTGTACTAAGAACAGATACATTGGAGAGCTGAATCCTGATGCTTTTAAGGCCTGCTGACTTCTTTTCATGCTACTCTTTGCTTAGTGAAGAGATCTTTCTCCTGTCCTTCCATGCACAACTGCATGATCACGTGGTGCCCATATAGAGCATCCCTGGGAGGAACACAAAGGACTGCGTAGAGGCAGTTCTAAGTGTTTTGTATGTCACCACCTTTCTTTCCTCCCTGTCTCACCAATTCTAATTGCTGTAGGACAGGAGCTGAGATCCAGGAACATAGTGAAGCAGCTCCTTCTATTTAAGCTTTAGTATTTTATTAAAACCAAAGTTAAAGCCAGCAGGTTTTCCTGTTACCTTTAATATTGTCCATAGTTCTTCATGTTTTTCACCATCGCTGGCTGCTTGCAGTATAGTAACTTCTTATACCTGATTTTAACAGGAGACTTTCAAGATGGAAGGTGACAGATGGTTGGTTGGGTTTTTTTTTCAAATGGGCAAGAGCTGCCATATCTTGCCAGATGAGTTTTCAAAGCATACTGAGCAAGCTGAGCTCAGTTTTCACTTAAAAGGCCATGCTTCATTCAGTCCCTAAGTTTTGCAGTCACACAGCCAGTGATTTCTCAAAGCCACTTTTAGGAGCAGGTGGACATCTATCATACTGCCAGGTTCACAGACCTAGTGGAGAGTATTGTCTCTGCAGAACTGTACTGCTAAGAGCGAGATGTCAGTGTCTCCCATAACACATTTGTTCTGGGCAGCACGGATGGGCTCATGGCCTACACGGGATTCCCCACCTTGTTTGTTTTGCTAGCTTCTATGGTGGATAGCAGGAGTCTCCTGCAGATCTAGGCAAACCTGTGGTTCCTTAGGTCTGTCTGTAAGGATCCTTGCTTAGGATCCCCTGCTACAGTTCCTGAAGTCAGCCAAGGTGGAACATGTCAGCATAACACAGACAGAAATCACATCCTCGATCAATTGTTACAAATGAAACTTCCTTCATGCTTTCTTCATGCTGAATTTCACTGAATTTCATGCAGTTTTTCATTTTAAAAGTTAGCGTTGTGGGAAGTAGCACAGCTCTTGTATCTACCATCTACATTTTTTTAAGGACCTTAGTGGGTCACAGTGACTCTCAGCTTGAGCTGGGTATTTTTGAAATCAGTGTCTAACAGACCCAACAATTAAGCCTGTCTATGTACCTGAACGATTTGCATATCATTATCCTATTTGCTTTCTGTAGTCAAGATTATAATCTTTCATTGTTGATCTCTGTTAGTTGTACAAGTACCAACTTTGTAGAGAGTGAGTAAATTTAAAATAGCGATTCCCAAAATTCTTGTGCGGGTTGACCTGGGTCACCACTAAAACTTCCTTGCAGATTTTCCTGTGCTTTTTCCATCAAGCTTTTAATAAAAAGCACTGCAGAAGTTGTAGACTTCTCTAAACCAAATATGGTCCACTTGATGGCCTGATGGACCATCATTTGAGAATCACTGCTCCAGAAACACTGCTGCAGTAGAAATGTGCACATATTCTTGCTTTCCCAAAAAGATGAAATAATCTGACAACTATGAAGAAGAGTTTATTTTTATTAACGTTGGTATCATTGAAGTTTATTTTTATTAACGTTGGTATCATTGATTTCTTGGTTTCTATTTAGCTGTTTTCCCAATAGCAGATTTGCAATATCTGAATTCAGTTGTCATGTTACGCTCAAGAAATACTGGTAACAGTTAGAACCATACCATGGTAACTAGAAAAAAATATAAATTCTTTTTATTATTTTGAAAAAGTATTTTGTGAAAACACAGCCAGGCAAGTAGGGGATATTGGAACGCTTGTCTTTCATATGTAGTCCTATATAAATCCATGGCAAAGCTTTTACTACAATAGATCTGGATATGGCTTCAGGAATATTATTAGTAGGATCTAAGGCTTTGCTGCATGATATCTCTAGAGGCAGCTCTGCTTCTGTTCAGCCAGGTAGGGGATGTTTTTGGAAGCCATCCCAGGCAAGGGATTTTCCAAAATCAATGCAATCTACTTTGTATGAAGGGATAGCCAGGTACTGAGTGTCTTTCTTCCTTGGCAGTGACTCATAAAGTTTTAACATGGATGACAGTTGGGGAAGGAACCATCTTTTTTATCCCTCTCTTTATCCCAGTGTCTCTGCTGTGGTCCAGATAAGTAAGGAGTATCTTTGGAAGCCATTCTATGCCACTGGTTGGGAAATAGGAGCATATATTTTCCAAAGATAGTCAAGTCCCAAGGGAACCTGTCTAGTGGGTTTTGTATCATATTTGCAGTTTTGGTCCTGGCTCAGGATGAAGCTCCTTCACATTGCATAGTGCTAATGTAGTTTCTTTTCACTTTGATATTAATATGTTCACATCTAGGTTAATACACAAAGCTGGAAGCCTGAATTTCAAAAAAGAAGTTATGAGAAAACCAGTATTAATAATGAACTGAGCAGAGATAGTGATTTGGTGGGCAGGAATAAAAGTCAAAGAGCCTTTAAAGAATACCTGCCTTAATCCGTGGTTGCTAGGGTGAGTAGAGGCAAGATGATGCTTTCAGGGAATGCTGAAGAGAATAATTCTGACCTATGGAAGAAGAATGAGGAAAGGAGAATCAGGCTTAATGGCAGGAAACATTTCCTCACAGTAAGGCTCATTAGGTTGTGCTGTTGTCAGGAAGTGGTGGCAGTCCCATTCTGTGAAGTATTGAAGACCGGACAAAGGGAACAATCCCTGTAATGATATAAAGGGATGTGGACATCTATCAGAGCCATTTAATGTTTTGTTGCTTTGCTTGATTCTTTTATGTAGGTAGTATCACCTTTTTGTCACTGCTTTAAGTACTTTTATGTTCTTTTCTGTTCTGTTTGGTAGATCCAAGTGGCATTAGCAGAAAGTCAGGGCTTTGGAAGGTGCAGAACATGTGAAGCTTCCATTGATGTCATTTGGTGCTGTGGACACTCAGCATTTCTGCAGATCAGTCCTCCAGCTATTTTGGTTTCTATGTGAGAACATTCAGGGCTTGTTGATGGCCTGTGTGAAAACAGTGCTCTTTATTGTAGAGGAGGCATGAAAGCAACCAGCTGGCTAGTAATACCTGACCTAGGTGTTCCTGCTCTGGCAGGGGGATTGGACTAGATGATCTTTTGAGGTCCCTTCCAATCCCTAACATTCTGTGATTCTGTGAATGTATGTAACATATACCTGCAATAGTTGTAACATAAGTGGGGTTTAGTTGTTTTTTTATTTTCAGAATTGGTATGTCAAGAGCATAAGATGAGAGGGATTCATTTGACCACTGATGATTTGACATTACAACAATATGGCAGATTTATAAAAGGAAAATGGTTACATTTATGTAGTAAAACCATTATTGTCAAGCTCTAGGTGCTGGTTTCAATAATCTTTCTTCCCAGAGGTGATCCCTCCACAAGTGGGTGCTCACATTAAGTATCAGCCTTTGTCTTCAACAGTTTCCAAAGGGATGATCAGCAGTGAACTTGTCTTTACCTGTAGGGTGGTGAAGGGCAGGCAAACAAGAAATGGGAGTTGAAGGTTTGCTGCTGACAGACTTGCTGTGGTCGGGAGCAGTTTCCAAACACTGCTCAGGAAGGAGTAAACCCGGGTGGGGAGCAGGGTGGGGTGACCCTCCCTAACCAGAAGTTCAGCAGAGCGTCAAGCTTGGACTTCACAATGAGAGTGTGAGCTTGAGAGCAGCACGATGGTCAGGGCAAGTACATCCTACAGTAACAGAAAAGTGAGCAACAAACCAATAAAGAGTTAAATTTTCTCATTGCAGAGGGTGGGGACTAGGAAAGCAGGCAAAAATGCTGTGATCATTGTGCTAGTTTCATCTTTTGATACCACAAAGAATACAGGTTCTCCATAGGCTCTGAGCTCAGGACTTGCTATCACAGTGTGTGCAGCCCTTTTGCCAGCTGAGCTGAAAGTCATCGGCTCAGCTAGCCAGACTGGCTTTTTCCTTCACAAACACCAGCTAATAGAGAGAAGTAGAACACATCTTTCTGCCACACGATATTTGATGCCTAGGTCATCAAGGCAACTTGGCATGTTTGGTATGTGTCCCATCAGGAGGCGTGTCTCCTACAGAGTCAGCTGCATCAGTGTCAGGTTTGGATCTGAGTTAAAGCTTCAGTGTAGCCTAATCAATAAACAGGGCCTAGTAAGGTCACAGTCCAAAGCAGGGATTTGGTTGCATAAATTTCTATGCTTTTGTTTTAACACGGAGTCTACACAACATTTGTTTGGTATCTGAGCAACCAGTTTCTAAAGCATCAAATCCCAAGCAGGAGGCAGGAAAGGCTTCTTTTGATTCTGGAACAAAAGACTTCCGAACACCCTCCCAGCTCTGTGTCCTTGGTTTGGTACAGTACAGTGCCACTTCTCCATGTGTGAACTGCAAATGCTGAAAAGGTTGAATAGGTGCAGATCCAGACTGCCAGCTGGGAACTGCACCTCCCAAAGTGAGTGCTCAGTGCTGCTTAGAACCCTCTGAAAGGCACAGCGTTTGTGAAGCAGACCTTTTCCTTTTGAGTTGGAGGTGGGCAAAGCCAAGCTCTCTGTTACTCCTCCCCTCTTCTGCCTGTCTTTAGCTTGGAAAGTTACTCCCTCACTATCAGGGGCAGCAAGGCAATTCACTCCCCCTTTTTTCTCCTCCCATCACTCCGCAAAAGTAGAAGGAGGATGGGAACACAGCAGAGTCCTGCAGTTTGAACAGAGTGCAGAGGATTGTGGTTCTCTTTGGTCCCAGTGGACTTAGCTGCGCAGCGGAGGAAACATTTTCCTGCTAACTCCCTGCATTGTACAAGCAAAAATGCTGTTTGCAGGTACAGCGTGGGCTATTGCAGGGCAAGGTCTGCTGCTAGCTGGCTTGTGTGGAGTGCCTGTGAGACTTGGAGAGTTAAAGGCCACGGCTGCAGCCACCACAGGGCAATACTGAGCCTCTGGTGATAAGAATATTTGCTGATATCACTTGAGAAAAAGCTCCAGCTCAGAAGCTGTGACTGTAACTGCTCTGTCTCTCTAAACTGGTAAGGGGAGGATTGGTGATGTGAGCTGGCTGTTCATCATGCAGGTAATGCATCAGTACCACAGGCATATCGTTGCTAGGCATATCTAAGCATATATGTAAGCACAGCTGATACCATGTGGTACCAAAGAATTAGGACCTCAAGTTCTCACAGCATTCATGATGCAAGTGGTGTAGAGCTTGTCCCCACTATCTGCCTCGCTGTGCTGTCCTCCCCAGGCCCCTCCTGCTCTGTGCTTCCTCAGGGGTCTGATCTCACTGGAGAGCCAGGACTTACCAATTGTTTTCAGCAGTGGAGGATAGCTTGGATGCTCTTTGCGCATCACCATGCTGGTAGAGCTTTCCCTGCACCCTAAGAGGGGGGCGTAAGCAGTGCTGGAAGAGGCCAGTGGCAGATATGAGTCTGAGGACAGACTGTGCTTGGGGAGTCTTTATTTCTGAGAGAAGGAATGGAGGGCAGGGCATCTCCCACTGCACACCCAGTGTGGGGTGATGACACTGAGGACAAGCCGTAGTCTCCCAAGAGATCAGAGTGACTGGAGCAAAGGGTTATGAGGAGACAGACCTTGAGTCTTTCACCTTGAGCTTGGTACCATGGCACTGGCTGATGGGGTGACAGCTTACTTGACTTATCAGGAAGGTTGGGATGGTGTTGCTGGATGTGGATTGGCCATCTCCATTGTCCAGAGCTCCCGCACCACAACTGATGTTCTCCATAGTGAAGGCAACCTGGGCAATACCTGCACTACCTTAGCTGTGCAGCTGGTGTTCCATTTTGAACAAAACAATCTGGTTTTATCCTTCAAAATATCCTACCCAGCCAGTGACTCAGTGAGTGACTCACCTGGACTGCCCTCCCAGCAGCTCTTACCTCAGGGCTGTCTCAGAAGGTGTTTTTCTGCCAGGGCGTTCTCTGTCTAACCACAGCCCTGGTGCTGCTACTGGCAGGGAAGATGAGGTGGCAGCAAAGCTGAGTCAAACCTTGGGCATCTGAAGGAGAAGGCAAGCCTGAGGGAGTGCCACGCTCTTCCTGCTGGCATGTTTCCCTTCGCTAGTGCTGAGAGCTCTGCCGTGGCTCTTTGTCAGGCAGCCATGGCCCTGTGGCGCTGTCAGTAGTTTTCCTAAGCCCTGTGGGCCCGAAGGTCCCAACATCCCTCCTGCTAATGTGTTTTAGGTGAAAGAAGGAACGTGCCCCTCTCCTCACAGCAGTGGTGGACAAGCAGTCACTCAGGTCACCTCCATTACTAGTTCAAGACTTTTTTCCCAGCCTAACTTTGGCCATAGCCCTGTCTGTGCATATCATTAACAAAGGACTGAAATCAGTTTGAGAGCCTGCATCCTTCCATCTTGTCACTTTGAGTCACTAACCATCAATAGCTTTCCTTATTGCAGGAGTGGGAGAGAACAGGAGAGTGCTAGCAGATGGCTTTGGAGGAAAGGATGTTCCAAAACTCACTTCCTCAGGGGACTTCATTCTCTCTCTTACTGTGAGTTAGAAATTACTTATCCTTTTAGGCTTTGCTTTAAAATGCTGCCTCAAACATTGTTAGGAGAATGACACCACATTAAAAATATGAACGTGATGTAGTATAATGTGTTTACTACAATTTACTTGCACCATTAAGAAGAAGAACCCTAATGATTATAAAATAAAGTCTGAATATTAAGAGCATGATGCCAAAATGCCACCCTTACATCAAAACAGTAATTACCACTGGGGCTGGAACAAAGGAGCCGAGGGACAATTTTGGGCCTGGGAGCTTTGCTGGCTGGGAGAGAAGATGGGGCTGCCTGGTTTTCCAAACAGAGTCAGGGTCTGCAGACACTGCCTGATCACTGGCGTGTGAGCAGGAGGTGGGAGGACAGGCAATTTGCCTTCAGAGCCATGGCACTGGTGGCGAATGGGGCAGGAGCTGGGGAGCCAGGCAGCAGGGAGGATGCTACCCTACTCAGAGCTGGAAGCTGCTCCCTGTCCTGGCTGAGGCATGCAGCCAAGGGCTTTCTGCCTGGAAGCTTCTCTCTCTTCCCTTGGCCTCCTGCCATTGCTTTCCACAGAGGAGCCTAAGGGATGGGCTTGGCCGGCCCCCATGGCTTGCTCGCCTCCCCGTTGAGATCCATGAAGCTTCCTGCCCTTGCTCTGGCCTCAGGTGGGGAGTGCAGGGAAGGGGAGACTGGCCCATGGTCTCCCCTCATATCCCAGGCGTGCAGGTGTCTCACCATGGCTCAGAATGGGCTGTATCAGGCTTGAATTTGTGAACTGAACTTTTTGGGCTTACTATGCTTTCCTGGAGAAGAGTTGGTTTGCACTGCTTTTCCCATAAGACTTGTAGTACAGGGAACGTAACCTTAGAATGGCTGGTGTGACTGGAGCTCACCCGGGGCCATGACTTGCTGCCTCAGACCCTTGCTGAAACCTTGCTCACAGAGCTGAAGTGCAACAGTGGGACAGATCAAAGCCCCTTTCTGCCTTCCCTGCTTCTCTGAAGTGGGTCTCTGCCTCCCTCCTTGCTGACTCAGATGCGTTCTGGTCAATTCTCACATTTGCATTAGGAAGTGATTCATTCTTCCTACAGAAGAAGGAGGCAGGGTTGAAGGAAGGGGATGTTTTGTGGTTTAGGGACAGATGAGAGATTGAGGTGATCTGGATGGGACCTTTGCTTCGCTCAGCCACAAGTTCTTCAGAGAGCCTTGGCTGGTCCACTGTTTAAAAATCCATAAAATAAGGTTGGACTGAAAGCAGATGCTGTAAATCAATCAGATATGGTAGATCCAACATGGGAATTGATGGCCTGTGTCATACACAATTTTGACTAGATGACTAGACTCTCCTGACTTTAGCAATAATTCCTAAAGTTGAAGAATTTCTCGCTGTTTGAGGCTTCTGAAGATTTGCTTTGTTGATTTATCAGCTGAGCCCACTGGGCAAAGAGATGCCAGTCCTTTCAGAGGTCATCAGGACAAGTGAGGGAACCTTTTTATCCCAGCTGATCCATTTCTTTTAGCATCTCTGATGTTTTTGCAATCTGTATTTCTGTTTTCTGCTATGACTGATGAGTTAAGTTTTGCAGGAGAGCTCTGCTCCTCCTGTTCTTGTGCTACACATGCATGTGTACCTGCTTGGTGGAAAGAGCAGGAGTAAATCAGTGCAGGCAGCAGCTTTGCAACACCATAGATGTGATTCTTGTGCATGACGATAGAGGACAGTTTGATGTGGTCTGAGCAAGTAATAGGCAGAGTTTCTTTTTCACACATTGTAGGTGGAGGAGAGACCACTGGAGCCAGGCTGGGAATTAACGGTGATCTAACCTCAGAGAGCTTCTGACACCAACCAGTGATCGAAGTACCTGTATTAACATAGGTGTTACAAAAGTTGGTGTGCAAGGATTTACAGTGCTATTTAAATGTTAAGCACATTGCATGGGTGCTTTGTTTGTCTAGTTGGGAACATTGATCTAAAGATGGGGTGATGCAATGCACAATGATCACTGATGGCAATAGATTCATTATATTGCAAGTCAAAACCCCATATGACTTGAACACCAGACAAAGGACAAATAGGGATTAGGAAGCAAACCTGGCACCCTGGCCCATTTCTAGTCTCTGTCTTTCCATGCCTCTTTGCTGGAACTTTATCCTTGCTATTTTCAACTTCATTTTCAAAAGAGCCTGTAATTGCAGCCCTACCTATAGCCAAAGCCTCCTCTCCCTGCAGGTCTTGCTCTCAGTGGTTTCCTACTTCCTTTTTGCCTTTACTTAATGCCTGCCTTAGCTTGGTTTGGTTTGCAAGACTTGTCAGGTACGGAGGAGCCTGTTCATTAACAGCCTTCTTCCTCTAAAGCTGTATGGAACGAGGGTTCCATACCTATTTGCAGCAGATATTCTCTCTGCAGTGCTGAGTATTAAGCTGATGTTAAGCTTGATATTCCATACCTATACATCTTCATGAAGGGAGTGATTTTGAAGTATACTTAATACCTGCATCTTCTGCTAAATTTAACCTCTGGCAATGCTGTGACCATAGCAAGGACAAGGATGCAGGACAGTACATCAGAGAGCAGGACTGTGACAAATGTTATAGTAAGGGATTTTTTTAGACTATTTAAACCACCTAGTTTTATGTTAATGCCAATTTAAATTCTTTAACTACTCAGTATTTTGGGTAAAAGATTACTGTTAAATATCTCAAATCCATCTTTAAATGAGTTACTCAGTTATACAATAGACTTCAGCTCCTTCAGCAGACTCTAAACAGGCTCAACGTTGTAACTCCTGAAATATTTAAGGGAGCTGCGGAGAGGAGTCAATTGCAGATTCAAAAATAAAAGTAACCCAGTATCTCCTCTCTCCCCTTGCTTTCCCAGTGAAAGTGTTTCAGGGCTTTTTTACCTGTCACAGCAAATAAAAACACTTTGTACTAAAAGGTGGGTAGTATACGAATATTTTGTTTTGAAAGTGCTTGAGCAACACATGGGAAATATTTATTATATTTCATCACTGTTTCATGATAGAAATTAGCCTTTTAGAGGAACTGGCCGTAACTAAGCTTTTCAGGACTGCTGGCTCCATATATGCCTTATACGCTTTTGAAAGCATTTCATGCAGATAAGTAATTTGCCTTGTGTGACTAGATTAACCTGTGCAGGTAACAAAAGCTTTTAAGTACATATCCTTACCCCTGTGCTCTCATGGTGTTAGGGCTTGGTGAATCTTCTTTTCCCCACCTTTGTGGCCAGCTCCCTGACTCCAGCACTGGCAGTCCCCTTCTGCAGAGATGTCATGACTGTCCAGGTTTGCTTTATTAAGCTTGGCAATGATGTTGCAACTGGCACTAATTGGCACCTTGGCTGGTAGCCTTCACCAAGGGACAGAGAACTGAATGGGCTGTGGAGCCTGCACTCCACTGTGCTCCCAAGATGGCAGAGGACGTGCTGGCAAGGCAGTCTGAGGAAAGCTGATGCCATTATTGCTTGGTCTATAAACAAAGGACTTCTGTTTCCAAAACTGAGAAGCTCCAGGCTTTTTCCAGGCTCTGCCTCTGAAAAACAAGCCTGGACCCAGTTGGATGAGTGATCTGTGTAGTCACCAGTTGGTTTGCCCACAGTTCCTCTCAGCCTCTCCAGATTAAGCATTCCAGACGCATTGGTGAGCCACACGTAGCGAGGTCCGTCAGTGACCTTCAGCACAGTGATCCCAGCATGGGCTCGGCACTAGGCTTGACTTCTGTCCTAGGATAACAGGAGGGGCACAGCAGCTGGCTGACTTTGGACCCATCACAACATACTGCGGGGACTCTCTCTGTCTGCTGGGAGGGCTGCAGGGAATCACAGGGGCAGCTGTGGCCTTAGATTCTTGTTTTGTTAACAGGCTCATTTTAAGGTGTAGGATGTCCTGCCCAGCCTGTCATGCTAGTCCAATGTGTAATTACCCTCACAGCTTGGGAGCTGGAGCATCTTCCAGTGCTCAGTTCAACTGACCAACTCCCCACTGCTGCATCTCACTATGTCTTTGCCAGTAAGGCTTATAAACCTTTCCTCCCATCCCCAGCTCTGTCTCTTCGCTGACCTCAAGACAGTTCCATGTGCGAGTTAGACCTGGCCTGTTTTGGAAGATGTTCCTGCACTATTATTACAGGAGAAACGGGGAAAATGTACTCAATCTATGTTGCTAAATTCTTTATTATTTATTTATTAAGCAGCTAAGTGAGGGATTAGTTCTTTGGATTTCTGTATTTTTATTACCAACAAGGTAGCTGAAGAGAACAGTTAAGAGTTGTTCTGTGCTTTCTAGCAAGGGACCTAAATTTCCCATGGTAATTAGTTTGAGCATGTATCAGCTTGGTTTCTTGGGAAAAAGGAACATTTTCTCTTCTGGGAAATATTTTCAGTGCCATCAGTCTAAGAATAGCAATTTTCTTTCTATTCCATCTCCAGTTTCAGAAGTATGGCTTATCTGTTATTGTGCGTGCAGTATGGAGATTATTTTAGATGAAATACCACTCTGTTCTGCTGAAGCATGAACAGCTTATAGTGCCTTATTCTGTGCTTTTTTTTCCTAACCAAAATTAATTCATGAATAAAGAAATTTCTGCCTTGAACACAGCCTCTTCTCTCTGAGCACATCAGTCCCTTGATGACCCCAAAGGGAACAACAGTGCTGAAATAGTTCAAGTGACAAACAGCTCCTTGGCTACAACTTTAAGCACTGAAATGAAACCCTGCAGTTTCACTGACACCTTCCAACAACAGAGGCAAAGCTGCAGCGCTGTGGCCTAGGAGATTTCCATCATTGCAATGCTGGTGGAGCCGGTGCAGCTCACTCCCTGCAGAGCAGGCAGGGGCAGTGCCAGCTTTACAGGGAAGTATGCAGCATGACTGCCCAGAGTGCTGCAGAGTAAAGGTTGCAGAGCAAAGAACCAAAGCTGTACCCTTTACACGGGACTTTGATGTGTTCGAAGACAAGTGTTGGAGGTGGGATGTTACCCCTAAAGAGCTTCTTGATCTGGAGCAGCTGTGACGATGTTTCGTGTAGCTTGGAGCATCTCAGAAGGATAGTTAGAGGAAGGCTGGATATCTAAGCTACTCCTCTGGTACTCAGAGCAGACACCAAGACTGGCAGAGCTCTCTCAGCTGAACCTAAGCCATTGCATTCCTGCTGGGGACTCACAGTGAAGGGGCTGGAATCCACCAAAAATGCTGGTTGAGGGTCCCGGGCCACTGCCATACCCACATAAATCGCTCTGGGCATAGCAGAAGGCAGGCAGGAGGAGGCTGGCCCTCCTGCTCTGTGCTACCCTCCTGCAACAATCTACCCTACCTCACCCTGCAGCAATCGCACAGAGGGGCTTGCAGGGGCTGTCCCTGCCAGGGCAGGAACATCTTTGGCCAGAGCAATGGGTGTACTCCTGCTCTCCTCTGCCTGACAAGCAGCACCTTAGCTCTCCAAGAGGAACAGAGAGAACTTTGCAAGGAAATCAACTGTTATTTATGCATATTTTAAAATATATTTTCTTCAGCTGCATGTCCCTGCCAGTCTTGTATAGGGAAGTTTTAATAGTATCTGGCATCTCTTTGGTCTTGTGTACAAGATGAGGAAGTTTTCATCTGTGCCTTTAAAAAAACCCCACATCCCTGCCAAGATGTATTAGGAGAGCTGTAAAAAAGGAGTCATCCTGTTCCAGGAGCACAAGGCTTATGTAACAGGGAAATCCTAACGAGAAGATACTCCCCCACCCCACGCACGTGTTTCCAGGGCACGTGCCACTTCAGGGTCCCCAGTTGTTCAATTCGTATTCGGATCACGTCTGCCACTGGTTTATTTAGATGTATTTACAAATATATTCTCCCACATATCCTGATTTGCACATGCCATAGAATGTTTCTATAAAATGAAAATGCAGTGTGGACCTCACCTCACCACAAGGATCTTTAAATAAAATATATTGTAAAGTGCCAGATACAATTCTTTTGAAAAAATACAGTTCTAATTAAAACAGGCACTTGGCCATTGCGTTAGCGGCTTCGTATACCGATTCATTTTTAGCACAACAGTTTATTTCTGTCAGGTGAGCAGGAGGCTCTCATACCATCCCCCCTCTAGCTCTCCAGTTTCAAGTCCAAAGGCTTTAGGAAATGAGGCAGAGGCAGATTGTCCAGAGCCTCTGGGAAATGCTCAGGTGAAATGGTCCTGATCAAGACACGCATGGCTCCGACAAACAGCGACAGGGGAGCTAAGCCCACCAGGCACTGGAACCTGTTCTCCCCCAGGAGGTCCTGCCACGGCTGCCGGTTGTCCAACAGTTGCTGTTTCATGGTGAACTGCAGGTCCTGAGGCACGAAGAAGAAGAGGCAGTCGAGGCAGAGGAGCTTGGCACGCATGTTAGCTGCTGGCGTGTGGGAAATCTGCTGCAGCAAGGTGTCGAGGGGGGTGTTCCCCGCAGCGTCCTGCAAGCAGGGCGACGCGCCGTGCCCGAGCAGCAGGAGCAGGCACTCGGGGCGCACCAGTTCGCAGGCCACGTGCAAGGCTGTCTTGCCGCCCTCCACGCGGCTGCAGCCCTGGCGGTCCAGGTGGCCGGCTCTGTCGCTCGGCGGGAAGGCCTGGATGGCCTTGAGGATCCGGAAGAGGATGCGGACGCGGTTGTAGCGGACGGCCATGGCCAGGTGTGGGGCTGAGGACTGGCAGCAGCTGAAGCTTTGGCTGGGCACTGCCAGGGCGCTCTGGGGGAACTTAGTCAGCAGGTGCCGGGCGTAGGGCTGGTGGTCGTGCACCAGGGCATAGAGCAGTGCCTCCGAGGGCGAGTACACGCTCACTTTGCCCCCATCCTCCCAGTGAAAGACCTCCATGGTCCGCATGTCCTCCAGGAACCAGACGGGCAGCAGGTCCCTCACCGCCTGGTAGAAGGCGAAGGAGGATTTCTTGCACTGCTTCTGGGACTGGGCGCCGCGGCCACCGACCCACCGGACGCTCCAGGGCATGGCGGGCGGCGGGGCTCCACCGGGGGGCTGCCTCCCACCCCGGCGCACAGGGGCGCACGGAGCCCGGACCTGCGGGAGCAGAAGGGCGGTCAGTTCCGTGCCTCCGGTGCAGGGCGGCGGGAACGACAGCAAGCCGCGGCGGTCCTGCCGCACCGGACAACCCCGCGCCCCCGGTGCAGGAGACATCCGTACCCTCGGTGCACGGGAACCGCCTCCCCGCAGTGCACAGGACGCCCATAGCGTTGCTACAAGGGAATCCGGTACATAGCAACGGCCTCTACTCAATGCACAGGACGCCCATGTTCCGGTGCACGGGAACCCCTCCCCTCCCCCCCCCCCCCCCCGCCGCTCCCGGTGCACGGGACCTTCTCCCCCCCGCCCCGCGGTGCACGGCCGCCCGGCGCTCACCTCTCCGCCGTCCCCGCGCTGCCGCTGCCCGCGGCCGCCGCAGCCGCACTGGAGGGGCGGAGAGCCGGGAGCGCCGCGCGCCACCGCGGGGTCCTTTTATCCCCGCCCCCGCCCCGGGCGGCGAAGGTCGGTCAGGACCGGGGAACTGTCCAGCCGCCGCTGATTGGCGGACGCCCCGGCCCCTTGGGCCCCCATTGGCTGCGCCGGGAGGACGGGGCCCTGCACCACCGCCTGCGTCACGGGAGGCAAAGTTCCAAGAAACTTGGCTGGCGGCTCGGAGTGCCGGCGGGGCGGGGCCGGGGGTCAGGGGCACGTGGGGTCCCGGGGGCATGGGGCCCTGAGTCTCTGGGGTGCGGGGCACACGGGGACCCGGACACATGGGGACCTGGGGACACGGCTTCTGGGACACAGGGAGACCTGTGCACAGGGGCTTTGGGACAGCTGCCCCCACGGGTGGCCCTGGCCCGAGGCTGGCACTGCCCGTGTCTGCGGGTCCCGCCTGTGTGCACACACGTGCCTGCTGCGGAACTCGTGGCTCTGGCTTGTCTCCTGGAAAGTGACATTTTCCAACAGCCCTTCCTGCTGACAGTCACCCGCCGGGTGCTGGCTAAGGGACAGCGAGGGGGTGGTCACGGCGTGGGGTGAGCCCGGCACTGCTGGCAGCCCTGTGCCCGGGACTCCCTCCCTCGGGCGCCCGCGGTCCCTTGGCCCTCAAACGCGTGTGTACAGATACCAGCCTCGTGCTGATAAAGCAAGTGCGATCATTCCTGGGATCCGCTCGCTGCTCAAGGCCTCCTTACAGACAGCCAGTCCTGGGACCTGTCCCATCCTCACCCCCCCCAAAGCAAGTTCAGAGCATTTCCCTCTTTAACACCGCATGTTTGACCCCAGCGTCTCCCCGCGCGCAGCCATTGCCCCCTCCATCAGGAAGGTGAGACAGGCTCTGCAGGCGGGCGATGCCGGTCGCTGTCGGGTTCACGGCACACAGCTCTGGTTTCTCTGTCCTTGGGGTTCCCCTTGCCAGCATGGCAGCGCAACTTCTGCTGATCACTGCTGCAACAGACAACGCTTTCCCAGCGTCCCAGCACACCGCGCGTGTGTGCACACCGGGGGACCGCCAGGTGTCTGCTGAAACACCCCGCTGCCTCGCAGCCCTCTCTGCGAAGCTGCTCGGGGCGGCGGGGAGGGAGCCCGCAGCATGCTGCCAACCCTCCCCTTGACCCCAGTGAGAACGAAGCTGGCGAAGAACAACCGCTCCCTTTGTTGTGCGTCTTCTGAACTGCCATTCAGCCAGGGAAACAATGCTCAAACTGTGCTAGGTTTGCTTTGCCCAGCACTTCTCCCCTGCCACATGGTGCACACACCAAAACCTGGGGGTGCGTGCGAGGGGATGCAGGCAGGTGGGTGAGCTGGACAGGATGCTGCACGCTGCTGCCATGCTCAGAAACTCCCAGTGACCACATCTGGGGGCAGAGAAATCAGAGTAACGTGTGCTGAGCTGCTTTGCCAGACAGAATTATGTCCAGCGTTTGCCAGTGCGACTCGTCATCCAAGGATCCCTGCGGATCCACCGCAGCTCCTGGCATCTCAGATGTCAGCCATGGCACAGAAAATCCTCTTCCATCGCTCGTGTCCGATTCCAGATGAAAACTCATTAAAGGCAGCCGCTTCCGCCACTCCCTGCTATCGCCGGGGCACTCGCCTGTCAGTCACATCCTACTGCTGCAGGCATGGGATGGTCTGTACCAAAGCGCAGGGCCAAAAGAAATGGTTAAAATGTTCTATAGCCCTTCCTTTGTGTCCGGTGCAGCCTCACCCGTGCGTGCCTCACTGCCCGTCACTGACAGCAGTGGTACCTGTCTCATCTCTGCATGTTGCCTGCTCCAGGACATGGCCCTGCTCAACCACAAACCCTGCAGGAGCCTGCTTGTAAGGAAAGGCAGCCAGTTTGTGGGCTGCACTGGACAAAAAGTATTATATTGGCACCCCGAATTGTTTATAGCGTACCCAGCACTAGTGACAAAACACAATAGTCCGGAAAGGTTTTAATTTTGTGAGATATATTTTACATGCAGACCCACAGACATGAGTTGTTTGTTTGCAATCCAGCCTGGTTTTAATCACTTTGAATTAAGTAACTGATCTTATTACTGATCCGACTATGAGAGGGCTTATCACAGGTCCCTTGGCACACAACAAAGATTACTCCATCGGTGCAACCACGTCCGAGGAACGTGACGTATCCTCTAGGAGCTATTTTTTTCTTTACCCCCCTCCAAGATGTTGATCCTTTGGTTTCTTCAGCCAGTGATCAACTAAAACCCGCCTAATGCTACTGAAACCCAGCCACGTAGTGGGACGAAGGGAAAAGCTCTGCTGCTTCTTGTAGCAGATGTTATTTGTTTCCTGAGGTTTTCATTAAATTGAGGGCAGGATCATATTGACTTAATGGACATGATTGTGGGTGTAATTAAAAGCAATATGAAAATAGGCAGTATCAGTGAGCACACTGAATGTAGTTAATGTTTAGTGCTGGGTTTGAGCAGGAGATGAAAGATGAGCAAAGAGTACATCCCTCATTTTTGAAAAGCGCTGAAAGATATGGGATTTACTCCAGTCCTTGCAAGGATTTTGTGTGTGGGTCTGACTCTGGACTTTTACCACTCTCCTCTCCTGAAAGCAGGCTCGGGACCAATGGTCAGCGGAGTTTGGACAACAGCCCCAGACCCGTGGTGGGCTGGAGGAGCAGAGCTGCTGCTTTGCTTTAAGGCTCTGACTCTGGGGTCTTTGTCAACAAATTGGATAGAAATGCCTAATGTCCCATTTATCTAAAATTAAACAACTTCAGAGAGAAGTAATGAGTGAGGAGAGTCAGGGGTTTCCTATAGGGACACTGGGCTGGAATACACACGCTGTATGTCCCCTTCCCACCACAGGTAAGTCATTGACCCCCAGTTTAATCTTGCTGTGCCACCAGCATCCCATCTGCAGAGGGGGTGTAGTAACGCTGCCTCAACCATCCTGTCTTAGCCAGTGAGCTCCTTAGGTCAGAGATAGTATGCAAGTATATTGGTTTGGTCCTTGGGGTTCTGGGTCTGGGACAGAGGTTGGTCATCCGGTGCTGGCCTGCAGTGAGACGAGAAGGCAGAGCTGCTGGCAGTCACCAGGTGGGACTTGTTCTTTGGTGAGGACATGCCAGGCAAAGAGGTGGATGGCAGCCCCAGGCACCTCTCTTTAGCTGTGATGAGTAATAGCTGTTGCTGACATCTCGTGGAAGCTTTAGATCAACATTCTCTCTAGAAACCTTTCTGTTTCGTTTCCTCTGCTTGTGCTGGTTCCCCACCTAAGGAGCTCACTCTTTATTTCTGTCACCTCTGGAGCATCCAGCTGGGAAGCAGGCAGCGGGGCCCTTGGCTGCCTGCAAGACCAGGGATGGGAGGGCAGCTGAGGAAGACTGCCTGGGGACTGTCCTTCCCCTCCCTGAGAAGGAGGGCATGTCTCCTCCCTGCGTGGTGGTGAGGGCAACTCACCATGGATGTCTGTTGCACATCAGATGTGCAGAGGAAAGCACCCCTCTCCTATACACACCCCTGAGCCTGTAACATCCATCACTTACATGCCTTTTGTGTGCCTGTTTTGCCCAGATCTGTTTTTCAGGGGGGCATATTGGCAAGTGGCTGTTACAAATCACTCTGTCCTTTCATTTCAGAATCTCAAATCACTTTGGAAAAAAGACAAAGAAGTTTTCCTGGGAAAATATTTTCATTTGAGAAACAAGACTGCTGAAGATGCTGCAGAGAGTCAGCTCCCTTGCTGAAACCATCAGACAACATCACTCCATCCAGGGGAGGAGTCATGGCCTTGAACCCTGCTCTTACTGCTCACCCCAATACTGTCTCGCTCAGCACTTCACCTCTTCCTCCTCAGTCTTCTTTTGTATTACAGTCACTCCTTACTTTCCTGACTTTGTATGAATCATCATTTCACACTGAGCCTCAGCTGCCCATAACCCTAGCTGGTTTGTTTTCTCTGCTATGTTATAGGGTCAGCTCTATCCTGACCCACACATGAAAGAAAATCTGCTTTGGAAACAGCAGAACAAACAAGCCTTCTCTTGTTACTCTTGTTTCCTGGCTGCTGCTGAGCAAATGTGATCCCCTTCCAAAACTGCATCCCAAATGACACTTGGAAGCCCAAGTGAAGCTCCAAAATTCTTTGTTTTCAGAAGGAAATCTTTTCACCAGCTCTGGAGGAAGTACTAGCACGAGGGTTGACTGCTGTCAAACATCAGTCCTGGCTGATAGGAGGCTGAATAAATGGCTCAGCTGGTGTCATGGATCTGTTGAGGCTGTCAGTGTCCACTGGTGGGATTTTTAAGGCTTTGAAAGTTATTTTTTGTGCTTGTTCCCCTATAGCTAAAACTGCGAGGTGGGCAGAAAGGGGTACAGTCCCTCAGCTGTAGCTGTCTCACAAGCCCTCAGGGATGTCACAGGCTGTCATCACTGTTCTCTTTATTTTGGCTTGGCTCGCAGGCCATCCCTCATTAAGCCTTGATTTTGGCACCTGTAATAAATGAGCCACACTCACTCTTTTGGAAACCCAGGGAAACTCCCAGAGCTGCAGCAGAGATTAAATTTGATCCAGTATGTCTCAGGGAGAAGCTGAAAAGTGTACTTGTCCCTTAAAAGACAAAAAGGGAACAGGTACCTTTTGGGGAGCTTTTCTGTTTCGTAAGCAAGCGGGTGAGAGGGGTCAGAGAGCTCCTGGTGCATGCAGACAATTTTGGCCTTCAGCTTGATGTTGGTTGTTAAAAATATTATCCCAGATGTATTAATATGACCAGACTGGATTGCATCTGAGCTGAACATTGTGAGCCTAAGGCAGGGCATAAATATAGAAGCAAAACAGCCTGACATAAGAGTCATCTGTCTTCTTCTACACAAGAAGTGAAGGAGAAAGAGAGGGAACTTAGTTGCAGTTTTCAGATGCTTCCAGGTATTGCCCTCAGCCTCAGAGAGTGCTTGCACTGGGGTCCTGGGACTCAGAAGACCCCAGGTATCCCTCACTCAGCCCCTAGCATGCTGTGCCACAGGACTGCACATTCAGCACATTTTTAACCCGGGGTTAGATTTGCCTAGACAAGGTCTGCAATCAGGAATGACTATTTGTTTGATGTGTTTGCCTAACAGGATTACCCTTATCATAATGATACAGCAACCTGGCCTTGGCAGAGCAAACCCTAAGGGCTCAAAGGGTCAAACCTTTGCCTCCCTTGCCCCAAATATGCACAGTGTGGCTTCTTTCTGTTATCATGCAATATCCAGCCAGTGCTTTGGTTGGCATTCAGTGCTCCGCTTTTGGAAAGAACAATCGTGCCATGTACCGCTGCCTGCTGACATCAGGCTTGGCATTTCTCTCTCCACACCTGAAAAAAAAATAAATCAATAATATTCAAAGGTTAGAAAAATGATGTGGTGTTTTACAATTAGAGAATGAGATGCCTTCCCCATTGAGAATTGCTCTGAGCAGGTGTCTGATTGAATTCAGTGTGAATTTGTTGCCCTCTGGTTCTCTAAGAATAGGTAATGAACCAAGGAGGTACCTGCTTTTTGCATTGTATATTATGAACATGCCTAAAATCATTACAAGAGCATCTGTTTGTCTATAAAAGAGTACCTGTGATTATTAAAGTTTGCTGACTTAAAAGACTTGAGGAAGGTGTAGGATAAAATCTCCATTTCCCTGCAGGTGAGTAGGATAAAGGCTTTGCTAAAGCAGAGCCTGACTCCACTGATCATTGGCACCCAAGCTTGTCCACCCCAGTTTCTGGCTGCGGTGGGGGGCACCTCCTTGCTCCCCATCAGTGTCACTTTAACAACAACACTTCTCAGGCCAGCTGACATGGGCCTGGCCTTACCAGCTCCCTGGGCTATTTGCAGAAGCAGAACCTGCTGCTTGCTATTTGCTGGTTCCAAACCAAGCAGGATCCTCTATTTATAATGCGCTATAATTGGCTTGAATGAAACTTGTGGTTCTCCAGCCTTTAAGGCCCCAGAACTGCTGGTGCAGCAGCACCCTAATGCCAGGGGATGCGGCTGAGGATGCTGAGATGGCTCTGCACAAAGCTGAGGAATGTGTAGGTACATCGTGGGAGCCGTATGTTCACAGGCTCCTGGTTTCTGGAGCAGGCTGTACTTGTCAGGGCTGCGTAGATGAGGTTTGGGGGGATGGAGCCTCTTTGAAGCAAAGCAGAGAGACATCTTCCCAATGCAGCAACATCACCGTGGAGATACTTGGGTTGATGCAGGGAGCGTTACCATAACCACCCTTTTTTTCCCCAAGGCATTTATAGCTGGGATGTGAGCAGGGCTCTGTGATTCATAAATGACCTACTTGACCATCGGGCCTAAACAATTCACCTGTGATTAGTGTATATTTAATTTTGGTGGCGTGTGTGGCTGTTCAGACCCTGCTGTTCTGAGCGAAATTTTTCTGACCTCGTAGCTCATTGCAGGGCGAACTCCTCTTTAAGAAAAAGCAAAGCAGCCACCTAACTTTTATCCAGAAGCAGGTACATATAGTATAATGCTTACCCAAGGGCTGTATTTCATCTGGTTTTGCTGTACAAATCCCTCTGCCATTTGAATCATAAAACACGAAAGATATATGGCCAAGCAGAAAGATTAAAAAAAAAAAAAAATTGGCTAATGCTTTGCATGTCTTTGAGAACCTATTTTTATTCCCATGTGTTCATTCTCTCCACTCATGGCTGCCGCTAGGTCTGTTGAAATAACAAACAGGGATGAGGAAAGAGGGCAGCTCTTGTCATGAGTGTCCTTCGGTGGGGAGCAGCTGCATTACAGCAGTTAACTCTAACAGCAACTGCAGCCTCAACAGGTAGATGTTCATCTGTTGCATACATCCCAATAGGAAACCTGGTTTTTATTTTCTGGAAAAGATTGGATTATCAGTCAAAAACCTTTCTGCTGCAAAGTGGTCTTTAGAAAGAGTCTGTCTTTCCCTTTCATTTTGTAAAAAAATCGTCAGAAGTCTTCTAGCACTTCCTGAAGCTGCTCTGCTGCCAGGAAAACCTCCTGGGTCCGGTGATGAGGCCTCCATAATATTTCCGGTTGCTCTATAATTATTTTCTAATGAAATTTTCAAATCCAAGTATAATCAGGAGGTTAGACCATAGTGAGTTCGCAGTAGGTTTTTTCAGTTTGCTTTTTCTTTTTCTAAAGCAATAGCCATCCCCCATGGAGAGGTGATAAGATATTTTTGCACATGTAAAGGCACCTAAAATCAGGGGGGCAATGCCTTTTACCTGCAGGATTCAGCACTAGCATTGTTTTATGCAATTCTCAATTTGGAAGCGTTGCTCTTGCCACTGAAGTGATTGTAACTGCCTGATCAGGTTTATCTGTTAGCATGACTTTTTCATGGCTTACTAAGTGGCTGGGGGATTTGGGAGCAGCTCCCTTTGCCAGGAGTTCCCTCTGCTTCAGCACATGCCACTTAGGGAAATGGGAGGGCTGATGTATCCAAGGTGTTGCCAGTATCTTGTGATGCCTCCAGCCCAGAAAAGAGAAATTTAAAAGTGCTAAAAAGATGATGTAGGGTAATGGAGAAGATGTGTTGCCTGACAAAAACAAGCCAGGTATAAATAGTGAGGCTGGTATGAATAGTGAGACTGAGAAACACCCGAGCTGAGCTACTAAGCACATCAGAAAGGTCAGCTTGCTCCCTGACACTGCCTGAGCTATGTGGGGCGAGTGCAGGGGTCCCAGTGGGCTGCTCCCCCTTGGCTGTGCTCCCTGGACCTCTCCTACAGCCCTGCTTGGATGCTGGGACAAAGATGGGCTCACCAGGCTCACAATTGCCTTCCCTCTTGGGAGCGGGTCTGCCTGCAGTGGGGCTGGAGCAGCAGCCACCATTGACATGAACTATGTGCTTGGCGCACACGTGTGTTTTTTATTGCACAACGGCACGAAGTGCACTTAGGCAAGGTCTTGGGCTTCTTCAGATGTTTTTCCAGAGCAGGGTGCTGCTGGGGCCAAGGAACAGACAAAATACTCAAGTTCCCCTTTTCACATCTCTGCTTTGTTGCTGCCAGCCTTTACCCCCACTCTTCTGCCCCCAAACCAGGAATGACAGAATAAGAAGCACCTGTGTCCCAGTTTGCAGCCAGGTGTTTCAGCTTCAGCTAGTGAGGAAGGTGGGTCTGGGCTGATATATCAGTGTAGTGTGATAAGGGGATGTAGGTCTTGGAGAAGTGCCTGTGTTCAGGAGAGGTAATGCCCTTGGGCTGGGTTGGATTTTTTTAAATGGTGTCAGCATTTGAGGTTCCTTATACTTGTGATTGGGTTTAGACCTCAGGAAACATAAGGCTTTGTATCAGTTTACCCTGGAAATCTTGCTGCTGTCTCTGAGGCACAAACACTCCTGGAGACAGGCTGCTCTTGCAATTCATGTGTTCTGTGAAGCAGAAAGAAAAACGTTTTGGCCAGGGTTCAAGCACCTTTCTCTGTTGTCCTGGTGATAAGTGCCTGATAAGAATTCAAGGTCTTTGCTTGCTTGTATAGAATAAAAGCAGCTTTTCTTAAGTTGCTGCTGGGATCTGTGGACTCCCTGAGGGTGCTGGTCTGTTGTTCCCAGTGTCTGAGCTGTTCCTGGTGAGTATGATAAGGTTGTGCTGAGTGGGTTGTAGTTTGTCCTACATCAGAGGTGAGCTCCCAGGTTTCCAGTCTCTGGCATGCTGCAGAGCTATGCCATGGTAAGCACGTGGGATAAGCTGAATGCTCTCTCTGAGAGGCTGGGGCTTTGTGGAAGGAGCGTGGGATCGTGGCACAAGCCCACAGCAGCTGCTAGTCCACTGCAGTGGTCCCTGGAAGCAAGCCGAGGATGGCTGCTGTTTTAGTACCGTCATGAGGTTTCCGAGTTGACAGACTGTGGGGATGTAAAGGCAAGGCAAGCCTCTTGGTGCTGCTGCTTCCACCTTTGTCATTTGGGGAAGATGGGACTGGCTCTCAAAGACTAGGTAACTGAGGGCAGGAGTGTAAGGATGGTGGAGTGGGGAGAGGTGAGGCGAATTCAGAGCAGAGGGATGCAATGTTTGGGCCTGCTCTTGAGGTTCCAGTGTGCTGAAGCAGTTGCCAGGAGCTGAACTCCTGCAGTGGTGAGGATGGAGCTGCATCCACTCTGCTCGGCTGCCTTCCAACCCGTGCTCTCACAGGGCTTCCCCCTCTCTGTCTGCCTGACGCCGTGGGTAACTTCCCAAAGCTGGAGCCTCAACTGCCTTCGTTTTAGCAAAGGATTGTTAGTCATTTCCCACTTATAAACAAATGTTTTAGAGACACTGGAGAAGCTGAGCCATCAAAAGGACAAATATCTCTGCCTTTTGAAGAAGGTCATTCATCAGCAAGTTGTATTGTGCAACAACAGCTCAGCCACTGATGAACTGAAACCACCCTCTGCTTGTCCTATGGGGAACAGGAAAATGTGCTCCTTGTGCAGTCTGGTCCTTCCATCTTCAGTTTGGCTTCCATTTTAAAAGTGCTGTAGATTAGGGCTTTTTTCTGAGGTTTTTTTTCTCTTCAATTTTTAAAATACATTTTTTGTTTTTATTTATTTACTTATTTATTTTTCCTCTTTCTTTTGCAGTGATGCCTGGGTCTGTCTCACTGCTTATCTAGGCATGAGCCCATGCTGTCTTAAGACCGTTCCTTCTTCCTTGCATGTAGCGGTCTCCCTTGGTTTCTCGGCGGTGCATTGGCAGGACAACAGGGATCTGAGGCGTGGTTGTTGCTGCAGCCTAAAGGCAAACAAATCAAATCAATCCTTGCAAAAGAAGGAATCTGCTCACCCCACCCGTGTTTAACTGCTGTCTGGCTTTGGCACTTTTCTAACCTTTGTTTCCACCTGCCCATAGGTGTGGGCTCACACATTCCTCCTGCTAACCAGGGCATCGGATGCCTGGTGTGTGGTTCCACACTGACACATTTCTTGAAAATCTGATGTGACTGAGGACACACAGAGCTTGGGGGTGAATTATTGCCAGGGCTCCTGGAGCATTACCCAGCAGCACTGGAAACGGCCCTGGGGAATGGCACTCTTGCAAATGATCAGCCAGCACTTTCCTCGAAGAGCTCCTCGGAAGAAAATGTTTGTAGGGCTTAAAGGGGAAAATTGCTTCACCAAAAATATCCCAGATAAGGCCAAGTATTATAAAAACAGTGGGAAGTGTTGAAATCAGATTTTTAACAGCATATTAGGTGTTTCAGTTAAGCACTGATTTATTCTCCACTCTTTTTTTAAAAGAGCTCAACTATTTACCTAAATGCTGTGGGGAAGGTGGGTGGAGGCTGCAAGCAGGAGGCCAGCAGAGCTGAACTGCGGGGCTGAGGCTGGGGGCGATCCTGGGACTGGGCTCTCAGCAGGTCCCACGGCTGCCATCCTCGCTCTGGCATGGGCAGCAGAGCTGCTGTTCGCTGCCAGCCTCGGAAACACAGCCTGGCTGGTGCCGCTGCCGAGTGCAGGCTGGGTCAGACTCCTGGTAAATCAAAGCCAAAACTAAGTGTGTTTGGTTGCTGGGGATGGACCTGTCATTAATTTTTTGAATTTTCTCAGCTAGGTGGATTTTCACCCTGAGATCCCCATCTATTGATGCTCCGTGTCATGCTGTCCTGACTTAGCCCCTCATTTCAGGAGGCATGTGCAGCATCCTTGGGACAGCCCTGAGGGACACGTGGCCTCTAATGGCCGCCCTGAGCAGCAGCTTGGGACCCAGCTCAGCACTTAGCTTAACTCCCATCAAAGCTGCTGGGGTTTGCTTCAAAGCTCAGTGTGAGCCAAGTGCTCTCTGAACTGGGACACCTCATTGACTGACAGTGTGAAGAGTGTTGCTCAGTTACATGAGCCTTTTAGGTTCCCTCTGGCTTGCTGTACTTTGTTAGGAGCTAGCAAATAACATTTTCCGTGGGACTTCCCCTGCTGCAGTGATGAACTGGCTCTGTGTCCATGAGATGGATTCAGGCATTCAGTTCGGGTATGACCAGTGACATTGGTCAGGCACAAAAATCACGTGATCTGAGAGAAGCAAAATAGTAATTTTAGCTACCTTACCCCAAACGTCAGATCCTTTCTGTCGTTTTTTTTAAAAAATATTTTATTTTTATTTTTAGGGTTCTTTTTCCTAAGCTATTTAAAACTAGGAAACCCAGAAGCTCGCTGTAATTAAATTGGGACCGCGGTGCAAATCACCAGGGCTCCACCCCCGGAGTTTCCTCTCGGCTGAAGCTGTCTTGGGGTGCCGGTTCCACCTTGCTGCAGCAGGGAGTGAATCAGCAGCCGAAGGTTACCCCCTGCAGTACATCTACAGCTACTGCAGGTATAACAGGAGCTGGCTTTCATTTACCGGTGTGGAATTTCATGTTAAAAACCAAAGAAACAAAAAACCCAGCTTGCTCCGCTAAAATCCAGAGTCAATTCTACCGACTTCAGCAAACACAGATGGGGTTGCTAATGGCATGAAGGAATCGGCAGTTCAATAACTGCACTTTTCTTCGTGGGACTCAACTGGGAGAGTTTCCCGGGAGATGTGTTAGGCTGAGGATCGTGGTATAATGACTAAATCCATGGGTCAGCTCCAGATACGGTTTTGCCCCTCACCTATGACCAGGCACAAACAAAAAAAGGGGCTAAAAGTTTATGTGGTTCTAGGGACAACTGAGATAAGTCTTGGGGAAACATGCTGAGGGATGCTAAGGCTGCCCTGCAGCCCAAGGTCACACCCAAGAATCAAACTGTTGGAGGCAGTGGGGTTTTCTTGGGGAAGCATTTTTGTGGATTCTCTGTTCTTGCAGTACCCTCTCCTCCAGCTGCGCCTGGGACCGACAGACTTTTGTGTGATCCAGCCCTGTGGCTCTTGTTCTCTCATGGGCATCTGTGCCAGAGCTTCCCACAGCAGTCTGGGCTTGCTGTCGCTGCAGGCTCTTGCCAAATTTAGGCACATGCAGCTGAATGTATTACAGAGGTCACAGCTGAAATGTCCTTTCCAGCTTTACCTGGTTAGATCCTTATCCAAAGGAAAATTGAGCTCCTGAAGAACGTGCTGGTCTTGTGCACCAAGGTCTACTTACCTTGTCCATCAACTATACCAAGGTTTGCCCATGCTTCAGAGGCATCCACGCCAGCATATTGACCTGCCACATTTTAGGGATGCAGTGGGGCTTGGCCAGCAGTTGGCAGGGGCTCATAAAGCAGTTGGGGTGCTTTGTCCCCCTCTAACATGCACATACAACCCCCCTGAGCTCTTAGCTGGCTGCTGGCACAGCCCTCAGCATGGCACAGCCTGTGTTTTCTCATGTAAAATTCAATAAATTCAGCATTTTCAGGACCTTAGTATAATAGGGGTTTTCAATCTTCTCCTTCACTGCTTTCTAATACACCCTCCTAACAATTAACTCTGTGCATTGGGAGAACACGAAATGCAGGGTAAAAGACTTTATTTTAGTTTCCCATAATTAAATGTTGTGTTTAGTGCTGTCTCTCCCACTTGATAAAGTGTCTATGTATGGTCTAAAATGTTCTTTAGTAAATTGGCGTAAGGTCTGTCAGGATTTGACCAATATTCTCCTTCCTGCTGTATCTCTGCAGCTCACAAAGAGTAGTTCAGGATAGCTGTAGTCCTCAGTGCAAGATGCAGTTACCCCACTGACAGCCCTGTCCTGGGGAATGGCTTATCCCTGCTTGGAATGTTTCCCCAAAGAGCAGTCCCTGGAGCTAGTGCCCCTGTTGCCACATCTCCCAGGGCTGCTCTGTGCTACCAAACTCCAGATAGAAGGTGCTGGGTGGTATGACATTTCAAAGAGGCAGCATGCTTCTGCTCAACCTCTTGGCACAGCCCCAGCTCCCACTGGGAGTCTGTTCTTGTCTCCATTACCTCCTGCAGTGCCCAGCTCTGCTCTTTACCCTCCAAAATCTTCCTGGAGTCTTCTTCCCCCACTGTGCTCATTCATTTGCTTGATTTGTTAATTTTCGTAGTTCTTCAGTTTGCATAACTTCTGTTCCATTACCAAGTTCAGAAGTAGTCTTTCTGATATGGGAGGATGGGTCATTATAAGTGGGGAGAAGACTTAGTGGTGAGGGTAACAGAGCTGGCAGATAAAGCTGGGATGTGACTCTGAGCCCCAAGCTCTCCTTGCCTGGAGGTACCTCTGCTCCCTAAGGAGGGACCTTGCTGGGTGGGATCTCTGACCACTGCTATTCCCCCACCTCCTCCTGCATCCCTCTCTATGTCCTTTGGATAAACAGCTGCAAAAAGGGAGCTTTTGTTTCCAGCAGCGTTGGGAGAATGGCTCTCGGTGGTACAGATAACCCTGCCTGCAAACAAGCAGAGAGGCTGCAGTACAACCAGGAGGGTACACAATGAATTATTCACCAGCTGTTTCCTCTCCTTTCAAGGCGATGTGAGATGTGTAATCAACTGCACAGAAGGAGTTTGAGCTTTTGGCTGGCTGGGTGCTCAGTCCACCCTGCTCATGGGGACCTGGTTTGTGCAAATCTGCGTCTGCACCTCCTCAGTGTTTGACTGCAGGTGGCCCACAAACATGTTTTCTTTGCTCTCTAGATGCCTGCTGAAGACCTGAAAATCTGATTTACAGAAGTGCCAGGTGCCCACAGCTTTGACAGACATTTAGTGGGAGCAATGCTTTAAACATACAGAGAGAGTCACGGTGCCATGCAACCTGATAGCTTGGGGCTTTCTGCTTGGGCCCCTGCAATTAATGGCTGTTTGCAGCCTCTCCTTTGCATGCCCCAGTCCCCAAGGTGGGGATAGTGACAGCCCTCCACTGCTCAGGCTGCTGCAGTTAAAGGGGATGCTCTCACATCAGTGGAACACTGGTGAGGTGCTCCAGAGAAAAAAATACAAGTCTCCGTGCCCAAGTCCAGCACTGAGAAAAAATGATGCTGACCTCAGACTGAGGAAGTACTGCTCAGACTAAGGGCTCTATGTGTGTGTTTTTATTTCTACCTTTGGCTGAAAACTGTTGGCTAAGGTGTGAATAAGAAGCATTGATGTTTTTTGGGGTTTTTTTTTCCCCTTTTCTTAAACCTGACTAATCAAATTGCCATGAAAAATATGCCTGTTCTTTTCTTTTATAACCTTTTAGAAGCTCTCAATTTTAGCCTTCACTCCCCAGAGCCCATAAAATAAATGGATAGAAACACTGTAAAAATGAACAAAATCCCAAAACATAGTGAGTTTATATTCTGTCTCATTAAAAGTATATTAAAAAAAAAATCCCTCTCCTCACATAAACATGTGATTGTTTATAAATCTGTAACTATTTTTAACAGCCTCATAGTAGAATGACTTTCTATAAATAAAGCTTTACAACGGAGTGACAGATGACCACACTAAAGGACAAGAATGGAGCAGATGTGAAATACCTCTATTTTAATATATTCAGAAAAGTTTTTGCCTAGAAAACTTACAGGTTTCTAAGGCGGGGGGGGGGGGGGGGGGAAGGCAAAATTGCTCATTTGTTTCATGTATTTGGCTTTAAATAATAACAATATTTTCTCCCTAGGTGTTCATCAAGCTGTGTTACCCAGGAACCAATCACTCCTACCAGGAATCAGAGAAGTGCTTCCCAGCCTCCTGGTTTGCATGCCAACAAGGTCTGTGTGTGAAGCTGCAATGGGTCCAGCCATTCCCCAAGTCCTATTCCAAGGTAAGAAAAGCAAGGTTAAGTTCTAGATCTTCCTTCATCATTGCCCCCAGGAGAGAAGCATCCTTCACTGATGCCCTCCTGCTCCTAAGTGTGCCTTTGTCATTAAACCAGAGGATGACTCCAGGCTTTGTCTCAGTCTGGGAAGAGAGGAAAAGGGAACATGTGTCCCAATGGAAGGTGGAGACAGTTGAGCTGGTCAGCAGAAAATCCAGCCTTGTCCTCGCTGTGCCTAGGCTCTGGCACCTCTTCCCTCTGCAAGTACCTTGGGGGGCAGGGTTTAAAATGTTGCTGCCCCTTTGGTGGAGGCTGAACTGGCTCCAAAGCAGGGCTGAGCTCGTGCTGCTGCTGCTGACAACCTACATGAGTACATTCCCAGCAGTGGGTACAGCAAAGTGTTGCCAGATGATGAGATCTCACACAGACTCAGCGATGCTTTTAGATTCTTCTCTTAATAACTCCCTATGTTTTAATTTCTGAGAACTTAAATATGTATCCCCAAATGGTCCTCATCATCACAGGCCTCATTAGGCTGGGAGTCAGTAAGTTGGGGACTGATTTCCATTCTGTCCAAGGTAAAGCTTTGTGATTGATCAGCATGGCCAGAGCCGTCCTCTCCTCTCTTCCATGCCAAAATCCTGGGTGCGTGCGCTCATTACAGTGACAGGCTGGGAACAAAGCTCAGGAGAAAAGCTGCAGGAGCTGGGCCAGTCCTGGCAAAGGTTGGCAGAACTTCAACTGATCTGAATGTGAATTGCACCTATTTAGGCCAGGCCTGGAATTTGCCCCTGGCATGGGCTGGCTCTCTGCAGCTTCATTTGTGCCCTAAAACACTGTGGGAAGGGAGCTGAGCAAAAGCAGATCATGGTGCCAGCCTGAGCTGTGATTTTGCCCATGAAAAGTGTGAATAATACAAGTGATTGTTTTTTCTTGTGATCTAACTTAGATTAGAACTTTTGCTAAAAATTAAAGTAGTTAATGAGCGCATACAAACGTGTGTGCATGGGATGCAAACACATAATCTCCCACCCATGAACACACACTCTAAATACTGGCTGATTCTAGTACAAGTGTTCTGCTTCTGGACTTAAACTTTCTCCAGATTCAGTACTTCTGGAGTTGAGATTTTGTCACGCTGTACACAGGCCTGATAAGATACTTAGTGCTAATATTGGATTTAGCCTGGTTGCTGCCAGTTTCTCGGGTGATTTGGGATCTGGGTTTTGTCAAATAGTCTTGTCTCTGACCCCAAACTTCTCTTTGGGCTCTGGACTACCTGAGTCGCTGGTTTTGGGGTACAGGGGTAGGTTGGCAGTGGTCCCAGACTGGAGATCGGCATTTCCACTTCCCCTAAGGGTCACTTTTAGTTGTTGGGTGACTAAATTGAAGTGCTCAGCTTAGTGGCAGTGTAGGAGGGACACCAGTGACCCCACTGATAGGAACATGCATGCATGTATGTGTGTAAGACCAAATACAGCATGATGTCTGTCAAGAAGATGTCTGCAGGTGACAAATTATATCTACCAAGACAAGACCTGCCCCGGTCCCTCCGCAGCTCGTGAGACCATGTCCCTGTGCCCAGTGATGCCTCTTCATCCTCTGGAAACATGAAACTCACTCAGGGAGAGCTGCCGCCTCCGTGCCAGCTCAGCAGGGATCTGTCAGCTTCAAACATCACCCTCCACTGTTATCTGTTACAAATGCAGCTCTTCCTGGGATCAAAGAGAGCAACTGGTATTGAAAAAGACTTATCAGGGCTTTGACTGTCCTCCCTGCTCAGGGCAGGAGAGCCACCCCCTGGGAGTGACAGAGCCATGACTCACTCTAGAAGCAAATGGCACAACTGGGCACTCTCCAGCCACTTTTGAAAGTCCCATATCTGGACTAAGGTAAAACGAATTGCAATTTAGGGAGTCTGTATTATAGTTACTCACATGAGAATTGTCTTAGGACAAAGAGCAGCAGCATTTGCAGTCTGTTGACACTCTGCAAGCATTAATTTGGTCTTGTTACTGGGGGGACTTTCTGGAGAAAGGAATGGTGAGAAGAGAAACAAAAAGAAAGTGGAGAAGAAAAGTGCAGAGCAAAGTTCTTGTCTCCCTTGGCCTGTTACAACCAACAGTGGTGAAATGCCCTTCTCTAGATCTTTGTGCCCAAGCACAGAAGGGGAGAGAAGGCAGTTTTGGCCCTAAATGTACAGAAATAGGAGGGTGAAATTACACTTTCCTGCTGCAAAGTGCAGTAGCCACCTGACTTCATGTGGAGTCACCCAAAAGCCTACTGCAGTGAGGAGCAAAATGTGGCTGCAACGACCAACTGTTTATTGAGCTGGAGAGGGCTTGAAGTTGACTAATTTGGTGACAGCGTGTTTGTGTAGTTCAATCCCGTCTTGGTCTTTAAAATGCTAACAGTGAAATCAAGATTTTTCTTACTGCCAGATTTAGTTCAGCCTTTCCAAATGTGATAACACAGCCAAGTCCCACATTCATTGGAGTTTTGTATTTCATTTCATTTGATTTTCTAGTTTGTCTTGAAAAGGCCAGGACTTTCCAATAAAATAGTTTTGTGCTCTTCAGGCTGCTCAGAGCAGGTCGTATTAACAAACTATGGATAACGTTTCAGAAAGCATCTCAGAAGTGAGAAGCCTGCAAACCCAGGCTGCAAGCCCCTGGGCTATCGAACATCAGGCTTCCTATTTTAGCACTGGTTTTCCCCAGCAGGACTGAGGCTGTATGTAACAAAGCTATTGGTGAGATTACTGCATAGCTGGGCTCTGCCAAGAAACTCCATTAAAGAACCAGTGCAAGCTGCAGGGCAGAATGTGCTTTCTGTGCTGAACTGGGTGGCACTGGTTTGGAGGCTGTAGGTACACCAGGAATCAGTGGGAAATGGTGCTTCCTGATGTTTAGTCCCCCTGTGCAAAGGCTGTCACAGGATGTATGACTCACACTTAATGGGTCTTCAACTGGTTCTGTTAGTGTTACTGTTCCTGGGAAAGGTTCCTAAGGCGGGATCCCATGGCAGGCCATCCATGCACAGCCTCCTCTGCCACTGCAGCAGGGCTGGAGGGATGCTGCTCCTGGGAGAGGGCAGCAGGCTCAGGGCCCACATCTGCCCTTGACTGACTTGGTCCAGGAGGCATCCTTTCTCTGAGGCTGGAGAAAGACACACACATGCATTGAGAAAACTTTTTTGGGAATCCTTTACCACTGGGGAAATCCCCCTGGTTTTCACCAGTTTTCAGTTGCAGATCTGGGAGCGCTGATAACGAACAGCTTCCAAGGACCCCTCCATGCATACTGTCTTCTCTGTCCCTTGTGAAACAGAGAGGTATGAACAGAGAAGGAAATCAAGGCAGTGACAATGACAGAGTCTGTCACAAACTGAATGAATCAGCAGACACCCTGTTTCAGTTATTTATGTTCAATAAACCGAATCTTCAGGGTTTAATTTTTCTTCTTCATTTCCCATCGGGTGCTCAAATCACACACAATGCTTTGCAAATAGAGATTTCCACCTCGTGTGTAAAAACAGTGAGATTAATAGTTTTAGCACAGCTGGTTCTTGTAATACTGTCTGGTTTCAAATATTCAAAGACCCTTTTAGAGCCCCAGGTCTTCATTCCTGGTATCAGAGTTAAACCTTAGCTTTTATTTTATTTTAAATTCTATTTGAGCTCTCAACTTCTAGCTTATAATTTTGCCCTAGAAAGGCTTAGGAAAATGGAGAAATTAAAAGACACTCTCAAATGCATTCTTTTTAAGATCACTTATGATTTTTACATTAGACAATTTGAGCCTGGTATTATCTTTGAGTGCTGGAATCACAGCTGATAATGTCAAAAATAGGGTATTCAAGATAAAATCCCTTTTAAACAAATAGTACGTAAAGAGCTGAGCAATATTAAAACCTCTTGAAAAAAAGCCCTGACAGAAAGAAAAATAGGTGTGAGTGCAACCCAGCATGGTTTCTGCCTTGTTCCACAGGATGCTGACTGGGTGTAGACACAGTCCCAGTGCAGCTCACTTGCCTCCAACCCCTTGTGCACCATCAATGCCCAGATACCCACAAAATCCTCCTGCAAACTACCCTCACCAGCTGGGTGGTTAAAGCTTTCATTTAGACAGAAAAAAACCCTCAACAACCTACAGCTCCTACAGATTGGCCTGCAGGTGACTGCTGTTAGCTATTCATGCTGGATATAGAGGGCACCTAGAAGCTGGGGGATCTGGTTTGGGAATCCCAGAGAGGAGGTGCTGCCTTGGGATATTGGTCTTTGCTGGTATGTTCAGTAGTGGTGTGGTAGTCCTGGGATTTGGGCTGGAGGGAAAGTTGTTTTGTTAAGCTTTCTACTGGGGGCTGAGTAGTGTCCACAGGGAGCCACCTTCTTACTTGGAAGATGTTGGTCGACTCCTGCCTCCCTGGAGCTGGGGGCTAATGAATCTTGTGTGTGTTTTGGAGGATGGAGAAGTGGAGTCTGTGCAATGTTCAGGGTTGGAGAGCTCTGTGTGCCTTAATGATGCAAGTTCAGTGTAGGCTGCTCCCTAGGCACAGGAAAACTTGCCCATCTAAATTATTCAGAGCTGGGACCCAAGGAGCAGGTGGGTCTTGTAGGGCAGTTTGCTGTCTGAGACTGGAAGATGGCAAATCTGCAGGCAGCTGGCCACAGGGGACCCAGAGTCCTGCATGATAACTAGTCAGTGCACGCAGGACCAATGGTCGCTGCACTGGCTCTGTATTTCCCTGACCAAAGTAATTATTTCTCTTGGAAGTATCGTCTTGTGCTTCGGATGTGTCGCTTTCCGGCTGATTTGTGGCTAGGTCCGGCACTTCCAACAGAGGCTGAACGTTAACAGCTGAAGGCTTAGCAGTAATATGCTTAGTGTAATAAGATTTATTATTTTAAATGCCTGATTAAGAGCCCTAGGGCCTGGAATCCTCCCTCTCACAGAGGCACCAGCAAGAGCCCTGGCACTGGTGGGTGAGGTTTCCCCTCCTCCAGCAGCTACCAGTGTTGTACACCTCATTCCCATGTCCAGCCTGCTTTTAGGTGTAAAAAGGCATTTTGTTTTGTTCCTACCACCCTTTGATCCTGGTGCTGGTTGCACCACGACTCCTCTGACATGGGTTTCTGCCCTTTGAGCTGGATGGCCATTGCTGAGTTGCTTCATCCTGGCTGAGAAACAGGCTGTATGTGAGGGCACTTGTAGTGTGGGGCTCTGGGGCACAGATCTTTGCATCTGAGCAGCTGCGCTGACACGGAGAGCTGTGCCACAAAGCACCTGTGCATTGCAAAATTAGCCTTACATGTAATGGTGCTGTGTATGATATGCCCCAGGCAGGGGGAACAGGCCTAGAGCAAGGTGGGAAGGAAAATGTGTTTCTACTTCTAGGAGCTCAGCCTTCAAATTCCCAGACAAAATATGAATTTCAGCTTGATGATAAACTATGTTCTACTAAATATCTTCAACTATATATTCAAACGGTACCAGAGAGTCAGACCAGAAATTTAGAAAGGAATTGAATCTGAATATTAAACCAGCAATATCCCAAAGGAAATTTTTCTCAACTTGTCTGACTCTCCAAGGAGACAGTATTCCCAAAGAACTAATTCTGTAACTAATGATCAGATGAAATAAGGCTCTTCTGATGGTTTGGAAGGCCTAACTTGGCACTAGTTGAACACATGTAGAATTTGTCATTAGTAATAATGAAAAAATTGTTTGGAACTTTTTCATTGAACATGCATTTTTCACTGAAAATACACTTGTAGCTGAAACCACTTTTCCTCTCGGTCTGTGAGGCTGGTAAGTGATGATTATGCCCTCTGTAACCTGTATCAAAGGGGACGCTTTACCTTTCCATAGCATTTTCCTTTTATTCAAAAACCTTTTACAGAAGCCAATAGAAGTTGTCACAATGTGAACGAGAGACACAAAAGTTGCCAAATATCTTGGAAACACAGGAAGTTACTTCTGGGAAAGTGGACAGCTAAGGGCTAACAGGAAGGCAACTGCTTGATTCCAAGTTTAGATTCCATGTCCCACATAGCATAAATCTTCTGAATTCCTTCTATGTCTCTTCAGGCCTCTTAGAAATCTTGTTTGGGGTGCTGTGTCTCAGGACATTTGAAGGTAAATGTTGTCCCCATTTGGGACTAGCAGAATGGCTGAGCAGATCAGGGATTATTGATTCTTTATTATGAGCATGTGTTGGGAAATATACTGATTTTTCAATGATGTGCTCTGTCCTGGGCAGTAGAGGAGCAGGCAGAGCACATCAGCTTTGGGCTGGGTTAGGTGAAGGACTCAGGGAGGAGGAGGGTTGCTGCTGGGGAGAGGTTGGTGCTCTTCCTCCTGTGAATGGACTTTCCTGGGGGAGGAGAAGGGGCTCTGCCTCCTCCCTTGCTCAGCAGGAGCAGATGTACTAGCCCAGCAGATTGTTGGGTGCCAGTGATGAACTTGCCATGTGTGTGGCTGTCCCCAGAGGGACGTGGTGGGAGGAGCTAGAGGGTCAAATGCTGCTGCTTTTCCTTTGGTCCTTGACAATGGAGTGTGATGCAATTCCCGAAAGGGAAGAGCTGACCTGGGCCAGCCAAAGGACTGGCATTCAATTCCCAACGCAGCCAGGGAGCTGTCAGAAGCTGGGAGATGCTTGAAATAAGCCATTGCCAGGTGTGTGTTTGTTGGCTGATGACTGGGAGGACCTGAGCAGATGCACGAGGAAGGAGCAGGAGTAAAACTGGAAAAAGAGTGGGAAAGAAAAGGATCTGACTAATGGGCCTGTGTCTGAGGGGCGTGTGAAATGTGCTGTAGAGCCCAACAGCATATCCTCACCAAGGGTGAGTGATCAGCTGCATGCCGCTGCCTAGGAGAAGAGGATTGTGCACTTTAGTCCAGTGTCCTGCACAACATCTGCTCCCATTTGAAATAAAAAGATAAAGTCAACAAGACATACTAGAGATGGCTTCTTTCTAATATTCCTGCACCTATATGTTGGCTGAGCAAAGATGGTTTAGCCTTGTGAACCACACAGGTGTGCACAGGTACTCAGGAGAAATGCTGACTGTTGGCAGAGCAATGTGAACTGTTTGCCTCCACAGTTCTCAGCAGGGACAGCTGGGCAGCTAGCCACTGACCCAGGTTTGGAGGAAGGAGTTCCTCCTGTTCACTGACCTCCTTTTGCCTTCCCTTCCTGCTCCATCTTGGATGGTTTTGGTGCTGCTCTGAGCATGTCCTGCAAGAGCTGAGTGCACCTCTGGTGACAGGACCTCACCTGCATGCCCTTCACACCTGAGCTATGGTGGTAAGGAGCACAGAAGGAGAAACCGAACCCAAAAAGCAGCTATGGACACCATGTGCCCAGCTCTCATTGAGTGTTGGTGGCACAGGGGTACCTGAAATTCCTGCATGGAGGGATGTCAGCTAACTGGGAGAGTGTGAGCCTTCCTGGTTGAGGTGGATTGAGATGGGGGAAACTTTTGTTGCCCTCTGCATGTGGGCTCCTGTCCCGTTGTCCTGCTGGGGTGCAGTGAGCTGCCCTGCCCCCTGACCAGGTGCCACTGGCTGGGAGATGTGAGGACCTGTGTGCTTCAGCACACACACCTGCCCTGCCCAGTGGTTGGGGATGCCCAGAGTCACTCCAGGGAGAGCATGGGGGATGTCCTTATGTGGGGGTGAATGCTCAAGGTGGGTGCCAGCTCTGTGAGTCTCCAGTCAGCATCTGAGCCCCAATCAGCTGCCCCTCAGCAAATGCTCACACCAGATGACTCTGTGGTACAGTCATGCGATGGCAGCCATCCAGCCCTGCAAACCACAAAGCAACAGAAACTTTAAACAGAAGTTGCTGAATGGTAACAAAGGGGAGGCCTGCGAAAGGCCCAAAGTGCTTTGCTTGGGACCATCTCTCCAAGGTTAAGTGGGACAATGCCCCAAACATGGCCCTGAGCTCCTGGTGTGGCGAGTGGCATCCTGGGATGGGTGAAACCTGCTAGGGAGCACAAGGTGAGGCTGGTCTGTGCTGATCTGTAAGACAAACATAGCCATGTTTCTTTTAACTATTTTTAGTATGAGGAGCGGTGTGAAAGCCCAGTTCTCCTCTCATATGTGGTGGTTTTCCACCAAGCCCTGGCAAAAGTCTGTCTTCTGCTGGTGCAGTGGAAGAGCTGTCTCAGTGTTGGCCCGTCCTGCTGTACCAATCCCTCAGAGTTATAGCAATGAGCATACCAGGTCTTGCACTGATCCTTTCTCACTGAGTTTGGAGTCAAGTTGCCAAAGAAAATCAACCCTTTGGGTAGGTAGGCAGCTTTTGTAGCAGTTGGCGATGCCTCATGGCTTTTTGTGGTTCCCCTCGAAGCTTTGGGCCAGCGGGGATCCATCCTGAAACCGCTGCTAGGAAAAGGGGCTGCTCCAGCCTCCTCTGAGCTTTAGGGGCTGCCTGTGTCTCAGGACTGAACTGCAGCTTAAGGGCTTGGCCCCAGCCTTGGGGTGTTGGGTGCCACATTTGTCTCTGGCAAGGCTGGCAGCTCCCAGTTGTGCTGCCCTTCCTTCAGAGCTATAGGCTGCTGTCCTGATAGTTCATGAGTCCTGCAAGATGCTTCAAAATCTTGTTGTAAGTGGGGATGTTTGATCTTGCTTTTCTCATCAGATGCTGGTGTGGGAGTGATGCAATTAGCCTGCTGGCAGGCTGGAGCAGCTCACAGTGATTGCTTCGTTCTTAGCCCGCCACCTTACTTGAATAGTTGGAGTGTTTCCCCTGCCAACAGCATCTGTATTTTAGAGGCTGGTAACTGTTCGCTTAAATTCCTCCCTCTGGGGAGGAGACACATCTCTTGAAGGCATCTCTTGTTGCTTGTTCATACAAAATGCAGCAGCCTATGGATAACCCAGGCTTCAGCCCTGGGTGCAAAGAGGGAACCAGACGGTGTGTTGGGAGCTGCTCCACTGGGTTTGGATTTTCTAATTATTTTTTTTCCTTAATTTCCCCAGTCATCGTCACTGCTGGCTGATGGCTTTTTATAAATTCAACTCCACTAGAGGGCAATGTGATCTGGCGTGGGAAGGGGAGCGAGCCGGGGAGGAAACGGCACAACGTGCGTGTATGGCTGTGATGGTGGTGGGCGACTGTGGGCACTGGCCTGGCAAGGGGCTGAGCAAAGGGCTCAGCTCATCCCTGAGAGGGACCCCAGTGTTGGGGTGACAGCACCTCCCGTTGCTGCCACTGCTAACCCACACGGTGTGAGGCTTGCTGGTTGGTGCAGAGACAGGAAAGAACTTGACAAGCAATGAATGTCACCGAAAAGGGGGGGGGAGCCCAAAGTAACACTGCGCACTTCTGAAATGGCAAAGAAAATGTGTGGGTGGGGGGATGGATGACACACAGAAGTACACGTTCCTGCTGTGAGTGGAGAAGCCTGCTCTGGACATACCATTCTCTTCTCTGGACATGTCAAGGATGATTGCTCTGTGCTTTGAGCACCGTCCAGTGCAGAGGGAGGTGACAGTGTCTGTCATGAGTTGACTGTTTTCTTGTCCTTCTCCAGGGGGTGGGGGGTGCAGGGGACACTTTGTTTTCATCAGGTCTGGGGGACTGTATTTTATTCAATATACTGAATAGGCAAGAAAGGGTCATCTTCCTTCCCTGGTCTGGGTGGGTAAGGTTTGTTACAACATCATACTACTCGGTTTTGAGAATGCATGTGATAGTGTGGGTTCTGCTGGGGGCCCGGAAAGCTGTAAAAACAGTTTGTGGGTTTTTTTTACTTTTTTTTCCTTTTGAAAGGCATGGAGATTAGCTGATGATCTGTGCTTTGTTAGATATGATCAGGCCCAACAAAACCTGCAGGAATGGGCCCAGAGGGGGATGGAGGCAGGGGGATGTTCCCAGTAGGTGACCAGCCCAGCTGTGGGGTGGAGGACTGGGGGAGTGCAGGGCTGGCTGGGTGGCCCTGGATCTTCCCCAAGATGGCTCCTGGGGTAGCCAAGGCTAAGGGCTCCCCAAGGGGGAGGTGACACCACAACAGCTGCCCACCCTGCTGGAAACTGCACCTGTAAAGTTTAATGTGGAACCTGCTTCAAGGTGGCACATCAATAAAAGAAATGTGAATTGCTGACTTCAAAATTCTCTCACAGGAAAACTGACCTTGGGAGATGATAAAATACAGCTGTACCAAGGAGTTACCTAATGAAGTTTGACATTAGTTATTCTAGGTTTTCTTCAACTTTTGGTAGATTGTCTTAACTGCATTATCACTGTAGCAGGTCTCCTCTCCTCCTGCCCAACACCTTGGGCACAGGCGTGTGGGACTCGGTGACTCCTTCCAGAAGGCTGGCAAGAAAGCAAAATTAATTCCAGTGCAGTACATGATGTCATTTTGTTTTTCTTCTGTGGTTTATTTTTCTTTAATTACATCTGCTCCAAATCTGGCTATGCAGAAATTTCCACTTCAACCCAACCTGTGAGCTTTTGACAGACAGGCTTATTTAAGACCTACAGCTGGAAGAAGTAAATAAGGCTCCACTGAAAATGCAACTCCTTGGACTAAGGCAAAAGTTCTAAATTTCAACTTAGTTTTACTTTATAATCTCAGGTTTGGCTTTATAGGTATCTAATATTTTATTGCTGGTTGTGGAAATAGGGCAAGTATGGCACTTGAATCCCCCTTTTCTTATTGTGGTGGAAACTTACAACAGTGTAAAAAGCCCCTGAAAATGCATTTCCCTCCCTTCACAAACCAAAACCTATGACAGGAGTTTGCCAGTGGCAGGGAGGCATTACTTTTTGGTATTGGCTAATGTTTAATATTGGAGGTGCTGGGCAGGGCAGGTTTGGTGTGTAGTGTATTGTTGGCAAACAATGAAGGGGATGGGTGAGGAGCAAACTATGACTTCCCTTCTAGGAAGGAACCAGGCTGAGTTTGCCACGTGGAGCTGGAAGGGATGCAATCAGACCCACCATGGGAAGCTGATCCTTTCCCCAAGCACATTTCCACCTCTAGTCCTGACTCCTTGCTTTCCTATTCCCACTTCCATGGTGCTGCTGGAGTAACTTGAGGAGCATTTGGGCATCTGTCTTCCTCAGCCACCCCTTGGGGCAGAGCTGACCCCAGGGGCCACAGGGCCATGCCAGCAGCCCAGGTGGGTTCCCATGATCAGGAGGTATGAAGGGTTGGCAGCATGTGGAGCCATGGGGACCCTCTGGTTACAAATACACCCAGTCCTTTGCAGAGGAGCACAGGGGCAAGGGGAAAGCACCTCTGAGCCTGGTGGCTTTACCTAAGGAGATGTGGGATATTCACTTCTGTCCAAGCTCAGAGGAGGAAACCCCACTTTCTCTGTGTTCCTCTTGTGAACCAGGATGCAGCCTGTTGGATTTTAGGAGTTTGATTTAAAATGCCTGCTTTTGTGTTCAGTACCTGCTATCGTGTGCCTTTGGAATGGGAAGCCTGTGTTGGTTGTGAGCTGACAGAGGTGACTCTACCATTGCATGTCTGTCCTGTTCCTCTACTCCAAACAGTATCAGGGCCCAGGCTGCACTTGGCAGAGCACACCATGGACCAAGCATTTTAAAAGCTCCAGAAAACACATATTAAAATATATATTTTATTTTTAGGGTGCAGCAAAGGAAACAAACACTTTTAGAAGTTGACTTCCATTGCAGGGCTGGTGGTGTAGGAGCGAGGGATTGTCCTTGTTTCACCAAGACCAGGATGAATCACCTCCCTTTGCCTGGTTCTTGCCCACTGACCTGAACTTTGGAGCTTCAAGCCCTGAGGTCGTGCACAAGGGGCTGCTCCTGTCCGATACCTGCTCCAGATCTGCTGTGGCCCTCAGAGCCCTAAATTTGCTACCAGTACCCTGCCCAGAATTGGCTGTGGGGATGGGAGGGGAAGCTGCACCTCACCTGCATCTCCCCAAGAACAATTTCCATGTCAGAGAGGGGAATTTTAAGCCTGGCTCAGGGAGGGGGTGTTTAAAAATAACACTATGGCTGCTTGGAAATATGCCCAAATTTCTTAAAAATCAATAAAGCAAAAATGTAGTGTGGAATCCTTAGAAAATCAGGTGATCAAATTTTTGTCACAGGACAGCACTTCACCCTGATTCTTGTTTATTAATTTGCAGGCATCCTTCAACAGCTTTCTCTCATCCTCCTCCTCCTTCCCCCTCAACATTTCTAAAGGTTTTCTTGGGAAGAGTGGCCAAGGAAACTGCTGATGCTCAATGGAAAATTTAGAAACAACTATTTTATTGAATGAAAACTTTTTTTTTTTTTAATAATTAAGGAGACAAACCTTATCCTGTTTTCTGGAAAAACTACTTGGTAAACTTTCTGGGGTGAATCACTGCTGTTAAGAGGAAAGTGCTGCTGGCCTTGTCCCTATCGCTTCCTCTTACACCAGTACTTCATCTCTGGACCATGCGCTGTTAATCCTGTCTGAAGCCAGTCACCACCTTAAAATTCTCCCTATTTTGGCTGGCTGGGGCTGTTGCTACTGTGTAATGAGCACAGCTAAATTTGCTGCTGGTTTTTGCTTTGTGCCATGATGCAGATTTGTCTCGCTTCAACATCAGGAGCTGGATGAGAGGAGACCTGTGAGCTTGGTTTGCTGGTGCAGTGAATATCTGCTCCTGGAGACTGGATCACTGCTGCTGTAACCCCCTTGCTGCAGAGCCTTGGTGCAGCATGAGCTGCTGCATATCCAAATGGGCTTAAAACATTCTGACAAGTAAACTGCATCGGCTGGCTTGACACAAGATCAGATAGTGTTTGTCAAGGCTGCTCCAGCTGTATGGTTCATTGGAGATTACCCATTTTACCACAGCTGGTACAGCCCTGGCATGTAGCACCCAGCTCACTGCAGCACTTGGGGTAATTCAGCCTTCCTGTGCTTGTACCTGACCAGCACCAATTTTATGCTGTGGGTGACCTGCTGTTGTTCACATCTGGCGAGGGTGAAGCCATGGCTGAAGATGAGCATGCTCATTCTACCCTGCAGCTAGTGAATACTGGCAAAGGAACAATGTTTTAGGTGGGCAGGAACACAGACTCCAGGGGACTGATGATGTGCTTGGGTAACCCAGCCCGGGCAAAGCTCTGTACTGGGGTGGACCACTGATCCTGACCTGGGGAGGAGCTGGGATGGTCCTCAGCCTCGGTGAACCCAGAGGCAGCTGAAGGGGTGCAGCCTGAGCCTGGAGTGTTTATCGCATACAGAAGCATGACATTTGTGGAAGAGGAGATGGACTGTGCTTGCTCAGCAGACCCAGGGGAAACTGTGTCCTGGGGAGGAGAGAGTGGGAGGCAAAGGGAAAGCAGAGAGCAATTTAAAGGAGTCCTCTAGTATTCATTTGTCTGTCTGTGCCGTGAGGTTTAATGAGGAGGATGTTTGGGAGCTTACAGTGCTGCTACATTGTGGTGTTTGCTAACACAGCTTTTAAATCAAAGGGAGAGAGTGAAAGAGGAAAAAGATTAACTGAAAGTTTTTTAAAATTTAAAATAAAATCCTTTAGATTTGGTGATGCAAAAAATGCAAATAACTTCATCCCTGTCAAAATGTATTTTGAGACGTTTTCATGTGCAAAGTGCCTCATTTTCACCGATTTCGCAATAAAAAGCACCCGACTTCTCACTGGGGTTGGCCCTGGCAATGTCCCTCAGTGACGCATTTGCAGTTGGCAGGGGGAGGAGGGAGAAGGTTCACGTGGGGTCAAACAGATCCCAAGCGGGTGTTCCTCCAAGCGGGGAGAGCTGCAGCGCAGAGATGCATCTGCAGTAACTCATTGTCCTCAGAAAGGCCCCGTGGGGCTGGGGAGGGACAGTAGTGTCCCTGTGCCAGTTCTCATTTACTCAGCAGAGCCCTTATCCGGTCCTCAGTCCCACTGGCTCCACGTGGGCTTCTCCCGCATTCAGCTCCCACATCCTCAGGTAGATTGTGTGTGTGAGCGATGTGACTGGAGAACTCCTGGTACTGGCAGATTAGTGATGTCTGAATGTTTTCAAAATTTTGATTGTAAATGACTGTAAAAGGTGAGCTAATCATCTAGATGATTGTCCTTGCGCCAGAGAGTTTATCTTTCCATGTTTGGCACAGTCAGCCCTGTAGTGGGGCTTTGGTTGCTCTAATGGTACAGACAAAGAGTGATGATCAGGAGGAAAAATGACATTGAAACAAAATATACTGAGCTGGACTTGTTTTCTTTGAAAGCGTTTTCTTTTGTGACAGCTGCAGAAATCTTTGCATGGGGATCCTGTGCTGGGACAAATACCCTTGGGACAAGCAGCTCAAAGGCATTTCTGGGAGGGGAAACTTTCTTCCAGCCCAGCCTTGGCAAAAGCACACATAAGTATAGGAGTACAGAGCAAAACCCTCTGACCTATCCTTCCATCTTCCCTCCCAGCAATGGGCTGGGTTACTCAGGAGCTGCAAGCCCTCTTCCCCCCTCCCTTCTTGACTAGAGCTGGCCCAGATACTGGGGTTTTGGCATCTGAATCATACAATTTGTTGGTGACTTGAGCTATTTGGAGACTTGGGAGCTTGCCACCAGGATGCAGAGTGAGACTCTGTTTATAAGTTACGCTGCTGCTATAACATATGTCCTTGAGGGCAAGTGGCATGAATAGCAGCTCTGACGTGAAATGCTCCTGTGCAGCTTGGTTCCTCTCCACAGGGAGAGACACACAGCACTTCGGCAGCCCTTCCCAGCAGCTGGCACTTCGGGTGCAGTCCAGCTACATGTGTCCAGCCCTGGATAATCATGATTTGGGACCGCAGTGGAGGAGTTTGCATGCAGAGCTGGGGATGCTGGGGGAGGAAGGCGACTGGCATGGCTGTGCTTACAGAGCTGGAGTTGGCGGGATGGCCTGCTGGTAATGATTTGACCTCTTTCTTTTAATTGGTGGGCCCCAGTTGGGGCGATCGTAATTATGGTGGCTCCTCGCTGATGCTGAGCTGTGCGGGGTGGCAGACACACACATAGCGTGTGGCTGGGGATGGGTCAGCTTTCTGAGCAAGGATGTTTTCACATGGGTTGTCAGAGCCCATGCAGACCTCTGGAAGCTCTGGGTGGGCTCTTTATCCCAGGAGGGTATTAAAGGCAACCCCAGAGGGGAAAATGCCAGGACAGGGGGGTTAGGAAGGCATGGAAAGGGAATGAGGGGGAAGGGAGGCAGAGATGTTTGCTGTGGGCCTAATTAGCATGAGTGAAAAAATGATGATAGGGTGAACAGAGAAGAGAGGCTGGGAAGGGAGAGCTGTGTGTGCGGAGAGGCCAGCTGGTGGAGAGGAACCAGAGGAAAGGCAAGAAACATGAAGCAGGAGGGGAACAGAGCTGGGGAACTGGGAAGTGGGAGGGAGAGGAGGAAGGGAGGAGGATTAGTTGTTTTGAGGGACTTATTCAGCAGAAGAAAATTAGGGTTAGGGGAACTGAAAATCTGTGGAAATTAGAGAGGAGAGATGAACTGAGGGAGGGAAATCTGTGCTTTTATATTTCTCCTCTCCTGGGAGCAGAGGAATTGGTTTCAGGATAGCTGTGCACTTGGTTACACTGAGAAGAAAACCTGGACAGTCAAAACAAGAAAAATAGGACCAATGTCCATAAGGATGGAAAAAGAGCAAAGGAACAGAAGCAAACTGTAGAGCTGTTTATTGCAGAGAGACTGCAATTGGATTTTCCTGTCCCTACTAAGCAGGGTAAAAGTGGGTTCAGCTCCCCTTCTCTCTCTGGATCAACCCTGGGGCAACTATTTTGCTGTTTCTCTGTCAGTTATGCTGCTGTTGGATTACTTTCATGCTATGCACATGTGATCAGGGCTGGTCCATGGAGATGTTTTTCATTTTCAGCCCTGCCCTGGGGGCTTCCCCAGCAGTGCTGGGTACGGGCATTGGCTGCGCCTGGGTCTGCAGCCCTGGTGCCAGGCACAGGACTCAGAAAGCAGCATGGTAGTAGGGTACTCTCCCTCATGAGCTGCACCCTGAGGAAGATAAACCTCTGCAGCACCCTTCCCTGCTCCACCTCCTAGCTGTGTGCCAGGTGCGAGCTCAGTTTAAATTACTGAACAGTAGTGAACTTCTTCACATCCCCACAGTAAACTTTTTCACATTTGGAGCCACTGCCATCAAGCTGAGCCCCTGGGTGCACCTATGACACCCAGACCACACAGCTGGGAAAGAAACTCAAACCAGGGAGAAGCCCAAACCACGGTGCCAATGGCAACCACTTGGATGTGACTGTGGTGGGTCTGTCTCTTTTGTTGGGCAGAGGCAAGACCAGGGTACACGTAGGTCTCTTGTTTCTTGGTTTCTCTCTGCAATATCCACCCTCTATAATTCTGCTTACATGGGTGTATCACATATAGAGATCTCGGTTGCTATTCTTGCCCAGTTTGTACAGCAATGCTGGTGTGCTGCCACAGGCAGAGGAAACTCAGATCTGATTCAAGAAAAAGTTTTTGGCTGAACAGTACAGGCTATGCCTGTACCTGAAGGCTGGGTGCATGCAAAATGGCACTGAGTAGCCTGGGGATTGGATTGTATGGGGGCTTTTAAATGTGTGTGTGTGGGGGGGGGTGTTTTTTTGCAACTTCATTTTATATATGTGAGTTTTTGATAGACCTCATGAAAATGTGTAACAGCTTTCACATCACTTAAAATACATCCCCCTTTTCTCTTACTGTAACAGGGTCTTTGGTAAAATAGAATGAGAACTATCAATGTAGCCTATCAAAGGTGCTCATGGAAAGGGTCCTGCTGTGAATTATAGATAGCTTTGCATTTTAATGTGCTTCTGGATAGCTTTTGTTTCGGTGTGAGGCTTGCACTCATCAGAGAGGAAAAAAATGTCTGTTAAGCAGAAGTCATTATCAAAATAATGAGGCCATAATACAGGCCCAAATCCTGCTCCTTATCACTACGCAAGCAGTCACACTGGACTAAATGCCACCAGGAGTAAAGTGAAGTTCCTATATAAATCTCTAAATCAGCTGTAGTGGGGGCATAAATCAGGAGTGACTCCAAAACGGCTGCCAGCATCACCCTTCTGCACTTGTCCTTCAGCGGGTGTTTCAGAAAAGGGGGAAGGCAGGCTATGAGCTATGAAGTCATTGATATGCATACAGTGTGGTCCTATGTATGCCAGTGCCCTGGGCAGGACTCTGGCAGCCAAGGGTGAATCGCTCCCAGGTAGCATTTGTGCCTGGCAGGATGGAAGAGGTAGGGAGTCCCCACACTGTTGCAGCTAGCCCCCACCAAAGTGATGCTGTTTTGCTGCCCTTGTTGCTTGCCCTTGATGCAAAGTGTATGCCACTGTGCATACAGGGTTTTGCCTTTGATGGGGGCGGGGAGAAAAAAAATCCATCACGTGGCAAAACAGAAAGCAAGGTGATCCCAGCGGAGCAAAGTGAATCCTGTCTGAGGACATAAGTGATGGCAGTGGCCATAGGTGCTATGAGAAAATCCTGCTTACATGAGCATCTCTGCTGTAATATAACTGTGCTTCAGGCAAAAGGCACAGTCTGATTTGGAAACAGATAAAGGCTAAGCGAAACTTCTCTTGTTTATTTTTCTTAGCTTTACAGCTCATAACTGGAGTGGCTGGGTTTCTTCCACAAAAAACGCAAAAATTCAACGAGTGACATTGAAATGGCTGAAAGGTAAAGCAAATTAAAACTGAAGAGTCTCCTGCTTTTCTAACATTTTCAAACACCACTTTGTTTCAAACTTTTCTTCTATTTTTATTCAATTTTAATTAATTTTCATTAGAAACCATACCACTGTGATTCAGTACCAAAACAGATATTTAATTTCACATCAAACTGAAGTGCCAGTAGCAATAACAGTCATATTAATAGCCATTTCAATAATACAAAGAAAGGGACATGCTGAGGCTAGAGACCTTGTTTGGAAGGGGAGAGTCAGCAAGTGAAGGCTGCAGAGCAGCACTCTTGTACTGAGACGGATCATGCACTGCATTGTGCCTTGATGACAGCAGGAAGAACACAAGTACATGCAGTGGTCCGTCCCTTTCCCTGACAGAGTAAGATCACACAGTCACTGGCCTTACAGACAGTGTGGCCCTTCTAAGGTGGAATTCTCAGTGGGGAAACTACAGTTCCTCCTCTTCTGCCTTTAAGACTCTGAACCACACTGATCCCCTCCCTTCTCTCCCTCCAATTACAGGAGGTCAAAGTGCTTGGCAAAAAAAAAGAAGGAAAAAAAATCAACCCCAAAACCCCAGGAAAAATATCCAAGCAAGTATCAGCCAAATATCAGTCAAATTAGATTTTTTTAATAAGGTGACGTTTTGAGGAAAACAAACATCATCAGAGAGAATGAGCACCAAAAGGGCTGTATGTGATACCTGATAAACTGAAACCATACTGGGTTGGGTGGTTTAACTGTTTTAACAGCCAGCAGGCAGATGCAGAGATGTGGAAGGATATGGAGATGTACATATAGCCCTGCTGCCCACAAGGACGGAGCCTGTGACCAGTGTGATGAGCTGGTGGGTCCCCAACCTCCTCTGCCCCCGAGTGCGAGCAGAGAGCGGCAACTGGCAGCAGTCTCACCTGCGGCTCTGCCTGTTGGCTGCACTTCTAACGTTTTTGTTTCCTGTGTTGTGGTGCATGGGTTCACAGGCAGTGCCTCCTGTCAGACATCAGTCAGGGACCACAAAATGTGCTGGATCCATAGTCTCACCACTGTGATGTCCTTTTGATTGACGTGGTGTTTCAGTGGCTGGATCCCAGTGTTGTATCAGCTGCCCTTGGCTGGAGGTGTCAGACTGAGTCAGGTTTGGCCTGTCTCAGAAGCGACAAGGTTTTCTATAACATCCCAGTATTGGCAACTTCTGCTTTGTGTCAGACGCAGACAATAGACTTGTTGGTTTTCATCTGCCAGAGGAGAAGCAGCTATACTTATCTCCCCTATGCAAATCTGCACAGCCAAGCGAAGAGCACAGCCACTTGCGGGGCGTCATGGTCCCCTCCCGGGTGCCCACAGACCTCTCCAGTTTTCTGGTCAAGAATCACTGTAACAAAACCACATTTGCTTCACTCTTCTCCCCCATCTTTAGAAGGAAAAGAATTTGTAAAGGCCAAAATATACTTCTAAGTCCTTTTCTGCACATTGTGGGTTTGAGCTGCAAGGTTATGCTTGGGTCATTCTCTGGCTTTTTCTGGGAGCATGAGCTTGGTTATCACATGTATGTTTGGAAGGTGAGACCTGAAGAAACATAAACCACACAACACTGTAAAACATAAGAAGAAGTTACAGGAATTACATGCCTGGGCCCAGCTGCCGTGCTGGCATGGGAGCCACTGCCTCACTGCAGTGGCCTCAACACTGCCCTTGGCCCAGCCTGGCTTGGTGTTGAGAGAGTGCTTCCCCATCTGTTTTATAACTAAAGGCTGAAGGGTTATGTCCTTGGCTATCTAGTTCCCTTTCTTCACTCCTTTAAAGAGCATCGCTCTGAGCTAAACCTGCTGGAAGTGACTCGGGCTTGTTTCTCTGCTCCGGCTCTGAGAACCAGTGGCCAGCAGCCTGCCCACCTCAAACAGCTGGCTGGGCAGCATCCCTCTCAAATACTGGATGGGTAAAAATGGATATATAGACTGTTGGTGGCCTTATAAGGGTAAAAAAGTAAAAAAAAAAAAGCTTTTCACTGCACTGCTTTAATTTGTTGTTACCTTTGCCAGCGTGTGTAGCCATGGGGCAGTACAACAGGACGTGAGCTGTGCTGTGAGGCACAGCTGTTAAGCTGCTCAAAGTACTGCATCTTCCAACATTTTGATCAAAAGCATTCTTAAAAGTGAGGAAAACCTCAGCATTGACTTGGAGTGCAGAGCTCGTTACGTTTCAGTTTGCCCCTGAGGCCAATATAGAAGCCAGCTGGCCCCTGCGGCAGAGGCGGGCACGGGTCAGCCCTGAGAGACCTGGCAGGGCGGACATTGCGAGCCACCATCCCCACTGCTGCACAGCCCCTTCCTGCTGCCAGAAGGTGCTGGCATGTCCCGATAATCCCATCTGTTAAAAATGCTTGATGTAATGGAGGAAAAATGCTGTATTTATCTTTTGCTCATCTTAACTCAATTTGGAGAAAAGGCTCTGCTCTTGTTGCTTGGCGAGGATGTTGTCCAGAAAGGTTAATGATTGAGGATGTTTATATGGGAATGGAGTTTCCCAAGGAGGGAGCTGGGTGGAGGAGATGTCTCCTCCATTTGTCATTTTAATTTCCTGTTTTCAAATGATCAGTCTCAGCCTTTTAGAGGGAGTACAGGAGCAAGCTGCGTTAGATGTGAGCTTTGCCATCGTGGTGGTATGATGTGAATAACCTGATGCCTTCAGCTCTGCTCATTGTGGCCCTCGTGACTCAGAAACCCAGCGTTTGCCATGGGTTGGGTGGTCCTGTCTTTGGAAACCAGCCACCCACTGGAGGGCACCTTTGGTTTAACAACGGAGAGAGATATATCGGCAATGTGAGGGACTTTTGTTCCAGTTTTAGTGCAGCCTAGTGTGATATGTGCCCCCTAAGAGCTATAGGGCAGTTGTAGTTATCTCATGGGCTCCTGGACCTTATTCCCTGTTCATACCCACACAGCGGCTGCACTCAGCCCTGTAGCAGTACGCAAACCTCTTATGGGTCTTCAGTGGTGTCATATCAACCTGCCAGACAGGAACCTGGATGTACAAAGAGATGCTGGCCATCTTGCTGGAGGAAGGGGTTGGCATTTGCCTCCAGACACCTGGCCAAATTTATGTATCAGCACAGCCTTCTTCCCTATCCTGAAAGCACTAGAGAAATTGCTTTGTAACTTTTCTGCAGAAGGTGCTGTGGAGAGGTGGGGACCTAAGCAGTAGGTACACAATTCCCTGTATAAAGACACCAGAAATGGTTTGGAAGATAGGTGTTAGCTGGTAGACTGCAATGCTTATTCCTGCTGCCTATCGTACCAGACTGAGGTTGGATATACTGATGGACCAGGGTCATTTGTACCAGCAAGGGTTGCATTATAAAGAGGCTAGCGGATGGATGCCTAACACAAAGGACTGAATTCAGTGTTGACCTGTGCCACATGTAGCCCTTCAATGGGCTGGCGTGGGGTGCCAGTCAGCTCTCAGTTTGTCCCCAGTGAAACCATTATTCTAGTTGGACTCTATTATATGGCATGGGGTTTGCTGCGTTAGTGGGAATGGGATCAGAAACGCCTATAAAGGAGACACTGCACACAAACAAAAGTAATTTTTCAGTTTTTCACAATTTGACTAGTGTTCTGGGAAAAAAAGGCTCCTGGTGGTGATTTGTATCTAAAATTTCTGCTAGGTAGCTGCATCCTGCTGTGTCCTGCCCTGACCCTACATCGTTTTCAGCTGCCGCCAGCTGTCCCTTGCTCTTGCCTTGTGAACTATTCGAAACAAAACAGAACAAGTACAGCGTGAATGTGTGAATGGCCTGCAGACCTCCCTCGGGCTCCCTCCAAGAACAGAGGCTGGGAGTCAGTGGCTCTGAGACGTGCCCTGGGCAAGCTCCAGGAGAAGACAACTTGCTCCGCGTGCCAGCAACCAGCCTCTCACCTGCATGGCTGAGGAGCACCAAACTCCTGGCACTCGCTAAAACAGCCAGCATGGGGTCAGCGCACAGAAAGGCAGAGCCTGAAGGTCCCTTTGTGGTTTCCAAAAGGGTGGGCTGGACTTCTGGGCAAGCAGCACCTCTGCTGCTCCTGCCTGCTGCCTTCCTCTTCCCAGGGCAGCCTATTTCTCTTCGTATGGGGTGGGGGAGCATTTGAACCCCCAGCAAATTAGTGTGCAAGGTAGACTTTTAGCAACACCTAACGTATCTGCTGCTCTCCTGCAGTCAGAAGAAGCCAGCAGAGGAACTTTAATGAACTGCAGTGATCTGGGGTGCCTTTATCGTCCCCATACACTGAGGTTGGAGCTGGCAGCCTGCAGGTAGCGAGAGCAGCCGCTTGTCCTCCTGCCTGCCGCAGCTGAGTCACGCGCTGTGTGTTTGCGCTCCCTCTGCTCGTCCTCTGACAGAGACCTGGGCTTCTGTCCATATATATACATATGTATATGTATATATGTATATATATTTAATATGTGGCAGAAGCAATGTTAGGCTTACCTTTGGGTGTTTGTGGGGTTTTGGCACTGTGGTCGTTTGACATCTCTCCCTGCTTTGCAAGGGAGAGGAAGTTGACTGAATGTTTATTACATTTTGTAGGTTACGTACGCCCATCTACAGCATATGTTTACAATTAATTTATAGACCCCTGTAAAGAGGCTTACAGGCATTATATTTAATTAATGTGGCAGAAATTATATCATTGTAATAACTGCCTGGCCTTTAGAGGTAAAACTCAGTGCCAAGGATTCCCAGATGAATCATCTCTGATAAGAACTAGAAATGACACAGGCCATATATTCTATGGTGAATTTGTTTGGATCGGTACCTTTAGGGTATTCAGCCTTGCCAAATCTCTGTGGTGCTGACACAGTTTATTACACATTTTCATTTATTAAGAGATTATTTGACTGCCGTTTGTTGTTTTATTGTACAGCAGGTGATAATTTTACACTAAATTAACTGTAACATCTCTGTTAGGAACAGGCCGAAGAGGCTTCTTGCTATGATGCTAAATACTAAGTAATGGCTTTTATTCATCAAGGGAGTAATTTGCTCTCATGTGCAGGGCTTGAATAAGACACTCCACCAACCTGTTATTAGTCTGCGTGAATATTTCGTTCAGTTTAGGGTTAATGGGTCTTGTGCCAATGCAGGCTGCCTCTTAAAACGAGATCTCTGTGCTGGCATGAAATAGCTCGCTACTTTGAGGCTTGACTAAAAAATGGTTTGAGGCTACCAAATCTGCACTTAGGCAGACAAATGGCCACCCAGGTCTGGAGGTGAGTGATGCTTGTTGTGTCAGCCCGGGAGCCCAGCTTTTAGCATCAGAAGAGGTCACAGCTGGGCAGGCAAAAACGTGAATGCTCTTAGCACAGGTTGACTCCTCAGTAAAGTAAAAAGATGCTGTTTCTGTTCCTGGCTTAAATATTTGCTATTTATTTCAACCAAATAAATAATGCAATCAGAAAACAATTTTCTAACCTTTTATAAAAACAAGGGAAAAAATGAGCAACAACTATCCCCTCTTTCCCACAGAAATTAATAACTTTTGAAGGAAAAATATTTATTCAAAAGCCCTTTTTTCCATTTAAAGTAGATTACAGATGAAAATAATTTGACTATCCCTTAATGAAGTCCATTATACCAGACTAGTTTCATAGTCTGTCTCACACAGATACCATTGAGTTAAGCTTTGTGTTGGGAGATGGGAATTCCACACCAAATTGAATTGGAGACTGAAGCAGGAACAATTATGGCTGCAAATTATTAAAGCTTTGCTATATTGGAAATTCACAGCATGTTTATAGCAGCAACTTACTATGAAGAAGAACCATACTACAAAGCTAAAAATAGAGGAAAAAATCAGAACCATATTGCTTTGATCACAATTCCATGTTTAAAGGAAGTAATCATTGGCAAAATAATCCCCTTCCCAACTGTGCCGTGGATTAGCTTTGGTTAATGCTAACATTTCCTTTATACGGAGCACATCAAGGGAAAAATTATCAATTAAAATCTAGGGCTGAGCAAGTAATGCACAGTAAATAATTTACTTGAGGGAACCCCCTGACACACACACACACACGCTCTTTCTCACTTATGACTTTTCTGCAAGCAAACTCTGACTTTCAGTACATGATATTGGTGAGTGATAACTTAGCGAGGGGTTAGCTGTGAGTTACACATATTTGTTCTGACTGGACAAGCACATGCAGTGTTATATTTCTAGCTGCTGAAAGGATGATCAGAGCTTCAAAATTGGGTGTCCAGTGTGGGTTTTTTTATGATTAGTTATTCCAAGTAGTCTCCTGGGGAATATTTTCTAGTGTTATTTTAAAGTTTGCTGCTTAAAGCTCATTCTGTGGCAAGCTTGTTAGCTGGAACACTCACAGAAAGCTGCTACCAAAGCAATGTGCATCCACACTCAGAGAATATGAAAAATTATTCCTAACTATTGTTTTGCAGTATTCCTCAGATCTAGAGCATTGAATAGGCTTGTCTGTTTTATTTATTTGGGTATGTTTGTTATTGTTTTTAGATGAGGGAATGTGAGACCATGTATATGGCTGTCTGTTGTCTTTTGGGAATGACATTTGATTTTCCCCTCTCCAATTTTTTGGAGTCCCTGTTTTCTGCAAAGGGAAAGTACAGCAAATTTCCAGCTTATCCTTAATGTGGGTTTGGCTTTTTTTCAAGGGCAAGGGCAATGCCAGCCTGTGAAAAAAACCTCTCCCCAGGTCTGGGAGTTAAGTGTTTGCAAGTGGGAGGCTCTGCCAGTACATCTCTGCTCAGGTGCAAACATTTTGGAAAAAAAACTTGCACACCGAGAGTGGAGGAGATGCATGGCACCCTATGGACACCAAAGGCACAGTGGCACAGAAGGTATGCTTGAGAATGAATCCTTTGCTGGAGATCTTACAAAAGCTGCTGCTCCTAGAGCCACCAGCACCAGTTGTGCTTATGCAACATATCTTTTGTGCATAGTTGAGACTTTAAATACATTCGACTCTGAAGCAAGTTTCAGTTGGTGTGTTTTTACAGGGGTGTGGTCCTGTGCCTGGACTGGAACCTGCAGGTCCTTTCTGCCCTTGCCTCTGTAAGAGCCCAGTGACATGCACTTCTGTGGGTTTTGGCTATTTCATACCTAAAGCTGGCACGCAACAGCACAGCACAACGTGATCTCCTAAAGCTCTAAGAGATCCCTAAGTGAGGGCTGTTCTACAAGGGTCCGTTGAGATTACAAAGTCCTGTTGTGTGCAAACAGTGAGGTGAGCTGGCGAGAGAAAGAAACATCAACTAGATCATGTCTATTTTTAACATCCAGAAAAATTATTAGGACCATTACTGTTATCATGAGCAAGGATTAAAAAAAACAAACTGAAAGGATAGGGCTAGTATGGGACATCCCAAACAGAATGATGCTTGGAGGCTGCACCGCAGTATATGCTATTGTGTTATATTTCTAGCCATCTAGCATCTCTGTAGCCTGTTCAAAGAACTGTAAGTAAAACTTGAGCTGCGGATAACCACTTTACCAATGAAAACCTTGATTTTATTTGATGGTGTAAGACTCAAGAAGAAAACGTGGGGAAAAACACAGAGCAGAATAAATTGTATTAGTAGAGTAGATGCGGCAGAATAATTAATATTTCTGGGAGAGTGTTGAAAGCGGCATAAGAATGATGGAAAAGAAACAGCAGCTTAAATGTTGATTGTCTGTTTGGGGTCGACAGTAAAGTCAAGAGTGTCGTTTCCAGTCTAAAATCCCTGTATCAAATACTAAAAAGCATTAGAGCCTAAATAAGGATTTGAATACAAATGTCTTCAACTCCATCTCACCACAAAATTAAAGGATCTGTTCCAGGAAATACAGTATCCGCATGAAGAGACTGAAGTACTGGGGTCTGAGCCCCAAGCCCTGAATTAAGGTTGACATATGGGTGGTCCCCATGGCCCTTTAAGAGGAGGGGATGAGTTGGCCTTTTGGCTTTCCTCCAAGGTGCAGCCGACCTTGTAAGGAAAGCCCTTGGGTAAACAAGCCCCAGGTGCCCTGCATTTTGGTAACGAGTGCCAGGTGTCCTGCTTTGGGGACAAAAGCTGGGACCACTTGCAGGAAGGGTGCAGTGTCTGTCTGTGAGGTGGATGCACTTCACAGAGTTTCCTGTTGGGGAAGGACCTCCTGGCTCCTCATGCAACTGGATCGCAGTCAGGTCTGGCACGTACAAACGCGGGCTTTGTGGGGAGGCAACATGGGGTTACCTCTATCGTATGTGATCACCCTATTGTCTTGGTTGTCTCCCATTTTCTCCATGGGTTACCTTGTATCTTTGTTTGTTCCATCTATTACGGGTCATGCTGTGTCATTCCTGGGGTCACTGGGGTTGATATCTATTATTTGTGATCTGACTTGTTTGTACCCCCAGCGATCCCCTATATACTGACTCCTTTACGCGCAATAGGATCTACTTACTGGTTTGTTTTTCTGCTGCTGGCTGTGTCCTTTGTACTGGGCCTAGTAATTGGCAAAACAGAGACCCCCCCTAGATCTATGCCTTTGAGGTTTAAGTTTTAATTTGGGATTAAAAAAACCCCAAGAAACTTGCACAAGGCCCTGCAGAAGTCTGACACAGTGTCATGGAAGAGATCCTGCACCGCTGCTGACTCAAACAGAGCTGGGTTAGAGGTCTTGCCGCTTGCCTGCCCTGGAAAGGGAACGCTGCCCGTGGCGGTGCTGCTGATGTGAGAGTGATTCAGCTGTGAACGTGGAGAGAAACGCTGAATCTGGGAGAGAAGCACTGAATCCAGGACAGGCAGGATGGCACACAGGCTGGCTGAGCCCCAGTGATGCTGGCTTTAAAGCCAAACACACATGGTTTGGGTTAAGGCTGGCCTCCCTCTGTCCAGATCTGTTGCAGATTAAAGAAGATATGGGCTTCACATGGGTAATTTTTTTCATCTAAGACACCCCAGAAGACACCATCATGTATGATGTGTGTTTTTTTCTTGTGCCCTGTGTTTCAGTTACTCAAAAGAGCTTTCTTAGTAGCCCAGATACACTGTGTGACTACCTCTATTATTCTCAGCATTGTGCAATGTTATTATTTTGCCTGTCCTCTTCTATCTGCAGGCTTGAGTGCACTTAGAAGAACCAGGCACAGCTCACTCATTTAGGGACCATATGATTAGGGACTCATATCTGAACCAGGATAAAATAAGATGGCTGGTAGCTTTTACCATTGTACCTTTACCTCCTAGTGTAGACAGAGTAGGCAGTAGGGTCATCTTCAACAGATGCCCACGGGTGGCCCTATCAAACAAGATGCCTCAGCACTGGAAGTGGTATGTCCCAGCAGCAGCAATGGCAAGGTTCTGGGATGCAGGGGATGCTGTTGGCTGATCTGCATTGGAGCTGGGCACACCCATGGCTCCAGCACTGGGCAAGCTGACTCCAGCGTTCATGGCCTCTGTGGTGTTTTCCTTGCATAGGTGTTGGAGGCCCAGCAGCACTGTGAAGCTCTGCTTCAAGGTGACAGTGGGGAGCTGTTGATCAGCCTCACTGATGCTCTGCCAGCTGTTCAGTTGCTCTGTAAGCAATTCAGAGACTGGGTTTTGGTTTTATTTACCCCATTACATAAAATATTCAAATTAAAAAAACCAAAACCAACCCAACAACACCCAGAGATATTTCCAGAAGGCAATTCTTTTCCATTTGCTCTGGCCGGGCAGGGTCCCTATCCCTTTGGAAACTGCTGACCAGTTTGGAACAGACCATTTTGAGGTCCGAGATATTCTTCGGTCAGTCCTGGCTGCAGTAGCCTGTCCAAATTAGGGGTCTCCTAAGCCTGGTTCACAGGCCGCTTGCAAGCTCCACTCCACTGGCCTCATTCCCTGTCTTTCCAGAGCTTGTGCAACTGACAATTGGTTTCTGAGTGATCCCACTGTGCATCTCGAGTTCAGCCTGAAGACATGCCAGTAAGAGCCATATTAGTAAAAAGATCTAGTAAAAGGGTAGATGACTTCATTTTAGCTAGTGAGACAATATATGCATCACAGCTCAGCTGGGGGCTTGAAGTGCAAGGAAACCTTTGGTGTGGGGCTGCTGCTCGGCAGACAATGGTTACAACTTTTTCTCCTGGAAGAGCTGCATCTTCCCAGTGAAGAGCCTCCAAATCCCTCCTGTGAGCTCTGGAAAACATTTTGAAAAAATTTTCTCTTCTTCAGATAAAGAACTCATTAAGTTTTCTGTTCCTTTGAGTCCCTGTGCTTCCCATTCCCAGAGGCATAACATTGAGCCTAATCACTAAGTAGAACAACTGAGGCCTTTATTTTGGTGTAAAGCTGCATAAAAAAAAAGAAAGTCCCCTGTGTATACAGCTGTCACACTTGCATGACTGTAAGAAAAATGGAGGAACCCACAACTGATTCCCAAATCTGTGTCTTCCTTTTTCCTAGAATGAGTGTGATGCATAATTTACACAGGCAAGAAAACATACAAAGATGGTTATTTTTTTTTCTTTCTGTTTTCATTCAGTTGCAGAAGGGCTGGAACTCCAGAAACCTGAGATAAGAGCCCTACCCTTTCCCTGGTGTGGGGAGCATGAGAGCATGGAGAGGAATGCTAGTACTCAAGGTACAACCATGAGGACTTAGTTGGGTCCTTCCCAGCATCTATCTAAAAAAGACATCTCGTCTCTTTCCTGATTTGAAAAGGAGGAGCATGAGAGCCATGGTGTGAAACACTCAGTGGTGTTGGGGGACGATCACAGTCCCAGTCACAGAGATACCTGCCCACACCCAGGACTGTGGCAATAAACTGCTGGCTACAACCAATATTATAAAAATTTCCTCCCGGATGCCGTAGACACATGGATGGTTTTGCATATCTGGAAGACTCACTGGGCGATGACATATTTCTTCTTTGGGTTGACTCATGACCTGCTCCTCCTGGTTTCTATGAAAGTTGGAAGCACTTTAATGCTGCCTGCTGCGAGTACATTTCATGAAAAGAGAGACAATCTCAGTATTATTTCTGCGTTCACTGGTTTGACACTTTCACTTTTGTAATTGGTAAGCTTGACATTCATTAAATAGCTTGTTAGTGGCAGAAGCAATGACAATAAAATTTGTGTGTATAATTTAAAGCAAACAATCTCCTTTCTTAATCCGGCTTCAAGGCTTGAAGTAAACAACTGCATTTCGAGGGAATGCTAGTAAGAACAGAGAAGTCTGCTGGGTGGTACTTTTTCTTATCCATGAGAGAAACGTTTAACAGCCTAAAAGCTCTAAGCCTTGAGTTGTTATGGCAAGATAACAGCTCCATTAATTCGATGATCAAATATTACTTTATTAGTAAATTCTTGCATTGGTCTGGCATGACTTGTGCTTGTTTATGAGGCATGTGACTCTCTTCTCTTGAGCATTTATAATGATTTTTTTCCAGTAAGTTATTGAATGTAATTGCAATAAGTCTCTAATCCATATATTTGCATCAATGTTGTGTGTTGATGATGACCTGGCTGAGGGTATTTATCTGTGCTGATTTTCAGCAGCTGTTGGGTGATGGGGGAGAAATAAATCTTTTCACGATATGCAAGTTTGTCACCCTTTCAGACCTTGCTTTCTGTCACTCACCAGGAGAGGTGAGCCTGGTAGATCTGTGTACTTGAGCTCATCCCAAGTTAGTACTGTGCCAGGCATGGGCAGAGGGGAAAGTGAGGGGGAAGAGGCTGGATAAAGCCATTAAAGCAACTGACAAGGACACCAGGTGCTGACCTAGCTCCCCTGCCACTGACTCCTGAGCAGGGGCAGTTTATACGGGGTTGGTTCTGCTGCATCTGCTTGCCTTGCCACGCTGACAGTTAGATTGCCTGTGAGCTGCTGATGGCCAGAGCTTATAGCCTGATGGTTTAAGGGAAACTGAAACCACTGCAGCTCCAGGGTGTGGCAAGAGCCAGCATGGAGACCCAGGGAGGACGGAGCAGAGCTCTGCCAGCAGAAGTCACCCGGCCTTCCAGTCAGCACCAGGCCATCTTGCAGGAACATGGGCTGCCCAGACTGGAATCACTTATGGATTTAAATCAGACCTAGCACTTCACAACGCAATCTCTCCTTAAGTTCCCTGCACAGGGTCTGTATACATATGTATATTGTACTGCTCCTTCACAGCCTGCAGTACTTTTAACACATAAAATACATGTTTAACTCAGTGTGGGATAGACACCAATTAACACTGCTTGTTAATGAGGGCACAATCAACTTACATAACCTTGAACCACTGAGTGCAGAGTGATGTATGAATGAGAGGCTAACTGCAGATGACAGCTCATTTCTTTTTGTTCTTCTGCCCTGAACATCCTGCCAATACGCACATTATAAATAACGTGTTCTCTGATGGTAAGGGGAGGCGTTTCAGAAGTGAGTGTTGCCTCTTTGTTTTAGGAGTGATTGCATGACATTCAGGGTTTCAGCCTTAACACCATCTATTGCCTCGGCTGCTGGGCTCAGCTGTTTCCCCCCAGGATCAACACTGCTGGTACCCCCAGCCACAGCCTGGTTCTGCTTTCTGAATTAGAAAGTTGAATGTGACACGAATTAACTTAAAAACCTACAGAAAAGGGCAAGTGGCATTTTTCCTGTGCCTGAGATGCCTGTGCCTATCTGACTCACAGTTCACAACTTGTGGAGCGGTCTCATTCGTAATTCGTGTAAATGCTCACATGCTCACCCACCCACAGCTCTGTTCTATACTGCTTTCCCATGCAAAACGCTCAGCCAGCAATAAAGCCCACTTAGCGTCACACTGTCTCTGGTCTGAACAGATTATGCCACATCAGTGTTCTTTCTGTGGAGAATATATTTACTTGCTTTAAGGAGCCATCTAGTGAGGGATTACTGCACATAAAATCCAAGTAACCATTTCTTTACTGTTTCCAGGCAATACCGAAAGAAAAAGTGGTTTTGTTTTTTTTTTTCCTCTTCCCCCCCCATGTGCTCCAGCCACAGCTAAAGCAAACAGCTTGAGCCAATGAGGCTGTGCGGGGCTGAATGCTTATTCCTCTGGCCATCCCCTTACAAAAGACAGGGAGCATACATGCTCGTCCTCGCTCAGCATTTCTCTTGGGGTACCCACATGGAGTAAGGAAGAGTTCCAAAGGACCTGCCCTCTGCACAGGCAAGGTTGAAAGCAAAGCGAGTGGGTGGAGGATACAGGGAAGAGCTACTTGAGGCAGAAGTGAAAGGCCTTAAAGGCGGTCCTGTTTTAGTGTACGGGGAACGGAAGAACTGACCTGGCCGGTGAAGTGGCTCTCGTCACGCAGGCAGCGATGGCACAGTCAGGAACTCAATTCAATTTACAGAAGGTTAAGCCAGAGCCTCAGTCAGCAGACAGTTAAGTGAGCGGTGTTTGAATGGGGGGCACTTCTGTGCTAGGTTGCTTTTTTTCAGTTGTTTTGTTCTTTAAAGATTGATGAACTTCAGCAGATGAAAATGCAAGAGAAGAGCTGAGAGTGTCTGTGCACTACAGAAACTTGAAGTTATTGCTCCTGGAGCATCAAAAGCACGGCTACATTGCAAATCTATTTTGTTATGAATTTTACAGTCTGCAGAAGGTACTGAACACACGGAGTTAAACATTAAGCACTCAGTCAGGGATATGACAGCAGCTTTTCCACAGGTTAGAAGGAAGATTTTGTGTTGTGCTCTGAAACTATACCCAGTGAGTGTGGCTGGGTGGAGGGAGGAGGTGGAGGGGCAGCATCACTTGTTTTGGCTGTACGGAAGCCGTATCCAGACTAAATCTGAGTGGCTGCAGGCAGCAGGGTTTCTGTCGGGGTGTGCCTGGGATCCTCCACAGCAGGCGATATGCTGGAGTCTCCATTGTGACATTCGCTTTCGAGCCTCCTCCGGCCCCTTCAAGCCTCTTGGGATGGGAGTAAGCAAGCAAGCAGCACCACATCACTTCAAGCAGCTGTATGCTGTTCTGATGCTGGAGTAACCCTCCCCATCTCCTGCCTGCGTACTTCCAGCGCTGGTTCTCAGTAGGCAGCTTTCCTGACCCTGGATGGCTCAGCTCTCTGCTCTCCTGCATTGTCCTCGGCTCAGTTCCCCTAGGCACAACCGGCCAGCCCTCGATGGGAGAGCACTGAGCATCAGCTCCTCTGCAGGGCTGAAAAAAACGGCTGGCACACTGGAGGAAAGAGACTCTGAGACATTTGACACTGTAATACACAATAAACCGGACAGTCATTTTTCATAGCTACGCTGCATATCAGGATAGGGAAAGTAATCCAACTTTTATAAACAAGCCTTTATTCTACAAAACCCAGACACTCTTTCATGCACAAGAAAATGCTCTGAATTATGAATGCCCGTCATTTTGCAATAACTATTCCTTGCTTTTTTTTTTGAAAATGAAAACAATGAAAAATAATTTTTTTTTACAGTGAGAAAATCCTCATTTTTAGTCAGTAGAAAGTATTTGACTACATCAATGATTAATAGGTTTAATGTAATAGCTGAAACTGAAATTTTTAAAGCAAACAAGCCAAACAGAGGCAAATAGATGTTATAATGATTTCACTAGGGATTTTTAAAAGTTTGCTTTATACTTGCCGTTTGTTGTCAGAAAGAATTGGCTGAATTCAGTCAAAATGGTTTGTTCTTTGTCTGTCTGTGGTCACCATAGCTACCATTTCAATCTGTTAACATATGTGGTATTATTTTGTTCCTTTCTCTTAAACTCTATTCACAGATGCTGTCAAGATTTTCCTTTGTACATATCTGATCGGTTCGTGCCAGGTTTGGCTCCTTGCCTTTTCAGACGAGAGCCTCTATGGTGAGGACAAGGTGGTTAGGCGCTCGGTGCAGCAATGGAGACAGGAGGAGAAGCTGGGGTGGGGATGGCTCCTGCTCCACTACAGCATGGGGTCTGTGACAGATACCTTGGGAAGACATTGTCAGAGGTGTATCTTTTTTTCTGGAGAGATAGGTATTCTTTGGATGTGCTGTGGCAGATCCTCAGCTGCCATAAATCAGTATAAATGCATTCATTTTAGTGGAGCTGTCTTGCCTGCTGATGGTCAGGTCCTGTGATGTTGCTCAATACACAGGTTTTGGGTAAGGAGCCAAGAGATGAAGGGAGGCATGCCTACAACATTTTAAATAAATAAGTAATAAGATTGTATAGCTTCTATTCTCTTGCTTTTTCTGGTCTTAGAAAAGGTTCAGGTAGCCACAGAGTATGGAGGTGTATCCACTCTGGACAATGTAGGTGACTAGAATATTTCGTGGAGATCAGATTATCCATTATTTCACATTTTAATTGGTACTGAATGGGAAAAGAGTCCGTTTTCTCTGTTGCTGAATGTGAAGATGATTGAGACAGCTTCATTTTCTTTCCAGCTGTGAAGCAGGCAGGTAAATGTATTGATGGGAGTATGTATGCAATACAGGTAATAGTGGGGAAGCCATAAGAGAAATCAGAGAGTCTGGAAAATATACAGATTTTTTTTTCCCCAACAAAGCTCTCACAGTAAAGAGTAAAGTTAAGGTGAGTCTTTCTCTCTCTCTCTTTAAAATAGTATAAAAGCCTTTGTTTAAAGCTCTGTGGGTCTGATTTTTCAGAGCTGCTGAGCACCCTGCTTTCTGATTTCTTTTAACTGGAGACGTAGGTGTTCAGCATTTCTGGCAGCCAGGGCCCCTCTACTAATGCCTGCAGAGAGTAGCTGGAGAAAGTGAGAGAAATATTATTGTAATGAGGGGCTAATTCTGCCTCTCTTTCCTGTGCTCGGTGCAGATGAAAGAGTGCCTGGGAGTCATGTTATGTGCACGGAGAAAGGGAATTCTGATTCACTGGCTCTGGCTCCCCAGGGGCAGGGATGCTCTCCTAGCACAACTCACAGTCAGTCACATCTGCATTTCCAGTATAAGGCCCATTTTTAAGGACTCCTAGTTCGGCTATAAAAATTCACTTAGCATGCATGAATAGAAACCAAATTGACAAGATAGACCATAACTGCTCTGAAAGGGCCATTAGTTCCTGTCATGAAAAATCCACATTTTAAAAAAGAAAGTATTGTTCACATTTGCACAACAGGCTGTAACTGTTCCTTCCAAGTCATTATAGCCTGTACGGAAATAATCATTTTCAAAATCACTATTGATACCACAGGCACAGAAACAGCAGGAAACAGATGCCTGTGCTTGATATTAATCCAGAGCCTTCCAGTGGCTCCAAGCAGGTTCAGATCAGTGTAAACTCTAGATTGGCACCAATGTAACTGAGAAGAGGAATACCACAGTATAAAGATGGTTTGATGGTCTGATGGTTTCTGGTGTCCTCAGATGAATCTCAGTGGTGCAGTGGTTGTGAGAGGGTACCAACAAGCTGTCCACTGAGAAACACAATCCATCCCCTGTGCTCAGTGCTGGTGGGGAGGGTAGGGGAAATGCATCTGTATTTGGTGCTTTCAGTGTTTAATGAGGGAAAAACCCAGGGCAGATTGTAATGTAGCTCTTCTTTTTTTTAATTGTGATTTTAAGATGTACTAGGTCATGGCAACTTCTAAAATTGTTTCTTTTAGTTGGTGGTTAATCCCCGCATTTGATGCCAAATACAGGTTTCATTAATTTTTTTCTTTTCCAAGTTTTCATGTGTTGCAGGTTTTCTTTAGACAAACAGCAGTGAGGAACTAAGTTTGATTTCTCTCTCCTCCCCCTGAGATCACTAGCATTTGAGATTTCCAGATTATATTTGGAATGAATGGAAGAGAGAGTATAAAATCAAACGTTGGCACTAGAGTCCTGATGAGTTGTGCTATGCCTTACGGGTATGGAAACACTGGACCTGAGCCTTCTTGTACTGGTTTTACAGCAAAGGGAATTTCCAGGGGTTTCAGCAGAGTGATCCTCATGTTTGTCAGGAGGGTGTGAGTAAGACAATTTTCTCCACTCCCACATGTGTGTATGGACATACCAACCTATACACTTTTACTCTCTTACAAAAGTTTGCTTGGACCTACAACTAAGTGTTTTGAGGGCAATTTCAGATAAATTTCTAACAGTTCCCTTTCCTGTGGGAATGCCAGTGGTCAGAGGCCCTGTAGGATACCCCTGGCTGAATTTCCCTAAGATCATCCTATGTCATGGGAAGAGACTGGGCTGAATGGTGGAGTAAAGGGGGCTGTGTTGGCAGAAAGTCAAAGTGTGGATTTTTTGGTAGGATTTCAGGAACAAGCAGCTGCCACTCAGCTGGACCTCTCTTCTCCCTTGCTGGGACTACCACAATAGCAGCAAGGCAAGTGAAGAGGATCCCTGGGGAGGCAGGAGACTGCCTGGCTGAGGGGGTTTCTGTGGGAGCCCTGGACATGGGTGCACATCTGTGGGAGGATGCAGGCAGGGGGCTGCCTGCCAGGTTGCAAAAATGGGGACACTTCTCCCTAGGCTGCCTTTTCAGCTCCCACCAGTGGACCCCAGCGACAAGGGCCACTGGAAAGCTGTCACCGTGGAGGGTCTCACATGGAGGAGTTGCCTTGCTGGATCCAGCTGGTGCTTCTTTTAGTCCATTAGCCTTGCTGCTACCAGCATCCGTAAAGGTAATGCCACAGCACTGCCCATGTAGCTGCTCCTGGGGAAAGCTCTTCCCTCACTCAAAAAAAAAAAGAGATTGATTTAAACACTGAAGTGCAAGGGATTGTATTCCTTGCAAAGCTCTTAAAATTAATATCTACTGTTAAATCCCTGGATCTCTTAATGTACAGCATCCAATCTTTGTCCTATTACGTCTTATGACAAAGAGCTCCCCAAAGGGATTGTGTGCATCTCCTATGAGAAAAGTTCTTGGACTCCTGGTCACCCTGAAAATGATGGCAGCTGTCCCCTGCAACTCCATCTCCCCTCACAGACTTCAGCATTGGGTGCTGGCTGCCCTGCTGCTGAGGTGAAGTGAAATGAAAGAATCTAATCTTCCAGGTAAACGCTGTGCTAGCTGCAATCCCCCCTGCGATGAAGTGGCTCCCAGAAAGGAAAAAAAGATTTCCATTTGTTTTTTTAACGAGTGATGCATCTCTTTGCATCTCTTCTGATATAGAGATTTTCTACTTAAACACAGAACTATCTGAGGCTTTCTACTCTGATTTTGTTACATGCCTCCTCCTCATCCTCAGGAAGGGAAAGGTGCCTGTCTCACTTCATACAAAGCTTGGTTTCTGTGAGAAGGTGCCAGCTGCCAGCTATGGAGGGGTTAATAATGCCAGGGCCCAGCTCCTCTCTCACCCCCTTCTCACTGCTGTCCCTTCACACTTTTTCCTTCTTCAGGGATGCTCAGGGGTCACGGGCAGAGAAGGGATTCCTGCTCTGGTTGCTGACTGCTGGGGGTTGTCCCCACTCTGGAGCCCTGCTGGCCAGGGAGCTGGGAGAGCTGCGGGGGGAACAGGGCTCCTCAGCACTCTTAAATTTAATTAGCTGAGAGAAGCACCCAGGATAAGGAGGAGAGAAGGGGTTTCTGTGGGAGGAACATGGGGTAGTGGGGAAGGCCATATGCCCCAGGAGCCGAATCCCTCCTAAGGGGATGCTCACAGTAGTGTGTGCAGATGGGTGACTCCTGTTCCCCTCAGCTGCACGAGCTGTGAAATAGCTCCTAGCACGGACATTGAAACAAACCCACTGGGGTCTGTGTTCACACTTTGCTGGGGTAGACGGGGTGTTCTCTGCATCTCTGCCTGCGCCAAGACGTTGTGTGTTTCCCCCTCTGCTCTCCCTGACACTGCCAGCCACTGCCCATGCAGGATTTCAGTCCCATCCTCTCCTTCCTCCCAAGGCCAGCCTTTAGTGCCTCCCCCCTGGGCCAGCCAGGAGCCCCACTTCAGGCCAAGACCGGCTTCCTCTGCTGCTGCGGCTCCCCTGCTCCTGCCATGCTGACCCCGCAGCTGCCAGCAGCCCTTCTTCTGCTTCCCCTGGCTGATCCAGCCCCAGCTGCCTCTCTGCACCCTCTCACTCCCACCACAGTCCTCCCCATATTTTTTCTGCTGGCCTCCCACTAACAACAGGATATGAGCCGTTCTCTCCAGTGGGAAATAAAAGTTTGGATTAAAACTTGCCGTATTATTCCTTCTCTAAAAGCAGCTTTTAGTCTGAAAGGCTGTGAGAACAAATTTCCAAAGGAGCACAGGAGATTTAGGGACAGATTTTGAAGGTCTTTTAGTTACATTAAAATGAAAGTAGATGCCCCTTTTTTCAGCAGAAGGCATTTAAAAAAAAAAAAATAAAATTGCATGTGATGCCTGTTTATGCCTTTTAGGCATCTAAATGTTTCCAGAGATTTGGGTTTTGAACACCTAAGTCCCCTTGAAACCAAAGAGAGCCAGGCATCAGCTCCTGTACATTCCTTCCAAATTCCAGCCAAAACTGTTGTCCAATTTGGAGCACGAAGTTCTAATGTAAGAGATTATAAATCCGATTTCCACCCTGCTTTAGCGGGCAGCTTAGCACCAGGGCTAAAAAAAACAACCCATAGTGTTGACTGTATAAACATCTTGTTCAAAGGGTAACGTTTTCCTGATTAATAGCCTTTCAGTATTAAAAACAATCAGTCTAGAGGGTGATTAATTGTCCCTTCTACTGCCAGTAACCAAATATATGTATGTGTATATACATACATACACATATATACACTTGTGTAAACACACTGGCACATTCTCGCTGGGGTAAGCGTTTTTAGTGTGTCTGTTTTCAAGGAAAATACAATACACAGGAGGTGAGAGCTGCTTTTTACAACTCAGGCAAATGGGAAGGGGTTTAGCTCTTGTAACCCTTTGTTGCAAGAACCGGCAGCCTCAGGGATATGCAGTGAGCAGTGCTGTCCTGCCAGTAGGCACCAAACACCTGTGCATGGAGGAGATCAAGAAAGAGGCAGAAGATGCTTTGCTTTTTGTCCAGGGAAGGAAGGGTGCTCAGTTGTTGGGCATCCCCACGGTGTTTCTGCTTCATCTGTATTTTATTTGTGAGACTGACAGGGTTAATGGCAATAAAAAGCTGGCAAGGAGAGGTGCTTTTCCCCCAGCAAAGATAACCAAATTTCAAGAAATTATTTAAAAAAGACAGTCCTGCCTGGTCCAACCTGTTAGGCGACAGCAACACACACAACAGTGACACTATCTTTGTAAGGAAAAGACTTTTTCCCCCACCTTTTGCTCTGATATCTAAACAGCTGAACAGGTTAAGCATTACATTACAGTAATGTCCAGAAGTTGCAGTCAAGCTCAGGGGCTAGGAAAAAACATCAGCCTCACTGTATGTGACTCATTCTACTACAGATTGTATATGAGACTCCTCCTGATCCTATACACAGCTTGACGAGCCTCAGCAGGATGTATAGGTGTGCACGATCACGTGTAGGATCATGGCCTAACGTGTCTAAATGAAGTATTGATCCAGGTAAACAAGACCCTATGCTCATCAGAGTATCTCTTAGTGCTCACGGGGTTTCCTGCACCCTGCAGAACTTAAAAATAAAGTTGTTTTAACATAGGCTATCTCCAGAGCAAGTGGCGTGAGCTGGAGGAGTACAATTTGTCACTCTTTTTGGCATATGCAGCAGTCAGAGGCTGCAAAAAGTGCATTCACTGTTGCTGCTGAAAAATAAAACACAATTCGGTATTTTGTGTACAGTCTCTGTGTACACACTCGCCTACACCCTGTGAAGAGTTTTCTTTATGGCCAGAAAAGAATTTTTCGAAGTTTGCTTCAAGAACAACACTAAAGTCTCTAATGCTCTGTTGGGACACTCTCAAACATTAGGCTTTTAGCCTAAGCTGAAAGAAACCCAATACCACTGTTAAGGAAGCAAAAACAAGCACGAAAAAATTTCTCAATGGTTAGAAACAAAAAGCTCCATCAGCATCAGAGATGTCACATTCGTGGCTCATGAGTGGCTGTAGAAAAGTTTGAAAAAAAGCAGCGCTGCTGGGGATGAAGAGAGTGTTGTTGCCCTCGGACAACAGCTGTGACAGGTGCAAACTGGCTCTGATGGTGACAGCCCGGAGACTTCCTGCTCTGGGGACACACACGTGCACAGTGCACACACACACACGCCCCTTGGCACTCGAGGGAGAAGGATCCGCTCCTGTTCCTGGGCATCTCCTCATCTTCTGCCGAGGATGGGAGCGCGTAGGAGTGGCAGAGTGTGCCGTGCTGTCCTGGGCGATGGCTGTGGCATGGGTGGCATTTGTCATGGTGCTGTCCTGGGTGATGGCTCCTGCGCGATGGCATCCCTCATGGCACTGCCAAGCCGAGGTGGGGCGGCAGGGGATGTGTGGGATGGGACAGTGCTGTTCAGCCCTGTTCCCGAGAGCAGCACAGCTGGGGCCAGAGCTTTAGGAAAGGTGAACAGTTGTGGAGCGCTGGCAGTAAATGTCATTTCAACAGTTTAAAGGAGTGAAATGGTGTTATAAATATTTTAGATGATTGACTCAGATTTTAATTCTGGGACCTAAGTGGGTAACAGCTGTAAAAAGGGGAGGAGGGATGGAGGGAGAGGAAGTGAAGGATGAACAAAACTAGGCCCCCGTTTGCAAAGCCTGCACATGTGTAAGCACATCTGTGGTCTCGGGTTCAAGTTAAAGTTGAATACTCAGGTGTGCTTCGATCTAATTCTTGGGTGCGCTTTTTCTTCTTTTTTTTTCAGGGCTGGGACTCACAAAGCGGAGTGAAAAACCTTTCGCATTTTCCTCAAGCTCATTTTTAAATGAATAATCATGTGTTCCCCTCCTGCCCTTGCACTTCTGGAGTGGAAACATTGGAGTACAGAGAAGGCAATGAACTCTCTGCCATGTTTGCATTCCTGTCTGTCACGAAAATGCATTCTGTGCTAAAAAACTAATACTCTGCACCAGGAAATATTTGCGGCTGTCAGTGCTGGGGTTTAAGAGCATCACTAATTATTCCCCTGATTTAGAACTGATATTTTAAAAGAGTGTGGGATCAAGAGCCACTATCACAAAATTTAGTTTTGTAAGCTAGAAAAGGTCATTTTTATGTAGTGTAAATAAACTTTATTTTTTGTGCTGTAAGTAAATGTGGTGAATATTCACAGGTACATGCATGTGTACCTGAAGGAAACTGATTATGCATCTATCAGTATACACACACTACACTTATAGTATGTAGTGCGTATAGAGGGGAAAGTAAATATTGAAGAGAGATCACTAGACTGGAAGAAACTAACATGAATTTCAGAAAGGTATTTCTTCCTCTAATTTTAATAGAGCAAGTAGTGCATGAAAATTAATGAGGGCCCTTTCCAAACTGCTACCTAGAAATGAAATAATTTTGATAATCTTAAGCTCATTATAGAAAAGGAACGGGAAGCCTGGTACTAGAGACCGTAGCTCTCCCTCAACAGCTCTTTCCCCCTCCCCCTGTGCAAATTCTCTCGGATTAAAATGGCAGAGGGAGGAGGGGAGTGGCTGGGGACAGTTTCTCTGATATGAGATAACTGCTGCTAGTCAAACTGCACTTTTAATTGCACGGGCCAATAAAAAAAAACTTGCTACAGAAGTTAATTTGAATGAAAATAGAAGACACGCCCCACAAGCTGCTTGCCATGATTATGTACAGTTTTCCCTCGCCCTGCTGTACAGTCCAAGTCACGAATAAAGCCGAGCAGTTTGTACACTTCTGTTGCCCGTGTTGGTCAGGACGGGTCTGGACCCCCATTCCTCATCCTCCTCCCTGCAATTCCTGCCTGCAGGGTTGGCCCATGGGAGCCTCGTGTGACAAGGCCAAGAAAAGTGGTCTCGTTTCCCCTTTTGTTTCCTTCCCTCGCCCTCCGTTTTTGGGAGCGCTGCCGTCGGGGCCTGTCGGCAGGGCAGCACACGCGCTCACGGATTCGACTTGGGGAAGGCAGAACCACGTAGGAAGATGCAGCCCCCAACTCCAAACCCTTTATCTTATGAGGGCAGCCATGTGGGGAGGGTTTGTGTGCCATGCCCGGCCTCCACAGGCCTTAGGGGCTCCGTTGTGGCCTGAGCCCCACAGCCACGCTGCCGGGGCCGCCCAGTGCCTGCTGGGGCCTCACCAGCAAGGTGCCAGCCCTGGAAGTTTGGGGCGCGGGGCTCTGAACTGCTCACGCTGGGCCCAAAGAGCAGGTCTTGGCTTGGCAGGACAGCCCCTCGAGGGCATGGGGGCTCAGGAGTCACTTGACAGGACCTCGGGGGGGCCACCACCACAGCCCGGGGGAAGGCTCCAACGGCCCTTGCGACGCTGCGGGACACCCGGGCAAACGGCTCTGCCTGCGGAGGGGACCAGCAGCACCCTGCTGACGGGCCCGATCCTGCCCTGCCCTGGGCTGGGCTGCGGTCCGTGTGGTGCCTGTTCCCAGCCTGCTGCTCCCATCCCCTCCAGGCTCCGCTGCCGTGAAGGGTGAGAGCCCCCTCCGCCCCCGCTGCTGTCCCGCACCCTCAGCGCCGCTCCCGGGCCGCCCCACTCCCCTCGGGGCACTCCGGCCCGCTGGGTCCCCCCGCCCCTCCGAGGATCCTTGTGCCCCCCCCGCGGAGCCGCCGTGCGCTGCCGCCGGAGGCTGTCCCGCCGGACCACGCACAGAACCCCAGCCCCAAACACCCCCCAGCCCGGGCCCCTTAGCAACGGGGGCTTTGTATGGAATCCCATTCAAACCACGCCGTAACCTTCCGCCGCGGGGGGGGGGGGGGGTAGGGGGAAAGTAGTCCCTCGCCACCCTCCTCCCGGGGCTGAGGTCACAACGGGGTGGCAGACCCGTTGCCGAACCCTCCGCGGGCCTGGCCGAGTCGGTAGCAACCGCTCCGGCGGCGGCGGTTGCAACCGTTTCTCTCCCCTCTCTGCTCCGGCGCAGCCCTCGGAGGAGAGGTATCGCTGGGCGGAGAGATCACGGAACCCTCACACGTTCAAGCCGGCGATACGCCTCCACCTAACACAAGCAAACGGAAGCGCCGGGCCGCCGCGATGGACAGGAAACGTCGTCCAATAGGCAGGCGGGCTAGCCACCCAAAATGTAGGTTTAACCAATGGCAAGGGGCCGGAGCGGGGGGAGGTGGGGCCGGTGGGAGGTAGCAGCGCAGGTTGAACGGAGTCCCAGCGCAGGGCTGGGATGAGCCTCAAACTTCGGGGCGATCGCGGTGGGGGATGTAGCAGCGGCAGCGCCGCCGCGGATCGGCCCGCCCCGGCTCCCGCCCGCCCTCGGCACCTCCCCCAGCCCCCCCCCCGCAGTTTTTAAACTCCGATCCCCCCCTTCCCTTCTTCTCCACACCCCCCCCCTCCTCCCCTAAATGCCAGCCATGATCGAGAAGGGCCCGGAGGTCTCGGGGAAACGGCGGGGTAGGAACCACAACGCCGCCGGCACGAATAATAGCAACAACGGCGGTAGCAAAAGTTTATCCGCTGCCCCCAACGGCAACAGCAGCGGCAATTCTTGGGAGGAGGGCAGCTCGGGGTCCTCCAGCGATGAGGAGCACGGTGAGGAGCGGGGGGGTGGCGGTGTGCGGTAACGGGGGGGTTGTAGGGGCCGGGCGGGCCCATGCGGGTAACGCTTCTCCCTCTGCCTCCCCCAGCTGGCGGCGGGATGAGGGTCGGGCCCCAGTACCAGGCGGTGGTCCCCGATTTCGACCCCGGTAAGTCTTTATTATTTGTAGGGAGGGGGGGTTGACTCCCCTCCCTTCATCCATTGCTTTGGACACCCCCCCTCCCGATAAGAGGAGCCCCCCCCCCGGCTCTGCTCACTGGGGGGTGTCCATAAATAACCCCCCATAATTCTAGTCTCACACCCGGAGCAAGAACAAGAACCCCCCCTTCCCCCCCCCCGCCCCCCCCCAGCACACACGGCTGATAAAAGAAGTCTCGATGCTTTCCAGAGGGCGCTTTGCAGGCAGGGAGGAACAGGGAAGCTGGCAGGGCTGGAGCAGGCAGGAGATGGCAGTTGGGTGGTTTTTTTTCTTTCTTTTTCTTTCTTTTTTTTTTTTTTCCTTTTTTTTTCCTTTTTTCTTTTTTTTTTTTTTTTTTACCCCCTTCTGGACTCGTGTTTCTGTGAGCTCCGTGTTAGGGGTGTAACTAAAAGGCATCAAGTTGTAAATATTTTTATTTCAAAGCTATTTAGAAGCGACTTGGGTCTGGATTTTAATTTTCTCCTCTTAAGAAGCTGCTCGCCTCCCCCTTCCCCAAAAAATCAAAAATGTTTCAACATTCCAGCTATTCAGCTGCGGTTCTTTGTAAGCTAATTTAAAGTGGTATGGAAGCAAATTTTGAGCAAACAAAGGAATTGGGGCTGTGCTGAAAGGCAGGTGCTGGAAGCAGGGTAGTACTGATGTATCTCCGCGTATAGAAAGACAGGCTGTTGACCTCCTTAGTTTGAAATGTAAGCAATTTTTTTTTTTTTTGGTATTGTTCCTTTGTAAGTGGAGGTTGAAGCTAGCGAAAACCCTCCTCCTGTCTGGCGATCCTAGCGTTTGGAGTTGTCCCTTTGCCCAGCCCAAACTTAATGGAATCCTTGGTACCTCTTGCCTTAAAACAAAAAGAATGGTGTGGAAAGAGACGGTGGCTCCTTATCGAATAATCCTGAGAGTTACTATTGTATGGATTCGGGAAAAAGATTTCCTGTGGATCATCCTCAGACTGTGTGCTATTATGCTGGATGCCTTTTTTATTATTAAATGTATGTGTATGCTCTTAATTGTTAAGGTCTTCGGGCGGGGGGGGGGGGGGGGGGGGAGACTTTTTTTTCTTAAGTTCGATATTGCTTGTATTTATTTACTGAATCATTTTTCTACACTCCTCACCCCCCCTCTTCATTTTCTTGACAAAATAAGATAGGTCTTGGCACATGGAAACTCCATTTCTTGGTTGACCAGGAGGAGGAAGGGGCGGGGGGGGGAGAGGAGGAGGAGAAAAAGTGGGGGGGAGGGAGGGGGAGCTGTTAGTTAGGCAGCAGTTGACACTGGTTTTCAATCTGTAGGTCAAACGCGACATTTCTGTAACACACAACGTGCATCACACTGGCTAATAGCCAGGTATCACAATACTTGGGCTTTTCGGTCACCCCTGTGTATTACACTCTTTTGTGCAATTCATTTCTCCAGCATAATAGATGGAGGGGAAAAAAATACTATGTGCCCCTTCCTCACTATTATGTGCTCAGTTATACATTGTTCTGGTTTTAACTTCTAGATGTAGAGTGACCTATACAAAGGTTACTGCTTTCTGCACTGTGTGGAGTGGAAGGGAGGGGGAAGTGTGTGATGTGGAGAGACAAATTTTTTTTCTGAGTAGTGTATACCCTAACACTGCATCAGCAGGCACCCTTGTTTGAGGACACAGTGTAATATAGCAAGCTCTTAGATTCACCTGAAATAAATGATCAGTCTTCTGATGACCTGAATGGACATTGGATCCCCCTTTATTGCTCTCTCAATACCTTCCCCCCCCCTAAAAGTGTACTTTTTAGTTAACTAAGTTTGAGGTGAACTTTTGTCTGCTTTGTATTGAAGGGTTGTTTTCCTGGCCTGTGCAATTATGCAGGAATAATTTTGCAGTGCAGTGGTGTTCCCTGAATTTTGTGATCTCTTCTGGGTCCTGAAGGCTAAATAGCCACGTTGTGGGTTTTTGTTATGCCTCTCTTGTTTCCCTGTTTGGGAAAGAAAACCCTAAATAAGCCTAACACTGTACTAAGACCTTTTGACTGAAACTGTTAAATCGTCCTATCTCGCTGGTAATTTCAAAGTTAAATTGATGGAATAGTGTTAACAAAGTGCACAGATACTGTGTTTGTTTCTCACTAGAAATTTTAGGGACTGGTTGACCAAAGGTTCCTAAAGCTTGAAGGCTGGTTGGTGTCGTGTTGTGGAGGCTTTCACCTTCAGATTAGCCGTCTGGTAAAATACAGGAGGGCTCACACCCTAGGGCTCTAGCTGTGTTTGGGGGAAAAAATGGCACGAACTAGGCCTTGTGTGTAGTATTTTATTTTTTCTTAAATTAATGTTCAATTATACTTCAGGTTTGGCTGAGGTACATCTGTAGCTGCAGATCCTCACATGAGCATTCTTACGTGGGTGTTCCTGTGTCCCTATGCATAGGGGTAGAGAAAGCATTTAATTTTGTTTCACTTCTCAGCCACGTGAGCTGTAGCAAAGAGCAATAAAATTAGGAAAGCTTTTCTGAAATCCTTATCTGTGAGACTACAGGAGAAAAGAGAGGAAGGGCAAGGCAGTGGCGGGGGATGTTGGGCTGGATTTAATGAATTAAATAACCAGAGAAGAGCAGAAAAATTACCAAATGGCCTGGAAGTGAAGAGTGTCTCCCCAGTGACTGCATAGGTTTAGGTACCTCAGCACCTTTCAGTTAGACAAGCACTATCCCCCTCCATACCTCTCCCTTGTTTGAGCAGAGTATGAGGAAAATGGTTAAGGGTTGTGCTTCTTTGTTTTTGCTTAATCCTTAGAACCAGAAAATAACAAGTTCTCATTCTGGATTAAAATATCTTGGTGCAAGTTTTTAATACTCTTTGTGGCTAAAACTTAATGTGGCAGTGGCGAAGGGAGGGCCTGATTTGATTTTTGGACTGTAATTATGCTTGTGGCTGGAATCCTCTGTAGGAGGTGGTCCTTATTTGCAACTTCTTTAGTAAATCTCTTTAACCATGGCAAGGCCTATTCCATGTGGCGGCAGAGCCTTTAGGTTCTTTGCCAAAATTCATGTTGATATCTTTCTTACCTATCCCAATCTCCCCTTACTTTGGGAAAGTAAGTTCTTACTGCACTGATCGCACTTCTTTTATTCTCTGAAAAAGTTATACCTCTGTTATTTGTATGATAAGAATAGTTGTATGGTAACAGCAAGGCTGTTGCAGAGGCAAGGTGTTTATTAAACAAGCTGATTCAACTAGGGAAAAGGAGCAGGCAAAACTTTTTGGGTTGAAAATCCCATGCCAGAGCTCACCAGAATCAGTAAAACTTGCACTTCAGCTGTGTTTCACTGTTTGGCCTTGATTTCACAGATGCAATGTGAAGAATTGCTGTTGTATCTCCAGTTCCTTTTCTTATTACAGCTCAGAGTCAAATATTTGCCAGCTGAAAATTCTCTGTGTTAAACAAGGCTGGTATTGGTAGGTCAGCATTTCTTGTGGGTTCTTGGTCTGAGACACTGAAGGTTTTGAAGAGGGAAAACTATTATGGTTCTTTTAATCCATACAAATGAAACCCACATGTCCTGTTAATGGCAAATCTCAGTGGAAGGAAACATTGCATATCCTAAAGCTAAATAAAAATCTTTCATATAGAGAAGCTCTGATATTGTACTTGACTGTTTTACTTGTTAGTTATTAGTTTATGCTGTTGGAATATTGAAAATAGGAGGAAGAAAACATTAGTGAGCACTTTTAACACAGCCAGTGAATTTAAGTAAAGATTAAAGCTTCCATAATCTTAAGGAGTGTTAAATAACTCCTTGAAGAGAATGATCTCTCCTGAATTTTGGCATGTATTGAAGGCAGATGAGCTCTTCATTCCCCTTTGTAGCACTACAACTTTAGATTCCTTCATTTGTTGTGATGGCAGTGAAAATACTGGCCACATCTTGTACCTCTGGACATCACTTGTGTTGGTCATCTTTGGAAAGCAACTTCTGGGGCTATTTCCAGTGGAAAGAGATGAGCAAAAGCTATTTTGACTCAGTAGTGTCTTGAAGAGATCCAGAGTTGGGATGTGCGTAAGTTGGGAGACTTCAATCACTTCTTTGCTATGCTGGTCTCTTCCCAGTCTTTTATTTGTTTTACTGTAATGAAGTAAAAATGGTGGAAGGAAATACTCTGTAGTGCTTTCACCTCTAGGTGCAGAAAAGCCTACTGGAAGGTACTCACTGCCAGAACATCACTGATCCTTGAGAAGCTTGTTCTCTAGTCTGCACTGTTAGCTGTGCTCTGCATGCTACTGCACAAACACTTGATATTCCCTGGCCATCATTCATGGCTGAGACTGGTGTTTGAGTGTTACCAAAAATGAAGGGGGGAAAAAAACCCCCTCAAAATAACCAACAGCCCTTTTCAATGTAATCAGAAACTCTGTCAGTGTAGTTGTTTCTAAGAAATGTAAAAAGAAAAAAAAGAAGTCTCTGCTGTTTCTGATCTGGAATGCTTGATAGGGAAGTGGTGGTGTGGCTGTGTCCTAGGGGTGGAAGCTGGTGCATCCATCCACAGAACTCTTAAAATGCACCCACCTTCTGTCTATTTACAGTCAAAGGTGAAAGTATAATAATGGGCTATCCCCGGGGTGGCTGATTCCCCTAGAATAGCCCTATTTCTCTGGTGGCTGTAAAGGCCAGATTTCATTAGGTGGTGTCTTCAGCTGCTTTGCAGGGTTCTCAACAGAAGCACCTATTGGCCTACTCAATAGGGACTGTAACGTTTTAACAAGAGGTTGTTAAAAGCTCCCTTAGGACTTGTGCTTGGCAAGTCCAACTCCCAGCCAGCTTGTTCTATTTCTCTGTTTACAGATAATCCTGCTCCTGACAGTCCTAGTAGTTTGCAAATAGTCCAAGTACCCAATGGCTGTAAGAGGAAAATGGTGTTTAGATGAGTGGCCTCATCAGAAAAGGGGTGGGGAAAAAAGTGTGCTCTTCAGGTGAGTCTTTGGGATCTCCATCTAAGCAAGTAGAAAAGTCAAAACCAAGCTCCTGAAACTGGAAATACTGGTATCCTGGAAAGCTATCTCATCTCCTCAAATGACTTTGCCTTAAACATAACAGGCAGGAACTCCCTTAGTGCAACAATCCCTTTGGAAAAGAAGGGAGAGTTATGAGGATGTTTGATCTAATCAGAAATACTAAACCATAATGTACTAATGCCCAATGTGTTTGGGCTGATAGAGGCTGCCTAGTGTCTTGATAAGCCAGATGCGTGTCTGTCATTTCACTGTGGTCAGAAGAGATGAGCATTGTCCCCAATAAGAATGTGTTTTCCTAATTAAGTGGTGGAAAATTTAGGTAGTGTGGGTTTTCTGTTAAACTTTCTGGTGGGACAAGAGGAGCTTTTCCCCCTAGTTGAAGTTTGCTCGGCCCTCTACTCCCTTGTGGGCTCTATTTGTCTTTCCCTCTTTCTTCCACAAGTCACAGCCTCTCTGTATGTGCTGGACTGCAGAGCAGATGAGAAGTTCCTCAACAGATGCTCCACCAAACACTGTTGCTGAAACCTTGTTTTTTTTTTCAGCTGTCTGAACCCTATAGGCTTTTAGGTACATGCAAAAGAGGTTCCCAAGGTCAGGCCGGTCCCCAGCAGCCCTGGGGAAGGGGGAGATGACTCCTGCCACCTCCTCACTGTGCTGGCAACTCTGCTGGTGCGTGGGTGAGTCTCAGTCTCATCTTGTTCTGTCGCTGGAATATGCTGCTGGTCCAGTCATCGTGGCAGGAGAGGGTGCAGTCCTACTACATATACATTAGGAGAATGAAGCTGGCTTGTAGATGCTGTCATTTCAGCTTATCCTCTGTTTTATAAAACCATCCTGGAGAAAAAGAAGAGTAGTACTCAAGTTGGAGACTTCATTATCCATCTCTGGCACCTTAGCAGGAGCACAGTGGTTGATTTGGTTCCATACCTTTCCTACCCCTGGGCTGCTCACCCAAGGGAGACCATTTTTAAGCCTGTGTGTCTCAGTAGTTAGCTTTCACCTGGCATGTTCACTCGTCTTGTGAAGGGGTGCAGAGGTTGGTGGTGGTGTGCAGAGCTCCTGCTCCACCTTATTCCAAGGCATGGCTTCGGAGCTTTCTCGTTATTCAAACAGTACTGCGAACATCCTTCTCAAACCTGAATACTGTAGTAAACAAACAAGTCTCAGAGCAGCCAAAACCTGTGGCTTCCTTCCCTGCCTGGCACATGCAGTGTTTGTATGTGGAGGTAATAGCTGTCTCATGTACTGACAAATGTATTAATGGCTGGACTGGAATTAATACTCTGTAGAGTGAATGTTTTGTTCTTCATAGCTGGTTCCTGCTGCTTAATGAGTTGCTCTTAAAACTCTTGTTTTCAGCCCTAGTTAGGTCTGTGACTTGGCCAAGTGAAGGCTTAGAGCTCCCTGTGATTAGTCATTATAATTAGCTCAGAAATCTTTGCCTCTGTGATCAAGGTGCATTGTATAATGCGGCTTATAGTGGGCTCTAGTCCTGTCACATACCTTCAGAGTAGTATAAATGATAATACTTTGCTGGACATCTGTATGTACTTTTTTAACAGTGCTGTAACTTTAATATATGTTTCCTTAATATGCGCTAGGTGGGTAAATCTGAAGTAACTGGCTCCTCAGAAACTTGTGATTGATGCTAGTCCCTCCTTCCCTGGGGTATAACAATTTCTGGTCATGGCCAAGGCTTGCCTTTCCCATTCCAAGTGTAAGGTAAGATTAAGACATGCTGACTAGGGGATGACTGAGCCTAGAGCCAAATCAAAAAGATAACTTTGGGGTAGTTAGAGCATGCTCCCTTCCTAGGAACTCTGTGCCTCTTTCTGCACTGGGTGACCTTGTCTTTTGAGGCTTTGACGTGATGGTATAACAAGATGAGCAGTCCCACATTCTTAGATGTTGCAGCTTGAAAGAACAGTTTGAAATTTAGTTCTTGAATGTACAAAGTTGATTTGTAAACTAAACTTGGTCTTAAAACATGCTTTTGTAAGGAATGTTAGATTGGGTCTCTTTAAACTTTACAAGCTTTTAATTTATAGGTCATACAAAAGCTTTGACTTTGTGCTTTTCGAAAGTGCAAGAGGATGTGCTCAGCCTTAGTGAAGGCAGTGAAAGTTTCTCCAGCATATTCTAGAATGGGGGCTGCTTTTATGCTCCTCTTGCTGTTTTTGAAATGCAACAGATTGTGATGTGACTGCCTTTAAGTGTTGTAGGTCAAACTCAATAAATTTGCTTTACTTCTCATGTAAAGTTTTGAGACTAAACAAGTGTGTTTAACCTTGCTTTCCAAGGATCTTCAAAAATTGAGCTCTAAACAGCAGCTTGCTCTTTGAACTTCATAAAGGAAGTATTGGTAAATGTTGCCTCTCTGGGGGGAGGAGGCTGAAGCAGTGTGATAAAATTGCAAAAATCCCCTCTTAGGAGGAAATTCTAGTCTATGCTTCCCCCTTCAGCCCTGTCCTTCTATTGTGCAGGTACCTATAGGGAACATCAGTAGGGTCCCATATATATACTCTGTGTAACTAGGTATATCTCTAGAAAAATACTCCTCTTCCCCCATTAGGAGCAGGAGGATAAAGTTGTGAGGTTTTGTCCTTAGAGTTATTTCGTCTTTCTTGCCACCTCCCTTATCTCTGTGCTCTTCACCTGGATGGATTTCACAAATTACAATCTGAGAGAGCCTACAGTTTGTTTTTGTAGTGTAGCTGTCTAATTGGAGGTGTCTAACCACGTGGCTGTCAATCGCAGCTTTTCAGTTCTGCTGTCTGTAGGTATCTGTGGTAGCCCATCATGATAGCATGTGCCTGTACTTTTACTTATCAGGTTGGGGTTTAGTTCATATAGAGACTTTGATTTGAAAGTTGGGTATTGAAAATAATTATTAGTGCATGTGACTTTGAATTGATGTCCTTCTAGACTATATAACTGTAGTTTGAAAGCACAGTGTAACAAATGTGTAATCTTGTGGCTTCTGGGTTCAGAAATCCCTGAGGAATATGTATAAACAAGGCTTGCACACAGCAGCATGATGGCTGCCTTCCCCTCTTAACTGTTGCCTGGTGAGAGTCATTGGAGAGGGCACAGAGAGCTTCTAGTTCCACAGGGGGATCAGGGATGGATAAAGGCTAAGAAAAACCTCTCCTGAGTAGGAAATGGCCTCCCCTCTCGAGGAACTGGAGCGGCAGGACCAGGAAAGTCTGGTTTACATAACAGCATTGCTTTTGAAGCAACTCTTCACATTTCAATGCAAGCTGCAAGTAGAGCTTTTTCTCTTCCGTTTGACTTCTTTTGCCCTTTTGGAGGATCTACCCTTGTACCTCTGTTCTCATCAATAACATTAGTTTGAGTCTTGGCCACATGCTTGTGGGGGTAGGGGGAGGATTTTTGATCTCCTCCCCACTTTGTATTGAGAGCTAGCTGCCCTGTGTAGCAGGCACCGTGGCCGGAGTTTGACAGAATTCTGCATTTAGGTTGCTAACAGCTATGTGAGAAGCTAAAAGTGCAGCATCTGTAATCCAAGCTTTTTTTTTTTTTGTGCTAAACATCACGCATGATCTGTAGATGCCAGTGTGTCTTCTCCCAGCTGACATCCCCTCATCCCTTATGAGGGGGCTGTTCTGGGTGCTTTTGGGCGTAGGTGGAGGGGCTGTAAAAGCAGGTGTACCAGGTGTAGTGTTCATACTTTCTCAGTATTGTTTTCTGTCTGGGAATCTTAAAGATGTCCCTCCTGGGACCCTTGTGCTGATTTGTGCAGCTGCCACTGCACTGTTCATGACAGTAGCCATGGGAACACAAGTAGGATGATACAAGTTTAAAACTCCAACTTGTTGCTAGGCAGACCCAGCTCAATGTGTGGATCAAGTAGTCTTAACAACAATAAAAAAAAAAAATGTGTTCTGATGTCCTACCTCTTTCATGGGGGAAGACAACTTGGCTTGCCTCAAATTCTGGGTCTTTGTCTTTGGGCTGGCAGAATGAAACCAGCCCCAAAAGAGTCCCCTGTCACCAGACAGCCTTGGGGGAAACCCCTCTTGTACATCTGAATGATGAGTACATGGTGGCTGTGTGAGCAGGAGTTTCAGCAGATAGGTTTTGGCACAGCCTTTTCTTAAAAACAAAGTGCTGTGATGTGCCATCCAATGCAAAACCAGTGTGCTGTTCATGTAGTCTAAAAGTTGTAGCCTGCATTAAAATAGATACTGCTAAAAGTGACATATGCTCTAAACAAAGGTCACTGGCTTAAAATATCACAAGATCACTTCTAAACTCCGTCTGTAAAAACTTAAAATTATAACTAAGGCAAGGTAAACACCTTCAAAACTTAGAGTGCTTTTGCACCCCGAGCACAGATGCTCATATGTGCTGGATGAGCTGGCGTAGACCTTTTAACTTGAGCAGTCTGTTGTTGATAAGTTGCTTTGTCCCAAGCTCATGTTTTTGCACTTTTTGTTCACGAAATAAGGGCAGCCCATTCCCTCATGCTATTTTTGTCATTGATGCCTGACAAAGGATGTATGGCAAATTATAGGGGCCTGAAGGGAGCTGAAGACTCAAGCTCTAAGGGAGAGATGGGCCTTGTGTGCTTCTTGAGGGCTGAGCTCCAGCATGCCTTTGTCTTTGCAGCTGTTGGCTTCCTGTACCACAGCAGTAATTGGTTGTGCTCAGGCCACTGGTTTAAATGGATTTTTTTTTTTTTTTTAATTTTATAAACATTTGCTGTGCAGTAACTGTCATTCCTGTTGGAATAAAGCCATTTATAGAGATGCTCCCAATTACCACCTGCTCCTTTTCTTTCTCAGCAAAGTACACTCTTACCTAATTTAACCTCCCACAGCAACTGCTTTGAAGTCGTCTTCTCTCTGCACCTTGGCGCACTGCTGTCCCTTTCCCATCTGACCACCCTAACAAACTGCAGTTGTCCCTGCTTGTCCTTCTAGAAATTACCTACTTCTGGGGGCAAAAACTGCATGCTTGGTTTGCCCCAAATGTTTTTGTAGTCCACTCTTACAACAAAAGATTGCTTTCCTTTAATATGCCTTGGCCTTTTTTTTTTTTTTTAATTTCCTAAGTTGCTATTTGTGGTTCTCCTACTTTGACTGTAATTTGTGTGCAGCTTCTAGATCCTATCTGTCCATCCTCTTACTAACCCAGCCCTGCTTGTGTGTGTGTGCTCTTCCCCATGCTCCTGAGCCCTTTTTCCCTGTGCTTTGGCCTTCCAGGAGAGACACCTCTGTGCTTGAGCTAGTTGTTCTCCCAGGTTCCCTCTCAGACTGGAAGAAAGTGGTTGTGATTTTTACTTTGTTATAACTTTACTATAAAAGAGTGGAAAATGTACCAGAACTCTGCCCCTTAACCTGTTTTACAACTTGCGTGACTCTTTGGTTATGGTGCCTGCCTGCTTTTCAAGCATTTAAATAGCAGTGATGTTTTTGTCTTTTCAGTCTTCTTTCTCAAGGCTTTTTGCATCCCTGAAGAATTTCTGCCTCAGCTTCTCCTGTGGAAGCCTCAAGATGCTGCTTTCTGTTATCGGAGCAAATGCTTTCCCCCACTTTAACTTGGTAGAGCATCTGTCTCTATGGCCAGTAGTGTCACTCTTCTGAACTGTTGCTACTGTGAGCAAGCAGGTGTGCAAGAAAGCTGATCTCTCCTGCATCCAGGGCTGCCCTGGGGACTGGCTGAGCATTTGGCTGCAGGCTCCAGCTGGGCACTGAGGCTGAATTGCCGTGAGTAGCTCTGAAGCCTATCCTGTGAGTTTGGAGAGGAGGGATGGGAGATGTCCTCTCCTGTGTTGTGAGTAAAGCAAACCTCAGGGTTGCTGGTTGACTCTAATCTGCAAGCAGCGAATTGTGATGCTGTGAGGATGGGCAAGTGCTCTGAAGAGCTTTTCCTCTTCTCTTTTTGCTGTAGACTCAGTCTTGGGCTCATTGTTGGGCATACCGAGTTGGGTGGGTACAGCTGGATCTCATCTGAAGTTCTGACTGCCTTTCTTGTTAGGCTTTGTACAAGTATTGAATAACTTGAGGGAGAGGCTTGCTGGTGGGAACTTGGTGGCAGAGTGAGTAAAGATTTTTCAGAGCTGTCCTCTGGCTTTCAGCCCGAGATCCAAGTTGCTTGGCAAATTGTTTCCTCCTGTGCACACTGGCTCTGAGAAGTGGGTCTGCTCTCTGGGAAATGGCTGCATTGTGCTCCTTCTGTATATTGGGTGAGTTTTTAGTCCTCCTGATTTGTTTCTGTAGATGGTTCCCCCCACCAGACTTGCTTGGGAGCATGAGTGCATGGCATCAGTTTCTGTTCTTTTCTTGGGCAATTCCAGGTGAAACTGCAAGCTGTCCTCCACATGCAGGTCAGATGCTGTCCTTGTGGTGCAAACAAGACAGGCACAAATACAGCCATCCCACCGACAATCTGAAAATTGACAAGGGTGTAAGCATATATTTATGGGGTTGGGTGAAAAATGACTTTCCATCTAAGCAGAAGCAAAGATGGAGGAGCTGGGAGGTGCTGTAGTTTGCTTTGGTGCAGCTTGTGACTGAGGAACACGCATGTGCTGATCTAGGAGCAGAGATGGGCAGCACACATTTTGCCTGACAATCCAATACTGGCTGCTGCTGGTTTGAAAGGATGGATGTATAGGGAGAGGACCTTTATAAATGTTTAAGCTGTTCAAAGTGTGTGTGAGAGTAGTGACGCTAGGCAAATCTTTTATTGTTCCCATCTTGCTGAAGTAATTTTGGAGGATGGGGGAGAAATAAACTTCTTAAACCCCTAATAAGAATATTTTTAGAGGTCATAAATAAATCAGGTGTTGGGGGACTTGGGCTTGGAAGCAGTCCTTATGGCTCTGAAATTTGCTGGGAAAGGGGACTGTTTTCCTGTCCTATCTGAGCCCTTGCAAAGAGGCTCTGGGAGCAGACACTGGTCTCCTCTTGAAACCAACTGTCTCCAGCTCAGTTCGGTGGAATGCTGCCCTGTCTGGTTATTGCTCACTCTGCAGCGGCTGCTGCGTTGCCCAGAGCAGTACCTCCCTGAGCAGCAGTGTGTCCTTTTGTTTCAGCTCAAGAGAAGGAAACTACTGGGTGCAGTAGCATTGCTTGCAAAATGATTTCAGTATCTGCTGAGGGAGGGGGTAGGAGGAGATGTGATGGGGTCTCTGAAAGGGATGGGTAGGAGGAACCTTTCCAGTGACTATATAGTGCCTATATAAATAAAGGCAGCGGATTTAATTCATGCTGCCAGAGCTGGGACAAAGCTTGGAGCAGGTGCACACCCAGAGCTTGCTTAAGTTGGATAGATGCCTGCTGAAATGTTTATCAAACATGAGAATAAAAGGAAAAGGGTTGTATTTAACCTTTTTTTGATGATGTGTTTTAAAAATAACTTAAATTTCTAAAGTGAGCAGCAGTTATAACCAGGGGTTGAAGAATTGCCTTGGCGCTTGCAAGCCACAGTGGGAAACACCTGTGCTGCAGTACGCCCTGCAGCAGGAAGGGATAAAATGGTTGGGTGCTGCTCGCTTACTGTGGTGTTTGTTGGCTGTTGCAGGAGGGTTCTCCTTATGTGCTAGGGCTGCCTTCACACTCGTACTGCCATTTAGTTCTTGCTCTTTCATCAGTAGAGATAATTTGGCTTGAGAGCTGTATTTCACTGCTGTTCAAGTGATTCTGAGCCTCTGGAGTAGGAAAGAATCAATCTAGTTAGCCTTAGCTCGGTTTTATCCCTGTAAAACTATGGCACGCAGTTGAGGTGCTGAGGCTGTCTTCAGACTAAGGAAGACACTACTGCACTAATGTGCTAATTTTATACTCTCCCTTGGCAGGTTGCCTTTGTAATCAAAGGGCTGGAAATTTTTCAGTTTGAACAAAATGTTCTAAGTAGCTGTTCTCTAGGTGGAAATGGATTTGATACGGGATACTGCCTTCAAAAGAAATCCGTCTTTCCATATCTTTCTGGGCATCATCATTCTAACTAAAATTCTCTATCTTGACAAAGTGAAGCTATAGTCAAGACCTGGGTAAGGCTGACCTGTGAAGTGTCCTTAGTGGAGGCATAGCTTGTCAATCTCTGTGCATCTTAAGGGAATGGAGAGGGCAGATGTTTTCAGAAAGCACCTGGAAGTTTTAGGAATGACAGTTGTAATGAATTTCAACAGAACCATTCTATTATGTGTCATTTTCTCTCTGGTCAATAACTATTGTACAGGCTTGGTAGAGACCATGTTCAAAATACAAAAGCTTGTTTTAAGCAGGTTTGGAAGAGAATGTCCTGATGAGTTGTACAGTACCTGTCACATGGGGATTATGCAGCAGAGAGTAAGTATCTGCTTCTCATCAATAGTGTAAAAGTAATTGGAAACATCTTTAGATGCCCTTGGGTTTTCTGCCCTTTGTTTTAGGGAATCAGTGAGCAGTGACTATAGTACATATGTATGCTGACTTTACTTTTTCCAATGAAAATGTCCATGGGAGCAGAACAATCATAGAGCAATCATATATTTTTTAAAGTGGTTTGAAATGAAATGTTAACTCAAAAGCCACATTATGTTACTAGAAAGCTTAAAACAAATGGCAGAATTGCTTCCAGGCTGTACGAAACTTGTGTCTTTCTGTTGCCTCTTGATTTTTTTTTTTTTTTAAAGTAGCTTCCAGTGTTCTTGAATCTATATAGAATTTTGAATACGCTATTTTTAAATAAGCCTAAAATTTCAACTTCTGTAGTACTATGAGAGCTGCCTGCTAGACTCTGTGACTTTGAGTTTAAGATGAAACAAAACTCTGTGTGCCATATGTTAAATGGACAAGCTGACTTGACTACAAGAATGTGTTTTATCTTCTGCATTTTGGCAAGACTCTGTAGTCTTGGAGGGCAACTGTAAGGAGAAAGAAATCGGTGAAAATGCAAGAATGATGTGAGAAGGACTTGAGATCAGCAGAGCTGGAAGCTGTCTTAGATGGGAGGTAGAAATAGGAAGAGAACCAACCAAGAAGGGCTGAAAAGAGGCAGTGAGGAAAATTAATTAAAAAAAGAATAATCTCATGCTATTAGTGTCCTTTTCTAAAGATATTTGGCTATTCTTTCTGTTTTAACACTTGACATATTAAACATTCAGGCCAGTGCAAGTCTACTCTTCCTACATTTTGGGGAAATATTGAATTTCTGAGGTTAGGAGGTGACCAGGCTGGTGGGGTGGTGGTGGAAGAGAAGCTACATTCACGACAGTATCTTACTAGTCAAGGCTGCTGTATCTGAAGGCCTGACACATCCACGCTGAGCTACTGCTTCTGCCTACAGCAGCTGTCCTTGTCTGTGTTCAGGGGCTTATGTACATGGCTGGGTACTGCTCTAGCAACCTGGGCAAATATGCAGCTTGCCTGGTGATGGGAGAGCCAGAGCAGGCCCGTCCTTCCTCTCCTCCCAGGGAAGGAGAGCTGTGGCTTTCTCTGTTCACGTGCCCTCTGCCGGCCTTGCAGCTGCTCAGGCCATTCAGCTGAAACTCCTCTTTGCTGTCAGTTTTGTTTCACCTTGCCCAAAAGTAGTTTGCTCAGAAGTTGAGGACTACATAGTGGGGATGCAAGTTGTGTTTGGCACCTGCTGTTGTTGCTCTGCCACTTGTGATTTCCTGTGGCCATCAGCAAAATGTCCTGTCCCCACAGCATACTGTTTACCAGCCCCACTGTGCTTGGCTTGGTAAAGCTTGGTCACTGTGGAGCTAATGACTTGCTTGTCATAACCTGCGGTAAAGGTGTAGGGGGGATTGCAGGTGAGCATTTCAGCCATCCTGTCAGTATATTTTACTTTCCTGTTGGTTGTCCTGCCTGTCCTTTGAAGCCAGGCAGCAACCCTTTGTACTGCTGTCGGGGCGTGGGGACTTCGTATGCGATTACCTTCTGCTGGACTGCAGCAGACTGCTGGAAGTGCGAGTGAGCCAAATGAACTGCTGGCTCTGGGGAGTGTGCCTGAGCCAGATGCAGGAAGAGCCAAACTCTGTAAGCCACCGTGGAGACTGGCTCTTGGCACGATATTCACCTGAGTAAAATTGCAAGGTGTGTGCTTTGCAGGGTCTGGAGTCTGAATTCACCTCTGAGTGGATCTTCTCAAGTCTTGTTGCTACTGCTCAGGCTTGAGTTTTATGGTACAGGTCTTATTCCTTCATCTCTGTGTTTTACTCCATGTAAGTTCTTGGCTAAATATTTGTTTGGATTAAGGGCTCTTGTGGCTTTCTGTCTTTCTACCTCTAACTTCCCTTCTTTCCAGACTCTGTGTTTCATTCCAGTGCTGCACAAAGCACCATATCTCTTTCAGAAGCGGAAACTGACTGGGATCTCCTGGGTCATGCCAATTCCTGTTCCCTGTGCCATGTAACAGCTCAACCTCCTACCTCTGAAAAACAACCAATACTGCAGTCACTCATGCACTGTTCCTGCGCTGTGTGTTCCGAGTGGACACCCCTCTCTGCTGTTGGGGTGTCCTTGCTGCAGCAGGTGGTTACTCTGGCACTGAATTTGGCTGGGTGTGCCCAGGACCCTGTTCAGCAAGAGCTGGTGCTTTGTGTTGGTGCTGTTACAGGTGTGAGATCCCTGTCATACTTGGATCACTCTACAGTTGCACTCTGTTTCACAGATGTGTCCATGTCATGCAACTGCAGGGTGACGAAGATCTTCAAAGCAGATGTTCAACTGGCTACTTAACTTGCATTGTAGTGAACTATCCCCATGCAGCTACAATTGAGTGGAATAGAAGTGTGAGCTAACATTGGGGGTGGTGGGAATACTGCCTCCAAATAGCCCTAAATAAATAGTTTTTGGTTGCAGCCAAGCACAACTAGAGCGTTAGTGAAGTGAGCAAGGGAATGAAATAATGATCGTGGACAGACCCTGGAATGAACTGGATGGGGGAAACTGTCAGCACACCAAAAATGGCCCTTCTGTGTAGATGTCTGACTAATTGGTAGCGATGGGGAAAAGAGCACGTAGGATGCTGGGACTCACACGAGCCTCTGGAGGGCTCTCTGGGGCACATCTGACCTCTGGAGGTGGCTTGTGAAGCTGGCTGATAGGTTCCTTCCAGGGCTTAGATGTGTGGCAACAAGAAGAGGTGGGCAGTGACAAGGGAAGAAAAATAGCTTGTTCTCCTTCAGTCATTTGCACTGTAAGAATACAGCTTGTGCTGGGACTGGGGAAAATGAATGCTATTGCCAGCAGCAGTCATGGCTCTTGGTACTTACATCCCTCCACATAGGGGAGCTTGGGACATTTGTGTGCCACTGTTCCTGGTTAGGGCAGGACTTTCAGTGCACAGTTAATGCATGTACTAAGATGAGTAATTAGCACCTCTGCTCTGCATGTGTGTATCCTCCATAGCTAAGCCTTCATAAAGTTCTTGTGTTTCTTACTCTGTTGGCCTCCAGCTGGGTCACCTCTCTTTGCACAATGGAGGCTGGGTTTGAATGGATGAGAAACAAGTTGGGAGGTGTGCCAGCTTGGTATGCAGATAATGTGGTGATATTTCTTCCCCTTCCTCCCCCTTTTGGCCCAATGGCTTAAAACCTTGTTCTGAAAAGCATCCTCCAGTTGGTTTTTGAAATGGGAAAACAGGCAAGGCTTCTAATAAAGGAAATGTAGGCTTGGTTTAGGTTACTTTGCCCTAGAGCAAAGAACACTGACATCTGAAGGTGAGAGATGGTGGTGGGGAGAAGACTCTGAAAAGAGCTTGGTTTCATTAAGCAAAGTCACCTGAAATCTTGACATGTGAGAATCATTTCCACTTGGCAGAGGCTGTGACAGGTGTTTCACCATAGGATACTCATTGCTTGACTTCCAGTGTGACCTTGGGCAGAAAGCTGAACCTTTCAGCTTTCCCCATTTTATGGTAAAGCTGACTGTGATGTTCAGTATGGGGATGAGAGTGAAGTGTACAAGTGTGCATGTATCTAGAGGCATTTGAGGAGAAACCAGCAGCCTGAGCAGAGCTAGTCTTTTATGAAGCAGGGCTGGAATCCCCCTGTCTGATTTGATGACAAGTAAGATGGGGAGAGGAGGTGTCAGCCTTTGTGGTTTTATTAACAGAATTGATGCATCTGAATTCTGGTCTGACCACAGCGAACTAATTCATGTTCTGAAGGTAAAACAGGAAGAAATTTTTCTTTGTAATCTGTCTTCCAAAAGTCAGAAGTGTTTCTGGCTGCAAGGTAACTAAGGTGGATTAACTATTCCACTGTGAATTCCTTGTGGAGACAGTGTGCTTGCTCTAGCTTTACTGCAAAGTAAAGCAGGTGCAGCCAGTGCTCAGTTTGCCTGGCCATCTCAGGGAGGAGTCTGCATTTCTGCACTGGGGGGAGGGAGAGAAGTCTCTAGCAGGGAAGGCAGCAGCTAAATTTACACGTTTCCCTTTCAGGCTGCTTGGAAGGAAGAGAAATATATAGCAAATAAATGTGTGTTGGGGTTAGACTATGTTGTGCCAGACCTGTGCTGTGCCTTATGAGCAGCGTTGATGTGTCTTAGAGTTTAATTCCTTCCTTCTGCCTCTAATGGAGTGAGGAGGGGACTGGAAGGTTTTCTGGACTGTCCAGTAGTGTTCATCTAAGGGCATATTCCTCTGGGTCACCTTAATTTCTAGTTCATGCTGCTGCCTCTCTTGCTTGCTTATGCAAGAAAAACTGCTCTGAGGGGCCACTGGAGTTGAGGAGTTCTCTGCTCTGACTGCTTTGGCGTTGTCCCGGTTTCTGGAATGTCACTTCTGTGGGTGAAGCCTGGCATGGTGGAGCAAGAGATTTCACTGGCTCAGGAGAAACCCTCTTCCTTCTTAAAAAAAGGGGTTTGGAGGGTGTTCCTTGGCAGTTTCTCTTCCGTGCTCTTTTCTGTGACTATTTTACTAGAGGGTTACTGAGAATCTGGAGACCTGAAAATCTAGGAGGGCAATACAAGATATCGGAGAAGGCAGGGAAACTCTTGAGGCAGTGTATTGTGGCGTGCTGGATACAAGCAAGTGCCTGAAGGCCAGAATTTCCCACACTTAAAGGCCTCATCTACTGTGAAGGCTGGAGAAGTGAATGCCAAGTGATGCTAACAGAAGCATGTTCAGTTCTCTAGGACTCCACTCTAGCTGCCTGTGCCTAAATAAACACCCTCTGCATCAGTCACACCATTGTCTCATGCCTCTGAGCTAAGCTAATTTTCCCCACGATGGTGTAAAACAAGAAATGAATTCCAAATGACAACTCCAGCACTGTCCCTTGCTAAGTGATGAGAGGACAGCTGGTCTATGGAGACACCACAGCATTTGTCACTTGGCCACGTGCAAGGTAGCCAGAGGGCGCTGAGTGCCTGCCACATCTGTCAGGAGTCCTTGGTAGTGGAGCTCAGGTTTGTCCCAGCCTGTTCTGTGCAACGTGTGAGTGCTGGCTGTTTGGAAATCTTAACAGAACTTGTGTTTGGTCGGCTCTTGGAAGGGAGAGATTAAAAGCAGGTCCTAAGTGTGCCTGCTGTGGTCTGTGGAAACCAGTCTACTGGATGGTGAAATTATCTTCCTAGGCTCAGTTATAACGGAGCCTTTGGGCACCCTGAGGGGAACAGGCTCTTGTTACTCTAATGTGGAGGCATAATTTAAGGAGGCCCCTCTCAGGGTTCAAGGCCTCCTGGTGACCTGCTTTACTGTGAGGAGATGCTATCATGACATGGACAAGCAGAGGCTGCTCCAAGGCTATGACCAAGTATGCCTGGCTGTAGTTTGAAGTGTGTGTTATGACAGATGAGTACGCAGGTGAGCGGAGAAGAGGGTAAGAGGTCAGAGTAGCTAGAAGAGCTTCTCCTGGATCTAGCAGCCAAACAGCCGTTGTCTTAATCAGCACATTATGGGAATGGCTTGCGGAGAGAAGAATGAAACAAACACTGGCTCAGCAACCTGCTTGCTAGTGTGCACCCAAGTGTCTTGAAAATTTATTTCTCTAAGGTGTATTACCAGCTATGCAGAGCATTTTGTGTCTCAGACAAATTGGTCTGTAGCTGTACCTTGGCTATGGTGACACTCTTTGCAGGGTATGTCTGTCACACTAATATAAATCATCCATCCATCTAGTGACAAAAATCCCTGCTACTTACTCCTGGAAACCTGCTGTTGAATTGTTGGAGTGTGAAAAATCTAGTAGGCTAAACAGCAAGTCTGAAGTGTGTTATGCTGGCTTGATCCCTGGTTGGTACAGTATGTTCAGGGGAGCACGGACTGAGCACCCAGGTTCAGGAGGAGTTGCTGGAAGCCTGGCTTGCCTGCTGCTTGTGTCTTTTCAGCTCTGTGAAGTTTGATGCTTTTAAGTGAATGATTTTTTCAGTATTTGGTTCAGAGGCTTGAAAGAAAGAGGTGTGCAGCACCATGCTCTGCTGTAGAGCTGCTTGTAGGGGCACAGGGAGTGATGCTGCTGGTATTTTGAGAGCAGTCCTTGTGGCCCATCTTTCTTAAGTACACTTTGGCTCTGATCGAAGGCTTGCAGGGTGGCTAGTTTGCAGAGCTCTTTTCTTGTGGTTTTATCAATTACAGCTTTAAAAATAAACTTGGAATTAGGGCTGTGTGCAGGCTCGTGGTAGTGGGGTATGCTGTTTCTCTTTGAGATAGAGGAGTGGGTCAGCTGCTGGCGGGCAGAAATCCCTAATGTAGGTGCTGTGTGGCCAGCAAACCCCACCCTTCCACCAGCAGAACTTGCTGGGAGGCTGTTTGCTGTAGTTGCAACAAAGCACAGCTCTGCCAGCATAGCAGGATACGTACTGGGAACGCTCTGGGCGTGGTTTTGTGCATAACTGCTATGGAGTGAATCTATGAACTTGAGAGCAGAAATGCCATGAACCAGAGCCCAGCTGGGTCAGTGGAACAAGTCCCTTTGGGTTGGAGGACTATAGGCTGGGCCTTGTATTGCCATTTCTCCTCTTTCCCAATTTATGATGTGAAAGATTTGTGGTGGTTTTTTTCCCCTCCTCTCCCTTTTATTTTTATGTAGCTGGTTTTAATCCACAGCATTGTTTTATCCTATTGCTTGTGATTCTCCAAAATTGTAAACTGGCAAGAGACTTGATTAAAGATTATATATATATATATATATGTCTGTATTTAGTACTCTAGCAGATTTTACAATAAGAACAAGAAGATTTCTAGAACCTAAAGGTCTTGTCCTCGTTTGTTTAGCTTTTCATTTCAATAGCTGTTTCTGGTAGTCTTTTTCAGGCAGCTCACCTGGTGTGGAGGTAAGACCTGCTGTTCTGAATTTTTCAGAATCACTTCTGCCCACCTTCCCTCCACCTGGTTAGAACAAACTGATGCGGCACATGAGGAAGGATGGAGTGGGGAAGTAGGGGAGAAGACTTGTTTGAAACTACAGAGGCATAGATAGCCTCCTTTCTTATGACTAGTAGCTTGCTTTTCCTAGTTCACTCATTTATTACTTCATTTTCCTGTGCAGTAGTCTTTGAAATACTGCTAGAAAAGGATAGACATAGGTGCAGTTTCCTCTGCTGGGGAGTCTTAACAGATATGGATCATTAGCTCTTCTGTAACTAACTTAACCTCCTGAGCTACTGCTTTTTGTTCTTGGGTTTTCCAGAAGATCTTGCTGACTTGCATCAAAACAGGAAGTCTGCAGTGCTGTAAATAACTGGGTGGTTCTGTCTGATTTTTTTTTTTCCATCCAACATTTTACCAGCCAGAGTTAAAATTCCTTTTTATTGGCATCTGTCATCCTGAGCTAGGGCTAGACTTTCTCTTAGCACGTAATAACCTATGAAGTTTCATTATGGAGGAACATGTGGGATTGGATGGAGACTAGGGATGGACCTGCCTTGCCCCTCTATTGTATTTGGGTAATATTCCCTACAAAGATACTGTATGTGAAGATACTGCAGAATGTCAGCATGTACTTGGACTCAGCCTGAAGGCTGCGGTGTGTCTTAACCTGACTGTAAGAAAAGAAGGCTTAGTTCAGGAGCCTGTGAAGAGGAGCACAGCAGATGGACACAGAGGATTTCAGTTTCCCGGTGAAGTTCTGCTGCTGAATTGACTCAGTTATACCAGTATAACCACAGAGTAGCCTCCTTCCACTGACAGTGTGGACAATGTGTTGTGTTTACTTTTTCATTGATAATAGCTGCTTAGTTTAACTTGCTCTAATTTTCCGTATCTGTCCAGAGTTTTGGGTTATGTCATGGCTGTCCCTGCTTGGGGTAGCAGCTGTAGGTAGGTAACTGTACTCTGCGGTGAGATTCCTGGGTATAAGAACTTCAGGAACTCCTTTTGATAGTTCAAGTATATGGTATCATTCTCCTGCTATGTTCTTTTAGTAGTTTATGTGCAGCTTAAGCTGTGTAGCACAACTGGCTACAGATCTGCAGAGATACAGGGTTCTGGTTTACTCTTTGTCTATGCTAAAAAGTTTTCCTCTGAGCTGAGGTAGGGTGTGGATTTAATCTGCTGTAGTTAAGGGCCATATAACCCTTAGAGAGGAACTCCAGTCAGTTGTGAATAGCTTGCTTTCCCCTTCCTTTCTTCTCCTTCCCAGTGGGGTCTTCTATTTAATTTAGAAAGGGGTTTTGTGAAGCCTTAAATGATCTTTAGAAAGCTGCAGACTTTCCTAGGTAGGCAAGGCATCTTGTATCCTACTAGACACGACTCTGAGGTTGAGTCCAAGGACACCTGCTGTTTGTCCTGCTGGAGTGAATGGTTTCTGCTCTTGCTTTACCCCTCAGGCCAGGAATCATTTTATGGAGATCTCTGATATCTAGGTCCCTGGAAAGGCCTGTGCCTCAAGCAAAAGGGACACAGCTACCAAGAGACTTGCCCATGTAACTGGACTGACATTGGTGTCTGCTCCGGTTAGCACTAGAACCTGATGTGCAAGTGCTGTTGGTGTCTACACTGGAAAAGTTAAGAAATGATTCAGGGTGCGACTGCAAAGCACAGTAGCTCTCCTGTAGAATTCCACTTTTTTTTCTTCTTCCTCAGAATGGGCATTTTTGTAGTTCAGTCTCTGTGGAAGTTGTTCTTTAGCAGGCATCATGGTCTGCCTGTGGTGGTCAGCTGTTAATACTAGGAGATTCATTCTTTGGATGTGATGAATGAAAGCCTCCTATGGCCACCATTACCTCCAGGAGATAACTTGAATTGACTTTGTGGTCTTTTCACTTTGAAGTGCACTGTGGAAAAATTCCCCCATGGTTTCTCTTTGCCTGCCTTACACGTGTACAGCAATTCTTTCTGTCATGGAGCCTGGAATGCTGTCCTGTTAATGGCCTTTAGACTTGCTAGTCCTCTGCATGTATGTCTGTGAAGTGCTGAGTATTGCCAGGAGTGGAAGGTAGGAGGAAATCGAGGCACTGAGGTAAAGTGAAATGCTTCTGCTGCATGGGAAACCAGGTTTTGTTCCCTGCAGGATCTCTGTTCTGTGTTCAGTCACTTCCTATGGTAGTCAGAAATAAATCCATTTTCATACAGCTTTTTCTTCAGAACTACAGTGCATAAGCGTTCTAGCAGATGATCTGAGCTTTTGTTGTAACAGTGCTCGAGAGGAGAAAACATGGGGCTTCTGGCTGCAAAGCAGCTTAGGTCTTCATGAATCAGTAAAGAAATGCAGGGAGTCCTATTCCAAGGATCAGATCTTTTAGGTGTACGAGAAGAAAATAATTCCCTCGGGGGTTTTTGTTTTAATACATGAATAAGTGGTTTTTTGGTTGTCTTGTGAACTCCAGGCTCAAAGTCAGAAGGTCAGACTAATGCAGGTACTTGTAACCAGAAGCACATGATACCAGGGACTGGTTCATGGAGGCCAGATAGTTCTCTGTTCATTCAGTACGCGAAATAATACTTAATCTCTATGGAAAGGCTAGGTGTAAGGACTTGATAGGGAAAAAGAGTCATTAGTTCTCTGAATCCACTTTCCCTTCCCCAAGTCCAGTGTGGAAAAATCAAAAGGGGTATTCTTCAGATATGTTTAGGATTAAAAGTGAAAACTTTAAATGGAGGTGGCTGCTGCGCTTAAGTTATTCAGAATGTTTTCCATCACTAACGAATTCAAATATGTTTGGTTCATTTAAAAAAAGAAAATTGGTAAATGTGAATTTAATTACTGATAATGTGGGATCAGATTTACTTTTTGTCCTTGCTGTTTTCATGCCACAATGAAGGACACTCATGTAGAGTGGGATGTTGTACTTGTTTCTTTACGTTTGCATTATGACACTAGGTTTTATGTACCATTTCGGAGCCCCCAGGATACATAACCTTCTGTTTGAGTTAACAGTATCGATACTTTCTGAGACTTTTCCTCTCTCCTTTGTCTCATTTTAGAGATACACCAACTGGCAACAAATGCTTATTACTGTAGTGTGCTGTGATGTTCCAGTCTCACTTCTCAATGGTGATAAATGTACCTTGTATTAAAGAGCTTTATTTGAAAGCATACCTGATGGAAATTTATGGGCTAGCTCAATTAGGCATGATGTGTTTCTCATTCCTAGATGAGCAAATGAAGTTCCAAGTTCCTATAGCTGCCGCCTTCAAAAATTTCTAGGAAAGGGCATGTAGAAAGAAAAGAGAACTAGTTTTCACTCGTGTGTTTCAAAACTTCAGGAAACATTACACCTCGGGGTGGTGCATGAGGTGAACAAGACTGATTGTCTTTACATTGGGATGTAACGATTCAGGACAGTGTCTAACCCGCGAGAACACTGGGCATGGTGTGGACCTTTCCCTCTGTCCTCTGCATGTCTGCCTTGTTCTACCACGATTTAGGGGGCTGGGGAAGTTTCTTTTCTAATTCACAAGTGTTATTTTTAGTGGCTTTGCTGAGAATGATGCTATTGTAGATGGCCATGAAATCACCTGAACAAAGAAATGGGAGGAACAAGGGAAACTTACCATGTTTTTTGAACAACGGCAGAAGTGGTAGGGTAGTGTGGTTTCAAGTGAGTTTTCTACAGAAGAGCCAAGGGAGCCAGGGAAGAGATTGTTAGTGCAGTTAAATGGCAAACCCAGGGATGATAATTGCTGCTTCTATTAAGAAAAAGTATACTTTTTTCCTTTGTGGCAAGCTTCTAGTGGCCAAGATTGATGGTGCTGTAGGAACAGCAGAAGGGCTTCTGAGAGCCAAAAAATGCGCTTTCCTAGCGATGTTGGTAGCATGTCCTTGGCCTGTACATCTGAATGGAAACCTCTCTTCAGGAAGGTGCCAGCATCACAGGGTGAAGGTGGACATGACCAATCCTAAATTTGGGAGGAGGGAGCAGCAACTGACCACCTAGGTAGTCTGTATGCAGCTTGTGGGGAGCATCTACTCTGCAGTAATCTTCTGTCAGGAGATGGCTGTAAGAGACAAGTGCTCACGTTTTGTTTCTACATACCATAGCCTGGTGTGTTCCCTTTTGTGTCTCCTGTGCTCCTACAGGGGAAATTCTTTATTGCAGGTGGTGCAAAGGCATGGTGCCCTTGCCTTATGTGAAGCATTACTGCAGGGCACTAGCTGAGCCTGCTGACATGTGACCTTCAGTTTTAGGAACTGAGGAGCAACCTAGAAGGTTGTTGGGGAAGCTTTAGCTTTCCAGCAGCATCACTCTGGCAAAGTGGGGCTTGGAAGAAAAAAGTGTAGTTGTTCTGTTCCTGTACACCACTGGGTGGGATCTTTAGAAGGTCTTTGCTCTCCCTTAGGATATGGGGGAGGGAGGTTGCATCACTGACCGCTGTCAGATGGAAGCAGGTTTTCCAGCCTTACTGACTGCACAAAAGGAACTATCCAAGGGCAGTAAGCCAGAGATGTGGAAACTGTGGTGCTGTGGTGTCATCTTTCCTAGAAATGCTGCAGAGTTCTCCAGAGGAGATAGCACAGATATTTAAACAAACTGCATAGAGGGAGTGCTGTTTTCTTGGCTTACCACTATAGTCAAGGGTGCAAGGATTCTCAAATCGACACAGTCCAGGCATCTATTAGGCACTGCTTAAATACTCCTTTTTCTTGTGCAGGAATAACTTAAAACCTGCTCTCCCTGCATCTGTGCTGGTCTCATGTGACTCTTCTGCATACTGACTGGGCAGTTGCATAAGGAGATGCTGAGGCTGGGGGGGGGGGCAATGTTCCAGGGCTCTAAGACTTGTCATTGAGCTGCTCGAGTTGTCAAAAGGCTGATAATGTCTTTTGATGAACCTGTTCATACTTGTGGCTGAAACAGTGGGTTCCATGAGAAGAGGGAAAATGGAGGCTTTTGGAGGGGACCCTGCAAGTTTAGACCCAGCTCAGCAGTAACAGGGATCTAAACTGTCCTGCATGTAAGCTGATGCCTCTGCTTCAGGACAGCACCAGATGCAATTGGGATAGTCTTGTTCTGCAAGCCTGGAACAGCTGGCAGTGCGTCTTGAACACTGGTATGAGAAAGTGGTCTTTTAAGGAGTCTTGTAAGCAGCTTCCTTCTTCCTTTCTCTCTTGGGGCATGTAAACAAGTAAGGCCATGCTGTCAGTAGCCTGGCAGTCTGAAGTACCGTGCAAAAGGTGGCTATGAGTCTAAGACTGTTGCTAGAACTGTTGCTGGTGGCCATGTGAGTTGATCTAGCATGTGGCCTACTAGCCTGGACATAATGCTAGTACCTGTGGTAATCATGACCATGAGGAAAAGAATATCTCAAATTTCTTGGGGCTCATCAGGCATGTTTCTGACTCCCTGCCTTGTGCCAAGGTCTTGCAAGCATTGCTGGTGTTCAGACCCTGCTGGAGCAGAAGAGCTGGTGTTTGTAGCTGTTGCAGCTTTTGCAGAATAGTAGAGAACTGTCTGCAGAGGTATGGGAGAGTGAGAGTGTCACAGTGCTGCAGCTGGATGCCCTCACACAGGACTCTGCAAGTGGAAATGTAGGAAGTGTTTACATGAGTGAGCCTGGAGTCTTGCTTGCATTTGGGCCCAGTACCGCCAGCCAGAACCTTCTGTGGGCATTGCTCGGGTGGGATCTTGGAAACTAGAATAAGATGTTCTTGTCGTTCTGCACAGTAAATGTGTGCTGCGGATATCTGCCATGGGAAGAGAGCTTCAGTTTCCTTGTTCAGTGAAGCTGGTTTACTGTTAAGTTTGTGGTGTTTTAATTTTATTTTTTTAACTGGAGCCTTTTACAGACTGTGAACTCTACCTCCCTTGCTGCTGTACATTCAGGCTAGGTATTAATGAACAGAGTTACACCAAGAATTGTTGCCAGCTCATGAATATCTGACTACGAATAGTTTTATCATTAGAAAGTTGAACCAATCGGAGCATGCTTTGAAGTGACCTGAGGCTCCCAGCAGTGTCCTGGCCATGCTAACAAGTATTGGCTTAATGTGTGCAAAGCTTTTGCCGAGGGGCTGCGTGCATGCAAGGAGGGGGAGGTGAGGCTGAGGGATTTGCTGGGGTAGGAGGAGAAGCCTATGGAATCATCTTACCCTGAATTATTTTGACACTCATTCTTTCCCTTCAACATAGGTATAACTGGACTCATAGCAATTTGTATTTGAGTGGTGGCACAGAGCAGAAGACTCAAGGAGTTTCAAATGCATGGGGTGAAATCAGTGCTACAGCAGTACCTACAGCTCCCAGTTGCACTAAGAATGGTTGTTGTTAGTCCTCGTTTCATGGTACCTGTCTTGTGGTCTGTCCTTTAAGGTAGCAAACTTTTATTGAAATAGCAGCCTCTGAAAATCCAGACATTAGGGAAGGTGGTGATCTTTCAGTAAATGCAATAAATTGTGCAGGGAAAGTGATGGAGAAAGTGCAGGCCAGGACAGGAATGAAGAAGACACACAGCTTTTCTGCTGAGGAAGGTGCAGGTGTCTCAAAATGCTTGGCAGAGCCCCTCGCTACAGATGAATGGTGTAGATTCCTGGGCCTGCCTTGCCCTGTAGTTCTCTTTGACAGTCTGCTTTCGTTTGTGGTGCCAGTATGTCTCAGCTGTTCTATGCTCCAGCCCACATATGCACCTGTAAGGCTGTTGTGTTCTCCAAGATGCTCTGCACAGACTTTTTTTTTCCTTTGAAGGCCTGGCAGCCTTAGCATGGTTTAGCTTCTCAGTCTCTAATAACTCTGTTCTTCAAAATACTGTCCCTCCCCTGAGGCTTTCTGTCCTCTTTATGTCCCCGTGTGTTTTGTTTCCCGTGTTGCCTTGTTCTTGTTGCTGCTCTTTTTTTTTTTTTTTTTTTTTAAACTTCTGTATGGATGTGTATAAGCCCCATTAAGCATTTGTTTACAAGCTGGGGAGCTGAGGTTTGGGCTTGAAGTGACCTGGTAGCAGAACAAAAGGTTGCATTGGGTCACTGATGCTGAGATGGTGAGTGTGGAGACAGTGCTTCAGAGTGGCCAGGGTTGTAGCACTGGATGTAGTGGGATAGGGATGATTGCTTAATGCCTCCTTATGTGGCTGGAGCTCAATCTGGTGCCCTGCAGAGCGCCTCTGGTTGCTTTTAAGGAGTTATCCAGTGGTCACTGGGTAAAGAAAATGAGCTTGGCAACTACGTTTTGGATTTGTCCAGTGCAGTGTAGGGCAGCGTAATTGATGTGCGAGAAGGCACAGCTGTATCCCTATCAAACAGCTGCTGGGGGCTGGCAACTGCATTTTTTTCCATTATATAATTTGTGGGAAGGGAAAATGAGACCTCTGGGCTGTTAACACAGGCAGGGATGGACACTCTTGCTGCTCTCACTATGGTGATGGTTTTTGCAAGGAAGGGAGAGAGGGGATGTTTTGCCCTGAGCATGAATTATATTTTAAAGGGATTTTTTTTCCTTCTTTTTAAACTGGAGAAAACAGAAGAATTTTCATCCTCTGTAAAGAGGCATTTACATGCTGTATAGGATCTCAGTCCTCAGATTAGAAAGACTAATGGCCCTGAACACAGTAAAATTAAGTTAATTTTGTAGCTGTGTATCTGTGTGAGAGGAAGACAGTGCCGCAGCGTGTGCTGTATGAGGGACGTGCTACAAGGCAGGTAAGTGCTGTGCAAACCTCCTGCCTCTGCCTTGCCGGGAAGTGTCTCCTCCTTCCCCTCCTGGGGCAGCGCCAAGCTGGGTTCCTCTGTCAGCTCTCTACCAAACCACACTTCTCTTCCAGCAGGGTCTTGCCTCCTCTATCTATGCTGACAGGTTGGCGTTTGTCTGGCTTCTTATCTGCTTAGCCTCCCTGTCCCCTTTGTGCTCGCTTCCTTGTGGTGGTGGCTAGAGAATAGGCTCAGTCCCCCCTTCCCCCCATCTCCTGGCTGCGGAGGCTTTCCCAGCCCTCTCTGTCTCCTGCTGCCTCTTGGCTCTTTGTGTGAGCTCTGCTCCTGATGCTCGCCACGTGGTGGTTGCGTTTTAGAGAGCTTGTAAGGCCTTGTGCCTGCAAACTTCTATCCTCTTTGTTAAGCAAGGTGGGGAAAGGGACTGTGCTTCAGACATGGATAGGTTGTAACTGGTTTGCTTTTCCCTGAAGCATCTAAGAGCAGAACGCTGCGTGCTTTCCTGCAGGGTGCCCCAAGCACTATGGGCCTCTTCCCTGTGTTCCCCTTCGTGCTTGTTCCCTGATTGATTTCTTTATAAATATGCTGTGGTATGCAAATGCTGGCACTGCAGAAGGAGTGTTCCTAATCCCAAAGTGGAGGCAGCTCAGGAAAATCCAACATCTTTGCAGGGCTGTGCCCCTGTTTTGTTCCTCTGGGCTGTAAGTGTTCTTACTCCTGCTTATTGCTGAGAGCCTGGCTCTCAAGATTTGGTTCGCTGTTACTTGGCACCTTTTAGGATCGGTTATGTTGGGTGTAAAGTGGGAGTATGGGCAGAACAGCAGTGCAGAATGAGTGCAAGGCAGTGCTTGGTGTGGAGCAAAAAGGAATTGTTTAGCCTCTCTCATAGTTATCATACTGCTTTTTTTGCTCTGAAATTGTTAATGTCGGTACAAGGCAAACTAGTTCTGAGGCCCTTTTGAAGGTGGGAGAAGGAAAGGAACCAGATAACTTGTTTTGGATAGTCTTTTACTAAAAGTTGAATGTTAAAAACAAAATTTTAAGATTTGCCATGATTGTGAGCTACATTTTAAATATAGTCCTTACTGTGCCTCTGAGTTTGGCAAAAATGGGAAAAACCAAAACTGACTTGTGAAATCTGCTGGAAAACTGTGATTCAGGAGCTGCCTGTGTTTCAAGGGCATGTTAAATCTGTGTTTTTGGGTATGAATATTATCCTTAGAGCACCCTGTTGAGCCAGGCCCTATGCAGACAGGAGAGGGACTGTCTGTGCCTTGGGGAGCTTGGGAGCTAGTGAATACAAGTCAGCTCCAAGGAGAGCTGGAAGCAGACTAAGTTTTCAGGATCTGATTTGAAATATTAGATATGTTATTTATGGGCTCCTATTTGATTTCAGCATTTCTGAGAGTGAGATGCTGAGGAAGGATGACCCCACAGTTGGGGCTCTAACATGGGGCCCAGGAAACCTGGCTCAACTCCGTGAGCCTGGTACTCGTCACTCTGCATGTGTATGCGTTGATAAAAGCTCTCATCCGCTGGTAGGGGTGCTGTGAGGATAAGGACCTGGAAGACTGTCATGGATGCGGGTGAGAGGAGGATATGCAACCATCGCAGACGTTCAAAAGTCGGATTTGTGTGGGTTAAACTGGGCATGCTCACAGCCTGTTGATTGCAGTTGCACACCACATCGGTTCATGACTCAGTGCTGGGTGGGATTTGATGTATAAGCTTCTCGTATGCTCCTGTTGGCGTGAGGACAGGTGTCTGCTTCTGGAGATGGCTCACTGGGAGAGGAAGCTGTGCTCCTTTTCTAGGTTGCTATCTCTGCTGCTCTGCCAGCCGGGCCACTCACATAACCTCTACAAAACCAACTTTGGGTAGAAGTGGCTGGGTTAGTTCTGGTGACTTCAGCAGGGAGGTGAGGCCTCTCCTGGGTGTGCTTGCAAGTCTGATTCTGCTGCTCTTGGAGGGCACCACCTCCAGCAAGGAGGTGCAGTGATGGTGCCATCCTGGATGTCCAGCCTCTCCTCAGCACCCAGCTGGGTTTGGAAGATGTGTGTCTGCCACTGTGTGTGATGGGCTTGTCTGCTTACAGCCTTGAAAAGTGTTGGTATTTGACTCGGGTTTTAAAGAATAATAATAATAATGTGAGAAATCTTTGCTGTGAGCGCTGACTGTGCTTAGCTGTTGCTGATTGATTCATTCTGCTGTGTAAAATGATTTAGTACTGCAAGAGTACAGTAACATGGAATTTCTCTCTCAGTTGGCCTTCTGAGTGGACTCTTGTCTGGATGGAGACACCAGTGTGTCCTATCTGTATGCTCTTCTCAATACTCTCTTGCCAAGCAGTAACACAGTCACATGGTAATCTTGGTTTGTAAGCCATCGAGCATAGCTGGTTGTGATTTTCTTCTGCACTCCTGAGATGTAGGGTGACGAGGAGGAAGAGAAGTGCCCACATCCCATACTCTTTGGAGACCAAGTTCTAGTTAGTCAGATCTGTTCCTGACTGTCTCTTGGCAAGGATTTTTGAAGCATAGTGGAAAAAATAGGCCAGTTACTTTCTGCTAACCAAGAATCTACATTTTATATCACTGATGCTTTCAATCACTTATAGCTTACACTGATCAGTGGAAGTAATCTCAAATGGATGCTGTCATGTGAACTTTGGATGGGTGGGAAGGGAAGAGGTGTTGCTATAAAGATCAAAAAGTAATCTCACTGCTTTGCAAACACTTGAGAGTGACTTTTTTTCCTTTTCCTTCTTGTATTAGGCAATAGAAACAGGCCAGCTGGTCCCTGGTATGTGGGAAAGATGAGTAAAATGCTGCTTGTTTGGGTTGCCAGTGCTTGTGCAGGCCTATGAAGACCAAGTTTGAAGCTTTATTGGGGGAAACTGAGTCTCCTCTATGAGTAAGGAGGTTCAGTGCTTTCTAAAGCGGGGGTGGTGGGAGTGTTGCATCTGAGCAGAGACAAAAGCACTGGTCCCTGTCCCTCCTTGCTGCCCCTTCCCCTTATTCCCTAAAGGGTGTTGGGAAATGGGAAAGGGTGGCTAGAGGCAGGTCTGGGGTCAGTGGTGTAAACAGTATTGCTATTTTGTGGGAAAAGGAATAGGGGGAGCTGCAAGGTCTGAGAAACCCTCTGTTGGCTTCTTGTTCCTAGTGTCATGTCTCTTGGGGGAATAAGCCTTAGGAAGCCAGAGGTGTCCTGGAGCTGAGGGTTGGAGAGGAGCCGCTGTGCACTTCTCACTCTCTGAATAAAGCAACACTCATTTATTCTCCATTTCAAATTACGTATCTTGTTATTTTTGTTTCTCGCTTCTTATTTTTACTGCCAGCAGCTGGATTGTCCTTTTGTCAGTGTGTAGAAGACAGTATGTGAATGGGAGGAGGGGTGGCAGGGGGAGTTTGGGTATCTGCTGTATGGGGGGAATGGACAATCTGTTCATTCTTGTGACAGCATGGCTATAAAAATGACGGGTGACATTCGTTATGTGCTAAAGGTTATTTGGGGGAGGGGGTGTAGGGTAGGATGCAACAGCCCTTAACAGTATGTGTACAGTAGTGGTCTCTAAATTAGCTGTTGCCTTTCCAGATAAAGATCTTGGGAGTCATAGTGGTTTTTTCATCAACTCAATGGTAATAGTGAAAAGGCAAGTGTATTGTTAAAAGCTGTTATGAAAGCATCTGAGAACAAAACAGAACCTCATTATGGCATGTTTTATAAATCCTGTGGTGTACCCTCTTCTTGAACACTGCGTACAGTTCTGGTTGTGCCCCATTTCCATCCCTCCCCATACATATACACTTCTTGGAGCTGTAAGATACCTAGATAAAGCATAAATTGTTCTTGTTTTCCACGTCTGTATGAGGGAGAAGCAGAAAAGCCCAGACTGTCTAGTTTGGCAAACAGATGACTGAGAGGAGTGTGGCAGAGGGTCTGTAAAACAGCAAGGGACATGGAGGAGGTGAGCAGGGTGCAGTTCTTCTCTGCTTCTCATAAGGCAGGAAATGGGGCCACCAAATGAAATGACTGGGTAGCAGCTTCAGGGCTGAGAAGGGAGTGTGTGCATGGGTTTTCTTTGTTCTCCTTCAGACAATAAACATATAATTAAATTGTAGCACTCTGCCACAGGATGTTGTAGATGCCAAAATTACAAATGGGTTCAAAAAGGATTAGACTATTTGATGGACTTTTTTCCCCCCCCCCTCCTCCCACGAAGGGCCATTAAATCCAGTGATGCAGATACAGTGCCAGGCTCAGGAAGTCTCTGTGCTTGTCTCGTTAGTCCTAAATGCTGCCTGTGAATAATGGGTAGAACTGGGCCCAAACAGCTCTTCTTGCTGGAAGTAAGGGAACACAACAGCAGACCCTGTTCAATAGGTGGGAAGAGCTAAGGGCTGTCTTAGTAAAGAAATGGGAGACCATATGAATGTGGAGCTGTGCGTGTAGGAGTTGCTGATTGTCAAGGAACAGAGGAGGAAGCAGAATCAGGATCTATGATGGAAAAGAGAGGAAGATGGGTTTGCCTTATCTTTGATTCCTCGTCAGTAGATTGTTTGACTTCGAATAGATTTGGCAGTGCCTGGATATTTGTCGGCAGCACAAGACCTGGCACTTAAGGGAACTGTGCTGTGTTATTGTTGTTCCTTTTTTGGTACATTAAATGCTGTATGTGGATCTTACTTGCATTAAGTGTAGGTGTACCTGTGTGACTTCTTGGTCACCTAAGTGAAAGTGGAAAGGAAACAGTATGGAGGGAAGGAAGGAAATCTCTTCTTGTTTGGGCAGTGTTCAGGGAGAACAGAAACCGACAGTAGTTGGCTCGTAGCTTGGCTCAGCTTGTATCTTGGCTCTCAGAACTAATTGTGTGCACAGATTTACCTATTTCTAACAAACTTTAAAATGGTTCACTGCGTGGCTCTGTAGAGGTCCTGCATTGATGTGCTTTGTTGTAGGGCTGTGAGTGTGCAGGGGTTCCTAGGGTTGGTGACAGGTGTGGGGCCCAGCATGGCAGCCATGGGTTGTGGAGTGGTAGCCATAGGGTATGTGGGGCCCACAAGGTCTTTGTTGCTTCTGACTGGCAGGGTGGCGTGGGTCCAGTCCCATCCCAGTCCTCCTGATGAAGCTTTGGAGCTGCTGTGGCTCCAAACCACAGCCTGGGGAGGCCAGGGATGCTCTCTGTGATGATGAGAGGGAAGAAGTGCTCTTGGGAGGGCAGGTGAGCCTCAGAGGTCCAATCCAACACATGCACTGTGGGCTTTTGCTTTGTTCTGGTTGCCTGCTTTTTGGTTGTGCGTTCAGGATCGCTGTAGTACAGTTACTAGCCCTTTTTTTTTTTTTTTAAATAAAAAATAAAAATGTATGATGCAAATGTTTTACATTCTTGAAAAGGCGTGCAGGAGATCTATGGCAAAACCTTAATCAAATATGTATTTTCTCCTCTTAATTTTATACTTAACTCTCTCTTTAAACAAACTTCAACCCTTTCACATTTCAGTACAACACCCTGGCCATGTCTAGACAAAAGCCTGTTGTGATTAGCAGAGGTGTGCTGCTCAATACTGAGTGTGTGTGTGGGGTACATTCATGCTTCTGATGTTATGTTAATGTATTTCCTGCTCATGTTTGGGTTGCAGGGCTTGTGTGTGCAGAACTGGTTGCAGAGCTCAGATTGGAACTGCATGTGTATAGAAAAAATAATTTTACACTTCAAGTCTATATGGAAAGGCTGTTTGCTTGTATAGTTATTCAGACCTCATGTATGGCTGCACATTGGTGCCACCTGCTTGCAGGAAAGAACAAGCAGACTCCTATTATTCAGGAACAAAAAAAAACAACAAGGCGAGGCCTCAACATCTGTTCTGGCTTTATTGTTTGGGCTGGCCTGGACTGTGGGCAAAATGTAGGCCACAGCTTTTGCTTTACTCTTCAACTGGAAAGGCATCCTGGGCCAGATATGTTCTTAAAAAGTTTAAAATAAAATTTAAAGTAGATGTGAAGTTCAAACTTAATATGGGTTGAACTTGATTAAAGAACAGGAAACTGTGCTGCTATCCATTTTTTTTTTTTTTTTTTTTTCTTTCTCATTTTCTCTTCCAGTTCTTCTAATGGTAATAATTTTTATCACTGCAAAGTGACCTTTGTAATCATTGCTGGATGATTAATCTTTAACTGGGTAATTTTTAAAGCAGTATTTTTCACACTGTTGTACTGTGTGATACTGTGGGGTTTTGTAGCACAGCACCTACAGTTATTCTGAGGCAATAAGGCCCTTCAGCCTGTGTTTCCAGTGCTGCTGCTCTGTATAGAAACGCAGTCACCTTTGTTTACCTAGGCAGATACAAAAATGCCCTCAGAACTTTATTTGCATATAGATTATAGTGCCAGCTGGGTGTAGTCATGTATAGGAAGAGCTAAACACTGCTTAATTTGTAAGTTTTTAATTAAAAAAACCAAGTTGCAGGATTCCAGTCTTAAAATGTTCTGCTGCATGTAGTGTGTACAAAGATGGTATTTCTATGAGGTGCCAGCTACTGTATCTAGGCAGTCCTCAGAAAACACGATTGAAAGGGGATCCACAGTATTATCTGCTGACTCGAGGAGAAATCACATGCAGAAGGAAGTAGAGATGGGCAGCAGAGTTCTTCAAATGTCTTTGAGTTGCTGCTTGAGACACCAGTGCCAGCAGTAGGGTAGGAAAGTGGAAAAAGCTTTTCTTCTGACTCTGTTTTGTTTGAGTTCTCTCGTGCCACATTGGTATTTTATTGTATCACAGCTGTACATTCACAATTACACTGTGAGCCTGAATAATATCAATAAAGCAGTGAGAGTGAGTTTTTAAACTATGGGAGCCAGTGCCTCCCTTGTCTTACTTTGTTTAAGAGTCATTGTGAGTACTGTAAATGGAATTTTACCCTGTGCAATAAATAGAAGGTTTGCACTGATAAAGAAAATGCAGGGTTGGGAAAGGAAGCACTTGTTTAATCTCACTTCATTAGGAATAAGTACATTTAGACTTGGTCCAAAACTGCTTCAAGCAGCATTCAACAGCTAAGTTATTATATGTCAGCTCCAGCTCTTCCCCAAACAATAAAAACATCTATTCACCTTTGAGTATTATACAATGCATGTTTTATATATAATGCTGAGGGTTACACATTAAAAGAATGAGGCATTTCTTAGTCTTTCTTTTTAAACCTGCAATATGATTTAAAAATGAGTTAGTACCAGTTAACGGGGGATCAGTAAGTGCTGTTAATAATTCCCACCTTGTAGGTGGGAATTGTGCTATCCTGTAACTTGGGGACATCAGTTGTTGTGTAAACTTTAATAACTTCATGAAATATGTTGTTTAGATCTGGATATCTTCTTACCTGTTGCCTTGCAAAAGATCAGTACCTGAAGAATTCCCTGTACTTCTATTGCAAGTGCTTTTTAAACTTCGATTTGCCCATGTTTGCCTTCCAGAGAAAGTACAGAGAGGTGTGTATCTGTATCAAGCACCTGGCAGGGGATGTGCTTTTCCAAGTTACCTTTTGCCATTTTTAAATAATGGAGGAACTGACTAGCAGCAGATCCCCTCTCTTCCTGGTGTGTGTTACACTGCTCTCAGTCATGTGTTAGTGTGGTTTGCCTTCTTTGAAACTCAGAGGGCTTCAATAGCTCTGAAATGCCTTGTGCAAACAGTGACAGTAAAAACTCGCATCAGAGATTACTGAATAGGTTATGGAGAAGTGAGGATGCTGGAAGACTCCTGACAGAACTTCACCCCAACTTGGGCAGGATGGAGCTGGGCTCAAAGTGTGTCTTCGCATCTGCAGGAGGCAAGATCATCTGTCTGAGGGGTCAGTATAGGGTGCCAAAAGCAAAGCGTTCTTGAATGGCTCACAGCCATGGCTGGAATGTGCAGTGTCCTTGGGGAGGACTGGGAGACAGAGCAGGTCCCTCAAGTGCCGGAACTCAAGTGGGAGCTGGCACCACTGTGTTGCACAGAAGCAGAATAATAGGCGACAGAGTGATCAGTGGCTCTGAGAGGCCTCGGCTCCCACTGAGTTTATTCTGGCACGTTTCTTCTCTAACTTGGAGAAGAAAAAGTAAAATGAGATGTGTCAGTCTGGAGCTGTGCAGTGCTGAGCTCCCACTCACTGGTGGGCTCCACTGCTTCCATTCCTGCTCTTCGTGTGTGCTGTCAATTCACCAGTGGTCCTCAAGAGAGGACTGGTGCTGTGATTGAGGGAGGTGTCCTAGCTGTCCCTGCTTCCTCATTCCTTTTCCTTGTCTCTTAGGATTTGCAGTAGAAAATTAGGAATTGGTATGAGTTAAAGCTGACTGCTTTTTTGTTGGATTACCTTTTTTTTTTAAGCTCAGGTAGATTCTCTACTTTGGTTTGTCAAGTAGATGTTGGTGCTGGTGGAAGCATCAACAGCCTCCCTCTCTCCTTCCCTCCCTCCCTCTGTCTTCTGCGTTGGTGCTGCTGAAGCATGGTGTTGGGGTGAAGCTCTGGGGTGAAGGCAGAGAGGACCCTGTCCACGTGGGCCTGCTGCTCCCTCTGCACCCACTTGGCTGTTTGTCTCATCTTGCAGCCGTCTGATTTCATTTAATAACAGGGGAAAATACTGTTTGCTTTCTGTTTTGCCAGGTTACTTTTAGCAAATGTGCTTGGCTTGGAGGGATAAATGCCAGAGTCAGCACAGGATAGGGGGAGAGGCAGGGAGCATGAGTCAGGAGAGCAGAGAAATGCTGGCTGAGCAGGGCCTTTTCTCCCTTCACAAGTGCTGGCTGGAGTCAAGCTGTGAAGTGCAAGCTTCACCCTTTGGCCTTTTGACACAGCTCTTGAGATGCATCAAGAGCCTCTGACCACAAGGAGATTCAGGTGGGATGAAGGGAGTGGTATTCCTGCCAGGCACAGCTTTCCTTCTGTACTGATGCTAGCTGCTCCATGGCTAACTTCAAAGTGGGGACAGGTCAGAAGGATGGGGAAGGTACTCTGCCCTGTAGTGCGGACTTCGTGTGGGGTGCAGTGGCCTTTGGTAGTTTCTGTTAGGAGATGTGCCCATTTCTCTTTCCCTGGCATGTGTTCTGAATTTGCAGCACCCTGGTAGGGGTGGGGAGAGAAGCACACTTGTTGCTTTCAGTCCCCCTTTGTTGTCCATTTGCAGCAACTGTGCCTGCGGGGCACGTGCCCATGTCTTGGCTCTCTTGCAATGTTCTAGAGAGAGCCTGAACAAAGATGTGTGGTTTCGTGTCAACACAAATGTATTCGTGATGACAAACTGCAGCATGTTCAACACTGAGCTTATTCATACAGTCCTGATTCTAGCACCGGTACAACTTCGGTTTGTCTAAGAGAAAATATGAAGTTACAGTATCTGCAGAAGAAGCCCTCAGATGAGAGGACATACATATGCATTTCTTGGTGTAAGGAGGGGGTCCAGACTCAGGGTTTAGGGTAATAGACACATGAGAAGACTTACAAGCGTATTTAGGGCTTGATGTTTTCTAAGTTCCTTGCAAGTTCTGCTGTTCTCCTCTGTTTCTGCAGAGGGTCCTGGCAGGGCTGACCATTGGCTCTCTGGCAGCGAATGTGGCTCGGGGAGTGAGTGAGTGGGTTTTATGAGGCTTGGTCTGTTTTGGTTTTGATTTTGTGTTGACAAAATATCTCTTTGCTCTCACTTAACTCTTTTTTCTTTTTTTTTTTTTTTTTTCTCCTGTGTGAACTCTGATCCCTTGGGTGTTGGTTCTAAGGTGGATTTGCCCCTGAGGCTTTAAACTTTGTGGGTAGTAGTGGGAGAGCAGGACTGACATATTTCTGTATGCAAGTGAAAATTGGACAGACAGATGCTTGGGAGTGAGGCTGTCCTGTGTAGTAACCTTCACAGCAGGGAAAAGACATGCTAAAATATTAGCCAAGATAATTTCTTTTTAAATCGGCCTAGTGCCTCTTGGAGTCTGAACTGACTGCTGCTGCTGGTTGGAACTTCTGTCTTGTTCTCCTGTGGGGCAGTCCTGTAACAGCTTTGCAAAAGTTGAGGAAGAGCCATGCCTGCTGAGGATTGAGATTTCACATCTTGCAGCGTGCTGCTCTCGCAGCCTGCAGGCAGAAGTGATAGGAACTCCAGTGGCTGTGTTGTCTTGCTGCTGTGCAAATTGGTATTTTCCTACACACCATGTCATCAACTGCATGCTGGTGTTGAGATCTGTCCTCACAGCTCCAGGAAAAATAAAAAGCCCCCACAATGTCTTTTTAGAATAATGTTGATCTATGGGTATTCTGCCCTGCCTCATCTCCTCCTGTGTACGGTTGAACTATTTGGGCTTGTACAGTAAACCACATCTGTAAATGGGACCACAAAGTCACAAAGTGAATTTTAACTTGGATTAGTTCCCTCCTGTGTTTCAGCATGTAGTCCATGGGGTAGGGGTATGTTCTGGGGACAAGGGAAGAGAGAGAGATGGAAACTGCCGTGGGAAAAGCAACACAATACTGTGCCTGGTTGGAGCTGTACATTTCTGCTTTGGTAAAGGCAATGGGAGCTTGCATCCCCTGTGAATTCTGGCTGTCGAACAACGCTTATGGGGTGCTGCTTGTAGTACATGGTCTTCTTGGGGATGGAGGAAGCATCCATGATTCCTCCCAGACTTGGGACAAACAAGAAAGCTGGCACTGGGAAAGTGATTACAGAGTGTTTGCTCCCACAACAGCTGTGATAGGGAGCTAATGGCTATGGCAAAGACTTTACAAATACCTGGTGGGTAGCCTAGATGAAAGTGCAGGATTAACTGAAATGTCAGATGATCTCGTCTGCCAATATACAGCTTCTCTAAACACAGGGTGCACTGGTTTAACTGCAGTGCTTAAACAAGCAAACCTCATTGATCCCAAATTGATCTGTTCCCCTGAACCCTTGCCTTCCTTACATGGCTGTTTTTATATGAAATATACAATGGATTAAGTTGAAATAGATTTTTAGCTTTGTGACTGAAGTGCAGAGTGTTAGAATTCACCCTGATACCCTTTGTCCAGAAGAAGAGGACAGGGGAAGGAGTTCCCCCATGTTGGTGGGCCTTGCAGCTGCGCTTGGAAAAATGCAGGAAAAGGATATAGTAACAGCTCTGCTCTAAGCCCGTCTTCTCCTCTTGTGGTTGTTGCTCTGAAATAGCCATTTCAACATGCTTCCAAATTCTGAGCTAGCTCTTAAGCTCTTCCTTGCTACATCGTGTAGCAAGAGTACTTGTGCTGCATGTATTTATGATGGGGTCAACACTGAACTTGGAAGAATGCCTGTTGTGTCTGCCTTGTCTGCAGGGGATGGTAAATGTGGGGGCTGTGGGCTTGAGAAGCAGTGATGGGGGAAGATGTGCTGGAAGGTAAAGGAGCTGGGTGGCAGGGTAAGTCATCTCTGATATTAGGGTAGGAGTCTCGGCCTCGGATGTTTGAGGAACACACCCCTTTGTGCTGGCCTTTAGGTGCTGCTGTTCCTTGAAAAGAAGCATGAGTTCTAACATAACCTCACTGTGTGTCTTGCACTGGCCTCTCCTTCTGTTGAGGGACAAGGGCTGAGGGTGGGCAGGTGTGGGCTTGGATTGAGAGGCATGGCAGGAGAGATGTTGTGGGAGTATTTGAGGTGCTACTTCTCACCCATGTACAAGTGTGGTGTAACTTGTCTGTCTGCTGCTACTGAGAGGCTGGAGGGAGGCAGAGGGGAAGAAGTTGGGCTGTGGGAACTAGGTAGAAGGAGATCCTGAGGGTTGCATGAAGCCCTGCATCTGCAGAGGGTTCTTGTTCTGGGTGTGATGCCCAAGGAGTGGTTTATGCTGGCTCATAGGTAGGGGATGTAGGGCTGGAAGGAGGTGTCTCCTAGCCCAAATCGCTCCCTTTGCAAAGGGAGGTCCTGGGTGCCTGGGGAATAGCTGTGTTGGAGGATGAGGAACACATTTCACTGACCCTGCTTGGGTGCCAAGAGGTCCTGCAGTACCTCCCTGCACTGGTCATCACCTCTCAGGGTTCGCTGCGCTTCACAGCCAGGGAGGCTGTGCTGCTCCCTTTGCAATGCCCCAAAGCTTAACTTGGGGTTTTAACTGTGGGAGGTGAAACTTCACCCACCTTGCTGTGGGTGAGCTGAGCTAGCGGTGCTCTGCTCCTGAAAGGGACAGCTGGGCTGGGATGTGTGCCTGATGTGTTCAGCCTGCTAAGCTGAGAAAACTGGTCCCTTTTCCTGAGTTAGGTGGAGTTCCCCAGTTCAGCCAGTGTGATGGTGGTGAAGCCAGGCCTAGTGTTAAGTCTCTATGGTGGGATTTGGACATGAAGCTCCTGAACTGCAGTGGGTTACTGGGGCTGTGTTGGGATTTGGGTGAGAAGTGTTTAACTTCCTATGGACCTGACTGATGATTTCTGTCTTTGAGTGTTTTTATAGGAGGAGAATGTGCTTTTCAGTGTAATGCAAAGTGAGGAGACTTTTTCTTTACACATTTTGAACCCTGTGCTAGAATTTAGTAGGACAGACTGTCCTGGATAGGGAGAGTGGAAAGCAAAATTTGATACAGGCAAGGCTTAAGGTTGCCTCTTTCTTTACATTACCAGTCTAGACTTGAAATGAGAAAGTAAAATTTAATCCCCAATGTTTCGAGACAACTTTTTTTTTTTTTTGTGAAGTTGTAATTTTAAATTCAGACACCCTTCATGTTCGGTGTAGAGAACTGGTCTCCACCCCCATCTCTTGCCACCAGAGGCTGTTGTTGTCTCTCCTCACTCCTGTTTTTCTGCCTAGTGTAGAAAGTAATGAACATGCGCAGTGCACAAAATATCTTGTATGTGCAGTTGCTAACCTTTTTTAAAGAAAAACCCAACAAACTGTGTGAAAGATAATTACGGTATTGGTAATGAAAAAAAAAAGTTAGTTTAATGTAAATATGTTGCTGGCAACTGGTTATTTTTAATGCATGCTGTTTTTAAATTTAATGTTAAAATATTTTTGTCATCTAAACCCTGACTCTTCTTAGCTGAGCAGATTTCAAGTTAAAAGCAGTGATCAAACCATGAGCGTTCATAGCACTGTAATTACTAAACTTTCTGATGTGTTCACATGAGCAGGAGCTGGGTGCTGGCAGGCCTGGCAGGTTTTGTGCTACAGCAGAGATGTGTGAACAGATAACGTTCTGATTTCATACCCTGTGCCATGAGACAGTGTCCTGGCACTGCATCTTTCTTGTTACTAGATCTTTTCTGACCTGTTTGTTCAATGCATCATGAAGGGGTGGTTATATATCTAATTTCACAGCACAGAGAAAATAGCACTGTGTTGAAATATTGCATAAAACTTCAGTGTTCTGTGATGTTTCGTAGTGGTAGTAGTACTGTAGGCACTCGTTCATAACAAGACCTGCAAGTTTCTCTCGGCCAGGGCAGGTAGTTGAACTGGCTGTGTGTGTGCTGACTCAATGGAGCAAGTTTCTTTCTCTTCTCATCCTCCTCCTCTTTTGACTGTTTGTGACTGAACAACAGCAGACTCATAAGAACTTGCTGTTAAAATGTACCTTAACTTGAGGTTACTCTTTCAAACTACATGCAGCTGTGGGTCTTCACTTGAGAATTTCAGAGCTCTCCTGTCAGCCAGGTGTTAGGTTAGAAACAGACTCGCTTTCTGAGCATGGGTGCGTGTACGCAGTGTGAGTGTGAATGCACAAGAATTTCTCTGGAGCAGTTGAGCAGAGGACCTGATTCTGACCTAGGTCACCCAGTGTCACCTTGGTGGGCCTTCCTGTCTGTTTGAAGGATGGAGGCATAGAAGGACTGCTGGGGAAGGGGAGGAGGTGCTCAGAAGTGAAATCCATGAGGTTCATGTGTGTACCCTGAAGTGTTAATCTAGATGCACGATGCAGTCTCATGATGCTGAGGGCTGTGATAGAGCCTGCTGGCTCAGCCTAGCTCCTCCCTTTTTCATTTAACGATGGCTGGAAGAAAAATAATCAAGTGTGCTGGAAGAGAAACATTAATTAACTTTTAATTTAGATCTAATGTACGCTTCTTGGTGTACTGCATGAAAGTGAGTGTGCAGTATCTGTCATGTTATATAGGGGTGATGCATTGGAGAAACAAGGAAAAGCCTCAGGTCTGAAAGGGAGGATGGGGTTTTAATTCTGGGGATAGGTTTTGTATCTTGATTAAAAGCTGCAGATGTGTGATATAAGTCACTTTTGTATCTATTTTGCATCTGAAATGACTTTCTCTATAACTTGGTTTGTATCTGTTTTCTCCTAAGCCAAAGCTGCCAGACGAAGTCAGGAGAGAGAGGACCTCGGCATGCTGGTCTGGTCACCAAACCAGAATATCTCTGAAGCAAAATGTAAGTCTCTTCAAATACTTTTTTTATTCCCCCCTTCCCTAACATGTATAACTTCAAGAATGCAAAGTTGTCACTTTCAGTAGAGAGGTTATGTCTGTGAATTAATTTTCAAATTAATTTGAAAAAAGAAAAGCCTACAAAGCCCCAGAAGAGTTTTGTTCCTTACTGGGCAACTACTCAGAGCATCAAATCCATGGAGGTAGGGAAGCAGGAGAAATGTGGCACGCTTTCTTCCTTGGTGTGAATTCTTGAAGATACTTATCCACGGGCCTACACGATCTGCTTTTTTGCTGCTGGTGCTGTAGAAGATGACAGAAGTAACTGGGGAGAGCAAAATGCAAAGTGTTTGGGGAGGGGGAAATATATGGTAATTAGTAGTACCTTTTTCCCACAAAGACACAAATAAAATCCACATCTAGAGCCTGTGAAGGTTTAAATGCCAGAACAATTGCAGTGCCTTGGAATTCCACGTGAGGGCAATTGCCAGTGCTCTGTGTGTGTCTGGGAATGAATCTCAGTGCTGCTGCCAGATGGCAAAACTAGTGCTTGAAAGGTTCGTCTAGCTACAGTTCTCCTCATGAATAAGTAGGACTCCTTGATTAAAGGGCTGCTGTTTGAATGCAGTAACTAAACCTAAGTGCTTTTGGGGGAGGGAGCTGAAAGGAGCTATTTTTGACTTTGTGCTCATACCTTTTTTCTCCTTTCTAATTCTGGGACCAAGAATAAGAATCTTGCATTCCTGTCCCTCTGCAGATGTTTGTGGTGGCACTGTTAATTTTGATACCTGTGTTTTTCCCCTGGACCCAAGGGCTAAGATGCATCACTATGCACTTGTGAGGATGTAGTGGCATTTGCAAACTAAGGCAGCGGAGATTGCACAAACTGGCTCTGTCATGAGAGGGCTGGGCTGTGCCCTGGGGCATCTGTTCCACTGAGCAAGTTGCCCCTTAAATTACAGAAGGATGATGGTACTGTGATCTAAAGATAAAAAGGGCTTTGCAATGATCATGTCTGCCTTCTCTCCTACCAGTGGTGTCTTGTCTGCTCCCTGCTGGCTATTGGATGCTGAACTAAATAAGACTGATGAGGAGAGGGATATATTTGACAGTTATCTAGAGCTGGAAACTCTAAAGAGGTATAAGAGCAAGAAACTGTTGACTTCACCAAAAGGAACGACTGTTTGTGGGTCCTCTGTGACACAGAGGATTCCTGTAACTGCCTCTCATGTCTGAGAGTCTTTTGAATCTCAGCTCAGCTTTGGAACATTTAACTCCTGCCTAATAGGAAACAGGTTTCTTGGAGAGGGAAGAGAGAATGGAGGAGGAAAAGGAGTGAAGATTTATGGAAATGAGTAAAATAATCTATGACTGAATATTCTGTGGCAATTGGCACAAAAATAGGCAAGGATATTATGGAGCATAAAAGGGATATAATATCTGCTAAGAAGATGTCATGAACCTAAGAGGTAATTGAAAATGTAGCATGACATTGATAAAAACTAGGTGGCAGTAGTCTCTTGCTGGTAAAATAAAGTTGGGGAAAATGATATGAATATAAGAAGGAAGCAAGCAGAAATTTCTCAAAAGACTCAATTTCAGTTAAAGTGTAGGCTCAACAGTGATTTCACCTTCTAAAAAAGATATGATAAATTAATAAATATTTCATGTGGTGTTTGGGGGAGAGAAGTATGATGCTTTTGTGCCATACATGACACACAAAATATCTCCCAGGCACCCAATTAATACAGAGGGGTGGAGTTGTGCAATTTAGCATCTAATAGTAGTAAAAAAACTAAAGGTGCATTGGGAGAGGTGGCTGAGGGGACCGTGGAGTGGCAAGAAAACTCCAGCAGGTGGGTAGAGAGCAGCTGTGCTGGGAATGAGCGAACAGGGCAAGAGTGGGCTGGTTGGTCTTTGCTTTGTCTTGTGTCAATTAGAGCTGACACTACAGAAAGGTGTCAGTTATTCCTGTCTACCTGGCGTTGCTTAAAAATGAATTGTGAAAAACAAATCCTGCTGAAGGTAGCTGCTTTTTTCTTTTCGAGACTAGAAATGGATTGATCAGTAGAAATAACTTTATATCTCTAATGTATTCAGCCAGCTGTTAGGTATTGATTTGCTACTGCATGACAGTCTGGTTCAATTCCCTCTCCTTTCAAAAGATGGGAACCTCCTCCAAAACACCAGTGCTCTGCAATGGCTGTAGAGCTCTTGCTAAATGTATTACAAGCAGAGTTCTCTAATCTGTTTTATGGTTTATGAGGAGAGAACATGAGGGGACAGGAGGTCTCTCCAGCTACTCTCGAGTCACTGATGAGTCTTGGCATTGTTGATAGTGAATCCTAATTAAATGGGGTCCGTGGGGATGTGTAAGAGGACTGATGATGATCAACATTTCCATCAGTGGTACAGGAATTGATATAGAATTGCTGTAGAGAGAAACCGAGAATGAGCCATAGACTGACAGGACAGTAAATAAAATGAATGCTACTGATAGTCTTGTAGAGTGCTTTGAGTCTTTTCCTAACTGGAACTGATGCCAACACAATGGGCTCTTAATGACCCAACTGCAGGGATATGAATCTCAGTACTGAAAGCTCTGGCCTTCTGCATCAAGGCTGATCTTTGGAAAGAAGTGGCTTGGAGAGCAATTTTAGGGACACAGCGGGCAGGTAATTTAACCAAGCTTCCTGGTGTCCTGCTTGAACCAGTGGATGATGGGGTGTAAAGAGAGTGAGGTAGTCACTGGAAACGTTTGCTGCCTCTGCATCCAGCAGCATTCAGGAAAATGAACCTCAGAATAGTGGCTTTAGTGTTGAAAAAAATGAGAAAAAGATGGAGATGGGAGCTACCGAAACATTTTGGAAACTGAAGACGAAGCAAACTCCATCTCTATCTTACTGAAAAGGGACTACTGTCAATTATTTTCTCAAAGGGAAATTTTGATATGGTAAGAGATTGCAGCCATTTGTTTGTATTATGCACAGTAAGTCCATGTGGACTGAAATGAAATGGCTGAGTGTGTGTAGAGGGGTTTTTTTGTGAATGACTATTGGGAGTTATCTAGGGAAGTGATGGATTCTCTATCTCTTGGTACCTTTTTTTTAATCCTGTGCCTTGTTAACCATTAATCCTGGGTACAAACCTCTTACTGCCTTGCCCATATTAATGCTAAAGTGGAATGCTGCCAGCATGTTTCATATCTACTGCCAGACTTCTGCCTTTGAGGGGACACTTGCATAGCAGTTGCCATCATTAGTGAGTAGTTTACAAAGTTAGCCCAAACCCAGGGTTTTGTCCTGTCTCTTTTGAAGAAGAAAAAAGGAACTGTCATTGTGTGGTAGCTGAACATTTGGACTTAAAATAACTGTGCTTCCCTTCCAGCTCTGCTCTCAATACCCTGTGTGCCGTGGCTGGTGTCACACCTCTCACAAAGAACTTGCTCTCAAAAGGAGACTCCTGAGGACTTAATGCTATGGAGGGCAGCTGTTCTGGCTGTGCTGGGATGCTGTCATGGAGGGTGGGAAAGGAGACGGGGAGAGAGGAGGAGGAGGAGCAAGGTCTTGAGCAAGGTGACATTGAGGAGCAGGAACAGCTAGGTGGAAGACAGGCATCTGCTCTCCTTGAGTGGCATGTGGGGAAGGAGAGGGGGAAATAAATAGTGAAAAATGCATTGTAATGATGCTGTGGAAATCCTGCACAGGACAGAGCTGGGCCAGCATGAAGCTATTAATAAACCAGCAGAGTCTCTGTGCCAAGTACACCAATGGGTGGAACCATAAAAATGACATTGAGTTGGTTTAGAAATGAGCAAGTGCTGGCATGCTACAGCTGCCCAGGAGTGAGGGATTGAAACCAGGCAGGAGGAGAGATGTGATGATTGCTTTTATGCATCTGCAGTTCAAAGGTGAACTACAAGAGGAGAAAGATGTGTTGTTTTACTAGTGATAAGCTCTGTTTTGAAAATTATTTTTCTGCTTTCTTCCTGACAGAATACATGTGCCACTAGATGGGAGCTTGGTTTCTCACTGATATTTTACTGGGTGTCTCCAGTGGATTTATGGGGTGTCACTGTAGAGGCAGGTGCTGTCTCTAATACCCATGGGACAGAGTCCCCTGGTCTTGCAGTGCTGCTTCTGTCTGACCTGATGGTTGATTGGCATGCTGACTTTGGATGCTCACCAGTCCCTCCCTCCCTTACCCGGTGCTATATCTTCCTTCGAGGCTGCAGCTGGCTCCCTCCTTTACATTATGCTTGCATTGGTGCACTTGGAAAGAATTTACACAGCCCCTTTTCCCCTAGGGAGGGGAGGTAGAAGTGCCCAGGGGACATGGGGACAGAGGAATGTCAGAATTAGGTGAAGCAGCGAGTGCTCCAACATCCTCCTGATCTGCTTGGCCAAACCCTGTGGCTGGGGGGAAAGGGAGGGGGTCCCTAAATGTGCTGCAAAACCTGATGCTGGGAAGGCAGCAATGTGCCAGCTGAGGCTCTGATGGAGGAAGAAGTGCTGGTTGCTATGGTTACTGAGGATATTAACCCTGTGGTATCTGGATGGGCAAGGTTTAGTTAACCGTGCCACAGGCTGGGTAACGGTTTGGGAGTGTGGAGCAGCGGTGCTCCACCCTAAGAAGCGATGAGTTGGCATTCAGGATCACAAAAGCTTATGTCCCAACCAAGTCTGTAAGTGTGTCCTGGTCGTTAGTGTGTCAACAGCCTTATTTGAGTGAGTTTTGGTGGTTGTCCTCTGTTGTGAAGGTGAGGTGAATCCCAAAAATTTCTCAGGGCAGGTTGCAGGTTTAAGTGGCCAGAGTCTGTCTCCATCTGTAGTTCCAAGGGCTAATCTTAGCATAGAATAGGCTATGATTATTCCTAGGTTTCTCTTTTAAAGGGCACATTAGACAAACTTGGAAATCACCTTTGTCTGAATTTTCCATTTTAAAATGACTGCCGGAGTAGAGGACAGGAAAATGTTTGTCTTCTCAAGTGGCTGAGTGTTACTCAAATGAAGATAGCAAAAAACCCAAACTTATGATCTTGCTGTTGGTATGCATCCCTTTCCTAGAAATATGTTTGCTGGCTGTCCCAGTGACAGCAAAAAGGATTAATGGAAAAGCAGAATTGGGTTTATGTTTATCCCTAATCCAAATTTCCTATTATGCAGTGAACCTGGCAGCTGTGAAGCTTGGATGCAAATACAGTAGCTGAAGAATAAAACTCCATGAATTCAGAAATGGGGGTACTGGTGTTTTAATTTAAGATTCTGCTTGAGTTTAGCTGTAGAAATAATACAGTCATGGCCACTTCTCCCAGCAGCTGCAGTTGCTGCACTTCAGAACATGCTCAAAAGATGAAGGTGAAGGGATGCAGTTCTTCATTTTAGCTGAGGCAACTTTCAATGCTTATAGCAGCAATATTGCAAATAGCAAAAAGAAGATTCCAGGCTTCAAAGGCTATGGGTGTATCCCAGGAATGGCTGAGATGCGTCAAACTTAGCTGCAGTTTCCCCTTTGTTTGTCATCTACTGTGCTAGTTGCTGTTGCAATGCTGTGTGGAAATCTCAGAGCAGCTCTTTCATCATTATTGCTGCAGGTTGATATTTCTGGATCCCAAATGCGTATTTAAATTAAGATGAGGTTTTAACCCTTTCAGAGCAGTGGTTTCTATTGGAGCCAGGAAAGCAATTTAGTTTGAAAGGACTAGAGTGAGTGTTTGGGATGAATTTCACCCAAGGTACAGTGGATTGTAACCAGTCCACAACCAAAAAACCTGTTGGAGAGTATCCAGGGAAACTGTCTTATCTAAAGTAGCTATGTTGTCCTGGAGGAATTTTTGCTGCTATGCTGGGAAGAAGGGAGAGGGGGACAGTCACCAGATTCTTTATGTGCCTTGTTCTCTCCTGCCACCTGTTTGTTCCCCTTTTTTTTTTTTTTTTACTGCATTCTGAAACAGACCTTCTCCCAACGTGTCGAGATGACCCAGTTTGAAAATGCCGGCTGCCACTACTGTTGGTGCTGCGGGGACTGAACTAGTGCTGGCACTAGGAAGAAGCTTTTTTTTTTTCCCCTACGAGAAGTTTAGAGACAAGATGACGTGGTGATGATAGCCGTGTTAAGAGTTTGCCTGGCAGTGAGTCTTGATCTGAAACATGTTTGGGAGCAGTCTTAGCCAGCCTGATAGGCGCTGTGTGAGTTGTAGGACCAGTATGACGAGAACTAGCAGGCTGCAGCTACATCATGCTGCTTGGATCTAGCCCTGGGACAGGCTGAGTGTGCTCTAGCTTGCTGGTTTTGGTGGGAACAGCTGACTTGGAGCATTTCAGAGGTCTAGGCCTTTCTTCTGGTCTCTTACTGTAGCTGTGAGGGGAAAAATAAGGGTCAGGGAACCTGAAAATTTGTTTATTTATTTATTTATCCATTCCTCCTTAGGGCAAGGTTAGTCAGCAAATGCACTGACATGTGCATGTTTATGGGGATGTGATGGGAGCTGCGCACAGGCAGGGAGGAGCTCTTGCGAGCTATATCCTCCACTGAGGAATGCTCAAAGAGGTCATGGTCATAGCAGCTTGCTGTGATGAGTTCATCTGCTGCTGAGTGTGACCTTTACAGAGCTGCTAGTGCAGGAGGCAGAGCAGCTAGGCTTTCTCAAGGACATGTGTAAGAGCTTCCCTCACCACAGTGTATTTGCTGTGGCATTATTTGCTTTAATGAGGAGCCACTCCTGCTAGTTTTTTTTTCCTGTACTCTTTTTTTGCACTCCACATTGTTATTTTTCCCAATCTCGTGCTTCTCATGAAGATTGTTATTTTGATAGGGTAGTCGTGAATTGTCTAGCACTGCAAACAACAATAGTAATGCATAATAACTTCTCAGTAAGGGACTGGGTTTCTAAATCCTGGCTCAAAGCTGTGACCACCTACCACTGATACTCCAGGATCTAGTTAGTGACATTGGTTTATCGTAGGCTTTTCTGTGCCATCTCTTAGGATCAGCCTTGAAGGCTGAGGACCTGTATGTAAACCGTGTTTCAGCGTTTGCTGTGTGGATCTGTAACTTGATTTTTTTTTTTTCTGAATTGTCTTAATTTTATGTGGTTTTGAATACCTTAATATCTGTCAACATAACACTAATACTTTGCTTTAGAGGCTACTATAAAGATTATGTTGTCCAGAACTTGTTGTGTAAACTTGGTGTCTCTCCACATGGACTTCCTGGAGGAGTTAAAAACATTTCTTTGCATCTCTCTGCTTTTGGATCTGTACAAAGTAATCAAATGCAAGCGTAGATGTATTTGAGTGTTAGTATCTCCTGCAGGCTGGTCTGCCTACAGTGGGGCAATTCGTATGAGTTTGTCCATAGGTAGTTTGTGATTGCCGGTGGAAAAAGGGCTCCTCACTTAAAGCTGTGTTTATTGCCTAGGTTCTCATGTAGCGTGGGGTAAGGTACCAGAAGTTTCACAAACCACTGTACTTGAACCTGCAGTAGGTGTGCATTTATCTTGCCTTAGTTCATGGCCTGCCTTATGAAGTGATGAAGCAGCTGCTTCGTCAAGAAGATGAACTGTTTTTGCAGGAAGCAGGAATAGGAACTTTGAGGAGAGGAATGGGGTATACAACTAGAGGCAGAGCCACAACCACTGTCAAGATAAGCTGTTCCCTTTAGGTTGTGCAGCACCCTGTGCATTGGAAGCATTTCTCTTGTGTCCTGCAAACTTGCTCACATCCAGCTGCATCCAGTGAAAGTGAGGAAAATGAAGTCTTTCAAAGCCAGTTTGAGACCTAATTTTTTCATTCTTAGGACCCAGGTCCAGTAGTGCAATGAGTGGAGTTGTGAGAAGGCCTTATCCTTCTCAGAAGTGGCCAGCCCCAAACATCTGAAAATAGGTTTTTAACTATAGATGTAGAAGGAACAAAAGGATCTCAGTAATACTTCAGAAAATACAACTGAAGGATCAGTTCCCCTCCCAACATCAAGCTGCCTTCGCTTACTCCCTGTCATTCGTCATCTAATTTTGCTGGAAGCACGTTTCCTGTAACTTGTTCATGAGTGCAGAGGCTGCCTGGGTCGTTGAGACTATTATGTTACTCATAGAGCTGGGCTTGGAAGTGAGAGGGTTGGCTGCAAAAAAATAACTGAAATAGTAAGTGGTGCTTTTGTGACCTGAGCACTCATTCAGGATCACAGGGTTGTCCTGTGCCAGCTGCTGAGGAGCTGAATGTGGGCGATTACAGCTGGAGGCGCTCTCCCCTCTGTGAGCAGCTCCTGGCCCTCAGCACATCTGCCAAGGGCAGCTCCTCTGTGTGACTCCCACTGGTCTCCTTCCTTTTGCTGCCTGCTCACTTGCTGCCCAAGTCACATCCTTCCAGGAGGTGGCTAGGGACAAATTGATCACTTCTTTTTGCTTTTGTATCCATTGTAAAGGGGGTCAGCATGGCTTCTACTCTCTTGTCACAGGCTTTATTATTGGTAACAATAATAATGAGCTGTAATTTAACCTGACGGCTATTCTGCTCCCACACACCCCCTTGTGTGTGTGCCCTCATCTTCCACAAAGACCCTGTGTGCTGGAGTAGTGGAGTTTTCCATGCTGTTTAGGAAGCTAGGCTCTCATATACAGTGCTTTTATTCGTTTACATTCCTACTACAACAGGGAATATAACAGTTCTGGTTTGAGGCAGGAGCATTCAAAATCTTGTGAAGGGTGGAAAACAAACCTGTGGAAGGCTTCACCCTCTTTTAGAGGGCTTTGAGTCTGGGTATTCCTTGGTGGTGTCTGAAGCTGGTTGACAGCAGGTTGCTTGTCCAAGCTTTATGGTAGTCTGTGCTATCTTACAGACCAAGAATTTCAGCATATATAGCATGTTCTGGAGGAAGAGCTGAGAATGTTCCTAGGTAGAGTACCAAAGCCTTGTATCAAACTGCTAGTAAGTTGTCTGAATCTCTGGTGTTCCATACTGATTGTGTCATCAGTGTGTGTCAAACTGTATTTTTTTCAAATTAGTGAATCTGGCTTTTTGGAAAGGATACACTGGATCAGGAATTCTCAGGGTGTGTAAAAAAAATAGTAATTTCCATAAGAAAATCTGAATGAGGGAGGCTGCTTCTTATCCAAGTTACCATCTCCTGCAGTGAACCATCTGGTCAAATAATATTTTTTTTTTTAATATTCTACCCCTTGTCACAACTGTATTGATAATGTTGCTTGGGCATGTTGTTCCCTGTAGTTGAAGTATATAATCTGAGGCTATAACCTGTCAGTAGAGTTTACTCAAGCCATGGTTTGACAGTGGAATAAATCTGGCTTTAGGGCTTCTCGGACTGAATTGAGAGCACTGTGCTGAATAATGCAAAGAGCTGTTCTGCTGTAAACTCACTTTGTTTGGATGCGTGCTCTGAGCACTTATCCTGTCTGTAACTTCTTGTCTATGTCTTGGAAGGTCACACATGGGAATGAGTATTTCCTCCCTTTCAGAAGTTACTGTGTGTGGGTTTTATGTTTGTACATGGGCTTCAAACCCAATATCAAGTGCTCTGACTAATTACATTTAATACAGTCTAGTGCCTGTGTCTGATTGAGGATCAGATTTGCACTACTGAATGATTCAGCCATGCTCAGGTCCTGCATAGTCACAGATTAGGTCTTGAGGTGATCTGATGTGGCTCTGCCTGTTCTTTGCTAGGTCCCAGAGGTAGCATTTCCTCTTTGCTACTGCCCTGTCAGATCTTCCTTGTCCCCTTCTCTGTGGTACACATTTCTTCCCAGGGGATCCTCCATGGATGCCATTACAATGAGGGTCCATGTGGCCTTTCTGAGGGCAAACAGCAGCAGCAGCAGAGAGCAAGAGAGGCAAGAGAGCACAAGCCAGCTGCTTTTCCTTCTGGTAATCCTCATTAATACAGCACCCCACGCACATGCTGAGCTTTCTCTCAATGTGATAGTGTCAGCTGAGGGCGCAACTTTAGGAATGAGCATATGTTGGTAAAAGCTTTAAAAGTAACATGTCTACTAGCAAAAGGCTTTTCCTGGTAAACCAATTTAAAGTAGTTTTGACAAGCTATAAAACCTATGCTAGATTTGTCAGTACACCTGTGTCTACAGTACAGCCTTCTTGCTGGCATAGCAAAATCTAAAGGCAGATGAGTCAGGTCTTTAACCATCACTGGAGTTTCAACTTTGCACTTGCCCTTAGATGCAGGCCATGCAAAGAGCAGTATTAAAAATTTTTAAAAAGGAGGGGAAATAGGGTGTTTCTTTCCTAGCTTATTAGTGTGCACCACTTGAGTGAGGACTGGTTGCCTTTGTGTGAGAAAGGAAGGTTTTGGTAGGTATCAGGACTTTTAAAGGGATAAATCTCTCAGCAGTGGGGCACTCCATTTTATTCCTTGTTTTCTGCTCTCTGAAACTGCAGTTCCCAGGTTCCAGGTGTGGTTCTGTCAGTGATTCTTTCCTCACCGGTGCTAGCCATGCCTGCTCCTGCCTGCCTGCTCATCCCTCCCAGTGTGCTGTGCCAGGGCAAGGACAAGGAATGAGTCGTACTTTTGGGTGAGCCAGTCTCATCCCTAGTTGGAACTAGGAGGGCTCCTATCTTCTCAGACTTGTGTAATCTCCCAGCAAAGTGATTTTTGTGGTGTACAACCACATAAAAATTGTAAAGCTGTTTTATGGATAGCATACCACTTTGGTGGTGGTCAGCTGTTCAGGGCCTTAAGTAGCTCCAGAGGTACTGCAAGAGAAGGGGCAGCCTGCTATCTAGGGATGGCGATAGGAGAGTCTGGGACTGCCCCTCCTGGTAGGTGAGAGCATCTCCATGCTTTAAACAACAACCACTCAGTGTTTGTCTGCTCGGGTGAGGGAGCTAACGCAGCAGTAGAGAGTTGGTTGTTTTTCAGGTGGAACAGTTTCCTGGTCCAGGCAAATGTTTGTGCTCCCAGGTGGGAAGAGGTGGCTGGAGACTCTAGAGGTGCTTAACCTGGCCCTGCTGCCAAAGGAGACTTTTAATGCAGTGGCACCCTATGGTCCTTGGTACATGGACAAGAGATGATGTACAAGTAAAATCTGAGCTGTAAGGGAGGAGGTAAGTGGGTGGGAGGCTGAGAAATACTCCACGAGTCGTGAGACTCAGGGTACCCTTTCCTGCTGCAAGGTGTTTTCTCTTGCTCCTGTTCAAGTAAGCGTTTCCAGGTAAGGTTGGTTTTCATTTGCCTTGCAGTTGCATCCAGACTTTTCCCTCACCTGCTGCAGATGCAGTGGAGTTGAGGCCTAAATCCTCTCGTGCCTTCAGTTGTATGAAGTGATTTTTAAGTAGCCTTTGTGTGCGTAACTAGTGCTCTCTCTTCCTAGAAGGTGTTAAAGGAGGCTGTATACCTGTCGACTGGGTGCAGCACAGGGCACAAAACATGGCTGTGCTCTGGCTCTCCGCTCCTGTCCTGCCTGTGACACACGTCACATCTTGCCAAGACGCGGAAATAGCTTTTCCAAGGCAGAAGATCGTTTTAAATAAACGGGTTTTATTTTCTTTTAAGTGATTATGCTCAGAGTAAGTAGTCAAACCACCTCGCTTTGATCTCTGCCTGCTCCCTGCTGCCTCCTGTTGCAGCCAGTTGTAGTGAGACACTTGTCCAAACTCTTGTGCTTTTTGTGGCTTCCTCCTGTGCTGAGACCACGAGGTGGCAGGATTGTTCCACCGATGCTGTGAGGGCGGCGAGACGGCAATGCAGCTGCTCATTTTTATAGCCAGGGCAAAAATTGGGCTTAGTTGTTTGTGTACCGTTTTAATTGTGTTTTGAAATTTGGAAGAATTTCACATGTATGTGTCTAATCCATGCTCCTTGTTTTCTTTATATAACATTGATTTGTTCTGGGTCTTGACTTTTTGTTTTATTTTGGTTTTTTTCCTGTTCTCAAGGGAGATGAAGGGGAGGGGGAGATGTACAGCAACATCCAGAATTCCTCACAGGTTCCAGCATTGATCAAACCCTGTGAAGCACATTACTGAGGCTGTGAAGGCTGCTGCTTTTGTCCTCATTTCACCTCATTCTGTCAGGGTATTGCATCATGTAATATGCAAAGTGTTCAGAGCTCCTGCAGTACCCCAGTAATAGGGGTGAACTGAGGTTGCAGCAACAGCTCTACCTCTGCATTCCTGTTGCTTTCTATAGGCTTTAGCACACTCTCTTCTGCTGCAAACCCTCCTTGGGGCCACCAAGTCCCCTAAACATGATGCAATGCTTGTGGGGTCATTAAGAAGCAATTTGGGTAGGGGGGAGAAGTGTTCTTGAAAGACCCACTCAGAAAGATCGTTTAATCTGATCAAATGGTGATGAGGCGAGTCGTTGCTTTCAGGCGTTTATCTTTTCAGAGTTCTTCTACCCCCTTGAAATTAATGCTCCTGTTTTACATCTCTCAATTCACTGTTCTAGGATGCGGGACTGAAAATCAGCAATGCAGTTGTTTGCTCTTGTCTCTCCTTCCCTTTATCAGCCAAGAGGGTCCCCTTTCTTTTGCCTCTAGTGAGGAATTCTTGCAGGTAGATGGTTATTGGAAGAAAAGGGTGTATGAGAAAGACATCTGGAAACAAGACCACAAAATTCAGGGGGTTGACGGCACCATTTTTGTGAGAGACTCACTCTCCTCTCTAGATGGTGGGAAGGAAGCATCTTTCTCTGCTTCCTTTCCTACTCCCTATTTCCCTTGTCTCCTTGGCTGTTAGTGCTATATCTGGGATCCTTTGGTCATCTCACTGTAAACCTCACTTCTTGTACTAGGAAGAGGTGTTTTTTAGCATCTGAACACACTGCTCTTCTTGGCTCGTGACAGTGTGTATGTGAGGCCCTTTGCATCCCCGCCTTTTGTGCTACTTCTGCCTTCCTGAGCAAGACTGGCTGTAGGAAGGGGCTCTTCGGGCCAGTGCTCGCTCCAGTTTGGGCTTGGGGCAGATAGGAGTCCTGCTCACCCCCACACAGCTAAAATGCATGCAAGAGAAGAAATGTAACCAAATAGGTGAAGAAGTACCAGTTTATGATTCTCTTCTCCGTCCCTCCCCCCATCTTGGTTTCTAGTAGCAACAAGAGCCTTCACAGGAGCAGTGCATCTCCTGTGTCACACAACTGTCTCTATTCAGGTATTGTCTTTTTGGCCCGGCCTGTGCTGAAATATCTTTCTGACATAAAGAAATGAGTGGGATGGGAAGGGAGGATGCTTTTGTCTGCCCTGTCTGGAGAAAAGTTATGCTGGTAGAAAGGCTGTGCGGTGGCATAGTTTATGCTGGGAGAAATGGGATTGGATTGCTTTGCTGCTCTTTCTTATTCATTTCTGGTAAGCGGGTAAGAGCCGTGCTGGCAAACTGTCTCTTCTGGTGTAAGCAGAGCTCTGCCCCAGGCTCCTCTGGCTCTGTACTCAGATGTCTAAACAGATTTCTCAGTTACAGGCTGAGTGTGACTGAATTCCACTGACACACAGTGGAGCAGAATTTCACGTGCCTGCTGCCCTGGGTTTGCTAGAGGTGCATGGGAAGGCAGAGGTGGAAGAGGGCACTTATTTATCTGGTGTGGCATGTGAAGCATTAAGCTTGTGGCAGTTCCAGGCTCTACTGGTATGGGAGACTAATGGGATCCTGTGGCTCAGCTGGTGCCATGCTCTTTCTTGCTCACTTCATATGGAGGGGGGATGGTAAAGAAAGAGCTGTCAGAAGGATTGCTCAAGGGACTGTCGTACCTCTCAGATGGTGCAGGCATCAGAGTGAGCTGCAATTAGCCAAGAAATGACAAGCAGAATGGGCTAGATTGTCGGTAAGCAGGTGGGGAACAAGCCAAGAGCAGAGTATGGTGGTGAACTCCTTGCCCTTCCTTCATCCACAGACACTCTTTTAAGGAGCATTGCTCTTGGTCATCTTACTACCTTATTGCCTTTTTCTTATTTTTCTTTCCTCTTCCTCCACTAGGAGGAACATACCACACTGTGACAAGAAAAGCATCCTGCCTCCTTTTGTGGTGTCCAGTCACTCGTAGCCTTCTGTTTGGCTCTGTGGTGCATTGACTTGATTCAAGAGAAAGCTTATTGATATGGGGGGACCTTAGTAATGTTCTTCCTCAGTGAGGAGAGAAAATGCTGTAATGATTTTTTTGAGGGATGGGGAGCAAGGGGGAGGAAGTATATTTTCATTGCTTATAGCATCTGGCGTAAGAAAGGAGAACAGCCTCATCTTCTCTGTATATATTAAGATGTTGATGTATATATATAAGATGTTGAAGTCAAATCAGGAACTGTAGATCTTTCCAAAGTGAAAGCGAGCTAGTTAATGCAGCAGTACTTAGCATTCAAGAGATTAATTCAGCCTTGGACTTCAGAGAATTTAACTCCTTGCCCTCCCCCTTTCTTCACCTCCCCCTTAGGCAAAATATATAACACTGCATGTGCAATACCTGTCCTAAAGAAGCTGAGAGCATTTAGCAGAAGTATAAGAAAATGCTGCTTAGGGTTTCCTGGCAGCCTTTGTTTTTGGTGTGGTTATAAAGTCTGGAAGCATCTGAAGTCACTCTTCTGCCCATATCCTACTGCTGTTCCCTGCCCTGTTTGGCACGTGGAGGGGAAGGGATGGTGTGTAGGGAGGAAGCAGTTCCCTTCTGTCTCCCTGTTTCCTCTATGTGGTGGTCCTGGATCATGTTCTCCCCTTGGGGTATTGATTTGCAAGTTTTTTCTGGGTTTTTGGCTGTGTGTGTTTTTGGTTGGTTGGTTTTTTTTCCCTCCATGGCAAAGCTGGTTTCTGAGGTTCCTGCCCTTTGGTAACGGTCAGGATGTTCTATTAGGCAATGCAGCGATTTCAGCCCAAGAAGTTTCTGTTACTGTTCCCGTCACCTCCACTGTCTCTGCAACTCTTTTACTATGTTTGCCTTGTGCAAGAAAAGGTTACGTGCAAGAAGGGATAGTTTTCATCCCAGTTCAGCATGGTCCTGAGAAACAGTTTGCTGAGGTAGATGGAAGGGTACATGCATTTGTGCTGCAGGGCTGCAAATGAATGGTTGTGGCTGTACCTTTCCCCAAAAGGCTAATGAAACTCAGTGAATACATCCAGAACATGGTCCAACAAACAGGCTTGTCAGCCCTGTGGGAGTCCCCATTGTGTGCAGGTGGGAGCTTGGAAGAGCAAGAACCTCACAGTGTCCTTGCTAATGTGCCTGCATTTACTGTGTGCTCTTCTCCTGCCACAACATATGGCTGTATTAATACTCTTTTCTGTGTCACTTAATGAAGTCCTTTTTTTGCCACAGCTTTTTGTGAAAATTAACTAATGCATCTCTTTTCCAAATAAAGGGCTGGCATTGGTATCACTTCTTACATTGCATAAGTAAGATGGGATGTCTGCTTTAAGTACCTATATTTAACTTCTTTGTATTGATGACAAGCTGAAAATAAGAGGCTGGTGCTCTCCTGCTGTGCTTTTTCTGATCCATCCTCTCTGTTTTCCCAGTACCTTTTGACTTCATTGCTTAGTTTGCTCAGCTGAAGGAATACCTGAGGAGCATCCCAGCTTGAAGAAAGACTTTAAGAAATGCTGTGCTATTAGACACCAGAGACTCTATGCGAGAGTCTATAAAGGCAGAACACATGGGAGAAGCACATTTGAAAGCTGAAGTTAATTGTGAGGCCCAAACCATGGGAAATGTGGCTTCCTTTGCTGCAGTGCGCACAGAACTATTTCCTTCTGAAGGTGCTGCGTGTGCTCTCTCCGAGTCAGGTGCTCAGCACAGGAATTTGCTTGCATCCCTCCCTGGGTATCTGCAGAGAAAGAAGGGGGGATGATTTTTGAGTTCATTGCTAAGTGACTTGTCATGAAGTCCAAAATTTGTAGAAGAATGAGAATTCTGGCTGTGTGTACCAGTTCTAAGGCTTTCAGGGTACTAGCACATTGGGGTTCCTACAGACAGCCAATGCTTCCAGTGTCTTCCGCTCCATTAGGTGAAGCAGGAATCTCATCCCCTCAGTGTAATTATCATTGCAGTGTGTTTGGTCATAAAGCACAAGGGCACAGACTTCAGAACACCACCACTGGTACTGACTTTGATCCCACCCTAGCAAATGGGTGCTGCTGGATATAATTTAAGCTCAGTCACTCACACTGAAACATTTGGGTTTTAGTCCCATCTATACAAGATACAACTCCTCAGGGCATCTTCACATTATAAAGGTTAAAAGCTCGTAGGGGCCTAGTAACACATAGAGGTGGGGTTTGGTCCAAGACGAAAATTGCTGAGGCATAAGGGCTGAAAAATTTTTCAAGATATTTGCAGTGGTTTCGCAACAGTAGGAGTCTGGTAGTATTGGAACGTATGCATTGTGTCTGGGGATTTTTCTTAAGAAAACTGCCTTGGGGGATTTAAAAAAAAAACAAACCCACAACAAAACCACAACAGAAACAAAGTAGAGGAGCCAGTTATGTCTATAGTCTTGGTGAACCAGTTCTGAAATTTTATATGCTATGGTTCAGAAGTACTGGAACTGGATTGGATATCCTGCATCATTTAGACTTGTTAAGGAAAATATGTAGTAGTTTGTCTGGTGACAGTTGTTTTTCTTTTGTTTCCGTCCTTGCCTGAATTGTTGAAAAGACCAGCTTCGTGAGAGTTCTGTGGAGGATGCAATGACCATGACTAAAGTCAGAGCTGCAGGACTGGGTTTAAGACTGGAAAGGGGAAGAGAAGAGGAGATGAGATCGTTATATGAAATATTCTTATGCCTTCTCTTTGTTTTTCAGTGGACGAATATATTGCCATTGCTAAAGAGAAGCATGGATACAATATGGAGCAGGTAACAACCCTTTAAATACTTTATTTAAAAATATCTTTTTTTGGCAGGTATTAAAACATGTCTAGAACTGCTTCTTCCCTTCTATACTGTCTGTGTTTTTTCCTCTCTTACTTCTCAGAAAATTGTCTGTTCCTAATAGTAACCTGTGCTCTGGGGATATGGAGTTCATCTGTAATTTTACATCAAGAGTCAAAAGAAGAAAAACAAAAGCATTGTGATTTCTAACAGAGTTGGGCCATGAGTATTATGCTTCCTATGGTGACTACCTCTCCTCTTGAACACTTTCAGAACCCCTAAACAAAGAGATTGGCTTGTCTTTGGACAGCTGCTTGACTGCATTGCAGTTTCCAGTTGACTGCTCCATTTCTGCTTCATGGATGTCTTGGCAGTTATTAATGAGCCCTTGAACCATCCTATGCTTTTCTGAGGCAAACCAATATCCATGGTTATTTACCTTAAAACTGTGCTGCAAATCATTTTGCATTTCGTAGATGAACGCTTCGGATGTTGGTGCAGTAGCAGTGGATGACTTCCCCAGCTGTCCCTGAGGTTAGCCAGTGCCTTTAGCCTAGGGATGAAAGTCATGGTGTGAGGAGCAGACCTCTCCTTTATCCATGTGGTCTAGGATTGTGTGCTAATCTTCCCTGTGTTAACTAACATCAATTTTGATGCTCATCTGGGGAGATGAGTAGACCTGTGCCTGGGAAGCTTTTCTGCATTCTGTGGAGTTGCCTTATGCATTAATACTTGCCTGTAAAGGGAAGACAGGGGATCTCGTGACTTACTGTATGAGCAAGTAACATGCTGTCTGTGCAGAGGGGTTCTGTGAAAACATGAAAGTTTGTGAAATTGTTCAGGCAGAGGCTGTGAGCATAGAAAAACCAATGATTTGGATGGAAAAGGGTTTCTATTTAAGTAACTCTACTGTCATCTTTGAGTCAGACTTTCAGTGGTTGATACTCGTGCTCAAAAAGACTTATTGTGGAACAAGAGCATTGAAGTTGAGCTAGCCAGCAAAATTTCCAGCAAAACTAGGAATGATCAGACTTGATAATTACAGTTTCTAAGAGCAGAAAACTGCAATAAGAGGAACATGAAGGCACCAGAAGTCTGAACTTAAATGAAAATAAGGATGGTAGCTTACTTCAGTTGAGATGGATATATCCTGGTGTTGGATACTGTGGGTGATACTTGTCAAAAGAGATGTTCTCAGGGTAATAAAAATGGGTTTCATTATTTTAGTGGAAAATTGTTGTTTGGAGAGTATGGACTGATCCAGAAGACTGATCAAAATGAAACTTACAATTTTTAAAAATACAGTGAATTTTTGTTTTGAAAAATTTAGCTAACAGATTTTTATTCATTTCAATGAATGGAAATACAGACCTCTCACTTACTCCTTGAAGTCTTTCTCCCCATTTTTCTCCCTTCCTCTGTGTACAGAAGTAGAAGTTACAGGACTGACCACAACAGCATGTAAAGTGACTGAGGAACTTATAAAAATGTCCCTCCTTCTAAAAATTTTTTCATTCTTTCCCTAGCACTCTTGCGTAATACTCTGGAGTTAGGTGTGTTTCCCAGGTCTTTCGGGGTTTCCTAGACAGCCGTGCTAGGCACTTCCAGAAAATAACTGGAGAGGTTCTATCTTGTATCTCTCTGGGAGGCACATACTCACTTTGTTTTACAGGGACAAGTGTCAAGGCTCTCAAATCAGGATGACTTCTTGTGTCCCCAAGGGACAGTCCCTTTTCAGCAGGTATCGAGTTGCTGTTGGCTGAGTAACTGTGGACAAGCTGATACGGAGTCCCTGGAAGCCAGTCAGAGCTCACTGTAGCATTTGGCCACCGTCTCCAGGCTTTGCTGGCTGAGGTAGCCTTTTCCCATACGTGTATCCCCCCAACAGCAGGTCTCTTTGGACCTCTGTGAAGGTGGCTTGGCTGACAGTCATTGCACAGAGATCCTCACTCTTCCATCTGTGCCTCCTGCCCAAAATCTACTTTTGCAGACTAAGATGTGCCAGTTTGTTGAAGGGAGTGGTGAGCTGTGTCTGGCAGGGCGGCTGGGGCACACACCGGCACTCCTCTGCCCAGGAGATTTCCCATCCAGCTGCACTGCATGCTCCTCCTGTATCCGTGTCCTTTCTCTCTTGCCTGTGGCCAAGTGCCCCATTGTTGGCTCTGCTGCTGTCAGATGACGGCTGGAAGATCAGGGCTGTGCTGGTGGGAGTCCCTACAGCCTTGCCAGCTCCAGGGCAGGCAAAGGATAGGCTCTGGCAGGCGAGTGAGCTCTGGCAGGGCAAGCCTACTTCAGCTGGCGTTAGCAAACTGTGGTAGGTGGTTGTGCTGAGCCATAGCAGTCATGGGCTTTTGGGAGCACTACAGCGAGTCCAGCTGTGAGCTGTGCCCTCCTGCCAGCCTGTGTCAGATGCTCCGGGATAAAGGAGGCTGGAAAAACTGTGTACTTGCCTGTCAAGAGTGCAGAGCTCTCCTAGGGCAGCACGAGGGGGAGGAGGAATATTGCTCTCTTGTTAAACAAGGCTATAAGGAAAGCCTTTTTACTTTTGTTTTGTGATCTACTGTCCTCTCAGCCCCTGCCTAGCACCTTAGTGGTATATAACGCTATCCTGCCCTCCCAAAATGTCTCCCTCCTGGTTTTTCCCTTGCTTTCTCACAGGGATATTTGGTACAGCTCATATCTGAAGCTGAAAGGGATGGCAGCGGGGAGAAAACTCAGTCCTTCATGACTGCAAAATAGTTTCTTCAGCCTCATGCTTACCAGAGTGGAGATAAGTGGCTGTGGGTCCTGTGACATCTCAAGTGACAATGCTGCAACCAAGACTACTACTTGTTCTGCATGGTGGCAAAAGGGAGGACAGGGTGCCTGGGCAGTACTGAGGCCAGTAGTAGTAGGGTCAGGACAAGATCTTGGATAACACTAATTATTGATATGCATACTCTGCAGAGTCTCAAGGGAGCAAGATCCCATAAAGGAACTGCTTTTTGCATAGCAAAGCATAATGGGGAAACCCCGAATTTGAAGGGATTTTGTAGCTCTGAGTGACCAGGGTGAAACTACTAGATAAGGGTAACTGTCTGCAAAACCCAAGCCGAGTTTGCATATGATGAGCAGGTTACTCTGATGTTTTACTCAGCGTGTTAGGGGTTCTTTTCACTTTACAGCCGTTGCAAAAGGCTGGTTTCTAGCTCTACAGAGTCAGACCTTTCCAAAATGACTTGCAGTGGTTGCCGGCGTGCCAGATGTAGTGATGTGTCATAGTGCACAGGGGCTGCACACCCCTGGGAGAGGGGTGGCTCTGGGTGATCATCTCGGAGACAGCAGGAGAAGGCAGTTTGCAGGTGGTGAAGTGGCAGCGTGTGCACTTTGTCTTTGGAACTGAGAACCAGAGACTGCAACAGTGAAACAAGGCGTCTCTCAAGGGAACAAATAAGCAGCCCCCAAAATGAGTGAGATTTGTTCCTCCTTTGGGCCAGGGACATCTTAGCAGCAAATCAAGGTTGTGGATGCTCTCTGCCTTCTTCCAGTTCTTCTCTCAACCTCTCTGTTTTCCCCCTTCCCCTCAGAAAGAGTCCTCTAAACTGTAAAAACCTCCAGTCAACTAAACCATCCTCCTAATTGCACAGGGAGCTTAGCACTGCAAGAAGCTTCCTTTAGTCTAGCCTGGCTTTTAAGTAGTCTTCCCAAGTCTTTGCTTAGCTGTCCTGTGCATACTGTTATGAGTAAAGTTGGAGTAATTTCTTCAGTTTTCTTCTCGCTGCTTTCTATTGCTACTCGTACTACATTACTGTGTATGTGGTAGAATAAACCTCAAGTTGGTCTTCCCAACCTAGCAGGCTGGGGGTCAGATTCCAGATTTCTTGCACACAGAAAAGTGTCTGATGCAGCTGAGAATCAATGTGTTGCCCAAGAAAAATGCTGTCGCTCTCCCTTTGTATGTGTATAATAATGTTTCTTGTGATTACAATTGTCCCCTTGGTGTCCTTGTTATTTCTAGGCCCTTGGGATGCTGTTTTGGCACAAGCACAACATTGAGAAGTCTTTGGCAGATCTGCCAAACTTTACTCCATTCCCAGATGAGTGGACAGTGGAAGACAAGGTCTTGTTTGAACAGGCCTTCAGTTTCCATGGGAAAACCTTTCACAGGATCCAGCAGATGGTAAGTGGTGTCACAGCAAAACGGGTGACTGTGCTGTCATCTTCACTGCTGGTTGTGCTGGACTCCTGTCTAATGCTCTTGGGAAAGAACAGGCCAAAGGGGGGATGTTAGAGGAAAAATATGTATAGAGAGAAACAACATTATTTCCAGAGTCTCTGTAGAAGTGTTTTCCTGAAGTGCTTTACTGGTTCAGGATAAACTGACTGTGCAGTTTTTTGGTTGGAAATTACAGTTTTCAGTCCCCTGTGTGCTATGGTAGTGTTTGTCTCAGCTGGAGTTCAGGCATGGTCTGTACACATGCCCACCCACACACAGAGTAAAGATCATCTCTGTGCAAAGTTGATTTCCTTTCTTAGACTGCTTTTTAGGAATTCATTTTATTTGACTATGAAGTCTGCTTAATGTGATTTGGGACTGTCAGTGGATGCTGTGGTGGAGTTTTATACATCATTGCAAGCATTCAGTCCTTTGCTTTTGGTTGGTAGTGATACTTTTTTAAACTGTGATTGAAAAATTCAAGGGCAGGTTTCTGCCTGAAAGGGAACTGCTGGGGTGCGTGCAGTTTTCTTTCGAAAGAGAGGAGAGTTTCTTCAAGTGGTTCATCACCGGGGTGGGAACCAGACCTTGTTCTTTGCTCTCCTTCAGTAAAGTGCCTCCCGAGTGTTCCAGCAGGACCTAGATACATCAGTTGTGACCCTTTGAAGTGAGCCAAGCTGTTGCAGTCTGTTCAGCCTCTTTAAAGCACATGTGAAGGTCTGTGGTGCTGATCCTGCTGAAAAGCAAAAGGCGACTTGCCTCCTAAATACGAAGAACTGCCAAGTCCCTTTTCAAAAGGGTGGCAGGAAAAGGCGCTTTTTCCTTGTGTCCTCCTTGAATGTTCCTTCACTGGCATTTGTTTCCAAATGTTCTTGGAGTCCTAGGGTCTCCCGCTCCCTTGGGTCAGATGACAGGGCTTGCACATACTATGGACAGCTGATACAGACAGTCTGGAGAGTTGTGGACTCCTGAAGGGTGAAGATGTTTTCTTATTTATCCCGCTGTTCTTACATAGGGGAAAAGAGAGGAATGTCCGGGGGCAAAAAGAGAACATAAAGCCCGTCCTGTTTGGTTAAATGCCAAAGCAAGAAATTTGCAGTTCGGTTTATGGGCAGAAGCATGACTCTGTCCCTGAGTGGAATGTGTTCCAATACAGGGATGCCAAGCTCATGCACTGTTCCCTAGGTAATGATATTTTTTTATTGTTGCTCCCAGGAAAGCCATTCTCCATGAAAGGAATTAAATAGCATGAAGCTTTGTGTTTAACAGGGGACAGGAATCAATGGCTCAGGAGCACGTTAGTTGTTAGTTTATATATGCTGCCCCATTAGCACCAGTGCAGTTTGGAACTGAAGGGAAAAATCATTGAAGCCAGAGAATGAAAAGTGAGTTACGTTATTTACCGGAGACAGTGCTGATATTTGGCACTCTTAGCATGTGTTTGTAGCCAAGTGGATGTTTGTCACGAACAGCCTTGTCCCTGAGTTTGTTCTGTGGAACTCTTTAATTCCAGCGTACCAGCCTGCTGCATGGCTGTTGGCAACACAACAGCGACATAGCACCTGTGCCCTGCCAGCGCAGATGGATTTTATACCTGTGTGCAGCTATGGGCCAGGGTGCTACTTCGGGTGTAATCCATTAATAGGACCCAAAGTCAACCTGCAGTCTGAGAACCAGACTTACCTCAAGTGAGGACTTAAATTGCAATATCTGAATAAGACAGATCTGGCTCTTGCTCACAGTTTTGTTTTCCTCCCCACCCATCCTGCCCTGCAAGCTGAATCAGACATTTATCTAAAACATGTTTTATTCAGCAAGAAAGGCTGGACTTTTACCTTGCAGAAGTCCTGTGTAAGAGCATCCATGCAGAGTACCTCAGAAGTAGAGAATTAGTCTTAATGTAGTTTTATGCTTTTTGGAGGCAGGCTTTTCATTCATAGCTACAGGGCAATGACATTAGTGTGAGATGACAAAATAATTTGGAGACTGGTGTTTTCCTATATCCTCAGTTCACCATACGGTACCTTTTCACCTTTTAAAAACATCTTTTGTTGAGACCTTTGAATAGACTTTATCATGTGAATAGTGTGAATAAGCCTTTTTAACCAAACATCAAAGATATGCTTGGGATGTAGCCTGCAATTCAGCAGTTCCTGCGGTTGCTCACACATGCCTGTGTCGGCTTTCAAAACTGTTATCTCAGTTTCAGGGCCCCATTTTGGATTTGCTTTTGCTATGTTCCTCTATTCTGAAGGGAACCAGCTACCTGGCTGGTGAGTGGAGGCTTGCTGAGATGCTCTTTAGAGATTTTGATGTCCTAAATAGTAGGCACTAACCTGAAACACTCCCCATAGATAATTTTTGGAAAGGCTGCAGAACTTCCTTGCTGGAGCCTTTGATAAAATCCAATGTAGAGAGATCAGATGTTCCTTGACAAAAACAGACTGATTGTATGTGAACTCCTGGGGATACTTTACATACAAACATATAAAAGGATACATGTTTAATTTACAGCTTCCTGACAAATCAATAGCCAGCCTGGTGAAATTTTACTACTCCTGGAAGAAGACAAGGACTAAAACTAGCGTGATGGACCGTCATGCTCGTAAACAAAAAAGGGAACGTGAGGAAAGGTAGGTTTGCAAGCAGAAAGGCTGTGTATTGACGCACACTGATTTCTTTAGACTATCTCAGAGATTCCTGTTAGCTTGTAAGAAACTAGATGTAGGATTTTCCCCAAAATGTTTCCTGGTACCATACCTTTTTTCCCCACCTCTCTTCCTTGCTGTGCATGTTTTGCTTTGCTTAAAGCCAAAGAGAATCTGTCGGCAATTAGGTGTGCTTCCTTTTTCAATGCTGTGCAATTCCTGATTGCCCTCTAGCATGGTGGTCACCAACCTGTCACTTGAGCAGCTTTTTCTCTGATACTGCTTGAGGGTGGAGAAAATGAAATTAAAACTGTTTACAAACTGATTGGCACTGTTGTCAGCAGAGCCAGAAAAGCTGATAAGCAGGACAGTAAAAGGAAGTTGTGAAAGAGCTAGAAATCTGCTTTATTTCCTCCATGTGATGCTCAGTGGAGTGAGAAGGTGCACCTGATGAGGAACAGGCTCCAGTGCAGCACCCCTCAGCCTGTGTGTATGCACACACAGACCTTTCCACTGCCACCTTCTGCTGCCGTTTACTTAGAAAACTTACCAGTATAAGTCAGTCTAAGCTCTATTCCCTGAGAAAGATGAAGTTAAGACTGTGGTTTTGAGTGACTGAGAAAAGGGTAGCACAGGGGAACTTAAGATGAGCTCTCTGGCAGAGGTGTCCCAAGGACTGTGGGGTGCCTTAGGGTTTGGGTGAGGAGGGTGGTGGTTGGGAGGTCACTAGCCACTGAGCTTCAGCCAGATGAGCTTTACCTCCTGCTTGTGCAGCTTTGCAACTTCACTCTCCAGTGCAAGCCCTTGAAGGTAGTTCAGCCAGTGGCCTTGTGTGTATTGCTCGAAGTAATTGTACAGCAGTTCTGTACAGTTAGAACTGCCACTCAGTGACTTTGCCTTGTTGTGGAGCTGACAGCACCTCAGAAATGTGGTGGTCTCAGGTGTATGTGGGGGAAAAAAACACCTCCCTGAACAGCAGCAACTCCATCTGCTTGACACAGATGCCTTCTCAACCTGCTCTAAAATGCAGTTTAAGTCTGCAGACCAGACTTGGTGTACCTGGCTTGGGAAGACTCATAACATAATTGGGTGAAATTCTACAAAAACTTTTCCGTCAAAGGAGTTACTGCTCCACCACTTCCCAAGGAGCTGTTTGCTGACTCCAGTGTGTATGAGCCCTGTTTGGGAAGGGGGAAGAAACGTGTTTCCAGGGTTGAGCTGTACTACACGAATGACTCACGCAACCTCTCCTATCTCTCCATTAGGTCAGCAATACTTGCTTAACTGGCAGGGCCAGGGAGAATACTACTAGCCAACTTGTCCAGTATTTGGTTGGCTTTCTCTGACCTGAATCTTTTTCCGTTCTATTCTTTTCCCTTCTCTGAAAAGGCTGTCTTGATTTTTCTTCTCCTCATCCTGCTTTTTTTTTTTTTAAAAAAAAAAATCCTACTAATTTGAGGGGTGCAATATGTTACAAGTGTGTGTTTGTCTTGTACTGTGTAGTTTAGGATCTTTTAATACTACCTCTCTATTTTTGTTCTGTGCTCGTAAATGAAATTACTACAATTTGGAAATACACCTCTCTGGTACCTGTGCCTGTTTGCTGGGAAAAGCAGCACTTCAGACCATCTGGTGATTGGGAAAGAACTGTATGCACTGCCATGTGCTGTGATTTTGTAACTTTTGAGGAAGGCAGCTGGATTGGAAATGCATAATTTGGTTGGTATCTGCAGCAAGCTAAGCACCAGGCCATCAGCTTGATGTTTGATTTCCCTTCCTATCCTCCATTATGTAAAATAGTCAAGCCCCTACACCCCTGAAGGATTTGTCAGTGCAGCCATGTGGGGTGTGGAAGCAAATCTGGGTGAGTTTGGGGGGACCTGTATTTTGAGATGTACTGTGCCATTGGGTGTTGGGAAAACCTCAAAAATGTTCTTCAGTTAATAGTGATCAATGTCTAAAACTGCAGATATGAGTGGGTGGGTTTTGATCTAGTTCATGTCTAGGGAACTTGCTGGAATAGAAGAGCAAACTGAGCACAGCAAAGCCCGTGGGGGGTTGGCCTTTGCAGAAAGGCTGAAATCTGAACCTAGGTGAGAACCCAAGGAGGCTCTTCTGGAGATGCAGTTAAGAGAAGTGGTGGTGTGAGGTATCTCACTCAAATACTGCTGTATCTCTTCTGTGGCTAGGCAGGGAAATTCCCCAACCCCTCAGACTGTCACAAAAATAGCTCCCAGTGCATTTGGGATCAGGTTCTGTTAGTAGCTGTTCTTAGTTGTATGCGAGGGGCTTTGTGTGTGCAGCTCTGGGCGGGGGTGCTTGTGAGTTTATTCCCTGGAATCACAAGTACGCTAAATATCTTGTGAATCAGCTGGTGAGCCAGGTGGCTCAGGAGTGCAGGAACGGCTTGTACAAGCAACTGATCTTGTGGAGGTGGATGCCAGCTCAAGCCATCCAGCAGTACCTCCTTAGGCTGTGTCTGCACAGGACATCACTTCAGCAGGGAGGCAGCTGTGAGCGAGCACCAGTACCACGGCCATGCTCACTAGCCCCTGCCGTGCCTGCTGTCCCCTGCTCCTGTATGAATGCACCCTGGCTGGCTCCAGCACCCCAACAGCATAGCACAGCTTCCACCAAGCTTTCTCTGCACAGCCCTGCCGTGCACTGGTGCTGTGACATACCTGCAGCAGCCGAAGTTCCTCATCCCAGGCTATAAAGTTTGACATGACAAAATAGGGTTTTTTTGGTTTTGTTTTTCTTTTTTTTTTTTTTAAAGAAAAGAGCTTTGATTAGGTCAGCTTATTTCTTCCATTTCTGGGTATCATCCCAAATGGTGCAATTAACTTTAGTTGTGTACAGTACAAAAATTCTAAATGGTGAAAATATATTCGATATAATGTCTGATTAAAATTCCAATGAAGCCAAACTGGCCAGGTGTGCCAAGATCACTTTGAATATGGCCCCAATTTCATACCTATTATTATTCTGTAACTGATAACCTCTTTATCTTTTCCAGGGCAGAATGAAATGTGAAGCTGTCACTGGGGAAAAAAAAAAAAACAAAACCAAAACCGTTGTTTTTATGCTTGCCCTTGAGGGAGTTCATCTTGTGGATGTCTATTTTGCTAAATGTTAGAGCTGTATCAAATACATGTTTTAGCTACGTGCTGTAATTCCAAGTCTTTGTTTCTGTCTCAGTTTGCCTAAAGTTGAAATGCTCAGTGTACCATGTTCTTTAGAAGATAACTTGTGTAATCAGTTTTGTGTATCTTGCCTTCATCTGAGCTGACTTATTTTGCTTAAGTACACTACTGAGAAGTTGTTCTTTACAAGAGATGGTCCCTAGTATCTTTACAATTAAGAATTTCTTGACTTAAAATAAAAATGAGTAAACAAAAGACCCAAACCAAAAAACCCCTACCTCAACCCCCTAAAAAACCACCGAGTATGAAACTAAGGAAAGCCATTGGACTTGCTATTGATCCATACATTTCTTTTAGCATGCTATTTATAGAAAGAGAGAGCCTCACAAACTAATACAGTACCGTTTGCTTTTGTCTTCCAGTGAGGATGAAATGGAGGAAGCGAATGGAAATAACTCTATTGATATTGAAGTTGAACAAAACAAGGAGAGCAAAAAGGAGGTATAATTCTTTTCTTACTACTGTACAAATCAAAGTGTTTACTTAGGAGCTGCTTCATGTAGAAGCTGACAGTATCAAATTTTCTTTGTGCTTTGTATAGTTGTCATACAAGAAAAGAATTGTCTTCAGAATTATTCTTAGATTGAGACAAGTATAGGCAAATAAGTTATTATAGATGGATCTGGGAAAATTTAAGACTTTACCATCCCATGATAACGTACTATATGAATGTTTCTAGTCTCTTTGATTATCTCTTTGGCTGTGTTAGCTTGAACCACTTTCAGTGATGGTTTAAGTCAACCTAACTGCATGGAGATGGAGTAGAAGCACTCATGTCTCCATTGAGATGGTGTGGTGCAGAGGGAATATGTCCTTTAATCTGCTCTAGGTAGACTAGCAAGAGCGTGTTTATCTATACCTTGGACTCTAAGGTAAATTCGTGATATACTGAAATCCTCAGCAGTAGTTCTGAGGATTTTGGCAGCACCAGGATTGCAGCTACGGTGGTGAACAGTAAAGGAGAAAGCTTCTGTGTGGCCAGTTCGTTTTGTCTGGCAGAGGGGCCTTAACCTATTATGTGCAGAATACTTTGTCTACTTAAAACAGTACTTGCACCTCACTTCAAATACTTCATTTTAAGTGGGCATAGAGTTCTGGATTAAAATAGCCACAGAAATATAACAGACTGGTTTTGAAAACCTAGTCTGCCATGCTTAACAAGAAAGTGGGTACTTTATTTTCATGACTATTACTTGCTGGTTTTCTGTTACTAAAAAAAAAAGCCTTGCCAGTCAACAGCAGCGTGGGTTGTATGTATGAGTGTGTGCTATAGGAAGACATTTACCTTAAGCCTTCTCTCCTTGAAGTAGCTCCCATTCCTGATTTCTCACAGCCTAATTTCTCTCCCATAGTCATTCTTTCATTTTTATTTTTTTTTTTTAATTTTTTTTTTGAAGGGTATATGTAACAAAAAATCCCTAGAAATATTTAAAAACATGATTGCACACACGCAAAAAACAAGTCCTAGAGCAGCTGTTTGGTTAGTCACTGTCAGTGAGATTAATTCCTGTAATAAATTATTTTGAATGGAAATAATTGAAAAATCACAGCATTCTAGTCTGTTCTTCACCCATGCCAGAGTGTTCTCTAGACTTTCCCGAAAAGCCTAGCTGTTGCTTCCACTGAAGGAACCGGCATCCCTGATGACTTCCTAGGAGCAGAGTAGATGTGAAGCCACTCATACTTACCCTTGCAAGAGGCTGAGTCCTCAAAAGCCTCAACAACATCCAAAGTGGAAGGGTTCCTGCTTGGCTAAGTTGTAGCTGCATACTGCAGGTCTCCATTGTGTCTTGTAAATAATTAATGCTATCATCTCATTTCCCATTATTTTAATAACTTGTCAAGTTTAGATTTCTCTCTAAGCTCTTTGAAAGCTTGTATCTAAGAGAGCTCCCTTCAGTTCCCTTTATTATTGCTTCTTCCCCTACCAATGCTGGCATGCTCTGAACTTGCTGCAGAAGAGGGAAAGGTAGTTCTTCGCCAACTTGGCTGCATCTGTTGTAGGACTAAACCAGAGCAGATGGCTGATAGCTCCTGTAGCAAGTCTTGTATGGGAGGAGGCTATCTGCCCTCTCTGTCACACTAATGCAGGCCAGGGCACAGTAATGGCTGTGAAATACCACCAGAACTCAGGGAGCATGCGTAGTCTGGCTGTGTATGTGGTGGCAGGCAGCCTTGCAGGGGTCTCTTCTGGACAGGGATTGTCCTAGTGGGTAAAGTGAAGCTGACAACCTGCATAGCCTGTTCAGAATTAATTTGATTTGATTTTGCAGCATCTGAGCCTGGGGCTGATTGAGAATGCCCTGAGAAAGAGCAGGTATCCAGGAGGAGGATATGTTCTTTCTTGATCGTCACAGTTCTTTTAATGACGTGGTCAGATGTACAGGGGTGGTGATGTACCGCTAGCCCGGGACTCTTACCGTAAAGAACATCTCTCTGGGGCTGGGACCAGGATGGTTTTTCCAGCTCTGAGACGTGTCAGTTACTGTATGACTTGCCAAGTAATCAAGTAATACCAGGGTTTCTCAGAGTATCTGAAATCTCTCATTTGTTTCCTCTTTTGGGGATCATTGGAGGGGGAATCTTCCTTTTTTTTTTTTCCCCAGTACTTTCAGTGTTAGTGTAACTATTCAGGTTTCCTCAGACAGTGACTCCACAATACTGAGGTAATGAACTAGAGCTACATCTTCCCTGTTCCTGGAAATGCCTTCCATTTCATTCTCTGCTTTTACATGGCTTGAGATAGCTTGGTCTTTTCTTCCTACGCTGTGAAATTTGAGGAAGGATCCTTGTCTGTGTTAAGGGGTTTGTGAGACTGGGGGTGCTGGATAGCCATGGCAATATCTAAATAAACAGAGGAGCAATGCTAAATCCCTGCATTTTATTTCTCTCTGATTTTCATGAATTGATTTAATTCTACAGGGAGATGTGTGCAGCCAGGAATACAAGAGTTTTCAAGATAGGGTAGACATTCAAATGGTCAGAGCCTGTGCAATATCACCGAGGCCTAGAGGCATTTGGAGCTGTTAAAAACCAATCTGCTGGAGCTCTGGCTTCTTGTCCACAGCACAAAAGAGCTTCGCATACTTTGAACTGTGTAAAACAATCACTTGAAACTGCTTTCATTTCTCCTTAACATTGAGGCTTCTGGGATATTTGCACTGCAGGCATTGTGTGTTGGTCAGCCTACAGCCTGAACCTGTTGTGAGGCATTGCTGCGTGAGCCTGTGAAATTCTATAGGTAGATGAAATATGAATAAATCTGAAGTGTCTGTCCATGTTGAATAATTTACCTGGCTCGGTTATCAAAGTGCGAGTGAAGCGGAGTGCGGACCTTACCTCACTTGTTCATGGCTAAATCAGCCTGGTTTCTCCTGCTCATCACTCCCTTCTGCAAAAAGAAATAGAGTATCCATCTGGCAACAGCAAGAGTTACCTCTTGCTCCTGAGCTTGCCTTAGGCATTGTCTCTCATGTAGTCCTTTCCACTAAAGGAGGGAAGAAAAAAGTTGAGAACAGGCAATTGTCCGCATTACTGCTCCTTTGTGGCTCTGGCTGTTGAGCCCATGAAGAGGGAGCAAGCTTTGATCTGCTGGCAGCTGTGTTGGGGTCCTCTAGTCTTCAGGAGGTAGAGCCTCGTGCTTACGTGGGCCTTTGTGCTCAGCCTTGTGTGGGTTTGAATGCTCACTAACTCATTTTAATGCTCACTAATGAGCAAATGCCACGAACTGTGTAGAAACTACATGTAGCTGCAAATTAGGAGGGAAACAATAGCACTAAGTGAAGCCAATGTGTTTAAAGCTGGAAGTGATCAAGTAGAGGATTTCAGATGTGTGGCCTCCCCTCTCTGCTTTTCTCTCTCCTTGCCAGCCTTCTGTTTTGTGGTCTTGGCCAGGCTCCAGCCACTGGGTAATAAATCTTGGGTATAAGTTGCTTGTTGAAAATTACTCCTGGAAGAAATGGTTTTGGTATTAAAGTCAGATGTGCTCTTGAAGGATCTGCAGTATAGTGTCCTAGCTAATCTACCTGTTAGAGGTGTGCATCCAATTCTTTGCTTTAGACAGAAGGTGTAAAAACAATAAGTAATGTGTGAAATATTCCCTTTTCCAAAAGAGACTTACATTTTATTTGTTGGCAAAACTGCATCAGTTTAATGGCACAGTTGATGTATTGGTGCTATGCAAGAAAACTTGGCCTCCAAGAAACTGTGTGACAATCTAAGAATTGCTTTGTAGTCACCTCGTTCCTTTATCCTTTAAGTAAATTTAGTTTATTCCTTCTGTCTGACATGTAGAAAAACAAGTCTCTGTAAACTCTTCTGGTTGTGTTCTTCCCTGTCTTGAAACTCCACTTTGTTTCCTTCTGGTGTTCGGTTAAACTGGTGTGTTCAGGCCTGGTGATGAAAGCAAGAAGAGAGGTTTTGGAATGTTCGAAAAAAACCAGAATATTTAACTGCTGGAAAATTGGGTTTATATGTCCCAAAATGAGAATAGGCAGAGATGACAACCAGTCTCTCTGTAAACATTGAAAGCTGCTTAGAAGAAAGGAGAGATTTTTGTAAGACAGTGTTTGTCTGACATGCCACTTGATGCAAAAAATGTTTTCCTGTCTGCAAGCTACCTCTTTCATTCTCCAAACCTTGACGATGGACAAGTGTCACGGAATCACAGGATGGTTTGAGTTGGAAGGGACCTTTAAAGGTCATCTAGTTTTGTAAAATGACTGCTGTTTGCCAGGTGCTGCCCACTGAGACTGCTCCTCCAGTGAAGAAGGAGAAACTCAGTACACAGGCCAAGAACAGAGCAAAGAGGAAACCTCCCAAAGGAATGTTCCTTTCCCAAGAAGACGTGGAGGCTGTTTCTGCCAATGCAACAGCTGCTACCACTGTACTCAGACAACTGGACATGGAATTAGTCTCAATCAAACGACAGGTAAGGATGGGGTAGTTTAAGGCTAACTGCTGCTTTTGGTGGTAGTGCTTGTCGTGGTCAGCAAAGTTTACAGGAATTCGTAGCTCGACGGTGGTGATGCACCATTGTTATGTGGCTTAATTGACAAGCTACTAGCCTTGTACTATAAACTAATGCAGCCCCGTGTTTTTAAGTCTCTTACATTTTACTTCTATGGGCAAGCCTACTTTAACCTAAAATGAAGCAAGGAAAAGTCCATAGCACTGACTTGAAGGAACATTTGTTGGTGGTTAGTGTTTCTTGCAGTTCAGAGTTCCTTAGGTTTTGACTATGAACTTTCTTCAGAAGACATTGGTTTCTGCAGTACCTGATTTCCATCTGCTACAGTCAATTTCCTTTGCCTTTTCGTACAGTACTTTTGGAACAGGCATATACGTTTTATTCTTTCTTAGACAGGCATCATGCAAACTTCCCTATGTACCTTTTGCTTCCCTAATGGATCTGCCTTTTAAACAAACCTTTTTCAAATATCTGTTAGTAAGGACAGATTTACTACGTGAGTTTGTTTCTTAGATCTGAATATTTTCACTGTTTTTAAAGCAGAGATCTGGCTTAAGCTCTTTATTAAACTTAATAGAATTGGCATTTTGTCCTGAAGCCTTTTTCTTGGCACTCTGGGAGAAGCGGAGCTCTCTAGCAGTCTTTGATTCATTACTTGCTGTGAACAGGGCCTTTCTTCTTATGCTGGGTTTTATACAGACTTGAAAGTTTGGGCAGTTTTTGTTCCAAATAACTTGCAGACAGGATAGAATAAATTGAATGGGATCTCCTGATGTGCCAGCTGCTCCTGCATTCCTTTATTCCAATGTAGCAGACTTTCTTTTTGGAAAATGGAGGCTGTGAGGAAAACGGGAATGCTCAGCTTCTGGGGTTCCTGCTGGGGCTGCTGGAGGAAGGCTTGTCCAAAGATCTTTTTTTTAATCCTTGTTAAAGGGATGAAACTTTCTTTTCAGATTCAGAATATCAAACAGACAAACAGCGCGCTCAAAGAAAAACTTGAAGGTGGTATAGAACAATGCAGACTTCCAGAGGTAGGATCATTTTCTCACCCTTGTTTATTGTGGAGATAAATGCTAATCTGTGTTTACATACCAGGGACAGTTGCCAGTAAACTAGGACCAATGTCCTATTAGTTGTCTGTGAATCAAGACTGTTCCCATATTCGCTGTTGTTGTGTAATGGAAATGGGAGATAAGAAGAAAGTAAGAGCAGTGTTTAGCATGTGGAAGTGGTTTCTAGCAGAAGTACGGGTGTCCCAGATATACCGTGTTTTCAGTGTTGTATCCATATGCCCTTGTGAGCGAGAGAGTTGCTTTGCTCTAAATACTGAGAAATGTAGGAGAGGATGTTAATGGCACATGTCTCTTGGCACTTGGTGCTTTTGCTGTTTTCCTTCCAACTCTGGCACCTCATGCTGGAAATAATTTGACCAAGATTACAGAGGGTGCCTGTGATAAAAACAAGTAGGTGCTTGGGAGGAGTGTGGCTCTTGGTCATCTGCTCAGGCTGTTCCCTGTCTTTTTGTATTACCATGACTTAGAGGCACAGTGTACGTCACAGTTAACTGAATGGGTGCCATATGCACTTCATGTTGAGAACATTGCAACTAAAAGCAGTGATGTAGTTTGACTAGCAGTTAACTCTGTTGTGTTTTTATGAGGTTTTCATGAGCTCAGCTACAAGTGAAAGTTGTTGCTTACATGGATGAAGTTACCTAATTTTTTTTATGTCTAGGTCATTCAGAAATTTAATGCACGCTGGACCACGGATGAGCAGCTTCTTGCTGTGCAAGGTATGGCACTACAAGTCTATTTGTACTTCAGGTGGTGATAATCAAAACTGTGCTGCATTTCAGAGCTGTTTCCCTTGAGTGGCTAATGAAGGATTTTGACATTGCTGTGTACTAATGCCCAAAGAATGGAATTGAACAAGGAAACAATATCCCCCCTTCCCCTCCTGGGGCAATATAGATTGCACCATATGTATGCTTGCAAATAATCTCTGCTTGTCCAAGCTTTCAGAAAGTGAAACTCTACTGGAGTCACTGTTACGCTCTTTGCCTGTGTAACTTCTCAGGTAGTATAGGCATATTTACACAGGCCTTCTAGATTTGGCTCTACCCATCTTTACTACAGCTCCACTTTCTTCTCCAGGGCTAATCTTAACTGTGGCTCTTGCCCAATGTACACTTTATTGTTTTCTAGATTAATCTGAGAAAGGCTTGAAATCAGAAGTTAGGCTTTGAATCCTTATGCTATGACTGGAGCGTGATTTGTGGTCTTTGTGGAAGTAACACATTGCTTTTGTTTTTCTTTTTGTTGCTTTTAGCAATCAGGAAATACGGCCGAGACTTTCAGGCAATCTCTGATGTGATTGGAAACAAATCTGTAGTGCAAGTGAAAAACTTTTTTGTAAATTATCGACGTCGTTTCAACATAGATGAAGTTCTACAGGAGTGGGAGGCAGAGCATGGCAAAGAGGAGACAAATGGAACCAACAGCCAGAAGCCTGTAAAATCCCCTGATAATTCCACTAAAATGTCCGAAGAGGAAGATGAGGTAAATCCAATTTAAGTCATATACAATTCCCAATCAGAGCTCAGTTCACACACACACTCTCTTTGCAAGAGCCATTTTTGACAATCTTCAGTCTAAGCATATTTCACTTCCTCTGGATCTGCAGATTTCAGCACTGATTTTGGGAATTGGGAATTCCAGACATATATAAAAGTGGAAAGAGAACAGTTAATTTGCAACCTTCTGACAGTATCTGTCACTCATCAGCACATGGACATTTTAATTTCTCTTGCTGCTGAAACCCCATATATCTTTATCTCACTTGGACATTTTCCTGCACTCAGTTCTCCAAGTTGTTCTAGGTTTGCCTTTGTGTACATTCTTCTGAGGTAAAGCTCGCTCTTTGATTTTTGACAATGGAGTGGTTTCACTTGGGGGAAGGAAAGAAAGCTATAAACAATGCAAGTGTGTGAAACTGTTCGCTCTGAAATTACCTAGAGGCAAAGTTTCTTTGATTTTATAGCAGTTTCTGTGAAGACAGAAATTCTAGAAACAGACTCTCCTTAATGGAACATCACAGAGTTAACACTTCTCCAAAGACAATGTGTATTTAAAGTTAACTAAGAGACTGTAGAGTGTTTAAATATGAAAGTTAGTTACAGAAATGTATGGTAACACAGTCTTGCAAAAGAAAACCTTGCTAGAGGTTTGCATGTTAAAAATGTCTGATCTTAGGACTCCTTTTGGCCTAATTTTATAAGACAGCTTGGCACAAAGCCCCGTCTTCTAAATGCAAGCACAGTCAACGGTGTAAGGCAAATTTTGGTCTCACATGAACTAAAGACTTCTCGGTGTACTGTATGTTTTTGTTACCCTGATGATGGTTGGCTCACTTGCACGTTGCCGTTCAGACATTCGGGGAGCAGAGCTTTGTTGCTTCACAAATCCTAATAATGTGTTATTCAAAGATGCTTATATTTGAGGACTAAGTCCAAAGGTGTAACAGATGAACAAAATCAAACTCAAAAAACTTGCTTTCTCAGAAGGTGTGAGTGAAATTGTCCCATTCTTCCAGAACTGAGAGGTGGAGTAAAGAAGCAGCAGTACTAGTACATAGCCACCCATTTGAAAGACAAGTGGCTCATGTCACTGGCTTTTTCTGTGACAAGTAGAGTTGTACCTGTTGGCAGTGCAGACCTTTTCTTCTCTGAGCCCTCTGAGATTCTTCCTGGCTTTGAATAAACCCTTGCTCCTGAAAGTTACAGTCAAAAAAAGTGGAGTCTCACTTGAGATAGGAATAAAATGGTTGCAGCAGGAACTGGAGTGTGCTAATGTGGCCAAGTGTGTAGATATGGGAGCAGTAAGGATCCCAAACAAGTTAGCAGAGGAGGAGGAGGGAGAGTGGAGGCATGACAGCAAAGTCTGGTGAAATGGCTGGTGGAGCAGCAGTCATGATCCCCAAACTGATGGCAAGTGCCCAGGCTGGAGCCTGGTAAACTCTGGCTGGTGGAAAGGGGACAAAAGCAATAGGCTGGTGGGAAGAGTTGCAAAGCCTAGAGAAGGCAGCTATTGCAAGAGTCAGGCTGTTCACTGTGCCCTGCAGTACAGTAAGGGATGAGGGCAAAGCCTGCTTGCACCAGGCTGACACAGGCAGGAGCCAGGCAGGGTGGCAGTGAGCTGCCAGCCGTGACACACCACGTATGCCTTATGCTAGCACTATGTGGCTTGTGGTTCTTGATGAAGCCTGTTCTGGACAGTAGGAACTGATGTGTCATGGCTGGGAAGAGGAAGGTGCTGGCAGCATCGAGGGGATTTTAACTAGTGAGACTGCAGCTTTTTATAAACATGCACAAGGAAGGGACACAAGGGTGTCACACAGTGGACATCTAATGGCCACCATGCTTTCTGAGCACATCAGGCACTGCCTCTCAGGCTGGCTGTAAATGTGGTGCCCCTGCCTTCACAGGTAATGAAAGCACAGTACTGACTTGGGTGTCTGTCTGAGCAGTTACAGGGGCAAAGTGAAATGTCATTGGGATTGTCACATAAGTGATCTCTGTGGGCTAGATGGAGGGTTCCTGGTCCCTCCTGAGCTGCACAGTACCATGCAGCTTGCACAGGTGCCTAGTCAGGTCAGGTGGACTCAAATACTCAAATCACCAGTAGTCAGGAGAAGACTGCTGGTGTAACACTGAAGTCCCTTGGGTGCTTTCTCCCCTGGCATGCCTTGTCTGCCTGGCCACGAGCCTAGTAAAAACTGTCAGCCTCTGACTGCTCTGGGCTTTCCCCTTCAGTGTGTTTTCATAGTAAGTGACCACACTTCCTTTTTTTTTTTGTTAGGGTTTTTTTTTTTTTTTTTGAAGGGGGGAGGTGAGACTGCTGATTATAAAGTAGCCTCAACTCCAGTCTTAAATCCTCACGTGGCTCCGAACAGGGGAAGCTGCTGCGATTTCTCCCACGTGCCAGGGTTGTCCGTCTTGTTGCTTTTGGTACCATGGATCTGGGTTGAAGTTTGGAGATGCAAGAAAGCCCATACATATTCATTTTTAAACTAAATGTCTCCTTTTTCTCCCCGCTCCCCCTTCCCTCCAGGCTACTTCTGTTCTTGATGTCAGATATGCATCTGCTTCGTGAGAAGGTGCTGTAGCCTAGAACAATTTGTGTTGACTACTGTGTTATCCAGGATATCAGGTATTAGCAAACCTCAGACAGCCATCTGCATCATATCTGTGGACAAGCAGCTATTACCAAAAAAGGCAAACGCTTCCAGTCCTCTGCTACATCTGCCTTAATCTTCCCTCATTCCTCCATACTGCCTCCACTTTCAGAAACACCCAGGTAGCTCAGCTCTCCATTTCATCGACGTTCTGCTTAAGCATGGGGATTTATACAACCAGTAACACCTGTCTGTAAATTTTGACCAACCTGCAAAACAAGGAGCTCCTGAGCAGCCCCACAGTAACTCTACACATTTGGAATTCTTACAATAAAAACTTGGATTAAAGTGTTGCTGCATGGCCTTGTGGTCTCCGCTTCCTGTGTATTCTTACGATGACACTATTATTAGCGAGCTTTCTATAAAGGAGAGGCCTGTGCACATGCCAGTGGTGTCAGGTTTGTTCTGAAATGACAGGGCATGTTAACAAGCAATCATGAATAATGCAAAGTGATAGGAAATGTTATTTCTAAGATTTGGGTCAGTCCAAGGTTGTAAATGTAACTCATTACACTTCTGGTTTGTGCAATTCTTTCCACTGTATTTGTGTGTTCTTGCTTCATAGAAAGCTCCCTAATTGAGCATTTTATTCCTGTATATTTTAATGGCTTTTATTTAGTGCAAAAGGGAATACGTAACCTGAAACTGTTTGATACGCTATTTAACCCCTGGCATTCAGCATTTGCATTGTAACTTGTTAAATGAGTGCTACACAACTTTCTTTTTCCTGATCCTCTGTGGGATTAAGTCAAAACAACTTTCTCTGGTGCCTCTCCTTTTGGAATATGTGCCTTTTTACATTTGGCTACCATAGGTCACTTTCTGTCCCAGTGTCTCATTCCTCTTCAGAGCGCTGTTTGCCAAAGACATCAAACTGCTTCTCCCACTGGACGTCTGAATGAGGTTGGAGCACAAAATTCAACCTTTGGGTAGTTTTTGGTCTCTTGGAAGTTTAACGGAGAAGAACTGGGTTAATTTCATTGGCCATTTTAACCCTTCTGAAGCACACATCGCTTTCATGTTCTGAACCAAAATATGCAATTTAAAATCTAAGAGGTGCTTTTCCAAATACTTGGTGCATGCAGCTTTCAAATCCCCAGCCCTCTGCTCGGGTGGCTTGTGCTGTGGCCTCTCTAGCTGGCTTCAGATGGAGCTGTTCTTGAAAGTCCTGTACAACAACTGTGCACCTTGAACAAGGTCATTGTTGGCTGCCGAGCAGACAGTGTTCAGGGAAGCTAGAAGCAGCAGTATTACTTTTTGTCCAGTGGAAAGCTGCAAAATAACACTAGTCACAAAGCATTTAAAAATGGTTAATGTAATGGTGTTGGAGGAAACCACAAGGTGTCTTTGCAGGTGGGAAAAAAGGACCTTCTTTGCCTCCCTTCCTCTACAGAGGGTTCAAGCCAGGGTGGCACACAGCGATGTACAGCACCAGCCTCTCTCAACACAACCTGAAATGAGCTAGTCCATGTCCTGGGATGCAGCTGATGTGCTGCAGCTCGGGGTCTCGCCCTGAACTTGGTGCTGATGTTTGAGCTGCTGGGCTGTGCCATCCTGTGTGTCGTGAGGGCTGTTCTCTGTACCTGAACAAGGTAGGCTAACGCCAGCTGGCTAACAGAGCCAGCTGTGACTGCACCTTCTGCAGTGTAGACACAACCCAAGGCAAGGCAAAGGAGGCAGCCTCATGTACTGCTGAGGTGGTCTCTTCCTTGGGCAAGTAAAGTAATTCAGCGTCAGAATTCAAGCAACAGCACACAGGCAAAGGAGCAGACCGGCATTTCTTAGGGTGTGGGGCCCAAAAAGGGCCTTTTTCAGCCACTTTGCAGCTGTTTCTGAGCAGTTCCATTCCGGTAGCTCTAGAGAGATCCTTTGAGGTGTTGGGAGAGTGGAAAGGAGCTATTCCCTGTCCTCTGTATTGGAATCCTGTAATTCCAAGCTTGTGGCAGGGTCTCTACAGCTGTTGATGTGAACTGGCAGCTCTGATGGTGGCCCTGCAGACATTCCTTCAGTTCTGTGCCAGCTGGAGTTGGGAGTCTTTTATGGGAAAGGACACTAGTTGTTGACCAGTGTGAATTAGGATTAAAGATGGGCAAATAGCACTGTGAATTCAGCTGACGGTTCTGGTGTAAAGCAATGCCACTCATTAGAAATACTCTAGTATTAGACCTCCTGCTGGTACCAATGCACAGAGACAGGTCCTCACCAGTGTGAGGGGGCTGTGTGAGCTTGCATCCCAGCTGGTGAAGCAGCTGGAGAGGCTTCTGCTGGCAAGTTAAGTTACCTGTGAGGTCTTTTAATCAGTTTTTGCCCACAGATCTGTCCATCTTATGATCAGAAAAGTTGTGTTTTGGCTTCATCCCCAGGGGGTAGGGGGAAACATGTATAATTCATGATATTAGGAAGAAAAAAGTTGTTTAATTACTTTTCAGTTGACAGCTATCTTATTGTAGTTGATACATACAATATAATAGCACTGTATTTTAAACATTTAGTTTTTTACATTCTTTAACTATCTTTTTAAATGCGATAAAATCATTTTAGCTTTTGGAAGTTTAAATGGTTTGGTCTTGTTTAGGTGAAGACCCTCTTTTTCTGCTTTAAATGGGTCAAGCATTAGATACATCAACTGGTTGCATTCTGATTAGAAGGGTCCACAAAGATAACTGCATAAGATAGATAGAATATTCACTTAAATTTTGTTTCGTAAACTATCAATGTGAATGTCATAATTATATATATTTTGTGGAAAATGGGAAATTATTTCTCCTAAGTATAAGTTATTGTGCAAAATATGGTATCGCTAAAGAAAATGATAGTTTAAGTTTTAGTTTTAGAAATCTTAAAGATATAAAAGTGTATTGCATATGCATAAACAAATTTCATTTGTTCTATTTAATTTTTATGTAGTTGTGTAAAGTGCTAGGTAACTTCTTTTTTCACTTATCCATTAAAACAACCTTGTTACTTGAATATTCGTGTTTAACTGGTTTGAAACAGTGATCAATTTTTGTAATATCTTATAACCAAGGGAAAAAAAATACATGCCTCAGTTGTGCTTAACAATATACCAACAATGTACAATCAGATGCTTAAGACCATAGTAGCCATAACTGGTAGTGCAACCATAATGGTTGTTTTCTTGATATATTTAACACCAATGGGGATAATGAATTCCTAATATATTTTTACAAGTTTGCAACCAGGAAGACCCCATGAATATCCACGAGAACACTTTTTTAATAGTCAATACAAGAGTGAAACTCTTATCTCTTAAAGCAATGTCCTGACAAACATTTTTTTCCTGTACAAAGACATCCGAAACATTTATGTATTAAAATACACTCATTGTCACTTTAAATTTCAGTTTTTATTCTCTAAACCGCTAATATGCTGTTGGTATTCTTGCACACCAAATATGAGCCAAACAGTGCATTACACTAACTTGATCACTGAATTTGTGAACATAAATCTCCAAGTCCACGAAGCGCAAGAATATCTTGGGAGATTTTTCTGATAATACGCTCTTTTTTTTTTCCAACCTGTATAATAGCCTGTTCAGCAATGAGTGGCTCCATGCTTTACAAAAAAAAAAAAAAAGGAAAATGATTTTTATTAGCTCCAGCTTGTCTTCAGCAAGTCAAAATCTAGTGATCTTGTGCAATGCCCCTAAAGCAAATACTTTTCTGCCACTCCCTGGATTAATGCAGCTTTTCCTGTTGATAGTAAAGCACAATTGCAGTGAAAGTTACAGTTCAGAAGATGGAAGGTCAGTATAGTCTATGCATGTTGTATAATAATGAGTGTTTACATTCATATTCTCCTAAAATAAAATTTATACTGGAGTGTATAGTATTCCATTATGTAGATTTTATCAATTTTGTTAACTGCTTATAGATTGCTTAAAAGAAGTTTTTTCAAGATTTTAAAAGATGTATAAGGTTAAGTTTGCAAATATAATGGAAATGCTGTATAGCTTTTGAAGTGATAAAATACTCGTTGGGATTTTAAAGAAAGTATGTTGTAATAATGCTGTTGTAAGTAATATTTTAAATGTCTTTTTTGCCTGTTTTCTATTATTCAGCACACTTACTGTGATGAATGTTCATAGCATTATAAAATTGCTTAGCCACTGAAAAGTAACATTTGGTTTTGAATTATTTTACTGTATAAGGAACTATAGTGGGGTAAATTCCTTTGTGAAATTCTACATAATTCATTTTTCTATGATTTCCAATGTTTGCTGACATCAAATAAAAATTTTTCAAGCCATTGATGTAATAAAATATGTAGTAAAATATTATTGATGTAAAATGTGGTTCTGATATGTAATTGATCCCCTACCTCTCACATTTTGATCAGAACTGACCAGGGCTTGTGGAGCCAGAGTCGTAGCTCGTAGGGTGAGAGCAGGTGACAGTGTCGTTGTTGGTAATGAGGACCTGAAGAGCAACTGCTGTCTGCTGTGTGCAAAGGGCTGGCACTGGGCTGTACAATTTAACAGGATCATCATCTTTGCCCTGCAATGAATGAAATGCATCTAAAATACATGGGGAAAGGTGAATCTTGCCCTTCAAGCCTTAGGAATGTGTAGATGTTGCTATCAATATGCTTGAAACAGTAGGAGATTTTGCACTGGGTTTGAACCCTGGGATTTTCAGGAAGGTAATATTTTCTGTCTTCAGGTGCTGGGTGCAACGGGCGCTGAATGCAGAAACGCAGCCGAGGCGGTACAGGGCAGTTGGGGCTAAACAGCTTTATATGATGATGTGACGCTCACCAGGCAGGGCACCAGCAGTGCGGTGTGAGGCTGGCTGTTAGCACGGGACAAACGATGAGTTTTCTGCTTTGCTCGCATGTGTAAATGCAGCAGAACCAATACAGCCAGAACCTGTGGTGGTTTCCAAGGGGGTAGTGTATGGAGGGCAGGAATTGGTCATGCCTCTCTGGAGTGTAAAGCAAGTGGGGTGGGGAGGGAAATGTGCTTGTGGTTCTGGAAGCACAGACAGCATTTTTATGAGTTGAGGGTGTTTCCTTGCTGGAAAGCATCTTTTAGTTCTCCTGGTCGTGGGGAATATGGTACCAGTACTGTACGGTAGGAATCTGCTTCTTCAGCGGAGTCATGGAATCGTTTTGGTTGGAAAAGACCAAGATCATCAAGTCCAGCCATTAATCTAACACTGCCAAGTCCATCACTACTACACATCCTTCAGCACCACATCTACATGCCCCTTAAACCTCTCCAGGGATAGGGACTCCACCACTGCCCTGGGCAGCCTCTGCCAGTGCTCAACAACCTTTTCAGTGAAGAAATCTTTCCTAATATCCAATCTAAACCTCCCCTGGCACAACTTGAGGCCGTTACCCCTCATCCTATCATTGTTACCTGGGAGAAGAGACCGACTCCCACCTCACTACAACCTCTTTCAAGTTGTAGAGAGCAGTAAGGTCTCCCCTCAGCTTCCTCTTCTCCAGGCTGAGTTGTTTGAGTCAAAGACCTTTGAGCCCTTAACCTTCAAAACAAACCACCCCTTCCTGCCTACATGTGCTGCCCTCCCACCCCCCAAACCCAACAAAGTGAAACAAATAAGGAACTTCCCCTCCTTTCAATCAGGGAGCATAAGTAGGTGACTTAATGTGCCCAAACACATACTGGTGGAATCTCATGAGGAGTCCAGGAAGCAAAGGTAAGGTCGTGGTAATGTAATGCTACTATTTTTGAAAACGCAGGTGCTATGTTTCTACCTATTTGTATTTGTAAATGGAAATGCTGTGTTGAATTAATGCTGAGAGGAGTTAAAATGCTGTATTTATTACTATGCCTGATAGCCTGTTTCCTGCATAAACAAATTGGTATCTGATAACTTACAGTGTTGAAGTCTTAAGCCATCAGCATTCCAGCAACTACTGTGGTTTAGACTTTACCATCTGACCTTAACTAAGGAGAACAGGTGTATATGGGGTAAATAGTTTCCAAAGCACATGGATGTGTCCTCCAAGCCTTTCCCATCTCTGCCAGCTGTGGAGTACAAACGAGATGGCAGCATGGAGCACTTTCTCTGTTACGGTAAGAGCTGCTTTGCAGGATGAAATACAAGCTGGAGTTCAGGCTAAAAGGGAAGAGTTTGGTGTTGGTGCTGTTTGTGTGCCGAGATCTTAATCTAATCCCCAAGTATCAGCTTTATGAAATAAAACAGTATAAGCATGGATTTTATTTCATAAACCAACTTCCAGTCGGAAAGCTACAGAGCATGATGTTTGAGAGAGAACTGGGTATCAAACCTATGATCTCGCCCTTTGGCTTATCCACCCAAGTCGTCTTTGAACTAATAAGGACAAAAGTAATTTCTGGTCTTGCTTTTAGTAAACAGTAAAGATGACATGCATGTGTGGATGTAAAAATAAACCAAAACCAAAAAAAAACCCACCCCGAACTTAGGAGTGGGCCTGCTGACAGTGGGAGAGGTATCATTTGCTTTTGCTGCAGAAAGGCTAGGGAAAGAATTACTGTAAAATATTAAGGGAACTAGTTTCTGAAGTCATCAAGAAGGGCAATCTTGAGGACAGGAGCACACAGGAGGTCTGAACTTTTATTGAAGATGGAGAAATCACCTGGAAGTTTCCCTTATGGAAAGGGGAGAAGTTTGCTTGAAGAAGGCTGCAGGCATAACCTAAAAAGGTCATCAAGAGGCAGGGACTTGTAAGATGGGGAAAAACATTGATCAGGCAAAGAGCTTACATTGGGAAATAGGAGTAAGAGGAGAACTGATGTGTTGTAGAATCATAGAACAGATTTGGTTGGAAAAGACCTCTGAGATCATCGAGTCCAACCGTTAACCCAGCACTGCCAAGTCACCACTACACCATGTCCTTCAGCATGCGGACTTCTATTTCCAGCCAGAGATTATGGTGAGGGAGAGGTCAAGATGTTTGTTCTGATTCTGGACGGACACTTAGTTTTAACTATTGCAGTTTGGAACAGGAGATGCGTGGGATGATGGAGGTAAAACGTGCATGTGTGAACTGGGAGGCACTTGCCCTGTCTGCACGCTTTGGGGGAGCAGGTACAATTTGTCTGATCATCAAACTGGATGTCTTAGGAACACCTGAATAAGCTTTTAAAATAGAAGATAATACTATGTGACTGACAAAACTGAACTGATTTCAAAAAGAAAAAGATGAATAGGTTTAGGCAGCTGCAGACTTCTTGATACTGCTGTGTGTATTCAAGGTTTAGAATAAGTCGTGATGGAAAGGAGAATTAAGTGAATTACTAAAACAGAAGAATGAGTGCAATGGGTTTGCCAGACAAAGACTCATGCCTGACTAGTCAACCTCAGGGTGGGGGATTCATCCGTGGATACGGATATCGCTGCCTGAGCTTGCGGTCCAGAATCCCTTTGAGAGAAAGAAGCTTTTTAGGCTGTAATTAATTTAATCCTAAATTAGATGCTGAAAACTGATCTAATGTATTACACCTTGAAAGTGTTTATTTGCCTCCTTGCTATAGCTCGTAGGCAGAGCCTAAGGCTGTGCCTGGATTGCGGAAGCGGGGCATGAACCACGCTAGGGCTGTGGCTTGACGCCGGGAGAGGGCCAGGACACAGACCCACGCTGCAGCGCTGGGCCTCGTACCCCAGCTAGACGAGGAGGCATCAATGCCATCGTACCAACGCTTTGAAAAGCTCTTCCAGGTTACTGTGTACAATCCTGGGTCATCCTCCAGAAGACAGGCCAGCCCGAGGAGACGAAGTGGAAGGTAGGCAGCACTTGGTGAACTGGGCCTGCTCGGGCGGGGGGTTGTGCCTGTTCTCAGTAAATGCACCCCAGGGTCACAGGGGAAGATAAAGGCAGTGTTTATGGGAGGAAAGACCAGGCTGGGTTTTAGTCTGCCCATAGCCTTAGTGAGGTGATTCTTCTTAGTAAGCTTTGGGGACAAATCTCTCCGTTAATGCCAAACTCTGCAAACATGAAGGAGGTGCTGTGGTCACTGACCTGAACTCCACACGGCAGAAGATCCCTCCCAGGTCCATGTTTCTCAGTACAGAAGGGTACTGGGCAAGCTCTGGTTTGCCAGTTGAGCCCACCCTTACTGCCAGCCGGTTTTATTGCTCCAGGAGCGCAGTGGTGTTGAGTCATGGGGATTTGTACTGTAGGCAGGGCCACAGCTTCTGGTGGAAGGGTGCTGCAGGAGACACAGCCACCTCTGATTGTACCTGTAGCCTTCACATGTTCTGAACTGCCTGCAGCTGGTCAGTGTGTTGCAGAGGTGGCCAAGCAGCAGTCTGGTATGAAAGATGGAGAGATGCTATGAGCGTGCAAGACTGTCCTGGCTGTGGATTTTGAGTCTGAGCTTGCACCAGGATGAAGCTGCTGGGTGTCAGCTGTGTGAGTGGGTTGTCAGGTCCATGGCTATGGATTTCAAGATGGAGGGCTCCCTGGAGCTCTCAGGTCCATGGCTATGCTCTGAGTGCTGCCTGCAGGGTGGGATAAATGGCTTTAGGATAAGGGGAGACTTGAGAGATGCCCTTGGCCAAGTAAAAGTGGTGTGGCACTCTGGTCTGGATTTTGCACGTGCTACTCTGGGTATAGAAGCTGATTTGAAGAAGCCTTGACTTGTTCCAGTTGCTTTGCTTGCCTTGGACCACAGCCTGCAGCAGTTGGGCCACTTGCCACTGGGATGCAGTAACTGCTCATTCTCCCAGTTCTGGTCCCAGGACCTCGCTGCTGATGTGGGGAGGGCTGGGGAAGGGCATTCACAGGAGCACCAGCAGGTTCCAAGAGATTCCTGCTGTGTGGGCTTGGGGACTTTGTGTTGGCTTATGTTTTCTTTTGCCTCTTGTAAGATGAATTGGGTTCCCTGTGGGAAAGATTGTCTTGAAGGATTCTATTTATTTTCATTTCAGTAGCTACTGGATGTTGAGTTTTCCCATGTCCTGTAGGCTTGTCTCCATCACTGGTAACTGAATTGTTTGTCCTGCTTTCCTGCAGGAAGGGTCCCTACTCCTGTCCTGTGCTCTTTCCTTGTGAAGGGGGATTAAATCTGTTTCCTGACAGGAGCTATAGGGGAAAATCTGGGATGGAGTTGGAAACTTCTGGAGCTTCTAAACAAGTATGTCCTTCTGAAGGTCCCAAACTTAGTTGCTTGCTGAAGTTTGCCTCTGATAACAGAACTAGCTCCCCTGTGGCTTGGTATCTTTTCAGTACTCTGGAAATGTGTTGGGGGAGAACCTCACTGGACCCAACTTCCATCCTTTTGGACCCTGTGTCCCGCCTCTCTTGAAGAGACAGCTCAGGGTAGAGCTGTCGTCACTCACTAAAGCCAAAAATATAATTCTCATGTATTTCCTATCATTTCTGGCCTTTCCAATACTTTAGGGACAGCTTTTCTGATGCCAAAAGTAGCTTTGCATTGCTGATCAGTATCTTGTGCTGTTAATGTTCTCCCTTAAAAAAAATAAATCCGAAACAACTATTAAAAAGCCAAAAGCAGTTAATTGGATGTTCTATTCAAGCTAATTCCCTTTTGCTGCATGGCTGGTTCTGTCTTCCTTGCATGATCAAGTCTCACTGGTACAAATACTCTGAGAATATAACTTTTAAGCTTAATCAAATTCTCCTTTAAAAATATTTGTATAAAGATCCCAGTTTCTGCAATTAATCATGGGAGGCCCTGGGTTCAGCACGAAGCTGTACTCGGGAAGCAAACAATACCCCGTGTCTGTGCTCCATCACGAGCAGCCTCTTGCTTTGACTTTCAATGAGTGACCCAGAACCACAGTGGGATTTAACAGCAGAAAAATAATTTAAGAGAATTGTGCTGTGCACACAAGGAAGATAAACTAGTCAAGCAATTTGTTATGAACAATGCCTTTAGCCCTAGGCATGGATGGATAACTTCTCTTCCTCCTGGTTTTATTTTCATGTATTGTTAGGAGTGAGTACTGGGATCTGCCCAGGGCTCCAGATTTGCAGTTCAAAGTCCAGTGTCAAGAAAAAAGATCCATAATAAATAACTATGAACTGACTTGCATCTTCACTGCCCTCAAATGTACGCTGCCTATGGCCTCCATAATGTGAAATACACTCAGTCCACTTCTGCTGGCCTGTCTCTCAAGGTGCAGAGAAAATCTCTTACAATAAGAGGAGAAAACTTAAATTTTATACGCACATATATATAAAACCAAAAATATCTCATGACTCCCTAACTTCTGCTGATTTCCCAAGATATTTTGGTATTGCTTTGAACTGCAAGTCCCACATACAAGGATACCCCTGCTTATAGGGATCAAATAAATAGCAGGGAGCCTAATCCAAGCTTTGTTAGGTGCTTTTCCATAGTCTGCAGTAAGAGTTGGACCAGGTGGATAGTAAATAAGTTTATCACATTAGAGCAAATGCAGTTTTAAATGATTACCCTTCAGTCTCTCATTAGTGTCTGGGACTAAGCAGAAACTTGACAAGGAAAGATGTGCCTCGCTAATGAAGGAAAGCGTCAGCACGCTGTGAGAAGCAGCAAGATTTCAGCAATGCTTTATCGACTAGAAAGAGCATCTAGCACCTCTGAATTGCTTCCTTCTTGGTCGGTGAACCTGTTTTGAGGACTTGGAGGAGGGAATTATGTTGCATTCAGGAAGCTCTTTGTGTTTTACTTTGTCCACTGGAGATGGTCATTTCCTGGATTAAACTGGTTAATCTCAGGGATTTCACTAGTCGTGTGTTAATGAGGGCAATGCCTTCAAACCTGGATGTGGTCCAGTTTTCTGTCCTTCTGCAATGCTTTGCTTTGCTCTGGTATGAAAAGAAAAAGTAATCTGTAAAATGAAGCAAAGAGGGTTTATATCATTTTTGTTGCTCTTCTTGCATTTAAAGGTTGCCAAAAGGCAGAGGGGTCATCTCTTTCTTTTTTCTTATAAAGGTGCATTTTTTCATTTAGTAACTCAGTCTTGTTTCTACAGCCTCCTGGGATGGAGAGGTCACAGTGCTGTATAAATGAAAGCTGAATAATTGAGATGGTTTTCAATGTTTTTACATTTTACTAAAAAGTTTAATGTTTACTTAATGCCCTGTAAACACTCAGGAGAATGTATCTTTGTTTAAAAATTCAGAACCTACTAAAGGCTTCAAACAACTGCTGGTCACCTGGGGGGACTCAGCACTGCTGAGAGTCATTGAAGTGCTCATGGAGGTGGAGCAAAACTATAATTTCTGCTAATTTCTGCCAAAACTAAGTCAATGTCAACTCACCTGTGAGCTCAGGGTAGAAAGTAATGTCAGTGTGAAAGTGCTGATGTCTGCAGATGGGATGTGTTAGGATGTGTCCTTCCTATGGATAAGTAAGTCCTAGAATAATGCCCAGTTAGGGCTTGGCTTGCCAACCTGTGGGTGTTTGGAGGTGAAACCCTTAGTTAATGTTGCGCAGCTGTAGAGGAGCAATTATGTACCAAAGGAAGAGGACATTTCTAATCCTTGCGATAGATGGCTACCAAAGGCCCCAGAATGTCATTTTAGGCACTGCACTCAAATAAGGTGTCGTACAAGAGATTTGTGGTAGATGTTGTCTAGTAGAAAAGGGTTATTTTTAACTTGTATAAAACAAGCCCTGTGAGAAGTCGACGCTGGTGGGAAGGGGGCTGACTTTAGGAGCTGTGTACGGTTGTGAGTGTGGCCCTGTTGGAGGGACATTGCAGAGGCTGAGGTCGTGTGTTTGAGAAGCAGACTGGAGGGATAGGTCCTTGGTTGGATGCAAGAAGCTTCTGGAGAGAGATGTCAGGGTGGACTTACTTTCTGAAGGCCAAAATTCTCTGATGCTAGAAGGGTTTTGCCCTTGGTGTTGGCTTGCTTCTTGGCAATGATGGTATTTATAGCAGGTTCTTCTGGAAGCTCCCAGCCAGGGATAATCAAAGCACAGAGGAAAGTCGGAGAGCACAAGAAGAATGTCCTGATATTATACACATCGACAAGATTGCTGGGCTCTGTTCCAGCTGCAGACTAGTGTGGGCATCTAGAAATCAACATGAGGTACCTTGAACATACACTGGGAGTAGTGGGAGCACCATCGTGGGGGAGTTGGGGCTTGGGACCTCTGCCATGGTCCTACCTTTAAGACCATTCCTGAGTAACGGGTGAGCAGTTTGGTCTGTTTTCCATGGTGGGTCTGGCTACACATCACAAGATCTGTTTTTCACAACAGCCTTTTATAGCAGGTTGTTTTCTTAGGGTAGATGGAGCTTTGGAGAACACTGTCCAAATTTCTTCAGTGTGTGACTATTTTGATTCTAAATGAGTTGTTTTGTAGGCAGACCCCAAGGGCCACTTGTCTGGGTGGCTCTAGCTCAGCTTGGGTTATTTTTCGTATACTAATTATTCCTATGAGATTTGGTTTGTGATTTCTGTTCAGCTGTTTAGGTGTCTCAGTTGTGAAGACAAAGTAACATGTCATTTAAGTAAATTAGTATGTGAAAACTGTGTGTCCTGAAGTGCTTGATTAATGCTTGCAGAAGCCTCTGGAAGCCATGTGTTTGTGGCTGGAAGCTGGGCAGTGCATGCGTGCTGCTGTCTTAAATATTGCCTGCAGCAGAAGCTTGGGAAGAAACTGTAGACCCTACAGGAGGAAAGGGCATGGATGTGTCCTTGCATTTCTTCTTTGCTCCCTCCTAACCCCCTTGTAAGAAAAAAGGCTTGGAGCCCTGAGCCAACAGGATTTATTTCTGCAGGAGATGGTGAACAGGTGGATGCTTCAGCCCAGGCTGTGTGGTAGGGCTAGAAATTAGCTCTTGACAAAGTTCTGGAAACAAGGCGGCAAAGGGAATTAATCATTAGCAGAGCTGAGTGACAGATGTGCCGTGTTCTTTATTGCTGTGAAACTTCGAGTTGGGTTGTCTTTCTACACAAATGGTTTCTTGACAGCCTGTGTTCAATGCAGGATTGCCAGGTGGCACCTCCAGCCTGTACTTTACCAGAGCCAGTAAAGCTCTGAGGAGGAGAGGATGGGGAAGGTGTTCCCAGTGGCTCCAAAAAGCGATTAATCTTGTCAGTTGTCAACCCAAGCAATACCTAGTCCAAAGGACTAGGAACTGCTTGAATAAATTATGAATCACAAATGATTTATTTGGGGGTTTTCTCTGAAGAGAAGTCTAGATGAGTATAATTTGAGGGGGAGGCACCAGCTGTGCTGGAAGGCATGAAGGACCCACGCGTCTAGTGATAAATGATCAAGTGAGATGTATTCTTGTAGGTTTTGAAGGCCAGAAAGGCCCACAGCCATGTTTTGTGTGACTTATCCTACCACTCAGACTTTAATAGCCCTAAAACATCTCAGAACCTGCCTGATGACCTCTGCACCAAGACCACGTTCAGACCTCCAGGCTGGCTGTGCTTTGCAGCTCTTCTGTGGCTCCTCAGGGACTCCTCTAGGTCTCCTGGTGTCTCTGTCATAGAATCATACAATGGTTTGGGTTGGAAAGATTTAAGATCATCTTGTTCCAACTCCCCTGCCATAGGCAGGGACACCTCCCACCAGACCAGGTTGCTCAAAGCCCCATCCAACCTGGCCTTGAACACTTCCAGGGAGGGGGCAGCCACAACATCTCTGGGCAACCTGTTCCAGTGTCTCACCACCCTCACAGTCAACAATTTCTTCCTAATATCTAATGTAAATCTACCCTCTTCCAGTTTAAAACCATTACCACTCATCCTATCACTATGTGTCCTTGTAAAAAGTTCATCTCCAGTTTTCTTGTAGGCCTCTTCAGGTACTGGAAGGTGCTATAAGGTCTTCCCAGAGCCTTCTCTTCTCCAGTCTGAACAAACCCAACTCTCTCAGCATGTCTTCATAGCAGAGGTGCTCCAGCCCTCTGATCATCTTTGTGGCCCTCCTCTGGACCTGCTCCAACAGCTCGATGTCCTTCTTATGTTTGAGGCCCCACAGCTGGATATAAGAGCAGAGTAGAGGTGTAGAATCACCTCCCTTGACCTACTGGCCACACTTGATGCAGCCCAGGATGTGGTTGGCTTTCTGGGCTGCAACCACACATTGCTGTCTCACATTGAGCTTTTCATCCACCAGTACCCCCAAGACATTCTCCTCAGGGCTCCTCTCACTCCATTCTCCACCCAGCCTATATTTGTACTTAGGATTGCCCTGATCCAGGTGCAGGACCTTGCACTTAGCCTTATTGAACTTCATGTGGTTTGCACAGGCCCACCTCTCCAGCCTGTCCAGGTCCCTCTGGATGGCATCCCTTCCCTCCAGCATGTGGACTGCACCACACAGTTTGGTGTCATCACCAAACTTGCTGAGGGTGCACTCGATCCCACTGTTTGTCTCATTGACAAAGATGTTAAACAACACCAGTCCCAATACTGACCCTTGAGGAAGGCCACTTGTCACTGATCTCCAATTGGATATCGAGCCATTGACTGCAACTCTTTGAATGCGACCATCCAGTCAGTTCCTTTCCACCGAGCAGTCCAAACATCAAGTCCACATCTCTCCAATTCAGAGAAAAGGATGTCATGCAGGACAGTGTCAAATGCTTTAAAGAAGTCCAGGTAGATGACATCAGTTGCTCTTTCCCTACCCACCACTGCTCTTACCTCATCATAGAAGGCCACCAAGTTTGTCTGGCATGATTTGTCACACACCCATGGCTCCCCTGGGATGGATTTCAAACCTGCAGCTGCCTTCTGATTTACCATGGTGATCTCCACGTGTTGGATGTCAGCTCGACCTCCCCAGCTCTGCTGGCAGCAGTAGCATCACAGAAGCTCCCACAAAGCAAGTCCACATTTGCTCAGGTTAGCAGGACAGCGGTGGGATGGCACATGTCAGGCACATGTTTGGCATGTTGTACTAGAGTGAGATGGTTCTTCCAAGTCCAGCAGCACTGGTTTTTAGCTCAAGGGCCTCATCCAGCCTCCTGAACCAAGTGGTGCTGTTTTCTTCAGGAGGTGACGCCTCGAGAGGACAAGCCATCTATGCAGACAATTGCGGAAGCTTGTCCTAATTATCCTTTTCTCCCCTTTCCTCTCCCACACACTTCAACAGTTCCCATCAGGTAAGGAATACCAATTTATTCATAACGACTTCTGCTTGATGTGACTGTTTCCACGGCCTTTATCATATCTCTGGGCTTCCAGAGCACCAGCTCTGTCACACCTGTAATTTATTCTTGAGCTGTAACATACCTCTTGGAAAGATGCCCGGGTTTGACTTCAAGCAACGATGAATTCACAAGGTCCCTAAGCAAGTTTCTTCTATAGTTACCTTTGCTGCGTTAATTTGTCCAGCATCTATTTATTTTAATTTTTTTTTTTCCAACTTGGTATATCTTATTGCATCTCCTTCTGTTAGGTTAAAGACTGTTATCAGACACTTCTTCCCAACCTGGTACTTATAGATGAGGATCCACCTACATTGTAGTCTCATTTTGGATAAACTGAATAGTATGAGCTTTCTGCTGTCATCATGAAAAGGCAAACTTTACAGAACTAAAATTGTTCCTGTTGCCCTCCCCTCAAACCCGTGGTGTTTGGCACTAGTAACAAGTGGAAGTGACATAACTACATGTCCTGTCATAAACTGTCTGACAGGTAGGTTATCAGATAGGTTCCTGTTTTACAGTTGCATTGAAGATGCTCTGGAAGTCAGGGAGCCTGTGTAACCTGATCCTATTTATGTGGTTTCTCTTTTACAAAAGGTGATTTCCTCTCTGTCTGTCCTTGTGCATCGGCCACAGCTTGCATGGGAAATAAATATGTACGCGTGTGGCGGTTTCACTTATCTGAGGAACCTGGCAAGAGCCCATCTCCCTGCGTGGCGGAGGATGCTGAGAGCAGAAAGTGATTAAATGTTTGTCTAGCAAGCAGAGCAGTGTGTTTAGCTGCCTGGAGGAAAAGAAGGCTTGTGGGACTCGAGCTAAGCTCATTCATTTTCTGATCCCTGAACTAATCTAACTGAAAAAACAAAATACAAAATGAGAGCAGTTCTGCAGCCTCTGCAACTCTGCCTCTAATTGGCAAAGTCCAGGCAAGAGGCCCCCAGTGGTAAAAGAAAAACGTGGTTTCCTATGGAGGCCCAGGGGGCACCAAGATCTCAAGGCAAAACCCATCCATGGGGCAGGGAGCTGGGTTTAGGTTCCCCTGGGAAGGGCACGAGTGGGCTCCTGTCCCCGTATCCCTTCCTGAGGACACCGAGGGGCACAGCAGGCCAGGTGTGCCACCTCCCTTCTGCAGCAAGGAGCTATCTGGATGTTGCCTTGAATGAAGAGGCACTGCTAATGAGCTTGTGTTCCCTTCCATGCCACCTCTCTGCTGCTGTAGGGAGAGATGGGGAAATGGTTTGCTGCTGGCGAGCGCGGCAGTGCACCGAGGAGCCTCATTAGCGTGCAGGGCAGGTTGGCTTCAGCATTTAACTTCTCATCTTCCTCCTCCTCCCCCATTTATCTCTGGTACCCACCTGTTGCAAGTCTGATCAAAAAAAAGAAAAGGGGGAGATGAGGTTCTCTGTGCCCAGGAAAAGGGAGTGCAGACCCTCAGTTGGGGCTTCCATCAGCAAGTATTGAATGTGCCCAGGGATTAATTAATAAGAACCCCAATGTAGACTTAATTCATGGTTAGACTTGATGATCTGAGAGGTCTCTTCCAACCAAGGCTATTCTGTGATTCTATGATGCTGTGACTTGTTGAGCAGAACGCCTGGTGTCACGTTAAGGACACTTGTCAGTGTGCAGTAACTGTAGTAACCGACTGCACAAACATAAACACGTTGCTAAACTGCTCATAAATCTGACCCCAACCATTAGGTCTGCTGGGTTCCAGCTCAAGCCAAGCGCCATCAGTCGAAGTGGGAAGTGGGCAGTGAGATGGTCAGTTCCCCTTGGGAGAGGCCGATGGCTCTGGGTTGAGTGTTCCTAAAGGTGGCCCAGAGGTGATGGCATTCAAATCTCTCCTCCTGGAGGGACTGCTTTGCACCTAAGTTGAGGAAAGCATCTCCAGCCTCTGAAATAATGGGAAAGCTCTCGGATCTGTGGAAGAGGCTAAAGGAAGAATAAATGGAACTACTGAAATTGCCTCCTGCCAATGCAGTGCCAGCAGTGTTTCAGCCGGTCAGTTAGGAGGAATGATTATGTAGATATGCGATTCTGATCAAGTGGGATTTCTTGGAGTCAGCCTGCTGCCGTCCATCAGCAACAGGGAAAAATTATGTTCTGTGCTGGGAGAGGAATTTGCAAACCTCGGTACAAAATGAATAATAACAGTAAATCAACTGGAGATGCACCGTGCTTATTCTGGGAACGGCAGAGTGAGCAGCGCAGCGTTTAGTTCAGTTGGTAGTGCTAGATAAAATGCTGTGTTTCATACATAGCCATTTACTGGTATTTCCTTTATTTTTAGAAATACTCTTGGCTTTTGTAATCATGTTTCATTTTGGTGTTGCAACAGTATTATTGGGAAGAGAAATAGCGGTACGGATGCCAGGTTTCCTCTTGAGAATTGTCCCCATGTCTCTCCTGGATCTGGTGGTCATTAGGGCCCGAAGAGGGGCCCGGTGTACTGTAGCCTGGCTGGGTTACTCAGGGGTGAGGGATCTGCATGCAGCGTTCCTCGCCGCTGCTGCTGTAGCCATGGTTGGGTACCTCCTGCGCATGCTTTTAGGGACGTGCCCCTCTTTGCCATGTAAGCCCCCAGACCTCCAATTTCTCCAGGGAAAGCTTGGATTCACCTTTTTTCTGAGCCTGTCTCTTCATCTTCAGGATATTGTTTCTCTTCATGGCTCTTGAAACAAGCCCAGGAGTGTTGGAGCCCTTTTACAGGCAGAGCCCTCAGGTGCTTGTGGGAACACAGAGAGCTTTCTCAAAGTGCCTTTACACTATGTTGGAAAAGCCAAGCTTTCCCCTTTTCTTTTCCAGGTGCTGCTGTCAGCCCATGGGCTGGCATCCTCTCCCACTGCCCCTCGGCTTTGGCCACCAGCAGTACAGAAAGGAGACTTAAATGGCATGGGGAAGATGTTCTTCCTTTTTCACACTTGTGGGAGATGGACTAAAATAATCTTTTTTTTTTTTTTCCTCTAACAGAGAACTGTTAATTAAATGTCCTTTTCCTTAATATCTCCTATGGTAATTTGAGACAACTTATTAAAGGCTCAATGACTGTTGCTGCTGCATAGCACTGCCTCCTTGTGCCTGGCACCTCTAGCAAGGTCAGGGGTCTGTTGTGTGAGATGCTGCACTAATATACGGTAAGATGTGACTTGCTATAATGACCTCATTTTCAGTAGATAGCTGGGATCTGTGAACCCTCAAAGGAGGCTTTGGGTTTTTTTTAGAGATGTTCCCTGAAAAATAGGAATGAGAAGAATACCATATTGCTCTGTGATTGCTTTTAAAGAGGAAGGGTAAGTCATTGAAAATATCACACATGCCTTTGCCAATCCACGCTCAGGCACGTTGATGTGATGGACCAAAAGAGAAGCAGCTTCGTTCAGTGGAACAGTGTTGCTCAGTAGGAAATTTCCTATATGAAAATCTCCCCAAGTAATGGCAGCAGCACAGAGATGAAGCGCCAACATGAAGCTTCAGCTGTGGAAAGGAAAATATATCCCAGCTCCAAGGAGAATATGAAGAGAAATTCAGCATTCTTTAACATGCATACCTTGCTAGGACTTCCACCACCCAGTCAGACTTCCTCTCCTTTAAAAAAATAAAAAATTGCAGTCAATTAAAAATCAGACTGTCCTGTGTGTATGAGTTCAAGTGACTGAGCTGGTTTTTTTAATGTTTACTTCATGCACTTACACTAATTGAAATGCTAGTTTTATTGAATGAGTCTTTAAAAATGCCCTGGCCTTACTATATGCCAGCAAATGTCACAGGAAAAAGACATTTAATTATACTCTGCTTCAGGAAAAAAAAAAAGTCAAAATTAAATTAATACTAATGTCTGTTTGAAAAATATAATAAATGTTAGACTAGGTGAGGAAGCATGAACAATCATCTCCAGCTTTGCAGGATACTGCTTTTGCAAATTCATGGAAAATTAAAACCCATTAGCATCGCTAGTGCTTTGCAGAGGAGTTTTAGCAGAAGTTGTAGCTATTCCCTTGCCCTGATGGAAGTGTCTGAGTGGCTCACCCCGGGCTGCCAGCTCCAGGCAATGCCTGCCCTGGGCTTGGTTAGCACGAGACTTCCTCCTGACAGAGCCCCTGCTTGGGTAAAAGGTAGGTCGGCTGCTGCAGCGTTGTCCTCTGTGGGGAAGCTGGGGCTTGGTGGAGCTGCTGTGAAGGTGGGTGCTGGGCTGGGGGCCTGGGGTGGCATCAGCGGGTCAGCCAGGGATGCAGGGGGTCTTAAACCCCAGTGAGAGGTGAGGCTGCAGGTTATGCATTGCTCTTAGTCACCTGGGTGTTTTGCCAATTACTAAGCCTAGCACAAAGGACACAGCCAGCAGTAGAATGAACCAGTAACCAGATTCTATTGCACACAAAAGGGTCAGTACATGGGTGATCGCTGGGGGTACAAACAAGTCAGTCAGATTACACATAACAGACATCAACCCCAGTGACCCCAAGAATGACACAGCATGGCCAACAACCGGTGGAACTAACAAAGCAACAAAGTCTCCCATAGAAGGGATGGGAGACAGCCAAGCCAAGAGTCTGATAACATAGGATAGAGGTAAACTCATGTTGTTCCCATAGAGCCCACATTCACGAGTACCAAACCTGACCGGGACCCAGCTGCAGCGAGAGTCAGGAGGTCCTTCCTCAACAGGGAAAAGTGCATCCACTCCACCCTTCCTGCAAGTGGTCCCAGCTTTTATCCCCAAATCGGGGCACCTGGCACTCATTTACTGAATGGCTTTCCTTACAAGGCCTGCTGCACCTTGGAGGAAAGCCAAAAGGCAAACTCATCCCCTCCTTTTGAAGGGCTGTGGGAACCACCCATATGTCAACCTTAATTCAGGGCTTGAGGTTCAAACCCCAGCACTTCACTGGGACACAAATTCAATCCCTTTGCAAGTGCTGAAGCAATAAAACGTGCTGAAACAGCCAGCCCAGGATGCCTGTCAGCCTTCGGATGAGTTTATACAGGAGCTGATATGTAGCCAAAGCGGGAGGACTTTTACTGCCATTAGCAGATGTTGGTGGCTGCCACTGTAAAACTGAGCTCGACTGTAAATCAGCTTTTCTACCTCTGCAGGATTATTTTTTCTTTCTCTAGTTTTCACTGCACTCAGAACAGCATCAAATTCTTCTCCATCCCCCTCTAACTCCTCCATCCTCTCTTGTGCCTCTGCCAAGGGCTACAAATTCCCAGTGTCCGAATGTGAACATCGAGCTTGCAGCAAACCCCGGAGGCTGTAGTGCTCTGGATGCAGAGGAGCCGCTGGAGACCCTGGGAGGCTGCAGCTCTGGCAGTGACTGCTTGGCCCTTCAGCAGCAGCCCCGTTCCCTAGGGCAGCTTGGTCACGGAGGTACAGTCGCAGCGTTGGCTGGAGGTGTTCAGGTGTTGGTAACAGGTTCTCCACACAGACAGTACGTGTAGGTGGTGGTGGCTGAGGGGAGGCAGTTGTCTGGCTGGGGTCATGACTTGGGTGCATCTTAGTGTAAGAGATAAATTAAAAAATACTGAAAATGCAATTCAACACAACTTGATTGTGCTCGGTGCTGACCTTCTCACTCTTGTGCACCCCAAGTGTCCCTGTGCTGACATCCTCAGTCCCTCCCTGGTGCAATGAGCTGAGTCAGCCTCGCTCTGCAGCTTGGAGAACCAGAGCTGCCATCTCCCCTTTTTCTGGATGAACCTGATGAAGGGTTTCCTGTTTCTTTTACACTAATCCCTCTAGTAATCCCTTTAGAGGTGGGTGGAATTGCCCCCCAGCACCCAGAATAACACCTCATTATACATTTGAATGCTGGACTGGGACTGTAGGCATCACTTCCCAGGAGGCAGATAAGCTGGAGATCCCATAGCCAGCCAAATTGCTTTGGGCTCAGAGGAGTTTCTTTGCAACAATTTTTCCCCCCCCATGAAACACTTAAGCTAGTAACATGCAAGCTGTGGTTTGTTATCTGTTGTTTCCATAGCTGTTACGCTATGACTGGCAGATAGACTTTTAGACAGGAGACCACATGGTTACTGGTTTGTAATCTTTAATAACACTATTTTTGGATTCTAAGAACAATGATCCAAAATCAATATATATTTTCCCAGCATAAGCAGGCCTGTGCCAGCCTTGGCCTGTGAATCTGGCTTCCTTCAGTATGTTCAGAAACATTATCTTAGGGTTTTTTTTATTCTGTCTCTTTTTCACTTTAGAGGTATCACTTTCTGCATTGCCTTCACCTACTACTGGGAATTGGGCTTTTATTTGTTGTTTTGTTTGTTGTTTGGTTGTTTGGTTTTTTTTTTCCTTCTTTGGTTCTGCTTCACTTTATTTTTTTCTCTGCAAGCTCCTGTCCTATGACAGGAATTTTCATTCAGCAAGGTAAGATGAATCCCACCCTGGTTTCAGCTGATGGTGACCAATAAGCTCATGTGTAGATACCTGTGTTGTAAAGCCTCCCTTTTTATCCGATGGAGAAAAATACCCACTCCTATCAGACCTTCACGCTCACGCTGACGTTTCCCAAGCCTTGGCTACTTGAGAAATCCCTGCAAGCAGTTCTCCTCCTCATCTTGATACCAAGACCATCTGCTCCCTGCAGATGGTATATTTCTATGGGTCCTCACCATGTTCTTGTAAATGCAGCAGAGTTGCGGAAGCCCACGTGTACTTCCACACTGGATGGGAAACCCTTTGTGCAAATATGCTGGGCTTTGCAAATCTTTTCTTGGGTCTCACAATTCTGGCTCTGCATCCCTGTCCCTGGGGCTGGGATTTGATCACTTGGTCCGCCATGGTTTTCTGGCCAGGATTTGCAGTTGTGATCTACAGCAATAGTGAATCCTTACCGGGCTCTTTTAGTGTGCTCTTTTCCAGCTTTGTGACTCTGACAGCCCTTACAATCTAGCCTTAAACCAGGCACTTCACTAGGCTGTGGGTTTGATGTATATTTTCCATCTCAGACCTCAGAAGCTTCTGTCTTTATATGACAGTGATATCCCTCCAATTTTTTTCATAAGACTGCAGTGGTGTTCTATTTATTTTCTAGTGCTGCCTAATAACCAGCTCTTCCCACTTAGCTGTAGACTATTGAGCAAGACTAATCTTTTTGACTGTGAAAAATTATATTTGTTTTAGAACCATGCTTTGCTTGTCTTCCTTTTGAGCATGTCTTCATAAAAATAAGATCTTGCATGAGCCTTTTTTGATAGTGTTTCTGGGGCTTGGCACCTTCCTGTCTCTTATTTTCCAAATTCTTGCAGGCAAGAGACAAGTGTTGTAATCCATTATTTAATTTCATATCTTATTTCTCCTTTACCTCTGACAGTTTTATCCACTTGATGCTCTGTGCTCTTAAAGCTCCATGTGTCAGTGGTTAACTTTCCTGAAATAAAGGCAAGAGATGACTTCTTTTGAGGAGAAGCAGTGATTTTACTAAGTCCCATTGCCTTGGTCTTGCCTAGAGCATCAAGCTTTTCAGCCATAATATATCAGTGATGCAAATCCTGGCTGCAAATCTAGCATGGCTTTCCTGTGTCTGCTCCCAAACTACAGCATGGGACTAACTAGGGCAACACTGCCTCTGGGAAAGGAGGTGAGCCTGTAGCATCCTGAGATATTTAGGTGCTTGAGAAGACCAGAAGACTGCTCTTAACTCAAGCACCTCAGACCTGATTCTGCATTTCTAGAACTAGGGGCACACTGCTGTTTTGAAATGCCCCTTTTTGGGCAAACCCATTCTTACCTGGCCTGCTGAAAACAATATACTTTGCAATGCTGGTATATGATTTACCTCCTAGACAATTTCTGTGAGCTGCCCTGATAGGAATACAATGATTTAAGCCAGCAGCTGGATCCTCTGGTATACAAAATCCTGAAATGACAAATTAAGCTTTCAGAAACAGGCACAGTATAATTCCAGAGCTGCTATGGAGCATTTAGTGTACACGCTGTTCCCCTGCCTGATCGCCCATCGTGGGTTATGATGCCTTTTCTTCCTCTCCCCTATTATGTGCAGTGAAAAAATGGGTTATTCTGAACATTTGAACAGATAGTTGCAGCCTTCCAAATCCACGGGAAAGAGATGCTATAATATTTATTAGTCTGTCAATAAGGATGCCTGGAGAGGAAAACAAGGAGGTCTGAAATACAAACATATGTATATCTGATATACATTCCTCACAAACTACCAAAGATGAAGCAAACCGGTGTGCCCATGGTCTAGAAACAAGCTGCTACAGTGAAGGCAAGAGGAACATTATCACCTAAACCCTCACAAAAACTGCAAATCAACATTTTCTCAGCTAAGCCACCATATAAGAGGCACCTCTGCATTCCATTTCTAAATTAATTTATATAAAAGCAAAAAAACCCCGACCAACCCTAACCCACACACATGCCAAAACCCTGACAAATATCCAGCCAGCTCCAGTTCGTGGTGCAGTGGAGATCATTGCTAATTTTTCTGTAGAATGACTTGGTGCCAGATTGTTATCCTGATGTTTTTCACTTGGGCTAGAAATGTCCTGCAGATCCTTTCTTCCCCTCTCCAGGAGCAAGGAGGAGTGCTTTCCCCTCCTTCCATGATTAATTGTTTCACACCCTGGAAAACGGAAGAGAAGGCAGGAGGCAAGGGGAAAATAGTAATTCCTCATGATGCTGGAGACAAGGTCATGGATGCATCAGCGAACAAGCACCTCCTTACGTTTGTTAGCAACAAATCTGAATTTGTTGGCGGCTGCGTGTTGGATTAATGCTGAGTCTTGCACTGCGTTAGCAACGTGGGTAACTTGAGGGGTTTCTGGCAAGGATTTAATGAAAGAAATTCTTGCGATAAAGTGAATCTGAAGAGCATCTGTTCACTGTTGCATGGTGAAACACTGGGAATGAAGGACACAGGTACCTCCAACCGAAACACTGTGAATGTCATTTGATTTTGAGCAAGTGCTGGAGGCAGAGCCCATGGTGACAACGTAAGTAGAGATGCTGGCTTGGGAGGGGAGAGCTGTGGGTCCAGACACAACTGCGCAGAGGGGTGCACCATGCCCATGTGCACCCACAAAGGACTTGCGGATTTGGCATTGAAGCTCAGGCATCCACAGTGCTCTGCTCCAGTGACCCAGCAAAACGCTGTCCTCTGCCACTGCGGGCATCTGCTTGCAGTTCCCAAACCTAACCTCAGCCAGACAGCTCATGCCCACTGCAACTGGTTGGGAAAAAGCTGTGGAGGAAAACGGAGGTGCAGAGATTAGGGACCAATCTTGGTGGGGGAGCTGATGCTCCTTCCCTGAGAAAAAACACAGCTTAGTTCAGTGCTGGGGGCCGTAAATGTCAGAGGCTGGACCTGCCTGGCTTTGGTGGGAACCAAGAGAGGGTTCATGACCAAGGAGAGAGGAGGAAGAAAACAGCAGAAAAAAAAGGTAAAGCAGGAATGAAAATGATGATAAAAGGAAAAAAGACAGAACAGAGAGCAAAGCAGAAGGAAGATCCTCTCTCCTGCCTCTCCTGCAGTTCTCCCCCGGCTGTGTGGCCACACTCTCCAGCTGGGCTTGTGCCGTGGGTGCCAGGGTGGACGCGGCTGCTGAGCTGCCTTCAGCCGCTTGAGCAAACACAGCATTTCAGAGTAGTAAAACAGAAAACAGGAATGTCACATGGGTTTTGGTTTTTTTTTCAGAGTCAAGTTGCAGCCCCAAACTGGAGACCTCGGGGCTGGCAGGTGGCCAGCTCCTGGTGACAACGTGGTGCTCAAAAGAGCATCTCAGGCCCCAGCTCCAGGTCTAGTTCAGTAAATTGACTTATTACTTGGAATTTTAACATCCCAAGTTGAGAACTCCCTGGGGCAGATAACCCTCCACTGCTACTAGCAGGAACACTAGCTGGGGCAGGCAGGGGCCAGCCAGCTGACCGGCAGCATTAGCCTCCACCCTGCCGGGTCGCCCTTTGCAAAGGGAGCCCATGGGGAACTGTACAGAACAACCCAAGCCAAGAGGCTTTCAGCTGTGACTTGAGATGCAGCCAGATGCATCGGCCACTGTTGCCAACAAGAGTGACTTCATGACCTGGATTGAGCAGTGCACAGTGGTCTACAGGTCCCAAGCACATCAGGGTTAGCCAGAGGCAGCGAGGTCTCTCGTTACGAGCTCCTGGACAGCTTGGCAGCCTGTGGGTAAGTCTCCTGCCAAACGATGATCTACAGCTTATTGCAATGCATGCGGTACCGAGTGCTATTGGCTGGATCTGGCCTTCACAGGGAATGCAAAATGGGTGTTTTAAAGGAACTTCACCCCTTGTTCATCCAGCACGTCCTTTGGGTACAGAGAATGAGTGTACCTGTTCTACCTATAGAATAGGTAGAGTTCTATAGGTACACCTACTATAGGTGAAGGAGTGTGGGACGGGGTCTCTGGCTTGTTTTGTGTCAGTTTTACACAGTAAAGACAATTCTGTGTAAATAGCAAGTGCCCCCACTGCATCTGCAGCGGCACATCATCAGGTACTCTTTGCTCATTTGGGTTCTCCAAACATTGCCTGCAGTGGGAGAGAATGCAGACAGGAGGCAGGAAAAGAAAATCAGATTCTTATTATCTGTGAGTCTGAAATGCATAATAGAGCTACTGGGGTTTTCCCGCCTGTATCTATAGAGAGTTTCAGCTGGTTGTTTTTGTGCATCTGTAGAGTACCTGTAACTTCTGGAGTGCTCTGTCCCTCTGCCTGTGTAGCAGAAGTTGTAAGTGATTTTAAGTGAGGCAGCCTGTTAGTGAAATGCTAAAGCAGTGCTCAAGCTGACTACATTTCATTTGTGTGTCTTTCGCTTCTCAGTTCTGGACCACCAGCCAACTGTGACTTGGGTTCCAGATAAGCAGCTAGAGACAACAAGCTACTGCAGACAGCTTCCCCTGCTCGCCCACTGCAGCTCTCGGAGCAGATGGTCCCAATAAATGTGTTTAATTACTTTACACGTTAGGGTGCAGTGATCCAAGGAGCTCTGCTCTTTGGGCTGGGCAGGAACCCCTTGTCTGCCATTACTGCCCACAACCCTGGAAGTGACTGCGCACGATTTTAACCCGGATGGCTGTGTTGCGGCGCTGCGTGTGATCCTGTATAACTCACAAGTAGGAATCAACTCCAGCAGCCGAATTCATAGGTGTGATTAGCTGAGGTTGTTAAAGTTTCCTTGGTTTTGAAGCTACTATGCTGTGAGTTTCTAGAGGGAAGTTTCAGTTCTGCCCTGTCTAACCAGGCAACGCTCAGTTTTGTTCATCCTGAGGTTGGGGGATGATTTTGTTTTCTTTCATATAAGCTTTATCTCCTCGTTTTTAGAGATAGTAACTGGAAATAAGAAACAAGCAGAGCAAAAGGTGGCAGACCTGTTTTCTGCTGAGATTTGGGTAGTGCTGGGAACTGGTGAGGGATGGAGATGCCAAGAAAGGCACGGGGAGAAGGCTCTTGCAATGGCAGGGGCAAGGTCGAGGAGGCCAGGGAGTAGTGGGACAGAGCTGGGAAGTGGCCCAGGCAGGAGGAGGGGGCAAAGGAGGGCTGTGACATTTCCTAGGGGTCACTGTGTGATATTTAGAAAGTGAAGGATGTATTGAAGTGGCTCCCAGGCCAAAGAGGAGGCAGGTAGAGCTGCCCGAGGACAGAAAAACAGCCACCCTTCTCCCCTGTTTTTGATGAAGGGGAACAATGCGAGTGCTGAAGCCTTGCAGGGTGGAAGGCAGCATGTTATGTTTAAGACCAGAGGTAATTTCATTAGAGCTGTTATATTTAGCCTGTCCTATAAAGACTCTTATTTCTATGGAATATTACATAGAAACTGTTACTATGTACAACACACTAGAAAAACATGGTTTCTGTCCCACAGAGCTCACAATCTGCCTCTGCAAATTAACTTTGCTGACAAAGGTTAAATGGCAAAAGGTAGAAGATTTGAATCTGCGAATTATCAAATACATGGATGGTGAACTCGGAGGGGGGGAGTAGGTCTAGCTGGGAGACTGAGTGTCTTGTGCTGATGTGATCATGCTTCTGGGATGGTGAAGGCTGCTGTTGGCACCAAGGAGCAGAGCTGGACCAGGGGCCCTGTGGGGGATAGCAGTTTTACACAGAAAAGGAGACCTGGAGAGAGGGGAGTAAGGGTGAAGGTCACCAGCTCTGCCCAAGCTTTGATGACATTTTCAGATGTGAACTGAGATTAAATCCCAGCCTGCTTGGATGTTACCAGTGGTCAAACATGGGAACAGGTCACCCAGAGAGGATACAGCATCTCCATTCGTGGAGACAGACAAAAGCCCAAGTGAGCAACCTGCTCTGGCTGACCCTGCCCTTGGCAGGGGATGGACAGATGGTCTCCAGAGGTCCCTGCCAACCTCAGCCATCCTGATACCCCAAATCAATCAGTCCCATTGCTCCTCTTGCTCCCTCCTCCTGCTTGGAGACACAACTAGTGCATTGTAGCCCTCTTGTAAAGCTCGAGGAGGACTCCCTGAGCCCCTGAAATACTAAGAAGAGAGGCAACAGGCTGGCCCAGGGTGCACTGGGAGGCCAGAGGGTTAATTGCAAGAAGTGCGTGCCTTTGAAACTGGCACTGAAACTCATCTCTTGTGCTCTGTGCTCCCCAGGGAAGGCGTGCAGCTGCTGCTTCCCCTCATACCATGGCCCTGGGGGATGCCCCAGAGCCCCCTCCCACCTGCCTGGCCTCCACCCAAGCCTGAGGACCTGTTTCCCCAAAGATGGTCCAAAAGTGTTGAAGAGATCCATGAGAGGAGCTCCAGGCTTGGGCTGGAGCAGAGCCAGCCATCACTGACCTGCTCCATGGGAGCTGTGCATCCTTGAGGAGGTGTAGGCACTGAATCATCCATCCATCCATCCACCCACCCATCCATCCAAATGGATGTGAAACCCATGCTCTGGGGCAGAGGGAAGAGCCTGATGAAGGGAGCTGCCCTCCCTGCTCTTCCCACCCCAGGGAAAGGAGTTTGCTGGCAGAAACCTCAAGACCTTTGGAGGCCTTCTGTAGGGAGGATGCTCTGGGGCAGGTCCATGTGCAGCGCTCAAGTAGCCGCCTTCTACCCACTGGCGCTTGTGAACCACGATGTACCTCCAGGCTTTGTGCAGAAAGCAAAGGCTGGGAGAACACCTTTGGTGAGAGCTTGGCAGACACTGTCACACCTCACTGGGGAGAGGGCTGGGGGTGGTTTACTTTTAAAAAGCAAGCAAGCATCACCTGGAGAAGTGCCAGACAGCTGCAAGCCAAAGCAGCGCCCCAGTCTGCTCACAGAGGAAGGCTGGGCGGGTTGGCGGTCTTCCTCACGTCCTGTGGGAGCCACACCAAGGTCCCACCAGCCTATGTGCAGATGGGATGCAGGCTGCTGTGGTGCCTCTAGGCGGGCTTTTTGGAAGCCTTCAGCATTGATGGGGTGAGATTATGACTTTGAGACTGATTTCTGGGAACAGGGAGCCATACTTCAGCGAGGGAACAGTCGCTCCCAGTGCTTGGCTGAGGCAGGAGCATGCTGAAGGAGGCATTGCTGCAGTTCTGGCAGCAGGTCACTGCTCGGTCCAGGCAGTGGGTGGGGAGGAGCCATTCAAGGTGTCAAATGATAGCAAGGAGCTAAGAAAAACTGCAGGGAAATTATTAACCTTGGCTATAAATACTCCTTTAAATTTCCATAAACTGCGTGCAGCCGTAGCTTGAGATGCTGCAAACAAATGGCCATTCATTCAACTACTAAGCAGGGCTCCTAAACCACAATTAACATAAAAATGCTCTACCTCAAGAAGCTAGAGTCATATTCTATCGTTTTCCTATTCAGAGCAACATTACAAAGCTGGAATGTGCTTCAGCAGCTTTTTACCATTGCCTGTAACAAAGAGCAGGCATTTTCAGGCTGTGTTAGAGCAGCTGCCTGGTTGTTGTTGTCCCCAGCAGAATCTGAATACTTGGGAGGGAAACTCCTCTGCTAGCAGCATGCCTATAAATGGGGTGGTTTCAGGTCTTGCTCACTGAAAGGAAGAGATCTGGACCACTGGTTGCACTTTGTTTTCCATCTGGGCCACTGTGGTACTGTGACCCCTAATGAAAGGTGAGCCAGAGGAGGAAAACCAGGTTAGGAGGGGCTCAGGCTTTATTCCTTGTGTCAGCAGAGCCATACATGTGGTGATGGAGCAGCAGCAGCACATTAAGCTTCTCACTAGTGATATGTGTATCCAGTGGTGAAAGATGCCAGAGATTTCTTAGCTGGTCACTTCAAATCTGAATGACTGATTTTGTTACCCATCTCAAAAATCTGTCTTTTTTCAAGTCTCCCCTAAAATCAGTCAGGTTTTGGTCATTGGTACCTGGACCATGCTACAGACATGGACCTGTACAATTCTCTGCTTGCTTTAGCTTAATGCTTTGCGTTTTCTATTTCCCTGCTGTAGACAGTGGCCACCTATCTAGCAATTAGAAGGTGGATCTCCAAAGCATTAAACAGACATTAAACAGAAGCCTCCTCAGATTCAGTTTCCTACTGTGTATTTATTCAGCCCACAACTAGATTTGCACAATGAGTGGGATGCCTGTTTGGCATATTTTATATTGAGAAGCACCTTTTCTGAGACGAACCTTCAATTGGTTTCCAGCAAGTACCTGAGTGCACCCAGACCTGAGGAGGGCTTGATTTATGGGTGTCGACACTTGGTTAGCTGGCAGCTCCAGGCTTTGCGCGGAGAAGCGCCTCGTCCTGAAAATGATTGTTTTAATTTCGTTCTCACGCCAAAGGTAGAGGATATTAGAAACTGAAGTCTTAATGGCTCACGATAAAATATGAAATAGCAACTACCCATTACATTTGTTATTGTCTCTTTCTTCTGTAAATCAATATAATTGAATTTCTCCTAACTTCTCTGGTATTGTATGCAGCCACGTGCAATCACGGGGGACATTGCACAAAGATGAATAAGGACAGTGATATTTCAAATGAGCAAAGCACCCAGTAGCCTCTCTGTGAGATTTGTTTTGCAGGCCATTCACATTCTCCCAAGCCAGCCTGGCTCTGTCTTAAGGGGAGGGCTCCTTTCCCTGAAGCAGCTGGGACTGCCTGCAGTGTTCAGAAGCAGCACACGGACTTCTCACCACCAGGACTGTCCTACTCTTGGGAGTGGGTAAGATCCTCTGCTGAAGAGGCTTTTCAGTGCCAGTGGATTCATTCTCAACTGAAGCTTGTCTCTGCCTCAGTTTCCCCAGCTGTGTGACTTTGCCAGCTACCTGGCTTCTCACCTGATTTTATTAATTTCCTTTCCTTTGCTTAGGATTCCTGATTTTTAAACTGAGAAAAATCAGGTGCTAAGGCCCCTTCTGCTGTTCCTGCTACACAGGTGGAACATCTACATGCCCTCTCCCCAGGGCAGTGCCCATGTGATAGCACTGGCAGTGCTTCCCCTCCCGACCTGTCAGCTTACCAGAAGGGGGGCTGCTGAGCCCATTTTACAGAGAGGGAAACTGAGGCACGGAGCCAGGCGTCTTGTACAGGGTTACTGGGAGGCAAAGGTGGTGGTGGAAGTAGAGACTGTGTTTCCTGAGCTGTAGGGCTGTGCGCTCACCTCTGCCGCTTCGCGTTTGGGTGCCTTTTCCCACCGTCAGTGCCGGCCGGAGGCAGGGGAGGTGCAGAGGCTGGCGGTGAGCATGGCCCTTGGTGCAGGACCACGCTGCCTCCTCTGTCCCAGAGGGAAGGCAGGTTCTGCGCTCTGCTGCACGCCTTTGTCATTGCCCAGAAGCTCCTGAGGGACCCCAGGAGAAAGCAGACAGTGCCTTGCATGCCGGGAATCCCCCGAACGGGGTCCAAAGCCATGAGCTAAACTGCCGGTGTGTGGCTTTCCTCGCTGCCCTCGCAGCAGGGCTGCTGGTCCTCGCCTGGCCTGCCACGGCTGCCAGCAGCCAGCTCACTTCTTCCTACCCGGACAGCGCTCATCTCCCGTAAAGGACAGCCCAGAGACTGAACCGGCTTGCAATCCTGGCCTAGCCTTTACTGAGGTGCAGGGCAAATACGTTCGGATTTGGAGGACCAGCCTGCGTTCCAGCCCTGTGAACTGTCCGGAGCAGCTCTGACGTGGAGCCTGTGGCTGAGCCTCATCTTTAATCACAGCAGTGACAAAGACGGGACCTTTGGCCTTGGCAAACACAGCCGCTACCCCCGTCTCGCAGTCGGGGCCACTGTGCTGCAGGAGGAGCAGCTGCTCCAGCGGGGACGTGGCACTTAAAGCTCCGCCCTGCAGAGCATCGCCGGGGAGTCCGGCCCCATGCCGTCACGCTGGTATTTTGTGGGGGTTAACCCTGCTCTTGGGGTGTGTGCCCCAGCAAACCTGCGTGCGTGGCTGGTGACACTGCTGCCTCCAGATATCATTGCATATTGAAATGGGCTCATCCTCTGCTGGAAATGGATGGCAGCCAGCGGTGGTGGAGAGAGCTTCCCCGGGAGCCGATCCCCACCTGGTGCAGAAGGGCTTTACTGGCTCAGCACACCTGGGGTGAGGGCATGGACTCTTCTCCTGGCTCACTGTGAAGCAGGCTAGTATGCTTATCAGTCATTAACCTCCTCCCTCACCACCAAGAAACCCCCTAAAAATCCCAAACCACCATAAAAATGTGTTGGCAGAATAGGAGCGAGTCATGCAGTGATATTTGGAAAACACGATCTTGTTTTCAAAATAGATTAATGACGGGTTTGGTGCCAGGGAGTCTGCCCTCCCCAGCCCCCCCACCCATAGAAAAGCATTACAGGCAGGTCTGCAGTCCAGCAGTATAACTTCCTAAAAAATAAATAAAAGACTAGCTAATAATAACAGCACCACTACTATTACTACTAATAGCGTGCTTCTGGCTGGCAGCGTCTGTGCTTTTACGAGTGTGCTCTGAATGAGAGGAGCCGGGGAATGGGGAGGTCACAAGCCCAATTAACTGGGTTCCACCCCAGCGGGGCGGCGACGTTGCTTGATGGAAAGTTAATGGTGAGGTGAAATGGCTACCCCAGCGGATCCTGATGCAGTCCATGCTGCTCCGAGCAGGAGCTAATTTGACAAATTTGAGGCCTTTTCCTTGTATCTTGCTGGAGGCTCTGGTCTTGCCCCACGGAGCTGCACCAGCTGGAGGTGTGAGGAGATGCAGTAGGTGCTCGAGAGAATTGTGATGGAAAAAGCCCCTTGGATACACCCCCAGCAGCCTTTTCTCTACTGGGGCTTGTTTGGGGTAAGGGGAGCAGAGGAGAGGTTGAGGACATTTATCTGGCAGAAATTCACTTTTGCAGGTAACCGTCACCTGCACCCAGACTGCCTTGCCTGGGTACAGCCTGGTTTGGTTACCCTGGTAAGACCCCTCCAGCGCAGCTCCAGCCCCTACCCAAAATGTTCCTGGCTGCCCCAGCGAGGTTTTATTCTGCGGCACAACCTGACCGGTCCAAGCACAAGCGCCGTTTGGGGGGTGGATGCCGTGCCTGGCCGTGAAGGATTTTCGTTGCGGTTCCTGGGGACGCAGGGCAGAGCGGGGCTGTCGGCGGCAGCCTGGGGCTGGGGGATTGCAGTCACACGCTGCTACTGCAGGGCTGGAGGAGAATTAGTAAAATTTGCTGCAGGATTCCCACACCCTTGCAGCAGAGACTGGCACTGCATCCCAGGGGCCTCTGATTCAGCTCTTTCTCCCCTTGGTCTTGACTGCCAGCACTACAGTTTCATCAGATACTACAGACTATAAAGTCATTTTCCTAAAAGCCACTATTCAGAGCAATTTCCCCCCACCCCATGCTATTATTTAATGAAATCAATACGCAGTGTTGTTACGTGTTATGTTGTTTGTAAGCTATAAGCTTTCAAGCTAGGAATTGTATCAACATTTTTCAAAGCCTTTTCAATTTGCCATGCCTGCCAATTTATATGTTGATTGTGGTATTTTGCCCAAATAGCATCAACTTGCTAAACCGTGGGAAGAAATTTAGGTTCATTAACAAGAAGGATTAGAGTCTGTTGTCAGGATTTACCTGCACATCAGCAAAGATGTGGCTGCACATACTTTGTTTTTCCTATCTGTTGCTCAGCTTGCTTGCAGGCATGTGTAGCTACGGCACAGCCTCCTTCCAGGCACTGTCAGACTGCGCGACACACTGTTTGCTAAAATGAAAGCCAAGGTGCCAGAGCCTGCAGAGGCACTGGAAGTTGTGTTCGGGCTGTGCCAAATCTCCCTGTGCTCCTCTGTGCTGAAGCATCACAATTGAAGCCCTAACACTGTCGGCGTGCCCTCGCCCAGGGAAGTGCCCCTGGGTCACTGCAGCAAGGCTGGACTGCGGCTGCTGCTAAAAGAGCCGCCCCCCCCCACTAGCTCCCTCCTTTTGAGCTCATTTTTAAACTGCAATTTTGCAGTTGCGTTAGCGCAGGGTTGGGTGTTGAACTTCTCTCCTTTTCTCATAAGAGGAAGGTGGGAAGGCAAATGAGCTTTGCTTAATAACGCTATTGATGAAACGGTCCCAACTCACCCATGAAGTTCACTGCTCATTAAAGCGAACAGGCTGCAGCTCTGCTTTTGGCTGTTTGATTCTGACAGCAGTGCCCCACAGACCAAGCGGCAGCACTGCAGCGCTCGTCGCTGACACAGTATCTTTTTTGCACAAAGATCATTCCAACAATTTTCCTTTGAAACAAAAGCTTTGTAGTTAGCAAGGAGATCTGAGGAGATGCTGTCGGGTCATGGGCTCAATTAGGTGATGAATTCACTTGCAGCATACGGTCTGCATCTCCCACAGGTCCTTTGGGCTTGTTTACATGAGACATTTTGACTTTATCCACATGAGGAGATAGCAGTTCATCCCTTCCCTTCCTGAGCAGACCCAAAACTGTCTGTGTAAGTGGTGGTGGGAGAAAGTGGGGCTGGAGAAGGGGGACAGAGGAGACAGATGCTATTAGAGATGCAACAGTCTGTGCTTCTGTTTTGCCAGCTTCGTTATGTCGGTCCGAGCAGTGGCTTTTTACCCTTCTCTTGCTAAAAAATAGCTGTGCTGGCAAATGTCCCAGTGCTGATGCAGTCATATCACTTGAAAAGGACTTTGCTGGCATTATGTGCTCTCTCAGGAGCCAGTCTGAGATATTCCAGCCGAAGGACATTGCAATAAGCTGCATTTCTGTAAGGGTGTTTGCTGGGGGATGTGACCTGTAGCTGGGGAAGGTGGGGATGCTCAGGAAGGAGGAGAGATCCTTTTAAAAGCATGAATCAACCACTTGCAAATGTATATGCATTTCTGTTACCAAAAAAAAAAAAAAAAAAAAAGAAAACCGAGAAACAAACCCCAGGTTTTTGGAATGCTTCCCTGCATGCTTTATGAACCTCTGCAGTTACTGTGAGAGCCAGACAAGTGCAAGCAGGAAAGAGGGAGTAGTTTTTCTGTGAGAATGGCTAAGCCACAGAGACTAAGGGCTTTGTCAGAGGAGCTCCAGGAGGTCCTGTGGTAGTGGTCTGAAGCCTGATTGCCTCTATCTGACCATCGCAGCCTTTGCTGGACATTACCGCTTGTGTAGCAGTCAATGAGAGTCCCTATCTCACTTGTGAATGGTCCCCCCCGCATTAGTGGGCCAGCAGGGAAAAAATAGAGATGGTTATGTGCCCACGTAGAAGTGTCCCATTTGAGGTGTGTGACACACACATTTTGCTGTACTGTGCATTGCTGTCCAGCACACAGGAAAAGTTTCCACAGTAAGAAGGTCCAGGTGGCACATGTCCTTCTGCTGTCCTGCCCTCAGCTCCCTCAGAGGGCCAGGGAGCTGCAGGAAATGGGGGTCTGACTTGGGCTAAATGGTTACTAGGCAAGTAAGATTACATGCTCGTATTACCACTCTGTCCTCCTCTGATTTTGAACTCATTTGACCAAATCAGACAAAATTTCAGGGACCTCAGAAATATCAAGCTCCTTTGATTCCGTGAACACGTAGACCTGTTCCCGCTCCTAGGAGAGGGAAGAGGCAGCAACTCATCTTTCCCAGGATATCTGGGAAGAATCCAGCCTCACCTTACTACGTTGTTTGTAGAAACCAAAACTTTATTTTGCTGTGCACAGTACTGCTTGTTTCTTTGATTGATTGCACTTGTCTGTTTCACTCTATGAAGATCCCAGGTAGGGCTCTACGATGCTGAAACTTAGGGTTTGTTTAAAGCCTGAGGGCAGGACAGCCCCGCGGATGTCTGTGTTGGCCCTTGTCATGGCATGGCCATGGGAGGTGAGGGAACAGCAGAGCAGCTGGTCTTCAGATGTGTCCTATGGACAAGTCTTTCAAGAGAGCTCCTGATGTAGCCTGAAGATGCTGACCAGTGCTGATGACCTGCGACACGAACAGTCAGGTGACACAGATCAAGACATCCCTGGCATTCATCAGGGTCAGTTTGGCTGTCTATGCCAAAACCCAGTGTAGCAAGTTTCAGAGACCCCTTCCTGGACCTGGACCTGGACCTGCCCCTGCCTGATTGCTTGGTGGATAATTCTGTTGAACAGAAAGGTAACAACAACTTGGATATACCTGGGGAAAGACCCTAACAAAGTCAAATTCGGATGATGACAGGTTGGTAGAGATGGGGGTGATGACAGGCTGTAATTTCCTTCTTGCATTTCAGAAGGAGGATGGGTGTGGGAGCTTGAGACACGGTTCATGCCAAGGTACTGATACCTCCGGATTGTGCTCAAAGCCCAAGTTTATGTGCTGATGCTGCAAACCAGTGCTGGCACTGACACAGTTTCGCTGGTGCTGACGGTGCTCAGCAGGTATTTCAGAGCTGTGATACGAGACTGAGGCAGGGCAGCACAGACTGAGTCTCACACAGACGTGTACTTCTGGCACCAAGTGGACATGCCTCTGAGGCTTACAGGGCTGGCATGGGTGTTGCAGGATCATCTGGTTACTGAATCACAGAGACAAGGGACGGGAAGGGATTTTTGAAATTCATCTGCCTGCCATCAGTGATACCAACAGCACTATCACTGGCAGCAGTAGCTGGATGTGGATGTAGATGGATAATCCTTTTTTCATGGCCAGATGATCATAGGACATTCCAAGCCCCCCTGTTACTGGTATCAGGAAAAAAACTGTGCCAAACTCTCTGGACTCTGAACTCTCTCTAGACTTTAGATCCTATTTCTGATCTGGTTCAGCCATCAATATGTAGCACCTGGGAAGTGCTTCTGCTTGGAGGAAAGTCTGAGCTCCATGAGCTGGAATGCTTCAGAGCATGTGTACGCTACATGGGTGGAGTGTAACCATCTGTACCTGAGTGCACTTCTGCAGGCTCTGAAGACATAACTTGTGTCTCTCCTTGCTTCAGCATACAGACACAGGAGAGAGGGGCCAAGTCCATGGCCTCTGGATCCTGGAGGAATTGCTCGGCAGATCAGCAGTGGATGAGGTACTCACATGGGAGCATTACCTCTGAGCTCCTGGCAACAGAGAGAAGGGGAGGGAGAAGTAAGGAAAAAAATCTACATTAAAAACCAAACCCAGACACAAGCCCCAAGGTGGGAGTTACAATAGAAACTATTTTCCTTTAGTAACATCCATGGCAGAATTCACTTTACTGAAGTGTAATGTCCCAACACGCAGTACATTGGCACAAATGACATATTTTAGATAGAAAAAAACCTTGTAGTTTGAATGTCTTTTGAATTTGTCCTTTGTTTTCATGCCAGGGGTTTTCTAATATTTTATGTCATCTTCTGCTTTCCTTAACAGAAGTAGAAAAAAAAAAGCAACAGCTCGATGGCAGAGGGAGGTGTATGTACATTCATTAAATGGGAAAACCCTATTACGTAGAGATAAAGCACACTCTGACCTCCAATGCAAAGTGTTGGCCTTTGCCAATGCTGAAAGGATGCTACCAACTTCAGCAACATGCTACTTTTACCCCAAATAATTAAAATGTCTCTATTTTTCTGATATGCTCCCTGGGTAAATTTGAGGCTATGCTCTGTATAATCAGTTTTACTGCTACTTTGATGTAAAATCAGCTCTTTTGTTTCCCTTTTAGTTGTGGGTAGATCTTCTGTAGTCAGAAGGAAGCTCAAAAGGAGACTGCAATAATATATCCAGAAAAGCATTCAGTGGAGAGAAAAGGGCCAGGTGTAGCATGTGAAAATGTATTTTCTAACACTTTCCCAACAGCAAGCTGAAAATGTCCCATGAAAATCACAAGCATGTTAAAATAGAAGGAAAAAAACCCCACAACCTGAATATTTTCTTTTCTTTCTTCAGACTCCGGTCAGGTCACAGAACTGCCTATTTGCACTATTCATGCTAATTATTTTCCCTGAAACAAAACCCACACAAAACAATGCTGGGAATGTTTGTTTTTTTTTTTCTTTCTTTGGGCTGGCTTTTGTGGTGAGCATTGTTTGCCTCTACAGCACATTTTTCCATTTGTTTTCATGTACTTTTATAACTCCTACAAAAAACCCCAACTTTTGAAGGGTAACATAGAACAAAGCCCTACTTAATTTAACAGTGTTTTTCATGTTCCAAGTAATATGCACAGCTCATCTGCTGATGCAGTCCTGTGGCTTGAAAGGTGTTTGTTGTATTATCTCACTTAGATAATTATGTAGGCACTGGTGAACATTGCTTTGAAACAGTCAATATAGTAAGGTGAAAACCTGAATTATCTTTGTTTTCACACATTTTGGAATGCTGATAGAAAACTCAAGTAGCAACGCCATGAAAAGTATTGTATGTGTGCATTTAGCCCTAAAGAGTCATCTCAGTTCAGCTCCATGGAGCCCATAGAAGCAGTTCTGAGTCCAGATGTTTTTCCTCATTGATTAGGTGGTACTGGCTGGCATAAATCTCTGTACAAAAAAATGTTGGGATTGATGTAGATATGACACGACATTGTGCTCTGAGCTCTCATCTTACACCTGATGTTGCTGTATGTGTGTGCCACAGGGCAGTGGAGTTGTAAAGAGGCCACAAATCCAAGAGGCCCAGTGGCACATACCCATTAGCTGCCAGGAGAAGGGTAAATTCCTGGCCCCACTGAAACTGGTAGGAGTTTTCTCATCAGCTTCAGTGAGATTTACTCTGACTGCCTGGTTCTTTGGCTCCAAAACACACATTTTTATCTCCTGAGCAAAAAGAGAGTTCCTGCAGCTGTCGGTAGTAATAAGTCTCTTCAAGTCAGTCACCAGGAGCAACTTCACTCATTTGTACACACAAAGCCAGTGAATTGCAGGGATGTCAAAAAGCGACCGTGGCCAGCACCTGCAGACAAGCTGCAGACAAAAGTCAATTCTCACTGACTTCGGAGCAGCAGCTCTGTATTGACTTCCAAAGAGCTTTCCCTGCATGAGAACAGTGGGGTTTAGCCTGGAAAATGCTACAGCCAGCTAAAGGAAAGTGCAATTATATTTGCTGATCATAGATGAGGAGTGTCTGTTGGGATCCCCCTTCCTTCCCTCTCCAGTCTGGAGGAGCTGCTGGGACTGGAAAGCAACCAGCATGTGGAGTGTGGCATGGCCTTAAACTTCAAATGTCTTTTCAAGGTGGCCAATTCTAACACTTTGTAGAGAGTTGCCACAATATCTGTTCTTTATTTTTTTTTTAAAAAAGGTGAACTTCATTTTTCTTGGAACAATTCAGTGTGGTGGCGCTTTAAGGAAACAAAGCCCAGGATTTTTTTCTGCATTTTGGAATGATAACTAAACTAGTGTTGCTGGCAGTGAGAGGGCTGCTACTGAGTCAAAGGACGGCAAAGGTTCCTGTGCTTGCCAGCAAAGCTCCCCTGGGCTGAGGCTGGCTTGGCAAAAAGAGTTCCATATGGTCTGTATGTACATCTGTATGTAAGTGTGTGTGTGCATATATATATATTCTCGTGTGTGTATATACCTATATGCAGACAGGAGTTTTTAAAAACGAAAAACTAAAGTCAAGGAAATAAACCACCTATCAAATCCCAAAGAGCTCCGCTCATTTAAGAATATTTTGATTTTAAATATCTACATTATTTAAAAAAATATTTTCTATGAGGTCAAGATTCGAAAGTATCATCCCAATAGACTGCGTATTTGTAGGAGCACGGAGAGGATGGAGGGCGAGGTGAAGTTATCAGAAATATCAACAACAGGCTACATGAGCATCATGGCAAGTGACGGGTGAAGACTGGTGAAGGGTTTTTGCTGGTGAGTGTTTCTTGTCCATAGGAATAAATTCTGGTCTGAAAACAGGGAATTTTTCCTAGCACATGATGTAGGAGGCAAGGGGAGATTAGTTTACTAGCTTTGTGCACTTTGGCCCTTTTAGACATACTAATTAAAGTGGTTTGATGGTAGTTTGAGGATAGTATTAGAATCATCTGTTAGTCAGGCTTTGAGTTAATTAACCAGCCAACCCGCTCACACTGGAAGGGGCTCATGTATGATGATGAGTCACCCACTTGGGTAACTGATATTTGTTTATTTTTAGGCAGCCTACGAGGCACCCAGACACTATGGCAATGGGTTCCAGATCAGTACTTTAAATACATGAAATATACTGGTGATTTGGACTTTGCAAATGAGAGGGGTGTCTGCTTGCTCACAACCTCTCCCTTTGTAGATGATGAGGTCAGGCTCATCACATGAAGACAAATTCCTTATCCTAAGTATAGTTAAAGCTCATTCCTGAAATATACAGAAAGCATTATTTTGGGATAGATCTGTATGTGCTCTTGCAGCCCTTGATTGGCCCTGTATTCCTAAGTGAAAAAGTTGGTCTTATTCATGTAACAGTATAAATATGTATGGCGCTACATTAATAACTTCTAAATTTGTTTTGTGCCCTTGTCCTTTATTCTGAAACATGGTGCTGCTGGGTCTGTGAAAGCATGAGAAGTCTGCAAATCAAGGTGCAGAAAGTGCAGTGGGCTTTGGGAACAGAGGTGGGGGACTTTGGGACTGTTGAAACAAGTTGTCTGTCTTTGCAGGTGACCACACTATATAATCCCTTTAATGAACGCGTCAAGCTCCGTTTCATACTGAATTTCAGCTCCTGCCCTTTGCCACCCCAGAGCCACGCTTCTTGCTGCCACCTGAAACACATTTGTGTCCAGCTCAGGTCCATTTGTTCTTGTGCCAATGCTGGCTTTGCTTCAGTAGCTTTTGTTATAGGGCATGTCCTAATTTGTTTCATCAGGAGCAGGAGGAAAATTTTTCATGTCCACATTTCTGGATGGGGAATTTGGAAACAGAAGGAGGGCTTTGTCTAACTGGGAGTCTTCCAGGGGCCAGTGACTCCTCTTCAAGGGGAGTAAGTACTTTTCTTCATTTCTCCTTCCTTTCCTCAATTTTTTGTGTCCTCCATCCTTTATCACACGTTTCTCCCACTGGCCTCCTGTTGTGTTTCCTGTGGCACCTGGCATGTGCATCCCCTGTCATTTCTGTCCCCATTTCGCTCCCTTTCCTCTCCATCACTGCTTTGACGTCCAGGCCTCCTGGAGACCATCTCCTTCACCCAGGGTGGTTTGGGTTGCTCTTTGGGTTCAGGTTGGGCTCCCTTGCCTCCCGGCCAGGCACTGCTCCATCAAGAGCTGGGTACAGCTTTACAGCAGTGGCTGAGAACTTCTAGTGCTGGTAGCTCAGGCCAATGCTCAAGCCTCAACAGGGGTGAGATGTCACCTGTCATGGCTCTTCAATTCAGTGAAAACATGGTGCTTAGGGTCCTTGGTTCACCTCTTCTTACTTGTTTCTCCCTTCAGGGTCTCCCCTGGTGCTGTTATGGTGCATCTTCCATGGGTGGCCTCAAGCCTTGCAGAGGGACTCAGCCATGAACCTCCACTGTGGATGGACAATGAGGAGCACCTGGGAGAGGGAGCTGAGAGATGTACCCCGCTGCCCCCTGGGGTAAGGCAGCCACTCATCTTCTCCATGTGGAAGGGCAGCAGCAGAGAGAAAGGTGGTGGTTTTGGTTTCAGGGAAAGCATGGGGTAGGGGAGCATAAATGTTGCCAATTCCCCCGTATAAGTGACTCTGGACCATGGAGGGTGATGGGAAGAGAGACAGCTGTAGTGAAATGCAGTCCTGGTAGCGTGTTCGTATTGCTGGATGCCTTGAGTCTCACACATTTATCTGTGAATGTGAGATATGGAGCCTTACTTAAAATGTGTAAATAATCATTTATTCATTCTTACTCTACGGCCTGGTGCACAGAAAAAAAATATGCTGAGAATACGGTATCTTTCTGAAAAAGTGTCATTTTTATAAGAATTGCATTAAGCAAAGAGTTGACTCAATTTAGTATTCCCCTTTTGTGAATTTATGTCTTAATATTGTAATTTTAACATTGTTTTTGTTTAGTGTATTTTGTGTGAGCAGTCACTTAATTTGCAATGACTTTATTTCATTACTACAGAGCTGATTTCCGTATTATCTGGTATTTGTTTTAGCACTGTAGCTATATAAGCACAGTCTTCCCTTTGGTTTCCAGGTGGAAACCTCTGCATTTTCATTTTCCTGAAATGGGCTATTTTAAGATTTTTTCTTGAAATTGTTTTGCTGTACACATTTCATGTTTGGTCACTTCTGCGATGAAATTTAATGAGTTTTCCTTATAATAGTTTCCAGTGCAATAGTACTGCAGCATGAGTCCTATGATTTTGATAAATGCAGCGAGGAGAGAAGATTTTTATGTGGACTCTTTCATATTGTGGTTATAATAGGATTTAGAAAATAATTTTTGGCAATTATGGTGAAATTAAAGAGGGATGCTTTGTGCAGGAGTTCAGACTCTGTGACAATTTCTCACAGCAGTTTTATCCCAGTGGGGGTGGGGGTGGGGTGCGGAATGACATTAAGGAGGTTTAATACTGGGTGATTGGAAAGGGATTTTCTGCAAGCCTTGGAGGCCTGTCAGCAGGATGGGGGAAGTTTTTCTGCATGCCTTCTGGCTCTTGGCTCCAGTCAATGGCACAGATCTCATGCTACTACAAACACTGAATTAAATCACCACTGTATTTAATAAACAATTTAAAAATATCAGATGTAGCAAAACCAACATGGAGATGACAGAATCAGTTTTGTTTTTAGAGGTGGCGTAGAACAGAATGTCCTTTGCTTGGAAATGCTACATGTCCGGGAAGAAAGCTGCTCCTCTGCAACATGTGTCTCGGCTTCTCCAGACATGGTTTGCAAAGTCTCAGGCAACACTGGCCCATGGAAACCCATGTCCCAGTGTTTGCAGGAACATGGGCTCTCCAGCTCTCCTGGGGGTGTTCGTTCTATCTATCTGTCACCTAAATAAAAATCACTCTTGCAATTCTTGCATATGAGGGCTAAAAAGATTTGGTAAGAAACTGGGAAATAAATAATTTGTTAGAGAGAAATAAGTGCTTTTATTGACTTAAGAGCAGCTGTCCATTTTGAAAAGCAGCGGCAAAAATCATGCCTTTTTTTTGTCTTGAATCTGTTATTTTAAGCTGTTGACCGAGAAGTAAGTAGCTGCTGTGCTTTCTACCTTGACAGCTGCAGCTAAGGGCTGGGTTTGGCAGGCTGATGTGCAAGTAAGGAAGACCAAACTCCTACTTCAGGTCTCAGGTTATGTTGATACTGGAGTAGCCTGAAAACATACTAATGACCTGTATTTAATAAAGGAACAGACTAAACCTCACTTCAACATCCCAACTGTCCTGAATACAGCACAGTATTAAAACATTTTTCCAAAGTAACCCTCCAAAGTTAAGCTGCAGATGAGTCCTCCTTTGTGTCAGTGTCCGAATATACCTGAAATTCAAAAAGAGTTGCCTGATTTATGTTGTTGTTGGGCTGACAGATGCATTTCTGAGCAGACTTGGAGGTTTTCATGCAGGTTGCCCTGTTGCCCACATTTCATGCTCATCTATCAGGTCTTGAGTCACCGTACTGCTGTCTGTCCCTGTTTGTTGGTGTGCTCGTAGAAATGCTGGTGCAAGGTGTGACGCTCACAGCTGAGATCCTGAGGGTTCATTTAGCATACAGTATGGATGCAGCAACTCTGGAAAGCTGTCTTAACTTGCATGAGTGCTTGTATCCTCAATGGGTGTTGCAATGACAGAGAAATTACAGGATGCCCCTCTGTATTTGTTTTTGCTCCTTATTCTTTCTACGTCTGGCTCTAGCAGCTCTGTATGGGGTACAGATTTTCCCTGCTGAAGTCATGCTCCAGGAAAGCCTTACAGTCCTCTCTCATCCTGGCTTAGCAACTAAATGTCTTGCAGTCTAGGAGAGTCCTGAAGTTTTTACATCTGTAAGGTAGAGCTGATCCTCCTGAATGGACTAGATAACCAGATGGATTAAATGACCTCTCAAAGGACCTTCACTCCCTTTCTTTCTCTCAAAGAGGAGTGCTGGAAATGGGACTACAGGCTGCTTGTGAGGTCAGAAGTAAAGAGCCTTAAAACGGGTGTTTCCATGGAAGGGCAAGAAATGACCCTGAGGACTAAAACAGAAGCACTTTGTCTTTCAAAATGAAAATTCACTGGATACCTGGAGGTTGTGTGCATGTGTGGAGGCACTCCAGCCCTAAAGCCAAGAGTGTAACGCTAAGGCTGTGGCCATGCATCTCCCCACAGGGACGGCAGATGACAAGATCCAACCCACCTCCAACGTACCTCTCCACCTCACCTCCAAGCTCTGCTCTCTTGCAAATCAAGGTGAGGGGAACCCCTCACTCTGCAGCATCTCTCCCTTGCCCCATGTGCTGGGCCAAGGCTCTGCTCTGGCACAGCTACAACAGCCTTGCAAGTAGCCCCATGGCTCATGCCCTCTCTAGGGGCTGAGAGAGACGGGACTGGTTTCTCTCCTGTGTTATTGTCTGGACCACTGAGCTGCGGAACACACAGGAGAGCTGCACTGCAGAGGGGCCGCTGCTGCTATGCTGGCAGAGGGAGGGTCTGCCTGCCCGCTTTCTGTCCAGGGCAGCTGGCAGTGGCAGCCTGTGCTTTCTTCCCAGGGCCCTGCAATCAGTCCCTTCCCTGGCGTTTCAGGGGTAGATATTTGCTCATGCACCGAGCAGAGCACTCTTCCCTCCACATATGGGGGAGAACAGGGTCTGGGGATGGCTGTGGTGCCAGCCAGAGCAATAACTCTGTGGTCTCCTCAGCCATGTCCCTGCAAAAGTGGGGAAGCAGGATACGTGCGGTGCATGCTCCCCTCCCTGCAACCGGCCATGGGGGCTCTGCTGCAGCCCAGCCCAGCACAAGGAGAGCTTGTCCTACAAGAGGTGCTCACTCTCTGGGAGCTTGCACGCTGCAGTGGATTAGACTGTGACAGCTGAATCAGCTTCCCAGCAGTGCTGTGTGACTCTCCCCAGCACCCCTACAGCAGGGACAGGAGCTGAGGATGTGCAGGAGCTCCTGAACTGCAGCAGTTGTGACAGTCCGCTACACTACATTAAAGCAGGAGTGATTTTGGTTTAATAAAGCAGGGTGAAAATGTGGAAATCAACACCTTTAAGGTATTTGGGGTTACATAAGGTTGAACTCAGTCCCTCACACAAGATTTTTTAAAAAATAAAAGTAATGAAAGTATTAAAAATATGTGGAATTGGTTGGAGCAAAAGGCCTATTGCCACAGGCTCAGGGTTCTGTTAAATTCACATGGCAAACTAGAAGGTCATTAATAAAGGATAAAATGATGAGTAAGCGAGCTTTCTGCCCATTTGGGGTCTGCAGGGGGCACTAGGTGAAGAGGACAGACCTCTGGGGAAACTGTTGCCATCAGGCTGCCCTGCCCAGGCTCTTCTCAAATCCCAGAAATTCCTACGTTACTAAGATGGATGTCTTCTACTTGATCTCAGTCGGGGAAATTGAAGGAAAGGGTCTGATTGAGATCTTCTTTTCTACCCAGTTGGGCTTCTTCTTATTTTCATTCTTGCCTCTCCCTGTTTTCTCTTCTCTCCTCTGTCTGCTCATGCCCCTATTTCAGAGTCTGGATTAGGCAGCCAAGATTGCATTTTTGTTAGAGTACTGTGAGGGTGCTCAGAAAGGCTGAGTAGTGCCCTGACCAGCCGAATGCTGGTACAAATAATCTCAGAGGAAATAAGAGCGTGCGCTGTGCCCTTTCTCTCACAATGAGATGGAGAGGAAGATTCAGCACCACAACAGCTGCTGTGTTTTCTGTCTCCGCGGCTCTTCCCTCTCATTCTCCATTTGTGTGCTCTTGTCTTTTTTTTTCCTCTGGAGGAACAAAAGAAAACAACATCTGCTCTGGCCCATTTAAAGTAACCTTTTCCCTTTTTGCCAAAATGGACAGTTGTTGTCACCTCCAGTACCTTACAAGAGCCAGCCACAGAGTGGCCTTCCCTGATAGCAGGTCATTCTGTAAGCAGGAAAAATAACAAAGCATGTTTCTTTGCAGATCTATGTTCCTATCACATAAAGGGCAGTACTGACTTTCAAGTTAATTATACTCAGATCTACTGTTACCTCAGCATAAAGCATAAATGATTTCGTGCTCTGCAATTGCCATGTTCTTCAGCCACTCTGCCCCCCTTGCCGCCCCACGGCTGCTCCACTGCCTTCAGCTGGCTGGCTTTTCTCCTCCTTTCCATCTTCCCTGCACGTTACAGCTTCTGTGTTTTTCTGCTGCTCCAGGTTTCTCTTGAGATTGTCTTGTCATTTCCTCCTCCTTTTTAACTCATCCCTTCCCCTGACGTGACCGTTCTTCTCTTTGCAGGCTGTGCGAGCCGCAGTTGTATCCGTGAGTAACGGGAAGCCTGTGGTCAAGCAGTAACAACTCCCAGTACACGATGAGCACCAGAGGAAGTGGGGCAATACCTGACCTTACTCCCCCACAACTGGTGATCTCTCAAGGTCTCTCATATCCCCATTAACCACAACAGACCCTCTAGAACAAGCTGTGCTCCAGAGATGGGACCCATCAATGGTCCTCCACTGTCGACCATTTATCCACTAGCCATTATCCAGCCAGGGAATCTCTTTTTCCTGCTGCTTGCCATTGCATGACAGGGACTACAGCTCTTTCATGCAGCTCTAGACAGCACAGGGTTCATCTCAGCTCTTGGTATGGAGGTGGGACAGCTGTCATAACGCCGGTACCAGGGCCCATGTGGCACAGCAACTAAAGGTGGAAGAACTGAGCTACAGCTACTCCTTCCTGGTATTCAATCAGTCCTTTGCACTGTGCAGTGCACTGCCTTGGTGGCTGTTATCTCTTATTATACATTTTTAATTGATTAATTTTTCATCCTTATCCTAAGATCGCACATTCATGGCAGTCATTGTCAGCACCCCATGCTCATTTCATGTAAAGCTATATTTAGACATTTCCTGGATGACATATCCCTAATGTCCAATATCCTTTTACAGTTCATGTTAAATCAGACTTCAGACCTTTAGACTATGGTTTGTTTAGTCTTTGCCTGGACCATAAGCCAGGCTGCTCAGGAGAAGCTTGTCAGTCACACTGATACGACTGTAGTTACACAGATACATGAGGTTTTCTTTTTTTTTTCACACTGTTTTGGCATTACATTAGCCTGCCCTCATCCCTTTATTGCCTGTCCTTGGCATGCTCTCTGACTGTGGCCCGGAGGGCTCCTGTGTGTGGCCTTTACCACAATGGCACTGCAATGGCTGTTACATACAGCATGAGTTGAGGCACCATGTGTACTCACCAAAGCACTACGCTTCCCCTTTGTTTTCCCTTACAACATTCCCCCTGCCAAGTATTTTAAAGCCAAGTGATATTCTAAAAATTGGATAACAGGAGCAAAATCATCTGAGGTCAACTTGGGAAGCCCAAACCATGCTCTCTGCTTTCTGGCCACGGTTTTTATAAATCCTGTAAGAATTTAATTAACACTGAAGAAGTTTACTTTCTGTATTACATTCTGTTGAGATTGGCTGACGGGGGAAAGAAGATGGGGGAAGAGATGTGCATTGTCCAGCTGATCTCATAAGCTATATTTCTATAGAAAATTGGGATAAAAGTTAATGAGAAAGGGAATAAGGAGCATTAAAAATAACAGCATTACTTGATCCTTTGCCTATTCAATGCTTTTAATGTTTTCTCTCTCTTTCAGTATGGTAAGGAGGATATGCAGGGCTGAGATGCCTCTGTCTAAAGCCCTGGACTTCATTTACCAATCTGAAGTTGAGTTAGCACCTCTGAGCCTCTGGGGCTGTGTCTTGCATCAGAAACAACACAGCTCGTTATCATCCCCAAACTCTGCTCCCGTCAGTTGCTGTGCTAGGTGATGCTAGGTGACACGTGGAGGAAAACAGGATCTCTTCCAGAATATGTGAAAAGGTAAGTTTGACATAAGATTAAATCAATAAGAGGAAGATGGATGAGCATTCATTACCTGTATTTATCGAGGAGACTGTTTTAAGAGAAGGGAAAGTTTACCTTAGGACATTTGTTCGCCTCCCTTTTGTTGTACAGCTGCTTGTCAGTCAGCTCTTTGGCTGCCACAGTTGGGAGCGTGTTTTTCAAGGTGAACTGTTGCTTATTTCAGTTTGCCTTAAAATGTTGCTTGGCAAACTGAGGTAGTTCAGGCGATGATTGATGAGCAATGAGACAAGCACGCAGCAGGGACAGGCTGGACAGCTGAGATGACTTCAGCCACAGTCCAGAGCTGATCCTATCATTTAAAGGGCAGGACTGGGTCTAAAGGAAAAGGGATGCTAAGGAAGAAAGGATGAATAAAGGGAGAGAGAGAGAGAGTTTCAAAGGCTGGGAGACAGGCTGTGATACGGTAGTCACCATAGTGATGATGAGGGAGGGAGACAGGACACAGGGCAAAAACAAAGTCAGTCAATAGTAAAAACATTCAAGGTTCAAAAGGCAGTCTGCTGGCTTTGTGCATGTCTGGGGATCCTGATGACTGGGCAGGCACTAGCTGCTTTCTCCACACCTTTCTGCTCCTATTGGTTTTATTTTACTAAAGGTACATTTAAAGTTATTATTGGACCATCACATAACAGTGACAACAATGTTTTAGCTAAAGCGACTCTTGGCTAAGCTTGACTAACTTTGTGGTAAGATTGATATGGGAAAAAATTCCTTGTGGCCTCCTGCCTTTGAATTGTTAGTGCATTTACTTGCTGTGAAGGGAAGACTGCCCTACTGATGGGGTAACCAGAACACAGCTACACGCCAGCCACAGCAGGATCTCCATATCTGTGGTCCCCCAATGCTTGGAGATGGTAAGGTAACGTCAGAAGGGGATCCACAAAAGCCAGTATGCTGAAATACCAGTTATTGAAAATAGTCCAAAGGATGCATGAGAAAGAGGAGACATCCTTGGATACACTTTAGAAGAGGCTGCAGCAATTTAAGGCATGATTGTCCTTTCAGCTGTTTGAGTTTGTCATGTCTCTGCCCCAGGTTACGATTGTCACAGCAGAACGGTTCACCTGAGCACTCCATCTGCTCCAGTGCAATGTCTGACCAGTAAGTTCTGGCACTGAAGCAGATGAGTTATGTCACAAGCAACTCTGCCAGCCCTGCTAAGGATAAGCAACAGTTTTTAGCCCTGGAGGGGCTGTAGCTGGAGGACAAGGAGCTAATTCCTTATGCTGCCACAGTTAGATTTGCAAGAGGCCATCTGACCAAAGTTTTAAATCCATCCCTTCCCATGGCATAGAGATCTTACTGCACACCACCAGGCAGTGCCTTTCTCCTTTCAAAATTCATACTGGAGCTAGATGCCTGAAACTTTACCTTATTGTGTTAGTCTGTTGTTGTTTTCGGGTTTTTTTGTGTCAGCTGCTGGAGATGACACAAGAGGCGGGGGTCAGAGCACTTGACAAAGAGATCCATTCACCTCCTGTCTATCAGCAGAGCATCCAGGCATAGCTGGAACTAGGCTGGAAGAGAAGATCCTGCAGACCTTTTGAATCTTTTCTCTGCTGCATGAAATAATTAGAGATTCTTGAGGGAGGAGAAAGGGGGAGGATAACTCTTTTCCAGATATTACAGCACCTGCCTCTGAATCTCAGCATCAAAGGCCATCCCTAATAATTTAGCTAGTCATGCCTGGTTTTGTTCTGTCTTTGTCCCCTCAAAACTTTATTCCAGACAGTAGGGTTTCTCTGAACTGTGGGAGAAGAGACACATAAGCCTAGAGACAAAATTTAGTCTTATTCCAGTTATTACTGGAATACACTAAGGACATAAAAATTTGACACTGGTATATTAAGTGTGTTATTGCTATCACTTTGAAGGCTTCAGGGTATGCTGTATCTACTCTGACCCTTTTTCTTGCAAACGTTTCTCTTCTTAGTGCTTCATGGTAAAATCATATGTGTGGTTTTTTTCTTTTTTTTTCAGAAATTAGGCAAATTTTAGATTTCTAAACCTGCTTTCCTTGATCTTCTTCAAAGAGGAAAGGCCTTTGACTATGCCATGAGAAGTTTAGGGATTTTGTGATTTTTGCCTAATTTTTTAAGGGTGTAGAATGGACTGAGTCTCTGGATTTACTTCGAGTTCAATAAATAACCTTACCAGACTACTCCTCCCATTCCATTTGGGTTTTAACACCAAGTCTAGCCTTGCAGGAAAGAGGGTGTCAAGCCAAATTAGCCCTCTCCCTTTAATCTCTTAAGCAGACGGGAGCACATGCTAAAGTTCTTGATTCTTGGACCTTGCAGTTCTAGAGGGCTTTGCTGGGCCCTCCTGTAACTATTTAAAAATGTGCACATTCTGTGAAGTGTACTGCATGATGGACTGCTGAAATGGTGAAACTGAATTACAGACAAACAGATCCTTCCTCATGCATGTATTTTTATGGTATTTCAGTATTTTGTGTTATGTGGCAGGCCTAGAGGTGAGAGGCAGAGAAAGGGAAAGTGTATAAACAATAGGGAGGAGAAAGAGGAACTAACATGACTAAAAGATGGCTGGTCCTTGGTGTGAAGCCCATGACAGTGTAGAAAGAGAAGAGTACTTGGATGGAAAATCCAGAGGTGGAGGTTATAGTGAGGCCATCAGAGAGACTGGGATGAGGATGAGATCCCTAAGCAATGGAGAGTGAAGTTAAAATGGCAGGAGAAGTGAAAAGTATGAGTGGAAGCAGGGACATGGAAAAGACTGAGATGCAGAAAGGTCCATTTTAGGGGAATGTCTGTCAAGATGTGTGATACCCCCCATCAGTGCATGGGAAAGCATTGAGGCTGCTGAGCCTCCCTGTTCTGCTGTCAATAGGTAGCAGTGAAGCTGTGATGGCAGGAGAGGTGCTCTCCCCTCAAGAGTACATGGCACTGCAGTACCGTGAGCAGGTACTCCATTAGTTCAAGCGGCAGAACTCTGCGGAGTGGATCTAGAGAGTCTCGTCTTTCTGAGCATGAGAACATGAATGATTCCAGATGATACATTAAAAATAGTCTTCACTGTCCTTTCCCTCAGCCCAAACTAGAAATCTACATGTACAAGTGACCATGAGGTTGAAATTGAGGTGATTCAGAAATTCACATGACTCAGAAAAATGACAGAATAAAGACTTCATTATGATGCAGCCCTTAGCAGGATACCATTCTTCCCAAAGGACTTGAATTTCTTAGGTACACAAGATGGAGAGAGGATCCCTTGGCCATTTCGGTTTATCTGCAGTATTTCATGTGGGGTCCCCTTCGTATTTTATTGTGTGTTATTCAGGCTTGTTTTAAAAGTCATCTGTTTCCTCTTAAGTAAGGATGCCATGTATTTGTTTTTCTCTGGTACATCCTTCTTTTCTGCCCTTTGAATCCCCTCTGGATAATTCTTTTAGTCAGCAAGCAGGATTTTAAAAGAGAATTTGAGCAATAGGTGCTGTTGACTTCGGAGGATTTGAGAGTTACCATGTAAAACCTCTAGTCCTCTTATTTTTTGTCAGTGATATGGTAGCTCAAGTCTTAAAATCTTCTCTAGCGCTCATCATTGCTATTCTTGAGGGCTTCACAAACACTCAATTCATCTTCATATCAGCCTGGCTAGGGTTTCATTTTGCTCTGTTATTTTGGGGAAAGGTTAGGTGGGGTTTTAGAAACAAATTTCATTATCCATCTTTCAACTTTGATTATAGGGTGCATCTGTCCAAGCAAAGACCTTGCCAACAGCATGCTAGTAGTGCAATAGATAACACCCTCTGAGTAGAGATCAGAAGACTGCAAGTATGACTACTGGATTCTTCTTTCGCAGGCCACACGCTTTTCCCTTCTCATTCAAGGTGTTTGAAGCACAGCATGGTAAACTCTCTTTGCAATCTTGGATTCCTTACCAGCTGAGTGTGAAAATACCCCATTTTCACCTACTTTCTACAGGATTTGGTTTGTGTAGCTTGAAGTATCTCTTTAAGGTGAAAGCGAAATAAAGATCTGGAAGGCAGGAATCCCTCTTGCTGCATGCCTCACATCTAAACCCCATCAGTGATCAGTTACTCAGAGAGGTAGCAGATCCTGTGGAAAAATGTGATCACATCATTAATATTCAGAAGCAGGACAGAAGGGTATCAGTCAAACTGAAGCTGCACACACAGGCTTAATTTTAGAACTTCCTCAATTCCCCTGTCACATTGTTCTTACTAGATTTTGATATAAATGCTGGAACGAGAAATGGAATGGCAAATACACTTAGCAGAACTGATATCAATTCGCTGCAAAATACATTAGTTGTGACCAATAAAGTCAGATTATTTCACTGGATTTACTCTGGATTTACCCTAGTGTAACCCAGAACAGACTGTGGTCCATTGGGTATGGGAAAAGTTACACTTTGAAGAAATACATCTCACCTATTTCAAGTTTTATTAGCTTCTGTTTCTGTTGTGCCTTTCAATTTTTATATTTGTTCTATACTGGAGCTTGGCTGGATAAAAGCTTTAGTCTTCATTGTGTTATACAGTTTTTGTAAAGAGTAGATGATGTTTTTAAAAAGCCAAGAATAGACAATACATGTAATTGTTTATAGTGAACTTATACTTGGCTCAATTTAGCCTATAGTGTGACAAATAATTTTATCCAAGAGCATTGTGAATCTATATGGTATTGCCAAATTGAATCATTTAAAAATCATGAGTCAGTTCTTTAAAAAAAAATAAATTATGACATGGACTTCTAATTATAATGTTTAGGAGCAAATATATGTTCAACTCATTTTGCTTTGCCATCTGATTCCTGAGCCTTTGCAGTGTGCTCAGGTTATATTTTTAAGCTTTCTATCTACAACCGTGAGAGCCAGAAAATTACTGCCTTTTTGATTAAATGAAAGAAAAATGAGAATTTCTCACATAAACACATCACTCCAAGAGCTAGTACTTTGAGGAAAAAGGCTCAAATATCACAAAACTTATGATAAAAATTGTGAGAAATGGCAATTTGTAGCTCCTCAAAGGTGTCTGAGTTTTAGATATGGCCTTCTTACAAATAAAGAACTTCCTTAAGTATATAAAAGATGCAAAGCTCTACTTTAGCAGAAATACCATTAGAACTAACTTCTTCAGGGAAAGACACAGATTGCCACCTTCTCTCTACAACCACTGAAATGTGAGGCTCAGCTAAAGAAAAAAAAGTTCTGATCTTAGCTGATTCGACAGCCTGTTAGTGCAAATACCACAGCTTTCCACTTTGGATCTAAGATCAGAATATTTCCTGATACCTCGGGGAAACTGGAGGCGGGAGAGATACTGGTTTTTGTTTTTATGACTGTGCATTATCTCGAACAGCCCAGGAGAAATTTGGGTCCTCCTGCTCTGGAGTACATTGGTTTAATTCTGCAGTGATTGTACGAAGACAAATTAACATACCTCAGATAAGACTGTGGCCAAAGAAGAATTTAGCTTTTTGCAACTTTTAGTTCACTACAAAGATTTTGTACAGACATTAGATTTTGTACATTTTAATTCAACATCTGTCTGCAACAGGGGAGCATTTAATTTGGGACATGGAAGCACTTTTCCCAATGGCTAGAGCAGACACTGAAGACTGGACTCAGGAAAGTGATATAGGGTCAGATATGGGCTCTTATCTCTCTGGGATATAATCTAGAAAAAATGAAAAAGTGAAGAATCTGGAAACTGCTGTGGTGTGACCTGGTGAATGGTGAAGTCCCACTGTCCCATCTCCCTAAGGATCCTGAGAATTCAGCTGTTCCATTTGAGGCTAGACATGGCAGCCCCTTGTCCTGAAACCCAGTGATGACATTTGTCTGCTATTATTAAAGTGAGATGGTTGCACTCAGAATATTCTGGGGCTGCTTTGGCTACATCTGATAAAATTACAAGAATCCCTGGGCCTGCCTGCAGTTTGACAACAGGTTCTGTTCTATTATTATCCAGTTTTATGAACTAATACACACACATCTCTTCTTATTTGCAAAGAGTTCTTGTTTTCCACACTGGCAGCAGATTACTGTGTCCTGTAAGATGACTAGATGATCTCTCCATACATCTTCTGTTGCTCCAAGGGTTCTTTACAGAGTTGCAGCCTAAGCATCAGTCTTGAGTTTCAAGGGAGCTCCTTTTTTGTCACAAGGGCAGCTACAGCAAAATGTTACCACCCTTTGTCCATTTTTCTGCAGGAAGATGCCTGTGACTGACACAGCATCCCACGGCTACAGCAGATGACATGACCAATGGCAGCAGCTCACTCATTTCTTATGGAAAATCTTCAAGCAGTTTTGTCAGGCACACTCCTTTCAATCATCTGAAGGCTCCAAAGGAATTTTTCTAATACCTTTGCAGGGTCTGAGCTAATATTTCCCCACTTCCACAACAGGTCTTTCAGCATCTGGAAGAACAGGAGGGGCTTCTTCTCTGGTGGACATGACTCTTGTGTGGTTTGGTGCCAACACAATTTGTCTCTTATCCCCCCAGTATCACAACAGCAGTCTCTACAGTGGAATAGTTGAAGACTGTATCAAATAGCTGAAGACCCAATGTCCAATGGGTCTCTTTGGTATCCTCTTGCTGTTTAGGCCTTGGTCTGGGTCTGCACCAGAAGTCTGAATAGTTCCACATGATCGAGAAACTCAAGGTAGTTACCCTATCAGGGTAGCTCTCTTCCAAATGCCAGATATGAAAAATCCACAGGTCATTACAACTGTCTGGCAGCTGACTGGCACTGGCATTGTTCAGACCAGGAGGCCTCCTTCTTCCTCATCCCTGCCATCCTACATCTCTCAGGTTCACTGGAAATCTTACCCTGGATAGCCAACTCGCTTTTTTCCCTCTCATCTTTTCTCCCCAGTCTATGTGCTCTTGAGTCATTACTCTTTCATGCTAATCGTTGGAGCTGGGCTCTCTCTAGCTCTCTTTAATTACTCTCTAGCTTACATATAACCCCCTGATACTGTAATCATCAAGATAGTAAAGATTATGCAAATGCTGATGAGGGTGTAATGTGTCTTGCAGAACATTCATCATGAGAGGGGAGAAGGGAAGCTTGATTCTTAGGGGCTGGGCTGAAGTTGTCCTGAGAGCATTTAGTCTTTACTTTTTGTACTTGAAAACTGAACATATTTGATACAGAGAACTCAGCAAGGAAAATATTTGAATAGTATCATGCTTCCCTGAAGATGCATTTAAACTAGATACTTGTTCTTGGGTCTCACCTATGCAATATGTAGGGGTTGCTAAGACAGTCAGTTGTTTGCATCCCAAGACAGCCACTCTCATCCTGATACCATTTGGAGCACTTTTTGTCACTTTCTTCATATGCACAGGGCAGAAACCTCCCCAAACCCTGCAATAAAAAATTACAGGCGAAATTATTCTAAATATCAGTCAGTGAATGTGCTGATCTGCTTTCCTCTCCTAACTCTGCAGGCTCAGGTGGATAAGTAGAATCCAGCTAAGAGATATCTTCAGACAAACAGCTGGGTAATTATTTTTTCTCTAGAGTTACCACATTTTATGCATACTCTCATGAGGCAGAATGCATGGTACCTGGGAAACTGTAAATCTGAATTACCATTTACTATACAAGGTGAGAAGATTGCTAAGAATAGTGGAAAAAAACCTGTTACAAGAGGCAGAGCAACAAGGTACTACAAGCTTTACGGTAAAAGCCAGAGAGACAGAAGAACATTGTACAGTCATGTAGGTGTGCATATGTCTTGGGTCCAACACTTGTGGGTCAGCTAGGGGGCTGGATATATGTTAAGACAAAGGCTGTCAGGGCATGGTTAATGCCATGAAGGAAGTCCCAAAACTGTGTCTGTGAAGACTAGATCGAGAATGGAACATCCTTTAGTAGCACAACAGTATCTGTCATACACGCAGGGCAAGATCCATGTGATTTAACAAAGGGTATCAGGGTTAGCTTTACTGGCTATAGCTCCCAAGGGAAGAGAGATGACAAGAGAAGTGTTTCCCTCTAGGCTTCTAGAACAACTATTCTTTAGATGATGATTGCTCTCAACTGGATTCTCTCCAGGAATCTGCTGGCATTACTGTGTAGCAAACACAGAGGTTGCAATTGCGGTAATCTCTTTGGTACTGAAGCCTGGTAGGTCTGCCTGGGTCAGGCTGCATGCAAAGTCAGGACAGAATATTTCAGGGTTTGGAAAAGTATATTTTGCAAACAGTTTACCTTACAAGAGGACTCTTAGAGGCTCAAACAACCTTCAAGAATATTCTGAAATCTCCCTTTAGAATTTGTTAGAGCAGTGTCAATAAAAGGGGGGAAAAAAGCCTCTCAGTTGGCACAACTGGAAATAAATCTATTCTGATGGTCTGATGGCACTGGAGGTAAGGCACACAGCTAATCTGGAAGCCAGAGAAGTGATGAGACTCAGTGACCACCTCCCAGTCACTTCAGATGCTCAAATTGTTCCTGAGCCTGATTCTCACAGGTTGGTTTGTGTTCCCATGACTACATGCAGAAAAGGTGAAAGTAAAAATAGTTATGTCACCCTGAAGAAACAGCTATTATTGATTACTCTGAAGACCCAATAACAATTTCTAAAATAATGAACAATTCTCAGCGTTGAAAGTATACTCATCTAGTCTTCCTGCCGATATCAGGTGAGGCTTTTTCCTCTTATATGATTAGATGCTGAGATTTGTGATGGAGAAAAGATCCCAAGGATATTTTCAGAGATAGATGTATCATCCAGAAGATGAGGGCACCTGGATAAATCAGTACAGCTGTTATATTCATGGCAGCCTTTTATTTTGCCAGGTATTCAACAGAATCCTTGCAGTTGTTAGTTACAGACTAGTATAATAACTTATGTTCTATGTCTGGGGAAAACTTTTGGACCAAATCCTTGTTTCTGATAAAGCTGCTCTGTGCTGCTCAAAAGGCACAAAGCAGCCTTTAAGATGTTTCTATTGGTTATATTCAGATTCAGCTGTTACAGGGAAATCTCCATATGGTGGAGAGCTGGTCTTGCTGAGTCGGCACTCTTCCCATCACAGCCCTGATTTTGGAGCCATACTGCGAGACAGACTTACAGCTGAAGCATTGCTGTGCTCTAGTAATTCCCTGCTGTGGAACTGTATCTTGTCTCTTTTTCCAGGTACAGCTCAGAGTTCGCGTGAACCACTTTACAAGCCTCTTTGGAAATCCACTGACATGCACTCAAAAATTTCATTTGACTCCTAAGTCAATTTGGTATGGGCTCAATGGCAGTCTTGATGGTAGGGGAGCCTGGGGATCTCGATACATTTTTAATAGTCTCAACAAGAGAGTACAAAGGCCCTAAGATTTCTGAGACGCAGTTGTGATATGCCATACTAATATTTCTTGTCAATTGTGAAGCAGATTTATAAGCTGGCTTTCAATTAGCTTGAAAGAAAGAAAAAAGGTCACATAGCATACTCGTAAAGGCTTATATAACTAACTTCTGGAAGACTTGGGGAATGTTTCACCTCAAATGCTTGTCATTTAGAAAGCCATCACTTTCTAGCAATTTCAAGTAGAAAATCTCCGCTTGGGTGGGGGAAATCTTTTTTTATTTTCCTTAAGCAAGTGGGCTATCACATTAGACATTATTGTTTAGTAGCAGTTGAAATAAACTCCAGGGAATCTTTATCTCATGTATAGGATTGCAATAAATGAATGTGTATTCCCACGATACAGGTCCTCTTGGGCTATGCTTCAGCAATAAAAAGGAGTATTAATTTAATGATTTTATTATTCTGTTAATAAGCATCTTCAATCCAAAGCATGGAACAAGGAATCTGCAAGTCAAGAAGATGCCTCAGTGCCAGAAATGCAGAAACTGGGTCCTGGTAAGTCTTGCTCAGATCCACAATAAGTATCGATTAGAAATGAAACATAATCACCTTCTGCAGAAACTGTGTGGAGGGCATGCACAATGCACACAAATCACAACACTTAGAATTAGCATTATGTACAGAAGCAGTGCCAAACTGCCCCTGAAAGAGCAGGGCTAATAAGGAGGTACCATACCATTAGCAATTACAATAGTTCAGTTGAATGGCTGTTAATTGCAATAAGCCAATTCACACTAGAAACAATGGTTTGCTGCTGTCTCTCTCCCTCTCTCAGGTTTACTTCCAGTATTAAAAATAACCTGTTGATGCCACTTTTGGGAAGATAGGACTGGAAATGATCCCTCTAAAACTACACAATGGCCGTTTTGTTTAGGAGGTCTCACAGAACATCTTTCCTGCAGCCCCTGCTCATCGAGGGTCACAAAATGCCTTTCAGTATCAGGTAATAAACTTAAGAGCTGCAGTAAAAGACCAAACCTCTCAAGCACAGTACCACAGAAGACTATAACCAGTGCCCCTGCAACAAGGTATTTACCAAATAAATCTCCCAGAAGATTCTGAGAAAGTGGCAAGGGGGTAAAAAGGCAAAACAGTCCTTTGCCTGGCTCACCTGAGGGAAAAGGTTTTGTTGTGACCCAAATCTGGCCATCAGTTCAACCATACACCAGTGAATGAGATGCACCACAAACGACCTGATCATTTAATGTCACTAGTGTCCTTTCTACATCCTATCTCTGACTAATTTCCAGTGCTTTAGAGGCAGTTGAAAAAACCCTCGTAAGCCAAATACAGATCGGGTAGAGGACCAGGAAAAGCTCTGAAGCTTGAGTATGGTCAGAGTACAATGCCAAAGGTCAGCAGCTCAGTCCCCTTTAAATCCCCCTTGGACACCCTGCAGTATCATGCCCCAATTTAAAATCATTTAGGTGCTTCTGCCTAGAGTATGGTTTGTTTGCTCCTGGAATGGTTAGAAAGCTTTCCAGTCTAAGTGTCCTCATGACCAATTTATAACTATACATCCTCGTGCTCATATAATTCTGTAATTTAGATAGTTCTCCTTCCTTGATATTTACTGTTTGAATGTATTTACAGTGAATCATCATGCTGTTTTGGGTTTGTTTGGCTAGCTAAGGAAGCCAAGCTTGCTTGCTTGCAGCTCCTGTTCAGGAACACAGATGCTCTGCTCCCCTGCCATCCCAGTACTCCTCTTCTGCACCCTGAGTCAATCTTTTCTGATCCTAAGTCACCAGAATTGGACATCATTTTCCAAACGAGGGTCCTTAACTGTGCTGTGTAAAGCCATATTAATACTTCCCTATCTCTACTAAAAATACCCAGTTTCATGCATCATAGACTCACATAAGCCTTTTCCACAGCTATTCACGCTGTAGCTCACAGCCATTTTCTCATGGAGGAATTCACCAACATAGTAAGGTCAGATGAGTAGGCCTAAGGCTACCAGCATCACCTCTCTCCTTTCCCTATAAAGTGTCTTAGGCACAGGGTGCAACTTTTCACCTTGAACAAATCCTTGCTTTGGCAACTGTCATTTGCCAGCTTCTTTCAATACCTCTGGGTAAAAATCATCTCTGGGTTCCTCTGTCTTGTGACCCTCAGGAACTTCCTTCATTTCTCTAAGTTTGCTGTTCTATGATCCCAAGCCTTAGATAAAGATCTACACTTGTCCCTCTTGCAGTTTAACATAAATTGGATTAATCCGTGATCACTCAGTTCAAGATTAGTTCCAATACTATGGTCTTCTACAAGATCCTTGCTGCTTTTTAATACTAGGCCTAAACCAGCATCCTCTTTCATGGACTCACTCCCCATTTACTGGAGAAATCTCAAGAACATTTAAGCGCTGACATTTCCCAGTGGTGTTTTCCAGTCTGAATCTGAGAAATTATAGTTTCCCATAATCACATCATATTTGCTTTTCTGTATCTTCCCCATAGTTTTTGGAGATAACAATCCCTGTCCAAGTTTGTAATGGGTTACCACCCTTCTCCTAGTGGATTTTTTTCACTCTCATGTAATTTTCCAATGCAATGCCCTATTATTTTATTTCTTCAAACCATTTTACTAAAATATAGAGTTACTCCATGGTCTTTACTGTTATTTCTATTCTAAGTAGCTACCCCTCCGATGACTGTATTCTAAACAATTCTGCTAAGCAGAGGTGTGCAGCATGTAGCAGCAGCAGAGACACAGCGTTCCACAGAACGGTTTGGGTTGGAAGGGACCTTAAAGATTATATCATTCCAATCCCCCTGCCATGGGCAGGGACACCTCCCACCAGACCAGGTTGCTCCAAGCCCCATCCAACCTGGCCTGGAACACTGCCAGGGATGGGGCAGCCACAGCTTCCCTGGACAACCTGGCCCAGTGTCTCACCACTCTCATAGTAAAGAATTTCTTCCTAATATCTAATTGAAATCTCCCCTCTTCCAGTTTAAAACCATTACTCCTCGTCCTACAACTACATGCCCTTGTAAAAATTCCCTCTCCAGCTTTCTTGTAGGCCCCTTACAGAAAATGTTGGGGCCCCAGTGAAAACGTTGCTTATAACATGAAATTCCAAACCAGTTAAAGACAAGACAGTGGTGACATATCTCGTTGTAATAGTTGTATTAGAAATCTTTAAAATGTTGTCGTCATGATATGGAAAAAGAAAATAAAACAGCAAAGCACTTGAAACGGTAGATATTGCATTAGATCAACACTTTATCCCTTTGGCTACAGACATTTTTAAATATGGAAAAGCTTCTGACATCTTTTACATGGTGTAAGAATTTGTTTTCTCTTTTTGGGGAAGAACACATTAGTATAGCTGCTGGAGTTACAGGCGCTGGATTCCTATTATGTTTTTTCTTTTTTTTTTATGGCAAAACAAGAGGACACATATACAACAGCAAAAAGAGTGGCAAAGAAGGAAATTGCAGGTTTGTCTCTGATCGAAACTTATTTGTAGCCTGGCTGCTGCAGAAATCCAGGCTGGGTGCACAGTCCTATCAGCCGGTCCAGAGCTAAGCAATCCTGAACAAGTGATGGGAACATTTAAGACATCGGTCTTAGATTGTCTTTCTGATCGCAGGTTCACGGCATCATTTCAAGAGGCGCAGTTGTCTTGACAGCTAAGCCAGCCTCTTACTGGGGACAGCAGCAAAAGGGGGGGCGGAGGGGGATGAGGAAAAAACCAGCACACAGGGAGGGAATTAGCAGTGCCAGCCAACCTTCGTGTTTGAGGGGCTGGTGAGGACACAGCCGGAGCTGGAGCTGTTTGTGCAGGGCAGGCTGGCGTGGGCGTCGCGGGGCCGGTGGCTGAGGACCGGAGAGGGTCAGGATGGATTTCGGGACGCGGGGGGATGCTGTAAGCGGCAACTCTGACGCAAAGCTTGTCCGTTCAGGATCACGCATCCAACTGTTCCTCCCTAGCGATCCCTCGACAAACAACGTCCAAAAGGGATGGTGACCTCATCCCACTGAAATTACCCGAACACCACACATTTCTCCGTGTTCAGCTCCGCACATTCCTCACAGCTCCGGCTCTCCCGCCTCCCTCACCGACCAGCCCCGCCGCTGCACCCGCGGCTCCCGAGCCCCTGGGCGGCAATTCCTCTTCCTCCAGCCGGCCCCGGCTGAGCCCCCCGGGCGGCCAGAGCCGCCTTTCCCCTCAGCAGCCCGCCGAGGCCGCGGGGACACGACAAGCGGCCGCCGGTACCGGCCGGGCAGCAGCCCTGCTCGGGACGTGCCGCCGTACAAGGTTTATTTAACCGGGCCGCCCCGAGCGACAGGTTCTGCCCGGTGTCACCGTCGCCCCGCAGCCGGCAGAGGCTCCTGAGGGGGGAGGACGGTGCGTCCCGCACCTCCCGCCTTCGGGACGCCGGGGAAGGGCGCACGCCCCGCGCCGGCCGGTGCCTCGGGACTGCCACCTCCGGTCGCTGCTGGCCGCCTGCAGCCGGGCCGGGCCCCCGAGGCCACCAGCATCTCCGGGGGGCGAACGGCTCCGCCGCGCTGCTCTTTCCTGATCTGTTCCAGACTCTTCTCCCCCTCCCCGCCTCCCCCCGCGCTTTCCCCTCCCTCCCCTTTTTCCCAGTGGCTTTTTTTTTTTTTTTTTTTCCAATAAATAAAGGCTATTGTGTTGGAAGCGCCCCTTTGTGCGGGGCTGCTCGCACCTCCCTCCGGGCGGAGCGGGAACACAAGCGGCTCTCCGCCACGCCGACCCCTCTCTCCCGGCGCCATCCCCGCGCCCTTCCCCCAGGACCCGCGGCGGTGGGGCCGCCCTCAGGCCGAGCCCCGGCCCCGGAGCCTCGGCACAGCTCCCCCGCCCCGAGAGGGACCCGCCGTCTCCTCACAGCCCGCCCCGCGCCGCTGGCGGAGGGCGGCGGGCGGGAAACGCGGGGCCCCTTCTGCCGGGTGGGCAACGGCAGCATCAGGTGCAGGCGGGCAGGGCAGGCCCGGCCCCCGGCTGCCGCCTGCGCGCTGAGCGGCTCGGCCGGGCCCGCCCCTCGGTGTGTGAGGAGGAGCCGGGAGAGCAGCGGGCTTCGCCGGGGATTTCCAGCCTGAGCGGGCGGGAGAGGAAGTGCGGGGCGGGGGGAGACAGCGCAGAGCGGCAGGGACTTTCCGTCGGGCTGGCGGTCGCCTTCACCAGGCTCCAGCTGCCGCCCGCCGTCCCGCTCCCCTCGCGCGCTCGCAGGTAGGGTGTCCGCGGGGCTCGGCCGCGAGGGGGGACGGGGGAAAAGCGCTTCCCTGCTGCCGTGGCGGCGGCTCCCGCTCAGGGCTCCGGCACCGGCCGGGCTCGCCTGCCCGCAGCCGGGCTCCCTGGGCAGGGGGACGGGGCTGGGCGGGCGGCAGGAGCCGGGGGGTGAGGGGGGCTGCGCGCCCGCGGAGCCGGCGGGGGGCGAGGCGGCGGCGCGGCGCTGATACGAGGCATCTGCTAGCAGGCAGGGGCCGGGCGCGCTCCGCCGGCAGCCTGTTGCCGGGACCTCGGCGGCGGCTGGTGCCCGGGGACAGATCAGCCTCGGCGGGGGCGGCGCGGACTCTGCCTGCCCGGACGCACTGACACTCCAGGGCTCTGCAGGTGCCCCCTTTTCACTTATTTCTGCCTCTCCCCCGTCCCCTCGCTCTCGCCCCGCGGTGTGTGTGTGCGTGCCGGGCGGGGAGGCTGGGGGAGGCGCGGCCGGCCGGCAGGCCGGAGCGGAGCCGTGCGGCAGCGGGCGGCGCGGCGGCGCTTGCGGCGTTTGATGTGTCGTTTGAATGCAGAAGCCTCGCTCCGCTCCTGGCTCCCTCCATATGCAGTGCTGGGGGCGGGCCGACGGCCTTTAAAGGGGCACTGCCGGCAGGCGCCGCGCCTGGTGCTGCGCGCCGGGCCCCCCGCAGCCCCGCGCCTCCCCTGGCCGCTCTCTGCGGCGGCTCCGCTCCGCTCCCGGGCCACGGGGGCTTCGGCAAATCCTTCGCCGTCGGGACGGAGCCGCCGGTGCTGGGTGCGGGAGGAGTTCTGTCTCCGTGAAGCGGCCCTGCGCTATCAGCCTGGCGTGAGCGGAAAGAGAAGTGTGTTTGTTTGCACGCCATTCATTTCGGTGCGCTGTTCGGGCAGCACCGCGCTTTAAAACGTTAAATTTGATTGCCCCGTTGTAGGTTAGGAAAAAAAAAAAAACGAGTGTTTAAAAGTTTATACTGAGTCATTCCTCTGCAGATGAACCTATGACTGACTCATAATCTGAGAACTGCAGCGGCGTGTAGAATAGGAAGGTAAGGCATTTACATCTCGATTTATTTGTGTCTGCGAGTGTCTGAGATCCGAGTTATCTGCGGAAAAACAAGAGGAACGGTGTTACTGCTGCGAGGCATAATCTGGCGTTCTGCTGATCAGAGCCAGGGTGTGAGATGGGCACCTCTGTGTGCACCTTCACTGTGCCTTAAGGCATTTTTCATCCTTTGCTGTTTCTGTCGTAGTGAAATGTGGGAAGTCCCAATGATACGATTTTAAATCTGCAGTCTCCTCGCTGAGATCTGACTGAGCCTTGTATATTGTAATTCGTGTGGGTTTGTTCAATGTCTTCAGTAGAACTGTGTGTTTTTCCTTGCAGGTTTGTCCCGTAGAATGCACGTAGCGTTATTGTGCACTAATGGGAATTTGCATTCATAGACCGAAGAGGAGCTTAGTGTATGATGTGAAGGTGTACAAGCAGTATTTAGCTTAGGCAAATGAAATAGTATAATTTGAAATAGTAAAAATCTGTATTTAAAATAGCTGCTGACTTGCACAGAAGCCTGTATTTAAAGGCTACTCTGATTGATAGAGTTGAAGCTAAAGAGATCATAACATACACCGTGTGTTTTCCTTTAAAATGAACCATTTGGCTAGAAGTGTCTGTACATGGCAATCCATACACACTGTGTGTAGATTAACATAGATGTAAATGTTATTTATCGTGATTAGGGAGAGAGTTTTTGTTTTAAGATGAGAAATACTTGAACATTTGGACTGAATCAGAGTTCTTTATGGCTGGACTGGGAAACCCCTTCTCATAAAGCTTGATAACGGAAACATTGATGTATCATGAGTTTGGGCAATGCAAGCAGACGGCACTATGATGTTATAAAAGTTGCTTTGTTCCAACATGAAAATGGTAGGTGTTTTACTGAAATACAACTTGATAAGAAGCTTCCAATAATAGTTGGACCTAGAATATAGAAAGGTAAAGTGCATTCAGTAGCAGAGCAAACTAATTCTAATCAAAAGAGGGTGCTAAATGGCTCGGTCTTCAGGCTTTCCTGAAGTCCTTCTGCAATTAAGTTTGATGATACCAATTTTGCAAAGCCATTCTTATGTGGATTCAGAGAATTTGATCATTGCGTAAGTGTATTTACTGTTGTTACCTTGGAAAACTCTGTAAGATGGCAGTAGTTAGCATCAGTGTCAAAAAATTCTTTATGTAGTCTTACCAGTCCATGGTAATACAGTTTGTCTTCTAAATGACTTCAAGATCTCGTTGTATTTTAGATCTTTACATAGTTCTTGTCCATAATGAAAAGTGTGAGAGAAGAGGAACGTGTTTTTTCTTTCCTGAAGTCTGGCTGTTCCATTAGTAGATGTGGCAATACTGAAAATAAAAAAAGCCAGATATCTTAATTTTTAACTTTTGATGTTAAACCACTGGAACATAAATACATTGATAAGTAGATGATCATAGTTCTGCAGATGAAAAGACAGCTTAAAAATAGGAATGACTTAAATCTACTCCAGTATCCTAAACTGGTTTTGTATGAATAGACATTGCAAGAATAACACTTTTTGATCTCTGATATCTTAGATGATGCAATAACTGGATTTCATTAGGGTTTTTTTTATTATAATAGTGTTTCTTAATTGAAGGTGCGGAATCTTATGATGTCTGAAGACTGCTCATTACACATTGGTTTCAGATGTCTGTGCTCTTGTGCACAGTTCCTTTAAAGAATTGCCAAGGCTTTTTTTTTTTTTTTTTTTTTTTTGTTTTAATGCCTGTGGGTGGGTACTTTCTGAATATGATGCTTGTATTTGAAACCTTTGAAACCTCCTGGCATTTTTGGCGTATGGCTCAGGAACACCAAAAGTGCTGGGAGAGAGTGAAATTGGAGATTTCAAGATGTGGTATGGGGAAAGAGGCCGAGGGAGGGAGAGTTGTGTATTTTTGTGCAACAGAATAAAAGTGTCATTGTCACACAAGAGATAGTGCAGTAGTCACACTACGTTTTACCTTATGCTTTTTAACCTCTGGCGATGAAGTACTAACACAGAAACTACATCAGTGAAGGGCTGGCAAAGAGAATATAACTGGTTTTCCAGCTCTGCCTGCTGGAAGCCCGTACCCTCCTAAATGGATAATTTGAAGTCAGTATATGTTTTGAAAATCAAACACATTTCATTTTTTTAAGGAAGAAAGAGAAAGGACTAGAAAACTGGGAGGAAAGGGGGGGCAACTTACAATGAAAGATCATTAGCTGTCTGCGAAGTAGGAAGAGGTACTCTCTAATGGGAAAGAAAAGGAAATAAAGACAAAAATGCACCTAGAAAATCAGTAAGGAAAGTATACAGTAGCGAGATCTTAGAACTTGGAAAGAAAATAAGGCAAAAGATTATTTGGTATTGGGAACTGTGGGATATATATATATTGATATAGTCTTTGAGAGTGCTTTTGTTTTCTTCCTGGAGATCTTTTCTATTGGAGCACTGACAGCAAAATATCGTTGCCACTGTGACTTCAATTGCTACTGACTGTTGGCTTTGTAACTACGTTAACAAGGCGAGTGTCTCTAAAATTATATACAGCAACTGTAGGTCACTAATCCTCTCCACCCCCCAAAAAATGTCAAGCCTTTGATTTCCATGCTGCTGTTCTTCTCTGCTGCTTTACTCTGCATGTGTGAAGTGTGATTTCTGTAGAATTCCAGGTTCTGCAGTTCATCTAGTCAAGCGCAGCATGGGAAGCGAAGTCTCAACACGTTTGTGGATGCAGAAGTTCAGTCTTGGACATGTGTGATGGCTCCCTGGCTCCCTCCTTGTGCTGAAAATTGGGGTGTTAGGTACTTCGACATCAAGATTGAATTTTTACAAATTGCCGGCATTAGAACTGCAGTGGGCATAGCAGGAATGTTTTAAGGCGGAATGTTTCATAGTTCCAGTAGTATTTCGTATAGTATCATAAAATGATCATTTATGAGATGGATTTCTCTGATGTCTAGAGGAAGTACTCTGTAGATAAAAACTGCTAATAATTCTGTAGTATAATTTAAATGCTCTGAAGTGCATATATCCTTTCACATACAGTACATGTAGCAAATCAGTCAAAAAACTTTGGTGAAGGAAGTCGTGAAACTTCTATTTTACTTGCTTGAATGATGACTGTATGGAAGCAACATTTGGAGTAATACTGGACTTTTGTCTGACTTTGTGGTTTCTCCATTAATACAAAAACCCTCTTTTTGTAAATAAAGTATGCCCACTCAAGACAAACTTGAAAGGCCACGAGTCTTTACAGCGTTCTTAGGTGTCTAGCAAAAAGAGTTATTTTGATTTGGTCTGTCTTGAAAAGCATGTTGCAGATGTAAGAAGAGAAGTGCCTTCCTGGCTGCCACTTCATTCCCTCAAGCTTTGACATCTATCAAAAAAGAGAAGATGCACATTGAAGATACTAGTGTAAAATCTAGGAGACCTGGAAGCTGTTTTTTTTTTTTTCATTCCTGTAGATGTATGTACTGTAAGTCATTCAGTTAGGGGCAAACCAACAAGGGGCTTTGATGTTGTAGTGCTGAGTGATGTGACATCATGCTCAAGTCCCTGGGGCAGAAGGGGGATTCCAGTCCAAGTTTCCTACTTCCCTGGGGAGTATTCTCATCATCAAGCCACAGGCCAGTTAAGAGTACTGTCACTTCCTTCTCTTGAAACTCTTCTGCTTATGCCAGGAATAATCAAAACTCAGTGTGCCTGAGAAACAGAGCAAGAGGAAGCATGATGTCTCAGTCAAGTGGTGAGGACAGTTACCAGGATGAGGGAAGACACAGAGTCTGCTGATGCTTCTTCCACTGCTGTTTTGCTTATTGTTTCTTGATGCATTTGAACTTCATGTTGAGATGCTTGCTGAGGTGATCAGCCTTGTCAGGGCAGACGTTTCCTTAAGCATAGAAGATGTGCTGGGGAAGAAAAGGGTACTGATGCTTGGGTACCACTAGGGTTAGGTGGTAGCTGACTGGGAGTTCTGAGAACAACTTTGATGCAGCCAGTGACTTATGTGTGTCTGGCTTCTGGCTCCATATACAGACCAGTTTCCTAGACGACAGTAAAATAGGAATAGTGGTGCTTTCCTACAGTCTGAGGACATAAAAATGATGAGGTGCTGAGACCCAGCAGGGCAGTACAAGCATGATCTGTTGATAAATGAAATGCATTGCAAGTGATGTGTGGAGGCATCCTGTTCTGCCTCTGCAGTGCTGTACCATTCTGCACCGTCAGCATTGTGGGACAGGAAACTATATTTGCTTCACACTCTTCCATTGTTGAGTACAACAAACATGCAGTGCTGTGTGAAGCTGAGTGTACATGACAGAATTTGTCAGTGATAGCTGTTCTGGTGCTTGTACTGCTTCCCAACTTTCTGCTTTGGATGTTCTAGAAAAGTAGCAGTTTTTTCTTGTTCTATGGAACCAGCTTACATGATAAATGTTCCTAAAATAACTTTCTAACAGCAAAGCCCAGCTCATAAAACAAATTTTGGCACTGTTAATGGATCACATTTTGTAAGCTCATCCGTGCACTAGAGAGGAAGAGAATTAAAGCAATTGTTAGAGGTTTTTATAATCATGATGCTGTGTACTGTACCAGTTTGACTATGCCGTATCTGTCTTTCCACAGAGAGGAACCTTCTGAGAGTAGGTTTCCTTGAGTGTTGTAGCTTCTGTTCGTTTAATGGCTTGCAGATGTAAGTCTTGATTTTTGCATAGAAAGTATACTCTTAGAATTTTCATTCAACTTGTTCTTGTTTTAATCTCCTTTAAACCATCCCAAGTGACTCTTCTTTCTGCCTTTTATGCTCTTCAGCTACTAGTGGAATGTTTGTGTCCATGCTGTGCTTCTCTTCCATCTTGTCTGGCCAAACAGTATAAAGGCTCTTAATTCCTCAAGCTGGTTCCTCCAGTCTTTAGAAGTGGCTTATTTTGAACTGAGTTTGGTCAGACCTTTTGTAATTTTAGTTTAAGGAATGACTTTTATTCCAAGGTGGTTTCATCCTTGCACTTGAGCAAAGTAACTGCGTTTTCCCTCTTTCACAGAATCACAGAATGTTACTTCCATTTACATCACTTTTCTCTTGAAATACTTGTTTCCAGGCTTGTACTTACTTTCACACTTCTGGCTAATAATTTTTTTTTGCAAATCCACTTTTCTTTGACCTTTCTGTATCTACCTGCTTCTTTGATTCCATCCTCACCCCATCTTCTACTCCAGGTGAATTAGCAGGCTCGTCTCTTCCAGGTCAATAAAGATGGTCCACAGCGTGCCCTGCTATTGTCTGAAGCACACATGTCTTTAAATCTACACTTACTCTCTCATTCCATCCCATTCACTGTTCTCTTTTCTGTTCAGCACAATGTCCTTGAGAGAGGAGCATTGTGCTTTTGCCTGGGAATGTTTTTATTGTTGTGAATGTTGTGGTTGAACTTGATTAGGATACCAGTTCTACATTCAGTAGGTGCCAAAGGTAAAGTGCTTGTGGTTGTAAAATGACATGTTCTCAAATTGCTACCATTTGGCTCACAGTTTGAGTAGAAGGAAGTTGGATATCTAGATAAATGAAGACTTACGTATGCACATCTCTAACAGTTTTGGAACCCTTTGATGCAGTGGTATTTTCATTGCATTCTAAAACTCAGCGTTTTAGGGGGGAAAAAAGAAGCATTTGAGCTAACTTCATTTGAGGTTAGTAATACGTAGTATCACATGAAGTCAGCAGTATCTTCTCTGTTTTCCGTCAGGAGTTGAATCATGTTTCTATCTACAGAACCTGAGCATGCTGTATTTCAGATTAGTGAATATGTCTTACTACTCGCCCATGGCGTTGATACGTAATGGAAATACCAATGGATTCTATGCTGTAGCTCAGCCAGTAGATACTGCCCTTGTGTTTCTTATACTCTTTGACAGGGATTTTTTTAATCTGGGTTATAGCAAGGTATTTTGACACTTTTTTTTGCCAAAAGCATTCCTCTGCACATGCTCCAGTCTCTAGAAAGATAAAACAAGTTTATTGTTATTTGTGTGTTGTACTTCATCAGCTATTTTTTCAATACCTAGGCCCATAAATTTCCCCTATTCCTCTTCTTACAAATTCCTGAAAACTTCACTTTCATTTTGAAAAGGATTATTTAGACACGTAACTTTAAGTATTTTGGCCACTAAGGTTTTGAGGGAGTTTGGGGGAATTTACTCTGTTGGTCATTTGTGTGGGGGTTTTCGGTGGTTTTGTTTGTTTATTTTTGTGTTTTTTGTTTTGCCCTTTTTTTTTTTTCTTTTTTTTCTTTTCTAGTTAGGACAAGCAAACAAATATTCACCCACTGCATTCTATATATTTTTGCTGAGGAGATTCTCTCAAAATAAATGAGGAAGTAGTTTGGAATTGTCCTGTTTGTGTAAATAAAGCTTTTTAGTATGTATAGCCAAAGCGTGATGCTGTAACTTCACAGAATTATTTACTGAGATTTTTTTTTTTTTTTTAAATAGGAACTCTCAATATATTAGTTGACTGTTCTGAGATGAGACAGGGCAGGCAGACTTTGAAAGTCCTTTGAGCTACACATAAAAAGGCAGTTGTTCCAGAACAAGAGTGTCCATATGCTGAGTTAATTGGAAAAGTTCGAAGTAGTTGAACCCTGGCTTGCAATGTTGTGATTTGTGTAAAGAACAAGGAGGACAAAATACTGCTACTTATAGATCCATTTTGTACATAACTTCTGTCGTATTTGTTTGCATGAGAAAATGTTAATGAGATAAATAGTGAAAGTTGCCAACAGTCATCATGCTACATGCTTTATTGATGCTTATGATAATTTGCTACCCATCTCCCATACTATATTTTGTAGCAGAAGCACAACCTGAAGATGTCTTGGAATGCTTAACTTCATTGTAAGCAGGTGTAGGCAGTGACTTCTGTTGCTATGGTTAAGGTCCAGGTTTGTCAGTATTCTTTACTCTTTAGAGGTACTGACATGTCTGGTTTACTTTCAGAGGGAAAGTTTAAACATGCTTAAGGTAGCTGTATTTTTAAACTGACATTGTTGCTTCACAGTTACTGTTTTTTGTTTGTTCATTTGGTTTTTTGTTGGTTTTTTTTTCTTTAAAGAAAAAACCTATTTAAAACTAAAACCTTACTAAAAATATTATCTCTAGGTTGAATGAACGTCCTGTTCTACTTAGTAAATGTGAATGTAATGTCGCTAGGTAGAAAAGGACTGCCTGTTGTCTATGGAGAAATGATTTGGCTTCTTCTGTAGCTAATCAGTTTTTATAGAGTATTAAATAGGCCATGTGTTAAAGTATCAGTTGTTAACACCTCCAAAATAAAATGTTTGTCATGTTAAAGAAGGGGAAAAATTGGTGAGCTCTCCATTAGATGGTGCTGCTGGGACTGAAATATTTATATACCTAATGGAAGCAGGCTTCTGCCTAGAACTGTTTTCATGGCTGTATATTTTATTTAAAAGGACTTATATTTATTAAAATACATTCCAAAGGCAAGGATACTTACTAAGATTTTTTTTTTTTTCAGTTTGAAATGAATAGATAAGATACTAAAAAGACAGGCTGTCTCCATGGGAAGGAGATATGGAAGAAATAAATCATATGCTTTTTGCATGGGTGATTTAGATTTTAGCAGCTGCCTCTGTTGTAGCTCTCATCTGTTTTAAGTGTTCACTTTGTGTTATGTTTGTATCCTGCTATTATTAAGGTGGGGATACTGCAGTATTAAAGAAATTCAGTGTCAAGAAATATTTGATCCAAAAATTAATTAGACTGACCATGACAGCAGTAACACCCTCATGTATCTAGTATTTGAGTTCCTGTTTTCTTGTGGACCCCTGTCCACTAGCATTTCTTTTTAAAGAGCAGTGTTTTAACTTAAACACATAATGATAGTTTTCCTTTGCCTGAGCCCTGACTGACTAGTGATTTTAGAACAACTTAAAGGAACAAAGATGGTGCCCATCACACAGAAGCACTGGGTACCATCTTAAATGCTGTAGGTGATCCCAGTTGGTCTCCGAAAGTGTGCATCTTCCATATGGCCAGACTCTTTGTTGACTTTCTAACCTTGGCCAGGGTTAAAATGTGTGATTGCCAGGTACTGTTAGTTTCCCCATAATCTAGCACGTTGAAGTAATAGGGAGAGGGATGGTTCTCTTTGGTCTTAATCATCCATTTTGGAATAACTGAAATAGGAAAAGTTATCAGTTATGTGATAACTGGAGAAATGGACAAGTTGTTGTGTGAAAGAACTTGGCCATTAGTGTTTTATCATTTTGCTAATAATAACTTGCAGCTTGCTAGTAATAACAACCCTTAACCGCTATCTTTTAATTGCCCCGTTATGATGTCATCCGGCTGCACGACTTCACATCAAATAGGAACTTACTACTCCTCTGTTAGGTGATTGGCTTGCAAAGTGACACCAAAGGTGGAAATGAATTGGGCAGAAAGTCGTGCCTTGAGTAGAAAGCCTTGATTTTAACATTGCCAGAGGGTATAGACAGAAGAGTGATAGTGTTCTTGGACTCTCTTACTAGATAATTAAATATTAGCAAAACCTATCTTTGCTTCTTCCCTCCTACCTTGACTTTCGGCTGGTTAGGAGACTGCCTTTGTGTTTACAGGCTAAGACTTGGCAATTAACAGTGTTTGTTGTTGTGCGTAGATTGTCATTGCTGTGCCTAGATTCCAGATCGAGCGATAGCTATTTTTCCTACGGCAAAAATGGCATCAACAGCGTGTCCCACAGGAATGTTGATCAGAGAGGACCTAGTAAGGACAGTTGGGAAAGAAATGACAATGTATTGTAGTGTATTAAGGATCTGTATGGGTTTTTTTAGGTGAAGAAGTTAATGGGGGAGGGGTCTAGGGAGTGATAAGAGCAGTATTGTGATAGACCCACCAAAAATGGGTGGTGAAACCTACTTCTGTTTTAAAAAAATATTAAATGAACAAGCAATGAAACATGAGATTTGGCGTAAATGAAGGATTTTATTTGCACAAGTATCTTTTGAGAAAGACACGTACTCCTGTGCAAGAATTTGTTGTTGTACAGGAAAGCTCTTGATAATAAATAAGGATGCTTGTTTTGATTTAGTGTTGACCGAGAGAGGAAGGAGCTGGTTAAAAAGATGGAAGAAGGAGGCAGCTTGTGAAAGATTAATTTAAACTGATAAAATTCAGTATTTCTAGGAAGTGAAGGAGGAACAGCAAAATAGAGAAGAACATAATAAAGATAACAACAAGAACTCAGAAAATTTGTAGGTAACATGCCATAGGAAGCATGTTAGAGTCTAAGAGGAATTTATCTTCTTAGGGATCAAGTGTGAATTAGTAGTTTTCGCTTTCTTTTGCACTGACACATAGGAACAGGCTGCTTTGGCTAAGTAAGTACATTGCTAATGAGCTGAAATTTGAGAGGAAATTGTATGAATTTAGGTTACGGTGTTAAAGACGAGTTATAAAGAAAGGCACAAGTGTGTAGGGAGAAGATGGGAGTGTTTGAGCCATGTAACAGTACCTAACTAACACAGGAGATAAAAGGATAATGAGAAAATGTTTTTCATATGGTTTTGAGCAGTAAGAGGGTATTGTTTCTGTAGCCAGGATGGAGGGAAAAGTGACAAAAATTGATGCTAAGAGAAATGAAATAATTCTTCTTTCTTCTGTCTTCTTTAGAGGAACCAGCTGATATAATGCATAAACCAATTAGTTGTTAACTGTTTCACGTCTGTTTGGGATACTTGATTAAGGTTAAATGTAATTCAAAAGGGTTTTTGTGTTTGATTGTGTGGTTTGTTTTCTGTGATACCAGAGATGTGAAACTCAGTAATGAAATCTATTTTTCTAGAATTAATATTTTGTTTATAAACATCTTCAAGAAAGCAGAATGATGGTAGGGGCCATTAGGAATTTCTCCATAGTATTTTATGACAATTCTTTCTGTGTCCCAAGTAAGGGTCTAGGGGACTGAGGAGAAACAGTCTGGTTTAAAGAACGTGGATGCAAGGGTAGCATGCAGTGGATTGGAGAAGCGAGCAGGAAGATGCAGGTAACTGTCGTCATCTTGGGCAATATTGCCTGGGCATCTGTTTTGGCTCCTGAGATAGTTAAAGTTTTCCAACAGTGACTTTAAGAACTGCATAACAGAGAACAAATTTAGTACGTTTGCAAACGGATACCAAACTGGGAACCCCTGTAACTGTTCTGGAGAACAGATCCCTAGTTCAAAATGAAAAGGCCTTGATGGGGTCAGTGGCATCAGGTAGCTCACTGCTCTCAACTTTTCATGTGGCCCATGTTTTTCTTGCAGCCCAGGACAGAGTTTTAGTTTCTCTTGTTTTCCTGATTTAAAATACTGAATCCAATTCAAGGTGTCATTGAGCTTCAAAGTACTTGGCCTCAGCCTCCTATATTATCTTAAATGAAATGCGTGTATGCATAATGTTCAGACTAGATGCAATGTGTCATTCTTGATGCTATTTCCAACACTGAAATGAAATTGTGTACTTCTCCCACTCTTGGAGTAGACCCAGAGCTGCAGTGTGCTGGAACTCACTTTATACCTTGGGCAGTGTTTAAACCACCAGTGAACACAAGTTTTATGTTGTATGATATTGTGAGCTGTAAAAACCAAGGAGCCACGATTTTGGTGGTTTTTGGTAAGTAGTAATTTCCAAGGAAGAGGTGGGAAGGCCAAATAGAGATGTACCAATATCTTAATGGATGTAGTTAGGTAGCATGGCTCAAGTATCGGAGCCTGCTGCCAAGTATTACATACAATAAGTAAAATAGAAGCGAGAGCATTTTAATAATACACATTTCTCTATGGCCTTATTCCCTGTTAGAGCTCCCTGAGCCCGTACTCTTCTTAAACTGAAATTGTCTCCCTGTTCTTCTGGTGTCTACTCATTTTCCTGTAATTAGCAATGTTTTTAAGAAACTTTTAATGCTGCATAGAAATGACTTCCTAGATGCTGTTTCCTTACAGTGTCTGATGAAACCACCCTACATATCCAGATGTTCACTGCAAGAATAAAAAGGCCAGCGTATAATGGCTGTAAATCAGTACAGAAGAGTTCGGTTTCTATTGTTCAAAGCTAATATTAATTTGTTTTCAATAACTAGGATGAGACTAAGTGGTGTCTGGGTCATTCTTTCTGCTGATACTCCAAGTGGTCATTCCCTTTTGTGTATTGCAGCTTTGCTATGACTATGGCAGAACTAGTTAGTTCAAATTAAATAACTTTGGAAAAGCAGGCAGGATGAGAACTGATATCAGGCTGATGACTTTTCAGTTTTATGTTGACTGATAAAACTGACCTACTGCCAATACTGAATGAGGCAGAAATGTGTAGGGGAGATAGATCTTGGAATTTTCAAATCGGTAATACCCTTTCCTGCTATTTGCCCTAATGTAATTTTTTCTGGTGGTTGTCTAAACACAGAAGGGTTCAGGGTTGTCTCCAGTCCATACTCAGACTTGTGGGTAGTCGAACTGGAGATATGAGGTCTGGGAAGTCAATATGTCAGTAGAGAGCTCTAAGTGTTCTTAAACAGTGATACAGGGGGCTTTATCTTCTTATCTCCACCAGCAGAGCATTGTAGGAGGACAGAAGTCTCCATTACAAAAAAGGAGTATTTCAGGTGTGTGGTGGTGTTCGGTCTGCCTTCACCCTCTCCTTTTTTTCTGTTCACGAGAGGACTTATTCAGGGGCTGAACTATAGGCTAGGACACAGCTGTTTGTTGCTGCTGGAAGGATTTCTTTTTTTAATCCATCCTTCGCCTCTGGTCTTTTTTTTTAGTTATTAACTTTGCATCCTGCGTTTTGTGTTTTGGATTACTGTAATGAAGTCCTTCCCTGAATCGCATGGAGGCAGAGAGTTCGGCAAGAACTACTAAAGTCTCTGTAGCATTATATTCCTGTCTGAATTGAGGAAATTGTTTTCACGGTGTAACCTTAGCCTATGACAGTAGCTCTGAGGGTTCTGATCTCTGTAGCAGATTAAGATTGCTCCAGTGTGATTTCCATCTGTCTGGTGCTCTAGGAGGAGCTGTGCTTACTCTTGTGATTTGAAGTGCAGCAGTTGCCTTAGGTGGAAAACCTAAGGCAGACCACAAAACCAATATTGTTCTGGCTGTGGTTTTATGATAAGGCATACAGGGAGTGCAGCCTGCCAGTTCATGGAGGGTAAGGACTGGTATTCAGTAAGTGGATAAAGATGCTAAAGCCCATGTAAGTACAGCGCTATCAGGACTGACAAGAAGAGTCTTGTTGCAGGTGAGGAGTGTTTAGTTATTCTAGGGAACTTAAAAAGCTGAGCTAGTGTCTGCTTTCTGTGTGAGCTGGTGGACACCATTTAGTCCTCAGGATGATTCCCAGAGATTGCTTTGGTCATTACAACAGTGAGATGTTGCTTTTCACTCAGGCAATGCAGCTGTGTCACTGGTCTTGGTTTGTATGCTCCAGGGGTAGAATTTAGGCCTTTAAATGAAGGACTCCATCACCAGATAACAGAAAGAAACGTGTTTTTTGTTTTACATGCTCTTTTTTCCCCCCTCCATAATCACACATTGGTTCTGTTGTGCAGGAGGCAGCCCCCTTAACTAGGTTTCAGTTTAGAAAGCAGCATATAGTTATTGAAGTCAGAAGGCCCTTTTCATTCTCGTGTTATCAACGAAGATAAAACTTGCATAATCAGAAATGTGGCTTTCATTGGCAAGTATGTAGGTAAAGTAAATTGTCTCTGAGAAGAAAGATGAGATGTGAGGTCTTAATATGCAGCGGGGTGGAAAGAACATTTTGATAAGACAGAACCCTTTAAAAAGGATCTACATTATAAAATGAAAAATAAGGACCACAGAAACATATTGCATTATGGAGCTCTAACACCAGGAGTTGGCAAAAGATGAAGAATTCAAGTCTCTGAATTTGAGCTTCTAAACCCTTTTTCTTCCCCCCTCCGGCTGTATGCTTTGTGGCCTGTTGTGGAAGTTGCATTACCCTGACATGGTAGCAGAGTTGTATTTCTTCGGTACTGAAACAATTGTGGTCTTTTTGTTTTTGTGACTTCACATAGTACAGGTTAGTTTATTATCACTTTTGTAATTTGAAGTCTGTTCTAGAGCTCGAATACTTTTGCGTTTATGATCCACAACATCAATTCAAAACATTTATTCAATTTCTAACTTTGAAAAAGTTCTGTAATTAAAAAAATGGACTTAAATATCATTAAAATATTTTCAAAGCAGTAACTAAAATGTAAGTTATAATCTGAACAATCTGTATTTTTAAATTGATCATATTTTTAGCAGAATAAGGGGAATACTATTCAAGCTGTGAAATGTTTTGAATTTACTCTGACTATATTTTTGAGCTGTCTGTAAATATAATGCTTAAGCTGTTATCAGCCCTCTGAAAACTGAGGTAAGGTTCGTTCTTTCAAGATACTTTGAGTAAACTGGATTTTATACTGTAGTTGTGTTGTAGCATATTTTTATTGATTAAAGAAGTAAAGGATACCTTTCAGTTTGTTACTGACTGTCTGTAGGGATTCTTGGCACTCTTGTTAGCTTTTATTTCACAGTCAAGTGAAAAGAGAAGAATTAAGATGGTATCATGGTTTCTTGTAAATCCATTCCACTGTTTCACTAGTTTCACTAGTACTAATTTTTTTACAAGAATAAAACTGGTAGCTTAAACTAATTCAGTTCTCAGTATTGCACTTTAGAAATGGTGATGATGTGCTAGCCGATATGTTTTAGTGCTATTTGATGGTAGTATTAAAACTACCTGTGTTTTCAGTGTTCATGTTTCCTTCCTTTTATTTTGGAGTGTCTGTCTTTCCTATGCTGAATAGGTTGAAGTACAGTAGTAGTAAAATTAGACCTGCATTGTGAAATGGAGCATGCATCTCAGATAGTTTCTTCTCTTGGTTTTGGTTTAGGTTAACAGAAGTATCTTTACATCTGCAGTTTCTGGAAATTTAAGAACACTCTGAACCTCTGGCCAGTAAAAATTTTCCCATTATGTAAAACATTCTTGTAGATAAGCTTTGACTCATTCAGTGGTGGCTTCTTCCGTGAAGTAAATAGACTTTTGCAATGAATTTTCTAGTGAACTAATAAATCTCAGTGCAGCTTTTTGATATGCTGTAGTTTGATATGGTTTTGTCCAACCTTAACCTACTATTCCTCTTTTCTGCCTTCAGGCTTGTGAGAATTGTTTCCATATATTAATAGGAGATGCTTGAAACCGACTTTACTTGTTTGTTTCCCAGCAGGAGAGCCTGAGTGCTTAGGCTTTAACTGAATCAAGACCAGGTCTCAGCAGTGGGAGACAATACATTAATCCATTGGAAGCACAGACTGTAGTCTTGTGTATCACTGTGGTTTGTGTTGTGAATTTTTTTCATGTACACAGGTAGGTAGAGATAATTCTTCTGCTGTATATATTTTTGTAATATGTACATTTAGAAACCTCATGACAGTTGTGTGAGTTGGGGTTTTCTGTTGGGTTTTTGGTAGAAGTAGTATTTGTTTCATTGCGTGAAACTGTGAAGTACCTTGTTCTCCTTTGTGTTTTCACATCTTTAAGCTGATGGTATTAATTTTACAAACCATCTTCAGTGCTTGGACTTGCTTTAGTTATGAATGAGGATGACACCTCAGAAGTCAAACAAGTTTCATTCTTATTTCTGTCAGTAAACCCTCTTATACCCTTGCTCTTTCTTGTTCTGTGACTTCCACACAATCCGAATGGACTATCTAGCAAGTTCTTTTGCACTCTTTGCCTGATGGAATTAAGTTGCCTGATAGTATATGAAGCTTGTTTATTTATGAATTTTTGGTTCATCAGTTCTGTTGCAAGGAAGGTAAGCAATTCATTATCCCCATTTCATTAAACATCTGAGGGAAAGATTTTTTTATCGCAAATAGCTTAAAAATATGATTAGAACTCATAGGTGGTAGCCAGCTTCCTTAGTCAGCTGTAGCCTGATTTGGGAAACTACATTATGCCTTAGTTGCAAGAGGAAAAAACATCCTGAACCTTTTGGAACAGGACATTAAATGTATTTGACGTGGTGCTTTTCTTCCTTGTTCCGCTCTGCTTTTTCTGAGATTTGAAAAGAAATTATACTTTTACAAAAAAGTTCTGTTTGCCTTCAGTTTAATCTGTCAATTAGAAATGGATAAAATAAAGAAAACATGCTCCTTTCAACCTCTTGACATGAGCACAGGAAATTCCTCAGTCCTTCAGGTGTGTGATAGGCGTTGTGTCTTTGGAGAGTAGCAGCAGGTGATGCTCTGGGACTGCTGTGTGGCCTGTTGCGCAGAGCAGGTGCAGCTTGATAAAGCTGGAAGGTAGAGAGACTATTTTGAAATTTTGTGTGAAAAAGGAGTAAAAATAAGCGTCTTGTTACACTAACATGAGACAATATGTTAAGCATTATGACTAAGCTATTCTCGTAAGTTATTATGTGAATTAATGGTGCTGTTTATGTACAGAAGTTCATGTTCTTGTCACAAAAAGTTCTTTTTGTAGGTTTATGTGACAGTATAACAACTCCTTTCTAGGTTGTGATCTAGACGTAGCACCTGAAGGGTGCAGGAGGAGGAAATAGTTTGCTGGAATGATTGGGTTCTATCCTGGCCTTTTCTCTTTGTCTTACCCTCCCACCAAGAATACATGGGACCTTGAACAATTTATGAAGCAGACTTGCTATCTTTTTGCAAGATTTTCTTCCTTAGCCCATCTTCTAACTTAGTGCTAGGTGTTTTTTTTTTCCTAAGAAATGCTGTGTGCATCCTTGATAGTGTGTGAGTCCCAGCCAGAAAACAACCAGGCTGCATATGGCTGTCTTCAATTCATTCTCAGTGTCCTGAAGCAAAACAGGTTAGAAAGTGTCATTAAGGAGGTAGTTTTAGATTAACTGTGGAAACTGAAAAATATTTAAAGATCTTATTTTACTATTTATGTTCTGTTTTTAGAGGAATGGGGTATTTTTGGTCCTCTTCCCTCCCAATTTTACCAAGATATACTTATGTTTTTGTGTTCCTTATTTCTAGTGAATTTTTCACTTTTGGCAATTCCCAGCTTAAGACTGAAGTCCTATTATACCAGGTAATATACGTTCAAGTATGTGAAGAGATGGAACTTGGTAGGTGTCAGGTAAGGTCAGAGTATGGAGGCATTATATCTGTTCCTCAATGAAGAAGAATAGAAATGTACAGTAGTGCTCTAAGTCATGGAGACAGTCTCTGCTCGCTCTTCTGATTTTTTTCTGTTTCAAAGCCAACAGGCCTTTCCCCTTTTCAAATTCATTATCATATATTTTAAATGTGGTATGTGATGTTTGGGCTACAAATCAGGGAAGAGATTTGAAACTGAAGATGACCTTTAGTGTTAAAGAAAATATTTTTAGTAGGGACAATCTTAAAATAAAACTAACTAAAACTTACTTTGGGAGCCTAAACTGAATATATGTTGTCCATTACAGGAATTTAAATTTTAACTAAGCCATGTTAGGAAAAAATAAAATAATTGTAATACTGCTGTTGTAGTGCATGGAAACTCAGGAGCCCCTGTGAAAGGGGGGGTAAGCAAAGGACTTGTGCATGACTGTGAGAAATTAATCTTTCCCCCATCTGTGGGTGGGGGAATGGGTAGCAGAGATGTTCAGAGTATCTGCGAGTATGTTGCTTATTAACTTTTCTTTAAAAGGCTAATTTAAACACTGAAGTATGTCACTAAGCCAACCTTTTCCTTCTGTGAGCAAAAACCCAAAAGGATGCATCTACCTCCAGACTCTCCCGCTTCCTTTCTGCGTATCCCTGTATAACAGCTCTGAATGCTAGCTACTACCCCTTCTCCTGGGGGGCTGCAGCAGAAGGCAGGGAGGTGCTGAAGAGCTGCTGAAGGTTTTTGAGCTTTCCATGTCATTGTCAGTGTCCACTGAAGCCAAAGAGAAGACTGGGCAGGATCCTCCCCCAAAGAGGACACAGATCTCAAGGAATAATAGGTTGCTGATGGCAGGCAGCTGGGCTGCTATGGGCTAAAATATCTGGCCTTGAGCCTTGCTCTGCAGGATGCAGAGGGAAGGAGGGGTGGGAAGCAGTGATGAGCCTATTGTTGCAAATGAGCCAACTGGCTGATTGGCTGAGTGCTCACTGTTGCTCCCTTTGCTCTTAAATGCAGCTGTGGAGAATGAAGAAGTGAAGGGAGGGGGGGAAAAAAAAGCTAAACCCAAGTATAAATTAGATAGCTACTGTCCAAAGAGGCCTACCAAATTCTATCTCAACACAAGAAAATTTGTTTCCTACAAAGGTACTCTGACACTGCAGCAGGTTGCCCAGAGTGGTTGTAGAATTGCTGTCTCTGGAGCTACCCAAAACATGATGGGACACCATTCCAGGCAGCCAGCTCTAGCTGACCCTTCTTGAGCAGGGGGCTTGGACTTGCATGATCTCCAGATGTCCCTTCCAACCTCAACTGTTCTCTGAAAGCTTCTTTAGTGTTCGTATGTGTTCTTTTTCTGCTGTTGTGGAACACTTGGGGAATAATTACAAATGCCCTGCTGGGCATTTGTCTCAAAAATGCTGCTGCTGTGTAATCATGACAGTCTTAATTGTATAGGGAAAGCATCCAAGTGTTAAAATAGCTAATTGACTAAACTCTCTGATTTAAGCAGCAAAAGCAAAAAAGCCCACCAGCACAACCCTCCTAAGCCCCCCTAAAAACCCCAAACCACCCCAAACCTTTCACTTTTTTTTGCTTTAGTTTTTTAACCCTTTAAAATATTAGTGACTATGAAAGTAAAAAGTAGCTTTAATCTAACTTTTAAACAGTGAAGTCACTAAGTATAAGAAACCACTTAAAATTTTTTTTTTTAAAATCTCTCCCCCCTTGCAGTTTTGCCACAAAGTAAAATCCAAGAATTATCCTGTGAAGAAAAGAAATGCAGACACATGAGAAGAGGAACAGCTGAGACAATCTTGGAGATCCTACCAAACTCTGTAGTTTATTCCCTCAAGCTGATATCTGATAAGACATGAGATGATCTGAACAAACTTTACTGCAACTGTGTTTCTTTCCAGGGCTCTTTCAGTCTTCCTCTGTTTTTATTTTTGCACAGCCCTCAGAAAGACTGCAGTGCAGTAATTGGCAAGGAGGGAATTACTAGGGGGAAAAAATCAAGCTATGGTGGCTCCTCTTGCAGTGTTGTGCTGCTGAGATCTGCATTTTGGAGCAGGAGGTAATGAACGGCTGCTTTCAGCTTCTGAATTCGGAGATCTGACTGCTTGCAAAAATAAGGTTGTGGATAAGTTTTCATTGTGTCCCTAGTGTGTGCGTGGCATGCTGGACAGCCATTAAGTTTATTGATGCAGTGGTTTGTCTTTTCTTTGACATGAAACACTTGCAGTTTCTGCCTCATACTCTGTTTTAATCCTCTGTGCTCAGACAATGGAGAATAAGGTAAGGTGCTTTTTGTTGCCTAACGTATAAAGGGTAGTAGAAGTAATTTCTGCATGTTTTAGCAAACTGCATTCTGTTGGAAAGTAGAAGTTTTGGTTACTTTTTTAATTGCTTGTAAGTCATTGAAATTCATTGTAATAAATTCCCTGCATTGTCTAGTATGCTGTATGCTAAAGTTAACAAACAGTTATTTGTACTTCATGTGTATTAAAATATTTTTTTCAAGTCAGTTTTCACTTTGGTTATCCAATATAATATGGAATTATTTTCAAGAACACTATTTGGGGAATATTCCTCTTTTTATGTTAATCTTGAGAGCTAAAAACCCAATCCTTTGTCTTATTCATGTCTTTGGATGTTTGTTTTAACACCAGAATTTTAATAGTATAGCACTGTCATAACACTGCTGTTTAGCTGAGAAGTAAAAAAAAAAACCTTGGAGGCACCCAAATTTTCTGTGAATTGGAGGGGGTTGGTTGGTGTGTCGGGAGAGAAAGGAGAGGCTGGAAGCACAGAAGTCCCTGCACTAATTTCAGGGACTTCATGTTTTAAAAATCTGAATGAGCAGTGACCAGGGCTATCATAATTGGTGTCTAAACTCAGGATGGGAGCTTAAAAGAGCTTTAGAAGTTAAATTGTTTGCTGAGTTATTACATAAATGTTTAGTACAGAAACTTGTACTTCGTTCATGACATTTGTAAGAATTATGGGCTGATTTGCAATTTGTACGCTATTTTAGTGGGGAAAGTGTTGTACAGTTGCAGATCTCCTTTTCATATGAGTAAGAGTTTATTCCTGTAGTTTTTTATGAATCTCAGTGCTGGGCTATTTTTTCAGCTATTGAGTTTCTAGAATGAGCCAGATGGGGCTCTCCTTGGCTGGTGTGATTCTTCTGCCAGAGTTTGTAACCACTCCTTAGCCTGTTGCTTCACATGATTCTCGTCCTGAGTAGCATGGCTGCTACTTTGTTAGTAGCAGTAGCCTTTCCTTTCCCCTGAGGACCAAAGGTGAATTGTAGCACATGATGAAGACCAAAAAATCGGAAAGCCACAAAAAAAGGCTGTTTATAGCTGTGGAAGTTTATGGCATTTCTCCTGCCTAGATGAATGTCATCTTGGTCTCATGTTACAAAGTCACTTACTTTAGACATGAGAATGGGAATGAGAGCCCAGCATGTTTAGTGGCAGGTATGCAGGTCTGTGTCTGACTGAACTTCCATAACCAGCTCTGTGTAACTACTGAGGCTGATCCATCTTCGCAGCATTCTGTGCAGGATGACAGCAGGGAACATGCTGCCAAGGTGGGCCTGTGGTGCTGGTCTGCTTATTGTCATCTGGGAACACCCCTACTCTGGCACTGAGGAATAGCTGCTCAGATTTGTCAGAGTTTACTTGCACTGTTGGACACTGTGGCAGGTGGATGCAGACTTCATTGGCAAGAGTTGAGAAACTAAAATTCTTTCAAAAATGTCATTTGTCTGTATATATTGTAAGTGGTCAGATGAGGTTACTGCAATGTGGTCACAAAATGTTGTCCTTGAAGTCTAAGTATAATAGAGACTGTGGGGACTTCAGGTTTAGTGTACCGGTGGCCTGGGCATCGTTGTAGCATTTGTTGTGTCTTAACTTTACTGTCAGGATTTCGGAATGCACATAGGTAGAGATTGATAGAGATTTGTGTTAATTACACTTTCAGACTCTCTTCCTCTTTTTCTCTGTGCCTGTAAAAATTCCAGAATCAAACAGGCTTCCCCAAACCAGGTTGCCTACTTCTAATGATCTGTTTGAATATTGTCATAGGTTTGTTTTTTTTTAAGAAACACTCTGCAGAACAATTGGGTACTTTCCCAGAATTGGGCTGCTGTTTCCAAATGGAATTTAACAGACCGTTACTAGGAAAATGGTACTGCTCTGAAAGTCTTGTACAGTCTGTAATGACATAGTGTATCTGGGTGGAGAAGTTTGTATGTGTGTGGAGGCAGGAGAAATTAGCTGTGATTTTTACTTTGTGCATGTCCTTCTATAATGTTGTTTTGTTGAGAGTCCTTTGTGAACAGTAGTGGAGGAGAGGAAAACAATGGTTTAAAAATCATGTTGGTACGTTACCTATAATGTTCTTTTTTTTTTTTTTTTTTCCTTAAATTTGTCATTAAAAATTAGTTTGATGCTTCCTCAGTTTCATTAGACTAACTTTACAGATGCTGAGAAGCCCATCATAGAGTTTTTGAATGAAGGTAAGATAACTTAAACCTTTCTTTAGGGCAAAGGAGGAAACCAAGCAGACTATAGCAAAGCTCCTCTTATTGGCAAGAGTAAAGAGAAGCCTAACAGATCATTGGGAAAGCCTATTCTCCTTTCTCCTCAAGTTGCTGATGAAATGAGATTCAGATAAAAGGAAGGAAATGTAAGCAGTCGAAGAGTCTTCCAAATTTGGGGGAAGGGGTTAGTGTGTGAAGACAAGAAGATACAGATTTGATCAAGAAAACTATTGCACGAATTTTGGAAATCAAGAGCTTTTTTAAACTAAATATTCCCCTTTTAATAATGTGGTTTCTCCAGTTGTCTGTCAAGGAGAATTGTTATGTGAGAAGGAGTATGTGATTTCCAGACTGATGCAGAGTTTGCCTGGTAGCAGATAGCTAGTGAAGAGGTTAGAAGAGGCAGTGAGTAAGAACTAAAGGTTGAGCTGGGAAGAAGACAAGAGCTGTTGAGTATTTCAACCTTTATGCTGTTCTGACAGCAGCTGTGATACTGGTGAGGTATTTAAATGGAAAAGGGTCTTGTAATCTGCTCTTAAGGTATATCTGTTCTAAAGAGCAGATTCTAAGAAAATACGTGTATTTCACGCAGTTGTGTTACTGCTGGTTTGGAGACTCACCTTTAATCTTCTACTGCTTGTAACTTGACTTGCTTGAAACTGTATTCACATCTATGTCAAATTCTTTGGTGGCACTGCCACTGTGTTGTGAGGCTGTGATATGGTAAAATTCTTTCTTGATGCTTTTGTTGTTATAACTTTTTTTTGACTGCTGGGAAAAATCTCCCAGTTGTCAAGCATGAAAAATCTCATAGTGTTGGATAAACGTTGAAGGAGAAAGATTTATTTGGAATTACAGATTGATGTAATTTATCTCACAGGTTTCTTTTGCGTTTTGTTTGAGTGCATGGCTGAACTGGGCTTACTCAACCCAAACTTCATGAGCTTGCTTGATAATGGCAAGGAGAAAATTTGCTGCTACATTTATTAAGGAGTTTGTGAATTTTATTTATTTATTTATTTCTACTAAAACATGAGTATTTGCATAGAGAAGAACACTATACCTGATCAGTCTTTTATTGCATTGAAGTAGGTGGTTAGGACTCGTGTGGAATATTTATCAACTTACATGCCATCTCCAACTTTACTGGAAATCTCCTTTTTGCTTTCTTTTTGATTCAGCGTCTAGTCATACACATAACATTTCCTCCTTACATTGCAAATGTGGTACAACTTTTTGTGAGGATGAGCATTTATTTTGATGATTTCGGTCTGAATTTCCATGTGTAGCGCTTGGTTTCCATTGCGCTGCTGCTATGATGAAAGATAGATGCCAGGAATATATATTGCAGAAATCACTGTTGTAGATTTTTATGTTGTGCTTCAAGGTAAAACTTGAATGTGGTAGTGGAGGGCTTGATTGAAACTACTGGTCAAAACTCAGCAGAGAAGAGAAAAAAGGGGGTATATAAAGGATAGTATATGAGTACAAAAAGTTTGTATTAATAGAGATGAGCTCTTACTTGCATATTATATTCAGTTTAGACCACTTTAAAAATATTGTATCTGGAGATGATTTTTAAAAAATTGGGTGAGGATGCATCATTAAAGATCTAAAAAATTTTCATGTGGGAAGTGAGAAAACTGGGATTGTCCTCATTCAACTGAATGTAAGATCCTGTGGATTTGCCTTAATTACAGCTGCTGTTGGCCCTCTATCCTCTGTAAGTGCACCAATGAAATCCTGTACTTCAGAGAGACATAGAGGCTGTTTGGATCGATAATGAAATGTACCCTTGTTCCAAAATGGGCTAACCTTCACTTGTACTTATTTGCTGACAGCTATGCTGGTGATAGCTGTGATTAGTAAAACTCAGGTGCAGTTAATACCCAGGAGAATAAACTACTAGAACTATATAAAGAAAAGAAACATAGTGTGAATCTATGTATACCTGGTTTAATAATTATTTTTTTTAAGCCCCTTGAATAATTGTCTTGAAAAATTGAAGATTAAAAAAAAAAAACAAAGAAGAAAAAAACAATTTTTGACACTATGATTAACCTAGAGAATTCACTGATCTGAGTTAACACTAGGAATTTTCTGCTCTAGGCCTGAAAATAATTGCTTCTAGGGTTAGCAGAAGTATAGAGAAAACAGGAATCATGCTTAACAGATGCTTTGGAGGTAACTTTTTTCATTTATTTTTTTCCTTTTCCTCCAGCTGTTGTATGTTGCTAGAAAGCTTTATCTGTACTGAAAGCAAATACTCCTAGGCTTGAATGAAATGGTGACAGGTGTCTGTCTGTGCTGTAGGCTATGAGCCTTTCATTAGTGTGTTGTAGAGGCTGTTGGGTGATGGAAAAGAATCCCAGAAGGTGGATTATGCCTGGCTTCACAGATGTACAGTACGGCATTTCTGATGTATTTTGGGACTTTATGCTATATTTTACGAAGTGCGTTTGTATATGTTCTTAATTGGATTCAATTTGATACTTTTTTGGATCTTCTAAAGGCAGCAGTACAAGAGCTTCCAGAACAATGTGAAGCAGTTAGAAGGTGTTTTATTTGTATTTATTTACAATGGTGGTAGTTCTCCTTATATATAGAGATGAGCCCACCTTGACCTCTCTAGCTGTTTGTCTGTAATATAATAGCTAGTGTTTTCAGATCCTGAAATTGCTTTGTATAGATCATAAAGCATTGGGCTGCAGTTTAGCTGGAAAGTATTATGAAAAAAACCCATCTCTTATGAGATGAAGAAGGGCAGGCAGGTGGCTTCTTCTTATCCAGGCTTCTAGAAGGATTTAGGCCAGTGACAAATCTCACTAGAAGAGTCTAAAAATAATACTTCCTCCTAATGTAGAACACTTCAGGCCAGGGATGCTATAGAAGGTAAGCAATATTGAGCTTGATTTAAAGTTCAGGGGGAAGCAAAGTGATAATGTCTTGTAATCATGTAGCCATTCAGTAGAGCTGGTGGAAAAAAATTCCAAACCACTGCTGTAATATTGGAAGCTTCATTGCCTAGATATGACTTATTTGCAGAAAGTAGGGTATCAGTACTGTCTGTCCCCTGAATAGTCATTAGCAATGCAATACCCTTTAAACTCTAATCTTAGGACTTAAGGCCCTATCTTTAACAGTGAGTGTCCTTTGCATACTTCTAAGTCTGGTATTTGCTCCAATTGGAAGTTACTATTTGCATTCCGCATATTTAGACTGTGTCTACATGGATCTTTATAATGCAAGCAAGTAGTCTTTATCAGCATAAATTCTCCAAGGAATCTTTGAGTTTCTAGTGCAACACCTGGAGGCTTTTGGGTTTGAATTTTCAAAAATAAAAATGCATGTTTAAATGTTAGATTGTCATTAATACATTAAACAAAACTGCTCTATTCAGTATTTGTTTGGTAGAGGTGAACATGATTTCATTAATGTTGACTAGAGGAGCCTTCTGGCTTTAAGCTTGCAAAGAGAATTTTCAGCTAAAACTGGCAACTTCACATTCCAAATCTGAAGACAGAAATTTTGTAATGCCTTATGGGTGGTGTGGAAAGCATCAGTTATTAACGTGTCTCTTAAGCGGCAGCAGTACTGTACAATTCTACCAGAAGTTTCTTTGAAAGGTTGCCATCTCTTGTGTTAAACTTCTTTGGCTGCGTAACAGTGAGGAACATTTGCTCTTGGGTAGTGCTGTGAAATTTAGTCAGAAAAATTGTACTGTTACGATCTTCACATTAAGTATATTGTAGAAGGACAACATCCTCATAGATTTTTTGTTAATTTTCAAAATCTAGTGCAAGAGAGAAACATTCATAGGGATCTGTTTGGTTTTTTTGTTCGTAGTAGAGGCCTGTCTGAACCGACGCTGTAGGAGTGGCTTGTTCTCAAGATGTCAACAATATATTGATCTGAAACCTCCAGAATGGCAGTAATAATACAAGAGTTAAGGTTGGCAAGGAAAAATAATAAAATAGTTTACTAAATAGGAAAGTAATGACAATCTAAGAGAGAAACTAGGAACTTGCATGCAGGTTCCAGTTAAAAGAACCATCTAATGAGACTTTGCAGCTGGAAGAATACTGTCATACACCAGAAGGAATTTGTCTTCTATAGACTTAGCCTTCAACAGCATATTCCCAAAGCCTACCAGAGTAAGCCACAAGTTCCTTCCTTTCTTACATATTGGGAAACATGTTTTGTGAATCTAGATCTTCAGTTACAAAACCCCCAGCTTCTTCCATGAATACCTTTATAAAGGTAAAAAAATGCTTTACATAGCAGTGAATGTGAAGTTCTGATTCTGAGTATTCTGAAAAGCATGAATTAAGGGTCTATGACTTTTACCAAATGTTGTTTTTTCCTCCTGAAAACTCAACCTTAGTAAAACATTTTTACTAGAGATGTAGAAACTGGAATGCACTTTAGTATAACTAGAAATGCTAGCACAAGTGTTTTGCTGGGGCTTTTAAAAATTTATTTATTCTTCCCCTTCTTTCCTTCCAGGTTCCATTTAAAAATGTGTTTCAGCTGTTTTGGTTTTTTTTTTTTCCTACAATAGAAAAATGTTAACAATAAAAAAAGCCCCTTCACTTTTCCCAATCTCCAAAATGTTGGTCCTAGAAAATACAATATAAACAGTGGGAGCATACAGTATAAACACTGAAACCACTGAATTTAAACCTACTGTCACTTCATTAAACAAGTGGACAATGTTTTTGTCTTCCCTCACATTCTGATAAATAATAAATTACAGGCAAATGACGAAAGAGCTGCCCTTATACCCTTTTTACCTTCCTGAATAAGAAGTGATGATTTTGGACAAAGCTGAAGACATTACCTAGAACGGTGGAAAAAGCCACTTAAGTGGTTTAGTGAGAGGTTGAGATCTGTGCATGAAATAATGCCTTAAAGTATTATGATGATATCGATTGCTGCTGTTAGTTCCTAGAATTTGATTAGTATTTAGGTCAGTGTGAAAAAGTAATTCTTTCTTACCTGTGTTTGTAGTATGCAGTGGTCAATTGGATAAAATGGAAAAGCAGGAAATGTTTTAAGTGGGTGAGTTAGTTTTTACATTTTTTTTTAGCTTTGGATGTAGACTTCGAAAACTACTTTGGTTAGAGTAGAAAGAATTTCTGGTGGAGGTGAGATATTGTGATTTCAGTTTTCTGGGATGGCTCTCTCTGGTCCTACAGTACTGCATTTCAGGGAAACAGAGAATTGTCAGAGTTGGACGGGACCTCTAGAGATCATCTAGTCCAACTCCCCTGCTTTAAAGGAGCAGCCCTGTCCCACAGCGTGTGGGCTCTGACAGCTGCCAAGGGGAGCAGAGCCCCCTCAGGGCTGGGGTGCCCCGTGAGGAGCCATACTTGATGTTCAGTTTCATTTACCAGCTTTCTCTATACTTTGCTGTGTTCAGAACTTCCTAGGAGGATTATGTTGTTAAGGATGAGCTGCGTTTTAAAATTAGATTAGTTTTTTGGGATTCTTGAGAAGGCAGTTTTCCTGTAATTACTTATAATAAGCCTCCTGAAGTGCCTTGGGCTTTTATTTGTTTGCTGGTCTCTGACACCTTTGCTTTCAGATACTTTCTTCTAGTAATTGCAGAAAATGAGGTAAAGAATTTCAAGACAGGGTAGTACCTTTCATTAGATTTCAAGGCTAGATTCATTAAGAGTCAGCACAGATGCACTCTGCCAGAAATTGGCAATGCAGAAAGAAAGTATTTGTCATGCACTTGCCAGTCAGCAGAGTAGATAGATAGACTGTGATCTGAAGAATATCTGTTGCTATTCTGCTAGGTGTTGGAAATTTCATTAGGTTTGAATCTGAGGATCTCTTTGATTAACAGAGTGGAAAAGGATAGCATCCAACAGTAAGTCTTGGTTTTAATAAAAACCCAACTAACTATAACTTTAAAAGACAACAAGATTTTTTGATTCCTACCTGGTGATTTCAGATATGTAGAGACTTTGTTTTTTTTTTAGGTTGATACCAGAAACAACTTGCTTTTAAATTGTAAGTCATGCAGTGGATTTTTCTTGAAGGCACATCTTAGCAGGAAAAAGGGACTTGTTTAGGTCACTGGGGGATGAGACGTCTCTTTCTAGAACCTTCGGCCAAAATGCCTTGACCATGCCATGTGCCTTCACCCTTGTTGATGATCCTTGCTAGGATTTGTCATGGGTAGTTCAAATTTACTGTTTCTTGATCATAGCAGGCATAAATGGGAAACCTAGTGAACGACTTCTGGGTGTATGTGATTTGACATCACCACTTGTAACATGTGAACCAATGACTTCTATGCTGTAGCAGATCAGTAAAGGAAATGTTAGGCTTGCTGGAAAATGAGAGAAGTGGAGGAAATCTGGACTGATGGAAATAGCTTTCCATAATAACAGAGTGTTGAGAAAGCAAATACAAACTGGTTTTGCTGGTTGTCTCTTCAAAGCATATATAAAACAATTTTGTAAAAGGAAGCTACCTTTAACTTGAAATATGATTATTGTGGCATTTCCCAGAATATTTAATCTGAATGTTTTTCTTCTGTGGTAGATTAGAACTTTTCCTTTGTAAACAGAGCCAGAAGTTACAGAAAAATACAGTGTGGATCCACTTCTTCCACATGGGGCTGGCATATGTGTCTCCATCATGGACTTCCCCTGAACTGCAGAGGAAGAGATTAGAGTACACTTTGTCCTATGATCATCTGATCGTCTTTTGATCTTTCCTATTCTTTAAATACTTCTTCTAAAAACTTGTATAGAAATATAGATCCCAATTGAGGGCTGATTTCATAGGTGAAATGCAATAACCTTGTATGTTTTCTCTTTTCCCTTCTGCACCCATAGACAAGAACCCAAATTGGAATTCAAAATGCAGAAGAAAGGACACAGTACATGTTCTTGGACAGCTTGTCTCTTATCTGTTGTCTTGTGACCCAGGCTTTCAAAGCTTAAGAGGTCTTTTGATTTCCAAAAGAGACTTTTGATTTCTTGCACTTCAAATGACTTGGTACTGTGTTCTGGTAGCCCACTGAGATTACAAAGTAATTACTGAGAGCTGTAGATAGCAAGTGTAAGTCAAAATACAAACACTTTGTTTTTACTACTGCCTCAGGCTAAATCTTAAAGTCATTTTGCCAGCCCATATGTCATGATTCAAAAGAATGCTGTTCACTTTAAAAAAAATAATACTTGAACATAGTGTCACATAAAAATCAGCTTTCCTGAATCTCACTGAATTGACTGAAGTGTCAGTCCCTGGGCTCTTGGATACTCCAAAATAAATTAATACTATATTATTATTTAAAAATATTCCCTTTCTCATCTGTTACTGATGTAATTACTTTGCATATCTATCCAATGCTTTCTTTTCTGTTTAGAATCTTGAAATTTGTTACACACAGGAGAGAGTGTATATTAAAACTGTTCCCATGAAAATGTAGTCTAGCAGGTTTGCTAAACTGAGTTCCGTGTACTGGGATGCTGGTTTGTTTAATCCTGTAAGACACTTCATGTGAATGTGTAGACTTGTTGAAAGAAATGGAGCCAAAGAAAGTGATAAAAAGTTAAAAGAATAAAACAATGTAAAACTTAGCTTACCATTCATTTTCTGCTATTCAGTCATCTTGCAAACTAGACCATGGGAAATACACAATGTTTGCAAGTGTCATGCATGGTTATTCTTCTGTAAGAATAATATCGAGATACCGTTTTTGGTTATACTTCTGATTTTCTACTTCAGATAGGAAGGGAAGGAATCGCCTGTACCATCCAAGCCAAAAACAGTTTTGCAATTTGTTCAATAATTTTTAAGGAATACAGACCTTTAAGATGATGGTGAAATCTGGTTTGGTTGCTTGAGAACATAGCAATTCACATATTGGAACAGGCCTTATTTCTACATGAGAGTATCATGCCATAATTGCTCTAATAACTCCTCACTCCTATGTTAAGCACTGAAACAGGTTGCTTGGAGAGGTTACAGTATTTTTATCCTTGGAGTTTTTGAAAACTTGAACAACCAGATCTAACTTTCACATTGACCTTGCTTTGAACAGGAGGTCGGGCTAGGTAACTCCAGAGGTGCCTTCTAACCTCAGTGTCTATGTGATACTGCACTAATAGAGTGGCTGCGAAGAGCTTGCAAATGGCAGCAGCTTTTTGTGCAGAAAATAGTGTCTTCTGTGTTTTCAAATGTTTCTGTCCTACTGGCTTATATCCAAGTAGTGATTTTTCCTATTGATCTTCATCTGTTCTATTCTGTGTATGATCTCAAGGTCGTCTTCACAGTTGGTTTGCATTAGTTTATGCAAGGAAGGTGGATGCTTATGGAACTATAGGACAAAGTTTAAAGTAGTTAAAATATGCAGTTTATTTTAACATAAGGAAAAATAAGTTTTAAATATCAATGCTGCTTTTATATTTGTACAGGAATTAGTATTTGAATGTTTAGCATAAAAGAAAGTAAGAAATGGTCTCATCTTTTTCACTGGATAAAGTTATATCTATCATTGGTGACCAGCAACGTTTTTCTATCCTCCCCTATACCCCTCAGAATTTCACTTAAAGTATTTGCTGGAAATATCTCAGTGCTGGTTGGTTGATCATATATATATGTTGTATAGAAACAGGGAACAATGCTTCTAGTTTGACAAGTGCATGGATGGTTCTCTGCTTTCAATCCTGCCACTCCAGTGCTGCTTTGGTCACTGCCTGGATATTTTTGGGGAGCATTTCTATTTTATTTATTCATTGTTCTTCTGTGCCCCTGTCCAGACTCAGCAGTGGGGCTTTTACCAGAATGCCAGGCTGAGGGGTGGCTGGATGTTGGGAGAACAGACCTCTGCAGCAAGACACCCTTATGCTTAAGAGCTGTACAGTCAAGATTCCCATGGCAGTCTCCCTGCTTAGCTGTAATTTTTTTTGACGTGTTTGCACTGAGTAAATTGATAACATGTTGTCATCAATATACTGCTTTCAGCTTGCATTATTGTTTTAACCAGTCATCAAGGTATGACAGTGTATGTTGCGCATTATAATCTCTCAGATGTAGAAGCAGAATGGAGTCAGAAGATACGTCTAAAAGGTGGTGTTAGAAAGATGTACATTCTTTTCAGTAAGTATGTGCTAGGAATTTATTAGAAGCTATAAAATGCTGAAATATCAGAGAAAAAGTTCAGATTGTTTAAAGAATTTAATTTTAAGATAAAGATTTCTGTGTGATAACTTGAAGCAATAATTCTTGGTGATAGAAAGCACATGGGCTGGGAAGACTGAAGAGCTGGAAATACCACTCCAGATACCTGATTATTTGACTCTCTGGGGGCAGCCTGTAAAGTACAGAAGAAAATTATGTGAAGAGTGAAACTGATGAAGTCTGGTTTCCTACTAATCGGTGTTCTACATCCCTTTTTTATACCCACTCTCTCCTCCTCAATAAAAAAAAATAATATTAAAAAGACCTCCAGCCCACCTCCCACCATTATAATATTGAAGGATACTAAGGCCACAAAGTTTGCCAGGATAAGAGGGAGAAAGTGGTCTCGGCTGGTTTGGATGCAGGACTGTACTGACTGGCCAACTGATAGACCATGCAGAGGTGGTGATGATTGAGGTTGCACTTTTAGAGCCTCTTGCTCACTGGGACACTACATCAAGTTTCTCTTTCTGTTCCCCGCATAGCTGCTCGTTTTCATGAAATGTATCTGTCCAGTTGGTTTCCAAGTGCTTCTGCGAAGCTGTGAGGAGAGACAGAATGATCACAAACCCCATCTCATTAAAAGCTAGACTGAAAAAAAAACTACCCCATGCTACCAAAGAAATGACCTAGTTAGGATGAAACACTGAAGATTGTGTGGTTTAAAGCTTTTAAGATAATATTATATGAACTGTTTTTTTGAAGAGGAAGGGTTGAATTATCTCATTGGTCACTTTTCTGCTATGATCTTTAGCTCCCTGTCCAACTTCAAGTTTCTTTTTCAGAGCTTAATTTAGATCCTGTACATGCAGTGTACTCTTTGAGTAACTTCTGCTCTCAGTGCAAATTGTAATTTGATCAAAAAGCTTTTCTGTCCTAAGTAATAACCAGATTAGGTTGTGTCTTATATTATCCTCTTATCTGGTAGTCTAAGAAAAACATTGATTTCAAATAAATTCTTGATATTTTTACTTTTTAAAACTTTGGCAAAAGCTTATTTGCTTTGTATTGTCAATATAGTGAAACTGTCTTCATGCAGAGCTTGCTAGGTACCAAATTCTGTGGTCACTTTTGCAATCAGTTTTTTTGGGAGTCTTTTAGAGAAGAGTTAATTTTATTTTTTTCCTTTTTTTGGATGCAAATTTATTTTCATTTTCTATAGACGTTTTATTGTATTTCTTTTTTGCAAATTGGTTTTATTCCCAGAGAGCAAATAAAAAAATACATGTTGTATAATACAGAACACTAATGCAGATTTCTAGGATGTTTGACCTCTGTGGTGAGAGCAGCGTCCTTGCTTAAACAAGGAAGGAAAAAGTGCTTTTGGTTTGGGAACTCCCGTGCTTTCTCATTCTTGGAACATCTTTGTTGGTAAATTCACTTTTGCTTCCAGTTTCTAACCCTCTGTACTGATGTTAGTATGAGTTAATTAATAACAGATTGTTCTAACCTTTGTTACAGTGTATACAGCCTGAAATACTAACCGAGGTCCAGCCTCAGATACTTGAGTACCACTTGTGTTCCACAAGAGTAGTGACAAAAATGGAGGTCAGTGAGATGTGACAGACTGGAGCAAGCAGTGTCACCCCTCTGATGACCAGAGCAGTCTCTGCTTCTGTTACTCTTCAAAGGTGTGAACATAAGCATACACAGGGGAGGTGGCTGAAAGAATGTAGTCAACATGAACAGACCCCATCTTGGTGACTATGCTGCTTTTTGTGTGCTTATCTGTCCTGAAAGGTGGCCGTCCAAGACTGAACAGTTTTAAAAGACATCTGAAAGTCTTATTCTTCTGTTGTGATGATTTTTTCCCCAGTTCTGGAGCTTAAGAACTCGCTAGTAGTGAATTAGGAGTTAAGATTTAGCTTACTGAACAAGATCCAGAGTCTTTGCCTTGCTGACAGCTTGCCATGCCTTTCGGAATTGGAGGTCCCCACCAGAACTGGCTTATCTTGAATGTTCCATCCAAACTCCTCTCCCTGCTTTCTGGGAGTGTGTTGCCTTCACTGCAGTAAGCATGCAGTGTCTTACTGAGGTGTGACTTCAAAATTACTTCTTGTTGGCAGTCTCAAACATGGCGTGGCAACTGAAATGTTTGTATTATCTGCACTTGTGTTCACCACTGATCCCATATACAGGTGTATGAGCCATGTAACTTGCATGAGGGCACAGCCCTGTGCATACACTAGTTTGGTTTGTGTGCAGTTTGATAGACACCACATCTCCGCACCCCCCTTGTTAAATGCAGCTCTTTTGTTACAAGAAAAGAGGTTTTGATGTTCTTTCAAGCACAGTTCTCTGTTGTATTTTACTGTAGTACCTCATGAATGGCTTCCTGGCTTTGCTGCATAAGAAAATTCTTGGTGTTCAGTGTTGTGGAAGAGAACCCCTCACCAAGCAGGCTCCTCTGGTGCAGCATTTTGTTCAGCTTTTCTGGTCTAACATACTTCTTCGTAAAACAAATAAAAAAGCTGAGGTACACAAATCTGACTGTTAAGCATATTACATAGTAAATTTTATATATCAGTGTGTTTCTGGTTGTTTTCTGTGACAAGATATCCAATACATCAGTTCCAAACATGGCATCATGTGGAGCCCTGTGCAGTTTATTTTGGTGTGAAATCTCTCTTGCCAGCTGACAGTCCAGCCCCTGAGCGGTTTCATATCTCGATGAAACTCTCACCTGCTGCTTATTTGCCATTTGGTGCTCTTTCTCAGTTAAATCTTGAATATTTGCTTTCTCACCCCTGCCTGTCACCTTGTGACAATTCAGTTTCCATGAAGAAATCGTGCTATTGGAAGACTTCACATCTCTAATCATCTTCAGCTTCTTTTTGTTTGGAAGAAACTTAATAGGGAAACAGAAGTTCAGTAGTTGTGTTGTATGACTTAGAAGTTCAGGAACTTTTTGCTTTCTTGACTTGTCAGTTCTGCTGTCAGCATCTCTTTTAGTGCCTCTTTTTCTGAACAACTTCTGTGGGTCAGAATCAGGTCATGCCTTGTTTTATTCTGGTGTTTTAAGGAAAATCACATTCCCTGTGTGGTTCTTACCAGTCAACATGCTTGAAGTTGACTTTAGACTTCAAGAGCTGACAGAATGGTAGAGGTCTTGAATATGATTAAAAAAAAAGAGGCAGTTGTAGAGGGAAAAGAGACATACCTACAAATCCCCTCTGTCCAGCCACAGATGTTCAGCAATGGCAGTCATGTCTTGGGCAATCTCTCAAGCTAGACTACTTTCATCCACTGCTTTCCTCTCTCACTTATGGTAGTTCTCTTAACCTCCTTGTCTCAGTGTCTTGTTCTCAGCATCACATCTCATTTTTTGTGTGCTGGTTACAGTCTCTTGAATTGCCTCTTCAGTGTCATCATTATCTGTTTTGGTTTGGTTTTTTTTTTAATGCTTGCTGCTGGAACTCTCTTTCAGGCTTTGCTTACTTCCCTGGTCTGAAGTAATCTGAATTTCCTCATTAGTGAGAACTGCAAGTTACTTCAGTTCAACACTGATTTTTCTGGATTTTTTTCCCCAGATGTTGTTCTGTCGAGGCATTAGACTCTGCAGTCTTTGAAAAGTAGACAAGGAACAGGCAGACATTAATTCAAGTTATGAACCAGAATTTATATTTCCCTTTCAGTTACTGTAGAAACTGCTTTGTTTGGATTTAACTTTTTTTTTTTAATGTGGTTTTGAAGAAGACTCAGTCATTGGATCTAGGTATTGAGTTATGAGGATGGTTGCCTTGGGCTCTCTGTGTTTGATGAAGATACAGAGAGGCTTTCCCCTGGGTCAAGGGGGCAATGAAGTATGGATTTGTCATTCAGCACCTCTACCCTTGTTCAGCTCCTGTTGGTAAAGACATGAAATGGTATCAGTGATGGGTTGCAATGATTTTAGCTTTTGTTTCTAGAAATAACAGTTGGCATCAGAAACGAAAGAAATTTCCTTTTCTGTTCAGTCTCCATGGAGAATTCTATACCAAAAGTATAGATTGGAAATAATCTACAAGAAAATAATGTTTAATTACAAGTATTTGTTTTGGGCTTAGCAAAGGAAGATAAGAGACTGCAAAAACTGTGTATAAGTAGGTTTGCATGTTTGGGATGTGGGGCATTTGACTCTGTGGTATTTACAGACATACGTTTAAAATTGAGAAATGAACTGGGCCTCATTTCTTCATTCTGCTTCTTAAAGTTGAATTATAACTGTAGGAGTCCAGGCAACTATAGAGATGTGAAATAAGTTTGTATTTCCAGTGTCGGTTAACATGGAGGGAGGACTGAAGTATGTCTTTCTCTTGTCAGTAGCCAGGCATTTCTCTATGTAAACACATGTTTTATCCTCCAACTGTACTTCCCCCTTCATGTGCTGTGGTTTTTTAAGACCGTATGCACTTGTTTGACTGCAAGATAAGCAAGGAGATTATTGAAAACAGGTTTAACCTGGGGTATTCTTCTTCTGTTGCTCTGCTAATGCTTTGCATGCTGACCGAGAAGAATCGCAGTCTAAGATAATAGGTACTGTAATTCAGTCTTCAACTGCATTAACTATTTTCTCAGCTGCCTGTCAGTTGTGCTTGGTCCTGGTGAATTAATCAAGTGGCCATGTTGTGTAGGTCTTTCTCCTTTACCTCCTTTCTCTCTGTCAATTAGACTTGTATCACTCTTCATGTGGGAATGTACGATGAAAAGGTTGGAAATTGTTTAATAAGTAAAAGCCTGTTGTTTTGTTCTAAAACAGACTTAATGCAGCATGTCTTACAGTTTGTTACTGTGTGAGGTAGACAGAAGTTGATAGTGGAGCTGCATAGATTACAGGTACCTTGTATAGGACACTGATGGTTGTGTGCTTTTTACAGTAGCACGTGAATGATGTTGGGTGTGGTACCTTACCCAGTGCACCTTCTCCACCATACCCCTCGTTGTTTCCTCTAATGGTATGGCTTCTATATTAAGGTCATTTTTCAGAGAGAGAGATGGAAGAATACAAACTCAATTCTTATTTGTTCCTGGAGTGATGCCTGTAATTAACTAACGCTTATCTTTCAGGAATAGATTTTAATTTTGACCTTCTAGAGCCTTCAAAAAATCTAGAATTTTTGACAATTTCCTATGTTTGATATACTTAGGGACTTATGTATGTATTAGAGTCACATGATGTGTGGACACATGTCTGTTCTTAGTGCTCTCTGTTTTTACGTAGTCTCCCAGAGATGCTTTATTTGTTTTACTTAGATGGAAAAAGAGGTCTTCATTTCTCATTAGTTTTCTCATTTTTGCTTCACAGACACTATCTTAGAGCATGGACACCAGTAAGAAGACAGAACCCCCTTTATCCGTAGAAATGGTACAACAAAGGGCCAATCCTGATCGCAGTCCTTCGGCATCGATTTATGTTCCAGAGCAAGGTGGCTACAAAGAGAAATTTGTAAATGCCGTGGAAGATAAGTATAAATGTGAAAAATGTCACCTCATCTTATGCAATCCTAAACAAACTGAATGTGGACACAGATTCTGTGAGACCTGCATGAATGCCTTGCTAAGGTATGGTTTTTGTTGTGGTAGAACAAATCATGGCTGTACAAGGAAAGGAACCTGAAGAGGCTCCTTAGAGTGGTAGTACCTAACCTAGCTGTGGACTCAGCCTTACAGTTGAGTCGTGGGACCGTTGTATAAATGTAACTGCTTGTGTACCTTCCTTTCCCTGTAACCTTTCTAGCAGTGGGTCCTGGGGCTCTGTTTTGTGGATTCCAGTAAGATGAGGAAGGCTGGCTTCTCTATTACCGAGATGTTTGGGTCAGAATGCAAAGTGTCTGAGTGAATGTTTCAAAAAATGAGTTCTAAGAGATGCAATCTTTCCCAGTCTAGGTAAGAATAAAAGTGTCATCATTCAAGCAGTATCTAGCTTTCAAGAAGTATCTGTGCGGAAGTAGAAATATATTTCTTTGCGTCTCAACATCAGATGCGTTGCTACTGATTGTATACAGGAGTGTGATTTCAAAATTTGGTGTAATGTTTAGAGACCATTCTGAAAACTTTAATCTCCTGGGGCAAATAAGCAGTCAGTACTTCCATTTACTACTGGGAGAGCAGAGGTACAGAAGAGATTGAGCTCACTGAATGTTGCACACTGGACTGCTAACAGAGAGAGGATTTGACTTTGGAAGGTCTTGATGATCTCCTGTTTACTTTTTGTTTCCATCCTTACTCTAGGTATTAGTTTATATTTCACTTGGAAATACTGTAATCTCAGGTAGATACAAATCAAAACTATGTGCAGAATGGCAAAAGAGATTGGAGGATATTACATTACTCTGTCTCTGTGCTGGGGAAATACAAGGGTCCAGAGCCACTAATCCACTCCTGTAGGTTTTATTGTTTTAAATTTGACACGTAGCACAACCAAAAAACCCACCAGCTTTTATTCCAGTACACATTTTAAGGTGAGGTGTAGTTTGTATTTAAGAAATGTAGTTATTTCTTTCTGAATATATGTTTTTGGGAGACTCTTAAATGATTAATAATAGTGACTGCAGAAAAGCAAACACCTGCCATGCATGGATGCGTGCAGATGGACAGAGCAGATCCTTAACAATCTAACCAGTAGCAATTCTGGCATTGCTGGAATATAGGTAGTTTTTCTTCCCTGCTATGAGACAGGCATATGTACTTACTACAGTGCAGCTAGAATATGAGTAATTTTACCTTCTTGACTTTCCAACCAGTCTGTTATTGAAGAGGACACATGGGTAAGACCGTCTACCACACCGCTCTTTCATTTGAGGTCTTTCACTGTATTAAAGTGGTTGTTGCAAAGAAATCCTTTTTTAAAATCAAATTTACAGCTCCTTTTTTGAGAAATAAAAAGCATGTAATAAAACTGTAAGCAAGATAAGTTTACACTGTTGCTGTATTTGGCACAAAAATTTTTCATTCAGTGTTGTTACGCTGCTGCAGACACACACTGATTACATACTAGCAGGTTCTGTTCCAGGGTTATTTGAGGACAAAGAATTGGGAGTCAGTATAGATAACGCAGTAAAGATGTCTGCTCAGTATACAGTGGTAGTTTAAAAGAGCAAGTGGGATGCTTGAGTGAATTCAGTAAAAGTGGGGAAAGCATGACATTGTATTAAAAACTACATGCCCTCAAGTAGATTAGTTTCCCATTTATTTTTTTTTTTTTTAACTTAAGGAAGATATTACAGATATTGAAGCTGCAAGGTAGTTAAGATGCTCAGAAATATGAGACACGGAATGATCAGTTGAAGGAGCAGAAGCCAGTGAGATGATTTGAAATAACCATACTGATTTTATAACATAATCAAACTTCTTCAGCCTTTTGCATTGATTTGCACTGCTGTGCTGGCAGCTGCAGCTTTTGTAGCCTGTCAATGAGTTGCTTTGCAAAAGGATTTACCTAGGTTTTACCTAGTGCTTTTCATCCCTACATCTTTGTGTTTTACCAGGGAGATCAGTATGACTATCCCCATTTTACACGAGGAAAAGGAGCTGAAAAGGAATGAAGGGATTTACCCTATGACACCTAGTAGGTCAGAGTCAGAAACAGCTGTAGGAATGCAGGTTTTCTACGCACTGTCTCCATTTCTATCCACAGACTTCTCTGCTCCTCCACCTACCTGTTGTCTAAGTGATCACAAGTTTGATGATTAGATTACCAAAACAGCTACAGAGCAATGGCTCAGATAAAGGAGGGAGCAGGGACCTGTAACAGTTGCTAAAACCGGAACAGACTTGAAGGAGATGGACACAAATACTTTTGTTTACCCTAAAAGGATGTATAATTGATTGTCATAAAAAGTATAATTAGATGTTGTTTGGAAAAGGACTGGGTAATTGAAGAGACAATACTTTGCCTGTTTGCACAGAAAGATTGAGAAGTGGTGAAAGTTGTGGATCAGGCGCAGAGTGTAAAGTAGGGAATGAATTTTGCCACCTTGAAGAAAACCACTGCACGGTTGGCCTGAGGCATTGTCATGGTCTTATTTCCTTGGGAATGCCACATACTGTCTACTGAAAACCCAGTGTTCAAATTTTTTTTGAAATAACATCATGTTACCTCATTATAATGAACTGTATCCACTTCTAATGATTTTAAAATATATCGAATAATCATAACTAAGTGCCTCATAAATGGAAATTTTTGCACTAGAAAAATTCAGGTGAGTTAAAATAGTTTTTCTGTTTTCTTTTTTCGCCAGTTCTTCTAGTCCAAAATGTACAGCGTGTCAAGAAAGCATAGTAAAAGATAAGGTATTGTTAAAATTGTTTCTTATTCAATAATACTGAATTGTGTGGCATGCATAAGATGTGTTATTGCTTTGCGGTAGTTATTTTGTAAGCCTAATCAGCTACCTGAGGAAGACAGTTTTGTTATAAAACCAAACCCATGTATTTTATGTGGGAAGACAGCTCATTTTTACTGTTAACCACATAGTAGAAAACAACATGACAACTTTATCCCTAATGGTCCAGCCAGGTGTCACATCTTGTTTTCATAGTTGGGAGCTGCAGCAACACATTGCAGTTACCCTCCCATCAACTGAGAGGATGCTAAGAAATACTGCATCTCCTGTGTAGGTGCAGAGATGTGACAGGTGTAAGCAAACCCTACTCCTCATTTGGCTCCAGACCAGTGTCTGCTGTTTCACAAATCTTTTTTTTACAGTGTGTTGTTCTGTGAACCCTGCTGGAACCAGAACAATGTGGAGTTCCAGTAACTGTAATAGAATCAGTTGTCTTATATGGATAAGTTATTTCACTGATACCCTCTTTACTGTTTTTTCACAGCAAAACTTTGTGTTTTATTTCAAAGGCTGAAATTCTTTATGACTTAATACATAGTTTATGAAAGTTTTAAATTAGATTTTTTTAAAAAAAAGTATGTAGTAAATTATTTGTGTTAGTAGTCTTTACTGCCTAAATACTTCTAATAGTTACTATTTTCAAGAAAAGGTTAGTGGGTGCATTAATCTCTCCTTGTCTTGACACAAAATAGTTCTCTGAACAGTCCTCAGCATAATTTAGTTTTGACATGGACGGATTCCTCAGGAGCTCAGACCAATAATCATGATGCCTGCTTGGTTTGTTGTTTTAGCTTTGACTTTCTAGCTCCCAGTAAATATAAATATGTATGTTTGTTATGACAGAGCAATATTTCTAAAATAGGAGGAGGACATGAAGGGCAGTGTATATTAAATACATATTAGGCTAACTATGCAAGTCAGTGATTTTCATGAAACTGAAACCTCTCTCTTCCCATAGAATACTGATGTCCAAAATCACTGAAGAGCTTTTAGACAGTCTTGGCCAAACTGTTTAAAAATTATCATCTTATGTTAAATTCAGTCGGCAAAACTGCACCTAGTAACACTTTGAATTACTTTGGAAAAAATACTACAGCGCTGGAAATGGATTATTCAGATTAGATTTGTTGATTCATTAAACTTTCCATATGCATCTGAAAAGCAAACAAAAATCAGTGACCTGTGTCAGATGAGATGGAATGAGAACGGTTGCAGTGTTTCCTTCTTCACTAAAACAGGGAATAGATTTATAGTCACTGTGGACAAATCTGGTCATAATTCGTTGTTGCTGTTGTTAAATGTTGGCATGCAGAACCGTTCTGTAATTACAGTAATCCTGCAATGTATGCATTATCACACAACTCCATTTGTCAGAGAAGTAGTCTTTGGTATTTCTTACTGGTCATGAAAGCAATTGCAAAATAACTAGTAGTTTTTATCTTTTTGTTTTGGACTTCAAAATAGTAGTAATGGTCTTCAGTCCTTATCTCCAGTTCCTGCCCTTAGCAATGGAGCTTCCTCAGAGTGCAGTTGTGTTGTCTCTTTATATTTTATGGAATGTCATCCATAAAAGGTGAAAAATCCAAACCCCGAGCTCTCTATTTCTAACTTCTTGCAGTTTTATTATAGACAAAACATGCTGGAAAGCCTTAAAAACATTAAAATGGAGGGATAGTTAAAGCCTACTTAGCTGTGCAATAATAAACTTCCTCCAGTCTAAGATCTTAGAAAATGTCTTTTATTATGTATTACCACTGAAGTGCAAGTAGGTGTTCCAACTAACCAGTCTAGTCATTGTGGGACTGCCTTCCATGAAATCCTTCTGTTCTGAACCACTGTGCTCTGGCTCTTTTTTTGTCTTATGGTATTGTGCCTAATATACCAGCTTCCCAAACAATGTAGAGAGTTCTAACTTATGCAGGACTATTATTTGCATGCAAACAGCAAGAAATTTAGCCTTGTACCTTTCCCTTTATAGTAAAAGTGAAACAGTAGTAGAGCATCTGTCCAAATAATTCTTTAACTGGTCTGCTTCCTAGTGGAGGAGTCTCAGTGATGTGCACATTCAAGAAAAATTGAATGGTAGGATTTTATTTCTGGCACATAAAGCTAGAATTAAATGACACTTCTAAAGCCAAATTGCATGGCTTCTACTTTATTTGAACTTGCATATTCTTGAGTGATTTTAAATTCTAAAAATGAAGTGATTTTTCGTTTTTCAGGTATTTAAAGATAACTGTTGCAGGAGAGAACTACTTGCCCTTCAAATATACTGCAGAAATGAAAACAAGGGCTGTAAAGAACAACTCTCTTTGGGTCAATTACTGGTAAGTAACATAACAGTCATAAGCTTCCCTTTGAGTTAAAGAACGAGAAGAAATCTTGCAAATTAAAACCTCAGTCCATTTCTTGACTTGCTCACCCTAGTGATTAATCTGATTTATAAATGTAGGAATAGAGTTAAACTGTTTTGAAACTCAGCTTTTTGATGAGCTATGAGGAACTGTAGTCAAAAATCATGTGACTGTGTGACACTAAAGCTCAGAAATGTAAATGCGTAAAGCAAACGAGAACTAGAGGGAGAACTAAAATTGGAAAAAATCTTAATACCTACTTTACAAATATGAGAAACTTGAATTCCTTTTTGGTGTGTTTTTATTTTTATTTACCAGTTGTAATCCTCTCATGTAAGTGCTGGTTTATGTGTGGAGTTAAACCTTTGGCTTCTCCAGACTTGTACAAAATAACTTGTAGCTTTGTTTCATGAAGGCATAATATAGCAGTAATCCAGTAATTTAAGTTGGAAGGAATGGCTACATAGCAGTCTGCAGTGAGATGTGTGGGTACTTAAACCTGCTTTGAATGAGAGCTCAGATACTTAAACAACTTAAAGCAGCATCTATGTTTATGTGGAATAATGTACCTCGAAAAAGAATGCTTACCTTTTAAATAGCCTGTGTGGAATTTTGGACTGGGGTAGAATGCTTTTAGTGTGAAAGCAGGTTGTGTACATCTATCGTACAGTGAAATCTGCTGTCCAGGTGAATGGTGTGCAAATCAGAAATGTATTCCTGAGTAGATTTGTTAGTGTTTGCTCTTGTAAAACATAGTGCATAAAATAGCTTTGCTTACTTTGGTTCTGAAGTTATTTCATATGGGATATCTCAAAGGATAGAAGACATGCAAAAAACTTAGTTGACTTGATTATTTAATTTTTTTATCTTTTAGATGCATTTGAAAACCGATTGTCAGTTTGAAGAGCTCTCATGTCCTCGTGCTGATTGCAAAGAAAAAATACTGAGAAAAGATTTGCCAGACCATGTAGAGAAGACCTGTAAATACCGGGAGACAACCTGTAAATACTGTAAAAGCCAAGTCCCAATGATTATGTTGCAGGTGCAGTATTTTCTTGTGTATATAGAACAAGATTCCATACATTAATGTGGAATAATAACTCTTCTTGTGCTTCTATGTAGCTGCCAGCCAGAATGAGTAGATCAAAAAACAAAAAAGGCTGCCACTCGAAATACATTATTTTTTTTTTTTTGCTGCAAAAACACCAGCTCCTGCACTGCCTGGGAAGCATTTTCTTTTCTGATGTTCAGATACTGCATTTTAAAAAAAAATCAAACCCGCTACATAATACTGATATTAAGTAATTTTTGCTATGCTTGTTTATTTTGCTTAAATTGATATAATAAATGCAACTGCTATGATAACAAATGTTGTGCAGGAAAAGCGTAAGCATAGCAACTGACTGGAGAAATAGCATCTTTCTATATGATCCTTCTTGGGTACTGTGGGATCTGTTATGAGAGGAAAGGAGGAAGCAATGTAAGAAACAAACTGGCATAACCAGCAATGGTACATGACAGGCCTAGGCAGAGTTGCTGCTGGTCTTGGCATATGAGTGGGTTGTCTGATAAGCACCATGTTGGGAGTTAGAAGTATGGAGTAGAGGCTGAGAAAGTCATACTTATTTTACACATGGAATTGTTGCTTGACTGTGTTTGTGTTATTTCACATTGAACTGCATTATGCTGAATCTTTTTTTGCTGTAATTTTAACATTTTTTTAAAAAAAATCTGTTTACATAGTTTCCATAGTTTTACAGTCTCATTTCTGAATTTCATTTTCATTGGTGTTCTTGTCTGTTGTTTGTTAGGTGAAGTCTCACAATGGTAAGAAGCATTCTTTGCTCAAAGATGTCGTTACAAAAGGCATAGGTAGATTCTCACCAAGTTCTGATTTAGATCTGGGTTTCAGTTGCTTGAGTGTATACTTGCAAGGGCTGGTACTTTAATAACTGTGAATTACCTAGCATGAGGTGGCTTAGATGTGAAAATGCACAGAAGAAAATTAAGTTTATGCTGTGTTTATTCTTGCCTATTCTGATACAGAGGTGAAGCTGTATTTAGTTAGATTATGGATGCTGTTCTCCCAGAAATTTCTTTAGGCTGGGAACTGATGTGAGGCAAAGAGTGACATTAAAAAATGTATCGTGTCTTAAAAGACAAAATCAGTGAGTATTAAATATGTCTTGTTGTACAAACTGGATTTCCATATCTAAGCAACATGCTCACAGGTTCCTTGTAGGCAGTTCATTTTTGTAGGAGGAATGTAGTTAAATTTTTGAGAGTCTGAAATCATCCTTAGGTTTTGAGGAACACAGAGCTCTGTTTCAGTTTAAGAGCTTTCTCTTCTATCAGATGTTGATGGGTTTAACATTTATGAAATCTTTGAACTAGCAGTAGCTTTCAAGATACTCAGAAGCTGAGACAAGTTTTACTCTATCAGATTTTTAAATCACAGTGAAATCTACTTTAGACATATGTGTTGGAAACGAGAATGGCATATTACTCTGAAGTACAGAAAAGAGTGTTTGTAAATAAAAGTGATTGTTCTCCAAAATCTTAAGTGATGGAATTCTGACTGGCTTTAAGAGGTAGTAGAATTGGCTTATCCAGAGAGCCAGAGAGGTTTGTTAAAATGTAGTTTTACATTGAGATGTCACTATTTTAGTTGTATTAAACTTGGTACCACTATTCACCTGCCCTTAAAAGTTCTAAACAAATCCGCATTTGTAAATCAGAACATTTCCAAGCAGTGTTACATGTTCTCATGTTGTTACTGGCTTACATGTTTCAGTACATAGAAAAAGGAGTTTTGCTTCCATGCTGCTTCTGCTTTAAGGGTGCAGAAAGCTCTGAAAATCAGCAATTGGCTACTATTTTTTTTTTTTTTCCTAGATTTTTAGAAGTTCTTTGATTATAGAAATGCAGATGGTTTTATTGGTTGTGGCCTGATAAAATGTAACCTCATTGTACTTTGGTAATGAGAATCAGAAGCTTAATGAGATTGTACCTCTGAATGAAAGGCTCCTTTTGACTTCTCAGTTGAGTTTTGTCACTCAGACCTTGAGTTCATCTCTAGCCTCTGTAGCCTAAAATTTTCTCTCATGTAATAATGACTGAAGCAGGCCTCAATGACTTGAACTGAAAATGGAGATAGAGGGAACGTACCGAGAAAAAAGGTATGCAAATGGAAGCAAAAATAATTTTACCGGAGTACTTATGGTTCATTTCTTCAAAGAATCCCATGACCTGTGGGGTAGGAAATCCCCATTGTTGGAGGCAGACTCTTTAGTTAATAATGTTAGTATGCATTTTTTAGATTGCAGTTGTCTTGCCTGCACTGTGACTAGGTGAGTTAACTTCTTCATTTCTTTTCTTTTGTTTAAACCATCTAAAAAGGTGGATTTTTTTTTTTTTTTTTTTGGTCATGAAGATACCTTTTCCATCCTGTAACTCCTGGCAGATAAAGATGGTGCATTGTTTAAACAGAAATTAGTAGCCTGAAATGCTTCTCATTGTTACATTTTTTTGTGGATAATCCACAGAACTATTTGGAGGTGCTTCTGCTATAAAATTGATATTTGGTCAGTAGTAGTATGATACAGATGTGGAAAGACACCGTTACTGACTGCCCAGGCTCTTCACTACCACCTTGGCCACAAAAAGGCTGTTCCAGGCAGACCCTGCCAAGGCAATCTGGACTCTACTCAGTTGTCTGAAATACATCTGAGCTGACTGGGATGCCACTGGGGAAGACATGAGACATTGTCACCTTGCTCCCTTGTCACTGTTCTGGAATCAGTCATGTTCCCAGTGTGACACTGGCTTCTCTGGGGAGCCATATTAATATCCTGCCTTCCCTTCATCTGTGCCAGATGCCTTCCTAGTGATGTTACCTGTGTTTTATGCTGCGTTTGACTTTTGTTTTCCTGTGCTTGACTGTGAATTTAGCTGGTTGGTAGGAAGAGGATTCTGCCACTGAAACGGGTGTTAGTCTGGTAGATCCTGAAGTTGTTGGAAAGGCTCCCCTTGGTTTCAGTGGGTGGGCCCTGGGATGTGGAGCGAGGAGGAGAACTGGGGAGAGGGCTGAGAAGAGTCCGCATCGTAGCCTTTGCCAGACAGTTTGGGTAGGGTAGAGGAGAGAGTGAGTTAAAGTTAGGGAATGAACGTTAGAAGGGAGTATTATTTTTCTAGTTTTGTAGTTGATAAACCATTAATGAAGTCGGTAGGGCAGTAGGCTCCCAAAGCTGCGCAGTACTGTGCATTGTCTCTCCAACTTTATTACAGATGTGCTCAGAATGAGGTGGGGCCCAGGTCCAGTTCTTGAATCTGAGTAGAAATGGTCCTGTGGGCCATTGCTTTTCAGGAATACTGCGGTCACTCTGACAGGGGTTCCTCTGGGGAGAGGTGTTGTCAGCCTGTGAGCATTGCTGCTGGTTGGGTTTCCATCTCCTGGTGGGGAGGGACTGAAGCTAGCTCCTCACCCCCATGTTCTGGGAGGCTGTCCCAGCTCTCTGGCCAAGGAGCAACTTAGGCTTCCTTGCTTTCTGTCACTGTGCTTCACCAAATGAACTAGTGTGAGTAAGAAGGATGACAGGATAGACTGGCTTCACAACAGCATTCCTGGTGATGTTTTTACAAGTGAGGGGTATAACTTTTCAAATATTTGCAGATTTATGGCAGAGTTCTGAACCAAGGCCTTTCACATCTCAGATCTTGGGTCTCCTTTATGTCTTGGTTTTGTTTTAAAAAAAAATAGATGACATTACTGGGCAAAAAGGGCATGCTCTTTGTTCTTTCTAACAGACTTATGAATCTAGACTTTGTTTCCTTGTTTTTTCTTAAGTACCAGAAATGAAACAGTCCGTTTCAAGTTGAATGGGACATGTCACTTGACATGAAACAATTTTTTCTGGATTTTTCATTTTGTTGAGAAAAACTAAGAAGAAATGTAAATTCAGTTAGCTTTGGCCTGATTTTCTTCCCTCCCTGTGGTAATACGGTTTGACAGCTGTATTGAAGTATCTGTCAACATACAGGTTCAGATCAAAATGCCTGCCCAGCACCATGATAAAACTTCAGCATCTTTTTGAACTTCAGGTGTATAACAGAGAGATGTGATATCAGATGCTTGGGAACCAAAATTAAAAAATAATTGGAGGGGGAATATCTGTACACAGGAAAGAGATTTCTGAAAAGAACATATTGAAGAGCTTTTCCATGTACTATATATATATACCCTTACTAAAAAGGACATCTGCAATGGTTCTGCTCGCTCTTGAAGATGTCTGATTTTTGTGACTAATTCTTGGGGAAGAAAACTTGACTTTTACTATTGTTTCATTGCTGTAAATAAAAACAATGAAATGAGAAGCAAATAGATTTACTCTGCATGGGAAAAACACAAGAAAACCCTTACTCTTGCTTCAGAATATCAACGCATCTATCGAAAGCATAAACTGATGTTTGAACAATTGCAGTTCTGTAACTCTGCACAATTGGGATAAACATTAAAAAAAGAAATCTTGTGTGTGTTTTTTTTTTAATTATTGTAGGATGCTTTTCTTTGCAGGTAAGTCCTCTTTAATTTCAGAGTAAGAGCTGATTTGTGATTTGTTTGCTTTTTCCTCTGTAGAAACATGAAGATACAGACTGCCCGTGTGTCATGGTTTCATGTCCTCATAAATGTAGTGTTAAAACACTCATGAGGAGCGAGGTAAGAAGTCATGCCCAGTGTTGTGCTGAAAAATTAAAATATTTTTTTTTGTAAGATCTCGCAAGAATTTTGCCAGAAGCCATTTCCTTATTAAAATGTGAGATCTAAAGAAAAGCTTTTTCTACCACACAGTTAAGTGTGATAACACTCAAATATTTTTAATGATTTCTTGAAAAACTATTTTAAAAGAAATAGAAATAATCTTAGTTTTGCGTCATTATTACACTTGTCTTGCCCAAGATTAGTGCATGTCTTTCCTGCTTTCATTTTTACTAGCTCTCCCCCTGCCTTTCCCCCATTTGAAGCATTTGTTGAGCACAATAGAACAGGATCTTGAGGTAGTTAGCTTATATTAAAATAAAAAGAGAGAATTAAAATTTAGTGCACATGGACAGGAGTTAGTAAGGACTAGAAAAATAAAATAAATGTGTAGAATCATTCCATGGAAAAACTTAAATTATGATTAAATCTGTTAAATTTTGGAAAAAATAACTAACACTCAAAGAATTAGTTTGAGATACAGGGTAAAATGAGTACAACATTCCAACAGCCAGATGAAACAATGCATAAAAATTTATCTTAATGTATAGAAGCTTGCAGTAAAGTATAGACCAGAATAAAAAAAAAAAAAACAAACAAACCAGAACTGTCTTGTTTGAACAGCTCAGTTTTTTTATACATTCGAAGATATAAGTAACATCTGTCAAAGTCTGTGTGTGTTGTTTTTTTCTAAAAGTACAACTTACTTGCCAAGGATGGGAAAGAGCTTATTTAAGTCTTCAGCACTCTGTAAGCCTTACTTAAGGAAAGCTATGTTTATGATCTGAGGATAAGTTTTTTTTCTTTTCACTGATACTTACTTCCTGAGTTGGATCCATACTATTTTTCAGTTACACTTGTAAATTATTAATCATCTCATAGTGTACCTGCTGAACACAGGTGCAGTCTTTTCCCCCAGGATATAAAATATATGATAGCTACTGTACCTATTAAGAGAAACTGAGCAGCTAAGGAAAGATAAAATATGTATACTGAGCCAATTCTGTCAGTGCTTACTTCTGAGTTTAGATCCTGTTTCTGAAGCACTTAAGCATATTTTAAAATCTTGACTTCAGCAGTTACTTTGAGAAGAGGTATATCTGAGTGCTAATAAGAATTGACCCATTAAAGCCTGGGTCATTACACATATAATCAGAATTGGGTTCTGAAACCATTGGTAGAAGCAGAAATTTAAACAGTCATCTTGCCCTGCATCATCTGTTGCTGTATGTTGCTTAATTTTTTTTCTGATACTGTAAAAATGTTTCTTAGCTGCATGGTTAGAGACAATTACTCTAATGCAGAAAATGGGAAAATGCCTGCCTAACAGTTTGAGAAAATTCTGTAGTGTACAACAAGTGAATATCTTATTGTAGAAGAAAAGCTAATTTTTCATATTTAATGCATAACTCTTTGGCAGACTTCTAGTTTTGAGAAGTTAAAAATGTGACATTCTTGTAAAGCCTGTTATACCACATGTCTCTTTCTTGTTTGGTCTTACTTTTTTTTCTGACCCACGTGTCTTTTCAAACGATACTGAGAATTTCTACGGCTAGTGTTTAGAATATAATAGGTGTATATCAGAGATGAGTGACCGCTTGCATCTCGGTATCAGACTTTAAAGACTGTCCTGTCTGTTCAAAGCAGAATTGGTTCATCACTTCTTTCCATGGAGGTGGATGAGCTGAGTCATGTGGGGCTGTGGTGTGGGAATTTCAAATGAGATTCTGAAACCCAAAAGGGTGATGCCAGCTGAGGGGCTAGACTCTAGCTCCTGTCTGCTTTGTGGGAAATATGAACTGCAGATCCTGTTTTTGAAGAGAGTGTTTGTTGCACTGTCCTTTCCAAAAATGGCTCTTTGCTCCAACTTTCAGGCAGTTTGCATCCAGCTGCTGCCCTCTGTGCTGCAATGGCTGCTGTCTGTATATATGTATATGCTTCTGTGAATTGGTTTATTTTTAAATGAAAAGTGGTCGCTGCTCATAATAATCAAAGCTATTGGAATAAATCTCAATCTGTGAAAAATGCAGGCATTTTACTAATCAGTTTTAATCCTGTGTACTGCATTTTTTTAAAGTTACCAAACTGTACCTATTCTAAAACTCTTTGTTTCATGCAGTACTTGTTTAGTCTTTTTGTGTAATTTAACCATTAAATTTAGGCACGGAAATTGCATGTTATGTTTTGAAAACTTGGTTCTTCATGAAATTAGGATTAGAAAAAAAATGTACTTTACTACAGTGAAACTGATCTTAAGACTTGCTCAGAACACCAGTAAAAAAAATAAAAAAATCACTTGTTGAGAAAAGATTCACTAAAGCCAAATGAAATCAACTAAATAACAGTAGAGTGCGTTCTTTTTGTTTGCTTTTTTTTGAATTGGGTTGCCTATGAAATAGTCTTTAGTAGAAGTTTCACTGTATATTAAATGTATCATACTGTATACTGTATTGGCATGTGCGTGTGGTTTACATATGTGTATATATAGTTTTTGCACTTTAGGTCAGACTGGAGAAAATATACACACGTGTATTGTATGTTCTGCAAGCGGCACACGGTACAAAGCTGGTAACCTGTGCCATTTATGTTTTGAGCATTATCATGCAAACGTCTCTTGCCAAAACTCACATTTTTTTCCTATTGCAGTTGAATGCACATTTGTCAGAATGTATTAATGCCCCAAGTACCTGTAGTTTTAAGCGTTATGGCTGCACTTTTCAGGTCAGTATATAACAATTATACTTCCCAATTGAAAGTCTGCAAATAGAACCTAACTCTTTGACGTGAAAGTTCTGGACCTCTCTAGTCTCAGTTAAGAGAAAGTCATCCAGTTACACCAAGTGATTATGCAGCAGATGTTTGGTTTTGCATTTTAAAAATAAACAATATAAAAATCCCACACGTTCCTGAAGTGGTTTGGGAGTTCAGTTATTAGGTACATCTTGATGAAATATGAAGATGATACATTTGAAGAACTTTGTAACTTGGAATAAGAGGAAAGTCTCTTTTGTTCTTCAGAAAATAGATCAGTAACTTCAGTTGTTTCTATGAAAGTATTTATTTTCTTGAGCTAAGTATGTTTATATTTTCTCTCATTTGTGTGTCTTAATATCTTTATTAAAGTTAAACATAGGTTAGCACACTGACAACATGTTTTTATAGGCATTCATATGTCTGTGTGCACATAGGTGTATAATCAAAGCACAGCATGAAATTTATTTAAAAAAAAAAAAAGTTTTAGATTTTAATCCTGGCAATCCCTGCAATATTTTAAAAAATTTTTAAAAAGCCAAACCTCAGAGTTTAGTTGCAGTAGTATTATTCCAGTCTCTTCCAATGTTCTGCTTTCCTTACCATGTATCTTGGGGAATTTGGATGCTTATATAATGAAGAGATTAGTCAGGAAATTTCAGAAACTGCTGACAGGAAAAAATGGAATTTATCAGATAGCATGATTCATTTGTTAGTCCATGATAAATTAAAGAGACGAGAGCTGTAAGCAGCAACACTTCTCAATAAACTACTTCCTGCAGGTATTTCCAGGTTCTTAAATAATGAGCATTCATCATTTTAAGTGTTAAAGCAGTAATGCTCTTAGTGGTAGAACTGATCAATGCTGTAACCCTGCCCACTGTTATGTCGTATGTATTGCCATTCATTTTATGTATGTATATGTGTGCATATATGTACATATATCCACATATATATTTTTAGTATTTTATATAGAGTACATACCTTGAGGATCATTGAGACCCCTTTCAGTTGCTTTGCAGCTTATCTACCACGAAAGCTAATATACTCTGCATTGCAAAACACTTACTGAGGTAGGTGTAATGCAACACAATACAAATAAAGGAAGTAATATGGTCTGCATCTTATGTACTCTGTATATGATCTATGTGTGTTCTGTAAACTTTTTATATAGTGGTTATTTGTAACAGCATTTATAGGTTGTGCAGAGGCGGCATATCTGAATATCGTAGAGCAATCACGGTAACATCTTAGGATGACAAACTGGGCATTGTAATATCTCCCAAAGTAGTTTATAAAGCTGGCAGTTTCTAGTGATGATAAATTTATCTTAAATATTTGTCTTTAATAGACAACTAAGGGAAAACTTCGTGTTTATGAAGCTGTTCATGAAATACAACAGGAGTTTTAAATTACAGTTTGGGGAATTGGACATTTTAGGTTTTGTATGACTCGGGAGTTTTATTGTGCTTTATTTAGTGTAAAGCTACACAGAAGACTAAAATACAATTCATTTTGTAAATCTTGTTCATCTTTATTGTCTCTGACGTATCAAGTACACTGGATAGAGATATATGGCAGTTGTATAAAACACTTGCTATATTAAATGTTTTCCTGACTTCTGTAAATTCCCAAGTAGATTTCCCTACTCTCTACAGTTCTGCAACATGCATCTGTGAACCAAAATATGCAGTGTTGGTTCGATGTCTTGATGTACTCTTTCTTTGTAGGTTTAAAAGAAGTGGAATTGGCTAAAATGTATAAATTCTTTGTTGTCACAGGGAACAAACCAACAAATTAAAGCACATGAAGCCAGCTCAGCAGTGCAGCATGTTAACTTATTGAAAGAGTGGAGCAATGCTCTAGAAAATAAGGTATATCTTCTACTCACTTCTAATTTTCATTGATTTCTTTAAATCATATCCAAGTACTGGAAGAAGCGCTTTTTTTCTGTTTAGCAGCTGTTCAACAGTACAGCTAAAGCACTAGTAGACTTCAAAAGCAACCAAGCCATTTAGCATATCTGGTACATTTGTTATAATAAAATGCTGTGAGAAACTTGGCTTCGCAACTCCATATACAATTTTCCACTTTCTTCACATAGGTAAACAGTCTAGTATGAAATTTCCCCTCTGAGCTGCTTTCTTACAAAAGAGAGGGTTCTTAAAGCTGGGGCAGTGCTATGAGCTGTATATTTCCAGAGATAACATTATTAGAAATACCATGTAATAAACTAGTTACGTACTTTATTTATTTTTGTTCTTGCCCTCCAAACATAATGACCTGCAAAGGTTAATTAAATTAAACATATTGTAACTCACGGGCATGATTTCTGCTTTAGTGCTAGACCAGAATGAAGTTCATGTTGCAGTGCTTCCTTGGGACTCCTGGTTATAGAATGCTTGGGATTTGGGAGATGCTGGAAATCGTATCAGTGTCAGCTACGATCTTGTGAATCATTTAAATTACTTAAATTTTATTTGAAGAACAGATGGTTAAGGCTTTGATTTTAAAAATGGAAGACTTCAGAACAAATCACCGTTTTCTTAAGTATTTTGAAAAAGATTACTGTTCTACATAACCATTAAAATTAATGCTTCTGCTTTTTTTTGGGGGGGGGAAATCCCCAAATTACTGAACTATTCTACAAATGCAGGCAGAAGAGTCAGGAGCCCCTTCAGATTTTTCTAGAATGGGTTAAATAAGAGTAACAATTCCAGTGTAAGCTCAGTGGCAGTTCAGGTATGTGTGGCTTGTGGCTTCTGTCATCTCACAGCAGACCACTAGCTTGAGTTCAGCTAACTCTGTCTAGAAAAGTGTATTCCGTGTTTGGCCTACAGTGATCTCTCATGCATGGGTTTCCAGCAAGCTGCAGGAGCATAGTTGTAAAGCAGAAGTTAACATGAACAGCACAATAGGATTTGGTCCCCAGACTGCTTGTGATTGAACTTGAAGCCCCGTAAGGAAACCATTGAACCTGGGAGACGTCTAGCGTAGGTTTTTTAGATAGAATTTTTACTGCATGTGTAAGGCTTAGTTTGATCAATAACAATACTTAAGTTTGTTTTTGCACTTCAATCTTTTCGTTGATGTAGGAACTGTACATTTTTTGGTTTTAACAGATGCAAATTCATATCCTTAGGTCTTTTTTCATTGGTATGATTAAAACTATACAATTTATTTTACATCATTGGAAAAAACCATGTGCCCTGTGGCTTGCAGAGTAGATCATGTTCTGCCTTTTGTCAGTGTCCAGAGAGGTGCGTTGTCATTTAAAAAATGCCCAGCGGTTCTATGTTTGTAGAGTTAAGAGCTAGTTTATAGAGCTAAGAGAATATACACTTTATTACTCTTTTATGTTCAATTTTTGTTTTAACTTTCATTTAGACATAACTGCTTATCATTGTTTGTCCTTTTTTCTTTTTTTTTTTTCCCCTTCTTTTCACTTCCTGCTTTGTAGACTTCTTCCTATTCACAATAAAGAGTTGAATCACTGGAAATCCCACGACTGTGCCAAGTTACCAGAATAGCTAACCACATATCATATGTCAGTGACTTTATTCTAGAGAAGGGTAACAAAATGATTTGTACTTTCATCATTGTCCTCTTCTTGGAGAAAAACTTAACTTTGCACTGTTGTTCTTCAGTGTTCTTCAGTTGTTCATTAACTTAGCTGATGACTGTCAGAAAAATCTTTGCCCTGCTGAAGTCAGTGTAAGTCTGGTTTCTGTAGGGTCAAGATTTCATTTGGGTGCTCACTGTGATATGTGTGCAGAGGAAAGGAGAAGTTGCCTTCTCTCAGTCACCACATTTTTTAACAGTGCTCCTGGAGTATGCAAACAGAAAGTCTTCAGAGCTGCAAGGCTTGTGCTGAATTAAGAGTTTGGTATTTGAATGGTGCTGTTGGCAAAGAGTAGAGAAGGTCAGATGTAAAATCTTGAATCAAAACTTTGTGGGACAAACTAAGATTCCGTGTTTGTTCACTCTGTGACGGGACTGACTTGCAGACTGAACTCCCACGGGTTTTGTGATGTTGGAAATAATGACTTGAACATAATTTTGTGGCTTCATCACATTCTTAAAGAAGTCTGGTATAAACTCATTTTTCTTTTTTAATGTGTGACTTAAATATGGGACCTCTTTGTTTTAACAGAGTTCTTTGTGACATAGGAGGGTTTCTTCCATTATTTTTAGTGAGCAATAATAAACAGTATCTTAATTTGAAAAACTGCTGAATAAGAGCATGCTTTATCATAGACATATTTCAAATACGACAAGGAAGTAAAGGAAGCACAGATGCAGTTTGTAAATAGGTGCTGTGTTTCCTTTACCTGTTTTTTAGCTCAACTTCCAAAGACTTATGCCAAATGCAATTAGGAAACTATATTTAGCATTAAAGATTTCTTATTCACCAGCTACCACCAAACTACAATTACTGACTTAGCAATGGCAGTTCTGTATGATTAAAGGCTGCAGGACATAATTCTGTTTTTCTTGTGTTCTGTAGAACTGTATGGAAAATCTCAGTACAAGACAGGCCCACATTTTATAACTTGCACAAAAATGGAAATGTAATGCTACTGACACAGAGTATAACTGCCTTATGATTGGGAGGTCAATGAGGAAACAGTGAGAAAAAGGGAATATAAAGATCACAATTAACTAAAGAATTCTGATTCATTAACAAAAAGCCAAAAAATTAAAGTGGTTACCCAGCAGATCTGAAATATGTGGGAGACAAGGGTACTAGTTTAAATTTTTAAACTTGTTCTTGAAAATTTTCTATAGTACCTAGGTGTGCATTCCTTCATCCTTGAGATTTTAATTTTTTTTCTCTCTCTGCACTGGCAAAATTAGCTTTGTCTCATTTCTGTTGAGCCTCTTCTGCTAGCTCTTCCATATATAAAAAGCAGGACTAATCTATGTGTGTATATGCACACACGCTATGCTATACTGAAAAGTAGATACGTGCTTACGTAATGGTATCGCTCTATTTTTGGGCCCCTGTCTGATGACCCTGTTGAATGCCTGTGGACTTTGGCAGTCCTTTGTCTAGTTTAGGCTAGTATAGAGATTGAAATTATTTACCTTTTTAAACAGGCTAGCTTCTTGAGTCTAGGAATGCAGTGGCACATAATTGATTCGGGGCCAGCAGGTCGAGGGAGGTGATTCTTCCTCTCTACTCTGCTCTCGTGAGACCCCACCTGCAGTGCTGCATTCAGCTCTGCGTCCCACAACATCATAAGGACGTTGAGCTGTTGGAGCAGGTCCAGAGGAGGGCCATGAAGATGATCAGAGGGCTGGAGCACCTCTACTATAAAGACAGGCTGAGAGGGTTGGGGTTGTTCAGCCTGGAGAAGAGAAGACTCTGGGGAGATGTTATAGCACCTTCCAGTACCTGAAGGGGGCCTAAAAGAAAGCTGGAGAGGGACTTTTTACAAGCAATAGGATGAGGTGGAATAGCTTTAAAGTGGAAGAGGGCAGATTTAGATTAGATATTAGGAAGAAATTCTTGACTGTGAGGGTGATGAGACACTGGAACAGGTTGCCCAGAGAAGTTGTGGCTGCCCCCTCCCTGGAAATGTTCAAAGTCAAGTTGATGGGGCTTTGAGCAACCTGGTCTGGTGGGATGTGTCCCTGCCCATGGCAGGGGGGTTGGAATGAGATGGTCTTTAAGGTCCCTTCCAACCCAAATCATTCTATGATTCTGTCTGATTAGAGGGCATTTAAGGTGGTGGAATTCTACAGTGGTACCTGCAGCAGAGGTTAAAATGGCTTGATCCCAAACTAGCATCTGTATTGGGAGAAGTGGTGTAGATTTTTTTGGGAACATGAAGCATGCAAGTAATTGGTCTTAATGTGAAACGTTTGTCAAGATTTTCCTGGGTCAAAAATGGTGCTACTTCTTATCCATATAAAGATCTATCTGTGGAACTAGTCAGGGCATATCCAAATGTATTTTTCTGTCAAGTGTTTGATATCTGTTTTTTTGCTGTTGAATAGTCTTGCCTGGGGAAAAATGAGATTTTTTAAGAAAACAACCCACCACCACAGAGCAACCCCCTTCCCCAAAAAACATTAATGAACAGAGCACAAAATAGTGTGACAGAGAATATTTACTGTATTACTTTAATCCCTAAGGAGGTATATGATATTTTTCTAACAAGGTTTATGTTTTAAAATCAGAATGAGTCACTAATGAAGTGAATTCATAAAATGTCGATACAGAGAGAGAATATAATCCACAGTCTGTAGCTCTTTATTCTTTTCTACCAGTAGGAACCATTGGATTTTCCTTCAAATGCATGGATCCCTTCTGCATTCACTCATTTCAGCAGTTTTCATCACCATCACATTCTGTGAAGCCAAGCCAATCCCATGCAGATGATGTTTCTCCTTAAATTTGGTATAGACCAGGATAGATTGGAGTAGATAGGGAAGATTGTTTCCCTTTCCCAACTAGCTGTTCCCTGGTATCCTTTCTGTGCAGGGCTCGAGTTCTTAACACTGATCTAGAGCTAAATAGGTTGTTTCTTCCAAACTCCAAGCAACTCCCAAGTCAGTTAGTGGAAACCAGGAAACCAAGCCATTAAATAACAGACTGAATAAAGAAGAGACTGTGCTTAGACACAAGTTCTTTTGCTGTTTGTGTATCCCGTCTGCACTTTCATTAGCCAAAGCTGTACCAATACTAAGCTGTGGAAGTCCAAAAGTAGCTTCAGAAGGTTGGAGTTTATTTATTTGCAAGACATGGAGAGAGATTTTGCTAGGATCTCATCCCTTTCATGTGTGTAAGATAGTTTAAAACTAACTAATAAACTTTGGCAGGAGTAATTGTAGAATTTTTTCCAGGTGGCCTTGCTCCAGAATGAAAGTTTGGAAAAGAACAAGAGTATTCAAACTTTACATAATCAGATTTGTAGCTTTGAAATAGAAATTGAAAGACAGAAGGAAATGCTGCGGAATAATGAATCTAAAATACTTCATTTACAGGTAAGAAATTTAGACTCTCCCCATTAAAGCAGAAATGGTAGTAGCTTCTGTTCTGTGCCTTTACACTTGTGAAGTGAGGTGTTCTAATTTAAAAGGGGGGGAGAGAGTTTTAATAAATCTATTCTGATTTTTTTTCTTCTGGTCAGTAGCTGGTTTGTTCTATTTGTGGGAGTAAGATACTTCACTACAACACTGCAGTTGCCCAGCCTATGCTTAACCCTCTGTTTAAAAAGGGAAAAGACTGAAAACAAAATTACAAATCTTATTGGAAGAATAACCATAATTATTTTTTCTTCTCTGCAAAAAGAGAACTGCTTGAGGAACGAATGTCAAACTAGAGGACAAGATTAGCACCTTATAACTGTCATATGTATAATGTATATTTCTTTTCTTCTTGCTGGTATTTTAAAAAATATTAATCATGAGTGAGATCAGTCTGGCATGGAATTAATCCAAATGTCTGAAGGCATTTGAAATCCAAATCCAATGCATTTGAATACACTTTTTAAAATCCATGTTTCTGTTGTCCTTCTGGAGGAAAGTCTATCTAATTATTGCTTTGCCAGTAGGTCCGAGTTTCTTATTCTGTGTTCTGAATTGCCTGGCCACAAGCCAGCGTCGAACTAGGAATCCTCTGGATGCACTAGCATGGTGCTTAGCCCAAGCTGAAATTCTTTGCTTTGCATTCAGAGCTGACTGGAAACGCGGATGCTGGGAATTTGTGTTAGCTTGTGTGATACTGACTGCAATTAGGGAAACTTCAGGAGATATTTAGCAGGCTATTGTGAAGGTGTTGTTTACACATTATTTTAGGATGTCTGCTGCTAGAATATCAGATACCCGCTTTAGCATCCAGCTTGAAGGAATGTAAATAAAATTATCTTTTTCACTTATTATTCACTTCACATACTAAACTGCAAATGTTGGTACTGAAGGAGGATGTAAGTATCCAAACTACAGTATGGCTAAAATTCAAAGAGTAGCACATTCAAGAGCTCAGAGCCTTGAGACCCTCAACATTGATTTATAAGAAAACCTTTAAGTTTGGCAACAGCATCAATTCTCCATATGGCACTTACTTCATTCTGTGTTCTGCCCATGTAGCTACCAGTTTAGCCTGTCTTAGTCATTGTTATTTGGTCTGATGATAGTCTGGGATATAGCTGCATGCATGCAATATTGCATTCTGACACTGGGAAGCTAATCCTTGTATGTATTGATAATGCTGATTGAATCTACCAGGAGGTAAGTTAATTTGTAAGCCTGAGGTTGTTACACATGCTGTCTCAATAACCAGTGATGAAAGGAGAAATGGAAAAAACGTAGAGCAGAGTTTTTCATGATTGTCTTGATGACAGATTGTAATATCTTTGATTTCCTCAAGCTGTAAGAGAGCAAAATCAATTTTCAAATGGTTTTTGTTTAGAAAAAAATCAAAACAAATATGATTGGCAGATTCCAAAAGGTGGCTTTTTGGTGGTGATAAGTACAGGAGAGGATGTTTTTGCTCTTCCCCCCCCTCCCCCTTTTACTACTTGTCACCAGCTATTTTAGTGGAGCTATTTTAAGCCAAACAGTGTTTTACAGCTATTTCGGCCTGATTCCTTCCACTTACTGGAACTTCCTGGTTCAGTCAGGTTGTTAAGGACATCCTGGAAACATACCTCAATAATTTTTTCCCAGGACAATATGTTTAGCCTTCTTCTGTGGCCTAGTAGGAGTTGAAGGAACCCATTGTGAGCCATTCTTTTTCTGGGTCGCGTTGAGCAGCCATGGCTATGCAAAGGCCACAGATATTCCCAGTGTAGAACTAGTTACTTCAGGTCTGGATAAGTGTTGTTTGCTTAGTCCCCTGAGTCTTATGCATGATAGTAATTTCTAGAATGGTTTCAGTATTATTTGCATGTTACCTTCTGTGTCTTGGGAACAGCTCTTTTCAGTGAGCCCTACTAGCATCATGTGCACTGCGAGGTATTTAACACAACTCATTTATCTGGGCACTGCCAGGAACCTCAGCCTCGAGAAGTTTTGATTCAGATTAATTTTCTGTATACTAGTCTCTAAGAAAAGTGTTTTTACCAAGAGAGTATGTGATACTTTTTTGACTGCTGTCTTGTGGAAAGGAACTTTCACATCCAGTATCCAGTCTGTCTTATGAGTATATAAAAGCATATTAGTAAGCCAAGTCTTAAGCTGAGTGTGGACATGAGGTACTTAAAGACAAAAGAAACAATGACCTTACGATTATAAGATTATTTGATTGGTAATAATGCCTTCAAAGGATGAGGATGTATGATTTGTTTTCCCAGCCAAGTAGTACCTTTGGTTCCTTTTCTAGTGTGTTCTTTAGCTTTTCTATTTTGCTCTATCAGTTGCAATGGAAAGGTCCATTAGGAGCATCTGAGAGAACTGCAAATATAACTTTTTGCAGTTCTTCATCACATTTTCTAAATTCTTTTAGCAATAATAGTGCTAGAATTCTGGAATTTTTTTATTAGAAATACCAAACAAAACCTAGATGAAAATCAACATCAAGAAGAGCCCTCAGTGGTTTACCAGGGATATAACTCTGGCTTAATGATCTGGAGAGGTCAGTTGCTGTAATAAAGAGTGCATGCAGAAAATTGATATCTGCTTGAAAATTTATGAGTACAGTGTGAGACATCTGTGTGCTTTCTAATGGAATAATTAGAGAGAGTGAAATCCTCCACTGCTGCATTAAATTCAGATTTAGTATATCAGTATCTCCCAGCATGAGGGAGGTTGACTCCCTGAAGGGTAAAAAAATAGAGGTCCCACTGCTTTTTAAAAACAGAATACAAGTCTATTTCTGATATTCTGTGTCTCTTGAATTCTCATGAAGAGGTACAGGAGATGAAATACTACACATCTGCCGACGTGTAGTAGAAGCAGCTAAAAACTAGAACTGGTTGTGCATGTACAAAGCTAGAATGTTGCACACAGGTTGATGGAGAAAAGTTGGTCCCTAGTAGCAACTTTTAGTAAACTTCTCCCAAAAGAAGAACTTAAATTCTTCTGCATCTTTACCACTTTTCCAATTAATTTAAAAATGTGTATATTCATTTTATTCAATGCTTGTTAGTGCCAAGAGGTCCCAATGGGAAATCAGAGCATTTCTGTGTGAGGCTCTGCACAAACCCACAGTCGGGTTATTGTTGTTGCCTTGGAGAGTTCATGTTCTGTGTGAGTAGAGGAAAAAGATCAGGCTTGGGCACACCTTGAGTTTACTTTCGCATGTTAACTGAGAACTAATGGCCAAATCTTGTGGCTCTGCTCTTACAACATCTATTCAGGCCATTCCATGGTGTGGTTCCTTTTATATGTATAGGTAACAGCCCTTTTTTATATCATTTTCTGATTACCATCTGTCCAAGTGAGAGGATGCGACTCTGTTGGTAGCTGATGATTAATACATCCAGGCAAGTTACTCAGCCTGTTAATGGGACCATATCCCTGCATTTATGATACAGTGCGCAGCTTTCCTTCACAAAGTTGTAATTTCGCAAGTGAGATACATAAGGTTTTTTTAAAACACTAACATAGAAATAAATAGTTAAGCTTGAAATATGTTAGATTTCTCTGTGGGTTTGAGACACAAAATAAAACACTCCTAGAACATGATTTTGCTAGCTGGCTTATCAAATTGACAGCCTTCAAATAATCGTTACAGACTTTCAGTATAGCTGAAACCACATGATTAAAAGCAAATGCCTAAAAGGGGAAATGAAGGTTGCATGAGGCAGAAGGGTTTTCCCCATCAGTGGGGAACATTGAATCCACATGGCTAACCAGAAGGCAAATGCAAAATAACTTTATTTTCTTGTTTTGTACTCAGCTGCTACTTCTTTTAATAAGTGAAAAATCATTTTTACACATCTTGGCACTATATGATGATAAATTATAATAAAGTTAGATTTGGAATTTAACTGTAGGTGGTAGCAAAAGTAGTTTCTTGTCTCAAATATTTGTGTAATCATTTGAACTTCACAACTGATTATGGGGTTCTGGCTAAAATTCCTGCTAGTCCAAATTAGCTGTGATAATGTAAACTGCTATGTATTTCTTGCATCAGATTTCAGGTAGACTGGGAAATATGTTCTTACTTATATTTGTAATATAAAGGTAATTTGAGGTGCTTGCAGTGTCCCTTTTTCAGAGAATACTAGCCTTTCTAGGTATTTTTTTCCTTTAGAATTATATTTCATGCCTTTCCAAAATCAACTGTTTTTTTTGGTCTTTATTTTCATAAAAAAACCTCAACCAGCAAGCACCTTCAGGCTGTCTGGCTTACTCAATTTAGGAAGGAAGGGTAGGAATTTTAAAAGGGGTCAGAAGTGGTAGTTTTGCTTACACTCTTGAGGGCTTCTGCTATGGTAATGGGCACATCATAACTTAGGCTTTGAGAACTGATTTATGTGAGCTTGGAGCTTACTAATACTGCCGTGTATGCACATATACATACTCCTGCTCCACGTGTGCAAGAGTACTGATGTTTTTCTAGAGGTGTAAGTTGTTTTGCTGTTACCCAGTGATAAAGACATGCACATGAGCAGCTACTTTCTTCACACCGTAATAAGTTGTTGTTGTGCCCATACATTGTTGCTTAAGTACTCTGGCACGAAACCTAACAAATATCAGCCCATAATATCAATATAGAGACATTCAGAATATTGTTCTTGCATTGAAAGGGTTTTTTTTAAAAAAATATTTTAGACGAGCACAATAACAATTTCTTCTTTTTAAATAATTGTGCTGATAATTCTGATAGTGCTCTAATATTAATACCTATGCAGCACTGAAGATTTTTATGAGTGTTATATAAATACTTGGGCTGTTCCTCTAAATTTGCAAGGTTTGTTTTATTAAAATATTTGACAGAAGTGAAACTTGTTTATATTGGAAATGCATCCTATTATCGATATATAAGCCTTGTTTAATTTGCCTAAATTAATGTCTTTTTGTTATTTTAACCTATAACTCATTGTTTTATAAAGCGAGTGATAGACAGTCAAGCAGAGAAACTGAAAGAACTGGACAAAGAAATCCGTCCCTTCCGACAGAACTGGGAGGAGGCTGACAGCATGAAGAGCAGTGTAGAATCCCTCCAGAACAGAGTGACTGAGCTGGAAAGCGTTGATAAAACTACAGGGCAAGGAGCTCGAAATACAAGTAAGTGTAAGCATAATGGACTGAAGTACTCAACAGCACTGTCAAGATAAAAATGATGCCCTCTGAATGGCACTCCCATTGTGATTTTTATGTGGAAGCATCAATAATGTCTTCTGATTTTTGAATAGGAAACTGGATAATCCATTTGTTGGTGTTGTGGCATTGTTTCCCCACTGCTTCTTAGACTTGATTCTTGCCTTTTATTTTGTTTTCTTGACCTGTACCTTGATTACAACATTAGTTCATTATAAATAGTTTCTCAACTGATCTTTGACAGCTAATAGCTTTCAGCAGCTTCTTTAAATTAGTCTCGGTATATTGACAACTCTTCTTTTATTGCTCTTCTCCCCCATGAATGGATCAACAGCATGGTTATCCACCTGAAACCACCTGTCCTGTTACCTGTTACAGAGTGTACAAAGATAACGAGTAACACTTTCACATGAGGGAAAGGGAACATTAAAACTACTCTTTCCCTCCAAACTAAATAAGTGACCATATGTTGCAGAGCTAAGCTTCAATTTTCTGTTCTTCTATGATGAACTTTAGAAAAGGTAAACTTCTGAGGCAAGTAGAGTCTGAGAAGAATATTTTGAGTGATCAGCAGTGCTTCTGAATTTCAGAGTGATTATATGGGGGGTGTGACCACTTCCAAGGTCTTTACTGCTAATAGCAATCTACAGATTATGCTATCAGGTCTCCTCTCAAAAATGGAAGCCTCTGTAATTACATTGCTTAGTGACCAGACAAAATTCATGTTAGATGATGTGAATATGTGACTTTTACTGCGTGTGGGATTAACACATGTTTGTAAAAATCCCAGTTAACCTAGATACTAGCTGGCAAACTATTGTCTGTGGAAATTGCTTCATTGGTGACTTACTGCACTTTGATTCTTGGGAGGAAAATGTTTTCATGTACAATAGCAGCATTGGCAAATGATTTTTACAGTCTTGAGAAAAAAATGCCACTTTTATCACCTTCGTCCTTTCTGTTTTCTAACAGGCCTGCTAGAGACACAGCTGAGCAGACACGATCAGATGCTGAGCGTTCATGATATTCGGCTGGCTGACATGGACCTCCGATTCCAGGTTTTAGAAACTGCCAGTTACAATGGAGTATTAATTTGGAAAATTCGAGATTATAAACGTCGGAAGCAAGAGGCAGTGATGGGGAAGACTCTGTCCTTGTACAGCCAGCCCTTTTATACTGGATACTTCGGCTACAAGATGTGTGCCAGAGTTTACCTTAACGGAGATGGCATGGGAAAGGGGACGCACTTGTCGCTGTTTTTTGTCATAATGCGTGGAGAATATGATGCGCTGCTTCCTTGGCCGTTTAAACAGAAAGTGACTCTCATGCTAATGGATCAGGGACCGTCTCGACGCCACTTAGGAGATGCTTTCAAGCCAGATCCAAACAGCAGCAGTTTCAAGAAGCCAACTGGAGAAATGAACATTGCATCTGGCTGCCCAGTCTTTGTGGCTCAAACTGTTCTAGAGAATGGAACGTATATTAAAGATGATACTATTTTTATTAAAGTCATAGTGGATACATCGGATCTACCAGACCCCTGACATACAATGGGGGAGGCAGATTAAACAGAAGACAACTCCGTTTGGGGGTTTTATATCAGTTTGTCTTCAATCAGAGGTCCTAAAGCTCACAGAACCACCTTGTGGAACAGACGGAAGAGTTTGAAGGCATAACTGCATAGGGTCCAATTGCAAAAGTAGCAACACATTAAGAAATCATACCATGATATATTTTTTAATAGAACTAGTAACACTTAAGCTCTGAAGAATCACTTATCCCTCATGAGGATAATGATTATGGTCAGAGAGGATTTTTTTTTTTAACTTATTAATGATCTAGTCAATTGGAGGTGAAAAGACATATACAGTATGTGCTGAATAAATTACTGACTTTTATTTCTTTAAGCTAGAATACAAAAACAAAAAAAACCTTCACACGTGGGCTAGCTGGAAATTGTCAGCATGTTAAAAGAAGAAATGATGAAGTAATGTTGCAATTATGATATTATTTGAAAAACTGAGGTGCAATCTTGTCTGAAATATAGTATATTGTCTTTTTAAGGCCTCATCTGGTCTCTGTTTTAATAATTACTTTGTCAGAAGATCTTGGAAAAGTATCCATGTCTTCTCAAAAGTATCTGAATCAAAATCATATTTTTATTTAAAGTTCTATTGTTACAGAAAACATTTTATTTTAAAACTGTTGATAGACTGATATTTCTTGGAAGAAAAATAGAAGATATCAAACACTGGTTATCACTTGTGATAGGACAAAAAACTATTCAATTCTGTTATTTCTCTTTAGAAATGTAAACCTACAATATATGTCGTAGTTAATGACACTATTTCAAAATTAAGGAAAAATCACTCATGGATGCTGTGCATCATTATCAGATTTATAATTGTTTTCACCCTAAAATAGGGCATTTGTTGAACTTTGGAGTTCTAAACGGAATCCTGTACATTTTTTAAAGTTCTGCCCCATGCTTTCCAATCAAGCTATATATGTTGCACATTATGCTGTCAGCAGTATATAGTATTTTCAGTATTGGGGAGGAGGATTAGTGCTGAAAAAAGCCTGTATGTTTGTTCCGTACTAGCAGCCATTGCTTCTTAAGGACAAATCAGCAATGTCTTAATGCAGTGATGGTGGCTTGCATGCATACATGTGCCTTAGATGTGCTGTGCTGCTTATAAACCATAGCTTTTTATTCAGATTAATTCTGATATCTGAAATGGTAGTTTAATTGGACTTCAGGCATAATGTTTAGCCTTGTCTTCGGAGCCCTTAGGTACCTTGCCATGTACAGAATAGAAGCCAAAGCCCATTTCTTTGGCTTCTGGAGCTTCTATGACTTGGCCGTGGCGGAATCCATCTCATTCAGGTGCCAAAACGTTATGCTCAGTGCTCCTATGGAGCTTGGACTAGACAGTCTCCATGGCCACTGTGAAGGAAGGCGACATTTTTCCTCTCATACCTGTGGTAGTAAGGTGGCATCACTTGAAACGGACCCATCTGAGAACTCTGTGGGGCTGTGAATGTATATGCTCATGGCAGCTTTTCATAGCAGAGGAGCATCCTAACAGGGAATGCACGGGCTTCTTTTCCAGCAGCCAGAACTGTAGCGGAAAGCATTTGCTAGCCCTGAAACATGCTGATTGCAGCCTGCTGTGTTCATCTGCTTCTATTTAATAGCCTGTGACAAGCAAGTCTAGAGATGTAGCCTGACTGTGGTGCTCTTTAAAATCCAAGAACTGCTACAGCAGAGCAGTTTTGTACCACTGTGTTTTTAGACTTCGTGGGCTTGAAAGAAAACGTTGCATCTCGGCCTTTAATGTCAGGTTGTATGGGCTTTCTGCTTTTTTGAGGCATAGTCACAGTTTTTGTCTAAGGTGCAGTTGAATTCATGCCTTTGTATTTCAGCTTGTCTTTGCTGTTGTCTTTTTTGGCTGTGCCTTCACACACAGTGCCTGCAAGAAGTATTTATGAATACACAATGCATGCTAAGTGGTCTTCATGGGTTTTCCAGGCACCTGCTAGAATACTGCCTGCTGCTGACCGTCGCAACCGTCAGCAGCAACTTGTCTTCCTTTTCTTGCCTTCCATTGTCCAGGTACTGTACTCCCTTTATGGTACGTAGCTGTCAATAGGTGCAAGCTCAAATATGGAGGCATGTGCTAGCATTTGAATTTCTAGCACGGAAGGAGGACGTTCTGCACAAGAGATAAATATCTATAGATATAGCCACATCTATATCTCTAGATATAATTATATGGCACTTGCAGTTTTATGCAGGCTGCATAAGCAAACCCATCACTTACGCTTTAGGGCGAAGGTTCGCTCGACTTGTGTCATTTTAATAATTGTGAACGTAGGCAGCTGAGCTTTTGTGTTTGTGCATCACAGAATTTTACTGAAAACAGGATTCCCAAGTGGAAATGTCCAAAGGACTCTCCTCCCATTGCTAATGCATGTCTTGTAAACTTAAATGAAACCGTTTGGCCATCTCAAAACAGTTTATATCCTGTTTCAATCTGGGACTTGGAGGAGATTTCTGGTATAAGCAGGGCCCAGCATATTCTGCAGATTTGTGACTACAGTTTCCAACTCCTGTGACAGAATTGCGCTTCTAAATCCAGGCTCGTTAAAAGAGGAGGAAAAAAGAGTTTCCAGTCTTTGTGATTGAAAGAGGACTTTGAAACATGCGAAAAGTGTAAACTAATAGGGAAGTCTTCCTGAGTCTGCGCACAGCCTAAACTAGTAGCTTTAAGAGATCTGAATATCTCCTCTTAGTGGGATATTGACTCAGAAACTTCACAGAGAAGTTTAAATATGAACACTGCTAACTATATAAATGCCGATCACTGTAGCAGAAACATCAGTCACTGTTGTATTTCACAGATCTCTATGCTGCTTTCCACATCTCCCAAGTGCCAAAAGCACCAGCTGCCAGAATCTTCAGCTTCACTTGGGCAGCTTTTATAATGCAGTAATGTGCTATCGATATAAAAATATTTTTGCATATATGCTTTTTATCACAGTTAATAAAATGGAGGCCTACTGCACTTATTTTTTAAAACTACATGAAGCTGCCAGAGAATTTCCAGTTTGCCAACCCTGCGTACTGTGAAATCCGGGATCTTGCTACACAAATGTAAACACCGCCTGCTGTGGAATACCCGAAGCCTTGACTGTAACACCCCTTTCTCCGCAGAACTCGCGGGCCATCTCTGTAGAGTTCTTACTGTGTACGTAGAAATCGGTTTCCTCTGCTTTCCAGCAAGGAGTATGTAGCATTTTGTGAAAACAAGGCCACTGTATATTCTCTAAATTGAAAGGAAAAGATACCTGGTGCTTTACTCAACACTTTAAATTATTTACCTTTTTCTCTCATTGTTGAAATGCCCTTTATCCTTTTTCCTGTATGTTCCTGACCCAGATATCCAAAGTTTTCTAGGGACTGTCTGTTTAAAGTGATTGATGGGGCAATAGCCTGCCCCCACATATACTCTTGAATCCCAGCTAACTCCTGTGGTGTGCCGTTTTTGCAAGGGGGTCCCAGAGTATTTGCATTACTTTGAACAGAGTTCCTTCAACAGAACCTTTTTTTCCTCTGCTTAGTAATTCGTAGCAGCGCACAACTGAAGTCTCGTGCTGGTATTCTTTAACGGTAACGCTCAAAGTTATGTACAAACCTCTTCCGTTTCCAGCTTTCTCTAGGGAGATTCCAGTGTGTGCCAATCTGGATGTTGCCCTTTTTGTATGCTCTTCAGCACAGGGTGAGTGCATCTGTTACCTAGAAAGTCTTGAATTCTAAACAGGATGAAACTATTTGGGTGTTTAAAGACCAACCTGCGATTATGATGCATGACCATGTCTACATTACGTCTCTGATCTAATTAAAGGGGTCTTGTTTCAGTTACTGTCTACATGGTACACCTTCAACTGCTGACTTACAATATGCAATGTTGATTTCAGCCTTGTACTGTAAATGTTGTTCTTCACAAAGAGAATGTGCAATAGGAAAAGGGGGTGATGGGTGGCATAGTTTTGATGGGAAAAAAAAAATGTTGTGGGTAACATGCTAGCTTTCTTACGAATATGAAATACTGTTTTATTTCCTTTTCCTGTGGGTTTCCCTGCTTGGAAAAGGAAGGTTGAAGATATGTGCCTGTTTCTGTGCCTGGTGAATTTCTCAAATGCAAAGGTAATAAAAATTTGTGCTAGTTGTAATTTAAGTGTTGAACCCATGAATGTTAGGTTGTGATTGTATCGCTCGTGTTTCTCGGCTTGCCACACTTCCGGCTTGTTGAGATGGAGTTTAAAAGCTACCACCTATTTGTATCTGTATTCCATCATGTGGGATAGGCATTTCACCAACAATGCAGGGTTTCTGTTGTTTTGTTTTTAAAACACTGGTGCTGTTTGGTCCGAGACAGAGAAGTGTGAAGGGAGTGAAAAGATAAGTTGCCTGCACTGCAGAAGAGTGAAAAATGTGACTGCAGTATTGATGCCTTGATATGATTTAACTATGCAAATATACAAATAGGTGAGGGGGAAAAATTCTTGGGTTGCATACCTAATCTCTTAGTTTTTGCTGTGTAAATTACTCGTACGTGTGTAGGTACATACATATACACACAGACATGCATGCACATATATATGCAAAGTCTTTACGTAGAAGTGATGAAGCAAAACCCTTTCCTCCAAGTTATACTTGATGAATTGGTGCAAATATAACTTGCTGCTGCTAAGGGAGGATCTTGGTGAAGGGCAGACTTTAGATTCACATCTTCAAGGTTTGAAGACGTATATATGTGTATATATATATATATCTCAAACAGTTTGTTTAGCCTTTCTGAAGACCTTGGAATGCCGTCTAGGACACATGTCCTTCCTCATACGCTGCTAGATTGGAGATTCCTGTATTTTAAACAAACATAGTTATGGGCAACTTGTTCATTGCAAATTCTTTCCTTTCATTTGGGAGCAAAAGAGAATAAAAAGCAGCTGGACCTCTTCCTGGAACTCCTATCCTGTTCAGTCAATACCTCTATATTCTGGTTGGCCTAGAAATCGTAGCTACTGCAATAAAAACGATCAGTTTGGGAATTCAGTCTGAGAGTAGTTTTTAGTGCTGCGTACTGCCTAGGAAGCACTTTGCATCTGCAAACCTGTTCTTCTTACAGCAAGTGCTATTTGTCTTTTCTGGAAAAAGGAAATCAAAGATGAGGTGTGGAAGTGACTTGCCCAGAGTCATGGAAGGAATCTCCTGGAGTCAGGACTGAATGAGAGGTTCCAGTTCCCTAGTGTTATCTTCAAATCACTAGTTTTTACTCTTTTAATACATTTGTCCCTTAAAGGAACTGAAAAAACCCAAGCTGACATACCTTAAAGACCCACATCAGGACAGTAAGGGCTAGAATTAAACAAACAAGCTGTCGTGATCTGGGGTTGTACGTGTATGGTAGCCCAGACGTTGCTCATTACTTGGCGGTGCTTTGCACAGCCTGCAGAGGGGAAGGCCAGAGCAATGTGTCGGTGTGAATAGTAGCAGCAAATGTGTGTCCTGCTCTGTTTGTTCAGAATCACCCAACAAAAGAAGTCTCATGTGATGCTCCTCTTAACTGAGGAGGGAGAGTACCATTTTAAAGTGAAGTGGGTTCATCTTTGTTCTAGCAGCCTGTAGCGTGACTCACCATTTCTTTCTTGTGGGGCTTTCTCCCTTTTTCTTTAAACCAAAATATGGAGGGCTTAATTGTTCTTTCCTGCCTTTTAATCCAGGCCTTTGCTGAGATAGCACCAGATAGGAAGGTTGTGGAAAACTTCGGACTGCTGATTCAGGGACATCCTTTTAAGATTTAGAAGAGTAGAGACCTACAAAACATAAGGGATGTGACTATTCCTATTTCTCTTCTAATTTATGGTCAAGACTGCAGCTTGTGTCTTCCATTTCATGATCTTAGTGTAGATACTAGGCTGTGTCCATTTAGTTTTTTTCCCTCCAAGTTAGGATTAGTTCCTTAGGGTTCAAATAAGTTCTAAATTTCACAGAGAAGCACCTGAACCAAAATCCTGGATCCAAACATCCCAGACTTGATGTGGAATTCAAATCTGGATCCCAACTCTGTGGCTTACTAACCTACCCATTTAGGGAAGGGTTTGTTGTCTCTACGTGGTGTTTGTGTTTTTGGTCCTTTGGAACTAAGCTTTTAATTTGGTTGCCAGTTCTGCAAGGACTTTTTAACTTCTTAGCAATGCCGGTGTTCACACGCTCCATTGCTGGCAGTGCGATGCGTAGTGATAAAATTTTGACTCTGTCTAAGGGTTACTGAGATAAACCAGCATTATCATTCGTAAAGGTCATTTTCTTGCATAGTGTTCTGAGCTTCGGAGTTGAATATAGCTCACATTTGAAAGGACACGACTTCCAACTATGACCTGCATCACTGGCAGAGAGTTGTATAATCTGTACTTGTGGAATGGGAAAGTACAAGCTTCCATCGTTGCTGATGCATCATGTGATCCACCTATTGTTTTTCTTCTAGCTGTTGTTTGGTCTATGTAAATTTTTTTTTCATTTTTATAGAAAAAAAAATAGGGGAAGTTCAGGATTTTTTCTACAAGTATAAAACTCCAATGATTTAGTGGTGACTAGAGAGCTGTGAAAAATACCCCATGAGGAGATGGTGGGCTAAACATAGGTCCATTTCTCGTAGACAAGTAGGATAACCTTTAAGACACATGGAACAACGTAGTAATCGGGAAAACTAAAGCTGACATTTGTTTCCAAGAAATTCTGTAAGAAATATCTATGGAAAAGACATCAGTGATTGAGAATAATGTACAAATTGATGTGTTTGAAACGTGTGTATCCATTTCTTTATAATCTCATACTCTTCAGTGAACGGTACACTTGTGTTCAGTTTTATGATCAAAAACAAAGACCAAAGAAGGCCAACCTCATTTGATTGTGTATATTCTGCCTGTCTTAATTATCAATAGCTGTAAGGATACAGTGCAAGTGATCTGGTAACCAGTGGTTCTCGTCTTTTCTTTTAGGGGGAAAAACAACTTTAAAATGTATAATTTATTGCTCAGCAATAACCATGTTGTTAAAATGATAATAAAAACAAAAAGAGGAATTAGCAACATGTCTTAATTTCCCAATAGCATTATTATATGTTGTATTTCAGTTTATTGTATATTGTGTTTTTGTATTTATTTGTGTTTGGAGGTCTTGCTATGTCTTTTTTTGTGTTTAAATGCTAATAAACAAGGACAGTGTGTAAGAGTGTAGAATGCCAAACTCTGAAATGCTAAACTGTGTTATTAAAGGAAAAATAAATCTAAGTAGGAAATCATATTTTTTAAAAAAACCTGGTGTGTTGAATTTGAATGACTGCTGTTGACTTGCAGGTGGCCAAGGGACATCCTTTCCCCTCTCTGCACCCCCTGTAGGTTGGCTGTTCAGTGCTTTATGCTTGCACACCTGATAGAGCTTTATTATGGCATTTCCCTTCCTCTTCACAGAGAACTCAGCGTAACTTTTAGCAGAGTCCTGTTTTCCATGCAATAACTCTACTAGAACAAACTAGGCGATGGCGTTCGTCCTAACATCAGTGTCAAGAGTCCTTGTGCAAATAGAGTCGAAATAATTGAAGCAGCTTTTCATGTGTTCATGGTACACCGCTTTCCCAAAGAGGCACGGGAAAGGAGAGAGAGTGTGGCTTGAATGTCTGAAAATGTAGATTTTTTTATTTTTTTTTTATCTTCTCCAGTGTTATTAGTGACTCTTCTCCGTTCAGCAATGCATTTCAGGTGCGTGTTTGAAATCAGAGGACACAACAGTCTGTAAAAGCAGCAGGCTGTTTGACATGAGTGAAGCAGTAATGTTCCCACCGTTTCAGGCTCACCCTGGTGATGAACACCTTCATCCCCAGTGCTGGTGTATGAAGTGCGTCACTTCCACTGAGCACTGTGCTGATCTGTCTGTCCTGTTTATTCCCTCCCACACCTTTCTTACTGAAATTCCATTTCCCTCTTCCACGTCACAGCAGGAGTAATACTGGGTTTAGCAATGGGGGAATGTCCTGCCTGCGCTCAGGGGCAAGACTGTGGTGTCTCAGCAAAAGCCCCTGCCGTGCTGCCAGCACCTGGACGCGAGTGCTGCCTGGCCAGCTGACACCGGCGTTTGCAGCGGGTGGTCTGAAAGTGCTGAGCGCCTCTTCTCGATGAAATGGGGATGCCAGAGAAAAGGCCAATGCAGGAAGGTAGGCATGGTGAGAGGGAAGGGTGGCTAAGAAATGCCGTCCTCGCTGCGTGCAGGATGTGCTGAGGTGGATGTTCCCTTCTGCTGCTGAGAGCAGTCACTGGTAAGTGACTCTGGATGCTCTGGCATCCCCTGCCCTCTTCATCACGCTTTCCAGTTGTACTCCCACGGCCGGCACTCGAGGCTGCGCTGCCTGAAGACCTTCACATCCTGCTGTGGGGCGTGAACAGGCAGTGAACTTCCTTGTCTTCTTGACACAGTGGGTTGCCTTCAAGCTGAGCCCTCTTAAGGAAGAGCAGCCTTTGCTATCCCCAGAGCTCCTCCTCCTCCCAGGTTTTCTTGGTGCTGCTCAGATGTGTGCAGCAGCATAGGTGGAGAGGAAACAAATCGCTTTAAAAGTGAGGGCAAATGATGATTCTCTCCTCACCTCCCTGCTCCTCCTCCCCCAGCAGTGAATCGTAATTGAAATGATACATGATGCTGTTCCTGGCAAGGATGAGTCTTTATAGAAGGTTTCTTCTCTGTGACAGGTCACAGAAGGCAGCTGGCAGCTTTGTAGCGTGCTTTCCCCACCGGGCGATACGTTATTTAGGGTGATGGGGGCTGAGTGCCAGCTCTGGGAGAGCGGAGCAGCAGGGAGGTGAGGAGCTCTAGTCTACAGAGGGTGCTGTGCAGACATCTATGCCACCTGAGCCTGGACCTGCTGCTGGGGCCATCTCTTGTGAGAATTGCAGGGTTTTTTTTACATTTTTTGGATGTTTTCCAGTGCTTCAAGCCTTGGGTTTGCTTGCTGACTGGTAAGGAGAAGCATTTTCAAAATCTCTGACTTCTTGGTCCTACAGATGGCCCTACCTTCTGCTCTCCGGGACAGCCTGCTTTGGTGTGACTAAGGTCTGGATTGTTTCAGGAAGGTGGAAATAACTGGTGGTCAAAACAAGTGGCAAAAGAGGTGATTTCCCCCATCCTTCTCGAAAGCCAGTTTTCCGTGAGTCAGTCGTGCAGTTCCTTCCTGCACACCTGGGTTGAGCCCTGGAGGCGGTCACCCTCAAGGAACACATCTGGCTTGTCGTTGTTTGGCCAAAAGAGGTGCTAACCTGAGTGTCCTCCTCTGCCCTCCTTGGCTAGGAAGGTGACCCTCCCCAGCTCCTTGCTCCTCCTTGCTTTTGTGTCTGTAGGCTCCTGAGAGCAGGGTACAGCCCCCAGGAGACAATGGAAGGGCTGGATTCCTACCAGCCGGGCTGGCAAACACAGAAGGAGACCCTGGGACCTGACTTCCACCCCACAGGCTGCAAATTGGGTTAAGCAGCATTTGGCCACAGCTTGGGATACTGGTTCCAGCTGGTGGAAATTTGTGTTTTGATGGCATCGCTGTGCTGTTTAGAGGCAGGAGTTGTTTGCAGACATCACTATGGATACTTGATGGCTGCTTTGTGCCAGCGCAGAAGCTCCTGCAGATTATTTGGATCAGCCCTGGCTGGTAGACATGGCATCTGTCTCAGCATCCCCTGTGCCATCAGCCAGCGCAGACGAGGGGTAAGCTTGTCCCCAGCCACTGCCCCTTTAGCAGGTGTCCTGGGTGTAGACAGTGGTGGCTGGTAAGTGGCTCTGCATCCTCCCAGGATTAAAAGGAATCCTACCCAAGCTCAGGGACTGGATGAAGTGGGCTGGTTGGTGTCCTGCAGGGTGTGAGCTCTGGATTTGGGAAGCAGGCCTGGTTGCTCAGATCCCCACATCCACACAGATGTAGCTGCTGCTTGTGGCTGTGCCCAGCAGGAAGCCCTTGGTCTCCTGCTTTGGACCATGAGATGAGAAGCGAGTTGGCGTGTGGTTTCCAGATAGATCTGAGATCAAATGTGTTCTCCTCTGGTGACTTCTCCTAGGGGAAGCTGACCATGTGGATTTTCTTAAATAAAAGGAAATTCCGTGTGGGATCTTACTCTGCTCCATTAGATCACTGCTAGGGGCTGCTTGCTTTGAGGGTAGCTGTGAGACACCACAGCTAGAGGGGCTGTCACCTGGCAGAGCACTTCTTCTCTCCTGCAACCCCAGCTGTGCTGCGGGATGCTGAGGCTGTGGACACGTGGGTACCCTGCCCTCTGCACAGTGCAGTCCTTTCTCCAAGCTGTTATTGCTGAGTATCCATGATTCATGGGTTTTTTTCCCCCTCTTAAAATACAGCACATCTCACTGCAGGCAGAATTCACCCTGAGAGTCCCTCAGGAGAGATTTGTGAGTGGTAATGAGGGTGCGGGAGCCTTTCACCTTGAGGACATCTCTCAGCATCCAGCTCCCTGTGCAGAAAGTGCTGACTGTGCTTTGGCTGATGCCCAGGCTCAGAGCTACTGCTCAGGCCAATTCTCGAGCCATGCTCGTGACACCGATGGGGACAGAGCTCCAGGCAGGGGCATGTCTGTCTTCCTTTGCTTGGGGCTGCACTGGGGCATCCTGGAGGCTGGACCCATCCTGCTCTTCTCACTCCTGCGCTTGCAGCAGAGGTGGGAAATGGCACCAAGTGGGTTAAGGTTTTGGGAGACAGAAGATTACTAGAGAGTGATGGGTCTCTGGTCCCCACTCCCCCCCTGGGTCTGCCTGGTTTGAAGCTGCGAAGCAGTGGGAGCATGAAGGGTGGGATGAAGGTGGCCTGTTCCCCTCCTCCACCCACAAATCCTCAGTGGTGTCAGGTCGGAGCTGTCTGTGGTTTGTGACTACTCCACTCATGTCCCTTCCAAGCACTTCTCCCCTCTCCTCCTGGGCTCCTATAAACTCCTGCATCCACAAAGCTTCTGCCCTTGCCCTGCTTGTAACAGTGTCAGCAGAAGGGTCCCTGCTGCAGGGGTGCTGAGCCCCCCAGCTCTCCCTACAGTGCAGACCGCTGCCACCATCCCCACGCTGTCCCCTTCCAAGGCTGTCATTGCTCTCCTGTCCTTTTCTGCTCCTGACACACCCTTGAAAAACATAGGCCTGGACCTGTACTCAGCATTGTTCTGTGCTGGGGCAGAGGACAGGGATGGTGGGGTCCTTTCTCCTCTTCTTGCAGCCATGTGTGCTGGCACTGCTGCCAGCTGCCCGCTTCGGCCCCCAGCAGCCCCAACAAAAGCAGTGTGGGGCTGTGCCGGCACGGCCACCGCGCACACCCGGTAATGAGCAAATCAGCTTGTGGCCAAAGTACAATTACAACTCGTTGCTGGGAGCTGCTCTCTTCCAAGAGAACTAATTGAACATACATGGAGACCATTATTAGTAATTACAAGGTAGCCGGGGTTCTGCAGGGGAGAACGGTGTGGGACGTGCGTGAGGTGCATTCGCACTCACTGTCCTGGATGGACCTGGGTGGGTGGAGGGGGTGTGGATGGCGGGGTCTGGAGAGCCCATCTGCGGGGACCACTGCTCTCACCCCCCCGCCTCCTTCCCCAGCGGCTCTCCCACATTTGCCAAGGAAGTAGGGAGCCTGGGAAAGGAGCTGAGAGCAAACTGGCGCCTGGGACTGAGCGAGGCTCTGGCTTGTGCTAGGGGAAACCTGCCTCCTGTACTGGTTGACTCCCTTCTCCCTACAGCCTCCTCAGAGCTGAGCCCATCACGTGCCCCCGGGAGGGTCCAAGGTCCGGCTGGGCAGGGGCTGTGGAGGCGAGAGCTGCCAGCCTGCTGCAAAATGAAGTGTCTGCTCTTCCTCCTTGGTGTCCTGCAGCTCCTCGGTGAGTATGCCCAGGCGAGGAGGCGTGGCCACTGGATGCCTTCCCCATTTAGGTGTGCTTTTGGCAATCCTGTTTCGGAGCAGAGCTGCAGGCTCTGTCCCTTAAGGCATACCTGTAACTCAAATGAGAAAAGGCATTTCCAATCAGCCAGAGAGAGGGCAGGGGGATGAGGCTGGGAGTACTGTATTGTGCCCACTGCACCTCTGCAGCTCGGGTTTTCCTGCCTGTGTTTGAAGCCAGCGGCTCTGCACTGCAGGACACAGTCTCTGTTGAATATGCATGGTGCTTTGCTGTTCAAGGACTGTGCTTCCCTGGAGACAAGGCTGATTAAACAGCACGCTGTTATTTCCAAGGCTGTGGAGGGTGCAGGAATGCATCAGCAGAGCTGCACGGGAGAAAAGGCTTTGCAATGGGAGAGTAACCTCCATGGCCCCACAGCCGCTGGCCGGAGGAGTGAAGATGCAGCTGCAGCCGAGCGGGCACACAGAGCCAGCTCTGTGGTGTGGCGTGGCATGAACTTGCCTGACACAGCACCTTGCAGTTGTGGGAACGTGAGGCGTGTGTGCGATGGGGCTGGCAGAGCCTTGCTGCTGGAGCTTTAATCTCTCCGTTCCCTGGCTTCCCAGGATGGGAGGGATGCAAGTCAACCACAGCCAGCAAGGTGTTTGTGCCTGCAGCGCCGCAAGCAGCTGCTTGGGTCCTGTTCTTACCGCTGTTACAGTCTTTTTCCCTCTCAGTGGGTTTTACAGTGGATATGGGGCAGAGGGGTGTTTGCTCTGCCTGAGGGCTCCTTCAGGCAGCTGAAGGCAGTGTCTGCAGCCCTGCGCGGGCTGGGGGAGCCCCTCTGCACCTTGCACCTGGGCTCCAGCCCCTGTTCCTACGTTGGGACTTTCATTCTGGTTAAAAATACATCGTTTCCTCTTCTCGGACATGGCTCATACAGCAAATGGTCTGAGCAGCGCCCCGGGCAGAGTCAGACAGTGCAAATTACACACTGAGGCGATCGTTGTGTGCTGATAGAGCCTCTGCAGAGCCTATTTAGCACAACTGGCCATGTCCCTCCCCACTGTTTGGATGAGCAGGGCCCAGGCTTTCTGCGGTGTACCTCCTTCCATAGCTGGTGTCATGCAGACCACCCCTCCCTCCCCAGGCCAGGCTGGGGGGTCCCTATGCCTCCTTCTGCCCCCCTCTCCACCTGCGCTCCAGCACCCAAGTCCCACTCTACTGCCTGGTCCCCTCCATCACTGACTTTCTACAGCTTTTGTAGTTTTGTGGGGTTTTCCCCTAAAGAAAAGATGATCACTATTAATAGCAAAGGTTTATTTATTTTTCTTCTTTTTTTAATTTTTTTTCTTTTCTGCCTCATAACTCACTTGCCCGAAGCCATTTAATTCAGGCTGCTGGAGATTCATCTTCAGCTGAACATGCATCCCTGAGCCAAGGCTGGACAATGGCAGGCCAGGAGGTGCGTGGCTCCTCTGTGCTCATGCAAACAGAGCGGGTCAGAGTAGAAATCCACCTCTGCCACAGCCCATTGCTGGCCAGCAAGCTCATCCCTGCAGACACCCATGGGCAGGACTGCCACCGTCCTGGCAAGCCCCATGGGGAGGACCTCTATTTCCCAGCCTGCCAGTGCCTCAGGCTGCAGGACACCATTCAGTCCTCCCCCTCCAGCCTCAGACATTTGAAACTAGGCCGTATTTTGTGCTACACATCCCATAGCAAATGCCCTTTCTCTTCCTTCCCTGTCCTCATGGTCCTGCTGGTTCTGTGTGCCCGCTCTGTACATACTGGGAACACCAAGGTCGAGGGGTGTCTGCACATTTGATTAGTCCGAGTGGCAACAAAACCCACTGCAATGAGTGCTTAGGAACCAGGTGTGTTATTCTTGCCCATTGCCTGCAGGACTTTCCTGCCTTCTCTCTACCTGCCAAGTATTTGTCCCTTAGATTGGATATTAGGAACAATTTCTTCGCTGAAAGGGTTGTCAAGCACTGGCACAGGCTGCCCAGGGCAGTGGTAGAGTTCCCATCCCTGGAGGGATTTAAGAGATGTGTAGATGTGGTGCTGAGGGACATGGGGCAGTGGTGAATTGGCAGTGCTGGGTTAATGGTTGGGCTTGGTGATCTTAGAAGTCTTTTCTGTGATTCTATGATTCCTACCTGGGCAAGTAAAAACAATCACCCAGCCAAAAAAATCCCCTCTGCAGAGAAGGGCTGTGACTGTTCAACTGGGAACATGTAGGGGCTGCTCTTGGGTTGAAAATCCCTAAATCTGTCCCAAAAAGGCCAAGCCATCTCATAGCACATCCTGGAGAGGGCTCCCAGTGCTTCCCACAGACTGGGTTACACTGGTTTCCTTGCTCCTCACAGCTGCTGCCGCTGCCGTGTACAAGCAGTGGATCCCCAACACCAATTTTGAAACCGCCTCCAACTGGGATAAAGGCAGAGTGCCCTGTGCCAGCGACGTGGTTCATTTTGATAAGAACAAGGTATTGGACATTTTTAATTATTTTTTTTTCCAAAACACCATTGGGCCTCGGAAGAGCCTGTTACCTGCCAGGGAAAGCACGCTTTTATTTCTCTTTTCTTACAGGTTCTCTCAGTCTTTGTCAGGTCTCCCCACGTGCTGACGGACATGGTAAGGCAGCGTGCAGCGGTGCCGGGAGGGCGAGTGAGGGCAGGGCTGGTACTGGAGTGCTACCAGACAGGTGGCATGTCCCTCTGGCCCCCTCTCCAGGGACTCTGTCATTTTGCTGCATGGTCCAGCCAGACCGAGGATGCCTTGGCTGGGGCGGGGGACAAGAGTCACAGCAACCACGTCTCTCTCTGTACCATAGAGCCAAAAAGCCCATTTCTGGGGTAATTTTGTTTCATTAGGGGAAATGGGGGGAGCACCCCAAAAACCATTGGAAAAAATTAGTTTTTCTTCCCCAAAGGAAGGATAAAACCCCCTCTGTGGGATTGAGACCTTGGCAGTAGCTTGCAGAGGAGCAGCAACCCATGGCACTGCTGATGCAGAGCAGGCTGTAGCCCCGGGCAGAGGCTAAGTGAAGCTGACAGCAAAATATCTTGAAATGAAAACAAACCATTCTGGGAAATCCCAAAACACTGGTTGAGAAATTTTCTTTCAAGTGCCACTGGGTTTTATATTTTTCTGCAGCATTTTTAGCCTGGCTGTGGGAGGACAGGCACGATACCCTACTGAAATGCATGTGTTGAGTGAGATAAGATGGGGGGTGTCTCAGCTCTGAGGGGTTTCTGGGCAACCCGGTGTCCCCCCAGAAGAGGAGCCCTGCCTGGAGCAGGCTGACAGGCAGCTGTGAAAGCACAAAGTGTCCAGATCCCATGGTTTGGAGGGTCAAATTTAACAGGGAGGAATGAAAGGGGAAAACAAACCCACTGTACCAACATGCTGGCATGGGACAGGTCACTGGCGAGCCCCATCCGAGCACCGGGGTGGCACAAAATGGGCTGGATCCCATTTGCAAAACCTCCTCCCCTGGGCAGGATGAACTTGTGGCTGGGTTTTCTCAGTTTTAGGGCAGCTTTGCTCTTTTATCGGCCATTAAATCCGAACAAGCCCTTGAAATGTATGTGGTGTAATTTGTTCAGGCTGTCTGCGCTACTAATAGTTTTGATGCTTTAATAATGCCATGTGCCACATTTAATCCCTCTACAAATATTTGGAGGAGTTACTTTATTTATACGGCATTTTAAATACGAATTTTTGAAGAAAAGAATGTACTGGGGAAATACGTACAAATATAATGTAATAAATGATGTGAAATTTACCCAGAGAAGAAAAGAGCAAAATATCACTCTGGTAGATTTTATTTTACTTACAGATGAGTGTATAATATTTCTCAAGTACTTTCATCAGAGCCTTAAAAGTGCATAATTGCAAAGCAGTGTCATTCATTGCAGTGTGAGCCTTTCACAACCAGGCTGAAGAGCTGAGCTGGAGAAGCTCTGCAGTGGCTGAAGGAGAGGGAGGTGTACACAGCCTTTGCACAAATGATGGCATCCGTGGCCGTGCCTCTGTGCCCATTGTCTGCTGGCTGTTTGGGTGGACATTTCCCATAGTGGCTGAGTGGATACGGTTCAGTGGTGACTTGGCAGTGCTGGGTTAATGGTTAGACTTGGTGATCTTAGAGGTCTCTTCCAACCAAAGCTGTTCTGTGATTGTGTGATGGGGTCAGGGTGCTGGAGTGGCCCATCAAAGGACCTAGCAGTCCTCACAGGAGCCCCCAGGGACCTTCTGCTGCCCCAGGGTTTCTCTGGGATCACACTGCTTGGGAGTGGCTCTGCAGGCTCCCAGGTTACAGTGAATATTATAGTCCCACCACTGTGCAGGAGGAGAGGAGGGCTGAGAGGACCTAGGAAAGAATAAACCATCGTGGCAGCACCAGCTGTGAGAGCACAGCACTGACCCCTGCGGCCAGCAGCTTGTTCCACTGCTGCACTGAATCGCACCACCGGTGAGCAACCAAGCTCTTCCCAGGCTATAACCCAAGGCACAGCTCATGCCCTCCTTCCGAGCATCACTGCCACAACAACTCACAATGAACTGTCTCAGCAAGTTTCCTAGTGTGGTAGTTAATATTTCTTTTTAATTCTGGCTCAGCCACTTTCCTCCTGGGTGCTGCTGTGTTGTTGTCACCAGGTGATACGAGGACTGCCAAGATTAGGGATGAAAAAGGAATGAAACCCAGCACCTGAGCCAGTCTGCCACTTGTGGGGATGGTGTGAAATTTGGCAACTGGCTGGTTAGGAAATGAATTGGTGGTGAGGCTTTTTGCAGAGAGGCTGGGCTGCACCTGTTCAGCTGCTGGCCACGCCACGCCGGAGCATTAATCACTTAAATCAGCAGGAATACATTAAGCTTTAGAGTCACCATGGAGATGCTATACAGCCTTTGGTCAAAAAAAAAAGAGAGCATTGCTTGCTATAGTATCGCAGGAGGAAATTCATGGCCGGGGAAGGAGCTGGGCTCTCATTGACTTTCATGAGGACGGTGCCCGCCGCAGCGGGTGCAGCGAGGGGATGCTCAGTGCCGATGCCCCACTGGTGGGGGGCAGCATGAGACCTCCCATCCTGGCTCCCCAGCTGAGTGGAGTGAGACCTGGAGGGTCCTCATGTGCCACCGTCAGCCCCCTAGACATTTTTACTAAAGGAAACAGTTCTGTACAGTGAGTCCTGCAGCTCCCCTCCCTGTCCATCCCATATGGGCACCAGCCAACTGCCAGGAGCTGCTTTTCTGGGAGGAAGCCAGGGCTGTTGGGGCACACAGCCCACCTCCCCATTCAGAGGAAACCCATTTATCGCCCAGTTTGGTGGTTATTTCATCTGAAGTTTTGAGTGGGTCCCGAATTCAGCCACACACTAAATCCAAATCCAGCTTAAGCATAAGTGACTCGAGCACAACCGTTGTGATTAGGCTGGATTTTCTATGTTATTTAGCTGCCTGAAGATGCAGATGAGTATTTAGCTGGCTTTCAGAGGTGCCTGGGAGTAAATCTGCAAAAAAGATGGAGGTGCTTAGGGTGGTGGTGCCTGACGTGGGTGCTCCAAGGCAAGGCGGGCTTTGGCTTCGCCTGTCTGCCTGCTGGGGGAGATGGGCTCCCTGAGGGGTCTGGATCCTCTAGCCATGGCTGTGCTTCCAAAGAGAGCCAGGCTGGGGCACAGCTGTGGCTGTGAGCCCGGCGTTTGCCCCGATAGCACCAGCCCTGAGCCAGCCAGCACTGCAGCGCAGGCCAGGGGTGAATGATGCCACTTGCTATTTTAGGGGCAGCAGGAGTCGGGTTTAGCCACGTGGGCAGAGCAGCCTCACTCGACCCCCGTGGTGCCAGGGTCAGGACACTGGCTAGGGCTATTCAGCAGCACCAATGTCACCTTCCCAGCTCTGCCCCATCCCCAAGCCCTGCTGCAGTGGCAGCAGCTGCCTGTACCTCTGCTTGTACCTCCCTGCCTGCCCAGTGAGGGGCTGCAAAGGCTGTGCGAGGGTCAGGAGCGTGCGGGGCACTGAGGTCTAACCAGGGACGCCTCACCCAGCCTTGTATTTTTAGCTACCTAATTACGAGAGCAGAATGTACTCGGCTTTGCTGCAAGATGCTCCTGCTTGGTTCTTGGCAGAGATTGATCTCAAAATGCCAATTGCTCTCCAGGGGCTCTGGCTCTAATGAATTGCCACAGTTTGTGCTTGTCCCAGGCACCGGCGCTCCCTCCCCGCCACTTCCCAAGCAGCAGGGTAATGACACCCAGAAAAGGAATTATCTTTCCTTCTCCTGAGATGAAGGTAAAAGATTTCACAGGAATGCATATGTGCTAGCACATATTTACAAGCCCAAATCCTGCAGGCTCTTTTCCAGCAGCGTTCCCTCTGCAGGTTTGCCCTAGGAGAGGAGTGTAGTAAAACAGCCTTTTACAGATGCCTCCTCGAGTTTATTTGTTCCTTGCAGTCTGGTTTCCAGTAGGAGGAGTTATTAAAGCCTGGGATGAGTGGAGCAGCTTGCTGGCATCCTGGGCTGGAGTGGATGCTGGGGCAGGTCTGGCTGGGTGGCTGCACCGTGGGCTGTCATCCCTCTCCATCGGGGACGGCTCCCCTGCCTGCACCTGGAGCCGCTTTCCAGCTCTCTCTGACCTTGTCTGTGGAGGGAAGGTCAGGAAAATGAGCTGAACTAACCTGAAGTAGATTTGGCAAATGGCTTTAGGTCTCTGTGTGCCTTCTGCATCCGTAACTCAAGTGTCCTGGGCTGGTTTACTTTAATGCACTCCTTGAGGGGCTCCCAATGTCTCCGTGTCTGCGAGGAGTCCCGATTTCTGCACCCTGCTGGGACCTGTTTGACTCTGCATCTGGAGGTGTCTGCGGGGGGGGCTGATGTCAAATTAATGGCCTTTTGGGGCCCATTGCTTCTTTTACCCTCCCATGGCTTTTATGGGGGTCTGTGGGGTGGTTTGGCAGGGGGTGTGCTGGCCAGCACCTGTGTGGCATGGCCAGGAGCTGCAGCTCCTTTGTGGGGATGGGCAGGAGGGTGATGTTTCAGGAACCTGATGTGCTGGGCCACCCTGTGCCAGGGGACGTGGTGGCAGGGGACTGCGTTTCTTGCCTGGTTTCCTTGGGATGCAGAAGCCCCCTCTCCTCATGGGGGACGTGTGCCTGGGCAGGGAGCTCTTTGGGCAGCCAGGTCCTAGTCCAGCAACAGGTCTCTCCTCGGCTCACGCAGAGGTCTCAGGGTGGCTGCAGGTCATCCTGCCTTGCTGCCCTCTCTCACGGGGCACCTGGAATAGCAGGTACAGGATCAGGCGCCATGGCAGGGGCAGGCTGGATCTGTTGGTGAGCTGAGGGTGTGGGCTGGTATGTTTGGCTGGAGGGGAAGGATGCCAGCTGGAGGATATAGGTGGGAGCTTCACCTGGGCAGAAAAGCGAGTGAATGACCCTGCACTAACTAACCCAAGAAACCCTGCAGCGAGCCAGCCCCTGGCAATGCTCCAGTGCTGTCAAAGGGATTCACCTGCAGATGAATCTGGCTCCATGCCTTTCTGGGGCAGCAGCTGGATCCCACCCAAGCACCTGCATGCCTGGCTGCGCTCAGACTCCCTGGCCCCAACAGACACTGGGAAAACCCCCACTATTCCCACCCACAGGCAGCAATGCTTAGGGGCTCTCTGCCTCCTGCCATCTGCGGGCTGCCACTGCCCCAGTGAAGCAGGGCTGAGAGGGATGATAGGGAAATCATTTTCCTTGTGCATTAATGCCTGTAGTGGGTTACAGCACTCCATGGTGGAGAAATAACCCCGTCACATCCTACCCCAGCAATGGTTTTTAATGGGCTGCCACCAGCACCAGCCCTGAAGCTGCCCTCTGACTGGGTGCTGGATGAGGGGATGTACCTGGGAGCCATGCACAGCCCTGATGGCTACCAACCTACTCGCTGGTGCACCCATGGGTGTCCAGTGTGCCCAGGCAGTCCTGGCATTGCATGATGGGGATGGTGGAACCGTCTCACCTCAGCAATGAATTCAAATGCAAATTAAAACAAGGCTTTGGGAAGAGCCGGCTGCAATCACGAGCATCACTCACCCAGGTTCAAAGCAAAGCGCTACATTTTTCCTGCACTGATGACGATGACAGGCCAGTCACACTGCTGCTGTCAGTCATCTCAGCCCGATGCTCATGAATCGAGCAGAGCCAGGATGTGCCAGAGGCCAGTTCAAAGCCACTCACTTGAAAAGCCACGTCTCAGTCCTTTGCTATTTTTATATTGTGTGTTTTGGAGGTTAGTTTCATTTTCACTTATGCATTGGGGCAGTGGGGTTTCTTCTCAGTGTTGCCATGCTGGGGTTGCAAGTGTGGTGACCCTGGGCTGAGAGCCACATAGGGTCTTTCCTTTTTTTTTTTTTTTTTTGCTGACTGATGAGAAAAATGATGATTGTGTTTCAGTTGCCATTACACTTGATAACGATGACTGAGGAGATAAGTCATTTACCAGTATCAAGGATGGGAAATGACTAATGGGACTCTAAGCTCGCTGTATTAATGGCTCTGGAGTACAGGTTGGCAGGAGTAAGGGAAAGCAGATGAAACTGCCAGCTTTTTGGCTCTGGTCCTTTGGTACATGTCATTGCTCAGTTCAAAATGTACTTGGAAAGTGGCCCAGCCTATATGCAATTTCTGTACTAAACTCCAAAATGCAGAAAGCCACTGCCCAACTGGCAGCTCCATTTGTCCTCTGCAGTGAGCTGAGATGCTTAACTTATGTTAGGAAAAAAGAAAGGTCAAATTATTTCCAAACTAAGATCCACTGAATGATGGACCCACTTCTGAAATGCTGCCCACTGGTATGCAGCTCTGGGAGGGCTGGTGGTGGATGGCAAAACATCCGCTTTGGTGGTCAAGGAGCCGTAGCTGTGGGCCCCAGCCTCAGAAATTCCTGCTATGAAGCAGAAGTACAGGACTCTTCTTACACTTCATGTTTGTGGAGATGAGGTGGCTCCATCCCATGGCTTGCATTGTGTTGTGTTGCATTTTAATTCCAGGGCTGATGCTAACAGTGGTGCAGTCCCAGAGTGTGAAGCAGTCAGCAACTGGGATGCCCGCCGTGTGTGCTGTGACACTCACACTCACATGGACAGCTTCCACTGGGCTTGGGAAGTCCAGCCAGCCCAGGGTTTTGGCCTCGGTGGTGGAGGGGGATCCCCAGTGGTAGCTGGAGAAGCTGTATCTTCTCAAGAGCCTAGAGGCCAGTGTCTTCAGAGCCCTGCACAGGTGCTGCAGGTGTGGGGCAGGTTTAGCATGAGGCATCTTCTCCCACCTCTCCCCATGGGAAGGATTAGTGCTGCGCAATGACCCTGCATCTGCTCTGTTCCCCATCCAGACCCCATTCACCTGGGCCCTCCCAGGTACAGGAGAACGCAGAAGGCGCAGGACTCCCCAGCATAAGAAGGACATTGAGCTGTTGGAGTGGGTCCAGAGGAGGTCCATGAAGATGATCAGAGGGCTGAAGCACCTCCCCTATGGGGACAGGATGAGGGAGTTGGGGTTGTTCAGCCTGGAGAAGAGAAGGCACCGGGGAGACCTTATAGCACCGTCCAATACCTGAAGGGGCCTAAAAGAAAGCTGGAGAGGGACTTTTTACAAGGGCATGTAGTGACAGGACAAAGGGTAGTGGCTTTAAAGTGGAAGAGGGTAGATTTAGATTAGGTGTTAGGAAGAAATTCTTGACAGTGAGGGTGGTGAGACACTGGAACAGGTTGCCCAGAGAAATTGTGGCTGAACTCCTCCCTGGAAGTGTTCAAGGCCAGGTTGGATGGGGCTTTGAGCAACCTGGTCTGGTGGGAGGTGTCCCTGCCCATGGCAGGGGGGTTGGAACGAGGTGATCTTTGAGGTCCCTTCCAACCCAACCCATTCTATGATGTGACCTCTGTTGGTCATTGGACCAGCATTTGTGCATCTCTATGTGCATGCAACTGTGTATCTTTAACTAAGCAGGCCCACCTCATCACCACTTTTGCCACACTGAGCTCAGCCATGCTGTGTGAATCCTTACCGGGTTTTCCTTGCTTTGCCTTATGCATAATGCATGCACACAGTGCTCTTGCATTGCTCCCTGGAGCAGCATGAGTGATGCAGCTTAAAAATGTGGACACATATTTGTCTAAGAAGTGTTGTCTTTTTAGATTTTTTTCTCCCCCCTAGTTAATTAATGAACATCTGAATGAGTAACTCCCTGGACGGGAAAGCTCACTGTGTCCTGCATGGCCACCGCAGGGCGTTTGGGAATCTCTGACCCACAGCCATAGTCAGAGTGTTCAGTAATACAGCGGAAAGAGCTGTCAGGCAGGCAGGAATGAGACCAGGCACTTCCCAACCCAGTGGTCTTGATCCAGCTACAAAACTCCCAAACACCAGTTTCTGCAGCCTGAGAAAGCAGGCAGAGGCCAGCCAGTTATGGCCCTGCTGTGCCACCCATCCCCATCACCACCAGCTCCTGGCTTGATTTTTCTTCCTCCACCCAAAGATCCCTGCAGCTATGGGCCAGTGTGCCCACGGGGTACTGCTTGAAGAGCTGGCACCCTGCGTTGGTGAAGCAATCCAGGGCATCCCATCCAAAACCTCACTCTGAGCTGTGCAGCTGGACCCTAGCAGCCAGCTGGCCCCCTTCCTGCTTGGCCCTGTCATCCACAGCAGGCTGCAGGGTGGCAACCTGCAAACTGGCCAAGAGGCAGCGGGTGAGGGGCTCCAGCCTGAAATGGCCCAGCGGGTTTGGGAGAAGAGACTCAGCTGGCAGTGCTGGTGGTACCTGTCCTGGGTATTGGCATCAGCTGACAGCTCCAAAGTGTCCCACCACCTGTTTCTGTGTGGGCTCACAGGAGAACAAGCCAGGGCACTTCTGAACTGAAGCACTGTTTTAGCTGGCATAGAGTTAATTTTCTTCGTAGTAGCTAGTATAAGGCTATGTTTTGAATTTGTGCTGAGAATAATGTTGATAACACATCATAGATGTTTTAGTTGTTGCCAAGCAATGCTTACATTAAGCCAAAGACTTCTTCAGTTTCTCATCCTGCCCCTGTCCTTCCAGGTTCTTCTCTACAAGAACTGGGAGGACACACAGCCAGGACAGCTGACAGAAACTGGTCAAAGGCATATTCCATACCATAGGACATCATGCTCAGTCTATAAGCTGGGGGGAGCTGGCTGGGATGAACAATGGCTGCTCGGGGACTGGGTGGGCAGCAGTTAGTGGGTGGTGGGCAGCTGCATTGTACCTCACTTGTCTTCCTTGGGTTTTATTTCTCTCTTGTTTTGTTATCTCCCTTTTCATGCAATTATTATTATTAATAATAGTAGTTGTAGTAGTATTTATTTTATTTCATTTTATTTTATTTTATTTTATTTTATTTTATTTTATTTTATTTTATTTTATTAATTATTAAACTGTTCTTATCTCAAGCCACAAGTTTTACTTTTTACAATTCTCCTCCCATCCCACTGCAGTGGGAAGGAATGAGTGAGCGGCTGTGTGGTGCTTAGTTACCAGCTGGGATTAAACCAGCAGCTTGTGAAAGAAGCTGGTAGCATAGACCTTGCCCAGTTCAAAGCAGACCAACTCCTGAGCCTCAAAACGTCACTAGACATGGTTTTTATATCCGCAGCTAAAGGGCATGTTGTCATTCATATCCTGGCAGACATTTCAGCCTCTTTCAGTGCTTCAGTATTGGAAAAATTTGCTTTACTTAAGAGTAATAGAAATTCAGAGAACATGATGGTGTGATTTCCAGTTAGGCATGACACATGCTATGGTCCTGTGGAGCAGTGCCCATAGCCAAAGGCTTCTTCCTGGCTGGTGGGGAGACACCATACCCATGGGGCAGACATTGCCTAGACCTTAGCTATTCATCATCCCCTCTAGTCCAGCCACCTCATCTTGTCCAGCCAATGTCCAACATGACATTGCTGGGTCAGAAGCAGGTGGTACACAGGAGCACTGCAGGGCTCTTTTTGGTGGCAGCCCCCCTCTGCTCTCCACCCTGGTTTCTCATGGTTCCTGAACAAAGAGGAAGACCTGGGTATGACCATCAAAGCACCACACCACCAAGGCACTAAACTTCTAAACAGCTGCCAACAGCTTGGGGGTGAGGAGCTTTTTGCCATTTCCACCCCTCCCTGCCCCTAGAGCGGTCCCTGTGTGGGACAGAGCATCCTCAGGCAAGACTGTCCCAAGGATGGAGAGCTATCGCAGCCACCCACAGCAGTCATTCATAAGTCTTGCTTTCTCTAAGCTACATGCATATTTAAAGACCAGTTAAGTAGATGAAACCTTAAAATCCCATCTAATGTGCTTCTGCCTGAGCACAGGAGCCATTGCATCAGCATAACGCAGTTCTGGAGGGCTTCCAGCTGCTGTCTGGGGAGTGATGCTAAAACCCTGGATAGATCAAGTTAGAGAAGAAGGGAGCCTTGAACATCACTCCCTCCTTGACATGTGAAAATAGCTGGGGAAAGCCTGACTTTCTGTCAATTTCTAAATGTAAAATAAGACAAGCTGGGCTGAACAACCTGTGTGCTGTGAACGAGTTGCCTGACTCAGTCATTTGCCAAGGCCTGTCTCGGAGTTGGCAGTGACAGCTGGTGACCTGAGTAGCCGCAGCTCCTTGCTGAAAGGGCTCCCATGGCAGAGCTGCACCTGGTGAGGTTTGTCCTTGTGCCCCTGAGCAGAAGCCTGTCTGGGCTGAAGCCAGGCAAGTGTGGTGACCCTGACTACCTGTCGGTGATGTCCTACCCAACAAGAGGGGGTCTAGCTATGGCTAACTGCTCCAAATGCAACTCTCTGCTTCCCTTAGCTTGCACCAAGCACAAATCCAGTAGCTGACACCTCACCAAGCATTGCTGGGGCCCCTGAGTTATTTTCTGTGGGGCAAGCACAGCCCCTGGAGGCGGGAACCCATTAGGTGAGGGGACCTCTGGGCACTTGCAGAGTAAGGTTGGGTTTTTCATGGCATACCAATGAGCTACTGGGAGCGTGTGTGCAAGAGGAGGAAGGAGCTGTCAAAAGAGCTTATTTTGCCTTTTCCTTGTTCTTGCTTCCCTGAACGCTTCATGCTTTTCTGTGTTACTGGCAGATAATGTCAAACTGCCCCTCCCCATTGCAGCATCCCCATCCGTAAAAATGGGAGCCAATACTTTCCCATTAACGTGGGGCACGGCGAGGGTAACTCCTAATGACTGTAAAGTGCCTCGGAGACAGCAAGTGTAATAGGCAGCCTGATAATTAGCACTGTTACTTGATTACAAGCCTGGGTGGCTGGCAGCGGGACCGCACAGTAATACTCTGAATCCCTTCGTCTAGTACCTGCCCCTGAACGGAGAATTCGTGCTGGCGCCCGGTGCAGGATTCGCAGCTTTCGATGGCAGCTGGGATCCGGGTTGTGACTCAGGTATTTTGCGCCCAGACCAGTCGCCCCATCAGTCCCTGATGAATCATGCAAATTCAGCCCTAACGCTTCTACAAAGGTCTTTGCTGTCCCACCCCAGAGCAAAATGAATCACTCCTCTGTAATACCTACCTTTTCTTTGATGACCTCCCTCACATCAGATCTTTTTTTTCCTGCTCAGTCACCTGTCTTCTAAAAAAGCAATTACAGTAGGGAAGCCTTTGAAGTTGTATCGTTTGTATTTTACCCTGCCCATTAAACATGTAGCCACATCAAAGTCCTCATTTTCTTTGCCGTGGTATTTCTAAAGAAAACTGGTTAGGAATTACACCCCGGTGAGCTGAACCGCAGCCATCGCAGCGAGCTGGCCTTTGGCCCAAAGCACACAGGCATTTCGGAGCGAGAGCATCCTCCTCTCCCCTCTTCGCCTCCAGCCCAGGTTTGCTGTGACTGAGACAGCAGGTTTGTTTCATCAGTGCCTGTTATTAGTCTGAAAGCTCTTTGCTAGGGAGATGTATTTGGGGTATTTAAGAGCTACCCAATGCTTTCAGTGACAATTAGCTTTTTAGTTCAGCCACAGAAAGGCAAGGTCCGAGCAGAGTGCTTGTGCCTGTGCTCTGGCTGGCAAAAAAGGAGAAAAAAGAAAGAAAAAGCCCAAACAGGTTTCTGCGGAGGAAGGACTGTAGCATCAGGCTGTCTGGAGCCACTCCAAAATCTTTCATCCCTGTTATTTTTCTTCTTTGGGGCTGTTGACCCTCCATCAAGGATGCTCTGGCAGCTGTGCTTTGCACTAGCCTTTTCCTGCTGACCATGTGCTCCTCCCCTGCAATCAACGGGCATTCCTGGGGCAGCCTTCACCAATGGATTGTTTTAAAGCTGGATTCTAAAATGAATGCAAATAATTCAGTCAACAAACACCCTCATGTCAGCTGAATCAGTGAAGATTCAGCTGTTGGGGAAGGGTGAGAAGGAAGCAGGGCACTGTGTGATGGTACTAACTGTGACCGGCAGGGAAATGGTTAATGCTTAAATAATTAATGGTTGCATGGGACACTGGTTTTGGGGTTACTTGCTGTGGGGAACAGGATGGGTCATGTTTCTGCAGGCCTGCCAGGCTGCTTGGAAACTGGGATGTGAATTATACCCGTTTTTATCCGCTTTAGCTGTTATTTAGCCAGCGAGCTTTAAAGAAGGGGTAAAAAATGTCCTGTGGGATCTGGAGCCAGAGATCTGCATCCAGAAGTGGGGTCTGGGCTGAGCTGCTGACACCCCAGCCCTGAGCACTGGAAAGCTTTGTGGAGCTCCAGGAGGTGCCTGTGGTGGCTGCCTGGGAGGGTGATCCAGGGCCAGCCCTCTGCTCCCTGCCCGCAGGGCCAGCTCCTCCACTGCAGGCCAAGCACTGCCTGGTTTTACCAACCCAGATCCACCAGTTGGGGCTGGGGATTTGCGCCCAGGTCATGCTCAACCTTTCCTGTTGCTTTTCCAGGTGCAACAGTGAGGTTCGCTGATGCCCAGCACCATGCGTGGTTTGACCCCACACTGTGGCAGGACGTGTCCCCCGGCAGGGAGCTTGAGCCAAGTGGGCGCATCTTTTCTGTGGATGAGGAACGTGTCCCGTGCCACTACGACGATGTTATCTTCCAGCCCGAAACCTCCTTCAGGGTGAACATCGACTCATCGCAGCGAGTGATTCATCTCCGCAGCATCTCTCTCATGGGCCAGGTAATGTGGGGATGGTGAGAAACCGGCTCGACGCCTCCTCACCACAGCCCCAAAGTAGGTCAGGAGAGGGAGGACCAGCCAGGGATGGAGGAGCAGTGCTGGGCTCCCACTGCGCTGCAGCTTCATGGGCTGCTACTGCTGTGGATGGTCTCCATGATGTTTTTCCACTACTGGTTTGTTATCGCCTCCCTCCCTGCGATGTGGGAGCACAGGCTGCCTCACTATTCACATTAAAAAAAAAAAGCCAATGTGCATGGGTCAAACCACCAACAATTGGCATCTTCTCCAGCACTCAGGGGCTGCCCCCCTCCCAGGCACGTGTCCGCAACCACACTGCTCGGGGACCCTCTGGGGACACATCCCTCCCACCTCAACATGGCCCGTGGCCTGGCAATCATGTCCCAGCTTTGCTTCAGTACTGCTCTTTAATTGATTGGAGGGATAATTATAGAATCACTGGCAGCCAGCTCTGCTTCAGCCCGGGAATCAGGCGCACAACGAGCCTCGTCCCTCGCCGATCGGAGGAGTGAAAGATCACAGGCACTGCAGCAGTCAACACAGGCTCCTTCCAGGAGTGGGAGATGCGGCAGACATTTCATACGTTATTTATTATTGCTGCTGCTGCATTGCCTGGGATCTGCCATTTTGGGGCCAGGCATTAGGTAACTGCTTTTTGAATAATAAACTCAGTGTCCAGGTGGGTGCAGGCGAGTCTGGACAAGGCAGCACCCCAACGGAGCTCACCTCGGGCACGCGTAGCCCCAGGGATGCAGAGGGGGATGGTCTTGGGTACTCAGAGTGATGCTGGTCCTGCGGATGCCTGGGGCTACCCCATGGCACGCCATGCCCCCCAAATTCAACACCCCCAGTTACTGCAGCTGGCTGTGCCCTGGGGTGGAGGATGCTGCTGATTGATGAGATAGAAAGAGAAGGTGCTTTTTATTTTTGTGATTGTAGCATATTTCCTAAAAACTGACCTTATAAGCTACTTTTCCCCTTTGTATCAAGCCCACTCCTTGCTCTGTGTGGGCTATTTTCACCCCAGGGCCTGAGAAGTCCTCCAGCCAGCGTATGAAGAAGCCTTCTGTGAAAGACAGTGGGCAAGGGAATCAGGGGCAGCTTGGCAGGATGAGGCTGGTCAGTCCATGATGAGCCCACTGAAACCCTTCCCAGACTGAAGGAAAACACCTCAGAACCAGCCCCTTCCTCCCAGTGATTAAAAGCTGGTAACTTGAATTCTGTAGCACAGCAGAAGGAAGGAAAGCACGAAGCAAAAAAAAAAAAGGCCATCCATCTCATGATTTATTTGTGGTCCTTTTTTTTGGTTTTTAATTAGAAAGGGTTTCTCTGTTGGCCCCATGGAAAGGCCCAAATGGATATATTGGCAGGATTTTCCTGCTGCCCTCACTGTCTGTGCTGGGGTTGCCCCAAGCCGGCTGTCAGACATGGCACTGGGCATGCAGAGCACACAGCCGGGTGCCTGGGGACAGCACTGGGACCTGGCTGAGGATTCTCACCCGCTTTGCCACTCTTCCCTGTGCAGGAGCTCAGCAGCCCCGAGGCCTGGGCCGAGTACCTGCGGGGTCCCTCTGCCCTGCTGCAGTTTCACGGCAATGGCACTCTCCAAGTGACGGGCACCGGCTGTCCCGAGAGGTCTGGCTGTGCCTGTGGGAACGCCCCGGTGAGTCCTCCCATTGCAGTTTTGGGGGGTGCCACTGCACTTTGCAGGGCGAGGGACTGATGCTGCCCTGCTCTCCTTTAGGATGGCCACCGCATCTGTGCAGCCCTGCTCAAGACATCAGGGAAGCAGTGCCCAGCGCCAGCGTGCCAGAGCTCTTTGCAGCCCCTTGGCCACTGCTGTGGGATCTGCGGTGAGTGGGGGGCATGGCCCTGTTCCTCTTCTCCCAGCCCCTTCCCCTGGCTCCATGGGGGAAAGCTGGGTGCAGGAGGTGCTGCTGGTTGTGGGCTGAAGTTTTGCTGCGTCACTGCTACCACAGGGCCCATCCACAGGTCCCATCTGCCTCCCATGTGCCACCCTCCTAAGGCGTCTCTCTGAAGCATCAGCCTGGCTTTTGGGAGCCTGTTCTGAATTGCAGCCCTTTGTCCCTGCCTCTGGTTTATCCTGTCAGGATGTCACAGCTCATCAAGCTAATAGGGCTCTGCTGAGTTTATGCAGCAGAAAATGCTTAGAGGAAATGCACCTTTTTCACCAAAATGTCAGCTTTCCAACAGCAAGTTTGTTTTATTTAAAATAAAAACATGCAGATTGACAGCATTCCCCCTGCAATGGGCACTTCTCCATTAATCTACCTGGAAGGTTGCTAAGGGGAATTTTTCATGCACAATTGTACCTAGATATTTGGTTTATCATACCAAATTCAGTAAAATGGCACCGTGTGGTTCTCCAACGTGCCCCTAAAAGCAGAGCCCCTCAAAGCCTTTAGGAGAATTTCATATTTCAACAGAATCCTGCTTGCATTTTTCCCAAGGCAAACATTTGACTCAATGACTGCAGTGCAGCAGCATGGGGAGCGCAGGAGTCTCTTCCCCTCCACCTTCCCTCCAAAGCCAGGGCAGTGTCACTGAATTGCAGCCTTGCAGCCCCGAAACCAGCTACATTCAGAGCCTGCCAGAGGAACAGGTGGGAGAAAGCTTTCCAGTGAGGGAGGGAGAGGTTTCTTGGGGCAGCGCTGCTCAGGCAGGGCTGTGGAGCCTGCTCTCCTGAGCCCAGCCAGACCAGTTGCACGGAGGTACCAGAGGGTCCCCAGTGCCTCTCGTGGCAGTCAGAGCTGTGCTGCCATGGCAGCTCTCTGCCTGGGGTCAGTGACAATGTCATGTCTGTCCATTTTCGGGCTGCAGGAGCCACCGTTAACCTGGATTTCACTGCTGATTTTGACCTGCAGAAGTACCGGGACAGACTGGTCCAAGTCTTGCTGAGCCAGGTACATCAGCCAGCTGGATCGGGAGGGGCTACCAGGGCTACTGGCCATGTCTGCTGGTGACTCGATGTTGGTGGGGTTGCCTGGGGGGGGCATGCAGTTCCAGGGATGCAGGGGTTCAGCCTCACTCCCCACAACCCTGCAGGGCTCACTGCCCACATTCGACCTCTTGGATGTGCGGTGGGGGCTGGTGCAGCCTTCCTGGCTCCCCACCACAGCCACACTGCCCTTCTGAACACAAGGCAGGAACAGCTGCCAGCGTGTAGATGGGCAAGGATGCAGGGGGGCTTGCTGGAAACCATGGTCTACAAAACACAGGAGGTCAGGTCTAGATAACATGGGAGGTCAGCCCATGCAGCTGGGATCATGTAAACCTGCAGCAGGGGATCCCGTGGCTTCTGGAAGATGGCTCCCAATGCTGGGCTGCTTTTTCATTCCCAGTAGGCAGGCACTGGGTGGTAACCAGCACTGGTCAGGACTCAGATGGATGCTCAACAGGGCATCACTCCACACTGCTGCTTCTCAAACAGAGCACGACATCCCTCCTCCTGGCTGGAAGCTGTTGGGAGAGCAAGCACACTCCAAGCTACACTGGGAAGATCAATACCAGGCTATTGCTGTATTGATCCCAAGCCGAAAGCCCACTGCCTGCCCTCCTTACAGCCGCACATGTCTTAATACAGCATTTAATGGGTGTGCTACATGACATAGCTTTCTCAGTACACTTATCTCCATGGGAGGATGCTGGATGCTGGGTGCTGGTCGCAGCTCGGAAGGGAGGGGAGATATGAACCTCTGCCTGGGAAATGCAGTGGTACTGCGGTAACAGGGATGGCAGCTCTGTGACGGGGCTCACATGAAGATTTATAGGTGGGCCTTGCTGGTGCATCCATCGTGGCTGTCTGTAGAGATGACTTATTTCTGCCTGCCACTCTCATGGGCTTTACGTGTCTCCTTGTGTTTTGAAAAGCCGAAGTACGCCGGTGTGCGGATGGCCATATCCAAGGTGCACAAAGCGCAGACCTTCCTGGGAATCATACCCCGAGGCTCCACTCCTCTCATCCAAATCGTGCTGATTGATGATGGAGCAGGAGTGCAGACCGGCACTGCTGCAGAGCAGCTGGCAGCAGACATCATGGACGACATAGCAGAACATGGTAACATCACTGTCCTCCTTGGCGGGTTCCCTGTGGGTGCACCTAAACCCACTGCTGTCTGTCTGTAGCTCCTTGTCCCCTGCCAGCAGCCCGCATGTCCAGTCCAGGACAGGTTTGTCCTTGCGATTGACCACCTTTGCAGTAAAACAGTTTTTTCTTATATTTAATTGGAATTTACCGTATTTCAGTTGGGCAATGCTGAGAAGAGCCTGGGTCAGCACTCCAGCTGTGTCTCACCAGAGCAGAGCAGAGGAGAAGGCTCACCTCCCCTGACCTGTTGGCAACCCTCCTCCTTGTGCAGCCCAGGGTACTGTTGTCCTTCCATGCCATGCCTGGCTATGCTCAGCTTGGTGCCCACCAGGACCCCAGGTCCCTCTCTGCAGAGCTGCTTTCCAGCTGGAACACTGTGTGTGGAGGCAGCTGTGTGAGCTGGCAGATGCTGATGAGCACGTAGGTCACAGCCAGGGGACATGGTGGTTGTTGTGTGGGTAGCCAACCCACATGGGCTGGTCCCAGTTGAATCCACCCAGCTGTGTATCCCAAACCACATCCCCAGGGAAAGGTGATCAACCAGGCGAGCAGTGCTGGACCCAGCTGAGTTGGTGTGAGGATGTGTTCCCCTGTCCAGGCCTCACCCCTATTTCTTCCTGCCCTTTCCCAGGTGAAACACTTGGCATTTCAAGTGGCAAAATGGAGGTGGCCACCGGCAGCACTATCAGCGGGCAAGTGGGGAGCCATGCACCGAGCAGGATCGTGGTGGGGATGGTCTCAGGGCTACTCTTCAGTCTCCTGTTCCTTGGAGGGATTCTCTTTCTCTACAGAAAGGGAAAGCTCAGGTAGGGATGTGGCTTCTGCTGGCAGTGTATTGCCAGGTTTCTCCTGCTTGGGGGCGGCTGTCACCCCAGACTGTCCTTTCAGCTAGCCTGGTGGCACAGGGCACACAGTGCTGGTCAGAGCTCCTGCAGTGGTGGGCATGGCCAGGCAGTCTGCTATACCCAACATTACTGGTTCATAGAGTCACAGAATGGTTTGGGTTGGAAGGGACCTTTGAAGATCATCTAGTTCCAACCCCCCTGCCATGGGCAGGGACACCTCACACCAGACCAGGTTGCTCAAAGCCCCATTCAGCCTGGCCTTGAACGCTTCCAGGGAGGGGGCAGCCACAGCTTCTCTGGGCAAACTGTTCCAGTGTCTCACCACCCTCACAGTAAAGAATTTCTTCCTAATATCTAATCTCAATCTAGCCTCTTTCAGGTTAAAAACATTGCCCTCAGTGTTCCTCATGGTTTATGGGAGGTGAGGTGGCTGAAAGGCAATTTTATAGCCTTAGACTGGTACTTCAGTCTCCTCCATGGCCTGGAGGAGTTGCTTCTTGGTGTGGTGCAGTGTGCTCTGGTGGGAGCAGGGCTGCTGCAGCTCGGTTGTAGCTCTGCACAGTCTGGTCATCCTGCCCAGTGACATCTCCTGATCCTTGTAACCATTAGTTTGCATCCCTGCCAGGGGGTGGAAGACTGAAACTGCCAGCTGCTAAATAGAAATGCATCAAAAATATTTCAAAATACTCATCCTGCAGCTTTGTAGCCATGAGAGTGAGATCATCCAGAAGGAAATGCATCTTCTGGTGCATTAGTTGCTCATGCTGCACAGAGCAACTGTGTGCAGGTCCCAGGGGAGTGATGTTGGGACACATGGCACCTGATGGCACTGCAGCTGGGAGCAAATCAGAAATGCCCCTTCTCCATCACCTTTTCCCCTCACAGCTTGGAGGTAGGCTCTGGCAACAAACAGGGCATCCCAGCAGTGCCCACAGCAAATGCTCGGGTCAGCCACCTCTGCTCCTCACTCGTGCACCCACCATCATGGGCAGAGTTGGGCAGAGTCTACTGGTGGGCATCTTTGTGTGTGAGGCTGTCTGCTGAGCCGCTACAACAGCGGATGAGCAGGATGGACCCTACACATTTTATAACCGGGGGTGGGAATTGCTTAAATTTGCACACACAAAGTGCACTGGTGTCTACCAGGGGATGCTGAGCTCCCCAGTGCCTGGGCTGGCCATGTCACAGCCTCACAAGTCAGGTTGTTTCTTCCCTCCTGGTTCCTCCGCTGGGGTTTTCTCGCAGTGCAGCAGCGGCTGTGACCAGGGATGCTCACCCCGCCACCCGCCACATGCTGACATGACATTTCCTAGCAATAAACCCATGCCTTCATTTAATTTCTAAATAAAACTCCCAGCCCCATAATTGCTACTTGATGATTTATCTTCCACTGACACTTCTTTGGACGCCGGAGAGGCCTTTGAAATCGACTCTGTCAGCAGCAGGAGGGAAGCTCATGTAACTACAGGAGATGGAGTTGAACCCGTGCCCAGGCTACGTCCCTGGCCGACCTGCTCCTGCTGCGTGTCCCCAGGTGGCTCAGGGGCAGGGCCCTTTTGGGCAGTGCTGCTGAGTATTGTGGAGGCATCCAACCCCGGCAGAGATGCTGCAAATTAGGCAGGAGGCTCTGGGAGCCTGCAAACAATCTGCCTCCGTGCAATGGAGCTGTCCTGACCACTAGCAAACCAGTGAATTTAACTTATTTCCACCAAAAAGGGCCTGGCACAGCGCCCCTGCAGATAGCACAGCTCCTCCAATTGCATCTGTAGAGCCTGTGGTCATAGTGTTTAAATATGAGTAGGGTCTCAGGACCTGCGGAGACATGTGCAGACCCACTGCCGAGCCCCCCCACACCAGGTGCCTGGTGCAGGGGATGATGCTCAGTGACTGGGACCATTAGGGTAAGAGTAATGAAGAAAATAATAAAAGTAGTGATAAAATGATAACATGATAAAAGTAATGATAAAAGTAATTAGTGCTTGTTGAGATTGCAGTGGGAATAGGTGTCAGCTCTGTGGCAATTCATTTTAGGTCATGGGGGGAGAGCAATGGCTCAGAAGCAAAGCCTGTGCTAGAGTTGTCTGCCTCTGACAAACTCTTCCCTCCAGTATGCAGATCTCGGACCTCCAGGCTTGATGGTTTCTGCTGGATAGAGCAGCTTTTCCTTGGGAAAGGGTACAAACATCCCGTTTCAAAGACAGCCGGAAACTTTGTCCCCATGTTTTCCCATCCGCTCTTGAAGATGCAGAATTTTGGCTGGGGGGACTGCTGGGATGGGAAGGTTGCAAGGAGGTGATGCCCAGGTCTCTCCCCAGGTTGCCCACCCTGTGCTTCCCCTGGCCCTGGGACAGAGCAGAGGACCTGACGTTCCCTGCCCAAGCCAGTGACAAAGGCTTCGACAACCCCATGTTCGATGTGGTGAGTCGCCGCTGCCCAGGGACCCAGGGATGCTCCGGGCCGTGGGCAGGAGGTGGCGGGGCCCCAGCCAGGACCTTCTCAGTGCCAGTAGGGTGCAATGCAAAGTGCAATGCACTTGGCAGGGATCCTCCTTTCCCCAGGCTGGGGGAGGTTTGTGGGACAGTCCCATCCTCCTGTGGGTCCTGACTGCTGCAGGGACTCAGCACTGGTGCATTTTGCCAAGGGTTTTGTTTCCCTTCCCCATCTGTTGCCTTTCCGTCCCTTGCTGCTGCAGGAGCCACCAAGCGCTGACCCTGGAGAGGAGACACCGCAGGAGATGGCTCCCAAAGGCCACCAGGTCTTCTACCTCAACCCTCTTTATGATGCAAGTGAGACAGAGACGTGACGGCACCATTCTGGGGGCAGTCCCCTCCTCCCTGGGGACACCACAGCCTCTCCAGCCCTTGCAGCCACTCGCATTGCTCCTGGTGGGATCGAAGGCACAAAAAGATCCCACCTGAATAAAAGTGTCCATGTAGTGAAGCAAACCACAGCAAACCTTCACTGTTCGGGCTCAGCCACACAGGCACGGCCTCCCTGGTGTTGCCTCTGGGTTTTAAACTGTATTTTGTAGGTATTAGTCCTTTCTAGACAGTTCAACATTGAGATTTGGGTCTCAGGTGATATCTGGAGAAGTTGGGGTCTAACTCAGCACCCTGTGCTTTAGCCAGCACTGTGCTGTATTTGCCCAGGGTGCGCAGCAGGCTGAAGGCTGCATCCCTGGATGCATGATGGAAATTCGGTACTCAAACACATTTCAGTATGTGTCCCGGAGCCTTCAGGGCTTGGACCTGTTAATTGCATTTAAAAGGAGATTATTTTGCTTTCCAGCAATGTGTTCAGTGTTGTGGGATCTCTGCGTGGTGTCCCCCATTCCTCCTTTTGGGGACCTCGCTCCCGTCCCCTGGGCACTGGCAGAGGGCTCCATCCTGAGCAAACATTTCCCACCTCCCCATCCTCTCTTGCTGAACCACCTGGACTTTCTCCTTTCCCCAGTGCCCAGGCTGACAGTTCTAAGACCCTCTTGGACCTACCTGGAGATTTATCACATTATTCTCTGCAGCGAGAGAGCACATCTTACAGGACAAGGGGAAAGAGGTTTGATGGCAGTGTTAGGGTTCCCCTGGGAGGGATGCAGGCAGGAACCCGGTGGCTGGGGACAGTTGCTCTGGCCCATTTCTAACGAGGGTTGGGGTAGTGGTGGCACCAAAGGGCCTTGTTAGCGGTGGCGTTTGCAGCCTGGTGTGTGTCAAATACCCTCATCTGCCCACAGTGTCAGGCAGCGCTTCATTAAGGGAGCAGGTCTGATGGGTGAGGCTGAAATTATGGAGATGTATGCAAATTTATGCAAATTTACACTCTGCTGGGTTTTCAGTAGGGCTTGTTGGCATATTCCATGAGGAAGCAGCTATTTTAAGTTTATTATATTTTGTTCTAGTCTCTGGAAGGCATAATCCCTTCTCAAAAGACCTGGGAATTCGTCATTAGGTGCATCAGAGCCCTGACGAAGGGTGATGAGCAGTGTGCGGTGGTGAGACCGACTCTGCCACTCCCCTGCCTGCAGAGAGACCTCTGGTAATGGGCACCAGGAGCGGGCAGGATGCAAAACACGAGCCAGGCAGGGCCTCAGCTGCTGCCGTTGCTTTGTGAGCTGGGACAGAGCTGAGGCTGGGAAGAGGTTTGCGCTGAGAGCACAGGCTGGGGATTTCACCAGTGGCAACAGAGACCATTGCACAAGATGGTGGCAGGATGGTGTCTTTCCCCTGCGAGCAGCTGAGGACATCAGCTCTGCATCCTGCCTGGGTGTGCGGGGAGTTCAGCATGAGCCGTGGCCAGGCGTGTGCCTGTGTGGTGGGATGGCCCCCGGGGACACGCATCTGACGGCACAGAGGGAGGCAGGTCACCCTGCAGCACGGATCACCGCCTGGTCACCCCTCCGTATTGGGGTATATGGATTTGCTGCTGGCAAGGCTTCATTTTCAAAATGCATTAGCAGCTTGAGGTCACTTACAATAGAGGCTTTAATTAAAGTAGAGATCAATTTTTGTCAGCGCACTAGCAGAGCACATTCTGTACTTTTCCTTCAGGAGCCACGTTCGCTCGCTCGTACAGAAAGCGTCACAGGGAGGGGGGGGCTCTGCAGAAAAAAATGAAGCACCACAGTCAGTTTGTGATGCTGGGGGCCAGCAGCTGCTGGAAAACCAGCTCTATCCGTGGCCACTGTCCTGCACACCGGCACACGCAGGCAGCCCGTGGTGCGGGCAGGGTAACGCAATGGGTTTCGGTACATAAGGGGCTCTCCTGGGATCCTAACTAAACAAGGAATTTAATTCGCAGACATCTTTGGTAAGCAGCGCATTACGGCTGGGCACCTGATGGCTTTGTTGTGCTCTTGGTCCTGAGAGTCAACGGTCCCCTGCTGTGACAGACTAATGTAAAATGCATTAGTGTTAATGGCAAGATCTCAGGAGTCATTGCTTCCCGGGGTCTTAAAAGGAAAAGCAACCTGCACACTATTAATGGACACTAACTCCTGTCATTGTGCCTTCCCACCACGCTACAGTCACGCACAAAAGTTGTGAAAATCCAGATTCAGACAGTGCAGTAGTGCTCAAAATATAGCTGAGCTGACAAACTGACCTGGCCCAATGCATTTTTCTTATTTTTTTTTTTTTTTAGCAGGAGGTAGCATCGGGGAAAGGAAGGGGATTTGGCAGGGGATGGCACCAGTGGAGTGAAGGAGCTGGCCAAGGCACTGCTGGGGTGGCAGCAGAGCTGTGGCCATCGCCTCCATCAGCATGCAGGGCTCTGCACTGCTTTTCCTCCCAGGACCGCAGAGCAGGAGCTGCGTAAGGAACTGGAAAGCAGGCAATGCTGCAAAAAATCTGAAGGTTTTATCTATGCGAAAGCAACCAATAAAGCTGCATAAACCTGTGAAGTCAGGTGACAAAAAAGTGCTGCAGCTTACTGGGGAGCAGGGAAAATATTTGCTGCAAGGACGGGGAGCTGTCTGATTCCTGAGTTCATGTTCCTCCTCTGGCTGGAGCGCAGCACTGCAGCTCTCGCTTGCTGAGCACGTCCCGCTGTCTTCTGCTCCTGTCCTCAGCTCACCCCTCCAGCAACGCCAGTCTGAGCACGATCCGCCACAGGGACACGCTCTGCCACTGTTTGGCTTTCCCTGGCACCCCGCAACAGGCGTGCAGCTGATGTCTCGTCTTGTCATCACCCCATGCCCCCAGAAACAAGTTTAGGAGAGCTTTGCAAGGGAGTACCAAGAAGGTGCTGGCCCTTTCCAAGCCCTGTGCCTTCCCTCTGGCCTCCCTGATGCAGTACCTGTGCCCACAGTACTCCTTCCCTTGAACCAGAGCCCCTCCCACCCCACACTGCCACACCGTCCTGCTGGCAGTGAGCCCAAGGAGGGCAGCAGGTCCCAACCTCTAGGAAAGGGGCTGCTCCATGCTGGGCAAGGGTGGCAGCACGTGCAGCTCTTGACCCACGAGCTGTGGGGAGCTGAAGGCTGAGGAGCACAAGGCTGCTGAGGAGGGATGTAAGGGGCAATGGAGAGGGCAGCCACATTTGCTGGGGTGTGAGCAGATGGGAGAAGGCAGTTCAGGAGATCTGGCACTGCAATGGAAGGCAAGGGCTGGGCAGGTGAATGCTACTTTCTGGTGTGTCCTCACTCCTGCCGGCTGGAGTCACTCCATACAGAGCAGGCAGGTGCAAACTGGAACAGGAGATGCTCCAGTAGCCCGGCATGCAAGAATACCATCCCTCTGCTTTCCCTTCTCCCTTTAAAATAGGCTAAACTCAGCAGCACCTCAAGGTTCGTGGTCATGATGCGACACCTCCCGTTGACTGTTACTTTGCTTAACTGCTCCTAAGGGTGCAGTTCTGTTCCCACAGTCATCTCCTCCCTCAAACACTTCCCTGCTTCTCAGTGCTTTACACTACCTGTGCCAGCTCTTAAGACTTTTATGCATCTGTTTTCTCCCAGGGATGCCTCATCTGATGCTGTGGAGAACAGGGAGGGTGCCCGGACCTTCAGCATTTCCACGCTGAAGTCCCCTCCCTGTGATTTCACAGTGTTAAACATTTACCCTGCAAACATAAAGCGTTTACGCACACCCCAGCAGATTGGACCCATTTAGGAAGCTGTTTGTTCTCAGCACATCTGTGCTGTAGACAGAGGTGGTGTTGGCAGATGAGTTTAGTTCATGGGTAGCAAGTGATAGCAGGATGTATTCCAAAATACACTACTTTCTGGGGCAAAGACCTGTGCTAGAAGTGACCAACACGTTCTGGTGAGTGGTACACCCACCTCCTCAGCCTCAGGACCTGATGTAATGCCTCTGTGAGAATGGAACGGGCAGAGACCAAATTATCCTCATTCCCTCCTTAACTCAATTCCTCACTTGCAATACCAGACTGGTAGACTCCAGGGAGAAGGAATTGCACCGTCAGAGGAACATTTCACATTGAGTCTTGAATTTCTAAAAGTTCTCCTGACGGCTGAGGAGGACTCTTTAGGTAACCAGCATCAGAAGCCTTAAGGGAATAGAAGATTTGTGAAGGGTTGTGGTGGAGGACTTGGGGAGGAATTCTGCTCGGCCAGACTTGAGGGGGGAAAAAAAAATTAAGAAAAATGTATTCATACTGAGCAATTAATTTATTTTTCCAGAAACGTTCTCCTGCTTAAATTATAACCAAGCCCTGGCACTGCTGAGTGCTATGATTTAATACCCCCATAATTAAAGACTTTGTTGTCATCCGAAGTCCTCACTGTGCAGAGAAAAATCAGCTCAAGAGCAGTAGAAATGTTTTTTAAAAGTCAAAGGCTGATTAGCGTGAATACTTGTGAGAAGGCTTCCGGCGCACAGCCCTCGAACCTCCTGTCAGCTGTCACCCCATCCCCAGGGCTGAATGCGGGTGCACCTTCCCAAGCTGACCTGCACCAGCCTGTTGCCCTTGCCCAGGTAGGCTTGGTCAAGCAAGGAACAGCAGGGTCCAAAATATTAACCGAGGTCTTCCCCATTAAGATAATGTGGAGTAAGAGGGGTGAGACAAATCAAGAAGTGAGCCAGGAGGACCAGGGCACTCTGTGAGGGAAGAGGGATCCTTACCCAGGACACACCAGTGAAGACATAGGTGCTGCAGCTACAGTGAGCTCTGCAGTGCTCAAATACCAGAGAGTGAGGGGAGCTTCCAAAAAACCCCTACGTTAGGGGCTGCACCCTTCACACACCAATCCTTGAGATGTTCCAAAGTGTTTCTTTGGGACTACTGCTTTGACAACCATCAAAAGTCTTTATTGTTTTATCACGCTTAAGATGTCTGAATAGACCCTGCAGCCTCTTTACTACGCTTCGGCCATAAGGAAATAGTCATATAGATAATTTAAAAATTAATTGAGTCAGTGACTCTATGAAATGACAACTCTAACACAAACCGAGGGCACAAAATTTCAACACTGTATTCCACTGAAAGGACTTCCACTGCTCCTGAACATGCATTTACGTGCAGAAACACACACCTTTCTCATAGCATTTAGGTATGGAGCTTCTTTCAGTTCATGTAAAATGTCCATGTGAACAAAGTGAATTTACCATGAGACTAAAGCAAGTGTCAGTGGTAGACTGTTTTCACATGTGAAGACAGACGACTATGAACTTTAAAACCTCCCTCTTCTGCTTTATTGACAGGTAAATTGTTCAAAAATGTTCTCACAATTCAATAATTACAAAGACTTAGACTTACATTAAAAAAGTAAAAACCAGAAAACCCCCAAAGCAGTAGTGTCCAGCTCTAACTGAGCCCCTTTATCAAGAATCTGAGAAAAAGAGCAAGTACTGTCGAACACTTAACGTAACAGGATTAAATGTTGACTAGAACACTCGGTTGAAACTAAAGATAAGTGCACGTCCTATACAGTGTTTCAGAAAAGAACATTAGCCATTGGTATATCATTAGCCCATTTAAACCAAATTTTAAATAAGTGACATCCAACTGTCATAAAATTGGCACAGAAGGCACACTAGTGTGACAATGACAAACTGGATATGCCAGCCACAGAATTAATTACAAGCTTTTAATGAAACATGGTCACAAATCTTTGATTACTAAATGTATAATACATGGAAGCATGAGATTAAATATACACGCAAAACATCACCACTGCACGTGGGCCATAGCAAAATATACAGGAGTGTGTTGTGCATTTTCCTACATGATCAATACTTGATTAATAATCATGGGGTCTTCATGCAGGTGAGGATACAATTAATGAGAAAAAGCAGCACCCCCAGTTACACATCCTTCACGTTCCACTTTGGTAACCAATAAAACAGACTGATGTTTTAGTGCGATGCAGTCCCTTAGATCAAGCAGACTTTGAGGGCAACGTGTCCACGAGAAGGCTTGCTAGCTAAACAATGTAGTGTGTCCTTACACCAAAAAACCCAGGAGAAACAACTTCTCAGGAGGAGATAGGCAGGAACTAGGAGTAAAATTTCTTTCACAGCAGTAATTACCAATATTTTAAAAGCCCCGACTAATGACCGATTGATGAGGACTAAAAAGCAGGGTATGGGTAAAAGACAACGGGCAGTAGTCCTATGTACAAGACTAAAAAGTTGGTAGAAAGATAGAAAGACAGTTATGCAGCTGTATATGTAACGGCTAAATGAATTAAAAGGCCACAAAACTATAACCAACTTTTATTTGACTTCCTGGTGATTCTATTGATGTTGGAAACGACCTACAGCTTCCTAGCATTCTCCTTAAGATTTAGGAAACAAACAGTTATGGGAAAAAGGGAAAAGTGTATTCTTTTAAGGATGTAACTAGACCTGCTCACATTTCCTATTTAGAGTTCCAAATTGTGTCTAAAAGGATTTCCTGCTAATGAGACATTACATCATTCTATAGAAAAATAATATTCCTGATATTGTAGCAACATTATCAGTATCTCTCTCTATTTCTTTTTCAGCATAAGAATAAGACTATTTACTGGTGGCCTTAAATGCTCCAATGCAATAAAACTGTCACAGCTGTGCAGAAAGGAATGAACCGTAACTGAGCAGTGAACAACTCTGCATAAAAAGCTCGATCGCTATTTAGTAAAGAATTTTCTTCATTTCAATAGTTTGTATCTACAATCTGGATATATAATTATTCTTGTACAACACTAGAGATTCAGTGTCAGTCTTGGCACTAACATCTGAGACAGCTTTGCCCTGCTCTTGAATACTCCACGGAGCAGTGGGTGATTGAAGCCAGAATGGTGAGAGCGGTAGTGTTATGCGTCACAGGTTGACTGGTCCAGTCCATCTAGCGTAAGTTGATTTCTATGAGGAGAGTTGGGACTTGGGGGACCACTTGGATTTGAGCTGTTGGATGGAGTAGAGTGTTTGGTGGAGTCTGAATCAGGCTGTTAACGAGAAATGTTAAAAAAACACTATTACGCTTACTTAAAATCAATTCTTTATACTCAAAAGCTTCCAAAGGCACTCAAAAATGAGGGCGAGGAACACTGATGAAGCAGCGTGTATTAGATTCATTTCATAGCTAAACAGTCATGAAAATACTTCCATTATCATCAACAGGCCGTAGTGCGGTCCTGAAGGTGACCTTCTGATGTAACAGGTATTATGGCAAAGTACATAGAAATTGTTAAATCCCAGGCTTCTCTCCCTTGGCCATTGCAAAGCTTTCCTGATGGAAGGCATCTGTCTGTCCACTGTTGGTCAGGATTTACCAGCCTGTGTTTTTTAAGCCATTTTTATAGCCCAGGAGCAGATATAAACATGTAAACAATTATGGTCAGACCATCTTCAGTTTGGTGAGAAGGAAGGAAGGAAACAAGCATATGAACCATTTACAAAACAGCAACAAGCATGTGAAATGCCTGACAAAAGAGTGACGGTTGCCAAGTATCTGGAAACAGAATATACTCACTGGAGAGGCCCTACATCAATATCTAACAAAGACAGTCTATCCAGTTATTTCCCCAGCATTAGGCTGGTTGTTGGATATCTGCCTTCACAGACTGGTCTCACTTTAACGGGATGGCTGGCAAGGTTCCCACTATTTCGGTGACTTACAGCTCTGAGCACAGCACACATTCACAGCTAATGAAATACTGCACAGGAAAAACTGGTACCTTTGCAGCAAGTTATTTTTAATAAAGGGAATATATATTTAACAAATAGACTGAAAGATAACATCCTTCAAGAATGCTGTTCACAAGGTTTTGCATGGCTCAAAAAATAAGGAGATCATCTGTAACAAGATTATCCCAATGTGATCCAGTTCGTACTGCGATAAAACCAAACGCCACAGGAAAGATAGTATAAAGCCAAAAGGTGGCATTAGAGCCTCCTTTTTCAAGCTTCAAGCCACTAGTTTTTTTTAATTTAAGAAGTCATAAGAAACTGTAAGATCTACCAAAAAAGAAAATATTGTAAAAACCTTAAAATCCAGCACTACTTGTGCCTACAAACAGCAATTACCATTAGAGCACGGAATGTGATGGAGTTTGGGAAGGATGCTGCAGAATAACTAAGTCAACCTACACAGTCTGTCACCAGCACCTTTGAAAATCAAGACAGTTTCAAAAACACCTGTGTTGAGATCCCCATTTTCACACTTTTAATGGCTCACTCAAGGTGACAAAGGAAGTCAGAGCATAGCTGTGGAGACAAATGCTTTGACTTGGGGTGTACTAAGGTATCTGGCTTCAGAAAAATGCCCTTCAAAATCCAGAACATTACATATGTCTGTAGTTGGGTACCAAAAAGTGCTATGGAGATGCAAAGATCTTGATCTGGGAGTTTTCCTCCCAGCAACAATTCCTAACACTTTCCTTGCACAGGCAGAGCTTGAGCAGAGCTTGGAAGAAGCTACACCCATGAGAAATCAAGGAAACAAAAATCACATGTATTCTCTCCTTAGATTCAGGGACACCAGTTCTGTACAGCCAGGACATTTTCAGTTTGATGACTACTGGCATGTACTTTTACTCTTGCTAAAAGCAGTTTTACGTATTTTAAAATATGATTCCTTCTCAAGTTACATGACAAAAAGTCTTCCTTAAGGCAGCACAGAAAATTAGTTAACTAGTGGTATTACTTTGCTATTCTATGCTAATAGCCTAGAGAACATTTTTAGGAGCTTTGAGAACATTTCATCAATTAGTCAAATTCCCCTTGCCTACAAAGCTTAATCCAGGACATAATACATCTTAAAATATCACCATAAAAAGATCTTTTCACAATTTTGCTTTTGTGCTGGGGTATCTAACTTGCAATCATATATTACAGGCTGGAGAAAAAATTTGTGGAAGGAAAACATTTCCATAAAGAACATGGTCTTTATGAAGTATTTCCTCAGAAATTTAATTTATTGGAAAAAGAAAACAATCTACGGCAACAGGGTATCATCAGTCTCCATTTAAATAGAAGCTGCTTCACCTCTTTGTCAAACTCCTGGTCAGGATCGGACATACTTCGGGAAGGCACAGCTCCTCCCATGTCACTGCCACCTGCAGAGAAAGCAGGAAAAAAAGGCAGGTTTACACCTCTTGCTGAAGCTATAAATTACAGCTCAGAACTGACAAGCTTGCTTCCAGCCTTACTTGACGAGGGCCATGAAATATAGGTTTTGTTTCTCTGCTGCTGCTGCTGCTGCCGTGAGAGGTTAGCTGTAGATGGACATGGTTTTTCATCCTGTGCAGCAGGCAGGACACTCTGCAGTTGAAACGAAACACCTTGTAAGCCAGCAATGAAAGCTACAAATAGGAGTTATTCATGAAAACGTTACTGTGATTTTGAAGCTATTACAACCCAGTGTTGGTAGAAAAACTCTGACTTACTTGACCACATCCACATATTTTCAGTAAGAGAGACAAACCCTGAGAAAGACAGAGAAAGAACTAAGCCCCACAGCAGGCACCAGAACCTGTCAGCCAGCAAACCCTCTACGAAGGGGCAAGGACTACACCAACAGCTCTGCTTCCCTTCCTTCTCCTGCTGAAAGGAAAAATGTATTACCCTCATCTGAGCTAGCAAAGGAGGAGAGAAAGCTTGACAATAAAATGGAGAGTATAGAACCTAAGTGTACCTTTGCGCCTTCCTCTCATGGATTTAACACGAAAGTAGCTCACAAAATGCTGTATTTGTTAAATACAAAATTAAAATAATGCTATAAAGGACTGCAACTTACATGTGTTTTAGCTACCTCCACAACATTAGTTTTTTTTTTCCTCCTTGTTTTTGCTCTATAACTGGCAAAGTGCCACAAGAACACCATTCTAGTTCCTAACAGTTTGTAGCTACTCCTACCCTTGCTAGGGAAGCAGAGAAGGGACAGGAAGAGGAAGAAAGCAGAGGGGAGCCTTGCAGTGAGAAATGGTCACTCTGGAGAAAGATTTCAGCAGAGATAGGGCTTGTGTGACAGACGTGCTCAAAGCCTGCTGGAGGTGATATCAGAGTAGAATGTCGAGAGGATGAGGGGGAAGGAAATTCATTCTGTTATTTTAAGAAGACAAACAAGAAAAAGGAAGGAGGAGAGACTGATTATTTACAGAACTACTAACAAGCTCTTGGCAGTGATAGCTATTTCTTTCAGTGTCTCATTCGTAAGTCAGCTGGTAGTATTTCCTTGCACAGGATTTGGAAGCATTGCACACCAGGAAAGTTCACCTTTTTCAAAATGATTAAAAGAAGAATTTGGTACAGAGATAATACTTGAACCACATACAGGTCATCTTCACAGTTTTTCTGAGCAAGAACAAATGCACATATATCTCCCTCCCTTTTAAATTTATTTTACCAGTGGGAGGTCCATGAGAACCTGCATTCCATCTCCTGGTCCCATATGAGCCACATGGTTGAAATTCGTTGGGTTAGAAATCATCTTTGACCTTAGCTCAGGGTCTCTAAGCATTTCCCTAAAAGAACAGAGTGATTTTTTACTATTAGCATTCCTGGTCTCTGCATGTCATCATGTATACTATGTTACATACCACGATTAAATTCTTACCGCCTCTGTTGCAATCGCTCTTCCTCAGGAACCTTAAATACGAATTTTCTTTTGCTCCTAGTTCGAAGCATTTGCTTCTTGCTATTGTCAGATGTTTCTGGTACGCTGAGGACAGCTCCTGCTATAATATCACAACACAATTTCACATACATAGGTACATGTTGACCCAGATGCATCCAATACAAGTTTCATCTCATGTAAAGGTAACATTGCTTAAAATTACCCAGTTAGCTTTGTATTGTTTTCCCATTTCTCCCCTTGCTCAGTACTCACCTGCAAACTTGTTCTTGAAATATATTAGTCTTGGTGGCTCGCAGTTCAGGAGATTCAGTGTGCCATCCATGTTTAATGGTCTGATCTGTTTTGAGGAAGGAGGCACAGAATTAACTCAATCTTAGCATAAACTGTGAAGAAATATCTGATTTGGAATTAACTCAATTCAGTTCTATATTCAGAAAAAATTACTTACCCTTCGCAGGCCGATGGTCTGGACCCATTCCATTGTATTAACATCAAATACATCAACACCATACTCGCTATACACTGTTACATATGAAGAATTGCAACCTGCATAGATTAAAAACAAACAGAAAACCCTAATGTGGTTTCAGTAGTCCAGAACTGACATATATTTGAGCAAATTTCAATAGTTATAAGTTTTCTACTACGCGCAAGATACATTTTAAAACACTTTTCCCCAGCCCCACTTTCAAATAGATATTTTTGTGATAACAGGTTTGCTAACGACAACTGCCAGCATCATGGGAAGATTTAAATTTGACCCTTTCAGTATTTTTAAACTTCAAATTATGATTTCATGAAATTCCAAAATGGTATCTGAAGTTTTCAGATGCATACAAATTTGCTGCTTGGTAGGAACCAAGCAGCTAGCTTTTTTACAGATGCAGATTACTTCATTTTGGAAGCAGAAAACTAACTATACATCTGCTGTGTGCAGAGGAAAGAGAGGGCCACCATCTGTGAGGTGGGTCATGAAGTCGTGATGCGGATCTGTTCTCAATTTCCTTCCTCTTTTGCTAACAATTATCTAGCTTTAGATATTCATGTATGGGTTGCTTTCATCTGGGTAACAGAAAAATGTCACAATGCTTAAAGCCCACAACCTATCTTCTCAACTTTTTTTTTTAAAAAGAAGCATAAAAGGCATTGGCAGACAAGTTTATTCTAGGTCAAATGAAAAGCGGAGATCCCTAGAGCTTCATATCAAGATGTTTCTGCTCATATAAAGACTGTGTCCTGATGTAAAGAGCAGTTACTAGAAATTTATGGGCTTTAATAAAGAAAAGAACTGCTTCAATAAACAAAAGGAAAATAACCCAGTAGGACACTAAACACATCACAGAATCTTCTTAGAAGAGCTGAAGTAAGCTTGTGGTGCTATTTTTTAAATTCATTGACAGAAAGCCTTGGACTGCCATCATAAATATGCATGCCAGAAATGATGTATGGTCAAGTATTTGTTATATGGGGTGATCATTGGCTTGAATGTCCAAATCAAGGGAGACCACCAAGCATCAGACAGAAACACCAACTGCTTCTCCCTAGCCAGCTGGCAGCCAAGGTCAGCACTTACCAGTCAGAGCTGATGAGCTTGATCAGATCTCAATCGGTTCCCAGAGAGACACGTCAGTGTCGGCACTGGGCTTGCCTATGCTACAGCTTTGAGATCTGCTGGCTCCAAGTCTTTGCATCACACCATACTCAAGCTAAGCAGCTCCACAACGCCTACAAGTGACTCAGCACAGAAACAGCACATTAAGCTGGTTGAACTGCAGCCTAGACAGGTCTCCCAGGATAACAGAGCTGACTATGTCAGTGCACGCCTTGGCCTCTCCCAGCATGAGCCCTGGAGACAAATTCCCCATCGTGTCCTAAAACCTCTCTACAACATGGTTCTTTACCACAGCAGGAACTGCAACAGGTGAAGAACTATTTCCAGTTCGATGATCTCCTGATGGGACTGTTAAAAAAAGCCAGCAGCACCAGTGACAGACACCAGGCCCGAGGAGAGAGGACAAGGCTAATGGAAAGTAATCCAGTTTCCTTTGGCAGCAAAGTTGTACTTTCTACAAAAACAGCCCTAGGCCAATGCCACTCAGGACTGCACATACAAGAGTGCTATAAAATAGTTTACAGTACGAACAGCTTCTAATAATAACAGACAAAACAATTAACTAGCATGTCTAGTTTGCTGAAATGCAAAAAACTGTAAAGCTGATAAAGGAAAAGGAAACATTAGCTTTGGCTAATGGCATTTTAAAGTAAATATGCAACTACATTGTTTCCTTGGGCCTTTGCTTCAGACTTCTGTACAGAACTAGGTCAGAGTAAAGCAAGCAAACAATTTCAGTTCAAGACAATTAAAATTAAACAAACTGCTATTAGGGCCTGGCCTGATCATACCAACCAGCACCTAACTGCTCCATTTACTATTTAAACAAAAAGCTATTTCTTGCTTTCAGTCGTTCAAAACGCTTTAATTGCTATTTGAGGTCCAAATGGAAATCCTGGTTTTATCACAAGCTGCCTTTGAGTAAAAATACTGAAAAATGCTTCACATGTGCTCCTATCCTAACTAGCTGATAAACCAATGTGCCTGAGAAGATCAGAGCGGTTGAAAAATTACCCTATACCCAGCTGCCCATATTATTTTTGGAAATTCTCCCCCTAAAAATAAAACCAATAGGAGAGAAATTGTAGCCAGGTCTGCCAAAAAGAATATTTTTACCTCTTGTTCTGTTATCTTTATGAACCCTTAGAGTCACAGTTACATTTCAACTTCAACTTTCTATTGTACTTTGAGTACAGGGCACAGAAGACATCCTGCAGACAACTAGACATTTACATTCTCTTGGGGAGCAAAAAATCTTAACAGAATTTCACAGGACTACTCTCTGCTCCGTAAAAGTTAATTTGCATTCCATTATTTGTTCTTCTGTGTCCTATAACAAGACAGGGCTCCTTTTCTTGCGGCGTCCAGGAAATCACCAAGTCCAAAACTACCACCAGGAAGAACCGTGTATCCTGTTAACTCACCAAAACTTCAACTGTAGATATTGAAAGACAAATCGAAGCAATATAGAATACAATGCTGATTATTTTTAGACAAGTAAAGCAGCAACAGGGATATGGCAACAGAAAAACATATACATACTACAGGCAACAGGAGTTGCAGGCCACATTAGTTCCTGCATGCGTGACCTTCGACCTTGCGAATCGACGTATACTCCATTATGGCTGAAGCAAAGCAGGTATTCCTCATTACTGAGCTCCACAGCACAAAGGGCATCAAAAGACTGCTGTGAGAGGAACATAAGCGAGGGGTCATTAGGATTTACCAGGTTTATAGACTGTCCATCTCCCTGGATGGTCAACAGAGAGAACCCAGACTGGTAGCCAACACAAAGCTTGTCCTTGAACACTGTCATCCACTGTACAGTTCCTGGAGCCTGGATTTCACTGAATTTTTTGTGGAAAGGTTTAGTTCTGTGAATTTCATAGCAAAAAACCTGTCGTTTGACAGCCACAAACAAAGAAGTCGAAGAACTCTTCTTTAGTGTTCCAGTTGTAATCAGTTGGCAGCCTTTAGTTTCTGCAAGCTTAATGTCAAAATTTCCTTCTGACCCATCCAGAGATGCCCAGGGATGAAGGTGAACGTGATGGTTCCGACCGCAGATGAGGATGATAATTTTCTCTTTGGGAGCCAGCTCTATCTGGTACACCTTCTTGCAGTCAGCAGCTCGGACTATCACTGCAAAGAGAACAAGAGCTGCTGTAAGTTAAACAAAAAAACCATCGGGCCTGGAAACATTGCAGTGGTACATACCAATGTCTGAAAATGAATCTAAACACAGGCACATACCAGATAAGAAACAGCACTTATTACCCACATTCAATGCTCCATTATTAATTCTCAGAACAAACAATGAAACAAAGCATTCCTGTAACTCTCTCTATGGATATGAAGTCTCACTTCAGCAGCACTTTGCAGGGAAAGGCTACTTAAACCCCTGGGATAAATGGAGAAAGAAATTTATATAATATCTGTACTATCTATCAATACACTGCAAGACATGGTGTATCTTCAGAAACTGGTCCCACCTTCAGGCAAAAACATCAGCATCTTCAGTAAATTATGGACAAAGACTGAATTAGCAGAACACAAAGAGAAAAAATATATAGTATTTAATGCTGATAACTGAGGACACGAAATGCTGTACTGTACTGTTGGGTAAATGTCCCAGCCAAAGACAAAAGCAGTACAGTAAGGGGATGTTAAACACCTATAGGCAAAGAGCAGAAAATGCTGTGTGCACTGGGGAAAGGATAAGTAAGAATGGGCTTAAGCTGTAGGAAGAGATGTTTAAGACAGGCACCAGGAAAAGCCTTCTCACAGTAAAGACTAGTCAGGTCACCTATGGAAGCTGGGGAGTCGTCTTCACTGTTTGAAGGCTTTTTAAAAACTGGGTTAGAGGCAGCTAACAGGGTTAGGTACAACGTCTTCTGCTTTTGGGATTGTGGGTAGATTGGCACTTTCAAGACAGCAGTGAGTATTTCATGGGGTACAAATAGAAGAGACTAAGCAATTCCAAACTAGGAAATATAATACACTATATGCATAAACCAATTATATTAAAATATCATTTTCATTTCCCTGTTAACTGAATGTATTTAAAATATTTGTGAATTATAATAAAAAAAATAAGTATTAACTAGAAATTATATGCATTTTTTCAGTAATAGTTGAGAACCTAGCCAAGTTACCAAATTCTGTAAAGTTATAAGATGACTTTGGCTGTTTACATCACAAAGCCAAGTGTTCTGTGGCATCCCCCCAAATGCACAAATAGATGATGTCTGAAGAAATGTTCTATGAAATAACCGTTGGAACTTTACCACAGAGAAAAGGGTTTTTTTCCCCTAGCTCCAACTCCAGCTTCCAGTTTAGTTTATTTGTCAAGAACTAACTGATATTCTGACCAAAGACCTTTGATATAAACAGCTAGCAGTTAATTAACACTGAAAATTACAACAGCCATAAAATGAAAAAGAGATTATGATTTACAGAAATGCTATTAGCACACGGGAACTGGTCATAGAAAACTCATGCAAAATATCTTTTAAATTAAATCCCAAACCGATAGTTAATTTTCACATTTACATGCTACATAGTGATACAGATAATTGTTCCTTTATGAAATGGCCTTTCAAATTAAATTTTTTCTTTTATGCAAGAAGCTGTACTGGAATCTCTGGAATTACTTGCATCTAAAGTTATGTTTATATCAAAGTACTTACAGAACGGTGACCACTGGAAGTTTACTCAGAGGAATGGCATTTATTACTGCTAAAAAGAATTTCAAATATCTGCTATCCCTGTGGATAAAGCAGTTTCTCCTGAAATTGGGCAGTGGCTTATTCCAAGGAAGAGGAAGCAATAACATTTTGCTTTTTGCCTCAAAACTACATCCCTGATTTTGTACTTCATTTTGAAAGTTAAGTAAGTCTTTAAAAACCTGTATTTGCTGCTTTATTTTACATTGAAATGCAAGTTTTAGTATGACTGCAATCCAAATTGCAAATAGTCACAAACTAAATTGCATTGAAAAAGGAAATTCAAATTCTTCCATCAAGTTAAAATTTAAAGAAATATCTTATTTGAAACTTGAACAACAATGACTAAAATAGGCAAAGGGATATTTCAGGAGTGTCCTGGGGATTTTTTCCAAAGTTGGAAAAGGGACCCAGGCACCTTTTAATTTTATAAATTGGTATTACTGACCTTCAATATCCTTAACTCCCAGTCAACTAAAGACACCAGAAGAACCTAAGCTCAGAGGTTATAAGTATAGGTGAAGAAAGCATCAGGTATTTTTTTAGAAACAATCCTACCAGAGAGCCAAGGCTGTTAGCTCTTATACCACAAAAAGTATGGATTTAGGGTGCTATTTAAATTTAGAGTGCCCTGGGAGTTATAAGAAAGCATGATTTCATCAGGTATGTTTGGTGCTTTTAACGTCAGAGAAAGAAATAGCTAATATTTCCTACAGTAACTTGGAAAAGGACAAATAGTGGTAGATTATTGTATTTTACATCTCTGTTGCTTCTTAGAAATATATTACTTCTATAAATTCAGTTTAACTCAACTAGTTTTTTAATTTATTTGTTCAAAATAAGAACATCTTATTCTGGAAGTGGATTGCAAAATTAATCAGACTTGTTCTTTGCTTTTCCACATTTAAAATTGCATTTTGTATGGATTGACCCCAAATGATCCCCATGGTCATATGCTAGCAATTCTTTTGGCCTCTACGCTGCCCCCACCGTACCAAAGAATGTCTCACAATGTTACTTGTTTTTGTGCTCAGTATATCAGATTAAAGGGAAAAAAGCTTCCCTTACTCCCTAGCTGTGATGTCTAATAATTCAACGACAGAGGGGTATGCCTGTGCTGTTCAGTGACTATGCAGCATACACTTTGCTGTGGTACCTGGAGTGCACATGCTTCTGGAATGGACATGATAAGTCTTCAGAAATAACAGGCTAAAGTGATCTCCCTTTTCCCAGAGCAGAGGCCTGAGTGCGTTAAGATCAGGAAGGAGAAAGGAGGTTCAAGAGGAAGCATGGGGTCAGGGAAATAAAAAGATAATGGAAAGGGGCAAACAAGGCATGTGCTTGGCTCATCATTGGTCTGAAACAATTAACTGAGTGCTTAATACTTACTGTACAGGAAGGGCTGTTGTGTAACCTGTATCGTAACAGCACTAAAAGTTATGGAGCTCATTATTCTGTGTGTCATTACTGTGTGCATTATGGCCTAACTTACCGTCACGGGTCACCTCTATCACATACAGTCCTTCTTCTGAACCAATTGCTATTCTATCTCGATCTAAACCAGGAAGGGAAAAAAAAAAAAAAGAAAAAACCTATTAATTCAGCTATACTTAATCTTAGCTTTAAAACAGAATGTTCAGAATGTTTGCTTTGATCAGCTGCAAAAATTTCTGGACAAACAGATCTTCAACAGCAAAACAATTTTGCTTAAGTTCATGCAGTCTGTCAAAAGCATGCAATATATTGTATTGCTTAAACAACCTGTTAAACAACTAAACAGTATTTTTTACTCCGAGTGGACGAAGAAATTTGAATATCAATGAAAGATTAGCATTTTCCCTCCATTATAAAATCCTATGAAGGAATTCAGCTGAGGAATTTATCTCAAGGTGTCAGTATTCATTACAGAAGCCCATCTAAAAGCTCCAGCGACTCTCACAAAAGTTAAAACAAACATACCTACAATAGCAGCAGCTAAACTTGCTTTAATAAGAGGCAGTGTACTGTCATAGGCTTCTTGTGGAATATGTACAACCTGGTTTTTCAGTCTGTTTTTGTGCAGGATAGACTGCAACCCTTCTAGGATTCCAACCCACTTTCTCTTCTCATTCTCATTTTCTGTCAGGATCAGTAGAGAACAAGACTTTGAAGGCAAACCTAAGAGAGAAGCTGTCACCTTTTAACAGACAAAGAAAGTGAAATTAGTAAGAGTAATAAAAGCCCTTTTTGTCAGTATTATATGCTTCACAGAACTGTGAAAGTAAAATACACTTTTTCACAATAATGCAATGATGTACCCAAGTGGTATGCAATAGCAAGTATGGCCACAGTGCTTTGAAAAAAACATTCATGAGCCTCAGTGGTTTTGTTTAAAAATACTCGGTCTTGTTTAATCATTCTGAATCCTAAAATATAGACAAGGAACACTACATTCCTTTCCTATAATAATCAATACATGCTTCAAAACTGAGGGCTGTAACTCTTCATGCATGGAATAACACTCCTTCAGCCTATATGCTTTGATAAGAAAATGACCATAAAGATGGTTATGCAACACACACTTTCTGAAAGACTGAATTAAGTAAGAATATTCATCTTAAAGAAAACAAAAACCCAAAAAACCTCCACCCCCAAAACAACAAAAAAACCCAACTGCAAGTAAACTTGGGATGACAGGATGCTGAAGGCAGATCTCCAGAAGTAAGATGAAAGTGAACAGCAGTAGGAAAAGAACTGAGTAGTGTGCAATTGCTCATAGCTCGTATTACTCTGAATTAAGCTTTGTTCGTGTCCTAAGCTGTAACTGAGCATTAATATTTTAAAGATAGATGGAGGCATAATGGATAGTATTTCTAAATTTGAAAACAAAACAAAACAAAACCAGAATTCAGCTATGGTTTTCTCTTTGAAGTACCCCCATGTTTTACTCCTTGGTCTTTTGAAGGTGGCATCTTACAGGTAGAAAAAATGAGATAATTTTGTCATAATATACCTAGCATTATTCATCATACAAAAATCCAGTATTTGCTATGAAACTCAAGGCTTCTTAACTCAAACTGGTAAGCGGTGGAAGGACTCCACTACAGACACTCTTACACTATTATTAAAAATGTATCCATGGCAGCACTTAGATTGCAATGTCTGGATGCCAGGACGGCCTAACATCCAGCTTTAAAAACTGGTGGCCAAGGAGAGATGTTTGAGTTTGAGATAGGTTCTTCCTCTTCTTGATTTCATGGGGGAGCCAGAGGTGGGAATATTTCAGTGTTTGGCAGCACTCTAATGTTGCTTTCTGTTGGTGGGAGATGCAAAAGAAATGAAAATCTGTCTTTGGTGGCCAAATAAAACATATAAAGGAGGGACCACTTTTTAACACAGGTGTGTAAACGCCTTTAACAGCTTTAACTGTTGTGTAGAAGCCACTCTATGTCATCATGTCAGCAAGATGCAAATCTAGAATGAAATGGAGAAAATACTCTTACATCAGATATCACTGGTTTCCAGTTTTAGGAATTCCTTCGTTTGAAGGACAACATAAAACTGAGGAAAGAGATGGACTTTGGCAGCGCCTACTCTGGCCCCTGTCAACAGGGTATCTAACTAGATACACACCAGGCTTCCAGTTAATTCATCAGATCTCTTCAGCAGGGGATAATCTGATCAAACTGTGGAGACATTTTGTCATGTCTATCCACACAAGTATTCTTAAATAGGGATATCTGATAGAAGTTGTTTGGTTTGTTTTTTTTTTAGATATCCTTTCAGTTAAAAACTGCAGGCAGAAATTAGAGCAGCAAGTCAAGCAGGATAAATGGTATGGATGCCTTGTTCTTAAATGAACCAACCACCATTCTGCATAGCTCATTTTCTCTCCTCAGGAGCCCTTTCCCATAGTATTCCACATCTGCTAATTTGAGAAGAGAGTGGGTAGATGGGAATAAAAAAAACCCTGAAACCATTTAGAAACAAGAAGAAAATGAAGGTAAAAGTCATAGTAAACTAAAGGATGAAAATCCACTGCAGAAAATATTTCTACAAAAAGGCAGAAAAGCAAAGCTACAGAAGCATTCAAGTAGCCAAGACATTTCCTAAGTAAAACCCTAAAGGACCAAATGATTGGGATCACATATGACTGTCAGCTTTCCATGTTCCACTGATTTGATTCTAAATGACAGGATGAGAGATGCTGAAAACTGTGAGTTTCTATATTCAAATGCAAGGGATTATAGATATTGGCTACTAGCTTACTCTTCTCTACATTTAAAAATCCCAGACTAAATACAATTCACGTAACAACAGGAACTTCTTTCCTAGTTTTTAAAAACTAAATACAGCATTCGGATAGAACACACATCAGAGAGGATATTATAACTGAGCTAACTATTTTCTATGATTTTGATTTTTTTCTACTATATTTAAATATGAAATAAAAGAAACTGAAATTTCAAATGTATTTTTTTAATACAAGACAATACATGGCAAACTAGAATGAGTGACGACAATCCAGCTTCCGCCTACTCTGTTACAGCATCAGTTCCTAAAGCAAGAGTCCTCCAATGCTAAGAAAGAAAAACCAGGATCTGGTAATACCAGTGGAAGAGGAGACAAAAATATACTGAATTATAAGTAAGAAAATAAAAAAAGCCAAACTTTATATACAAGGAAGCAGCAAACGAAGGAGAACTTTGTTCTTTACAATTCAGTTATAAAAGGAGTATCATATTAGTATTCTACACATTTCAGCACACCTTGTATATTCTGATACTTCTGCATAACTTAATAAACATTAAATGTGGATAACGTACTTCACCATCAAAACAAAACAATGGTATTTCACTTGTATTTTCTTTAAGACTAAATTAGTAGCCATACCCTGAATATACAAGGGATGTCTTTACGAGTCGCGTGTATTACATCCGATGCTAGGACAGAGCTCACACAAAAATCTTCATCTCTAGTAAGAAAGAGAGCAAGAGAATCACATACATGCACGCACTAACATTATTCAGCAAAATCGACCTGATATGACAACTGTTTCAATGGGCTGCAATCTCCTAACACCGCACAGTGGTCACAGCTGCCATCACTGCTTTCTTATGCTCTAACCATCCTTGACCCAAACAACTCACAAGCTTTAGTCGTGTTTCTACAGCATTCAGTACATGTAACTCAGTCCACCTGAAGCTAAGTGGGGTGACTCTGTGTAGTTTTGGTTTACCGACCACACCTATTCTACAATTAGCAGCAAGAATATTGCTCTTCCAGCCCAGCAGACACATTAGAAATGAATAATTCATACCTCAATGTGTAGCAAGTGAGGGGCCTTTGGAAAAAAAGAAAAATCACATAAAAAGCTCTTGGCAACATAATTATAGTTTGTGGGATTCAAATAAGGGTTTTCAAAACAGCTAAATTTTATTCTCTAGTACAGTAAAATAAACAGACATCAGAACAACTTTTGCATTTCAAAGTGCTCCACCCCAGAGGGCTTGTCTACACAAGCCTTTTAAAACCGAATTTGACCAAGCTGATCATCGTAATTGCCAATTTTAGTGTAAAAGATGACACTAATAACTGAAACTTGCCCATGCTAGAATTCATAGCTGTGGTGGTTAACGTCTATTAAAACACTTAAAGAATCCTCAGAAGGCAGACTCAAAGAGGCAGCTACAATAAGCCGATAAAGCATGGGACAGTTGGTATAATATCTGGCTGAGTTGCTTCAAGCAATGTACTGATGTGAATGCTGTTATTTGCAATACTTCCACGCTCCTGCTTCTACCACCAGTATGTCAGAGAGCGGACACTGACGGTTCTCAGAGAATGAATATGAGAACACAACAGCAGTACTCGTGCAACCCTGTGGTAATACTGTCTGGAAAAAATATAAATCAAGGTGCTTGTGAATGCAAACTTTATATTCAGCAGAGATAGAAGGTACTGTAACATTAAAAGGTATTACACTTTCTTGGTATTTCCATAAAACGAAATAAAAGAACTTTCTTGGTTACTCTGATCAATATAAGTCTCAGGTCCTTTGTACACAGTGTTCAAGTGGTTCAAATGGTTCACCATGAAAAAATGACTCCTGTGAGAAAGCAGGGTCAAAGCCACTTGCACTGTAAATGAGCTGGTGCTTTTCTGAAGACTACTTCACTTTTTTAATGTTTCTGAAATTACTGACTATGGGATGATCTGTGACTTGATGCTGAGGTCAGAGTGTAGGGGAAAAAATGACCTACCAAAGCCTGCTTGTTTGCCATGTATGCACATGAAATTCTAGGAAGAAGTATGCTAATACTGCAAATATTAGTGATTGTAGTGAAGTGACTTAAAAGTCACTTAAGTGACTTGTTGTTGAGTCAACTCATTCAGACAAAACTTAGCTGCAGTCTATATTCAGAACACACAGGACTTCTCAGATAAGAGCTCTCAGGATCTTAAAAGTTTCTTGTGAACTATAAATAAATATTCCTATTAGGAAAAAATACAGAGGATTTCTACTCCGTTATAATAATACAAACCTGAGATCCAAGACTTGACTTGCCACAACGCCAGGCTGGGTGGATTTTCCTTCAGGCACATCATATAAGAACAGCTTACAGTCACAGACAACTGCATAAGCCCTCTGCCACCCCTTCTTAACTCCTGTAGGCTTTGGGACCTGCATATAAATAACTGATTGCTTATTAAATGTAAGCACATGTAACAGACACAGAAAGCAGGGACATTTAGAAAAGCTTATACTTAGATCAACGAAATTAGAACATGTTCTACTTGCCCTTCAAAATGGAGTGAAAAATGTCAAGTAATCAAGCAATCATTTTTCCTCCCTAAAGTTCAACCATTCCCCATTACAGTTTAATAAACATATTAGTTAGTATTAGGACAAACAATGGGGCTTGTATATTCCACAAATGCCAAAATGGTAGGACAGTTTAACTTTTATATTATGCTTACATCAACAATGACAGAAATTCTTTCTTAAAGCATGCTCCTCCCCCCACCCTGCTGCTTATGAACATTGTAGCTACTAATCTACTAACCTTTAGCTCTTGTAGTAAAACCAATCTTTTCTCCCACATCTAAAGCAATGAAGGTTAAATTAAGTTACGCAGATGACATACAAAGCCTTAAGGCTTTAGCACAATTTAGGAGATCTGTTTAAACATACTTAAAGGCTCCAAGCTGCATAGCTGTAAGTGAAGTTTAGTATTCTTCTCTTGTCCAAGAACAAAAGACTATTACCTTGACATAACCTTTATAGGCGGTTCCTATTCCTCTTTGCACATCTACTCCAAGAGGCCTTTTGGCTTGCTCAGGGGGTATAGGGCAGACCTGAGGTGCGCTATCCTTGCAGGAAACATGGCATGCAAATGAACACACTAAGTACAAAAGAGAAAATCCACAGTGAAATGCGTGTATGAATCAATCACAACAGAAGATTTAAGTTAGTCTACCCTCATGCTCAGCAAATTAATTAATCCCATTGAAACTGGCAGTCAAATATTGCAGTAGCATACTATGCTAAAGGAGTGAACACACGTAGATATTGTATGAGACTCTCCAAAGTGCTTTTATTTTCTTTTTTAAAGCCTATTACTTCCATTAAGGGCATGAACCGAGTCCACATTTCAAGGCAACTTATGAAAGCATTTTCTAGAAAGAAAAGCAGCTGGTCAGACTCGCTGGTGTTAAGCACCAACTAACCCAGTCACAGAAGAGAAAATGTATTAATAAAAAAGAAGTAAAAATTACAGGGCAGTGGTAGGAGACAAGATAGATATAGTAGGTGTTCAATTTGATCCAAGTATGCAAAAATACTGCAAAGACAAAGTAAAACTAAACTGTCAAAAAAAAAATAGAAAGGGTTAAACCATTTAACACAGATGGCAGGCTTGAAAGCATAATAAAGTAGAAACCAGGGGACGAGGACTGGAACAGTGTGGTGAAAGAGGAATGAATCTATCTATCTATCTATCTATCTATCTATCTATCTATCTATCTCAGAGTTCAAAGAAGGACTACACATCTATACTAATCTTTCCTACGTTTACACCACTTTGCACCATTTTGTGCTGCACCAAGGGACAGGGGTCTCTTGTCTATAGAGCACTTCACATGGAAGGACTACACAAAAAAAACCTGAGAACATGGGCATATCAAGGCACACCAGCTGCAGAACAGGAAAAAGCCACAGGACAGAGCCAATTCTACAGGCCTCTGGAAGCACAGCTGTATTTTACCATAGTTTCCAGCATTAAAAAGAGGAGGAATTGGGAAAAGCAAGTGATTGGGAGTGGAACATGGTAAAGTTTTGTTCTACTGGCATCATCTCTATTCTTATGTCAGTGTGATTCTAGTTTTTTCTATACCTATGAAGATCTGGAGTAGGCAAACTGAAAAACTAAGGATGCAGAGCTTAATCAAAATATAAGAGAAAAAAAAAATATAGCAAAGTTGATAGTTACGCCAAGGGAAAAAGCCTGTTTCAGACTTGCAGGAAGAGATGCAGAACAAAAGTTCAGACCTGTCAGCAACAGGAGACAAAAGGCAGCCCTAGGGCAACTGTTGGCAGAGGAACAGATGCTCTCAGGGAAGAACAGGCAATGAAGACCTGTCAGGAAAAAAAGCCCTGACGGGGAGATGAGGTAACCTGAATATGATGCTGAAAGTGTCAGTGGAGAGGGTGCCACTAGCAAGAGCTAAGCTGGGCATGGAAATACAGTAAGGTTAATTATACTGTAGTGTCGAACAGATTTGTGGACTACTTACTGACTTTGTGTGTCTAATTAAGATACAGATAAGTATTTTCAAAGAAAAATACCTCCATATACACAAACATAGAACTCAATAGTGATACACACACCAGAGAAAGCATTTTAAATAAAACTAATGGACAGCAAAGCAGGCTATGGGCCAAAAAACCTAGCAAACGGTCTTCCCAACATACAGGGTTTATGATCAGAATAGCACAAAATAGACAGACTCAGGTTTATGTTATCAGAGCATTCCTGTAGTCTTTTTCTCCATTGCACAAACAGAAGACATTCCTGCCTCCCTCAGGTCACGCTGTAACAGCATTAATGGCAGCAGAATTAGTTAGTAGTATGAAAGAGAACCATGAGGGCTTCTATTAATTCTTTGACTTTAGAAGTATGATCATGCAGAAGAAAGAAAAGGAGAATCATTCAGTGGTAGCCACCTTTCTCTTTCACTCCCTCCCCAAAGAAATGGTTGCCTTAAAAAACATTAGTGCTTGGGGATGATTTTTCCATGGTCTTGCTGAAAATACAGAAAGTTTAATTGACTCACCGTCACAGGCATAGCCTTGTCGAACTAATCCCACCATAAGAGAGGTACAATGACTACACTGAGTAGGGCTTGTAAATGACTTGATATTGAGCTGGTGAGCTTTAGGCTGAAAGACACATTCAGGATAAAAAACCAACAACTTCACTTTCTGTACTCATGCAATGCAAGCATCGCCCTCCAACACCCTCTAGTATATCAGAGCATACATTATGAAATCTGGGCTTCTTTTAACTAAGTGAAGCTTGTAGAAGGTGCCACAAGACAACAGTAACATTTTTATTTCCAACTGCACAGACACTCAAACCCAAACCTACAACCCAATATTTTTTCTGTCATCCCTTCTGACAAATCAAAACCCATCAACTTGCATTTGGAAACATTTGATTATAAACACAGACCTAACAAACAAACACATGACAAACCCAAACAGGACAAGAACAAACATGGAGGGCTAATTTATAAATGTTATTTTTTTTCTTTGTTCTTTAGAATAAGGTTAGCACAGTCCCCCTACCTTTGGCACAGCTAGAGAAATGGATTGAATGGTGGGGGAAGGAGCAGCAGGCATCCTCTGAAGCCGAATTGGTTCCTGAATCACAAAAAACTGTAATTGAGCAAAACGAGGCTTCAAGAATTTGTTTTAAGATTGGGGTGGCAAAGCTTATTGTTTTCTGATTTTTTGTTTTATTTTTTTGAAAATTATCAAAAATTTAATCATCGTAAACATCGCCATTCTGATTTAATAGAAACAGTTTGTATTTTAAAGCACTCACAGGAAAGCCTGCATAGTAACAAACAAGCAGCAATACAGAAAACATATGAAAATGAGGTACATCAACATACACAGAACCAGCAAAAAGGTTTCATTTGCAACTGTCCTCAAAGCAGGTGCAATTAACACTGACACATTGCAAATAAGCAACATTCAATCCTGTTTCTTTGTAATGAATGCTGCAATATATATTTATCATGAACAACAGAGGAGAGAATTTCTAGTGAATTACTCTTCAGGGTAAAATAACTGCTTCCTTACTTCTTGTTGTTGGTCTGCAGTTACAACTGAAGTAGACGGCGAAACTTCTGACTTGGGACCCTGCGTTTCCTGCTCGCTAATAGAACTGGTCTGCAAAAGTGACAGCAAACATGTTAGATTAGATACCACAGAGTGGATCAAGTGTTCTCACATCAACAAAATGGAATTTCAAGGTAGCTACAATTAACAACTCACAGTAAAAATAAAACGAAAAGCAATGCTGATTTCTACATGCAGTACACATACATCTCACAACTTTCCCATCTGAAAAAATCTTCCCTCAAAACAAACCCTGCCACCGATGGAAAAACTGTAAAGCTGGAAGAACTGAAATGCAAAACCTCATAGTAGGCAGCATAAATGCTGTAACAGCTGCCTTTCCCCAGCATGGCTGTGTCTAATCTGCTGCACGCAGGTATGGAATGATATTTGAAAACTGTTGGCAATCACCCATAGAACAGCTTACATCTCATGGTAGCTTACTACACTAGGACTTCTCTAGCACAGAGCAGCCAGCAATTCTGCCACAAGAAAAATTCTTAAAGTAGTACTACACAATCTTTCAAAAATTAAGTTGTTTAAAAATGGTTGGCTGTTTTATTAACACCTCTGTCATTAGATGAATCATGTCTACTTAATCACATTGTCTTATATTTCACTAAAATTTAAGACAAGCATCCATTACAAGCTTTCTATTATTTTCACACTTACATTAGCAACTACTAATTGCCAGCACAAGGGGGAAGTATGCTACAACTCCAGAACTAAAGAAGCTGGGTGTGGAAGGCGGATACTGTATTACAGTACTCTGAAGACATCATGAAAATCACGATTAACAAACATCAGATTAGACTTCACATAAATGATGTAATTGGCACCAAAGGCAACAAGTAATGAATCACTCACTTCCCAGCCAGTTTAGACAGGAAGATGGCCTAAGTTCAGTTAGCTCACAAAATATGTTCAGATATTTGTTATTTTTTTGGTTATGAACTGATTGGTAGGGCTGGGCCACTGAAGATCAAATTGTACCATTAGGTAATACGAATTATTTAAAAATGCTAAGTGTGATTCAGCTTTAGCCATATAGACAGTCAAAATATGAAACAGTAAGCCTGTAAAGAGGTATTAAAAAGGAACTAAACTAGCACTATTTAGTGGATTAAGTTACAGAGAAGTTAAGGAAGCAAGTATCTATAGTTTTAGAATGCCATTTTTACTATGACAGGTCACAACAAAATAAGGAGACAAAGCTACTAGCAAAGACTTACTTCTTCCCAAAAGGCTAGGAGAGAAGATGTAGACGAAGAAGAAACAGAATCCTTTGTTGTAACAGATATGAGGGATAAAAATGATCACTTATCACCCACAGGAAAACTTCAGATGGAATATTAGTATGCTAGCTAAATAAAGTGTTTTATATGGCCAAATGATATTTATTCAAACTAATTAACCCAGAGCAGATGAGAAGGACTATCTTTCTAAGTACACGTGGAACAAAAATTGTTAATGGAAGTCATTAAGTACAGTATCAGCAATTTTAATGTAATTCATTAGAAAATACCACCTGCATTTCCATAGAGACTACATATTTATTGTAGGATCTGTAGAATGGAATCTTGATTAGTTCTGGGCTTGATAGTCTACAGGTTACTGTTTTAAGCATATCTGGTACGTTTTAGTATAATGTTTTAAAATACCAAGGTCAATAGATAAAAACTATTATCCAAAGAGTAGCATATATCATGCTTCTCCTCTCTTGCTTCAGAAAAATGCCAGTGTGGACGTTTTGTGACTGGGAAGAGCACATACACAAAGTATTTGCATATGCAAATATCACAGCATGTCCATGGACATTATTTTTGGCAACAGGGACAATTTGGGGGGGAGGAGAAGAGAGTACACATTTCACATATAAACTCTAACCAGACCGATTAGCTTTTAACCTGAGCCCCTTTAACTCAGCTCCACAAACATAACAGACTATTCTTTCCAGTTCCAGCTCTTGGTTCTATCCTCTCTCTGTGTTTTGCTAAAAAACATCCCAGAAAATCTTCACAGATCAAGAGTTCATAAAGTAAGGAAATGTGATTCAATGTTGCATTTAACAGCTGCTTCCTCTGGGAATGCACAAACCTTTTCAACTGAAACGCCCACTTGGAGCTGTGATTTGTATTAAGTTTTCTAAGGATCAGAGGGTGCGTCACGATAACCTTATTATACCAGCATCTGTGAGTCCTCTGATTCTCTTCCCAGTTCCTTCTATTCTAACCACTCCATTAAGATCTGGAGCCAACAATTTTACATAACTTTTGAATACTCCTTGAACGGGGTGAGTATTTTTCCTTGTATTAACCAGCACCTTCCAACTGCAAAGCATTTAATCCCTCATTTGTAAGAGGGTGTGCCAGCCTTTCCAAAAACCCCCAAATATATATTATTCAGCCAAACGTTTGAGATTAACCTAAACAAAGAAGCTAGAATGGGAAATAAATAACGTGAACTTCTGTGAATATTTCCCAAAGGTGCCAGCTTCCCAAGCAATCTGACATCTACTGGACAACCAATTCTGCATCACACTAATTTGGCTAATACACCAGATCCAAATGTGCCACACTGTGCCCAAGCAGTACTTTTACATAGTACAAAAATAATTCAGCTATCACGTTTTTATAGTTATTTTATGTAATAACTCACTCTGAAAGTCAGGTCACGTGCAAGAGGAGAGGTGTTGAAATATTCAAAAATGGAATCTTGAAAGTCTGGAAGTTTGAGACCTAAAACCCAAAGGAAAACAGGCTTAGCTAAAAGGTAACGTCGCAGGTGGTGTTAGAACTCTGCTAAAACACAGTAAATTCAATTACCTGAATCTGTTCTGTATTTTTCTTCCAGTTTTTTCTTCAAACCTTCCATCTCTTCCAACAGTTCCCTATTTTTTGCTTCCGATTCCTTTAATTTACTAAAGCAACACAATATGGTCAAAATGCAAGGTGAAATATCTCAAAGGCAGGAATGCCAGTGCACAGAGTTGTTCATTTCTGGTCCTATACCTCAGAGTCTTGGAAAATGAGTTTTGGTTTTGTTTTTTTTTTGAGGAGTGGTAGTGGTTTTTTAAGATTCTTTTTTTAAGGCTGATTAATTTTGTTTTTCCCCTGAACAGGCACTTCACTACTTGACTAGACAGTGAAAACTGTACTTGACACTCCTACTGTCATTGCAGACACCTGCCAAACAAAATTAATCTAACAGTAGTTTGGCTTTTAATTCCCAAGGATATGTCTCGTCTCCAGTTAGTCTAAGAAAAGATACGGAATTTACTTTGAATTTGCTCTTACGCTTTTTTCCCCTCAGGTGCCCGAGATGCGTATCTCATTACCAAGCTATTCACAGCAGTGAAATTTTTACTTGAAGAAATGTTTACAGTTCTCATTTGACTATGTAAGAAATGTGTAGTCTGTAGAATGGGATCTTTCTGGCAAGGTCCAGCAACGCAGGCATAAGGGACACTTTAAGAAAGTTACTATTCTAACCAGCAGTTTAGAGCAGTGCATTAAATCCCAAACAGAACCAAAAGCCCTTATTACCTTTCAAAAGATATGTTTGCATCTTTAACTTTTCGTAGCTCTTCTTGAACTAGTTGTTTGGCACGAATTTCTGCATCAAGGGCAGACTGTAATTCCAGCCTAGCTGACATATCCAACTTCTGACTGCGTCGTACTTTCCAAAGTGGATCCTGTTGCAGTAAGTTACTGAATATTAATATCAACTGTCTACAGATATTTTTGTTCTTGTTCAAAGGCCTTAATAGCTTTCATACTGGTTCAGACAATGTCAGTTATGGACAGTATACCTCCTACATGGATATCAGTTAATAGTCAGACTTTGTAACACAAAAATGAAGTAATAAGCAATTTTAATACTGGTTAAACCACTAACACAATATGCTTGAAACCAAAATGTTGGATCACTGAGCATGGGGTTCAAACTGAGAGAACTCACTGAAATTGGCTAGTTTTCATTGGCTAATCTAGAAAAGAATATAAGACTTACACAGTGACATACTGGACTTTCAACATGAGATAAATGGACATATTAAATGTAAAACATACTGAGCTAAAACATACGGTAAGTGGCAAAACATGAAAAAATAAAACAATCTGAGTCTGGAGATACCCAAGATACCCGTTTCCTAAACAATTCTTAGGCTTGCTACAAAGCAGCATACACTATACTTCTGTGTATACCATGCAATTCCACCCTACTAGTTTAAAACCTGATTTTCTGAGCTTTTTCAAGCATTTTGCACTGTGGACTACATTTCTAATGTTCCCTAATCGGTATCTCTCTAGTCACACATGAACTTGCAAATCACAATAATGAAAACGAGAGGCGTTTTTTTATGTTGAGAAATAATTGCCTTAGATGAGGTTCTGCTGAAGTTACAAAACCAGCTGTAATATAAAGAATAGTGTTCTTTATTCTGGCAGTAACCAAGAAGAAAATACCAACTGCATTTGATATGATCTTTCTTCCTACCAAACCTCTCAATATTGTAATTGTCTCTTGATAATGTAGGCAAATGTTAGCTCATAGGAAGTTGTAACTTTATCTTATTTTCTCTTATTCATAGGTTTGGAAGGGGTGAGTAACTTCTTATCTGTACAAACCAGCAGCAGATGTACTCTTTGCATGGCAGACTGTGCTGACTGGCATCACTAGTGGGCTTCCATGCCTAGCTGCAAATGGCTCTCCCTTTCCTTATGCAGGTATTTAGTACCTTCCAAGGCAAGACAAAGCAGTGTAGGGGAAAGGGACCCGGGGGTCCTGGTGGACAGCAGGATGACCATGAGCCAGCAATGTGCCCTTGTGGCCAAGAAGGCCAATGGCATCCTGGGGTGTATTAGAAAGGGGGTGGTTAGTAGGTCAAGAGAGGTTCTCCTTCCCCTCTATTCTGCCTTGGTGAGGCCACATCTGGAGTATTGTGTCCAGTTCTGGGCCCCCCAGTTCCAGAAGGACAGGGAACTGCTTGAGAGAGTCCAGCGCAGAGCCACAAAGATGATGAAGGGAGTGGAACATCTCCCTTATGAGGAAAGGCTGAGGGAGCTGGGTCTCTTTAGCTTGGAGAAGAGGAGACTGAGGGGTGACCTCATTAATGTTTATAAATATGTAAAGGGTGAGTGTCATGAGGATGGAGCCAGGCTCTTCTCAGTGACATCCAATGATAGGACAAGGGGCAACGGGTGCAAGCTGGAACACAGGAGGTTCCACATAAATGTGAGGAAGAACTTCTTCACAGTGAGGGTAACAGAGCACTGGAACAGGCTGCCCAGAGAGGTTGTGGAGTCTCCTTCTCTGGAGACATTCAAAACCCACCTGGACATGTTCCTGTGTGACCTGACCTAGGTGTTCCTGCTCTGGCAGGGGAATTGGACTAGATGATCTTTTGAGGTCCCTTCCAATCCCTAACATTCTGTGATTCTGTGAAATTGTACTTCTTTGTGAGGGGTCTTCTATTCTGCAGATTTTTTGGGGAACGTTACTACTGTATGGAAAAATTATGGTATAAGGTCTCATTGTTCTGCATATAAATAAAGCTACACGCTCTCAGCGTCTCACTAGTTTGTAACAATACCAACCAGCTAATGCTCATTCACAAACAAAAATTTGCCTTGTTATCTCACTGTAAAGGCAATTAAAATTACTCACTTACAACTAACACAGTGAGGCACATTTCTGTACTCCCCTTTAATGGTTTAAATTATTGCTTCTTCTCTCCTCTGTACTGTTTAAAGCAGTTTGTGATGGCAGATATTAGTAAGAAACACCCTCCCTGCCTCTAACAATTAAATTTTGATCAGATGACCCAAATAGATTTCACAAGCAATAGCTAAAATCCAGAAAGCCATTAGCAGAACAGAGCATTTATTAGAAAAGAATTCTGATTATGAACCGGTATTGATAAGAGAGTAGCTGAAACTAAAAACTGAGCTGCTTAGACATCTCCAGAACAGTCTGACTGCTTGCTATTATTTTCTTACCAGTGTTCGTGACCCCAGACTGGAACTCCTCAATGATTCTAGTTCTTCTGTCATCTTGGAAGCTAATGCTTGGAGATAGCCGCGAGCATCCTTCTCATCACTCACCCTATTGTGCAATTACAAAAACCTGTTACTTAACAGTTTCATGGCTCATAGCACCAAATACTGTACCACCAAATAATCAGAGTGTCTGCACTGGATTTAGGGACATAGCAGAAATAGACACATCAGGGAAAGCTCTCCCAGTAACAGAAAACTGAATATATCTTACACTGACTGCTTTAGATTTTTTCTTTTATCCGATTCTTTTGATTGTGGCAGTTGCCAGGGAAACTGAAGTTTCCCTTCCACCATCAGGAAGAGTTCTGCAGAGATTCACTGTTACTGTTTGGAACATGATCTGCATATTGCTTGCTCAGTTTTTATAAGGGCTACCTTCAAGTCCTTCTCGTCTTGCAAGCCGAAAATACTTGTACACAGCTTGCTAAAACAGCAAACAACAGAGGGAAGAACTGCCCTGTGAATTAAGTGCAAGTGCTTGTTTAGTACAACTAGTGAGGTTCTATATGTTAACATGGACCTCCTAAATCATGACCATCTTCCTGTATGAATTTACCAAAACATTACAAATTGGGTGGTTTAACGATCACTTTAGAGACTGAAGCAAGTTGACACTAAAACTCTCTCCTTTGCGCTTAACAGCATCTGGCAATTTCACTTGTCATTACTATGCAGTGAGAATACAAAGCAGAAGAGGAACAGTTAAGCAGTACTTGGAAGTACCATGCTTTTGTTGATCCCAGACACACAGAAAGGGTCTAGCTATACATTAAAAAAAAAAAAAAAAAAAAAAAAAAAAAAAGGCAATCAATATTTCACAAGTTGAAAGTGGCCATCTGGATCTCTAAACAGCACATACCATTGAATAATTTCTGCAATCTGAGCTTCCCAGTGAGCAACAGACTCTTTCTTCGCTGCTAGGTCTTGGAGCTCATCTTCTAGCTGCCTATTTTGTGCTGTTAGTTTGTCCACAAAGGAGCAAAGCTGAAACAAAAGATCAATTTCACCCATGGCTTATGTCAGTTTCAGACTTTTTACATATGCATGTGTCTACACACTTATAGAATCTGAACAAACAAGACCACCTTGGGCTATCTGGAAGTCCTAACACAGAACAAAGAACTGGAAGGGGTTCTTTTTTTGTGGAACTGGAGACTGGAAACTGAGCATGGAACATCACACTGCCTGTTCACACAAAACAATCCAAAACAAAGAAAAAGAAAAAACAAGTGTAGAGGCCATTGAAAGAAAAGAGGTTTAAGTGTAAGCCATCAGGAAAGGCAGGCAGTCTTTCCAAATGCTTCACTCTCTGTGCAGCCTTCATGAAGAAATCAAAGGTGCTGGTGCCCTCCGAGTTGTGGGAATCAATCCCACAATGAGCAGTACTGACATGCTAAAGTTATTATTTTGCCAAATTTCTGACATTTATAGGTTGAAATCTAAATTTGTTTTATTCAGATATTGCCTGAACATTTACCGGTCTGTTCTGATCAATGAGTAGACTACTTCAACATCACAAAGTAACCAACAACTGTATTTTGCTTAAAAATGTTTCCTAAAATCATTACCCTCTCATTTTCTGCTGCTATCTTTTTGTTATCTTCCAAGAGCATAGATCTTTCACGCTCATATTTCTCTTTCATTGTTCCTACTGCTTCCTCCATTTCACTGTGCCTAAGGAGAAGGACAAGAAATAGAAACACTTAGACTGTGACACTGCTGAACCTGTAGACTGGGGATTTTCAAAGAGGAATAAACAGAGTTAAGGTGATACACCATCCTGCACAGTTACCTATGCAATGGGATACATACAAAAAAGAAACTCATAGTTAATCATGCCTGAAAGCTTACCTCTCTCGCTTTGTTTTCTCCAATTTATCCTTTAATATCATGATCTCTTTCTGCAGTGCAAGCTGATGGCTCTCTGAATCATGTACTTCCTTTTTCACATTTTTCACTTCCAAAACGTGTGATGCTTCTCGTCGGACCAACTCCTCTTCATAAAATAAGATTTTCTTTTCCAGCTCAGACTTAATTTTAGAAAGCTCCTGCTGATGTTCTAGTGTGGCACCTGCTGCCCTGCCACCCTGCTTCAGCTGCAGAAGAAGAAAAGAAACCATCAGGAAGAGACTATGATCTTTATACTTTGGGAACATTATTTAAACTTAGAATTGTTGAATTGGTGGCACTTGGAAAAAATTTTATCTGGGGACTGAGCGATTTAAAAGGTTCCTGTCTCTGAGCACTAAGTCCCTTAAGTGACTGCTCTGATTATATGACTCTAATAAGGGGTTCAAATGGGTTGCAGAGATGACAAATTTGGATCACACTGGTTTGGTACCTGCTTAGAATTCATTTTCAACACATTAGTGTCCAATGAGATATTAAAGTGCTTTGAGCAAAAAACCCCAAATAAATCTGAACAGGTCAGATCAGGCTTCTCAGAATGCTGCAGTTTTTAAGTCTCCCACAGGTATCAACTCCTTACAGGTTGAGTAAGCAAAACTATTGCAGCTCCTGTGTCATGAGCAAAACTTTGTCAAAAAACGTGTAACCTTTAGAGCTTCCAGTTCATTTTCCAGTTGCTTGGAGAAGACCTCACTGTGCTCACGAAGCTTGCGTTCTTTTGATGCTTCTGCTACAACTTCTTCAAGTTGGGCTTCCAGCTGCAACAAGAGTAATTCTAAGTCATTTCAACACAAGATAGTGGTATCTCTATCATTCATTTCCCTTCTTCCTTACAGTTTTTCCTTATTTCTATTTTACATTACACCACAGTAACATTCGCCTCAGAATAACTGCTTTGCCTTCATTGATCCAGGCATCCATCTGTCTCATGCAGCAGAACTACTACTATATGACTTTTTGTACTGGTATGCACTACACCAAGTATGTGCAGGGATAACTGTGCAGCTTCTATTAATGGTAAGAGAAGGAAATGATACTAGCAAGTCACTGCAGTTGTGAAAGAAGAAAATATCCCACATTTACAGGTCAGCTCCATGCCTCAGCATTTACTAAGGCAGATGAAAAATCCCAACCTTTGAGCCAAATTATTGCAATATAGTGCGAACGCTGAATACTTTTACCTTGCAATTAGAGAACAAAATAAGCTTCATCATCCATTTATTAACTTCAGAAAGTTTATCAGAAAGACAATTTAGTGGTAACTAAGGCAACTGTTGTGATTCAAGCAATAGTGGCACACTTTTAAAACCTGATAGGAAGATTTGTTTTTCTGCATTAAAATTCACCTAGCAAAGCTGCTTTTAAAAGGATTGTATTTAGAACTGTGGGCCAAGATAATGAACTTACAGACTATGTTCTGAATAGAAGATTGATAGACTGTTAGGAAAGGGAGAACAGAGAGATTTGTAAGAACAAAGACAGGAGATTACAAAGCCCTGCATGGAAATATTTAACTGAATAAGCAACAACACTTGAATGCCTGCTGCACTCTGCTGTAGAGATGAAGTGCCACAGCCCTGTGTATCAAATATGGTGCCACAGACACTGCCTTTCCCAGTTAACTCCTCCTTATTCATGGATAAAAGTGGGAGAAACTTCATCTCTTACTACATTTTCGTAGCCTGCCCTTCAATTTGCTAGAAGTTTTCTAGCAATGTTTATGAAGCTCTTGGATTTTTCTTCTATACTTCACCCAGAGAATACAAAAAAAATGATGATTTTTCAGTAATTAAAACACTCTGGGTTAACCACAATAGCTGTTTCTTATGCCCTCTTCTGGTTATCCACTTCTTCATCTTATGTAAAACTATAAATTACCTAGAACACTAATTGGAAATTAACTTGCTTAAAGATATTACAGACATTCTCTACAATGATTAACTACAGAGGAAGGAAAACCACCTATTTAGTCTGTATCACTATTCCTCTCTCCAGCTGAAGAGAAAAATTCAGTTGGAATAAAAAACTAAGTCAGAATACTCCAACCTTAAAGCACAGGAAGACATAAAGCTTTCTAGGTTTCAAGCTGACCTCTGAGTCAGAGTCTATAAGAATCAAAGCACAAGAACTAAGAAGCTGGTCATATAGCAAGGATAGTTTCCTGCAGATTAAAATCAGCCTGAGTCCAAAAAAAAAAAAGAACATTCAGTTCGTTTCCTGATACATCAGTAAACCATTTAGAAACAAAATCAAGATCTATTTTGTGACATGTAGCAAAGTTATATGGAAGAGTTACTGGGGTAATTTCTTATAGACAGACAAAATGTAAATTATCGTTAACAGTCCCAATTTTTCAATACAATCACATATGAGATACTGGATAAGCAGCAGCTGAAACATGTTATTGTTAGTTATTTTATTGAGCTACCTCTTTTCTGATCTTTTCTGATTTACGGATGTCCTGTCGCATAGCATCAATCTTCTGCATGCTCACTTCCACCTCTTCTTCTTTGTCGCGAAGCTGACGGGACAGCTTCTGCTTTTGGGACCGCAAGTCTCCCATCCTCTCACTGAGCTCGGAGAACTCCTGCACAGCTAGTTTTCTTTGCTGGTGGGCATCCCTCAGTTCTTTGGATTGTGTCTTTAATCTCTCTGAGGCTTCTACAAGTTGCTGGTTTAAACAAACAAACAAAAGTAATTTGAATTCCATATATTCTTTCCAAGAAGAAATGAAGTGGACCTATATAAACATAACTTGAAAGCTCAACCATCTCACATAACTTTAAAATATTATTTGTAATACTTAATTTACACAAAGGTTTTTTTTCTGGGTAAGCAGCTGCAGTAACATACCAAGACAGCAGTTATTCTGCTTCTAGTGCGGCAGCTCCAAGAGTATCTTTGCTGTTCCAGAAGTCTTTCTTATAAATCTGACTAGACAAAACCACCTCACTTCTAAATAACTTAATTTCAGATTATCACCATGTATCTGCACAATACTGATCTTTTTTTTAAAGGAGTGTTTTAGCAGACAGCACATTCAGGGGAGCCATCAATGACGCTGTACCAGCACTGAGATGCTGCAGCAAATCTTGTGAAATTCTTCATATAACTGAGGAACGTTCCTTAGAACAAACTGTGAAGCTCTAATACTTTAATTGAAAGTATAAAAGCTGTTTCCTTTACAGCAAGTAGCTAACAAAAATTGACAAGACTGAAATATAAATTGAATGTTCTACATAAAAAAAAAAATAAAAATAAATGTATACTGGCCAAAGGACTTCTAAAAAATTCTGCCAAGGGTAGGAGTATTGCAGGAGCATTCATTAACTTCCCAAAAGGCATATGTTCAAACCAGGGTGAGCAGACTGGCGTTCTCTACTACTCACACACTCTGGTAAATAACCCTTAGCAGTAGTTAACAGACAGAAGAGAAACTGTTAAATTCTAGTGGACAAAACCACCAGAGATTTTGGCCCATGAATTACTTTTGGGTCCATCGAAATGCCACGTGAACAATTCAGCTGCTAGACTTTTCCAAAACTAGCTATTTGTATACAGGTAGGTTTTTTGATATTATTTAAAGTGGTATGTAGTATATGCAAACCCCTATTTACGTTACTACAAAATATTTTGCTGATTTAAACTAGGATATTGTTACATTTTAGGAAGCAAAAAAAGGTGCAATTTTCACAGCAGTAAATAAAGTGAGCAATTACGTAAAAGTCATCCTCAGCCTTATGCAATAATTAACCTTTTGGTATTACAAAGGGTAAGTGGACTCAATCTGGAGCAGTGACCCAGCTCTGTTAACTCTTTCATATATATGCTTTTTTGTACCTACAGGACTGACGACTAGCCATAGATCTGAGTTTAACTCCTGGGTATATTGAAACAGCTGAGAATAATTAAACAGTTAAACTAAAACAGTTCACAAGAAACATATGTTTCATACGTTCCATCTAGCAGAACATATTTGAAATAACATGCCTATCAACTTCCAAAAAAAAGAAAGTGTACTACTTTGGGAAACTACCGTATTGCTAATGAAATGAACAGGCTCACTAACATCTCAGTATAGTTTTAAAAAGCAGCCTGTAAAACACTAAAATTGCAATCACAACAGAACTGTTCTATAACTACTTTACATGACCATTTTTAAATGCGTCTATCTTTGGATCAATACCTTATGAAGGTCCTCCTTTTCTTGCCGCAGTATTCTGCACTGTTTTTCTAGTCCTTTCAGCTTGTGTATAGAGTCTTCATGTTCTTGTCGAAAAGTCACTGCATCTGCAAGCTGTCCTTCCAGTTTACTTATATCTGTAGATTAATACATATTAAAGGTAACTGCTCCCAAATTTATACCAATAGACTGCAAACTGGCATCACTGTGTTTGGAAAATCAACTTCTTTCCTGTTCCCACCATTCTAGACTGTTTAAGGCAATTTTGGGGCACTGACAGGTCCATTTAATTTTGATTCCCTCAGCCTATTAAAGAAACCCTCCCAACGTCTGTGATCTCTTGAAGTGAGAAAGCCTTAGCAGAGGGCTTTGTTTTGTTTTTGAGGAATGTAACTTCTAACCCCTGAACACATTGAAATAAACTTCAAATTCCAGTTCTAGTAATTTGTCTCCTAAATAGCTTTCATTATACGACAAGCAAGGCTAGAGTCAGTCATTAGCACATCCAGCAAGACAGGAAAGGACTATTTATTTCCTACAGTAGATAAGAACTTGCAATCTGGGAAGGAAATACCATCCTGCACGAGGCAGGCTGGAGACTGACTGCCCACATTCCTGGCAGTACATTCTCCTGGTAGTTCTCTCTTTACTCTCAATGAAAATTAAACAAATTTGATTTGAAATTATCACCTTTAAGCACAACAAACTAACCACCTTTATATATTTCTGCTCAGTCTTAAGATCTGGTAAGAAAATGAACTACCAATTCTCCATTTGGTTTTAATTACTACTTCTTTTAAACAAATAAATAAGAAATTGCACAGGGAATAACTGTCTCACTCAAGTTCCACTGATGTCTTGTGGCAGAAAAGGAAACTAGACCTATGTATTCAGGGATCCCAAGCACTGGTGTAATGATTAAAGTAGTATTCCTTTTCCCATTTCAGCACAAATCTCCTCCCACTCTACACAAACCAATACTGCTGCTTTTAAAATGAGATCATACTGCTAGTTTTTATATTCAACAGGACACCAACAGCTGAAGAGCTGGATAAACTGAACAATTTGCAGAAGCAGCACCGTAATCTAACTATTTTGACTCAAACCTAATTCCAGAATATATAAGAATAGCTTTTTTTTGGAAGGATAATCCACTTAGGAGGGCTGAGCTGATTTTTGCAATGCATGTACCTACAAAGGGGGTATATTGCCAAACTGCAAGGGAAAAAAAAAAAAAAAATCAGCATCAGCAACTCAGCATCTGAACTCACACTATACTACAGCATAAACCTTGGCTGTAAATGTCTCAGCCAAGTCATTAGGATTCAAATCTACAATTTTGTCCATCACTGATTCCCACTTAAAAATTAGATGCTAACAGGAGGTTTGTACAGATAAACTAATAGCACTGTCAAGCAACAGATTTTCAGTGATATTGATGAGTCAGTTTTCTCTCGGGACAGATGCCAGTATTTGTTTTTCTGCAATGCTCAGTGCTTCCTAATTAATGCATCACCAGACAGAAACACAAAGGGAGCAGGAGCTCAGAAATATTTAAATGTGAACTATTATTACACATCCTCCCACCTATCCCCTTATGTTACTGAAGAGCAACTCGTCTTCTCTCCCCACTGTTTCTTACACCAACCTCCAATAAAACCCGTTCAAAACAATACCTGCCTCCCCCCCCCCCCCCCCCAAAAAAAAAAAAGAGAACAGGACCTCTTGAGACTTCTAGAGAAATCACCAAAAAATATTTAACTGAACACATCTAGACAATTCATCTAGACTCCCCTTTTTAAGCACCTCAAAAACATTAATTCTACTTATTGCAAAAACACAGTACATATTTTGCTACTCCTAGTAACATTAAATTGCATCACTATAATTATGATGCCAGAGGCTTACCTGTTAATTTGTTCTTCAACCGTTCAATTTCCTCATTTAATTTTTTTATTTCCTTATCACGGCTTGTATTTACTGTAACACACATCGGGCCTTGGAGGTTCTGCACTGTCTGTGTAGATTCTTAAAACCAGAAAAGGAAGGAAAAGGTTTTCAGTAAAATACATTCCAGTTCCTCCTAATCAGCAGAATTAAGAATCCCAATATAAGCCACTAACCTTGCAGTTTTCTGTTCAAATCCTGCTTTTCTTGCTCTAATTTCCGTATTTTCTTTTCATAGCCTTCTATTTGTGAAGTGTTCTTTAACTCACGCTGTACATCCATATCTTTGGTTACAGTGTCAGACTGCACTGCACTCTTTAAAGTGCCTCTATCAGATAAAGAGCTGAAAACAAATACATGAGTTACAATATTTTAATAAATACTCATAGCAGTCTATAGCAGTGACATGCTGGGATTCCACCAAACATGCACCTTAAATTTACAGGAACAATTAGCACAATAGTTGTTACTGTTCAGACAACTGTTAGTGTAGATAAAGTTATTATTCCGCAGCTACTGCATATGCTGCTGTAGAATTAAGATACCTGCATTCAGGACTTCAATGATGCAGATGTATATTCACTTTACAAATTGCCTAAATGATTGAAAATGTTAACTCTCCTATGCCAAAGGTTACTACTACCTGACAGTGAAGTAAGCAGGTAAGTGTACCTGCACTGAGCGAGCTGAGAAGCAAACCTAAAAGCTTAAAGTGTGACAAAGATGCATTTAAGTTACATCGCATGATCTCGCTCTGAAAAGGATGAGATGTGTGTACTGAGTTGTTTCTGAAATAGTATTGCATGGGGTAACAAAATTTGCCCAGCAAAGGGAAATAGTGGAATAAAACAGCACAGAATGACCTTAAGATCAGGGACAAGTATATGTTTGAGGGATCTCTGAAGTCAGATGGAGGCCATTTCAAAGATGTGCAAAGTGAGACACTTTGTCCCTGCTCAGAACTACCTATGTTAACTTAGCCTACCAGTAGGACTTTGGACCAATGAGGTCCAAAGGTGAACCGTCCCTGGTAGACATGCAACATGGACAAGATTTGCTCGCAGCCTCTCAGCGCAGGAACATCAAGTTTATACTCAATTGCAAGTGACACATCTAGTCCCTTAACTTTCATTCATTTTAAATAGATAAAAACTTAAATCCAAAAGCATCTAATCTTGGCAAGTATGATCAATATATGCTCAGATACTTGAAAAAAAAAAAGCGGGGGGCAGGGGGGAGATAAAGGTTTATCCACAGGCACACCTATGGATGTTCATCTTTCTACGTGTTTATAAAAACGAGAATTTCCTAGAATTAGCTGCATTTGGGAAACAAGTTTCATGAACCTTGCTTACCTGTCAGTTGTGTATGTAAACCCAACGAATGGTAAATGCAATCCAGAAAAGCCTGTGTGAGAACTTGGTGGCACCACTTCCTGCATGAAAACAACGCGCATGAAAACCCAAAAGAGAACCCAGACAGAGCTAAAGGCATTTGATTTAGCCTAACAGTTAAAGAGAGACAGCTAAGGGAAAGACTTTTCTTAGTGCATACCAACTGACAATTGGCAGTTATGCTTCATTGTATAGACTTCCAGTGTCCCTGGACGAACTTTATTTCAGATTAAGTCACTTAATATAACAACCTGAATTCAGGAGCCTCTTGAGCCAGCACTTGAAAGGGCAGCATTTCAACAAGCTCAAAGCACAACGCAACCAGTAAAAGAAAACATGAAATTTCAAGTTCCTAATTAAAAGTGACTTGGCATCAAAATGCATGCTGTTAGTTTTAGTATGCTAGTTTCTGTTAGATACATAATAAAAAAACATGCCAAAAGCTCTTCATTTCTTGGAATACAAGCTGGTGAACAAATTTTCACAAAAGCCCTCTGCTCCTCCTGACTTGAGTTCGTAAACTACTACACAACAGAAATGGAGAAGAGGAACACCAATGTTCCCACTCCAAAAACCAATCTCCTGGTTCTTAAGTGAGTGGAGAAATAGCAGTGTGAGCTCTCTCACCTGGACTGCTCTGATTGCAAGCTGCATGGAGAATATGTGTATTCCTGAAGACAGATTTTTTTTTTTTCACCTTTGAAAATGAATAAATCCAAATACTAGCTCCTTGTAAAGGTAAACTAAAAGGACAACTAAGGTTTTGTTTTCACCCATCAAAATATGTTTTAACTTTGACTGACTGTGTAACATCAGTTCATTTTGGCAAGTGGTACCATTTAGAAAAGCAGCTTACAATTTCTGATAACCCAAAACGCCAAAGAGATGAAAAACTTCAATTTTTCACATTTGAAATGTCTTATTTTTCACCTCTTCCATTACTTATTTTGAAATAAGTTCTCACTACTACCTTGCAGTGGAGCAAGGTTGCATACTTGCATTAGTAATATTTAAAAACAAAAACTCACTGGATTTCTTAATACGTCATCATCTACATCAAAATTTGAGGTGTCAGAAGGACTGCTAACATCTGGAATGTAAGGTGCTTCTAGGTTTCGGATGTTATCCCAATTAAGTCCTTCAAAAAACGCATGAGACTTAAAATCCTCTATTCCATTCTGTCCCAGTCTACGCTCCCTACTGCAGATAAGTCGCTGAATAAGATCTTTTGCTTCTTCAGATACATCTGTAACATGGGATGGAAACTGAAATCGTTCCTAGAAAACAAAACAAATAGAGAAATTTTTAGAGAAGGAATCCATTCCATAACTTTCAACAGCAGTTTCAGAAAGAACATGCTACGTTACACCAATAAAACCGGAAATGAATAGTCAAACATTGTTCTAGTTCCAGTGAGCAGTAGCAGAGCACAATGCAACACATGCAGTGGTAGACTTTTAATCTTAAAATGGATTTCAAGAACAAGTAATAATTCCTCTTTAATACAGATCCGTCTGAAACTAACTGCAATTACAGTAACTCTATTAGGAAAAGCAAACTTTTTGTTGGTAAGACATACAGGAATATTGACACACTACAATATGTATGAAAGATCATACCATAAAGGCAGACCCTCGCTGGTATTCTCAGTCACAGATCCACCGATCTCCTGAAGATGTACTCCTTGAGATCTTATTCATTTCAGCTCTTAAAAACCCACAATGGTAGTCAATTCTTTACAAAATGTTGTTATATTTAAGGATGTATTCTTCTAATTAATAGGGCAAATACCTCTTTTTCTTACCAAAACATAATCTGCATTTAGGAAATATTTATATTATCATAAACAGACAGAAGATCTAAAAATTGTACCTACCACTAACATCTGAAATTACTGTAGATAAAAACTGGGAAAACTTTATCTGTATTTTAGCTTGCTACTACTATTATTGTATAGTCAAGAAGGGCTTTTTGGTTTGGGTTTTTTTTCCAATAAAGGACAACACCATACATATATATCCTTTTATAATACAACTTTTTAAGTTTAAAATGTGATCACTAGGGACAAAACCAGCATAACTGAAATTAAACTTTAAAATTTCCACTGAAAAACATACAATCATATTGATTGTGTATCCAAATGAGAATAAAATATTAGGTCTGCAGGACAACAGCTTCGAATTTCCTTCCAAGTAGTTTAAAAGCCAGGTAGCCAGAGTTTATGCTGGTTACATTTTTTATGTTTATGCTGGTTTACATTATGCTGGTTGCATTTATGCTGGTTTATGGTTTATGCTGGTTACATTATGCTGGTTACATTTGCAACCATTTAGCTCATTGAAGAAATTACAGCAAGAGAGAGATTAATATTCATCACAGACATGGTGTCAGTTCTGGAAAGCATTTCATGTCTTATCCATCACTGCTTCACTGTGAGAGGACAGCATTGTAAGCACCAGGAAATGGTACTCATCCTGGGGAGAAGAAAATGCAACAAAACACCACTCTATGCAACAGCTTCTGGCTACCTAGGATGAGTATAAACGCATCCTCCTAATACAGCTCTTGAAAGGACACCGTAAACTGGTTTATTCTTATTCCCTAACGTTCAAAATGAACACAGAAGTTTCAGCTGTTCTCTACCAGTCGGACCCTGGACAACCTCCTTAGCCTCATGTTCTTCATGCAGCTCAAGTTCATGTTTATGTACCACTTCCACTCCAGACAATTCCCCCTGACCTCATGTTCCTCATGCAGCTCATGTGTACACTGACACTTCACTTGCCTGTTCCCTTTTTTGTACTGTTATCAGTGTGACAGAAAATGTGTGCAGCTGTGTAAACAATGACTGACTTTCCCCTGAACAGCTCAGAGGAAACTTTAAATGAGCCTAACACGAGAGTTGGTTTTAATTTTGATTTTGTGATGACTGCTTAGGTTTTCCAACAAGAATATCATCAACATTTGGAGAAAAATTTCAGTTTGACAAAGAATCAAACATTCCCCAAACCTGAACCAACAAACCTACATGATTTGGTTCTAAACAATCATGAAAAAGCAAAGAACTACCATCACTCCAGTGTAAGTGACAACAGTTTCTCCATAATCATTACAATCTCAGTGAATACATAGAGATTTAATATATCTCTTACTTCATGATTCATAATCTTCCCATAGGTTTCCACTAATGACTCTGCATAAAAGGGTGTTTCACCATACAGCATTTCATACATGCAGACACCCAGTGACCACCAGTCACATTCAGGCCCATATTTTCCCATTCCATCTTCCATTGCTTGCAGTATCTCAGGGGAGATGTAGTCAGGTGTGCCCACTGCTACTGATGACTGTACCTTAAAAATAAGGCAAACAATTATCATAAGTTTTCAGGTTCTCTCAGCAACTTTCTCACTCAAACACTAGTATTTGTGACAGAGACCCAGGACATGATTTTGGAAAGGGAAGAGATTTATAAAAATCACAACAACAAAGTAAAGAAAATATAAAGAATGTAACAAAGACTGCAAAGATTAAGTGCCAGTTTGCTTCCACATAAAATCAGTTGATACATTTTATTCTGAACACAGTAGAAACCCATGCCATATTTTGGCAAGACTGGCACCTCTGGAAGCACCCTACACTAGGCAAAACAAACCAAAATCAAACCTCATGAGTGATTTAGCTTTTAGGGGTGTATCTAATCTAGTGCACAAGATGGCAAATTACCATCGCGTTGCTGTTCGATTTGTAAAAGGCATATAAAATAAAGTGCTTATCTCCTCATTTTGAATGACATACTTCAAATGTGTCATTGCAGATAGGTTCTTGGTCATCTATGATTCCAGCCCATAAATAATATCAAACTGCTATAGTTTTTTTAACACAAAGTCTTTCGACAGATCATAAAAATTTCATGAGAACTCAAATAGGTAGTTGGAGAAAAGGTGAAAGATAGAAAAACATAGCAAAGGGTAACTTTAAAAGGCAGCAGCCTGTAAATCAAAGAGATGAAGATGTAAAATATGTTTTTACAAATATGTTGAGTTATAGACTTCCCTCAATTTTTAGCAAGTCAATAAACTTACAAGCTGTCACCTCCCTGATGCACTCAGACAATGTCCAAGAGCTTTAAGACCAGCAACTCACTTAAAAGGTCCCACTACCAGTGACCCAATTAAATCTTGCTTCATACATACTGTGCCATCTTCACTCATTTTCAGACAGGATCCAAAGTCTGCCAGTCGTATGTGGCCATTCATGTCCAAAAGGACATTATCAGGCTTTATGTCCCTGTTATAACAGAAAGAAGTGAAAAGATTTAAATATATAGCACTACCTTGTAAAGATTAATGTTGCATCACAATAACAAATAATTTTATGTTCAAATCCCACTGATTCAAACTCTTTTTATTACACTAGATGTGACTCTTCCCTCCTGCCCAACTTACAACTTTGCTTCCCTCCTGCCCAATTTACAACTTTGCCTGCAATATTGACGCCTTAGATTACATCAGATTTTCAAGCTCATCAAAGTTGAACTCTGAATGGTCAAATAACCAAGAAGAACAATTACAGTAAGTCATACTGACTGTACAGATAAGCCATTTACTTCATCAACATAATTTCAAGATTATATGCATTGCAATATATTGTTTAGAGGCGAGAGAGATAAAAGGGAAAAGGCAACCTTCTAATCTCATGAGGGTTTTTTGCAAAGATTTATAACTAGCTTCTAACTTCTTATCTAGGAAGATTTATTTTTAATGCTTTTCTAAATTTTGTCCAGCATTTCTGTTGGCCAATATTTTTCATTTGCTATTCACGACTCTCTATACACTATTGCACAGCACATCTGCTTCTACAAATACCTAAAGACCTTTACATCCTGCGTACATGCAGCAATTACTCTACCAGCCACTGAATTCCCCCAGCTCTGGGATCAGGGCAATGTCATTCCAACCGGACACAGAAATATTAGAAAGCCTCCAACATCAAACCATGTCTTTCCTATTCTTATATATATATAGCAAGGTATAAAATGGTATACAGCATGCTAGGGCTACTAAATAACATGGAACTAAGATTCCCATTTCATTCTAGCTCATTACTTTATATTCTTCTTGATATCAGGAAGGCAGCCAGAAAGGACTGACTAAAGAGCATGTTAATTGAATTTAGTCCACCAATTAACCACACTTTATTTCACCACTTTGTACTCAAATTCACACAAAGTACAGTATCAGTAAAAGATCAATCATCCAGACAACTTAATAAAACAGATCTGACACATACTAGGCTGGATTTTTTTTTTAATTAATAGCCTCAAAATATCCCAAATGATTTTAAGAGCACTTAGCCAATACGTTGGGAAGGTGGTGAAAACAGAAGAGAGAAGAGCAAGTGCAGAAAACAGACACAACTCAGTTATGTACCAATTCCACAGGCTAAAGAGGAGAACAACCACGTCTTCCAAAGTAACATATACTAGTCTCCTTTTTTTTAGCCAACATTATCCAGAATCCACTCCCAACACACTAGCTTATCACCATGCCATTTTGAAATATTATTATTTATCCGAGCTAGCCAAAAAAGATAACCAAATCTATAAATGTGTTGATTTGTTTTTGTTTTTTTAAGATATTTATTCAAACAATACTATCTATCAGTAATAAATAAAGCCACATGTGCTTTACATTGAACCCACCAGTCTTGTGGCACCACAAAAGACTATTTCTTTTGAAATGTGAAGTGCCAAATACACGTGCTCAAAGTCTTAAAAATTGTACAGTAGTTTCAGCTTAACTTTTGAGGAAGAGACTAGAACTACTAGGAACAAGGAGAAAAAATGTGCTCTAATACACTCTGTGACATAGACGTGGAAGTTGACAATGTCTGATTTTTAAGGTGCTGAATTCCACAATTTCACACTTGAGACTTATGAGAAAAACCTTTAACAAAAGGTCTTCATATGAGTAAAAATCCTGCAAATCTGATAAATTTTTCCAACACAAACTTGAATTAACACCTTTTAACCAAGGGCTAATGCTTTGAAATTAATTACTGAAACTTCACTAATACTGCTCATTAGCAGTATTAAGACAAAATACTAAAAGCTAATCTATGCCTGTCAACATATAATAAATGCATACTTACTTGCTATAATACAGAAAAAATGTGCTAACCCAGAAAATCAGACCATCTCACTACACCTTCCCAATAAACTCATTAATAATTTTCATTTGTTAAACTTATTCCATACATTTCAGTTTACAGGTACTGTCAATATTCCCTTCCAGTCCTGTAAGCACAAGTCAAGCTCAGTAGGTGCAGAGGACTATTAAAGCTTATATGCAACTACACACCAATTTTGTATTTCTTTTTTAAAGAACACAGCTCAGAGTGCCATTTGAAGCATGAGCCCATCTCATCCAACACATCTCTGCTTTTCTGCTTTGCATGCAGATCTCGCCTGCCTAAGGGAACACTGCTTCTCTTCAGAAAGGCTTAATGCCTCATCTCTGGGCTCCACTGTTTCCTATCTACAGCTAACAGGTCATATAAGCCTTTAAAGGGTCCTTGAAATCCTCTCCAGAGCAATCATGCTTCCTCCTAATCCATTCCAGTTGCCAGGCATTCATACGTCTCCCATTCAAAGCACATGTTTTGGCCTCAGAGCCATTCACTCCTATTGCCACAACAGACATTCGTTCAGCCGCATGCAGACATAGCTGGTCAGTTAGTCAGGCCACCTTCCTCGGAAACGGGTGCAATGGTGCCTCTGGTGAACTGCTCTGAGTTCATCACATTTTTAAATCCCCACGTATTGTCCGCATTTACTCAAAGGAGTATTACAGAGTTTATGTATCTTTTATCTTTTTAATTTTTGAAACAGTGATCAAAGTCCAAACAGAAGAGTTCAAAGTTATAGCCTGAGAATTCCCTGTCTCTTCTAAACACTAACTGTAAATAAAAAATCACCTCACCTAATGGTTTTCTCCCATAAATTTCATAGAAGAGACAATAAATCTGTCCTTATTTCACAGACTATGAAATAAGGGCATAAAGAAGTAAAGGGACCTGGCCAAGATGTACCTTGTATTGTCAGATACAACACTAGCATGAAACCCACTTCTCCTGAGTTGGGACATCAGTGATATGTCATGAACCTACTTGTACGGCCATGAGCAGATTGCAGTTAACTGAAAAACCTCACTACTCTCACGGTCTGTATTTCCTAACCTCTGTTTACTGAAATCAAGCTATAAAGCCAGCATATAAAGAGACAACTGCAAAGATTTCCAGAATTAGCATAATTTTGCTTTCTAACGGACATATCATACATAGTTGTTAAATCTGAAAAGCAGACAAAGGATAGAAATTCTCACTTGATCAAGATTGTTGCAAAGATGAAACAAAATATTTATCGAGTGCCTCCCTTGCACTACTCACACGTCTTCTAAAACAGTTCCTCCAAAAGGAAGCCAAAAAAGCAGCATGCAAAGTGTACTCTACCTTCCTGACCAGCTTCCTCTGACAGAGAATAATGAATACTATATATTCTTAACTCCTAGAGAACACAAGCTAAGTTAATGTGATGGTAGGCACTGATCTGGAATATATATCTTGTGTGCATAAACAATTAGACAGGCATATGCCCACTCATTACAAAACATGTTAGAGGATGACCTCAGGGAAATAGATGCACTGATGTTACCATGGGCTTACTGTGTGTAAATTTTGCAGAATGTCTAAACATTTGCAGAGAATTCAAACTGCTTCAAACTTCTAGGCTGGCTTGGACAAAGACAGATAAATATTCATGAAGTGAATTGAGAATAAGTCAAGAAGTCTGATAAAAAATAACAGCTTTAGTAAAAGGCTAGTCAGATAAGTGTCACTGCTTCTAATATCAATCCATCAAAACTTGATATTTAAAATGTAATAGCTTATACACCTATTATACAGTATATAGTAAGCCAGTACCTTCAGCAATTTGCCTGTCACTACTGTGCCCATTTGTACATGTAGCAATATCTTTAGCATTAATGTTGTATAACTGTACATGTATTTTTTCCCAAGCGAGACGGTATTTTACCTGTGCACATAATGCAGCTCATGTATGGAATGTATAGCAAGCACCATTTCACCAATGTAGAACCTAGCCATATCTTCAGGAAGTTTGTCTTCAAACTTACTGAGAAGTGTCAGTAAGTCACCACCAACATAGTAGTCCATCACTAGATACTGAAAAAAGAGATATAAAGCAGTTAAGTACCAAAAGATAGGCAGTAAGAAAAAAAATTCAAGTTCATTAGTTATCTACTGAAAAAAACCTCTTTCACTATTTTTTTTCTATGCCTGGGGAATGTTGTTAAAATTGGTAATAACTTGCATTACTTTTATTTGCTTATTTTGCATAAAATCATACCATATTCCTTTAATTATCACAGAAAGGATGCAACATCAGCATTCAGATCTTACCATAAAAAACCTACACACAAGATATGGTAGCAACAAAAGAGTAAATGAGGGTGAGTTTATTTCTGTCTTAACTACAGTGTCACACAAGGAAAATGATCTAGTATCAGCAAAACTAATGTAGGCTATCAACCCTTAAACTGACAGTTTCCAGAGGATACAGGAAGAAAAATACTATAGGTAAAAGCAATACTTGACGCAGCTTACCCAAAAATTACAACTTTTAGTTTTGGTACCATTTCAATACTACTAGTGGTTCCAAAAGAGGGACTTAGCACATCAACATCTTCAAATACTCATCTTGGCACATGCCACATCAGGGATGCATAACATAGCGGGCAGGGGCTTGATGACACTATACATTAGGGATGCCCATGACAAGCCAGAAGCACTGTCAAGCCAGAGGCACTAGAGCAGCGGGAAACTTAAAATCATACACTTATGTTCTTTTGAATACGTTTCAGTGAAAGAGTAAACAGCCTCCTAGGCCAATCAGCCATTATTCTACCCACAGAAAGAACCAACACATATATGGTCATGTGAAAGAAAAGGACTCAGACTTGCTGTTTGTTTCTCATACCACAAAACAGGGATTACATTTTAGTTATTTCCTAGCAATATCCACCTAAATCCGGACCATCATTTCAGGTATAATGACTTTATATGGTACTACCAGTCCTGAGCCATTTTGTTCTGTGCTTCCCAAGATGCTTTCATACATGGTTTTAGGAATAACTTGGCTTATTCTGGAAATAACTTCCCGAAGCAGTCATTTTTCTCCTCAAGGTTCACCTTCCAGAAGGGAAGAAAATTAAACAAGACAGGTACCCAAAGGAACATAAAGTGCGATACTAACCATTTCCTCACTATCTTTTGACTTAAAAGAACAACTCCTAAAGGCATAGGTTTTGACATTTTTCTCCATATTACTCACATTATAGCTCAATCTGATAGGCAAATTTCATCACTTACGTTGAAATCTATCAGTGCGTATTGCACAACCAATCAAGGAATTTTAAACATGTGTTGGAAGAGAACTGTGCACATAGAGCAATTACATTTGAAAACAAAAGGCTACAGACAGGAACAAGTAATCTTTTAAAAGTGGTATTGTATTAAAATATTTTCTAGAGAGGCTTCTGTGGGAGCTGAAATAGCCTGCCTGTCAAAGAGATAAGGTAATGCACTTCCCTCAGCTCCCACAGCAGTCATAACTCAGCAGGAATTCAGCTGACCCATGAAATGAAGCACTTGGATCAGAGGAAGATGGAAGACCTCTTCTATAAGAAAGTCAAATTTTATTAATCTTCCAATTCACAATGATTTTCTTGCTGGGAGGCACTTCCCCCTTCACATGGGGTTAAAATAAAGGGTATTAAGACACTGAAATCTAGAGGTATCGCATTCTTCCAGGGAAGTGACTACACCAAACAGGGGGAGAGTAGTTTGAAATCAAATTTTAAAAAAAGACATCAAAATACTCTCTTGAATACTCAGGAGCCTTTAAGAAACTGGAAGGACACAAACACACATCTGCCCTTCTTCATGAATGAGACTGGGAAAGAAATTTTTGCTGGTAAAGCACAAGAAAACAGATTTGAATCTGGAAGAGATTAAGAACTTCAGGTCCCATACATGTCCCATATTCATGGAATATGTTTTATCTACACCATATCTGCTTCAGCAAAACCACCAAAGGCTTACTTAACCCATTTTGACTCAAACTGTCCCTACAAAAAGTTTTGTAGGAACCATGAAAAAAGCCATGCTATCATTTCTGTGGAATGTCATTTAAGAGCTGGCTGTTTAGAAAACACTACCACATGGTGTATTTTCCTCTCTAACACTACGGAGGCAGAAACAGAAAATGAACTCCAGTATTCTAGCAACACTAGGTCCCTCTCTACACTGTCATTACTACTGCTTGCTATCCTACACAGCTAACTTTTTTCTTAGGTAGCTCCATTCTTAGAAGCTACTTGGAATTACTAGATTATAGGATGCCTTAGGTTATTTTTATGCAAATCTGAAGGCTGTTTGGTTCTGATGGGTTTGAAATTACGAGCTATCTTCATGAAGCAGTGCCAGAGGTAACTAAACTTTGAGAGGCTGAAAATCTGGATCTATCACAAAGCATTAATGGAAATAGCCTGTAAATGAGAGTCTAAGACCCGACTACTTATTTGCTTACAATGTGCTTGTTATTCTGAAAATACTTTTAACATGACAAAAAATAACTTGTTTCATTTCAGCACCTGTGAAAATGAGCGTTTTCTAACTCTTTCATATGCTTAGTTCCTGAACTCACTGGCAGACTTTTATCAATACATTTTTTTCTTATTTATAATCATAACTTGCCATTGTGGTACCATCTAAAAAGTGTTAAGAAGGTGAAAACTTTCACATTACAACTATGTCAGTGGTTACAGCAATAGCAGGTTTGCAAACCCAGCTGTATGGTTGCTGTATATATTGCACTACACTGGGGCTTTACTGACTTTGCTCCTGACCAGGACTCTCCCAATTTCTGTGACTAAGGTAAACATAGCTTATATGTTACAGTTCAGTAACTCAGCATTAAAAAAATGTAACAGGAGTAATGACATTCTTTATAAACAGTTGCAAAAGTCTCTCCAACTACTGAGATGACTAGTCAGCTGAGTTAAAAACATTTTCTTTAAATACTTTTAAGAAATAGGCTACTTTTTTTCCTGAGGTTTTTAAAATAGCAGTTTTATAATTTTTTAAAAATAAAATTTTAAATTACTTTTGCTGTTTTTAAACATAATCTTACTTCAAAAGACGTTCAGAAAGTTTAAAATATTTTTTACCTTCACAGAGCTAACACCTCTCAAGTTATTTAATTGTAATGTTATCCAAAACATTAAATTAAAGTATGATATATTTTATGCAAAGGTAGATTAGTTAAAGTGCTTAACTAAATCTCCATATACTATAGTACTACATGATTTTCTCACTCTCCTAGAGTTACAGTCAAACCTTTGAAATATTTCTTCAAGGAGAAAACAAGAAAGTTGGAACACTGCTGCAAGGCACGAGGTAGACTGATTTATTGCACTAATATCCTTAAATGTACCAAAAATTAAGTTCTTTCATAACCTCAAACTTATATTTCTGATGAATCAAACATACCAAATAGTTCTCATCTTGAAAGGCATAGTGCAACGTAGTAATCCACTGACAATCGCCATTCACCAAGACATTTCTCTCCTCTCGGAAGCAAGCTGTCTAAAGAAAGAGAAGGGAAAAAGCCATTGTCAACATCAACAAGTAGTTTTCACAGGATGAATATATATGGATGTTTTATGGGATTATTTAAAATTACTGAATAGAGGTCTCTATTCATTGGAATTCAGCCTGCACAAGTGACAAACCAGGGAATCTCTGCAGGCTTGCAGTCAGGCATTCACTCACTCTAATCCTGACTGTGACCTTAAAAAAAAAACCAAACCCAACCAACACACACCTCCTCCTCACCCCCAAAACACCAAAATTCACAAACCAATTTGACTCAACACTGAATCTTTGTTCCATAATGTATTTTTAAAAGCCAGAAAAATGATAACTTGTCACTGCAATCTGTGGCAGGAAGATAACGGCTCTAGGAAAGTAAGTCTGGTTCTTCTGAAAACGATTTCATGGATACTTTTCTAACATTACAGTTCCAGATTCAGGCACTGTGACCACACTATAGGAAATAAGCAGATTTCACTATTGCTGTCTTATCTTTGTCCAGTATAATACATTTTCATTTTCAATAATCTTTCCTCTGCTTCAAACAGCCCACTACAAGCTCTGCGTAACAGGTTTTCTCAGCATCTCTATATAAAACCAACTTTCATATACTTCAAGCGAGTCCTCCTTAATAAAAATATATTACTGTTTTTATTGGACCAGAACTATCAAGATGCAGACCTCGGGACTCTTTCATGACTCTCAATTCAGAGAGCCATTATTAGGATATTAGGTAGCCACAGTTCAAGTGCTTGGGTTCAGGATAAGAATTGATTTTTTGGGGGGTCGTTGCCACTTGTTCAGATGTCTTAGAAAATGTACTATGGAAGGGACATTCCTGGGAAGTCCAAGCCTCATCATATACTGATTGTATCTTATAAAGGTATCTCAACTGTTTTTTCCCCCTAAGGAATGCAAAAGTCAATTCACATTCCTACTGAAGACAACCATACTGTGGCCATGTTGTAAAGTTAGCAATTATTGGTCCAAATAGATGTAAATTACAATTAAATGTTAACTGAGAGTGGTTTAACGGTTTATGAATGCAAGGCCAAAGTACCACTCCACAAAAAGTTTGGCAGCAACAGCAGCTCTAAGTAATCCCAACCCCTGCCCACAGCACCAGAGCGCAGCCCTTCTCAGCAGTTCTGGCACCGTGATGCGAGGAGGCTGCCAACACAGAGAACTAGTTTGTTTATTTTTGAAGACATCAGTTCCTTGAGCCAGTTCACTGTGCAACCTCAAATAGCGAGGGAATGTTATGAACACTTCAAAAATCATTAATGCTGCTGAACACTTTGCATTATGAATTCAAAGTATAAAACTCCCCCTTTCTGCTCACACTAGCTTAAAAGGCCTTGAAACGTGCCTTGAGAAAGCATGACAGGCTATTTAATCAGCCAGTCATGACTTATTTGGAACTGTCAACAGTAATACACTAACGACTATGTATTTTGCTGTCAGAACAATGAATACAAACGGTCCACCTTAGCAACATAAATGGCATGTCTATTTTTGCTTGCAACCCATTTACGGATGTCAGTTGATATTCACTAATCTTTCCTGTATTTTAGTTGCTTCCAACTATGTGGGTTTTTTTTCTTGCAGCCAGCACTCAAATAAGCAGGGTTTAGATAACTTTTTGCTATGTTTAATAAGTCATAAAATGCTTCATACTACAATTCATACTACAATAAACCCGTATAACAACATGCTTCTTTGACCACTCATACCGTGGATAATAAAATACCTGATGTCTGCTTTTCAGTGAAACTGCCCACTTAAGAGGCTACTGTGCTCCTGCAGGCTTCATTTTAAAAACTAACAAGTTTTATCACATTTGGGAAACTTTAAACAGCCAGATGTTTTATGAACTTGATATGCAGGTTATAAAGTCTTGCTTATCCAGAAAAGCCAAATCAAGTGAGCAAACCGAACAGGAAAAGACAAAGGGGCACAGCAGAGAAGACAGTTCCTTTATTGTCCTCTGTAGATGGGGAGAATCAGCAGAAAGAGAACTTAACTGGACTGTTACCTGTCCTAAGTGTGTATTGGGAAACTTACTGCTCATTATACCTCTTTCTTGGTGGATGACCCTCTTCCAGCTCTTAAGAGGACTGGTAAGAGGAGTTAGTTGCATAATTTCAAGACAATTTGTAAACAACTGTTGTCTTAGGACATCTCTACATGCAGAAGTTTCAGCTAGTTAGGTAGGCCATTTAATTAAGTCACTTTAAAAGTGACTGAAGTGAGCCAGCATAGCTGTATTTCCATTAGAATTTGGGAGCCCCCTACAAGCAGCTGGGTTTAAAACCATTCTATACTGACCAATGAATTAACCCAACACAAACCTGTGTAGAAAGGGCACCACATTTCCTCCATATAGGGGAAAGCTTAACGCAGAACTGCTAATCCAGCACAGCCAGAAACGTGAACACTCCTGACAGCTGAAAGAGCCGAGTGGCAGTGGCTGCCGCTGCTTGTGAAGAAGAGCATGGACTGATGGACTGAGTGTGACTAAATCAGGCAAACACAGTGGTGAAGAGGGGCTTAACAAGAGGGAGGAGATTTATTCACAGGAAAAGAGCTGGCACTGACTCACTGAAAGGAAGGGAGGAACTAGGAAGGGTAGGCTGGAGGGGAGGAAGTGTCAGGAAGGGAACAAAAGAATGGGACAGGAAAAGGGCAGCAAGCTCAGTTCTCAGCAAGCAGTGAGCCTTTGCCCCTTAACAGAACTGCTGCAAGTACTGATGGACTACATGCATTTCCTCCTGAAGTCTATTGCTCAGTTAACTCCTGATTTATATAACTTTACATTTGCCATAAGGTTTTCCTCTGCAGTGCAAGAGTAGGTATTCTAGGAATATGCCACTTGCCATGGCATATTCTCAGAAGGTCCTTTCCAAATCTGTGAAGTACCCATTCACGTTTGCATCATTTTTTGTGACAACGTACATCTCCTTTCATCAAAAATACCCTTTTTAATACATTTTGTTTTTACAATCTGAATCCGTGATTTCAAAGTATTTAGTTATAGTTTCAACAGTTATATAAATGCTGTTAAAAAAAAGTCTTTAATGTATGCTTTCTGAATGCAAGAGGAAAAAAAGATCTTATTCATAATGTTTATATACAGCTGTGAATGTCATAGTAGCACCAATCTCAGCTTTCATGTAGTCTTTAGCTTGCCTTTATCGTAAACAAAAATCTGGCCAATAAATTCAGGGTAAGAACTAGGGCAGACTGTCTGGTAAACGAATACACAGTAATGCTGAGAACAACAGATGCCTGGAAGGGACTGTCAGACTTGATTGCATTAAAACAGCTTAAGGAAAAAAAGAAAAAAGAATGAAGTTCCTATGCTCATGAAATAATTCTTCCTAATCTGGAAGAGCTTCAATGTAATTTTCCTAATGCCATTTAAAAATTCTCTGCATTACAGAACCATATTACTTACCTCTGCCCTTTTAAGCATTTCCCATTTATTCAGAATTTTCATTGCATAAATGCGCTCTGTACACTTCATTTTAACAACTGCAACCTGAAATAATAAGATATCTTTATTTAACAAAAGCATGGTCAGAGACATACAATATTTAAACAGCTTAATATTAACAAAATATTAATAAAACAATTTATTAAGGAGTCATCAGAGATCACTGATAAATTACATTCAGCGATCACACTGATAAATTACAGCTTGAGTCTTTGCTCCTTTTATATTCCTTCTACACTACTACTATGTACTTGATGCACAGCACACCATGTGTGGTCAAGTGCTCATGATCAAGTACACAGTGGATGATACAGGAGTATGAAGCTTTTCACATGAAGATGCGTAGTGAAGCTGCATTGTTTGTCAAGAACAAGTGACGCTTGTACACCATGCCTTCAGCCAAGGTGGCAACATTGAAAAGGGCAGCCTGTGAAAACAAGGCAGGCTGCTGTCCATAGAAATACACTACATTTGACTAATTTGTTTTCACATTTCAGGTTTCAGAAACTTGAAAGATATTTGCAAATTTACATGCTTTTGTGTACTGTATGCAGGTATTTAAGAAGCAAAAACAGTATTCATTTACTTATTCATCATTTTGCTTGAAGCATTTTACTACACATCCTGTGTATTAGACTTGCTCAGACTGGTCTATTATAACAGCAGTTGTGCACACAGTTGTACAGTGGAAGAAAAAACACAGTAATACAGAAACTTCAAGGCTTAGGAATGCAAAGACTTTATTTTGATCAAGACTTGTATTCCCCAAGACCAAAACTAATTCTTCTTGTGGTAAAGCCATCATTTCCACAAAATTCTTCCAGCTGGCAAAGAAAAGCAGGCATCATGACTAAGACAGCAACATTTTCACAGGACTATACATGTAGAGCTTGAATATTTTTGCTGCTTCTCAGCTTGTCTCTATTTCAGAAATAGAAAACCAACTAGTTTTCATTGCTTTCAACAGAGCTCTAAATAGCAGTGGGAAAAGTAAGGGGAATCACATCAGCTCGCCTCTTCTGTTGCTTCAAAACTTTTATCTGTAATAAGGGAATCAGGAGCTGCAGCAACTCTAAGAAGATAACAATAAACCAAGGTTGGAACAGTGTGTCCAGCAGAGCAACACTACACAAAGTCTGAAGTCCTGAGGAGGAAAGAGGGAAATAAAACACCTCCCTGAACCTTGCTAGTAAAAAAGCTTCAGATAAGGGACAGGGGGACGACTGCTCCTCCAGTAACACAAGAATGGGATATTCACATTTAGACATACACCTGACCCTGCAGATGCACACCTAAGCCTCCCACCCCTCGGTGTGTGAAGCTCCACTCACCAGGTCATGTAAGGGAGGAGCAACACCTAGTACACACCTGCAGAGAGTCATGTAACGGTAATATATCTTAAGAAAAGGACTAGCAGGTACCCACCACAGGAAAAACATAAGAATATGGCCCTAAACACAGCTGGGAAAGACATAGTATGAAGAATCTTCTGTAAGCTATGTAGAACATCCATAGCTACATTACATCCCTGTGTCTCCTGGCCTACAAACACCTCCCACAGACACTGCTCATGCTGTGGGGGAAGGATGAGTAAAATGAGAACATCTTATCTGAACACATGAGGTTCTTAGCGATATATGAAGCTGTTCAACCCTCACCTTCAGTAATGGCCTAAAACATTTAGCTTTGTTCCTGTCCTTGTCACGGCCTTGCAGTTAAAAGTCATTGTAACAACCTCTCTGCATACACTTAATTGAATTATTTGCCTGATACAGCTGAAGGCACACTGTAAGTCAAACTGCACATTAAAAGCTTTGAGAATCTGTAAGGTGCTGCATTACCTGCTATACATTTTAAACTCTGTTCCGTACAGAACATGATGACTCAGGAAATACCCCCATCTCCACTGAAGGGACAGACCAAACTGAGAAGATGAACAAAAGCTCTGAGGCAGAAGCAATTTGCAAGCGTAGCTCCACAAGCCCTGAAGTAGCAACATTCAGGTTTCATTACACCATAACACTAGAAGTCAGCCATTTAAGCACAAATACAGTGCACAAATCAGAACCCAGATATGCATCTACTGCACTTTATCTAAGGCCACCGCTGCCTGAAAGCACTGCAGGCTGACGGATGTTTGAAGTGTGTTCAACTGCTGAGGAGTGACATAAGCCTGGCTTTGTGGAGAACACACAGCGGAGGAGATGGGCAGGCCTTAGAACAGATAGTGATGAATGAGAACAAGCCTAGAGAATGAAAAAAAAAGCAAAAAGAAAAGGGAAGCTAAATCTGTAGGACCTATTTAGCGATTCCCCAGGTGCTATCTATATTTGTGCTATTTATTTTCAACTGAAAGGACTTCTTAAAAAAAGCCCAATTAAAACTTTCTGGAGGAAGAAAATTGTCTTCTGTGGAAGAAAAAGTGGAATGAATAAAAGGAAAGCTGACTCATATTTTAACAATAAGTGGTTATCAAGTTATGGCACCAGTAAATACACTGCTGCTTTAGTTTTAAGTGGGACAGTGGGACAGCTTCTTGTTCCAGCATAAAAGTTCATGTAACTATACAGCAAAATAGGTAGTTCCCCAAGAAATTTATCTCTGAAAAACCTGAAAGGTGCAGAACATGCCTCACAGAAGTAACAGAACTTTGGCCTGATTAGACCTGACTCCTCAACCCATTCTAATCATTAGGATTTTGGTTTTTTTTTTCCCAAGAAAACAAACAAACAGAAATACAAAACCTCATTGATGGCTGAACTGAACCAGGGAAGCGCAAAATAAATTATGTCTTGATAAACTCAGTACTATTATAAGCAAGAATATTGGTGCAATATTGGAGAAAAAAAAAATAAATCCTACATTCCTTGTTCCATAAAACACCTCAGTGTTTCCCTGAGTTAGCTTTCTTTTACTTTCTTCATCAGGTGGCAGTATTTCTAAGTTTACATTTGTCATCTATTGCTTTGGCTGATTCCGAGATGCTGCGGTACAGTTGTTTTTTCTTACTTCTGTATTAATTCCTCTTTCTCTGGCATGTCTCAAATTCAGTTACAATAACCACACTGACCCAATTCGCGAGATCAAACACAAACCTCTTGTACTACAATTGTGCTAACTGTGCAAGATGTCAGGTTTTAAATATGATGGCTCCTATACGACATACCAATCCACCACATCTAATAATGCAAGATAAAATACTTAGTGTTCAGAGGTATTCCAAAGGATGCAGATATGTAAACTGCTGCAAAAGCCTACTTTAAGAACAAAAGCATTGCTTCTATCTTCAGAGTTTAAAAGTCTACTGGCCGAAAAACTTCTCCTGTCATACATAGACTGTAGAAGACCAGGAAAGACTGTAAAAGACCTTTCTTCATTTCCAAGGCTATTACAACTTCTACTGTAATAGAAGTTTGTTCTTTTTTTAAAAAAGTATGCTAAGGATAATGAAAGGGGAAAAAAAGGCACAAGCAGAGGTATAAAATAGCTTCTGAAGAAGAAGAATTAATAATCTAAAATATTTCAGGCCTGGAAGAGATAACTATGACAGGCAGACAAAACCATGAATGCTGAGGAGATGATGAACAGAGAAAAATTGCATCTCATTACACAAGGCTGGAATGGAGAATCGAGGGTTCTGAATACTCAACATTCACAGAGTGGTTTAGTAGAGAGATTTAGGTGATTGTATTTTGCCAATTCTTAACACACTGATAAGGAAAGATTCCAGATGCAGGGGTTCCCCCACCATATCAGCTCCCCTTCCAGGCAAGCCCCTATGGGTCTAAGCTGTCACCAGCTGATTTGATGACTGTCACTGTGACTTGTCACATGCAAGATTCATGGCATCAGGGACACTGCAATAAAGATAAAAGTATGTTTCCTCAAGGATCTCAGAAAGCCTAATAAACCCTAGTGCCTACGTTTCAACCAGCTTAAGACATATTTATGTCAAAAAAATATAAGAGAACTGGGGCTAAAGCATAAGTGAGAGCCAGCTGTGGTAACTACACATCACAGCCCCTTATGAGATTTGTATTACTTCTGCCATCCATTTCCATCCAATACTTTTTGCCTTAAAGCTCTGCTTCACTTGTATTGCAATAAAATAAAAACAGAACCAATATAGCTAAAATAACATTTTTAGATTTTGGCAAGAGCTAGTATTTTGCTTCTTGAATTGTTTAACAGAAATATTTTGCTGCATTTTTTTCATCTTCAAAAGCCACTTGATATTGACATTTGGGGTTGCGATGTGCAACGCCAGCCTAGGCCAAGTTCCACCTTTCCTCATGCCCTGATAAAATCTACTGGGTATGAATTTGAGCCAGATCAGCCTCTACAAACATTCCCACCACTGTACTCTGCCCTTTGAGTGACATAATCAAGATCAGTAAGCAGTATCAAGTTATAAATTTTCTTTTATGTAAATGATAAGCATGAATAAGAAAGTGCAGAAATCATTTAAATGCAAGACTAGACTTCAGGAAAACAGGATAGTTAACAAAAAGGCTTTCTACTAGAAAGTTTATAAATTCTTTGATGTTTGACTTATAGGAAACCATGCTGGCATTAGTTTCAAAGCAAAGATTAAAAAGCCACCTCACACACTGCTCATGCTCATGGCATGTTAAACTTTCAGGTAAAACTTATCCTCAAGGACTGGACTCTCAGGCATAAGGTGAAACTCAAATGCAGAAAGTTCTCATCTGAGAAGAAGAACACGGATATATAGGTGATAATCCTTGTGCAATCAGCTCATAATGACAGACAGTTAAGAAAAAGGCAAACATTGGAATTCACAGGCAGATACACACCATTAGGGAGGGGTAAAGATTACTGCCTTGTAGAAATACAAACTCATTGGAAACTCCACACACAGCCACACCCCAGAGAAATAAACTTTATCTGGAGCAGGCGTGAAGGAGGACTACTGAGGCGATCAAGGAACTCAAGAGCCTCTCATACTACCGTGGGAACAGAAAAAGCTTTGCTGCTTCATCCAAAAAAAAAAAAAAAAAGTCAAAGAGTGGCTTTGATTGCTACCTACAAATAAAATTGGAAGGAAGGACATCAGTAATAAGGATGATAAAAGATAGAAGATTTGCTTATGCTAACGGGCAATAAAATTACATGGATAAAATTGTGTAAAATTACCATGAGTTAACCTTTGGCGGGAACTTGGAATGGCTTTAGACATTTGAGCAGAGATTTTAGACAAGCCTTTCAACCAGGAAAAGAGACAAAATGTCACTTCAGATGTAAACAATTTATCCGTAATGTCTTATTACCAGATTCGTAATTGAATATTACAGTCATCTCCCTCTGCTAAAGCTTGTACATGCCACTTCTACTATTTCTGTCTCATGCTATTGGTACCTTGGACATTTGCTACTGAAAAAACACTGCAGGAACTGCTTTATCCTCCCTATACTCTTGGATATGAAAAGTCATAGAATCATAGAATGTACTGGGTTGGAAGGGACCTTCAAGGGTCATCTAGTCCAACCCCCCTGCAGTGGGCAGGGACATCTTTACTAGATCAGGTTGCTCAGAGCCCCATCAAGCCTGACCTTGAATGTTTCCAGGGATGGGGCCTCCACTACCTCCCTGGGCAACCTGTTCCAGTGCTCTACCAGTCCTTGGTATATAGCTGTTGCTTTAATACTGCATCTTTGAGAAAAACTGGTCTGGACTGCTCTATCAGTTTTTTAATGTCTATTTTACATTTAAAATGAGGAACCAGGGTGTCTTTCGGTAGGGTTCATATGCACAGTGCACACTTCCAAAGCAAAATCATTTTTTTGAACACACAATATGGATCTTCATGTTGTGCAAATAAGAAAAGTGACAGTCAGAAAGGTTCTGCAAAAGAAAAATAAAGGCCCCGAATAACACCTAAGTTCCTCCTCAGCAATTAGGGGGAAGGCAGAGACAAATGGCTGGTCCCAAAGTGGCACTACAATGAACCATGTCTCTCCAGCTCCTTGGAACCTGCCTGTCACCATAGTAACTCGGTGCTGCCATACAAACAGACACGGAACTGGGGAGGACTAAGATAGCAACCAGCCCTTTTGAAGCATTTTCAAAACAAAGCAGCTTCTTACTTCGTCCATTTCCACAGCAGAAAATACCTTGGTCTGATATTTTCCTGTGAAGAGCAGACTGGGGAAAAGCAAAGCTAATTAAATATTTCTTCTGCATCGTATTCTCAATGCTTTGACTCTTTGAATAGCTGGATGAAAAGTGTCATACGTTGTGTGCAATACTTAGGAATTTTGTTAATCTACAATGCAGGAAGGCACAGTCCTGCTGGGTACCTAATATAAACCACCAAAGCTTCTGAATAGGTGAGACAGACTTAATTGCAGTCTGCAGGCTCACTGTGCCCCCCAGGTTAATTTCTAGAAGTACATAAAAACAGTAAACTCAGTACCCTACAGCTGCAAGTACAAGATGGAGAAGGCACAAACAGCTGTGTCACACGGGCAATGTGACACACACAGCACGACTGTCTGCAGGAAGCTTAGCTTTTGCATATTCTCTCTGAGTTCCACTGCACCCTTCACCAGTGTACCTCTCACTAGGAACCACATCATTTATCAGAAACCGGTGGTACAGAGGGGATCAGCCTTGTTCTCTCAACCATTATTTATTTTCTTTTGGAAAAAACACTTTTACGTCTGTTGATTACAGCTAAGACTCTGACTAAGCATCCTGAGTCGAGGTGACATGTCCTATTACTAAATATTACAGAGATCAAGTCTGTACACAACAGCATTTATATTAAAAGGTATTTCTAATCCATCCAGAGCAGTAATACTTAGGTGGGGCACATTAAGAGTTTTCGTTATTTTTGTGCTAAGCAAAACCAAGCAGTTACACCCTTCCGCTGCAACCACAGTTAAGCGTTGCTCATTCAAGAAATCCTTGCTAACAAACAAGGGAAGGAAAACAATTGTTTCAGTCCCACGCTGCCAAATTTCCAGGAGGTGTCAGCCACATTATACAATCCAAGCTCTCAAACAAGGTACATCTTGACACAGTTCTTCCTTCAACGACTGCTCTTCGTTGAAATGCGTTAATCTACAGCAGCATGCCTAAATCATCCTCTACACAAAACAAGGAAGTGATCTTAAAGAGTTACAAGTACATTACTAAGAGGTCAGATTAAACTTGCAAAAGACCAAGTGTGAGTATTTGGAGCCAGGCAGTCCCCATACACAGGACCCCTCCTCCTACCACTCTCACCCTACTGTAGCACTAGTACTACTCCCAGTTCCCTTGGCAGGCAGAGGCAAACACAAAGCACACAGAAGGCACTCCTTAGGCTGGCAGAACTTTCTTACATAGAAGCAATCCCACCAAGCACAGGTTTCCAGGACATTATTTCCTTTCAAATAATGGTCCACAGTGTTTCTAGACAGAAGGAGTAGTCAGGCACGTGCAAACGTCAAGCCACAGGTGGGTTTGGGTTTTTTGTTTTGGTGTAGTTTTTTTACAGGTCTAAATGCTGGAGGAGTTTTCCATTCTCTGGTCATATTCTTTAAATCTTCTCCTAAAGAATGTGTATTTTGACTAGTTAACAAAAAACTTCAGCCCACACAACATACTCATTCTTGTCTACAAAGACAGACTTCTACATTAATTTTATTAATAGAAGCCAGAATTAAGATTACAGAAAACCATTTTAGTTCTGATTTTATTTCAGGGGACTTTTAAAATTATTATTAGTTTTATTCCTCATAGAGGTTGCTCCTCTGCACATGAGCTATCTGCCTACATGACCCACCAAAGAAGACTGAAAGTAACATTGGGGCACTCACAAAAATGTTCCACCCAGCTGGGTATACACCAGGAAAATACACCCTAGGAGATGGGGAAGAGCCATGAGTACTTCGTCCCTCTTACAGCTAGCATTTCAAATTATATGCTATTCTAACTGTCATGCACTCAATGAACATTTCAAACTTTTCTTTGTAACTATGAAACTTCTGAAAAAATTAAATTATGTTCTCAAGCCAGTGACTCCAAGAGTCAGAGCCTTAAATGCTGCTGTAAAGGATATTAAGACATTCAGTTTACCCTGCATGCAAAGTATCTGGCTTGGGTTATGAGAAAAGGAGAACTGCATGTTTTGGCAGGTGGCTAGAGAAGGAATCTCCAGGTTCTGAGCGAGGTTATTTCTGTCCTAGCATAATAAAGAGAATGTTAAGAAACATTTTTTCTCTTCCTTTCACAGACCTCTCATGCTGTAAGAAATTTCTCTCAGGTGGTTTTGGATTACCAGTTGGGTTTTGTTCTCATATTGCTGGAAAAAGTGTAAAGAACCAATATGAGTTCTGCTGGTTTGAAAAGGAGAAAGAAAAAGGCACTGATGTGCTAGCACAGATATGTACTGGTGACTGTATCAATCTGCCTTAAATTAGATACTGATTTTGCAGTTGTGTTCACAGGGACAAGCTCACATATGGTCTCAATCCTCTCTCTGGCCAAAGACCACATTTTCTTGGCTTACATGTTGCGTGGCAAAAATTGACCACTGATCCTGACAACTAATATCATGGCTTTATTTTGTTTAAGCTATCTTTCTTCAAAGCTATTGATTTATGCAAAAGTTCTTTGGTAAGACCAAAGCCCCTGGCATTCTCCAGAAAGTCCAAAGTAGCTAAACTGAGAAGAATGGAATGTAGTTTTTGTCCTTTTTAAAGTCTGGCTTGTATAGCTGTTCAGTATTTAAACTACTAAATTCTAATAGGAATATGTTTAGTTTAATTCTGATTCATTTCTTTATGCATTCTAACAAGTATTTTATAGGTATTTTTAAAATTTACTTCTAGCAGGTAGTTGTGTTTGGGCTGTGTTTGTTTTGTTTTTTTTTTAAACAAAAACTAATGAATAACCTTATAAGCACTAGAATCCCAAATAATTTCTAACATAGTTCCTATGTATGTATGAACATATTATGGCAAAATTACTTACAGCTCCCCCAGTTAGTTTTCTGAAGTGTTGCTTTATATAAGTCAGATGCCACATGTCACTTTCAAGAAGCTAGATTTTATTTTCTTATTGTGGAATGTCAACTTTTATGTAATTACTATTTTATAATGCCTATAATATTTGAAAGTTACAGCAACGTACCATACACAAGGGTCAAAGGACTCATTCAGAAGCAAAAAGTCTGAAATATTCTCTGGTAAATGGGATTAAAGTACAATGAACTTGAAATCAATGATTCCTGCATAATTTAAATGGATCAAAAAGTTTCAAGCTGCTACAACAATAAACTAAAACTTTCATAATTAAAAGATGAACAAGATAATGTGATACTGACAGATAACTAACACCACTGACTCTATGAGCGCTCACTGCTCTAACGGAAGGATGAAATTAAGATACTTTCTCATTTTACCTCTGTGAAATTTCATTTCCACTGAGGGGGACAGGAGGTACAAATTGCTGTAGTTAAGTTTCATGCTTTTCCAAATGAAAGAATACAAAAGACATTGTTGTTTCATGCACTCAAATGTTATTAGTATGAGTTTCCACCCAGAATTTGTATCTTTTACACACCTAGCATGTATAAAGTGGTGTCTCTAAGTTCATATAAATACTTCATCTGTTGTTGTGCTGAGATTTCCAGTTGGTCAATTCCTTAAGTGGAAAAGAGCATCTTTTTGAAAAAGAACAAAGCAAGTACTATGGAAAAGAGCCCTTCCTTAAACTTATACTGTGTGAAGGCATTCCCAACACTGACTCCATCTGCAAGTTACTATGAAGGGTTCCCTTGACGTGAATCCAGCTTTGATAGCTACAGCATTCACAAGTCTAGTTCTGAAAAGATCCAGAAACCACTTCTAATCCCAACAAAGGACAAACTTCCAAAACACTAATCTAAAATTCTTGAGGTATCAGTGGTCACAGCCACTATAGCAAGGAATGTGGCACAGCAAGAGCAGAACAGATGAAAGTAGCTTGTGCTCCGTCAGGGGGATTGGACTAGATGATCTTTTGAGGTCCCTTTCAATCCCTAACATTCTGTGATTCTGTGTGCTGAGCCTTCCCATCTATACTGTACGCAGGTCAGGAATTTTGCTTCAGACTGTATGTAGCCTGGTCTCCTGGACCAAACATTCTTTGAAGCTGTTAGGAGAGTCAAATACAGTGATGGATACTTATGTACTCCTTGGGGCCAGAAGCACATTTGGTGCACACTTGGAACAGAGGTTCTGGTTTAGTTTCCTCCAAAAGAAATCCAGCTCATGTATAGAAAAATCATTCTGCAGTAAGTGGGGACACTCTCTTCAAAACTGTGCTATTGCTCTGAATCAAAACCCTAATGGAGAGACAGACAGTTATCTACTATCTAGGCCTTTTATTTACTCAAAAATCTCTCTGCTCAGACCTCTTTTCTGGACTTAATTTGCAGCTTTAAGCCCTTCCTTACACTTTTTTTTTTTTTTTCCCATTTCTGGTTTTTCCTGTCAAGCTCTTTGCAGTAACTTTTCTCTTTAAAAGCCATGTTCAAATAATACATGCCAGCTAAAAACAAACACTCAAGTGAAACAACCAACCGATTTTCATGCAGTATTTCCACTGCCCTAAGATAACACTTCCTTTTTTGTAACAAATGGTGCAACTCATCAAGTTCAACATCCACTAGAAAGTGAACTTTTGTCTTACAGGTCAAGATGTTGCTACTTATATGGACATTTTACTTAAAATGCTCCAGTTCCTTCAGCAGCTCACAGTTCCTTCATGCTCACAATGATTGCACATGAACTACATGTTACCTCATCATATCATCAGATGATGGTACAGATGAAGAGATGTTCTTGAAACACTGATTTCTGTCTTAGGTGTCCACTTTCCTCAAAAGCAGTCTCTGAAGTAGCTTAAAATTATGTGGACATGAAACCATTATTTCACCCCCTACCAAGTGCATATGCACACAGAAGCCTAATTGCTTTCTGAACCCAGGTCGAGAAGGGTCCTGGCTTGGAAGGAAAGCCCTGCATAGAATAGTCTTGCTCTCTGTGGAGACAACAGGAGATGAAGATAAGGAAGCCTAGCCTTAGCCACCAGCACTAGAAGTTGTAACCAAGTGCTAATAAGTTGCTAATGGCTGTCACTACATTTGACTTTAGTGTGGCATTACTTAAAGGAAGCTTCCTGAAAGAAATCTAAGTGTTTTTTTACTGACAGCTCTGGCTTTGGTTACAAGTACTTAAATGCTGAAAGGGTTGTCTTTGAGGTTCTCCAGAAGTCTCAGGTATCCTATGCGTGCAGGGGACACGGTCATGAATGCTTTTGCCAGTGGCAAGCCCTATCAGACTTCTGTGACTGATGAGACTTTAATCAAGCATATTAAAGAAGTAAAAGCTTCAGTCCAGGGTCCTCAGGCTGGCGAGTCCTCAAAACACAAGGCGGTCCTGTCACATCAGCATGATTCAACTTGCTGACCAAAAAAAACAGATCCAGCAGCCTTTGATCTTCAAAGATGACAGGGAGCAGCCTTTGAGGCAGCCAAATGCATCTTTCTGCGTTACCAGATTGCTACAGAGACAGGCAGATGGGTGGAGCGGCCTCTGCGTTCCTACCATAGAAGCAGCCCAGTTCTGTGTTAAATCACAGCAACACAGAAAGAGTACATATGGCAAGTGGGAGAAGAGATCCCAAATTCAGCTGTGCAGCTGCTAGGTGGGACCACTCATACACACACTGAAGAGACACTTGTTTTGCTACACTGAAGTCAGAATGAGCCAGTCACAGAAAGGGCAGAACTGGACACTAAATACCCTGCTTCAAAGAGACCTTTCACTAGTACTTAGCTACATCCCACGTTTGGGAGTATTTTAATATAACTGTGTGAATCTTTTGTCTTTAGGACAAGTACAGGTCAACTGTAGCAAGAAATCAGATGCACAAACAAAAATTACATTAGTACAACTGAGATTAAAAATCTCTTACCTCACCAAATGCACCTCTTCCAATCACTTTTATAATTTCGAAATCATCTCGATGGAGCTGCATTTCCTTTACCAGTTTTGTAAATGGTCTTGCTGTTTAAGGACAAAAAAAAAGAAAATTCAATTATGAAAAGAAATACTGTAAGCCAAAATAATCCATGAAGCAGAGGTCAAAAGTTCTTATTGCATACCCAGTGCAACAGAACTACAGAAGGAAAAAAAATATTAATTACACTATTTAATTAATATTTAGAATTTTTAAAAAAAGTTCAATCCTACGATTGGTTCTGTTTTGCTGCCAGTGAATAAAGAGCAAAGTAGTCTTTCAGAAGGCTTTCCCCCTGCTTTCTTTAGGGTTTTGTGAAATCAGTGAATGACTATGTGAAAGGGAAGAGAGATGATTCATTATTGGCAAACCCTAGAGAAAACCTGTCCTATCCTTCAGCCACTAGAATAATTCTCCTCTTAAGCAGAGTTCAGCTCTACTTTTAATTATTTCAGCTAGTACCAGCTAAAGCTTTAAAAACCCACTCTAAAGAGAGAGCTGTCTCTACTCAATAGCAATTAAACCATTTTCTACAAGATCTGTGGCTAATTTAAGGCTTTTACTTTGAACTATCTTTTCTGTTAAGCAACATTCATCAGATCTCAATTAGATCAAATATTGAAGGGCTGCAGCCTAAAAGATGCCCAGCAATGAACTAACCTACACTAATACTTCGGTTTGGTGGTCTCACTGGATTCAAGACATTTCTCAAAATATCTGTACCTGCAGACCCCATCAATTTTCTCCTCTCCAGTTCCCATTCAGAACATTTTATTTACTTCTAGCATATCACAGGATGATGATTACTGTTTAGATACAACATCTGTTACAATTCACTACTCTGAGTATGAAGACCAAATCAATAAGGAAAAAAAGTGGTGCAAGCTAAACTGCGCAAGAGCAAGTATGGTGTCTACAAAGCAGCAACTCACACTTCTAACTAAGCATAAAAAAAGATTGCTGCTCTTCACCTCAACACAAGCATTATTAGACTAAAAAGACTGAAGTGTTTAAATGCATGTTATTTTCCCATATGCAACTGAATAAAACATCACAGAATTACTACTTGTAATTCAGCCCAGACTCCTGTTTTACCTCACCTTACATTATGATTAAGCTAATGAATTATAAGCCAAACAGAATTCCTACAAGAGTGGTCACTGCCTTGACAATGTATTTCAGATGCTAACACAAACAAACCAAACCTTCCAACACACAGAAGATATAGAAGTCTGAAACGGAGATTACAGACTTCAGTATGAAGTCTAACCAAGAAAGCCTGAAAACCTCTCAGCAAAAATTCACATAATAGCTAATAAAATGAAGAAATAGTTGTACTGAAGAATAGCCATGCTGCTTCTTTGTACTTAGGAAGGGTGTTGTTGAAAAGGTTTCCTCCACAAGTAATATCCCTTTCACTGACGTTTCTTGTCTATCCAAAGTATGACATTTAAGAACGAGACTCTAGATTTTCTGCTACATTGCCCATTTCAGCTGGGCAGAAATGCCAACCACGGTCACCCCCACCACAAGGCCATTGAGACTAACATCCTCAAACCCCAAATTGTTTCTAACAAACCTACCAGTTACAGACCTACACCAATCCAATCGGACATCTATACAAGTAAACATCACTGCTGACGACTGTAACATATATCAATTATTTTGCAAAGTTTTCATGCCTCCTTCCCTCCCCATCATATCAGGACAGACTGAGGAAACACAACTAGAGACAAGAAATAAATGTGAAAGTTCCATTATCAAGTTATGGATCACTAGGACAGAACGCAGGTTATTAGATTAATTCTGTAGCACACCAGCTTCTGTTACTAAAATTCAAGGGGAAGGGAAACGAAATTCAGTAATTTTACTTCTGGGGCATACCAACCCAAGAATTTATTTTACTTTTTTAAAGAAATAATCAATACCAAAATAATAGGTTTAAGTATTTATAAACACCCTGGTGCTGTAAATTGATCCCAAGCAACTTTCAAGCAGGAAGACACAAACCTACCCAAGTTTAAGCTGTGTTGTATACTTAAAAAAACCCACCTTATTTCTTACATTTTCTTGTTTTGTCAACTGCTGATAAAATATTCTATTGTTTTGTCTGCAGTTTTCCTTGCTTTGAAGTGTATCAAATTTCACCTGGCTAAAATTGGGATTTGGTTTAGAATTGCACTAATTGTATTTTAAAAAGTGAATTCAACTAGTTTTTTATTTTAAAATATAAATATTGTGTATCGAGCAGAGCACATATTTAAATATGAGTAAATAGAAGAAACAGTGTCTGCAGAGAAGGGCATTAATGCTACCTTTCTAGGAACTGTATCCTTCAAGAAGGAAGGATTAGCAGACTTCATTCTCTTTACCACCATTTCAATTAAAAAACTACAAGAGTCCTAGGTTGGTCCTTCTTTTTCCATCTCAGTTGGTCAACTGAAGTACCATGTATTAAAATGAACTATTTTAGTGCATGTAAATGAAAAAAAGTATTCTCTCCTAAAAGGAAGTTACTATTTTTACAAGCTATTTGTGCACTTAACTAATGTTGGCTTTTGGTATTTATCAGGTGCTGGTGTTCAGAAACACTGCAACTCCAGTGGTCTCTCTCTTGGAAAGCTAAGCACCAAACAGGAATATTTGAATGTAAACAAAAATTTTAAATTGGATAGGACTTCCCCTGAAATGGAAACATTCAAGTCTTCGTCAAGGCATCCAAGGTTCCTTAAAAGTAAATGAAATTTGAAAAAAACCCCACCCTAATATCTACAGAATCTCATCATAACAGAGACTACAACTTAGGTTATGCAGCAGATCAGAGCTCAGAGGAGGCAGCACTTCAGTAACTCATTTAAACTGCACAGAACTGGCAACATTGAGCGAGCAGAAAGTATTATCAGAGCTGTGTTCACTGTGCTTGCCAGAATGATGCCAAGTGACAGATATACTTACCACTCTATAACTGGTAAAGAGCTCCAGCTTCACCTTTTACATATCACGATTTTATAAATAGGGAACTCAAAGCAAATTACTCTCCATATACTGGAATGAATAATTACACTTTACTGATTAGTTTTGATCCTAATATTAAAAGCAGGACTTAGGATTTGGAGTTGATTTAATACTTAATGAAAATATTTCATCCTGGCAAACAGGAGCATTAGCTCTTCTGAGGGTTTTGCTGGCAGTGATTACTAAATTTTGTTATACATACTGTTGTCACGGTAACATCAGCTGAGAGTAACTGGAAGAGTTTGTTTATTTATGACTGTGAGGCTGTAATCAGAATTTGGGATAGATGTTCTATGTGCAATATATTTGTATGCATCACTGTCTTTTCTCTCAAGCAGATTTTGTATTATTCTATTCACACTTGTTTGGAAGAAGGGTGTTCTCCATAAGGCCATGCAAGGAAAAAAAAAACCCAACGAATTTTAAGGAGCCAAGAAATGTACGCTCTCAAGAATATAATACAAGACAGTAACAGTCGATGTTTTGATCAATATTCATAACGGGAAGTGAAATGCCAGTATTTATTCCTTCATTGAAAACCAGGCTATGTATGAAAGAAATAATTCTCCACCCACAAACAAATTTTATTCCGATCATATTCTCCTCTTCCTCTGATAGATGGGATTAGGATATTTTGTTAGCACAAAAAGAAAACATCAATTTGAGTAATTTGAAAGCATAATATGAAGCACAGTCACAGGTAAATAGGTTTATGATTTAGGTTTGTGAGCTGCTGCAGCTACACTCCAGTCAATTTGTATTATGCCACTTGATAAAAGATATTTGAAGACTGTTTCAGAACAACCAAAAGCTGCAAAACATTCCAGCAGAGATGACCTAACCCAGCAGACTGGGCACTCTGCACTGGTACCCCAGGGATGGGCACACGCTGGCCTCTGTCAAGGTCAGATGCATACGTTAAATTTCCGCTCATTTCTGAGAGTAGGTCTGGGAAGGATGGTAGTATTGTCAACATCACCCTCAAGAAATAATAGAACAACTTTTCCCAAGCTAGAATGTGGCTAAAAATGAGAAGTGTTGAGGTATGTTTTAGTTTTTTACTTTCAGCTCAGATTCCGAACCTTTCTATTTACGTCAACAATTTCCTATCTGGAATCACAAAAGCTAGCACCTTTACATTACAGTGGACCAAAGACTAACTGCTAGGTTTATGATAACTACTGCTTCAGTGGTCGAGTTACCCAATGGCTCTAATTTGAGAACTCCTGTGTATTTTGTTTAGGCAGATCAAGTTTCCAGAAATTCAGTCACAAAAATCACTGAGTCCAAGCTGCCAAATGTTCAAGAACATCTGATGTTTTGTATCATTGGCAGCTTCAAGCTTTAAATAAATGTGACAACTGCAAGAAAATATTACAGAGACTTGCATGTCTCTCTCAACAATTCAGATTGAATGGGATCACAGGAGGTGTCTAGTCCAACCTCTCACTCAAATCACAGTCAACACTGATTTCAGACCAGGTTATTCCAGGTTTTTCCTGGTCAGGTCTCAAAAACTTCCAAGGATGGAGACTCCATGGTCTCTCTGGACAACCTATTCACATACTAGACTGCCCTGCATCAGAAAGTTTCACAGTTCAGAACTGATCTTGTAAGTGATTTGGCACTTAAGTCATTGTATAACATGACGATAACATTCAGATAGACCTACCCAGAAGGTATGGCCAAACTGTTTGGTCATACAGAAATTCATCTGCCACCACGCTCCCTTTATCTACCCATCCTCTTTACAAAACATTGTGGTAGGAAACTATGTGAATTGCAAAATATTAATGTCAGGAAAACAACAAAATGACGCAGATAATTGTCTGTGGAGCCACACTCCCACCAGGCAGATCCAATATTTTATTTAAGATGTTTTCTTTGGAGGAAGAACATGAAAGAGCAGCAAGTTTTACAATTTCCCTCAATCAGCCCTCTTAACTTACATTCTAGAAATCAAGTCACTTGCTTGCCCTTTGTGCACCCTTTTCAAAGAAACAGCATTCCTGTGATATTGCTACTAAAACAGTAGGCTGACAGGTTTAACAAGTTAGTGCTTGTATGCACGTCTTGGGAGATACCCACACCCACCCCAACCTGCTTACTAGGGTGATAAATACCTGTTACAACCCACACTTAAGTTTTAAAGAAGTACAATCCTCTTGCTACCTGATTGTGATATTTTTCCTGTATTTCAGAAATGTAAATTTTTGTTAATTCTTCCATCCTTCGTTGACTTCATTCTTAATTTTTCCCATTACAGATCCTTGCCTCCCTTTTCCTGCGCTACCCTGTTTCCTCTTACTGGCCACCTCTGTGAATGCTGTTCTTCAGTCTGGCCTCCTAAGGAAATAAGGTATGTATACTCTCTTATTAAAGAAGAACTGATCCTGGCATTTAGAATTTGTATACTAGTTTTGTGATAACTGCATGAAAAATTCATCGCCATGCTAAATGGTAATAGCATTGGCAAGTGTTTTGAAGAAAAATACTGAGTAGTACTTCTGGTGCTGATCCCATTAGCATCGCTAAATTTGCTAGCATTAGAGCAAGGCATTTACCTTGAAACATCATCTGCGTTCGCTGTTATTCTTTCTGTGTGGCAAGCCCCAAAAGCAAGTACCATGTAGGACTCAACCCACAGCAATATATTACCATTTGCCAACTTGTTGATGAATGTTACCACAAACACTAAATAGCTGGCCATCTGCCTGACTAGTCCATTCACTGCTTTTCATGCTTACAATGAAAGGACACCAAAGATAATACTCAAGATTTGTACAGACAAGTACTGAGGAACACACAGATGGTTCTGAGTAGTTCAAAGTGATAAAACGCATTGCCAATTTAACTTGTCAAAGCCACCATGTTTCTCTGAGAACTAGACAGCAACAGAGTTCCAGCAGGCGAAAGGAAGTGTTAGCTTACATATCCAAGAATAAACACAAAACTACTATTTGCTGTACTCTCTCTCTATATATACACAGTACCTTACCTATAGAAAAAATAATTTAAAATAAATAATCAGTTAAAATAAAAACCGCACATAATTCAGACCTAAAGTTAATGGCATACACTAGCGCTACAATGGATGCAACTACAAAGGAAAGGAAGCTTATACCTGAGATCTAACAGAGGAGGAAGCTCACTGCCCAATTTCTCATCGTCATGTTGTATCACTGTCATGGAATGATTCATAATTTAGGGAAGTACAACTTGGTCTCTAGAATCAATTCAGGCAGAGTTTGTCTTTTTTTTTTTTAATACTGCAGTTGACCTTGGAAGATGGAATTGTTAGTACAAAGACTGAAGAAAAATGTGACTGTGAACAGCATTTAGTTTGGGAACCCCAGAATTGACTTGCCATCCATGGAAGCTTGGTGCAGCTTCACAATACATAACATTTTAGCATACAGCTATCAGGACACAGATAGACTTTTTTTAATCTGGGTGACACATTCTGAACAAGAAAACCTGCACCTTTATAAGTACTAACCAGAGCATTTCAAAAAACACTCAGCAGCTTGAGATTAAGTTCTAGCCCAATTTTCACAGGACAATTAAGAAAGCTCCAAGAGAAACTGTGCTCCTGACTGCAGTTTGTAATCCAGTTTTTCATGCCTCTTTCTAACTCGTCACATTTGGGAGAGGTGCCATGCCTCTCTAACCTTTCTCTAGGGTCTCCAGCTTTCAGCAGACTACACGCCAACCATGGATTCCCTGGTGGGGTCTCAGTCTCTTCAGCCTTAGAGACTTCACTGACTAATCTATTGTGTAGAAGTCAAATAACGTCACTTTCTGAAGAGACTGAAATACCAGAGCTTGCTTCTACTTGAATTTCATAAGGTTTCCAAAGGTGGTACTTCTGTTCCTCTAAGCCTCGCTGAAACAATGCAAAGAAAATATTACTATTCCACAATAAAGAACCTTTTCTGCTCTTGAATAATTGTTGATATCCAGTGCCTTCTTAAGCTTCATCTTCAGTCCTTTTATTTTCAAGACAATCATACTCAGCCCAGAACACACATGCACATCAAGTCATATGCACACTCCTTGAATTACAGATTTTTCCTGGGTCTGTCTGACAACCCAGACATTTAAGACAACTGAATGGGGAGATACACAGCCATTTTAATCCAGGAAATCCATTCTGCTGCTGAAAGAGTTCCTCCTTGTTCCTTCCCACCACGCTCCACTCTATTGTCTGGATCATCATTAGAGTTCATGTGGTATGTCAAACCAGGAAACATTTCCAGGCAAAAGCTAACTTGTCTATCCTGTCCCCTCATATCGAACCATTCACCCAATGTGACTTCACATACAACTGTGACTTTGTTTCTAGCCAACCTACAGCACATTAGGGCAGGATCTTCCAAGACACATGTCAAAATACTGTAAGAAATGGATGGCAACAAACACCGCAGAATACAATCTTTGTTTAATATAGCTTTATTTGTACCTGAATTTTTCTATACTCTAGTCCAGGGCCAGATTTTGCAGGTGTTAGAGAGGCCATTTAAGCCACAGCAAATGGCGATCACATATGGAAGCTTATCAGTAAGTAGAAAAATTGTTTCAGGCTTCCACATGAATCACTGGTTTCAAACAGCAAAATTTCAATGATTCAATTTCTTTCATTCCATAATAAGGTTGTAAATGTTACTAAAATCCATTTATTTTACTCCATGAGTAATCTAAAAAACAGAGTTAATAACTGTTTTGTAGAACAGTCTGAGAATTATGACTGCTCAGAAAAATCCTTTGATATTACCACTTATTTTTCAGTTTCAAACTAGAGATTAAGAAAGTCTCAAATTTGAGCTCACACAGATTTCAATAACAACATATGAATGAATCTAAGTTTCACCAGACCCAGCACCCCTTGCACACTCTGCTAAGAAATAAACCAATTCCCACATGATGGCCACGCTGTGCTGATATAAGCTTACATACATTCGCGTTAATTACAAAGCTCCCACTTATGTCATCAATGTATGAGCTAAATTCTCATTTTCTGACTGTATGCTTTATTTCATATTAACAGTAAAACTTAGCAAGACAAGCAGCATAACTGTTTTATTAATTATTTACAGTAAACATACATCTTTTGTTTTCTCTAGATATATGCAAGATATTCTCTTAAGTTACTAAAAACTTATATGCATTATGGAACAGAACAATTCATACTTTACACTGGGGCTGTGTATTTGCCACATGCCACATCCTTTATTTTAAAGGTTAGAGGTTTCTATTAATAAATTCTTGACAAAGCACCCTACACAAATGCACTTACAGTGACAGGGGAGAAACCCACCTTATAAGATATCCCTTATCTCTGCTTATAAATTTGGAGTGCAGTAAAGATGTAGTTGAACGACACACCTGAAGTGGATCACTGTGACCAGAGGGGCACTTTCACAGATTCAAATCATCATCACTGAAGAGTGGGGAGTGGCTGCTACACCAGCACAAGCAAGAAGGGTTAAGTAGTGCAGCTCTTTTTCGGAGGCCACCATGTTAATTAGCACAGAAGGTGACATAAGCTGCCCATGCCATGTTAATTAGCACAGAAGGTGACATGAGCTGGCCATGCAATGGCCTTTGCAGCAGCCTAGCTGCCACAGAGGTGGCCCACCTTGGTGCTGACACCCAGGCAGCCACACAGAGAGCTGAGGAAGGGAGCAGAGTCAAATGGCAATTACCTTTTTCTGGATGCTTCAGTTCTCAGCCAGATCAAAACCATAAACTAGGAAATATAAGACTGAGGGGATAGGGCATTAGATCAGCTTATGCTGATCAGATACAGAGCTGCACCTGATTTATTTTTTTTTTATGGCTCAAGGCTGCAACACTATGCAGATAAATACCTGGAGCTCTTTTCCAATTTCCAGTGTTCAGACATCAACAGCTACTCTAAGCACAGGTGTGGCACATCTTTCTCTTCTCTTCCTTCTAAATGGCAGCAGGCAGGAGGACATTTTCTCAGACATTACTCACCCTGTTTCACAACTTCCCTGGAGCTCCGGATCTAATTAAAAGGTCAATGAAAGTCAGATTTTTGCCATAGGAAAAGGCCACAAAGACATGTGACAAGCAATTACTGTAACCAGGCACTGGAATATTTGGAGTAGCTCAAGTTACTCGGAAGCAGAGAAGAGGGGAATTGTTAGTATTCTCTGCAGATTTAAAGACAAGTCCCACACTAAGATTTGCTACACGTTATAGTGGAAGGCTCAGATAAAACAACGTGCTTTATCCAGATAAAGCAATGTACTTCTAATTTCACTATGCAACTTTTCCCTGATGTCCGACACTGACTCAGTGCATTTCAAAATCTGTCTATCTATCCCCAGGCTTTCCATATACTAAAGTTTAAATTTAAATTGAAAAGGGAAAGTTTAGATTTTGCAAAGGAAATAAAAATCTACTGGAAATCTATGAGGAGATCCTAAATGTTGCTTTAGATGTAGGTTTCTAGAAATGAAGTCGAACTGTGTGCTACATGGATCATTAGCAGTACAGATTTTTTAAAAGTGATCAAGCCTCAAAAAGCAACAAAAATTGTCATTATTAAGAAATAAACTAAGAAGTCTGCAGAATTCTATTTTAGAACATTGTCCACTTAAGTCATGGGTTTGCTAAATGGTATCATCTAATTATTCTGAGGTTTCAAACTGACCAGGATCATAACACCTGCTATTAAGTAAGAATAAAAATCTGTATAAAGCTTGCTTGGAAGCAGGGGTTTTTTTAATACACATTGAAAAGCCCTGAAAGAAAACATTTTAGATAAATGATAATTTGGAATAACCGACACATGACAGTTTATACATGTTCAAATTTTTTAACTGTCCTTTAAATCAAACAGTCATCCTTAGTGAAGTCACATCCTGGAACAGTTAAGAGTGAATTTTTAAAATCCAAGTGATTTAGAGCATGACTAAAGAGTTTTGACATCACATGTATATGCAAAGCATACGGAACAAGAATCTAAAAACAGAACACCATGCCTTTTCCTAGAGACATTTCCAAGTCTCCAAGCATTATAAATTCAGTTTTCTCTAGTGCAGTCCGGATGGAATTCTTCCTTCTTCTCTTCCCCTCATTCTGCGTTTTTGTCACCCTTTCTTATCCAACATTTTTCTAATTTATGTACAGTACACTTAATAAGCTCTTTGCCCTTATCTCAATATTTTGTGTATCAAAGAACACACTTCTGGTTTTGGTTTTGTTTAGTATTTTCAGCCCACCTTTTCCTAACATCTTTGCTGTGATATCTTTCAGCAATTTTTAAACCCAGTTTCTGGATCACAGTTTTAGACAACAAGCTCTCAACAGACTGCCAGAGCACATGATACACTGTTTAATGGACATGCTTCTAGGCATTCCCAAACCTCTTGTAGGCTCCTGGAAGCTTATATCCTCTGCACTACCACTCCAAACAAGAACATACCTCCTGCTACCGCATGCCCCAGTGTGATGAGCAGCAGCCCAAGCTCCCTGGGTTCTAGCTTCTCCCTCTTTCTTGCATATGCTTAAATCTAGTAGACAACAAAAATCTGTTCACTCTCCTTAGCTGATACCAAAATTACTGCCATTAAAATATGAAAGGTAGTTCAATCATTACACTCACAGTTGTAAATACCACATGTTGCACCTTTACGTCTCGCTCCTCAGCTATTCAAGGGAGGCATACCAAGTGAGGATCAGCCCGACAAGTTTTTATATCAGATGCAGTATCTGACAGAACATTCTGCTTTTAAGATTATCATTTTAAACACAACTCTTCAGTTTTGTACACTCCTCTCTGCTTGAACTTAAGAGCAAGATTATCCACACACCATCTTTGTTTAATAATCCTTTGGCCCTAAGATTTATTTCCATGCATTTAAGGAGAGAATTCCTTTTCATTCCTCATTTACAGCCCGTCTAGACACGTGTGTCGATGTGAAAACAGAAAAATCAAGTACCAGGACATTCAGACCAAGCTTGTAGTAGGCTGACAATCTCAAATCTTCATCTATACCTCAGGGTCTGCTCTGTTGGCTTCCAACCTTTTCCTTTACTCATACTTAAAAATAACACCCAAACATTTGGATGCTCTAATGCAACATGAAGGTGAGCACCTGCATGCCTGTACAGATGCAGTTGGAAAGCTCTACCAGTGTAGATAACACTTTTACAACTTTCCATTTCCAGAATAGGAACCAGTGAAGATGCATTAACTTCCTTCCAGAAATCTTCTGACATAGTACATGGCCTCTGAGGAGACCACAAGCAGAAGAACAAGGAATTTATGCCATTCTTCAAAATACTTCAAGCTGGTGCAATATAACTGCAAACTAGTATAGACATCAAGTCAACTACTTACACAGAGAAAAGCCAAATGGTTGCCCTTCTACTTCCTTACACATTATTTTAGCTATACCCCTTTCCCTTCTCTTTTTCCACACAGAATTTAATATTTTCCTTTACTAATTTATCTCCAATGCCATGTAAGTAAACCTTGGCTACTTTGCCCATTCAGTGATTGTTTTAGCTCTTAAGTAATATTTTCCACTTGCATTGACTCACTTCAAAAAAACATTCAGTCCCAAACCACAATCTTTTAAAGACTGTCAAACATTTTCTCCTTGATACTGTAGTTCAGACACATTAGTTTAATTTTTGATGCTAGTATTGTGGAGCTGAGGCTATGTAATCCTTTTGTTCCATAAACTTCGGAATTTTCTACAGGAAATGTCTGGAAGAGATGTAATCTTTAATTTTTTCCTTTAGTTTTTAATCTCTTAAGATTCTCCACATTTATGTCACTTACATCTTCATTTTTTTTAACCTACCTAAAAAAAGGCACTCAGGACTGCTTTTTTCCATCTCTGGGTTGCCACTGTGAATCCAGCAAGGCCATGAATACTGCCAGAAATGTTTTTTAATCTCTTGATAGTTTCATGGCCTTTAAAGTAACACGCAAGCTTCAAGATGGTTCTCATGGTCAGGTACATACACAACAAAAATCTGTGACTACGGTCTCCCTGACAGAGATCCCATGCAGCATTGAGGGGAAAGAAGGCCGTGCTTATAAAGCTTGCATTTTTGTTTTCCAAATCAAAGGAGTTCAAGTCTTGAAGACTATTCTTCTGGCAACCATCCTAATGTTTATACCCTAACAGCCATGCAATTTCAGTTTTATAATAATTTACTGAAGCTTGACTCTTGTTTCCTATATAATTTGAATTTTAAAACCCAGTTCATAGCAGCATCATTTTAAAAAACCAAAAAAATCTAGGTCCACAAAATCTTTAAAAAGGATTATCAGGAACAGCTGTGTGTTGAACTATTCCACTGTACTATTTGCATGAGCAGCAAGTGCAGGAAGAATTTCTTCACAGTGAGGGTGACAGAACACTGGAACAGGCTGCCCAGAGAGGTTGTGGAGTCTCCTTCTCTGGAGACATTCAAAACCCGCCTGGACATGTTCCTGTGTGACCTGATCTAGGTGTTCCTGCTCTGGCAGGGGGGTTGGACTAGATGATCTTTTAAGGTCCCTTCCAATCCCTAACATTCTGTGATTCTGTGATTCTGTGAAGTGTCACTTTGTCACAATTTCTATTATGGTGCTCAGACTGGACCAGTAGTTACACTTACACAGGAACAAAAATGTACCTAATTATTTTAAGGAATATTACAATAGCCGAGTAGTTTGTGCAGTTACTGGCAAAAGTTCACCCCTGACTGACCAGCTGTATTTTAAAGGAAGGAAAGAAGCCAGGAGTATTTACAATTGTATTATGTGAAATCAAAATTTAAAGAGCTGTCCTCCTCTGAAGAACCACTCTATAAGAAATGCATTTTCAAAGAACCAATAAGTCAATTTGAAGTCTCATCTTTCTTACGTAAACATATTTTAACACATCAAAACTCCCCAAAGTCTGGTAAGAATCTTTCAATTATCACATAGGAAATTCTTTTCTTTGAGTACCAGTTCTGTCCTTCTCCTTCAAAATCTTATTTAACATTTTCGTACATAATCTCAACTTGAAGTTTTCCTTACAGTACAGACTATCACTGCGGGAAGTACCAGGTAAAGATGTCTGACCTGACCACTGTTTGTAGAATATTGATCAATATTTAGGACTTTAAGTGATGCTTTTCCCAGTCCTTTCTAACTCATGTACCTGCTTATTTTTTATTGCAATACCACAAATTTTAATTCAAATACTATGACTCCTTGACATGTGTTAAAAGATTACAAGTAGACAGTGTTGATTTCCTCTTCCATGAATTGTTATGCACAGCTACATTTATTTCCTTGCCAATTATTTTTTTTAATATTTTTTTAAACAAGAAAGTGATAACAGTCTCCACCCAAGTCCCTCAGCAAACAGAGAGGAGAGGTTCTTAAGCATTATATGGGACATGAGGGGGGAGGGAGAGATGAAGGCAAGGAGATTGAAGTAAGAAGTAGGTCTTGCCCGTGCTTCTCTCTTACAGAATGATAATCCATTGTCTTTCACCAGCTGTCACCCATTTCAGAGCTCCCCACAGAGCTTTGAAGGTAAATTACTGAAGTACATTTTCCAGTAAAGTCTCTGTATTATTTATTCTGTAGCTATCAAGCATATACTTGAATTAAGAGCTATTATTACCAATTTGCACAATGACGTATTACAGCCACTGATGCAAAAGATCATCGCAGCCGTGTGTGCACAAGTGTGCACTGCTGTTTTAAAGAGATCACTGCAAAGTGCCTTGTCTAAACACAAACAGGAAATAAAAAGTAAAAAGTCTGAACAGTTACAACAAAAGAGGAAATTAAGGACATGATAGGAGGGGGAATATATTTCTCAGTAGTTTTAGGCAGCAAGACTCAGTCCAATAAAGAAGTTACTGCCATTACTTCGCTATCTGCTTTTTCCCCCATAGTATCTGCAGAGTGTGCAGGTACTTCCCACGAGGGAAGTGATACACTGCAACTAGAACACAGTGTAAACAACTTCCATACATCAACCACAAACACAGCTGAGGGCTCACAACCACAGCATCTGAAACAGTCATACACCACTTTGAACAAAGTTTCTTCTGAAAAATTAACACACATTGTACATTGCTCACATTCCTTGCCCCAGAAGGATAATGGACCATTACATTATATAGTACTGTCAATGAATGCCTTCATGACATACCTGACAGCTTATGTTCTCTGGCAAGGATGTCTATCAGACTTCCAGGCACTTAGGAATCATGATAATTTTGAAAAATCTTATTCTTTTTCCCAGGAGTTTTCTGCAACCAACACACTCAAAAACACAGATATAAATTAATTGTATGGAAAGTCACATGTCACTTAGAATATCCTATTAACAATTACAACACACCACTAATAAAGGTTCTTGTTTCCTGTCCCGTCTGTACACTGATACGCTCATCACTGATAGCGCTTCCCATGATATTTTCCATGTATCAATATGATTTTGAAACACTGAATTTGTTGTGTTTTGGTTTGCCAAGTGCACTATCATCAAGAAAGAACATCAGCGTTAAAACCATGTTGCAAGTCCAACTTCACGCAAGTCATACAGGCTCTTATTTCACAGAGGAAACCAAAACCAGCTAATATCTCTCATTAGATCTTCACAACTATGAGGAAGATCTGTTTCACCCTGTTGTTAGCAACTGCTTAGTCAGACTCCTTATAATGTCAGATATAAGGATACTAGGAACCCTACTAGATAGAGACCCCTTTGCGATATGAGAACACATCTAGCAGAACAGCTAAACCTGTATTTTTTGCAAAGGATGATTCAGGCTCGCAGTCATGCAGGGATTGCAGCTCTTCTGACAGCTCCATGGGACAAAGCTTTAAAATACTTCAACTGCTATCAAGGCTAACAACTAGACATAAGGAAACCACACTTGGGAAAAAGCACTAGACATAAAACATAGGTTCAAAGTTCTTGAAACCTGTTACAGTAATTCTCTTCCAAGAACAATGAAACTGGTGCTTTTATTAAATACATGTCAGAACAACACAAAATTTAGTTTCTCGTCTTTCACAATCCTAAAGTTTAGTTAAAAGCTTGTCAATACTTATGTTCAGACTATTGTGGCAAAATGGCAACCAATCAGGGTAAACACCTAAGATTACCAAAAAATGAATAGTAAATTTACACAAGTTGTGTCAACTACTTTATCAGCAACAACAAGAATATTCTATTTCACATATTTCTTTTCATTCTGAGAAGTATGAAGAACAACTGTTTTCTATTAAAGCAGCTATGATGTTAAATAAATTTGCTAACACAGGGGAAAAAAAAAAAAAAAGACATTGAACCACAGAATAATTTTAGGTTGGAAGGGACCCCCGAAGATCAGAGTCCAACCTTCTACTCAAAGCTGAGATAACGTCAAAGTTCAATCAGGTTGCTCAAGGTCTTGTCCAGCTGGGGTTTATCTCCCAGGATGGAGAGGCTATCATCTCTCTGGGTACCTCTTCCAGTGCCTGACCACTCTTCTCAGGAGGAATATGTTCTTCCCCTTACACAGAGTGCTCCTTGTCACAGCCTGTGTCCACTGCCTCTCCTTCTTGGCTGTACACTCAAGAAGAGTCTGCCTCTGTGTTTTCCCTAACCACACATCTGGCAGTGGAGGAGCATGATCCCCTTCTCCAGGCTCACCAAACCCAGGTATCTCAGGCTTTTCTTGCACATCATGTGTTTCAGGCCTCCAACCACATCAGTGGTTCTCTGCTGGACTCACTTTAGTTTCTCAGTGGTTTTTATGTACTGGGAAGCCCAGAACTGGACACAGTACCAGAAATGGACTCAAAAGTGCTGTAAAGAACAGGATAATCATTTCCCTCAACCTGCTGGCTATACTCTTGCTGATGCAGTCCAGTACACAGGCAGCCTCCATTTCTACAATGATGCACTACTGACTTTTTCAACTAATTGTCTACCAGGATCCCCAAATCTTTTTCTGCAAGGCTGCTTTCTAGTTGGTCATTCCCCAACTTTTACAGCTCCACAGTGCAAGACTTTGCACTTGTCATGCTGAACTTTACGAGGTTTTACAGTGTGAAAGAAATATAATGCTGGCATGCAAAAGGTAAAGTACAGAACATAATCTGTGCTATCCCCACCCTCAAAAAGTGCCTGAAATGTTAAGCAAAGCCTTTACGATGTTTAACACCACCCACAAGAACAGCAAGCTTATAACTAGACTACCTGTAGCTCTATCGAAATCAAGCAGGGCACTTCTGCTCCTGGTTTGAGTCACTCAAATGCATGCATACCTTTAACATTAGGGTAATTACTGCAAAGCCCTTTCCTAAGCGCAGCAAAAGCTTCACCACTGATTTTTTTTAATTTTTTTTTTTAATGAAACCTCTCCCCCTTCCCTCTTTCTCAAAGTGTCAGGTCTTTGTCTTTACAATTCACATCAGACACAGTCAACTTCAAGATGCACAAGGATTATTTCTAGCCATGGATGCAGACCTGACTGGGTCTCACCTGCCTGGGTCAAGCCTGACCAGTATAGCCCTGTTGGTACAGCACTACATTCAGTCCAGTAAATCCTGCTGGCCTACAGTAACATACACAGAGCAACAACCACAGTTCAGTTGCCTTAACAACCAGTAAATACTTCTAAGGGTAAGATAAAGACAGGCTGCGGACCTGACAGAGCCTCCAGTTACGTATCCCCACTGTCATGTTGTCCTGTATTACCATCTGGAGTACAAGGCCAGCAAAATCACAGTTTAAAAACAGCTGTTTGATATTGCCATTATTTCCAACTTAAATATTAACTGTCCAGGAAACCAAAGGCTGAATTTAGTGGTAATGGAAATCTTCAGTTACATAACAAAGTTAACACAGTGAAACTCAATTCCTCCATGCCGTGACACCACACCACATGACTAAGGCATTTCACTACAACTAGTTAAAGCTGGTCTGGAAGGAAAATGCTTGCGCTTCTTCCCTGTGACACAACAGGCTAACTCATCTGCTACTTCTCAGAAAGTCTGCTCTGAAAGGTGAAGTGTTGTGAGTCTAGGAAAAATACCATATTAGCCATAAAAGGCAGAAAGCTTAAACACCACAGACTCCAGCCTTCACACTGCATTTATAACCCAACATCCAATAGTACTAGCTACTAGTTATTCCATTAGGACCTTTAGACCACTTTTAGCCATTTGTACATGTAAAGATGTTCTCCTCCCGGTCTCCTGTAATAAGTCATATAGGGTGAGGTTCTGAATCACAAAAATGTAGTTTCCTTTTTTTAGGTGAGTAACTTGAGAAGGTTGCAGGGCAACAAAGCCATCCTAAAAGGAACCACATATGGTGAGTACACGGTGAGATCCCCTCCTTGACTTAAAGAACATACAAACCAAAAAGAAAGAAAATGTGGACAGCTATTACACGCCACTTTGCTCATACAGTGCAAAAAATCACAGACTAGATAATGGAAACCCAATTCCTTACTTTAAAATTTTCAATACAAACTTCTTACTCAAGTATGCCTAGCATTAGAAAAAATACATTTGCTACTCTTCTTTGGACCCACAGCCCGAGAATAGTCAGAAGCGGGCAGGGCATGCACACTAGGCGTCCATCTCTCAGCGTTAACAAGAGACAAGGAGACCATCGCCACGTAGCCATCATACATGGAAAAGTGGGTGGAAGGAACAACGACACACGACAACCTAACTAATCCTATCAGAAAAAGGGCTAAATTTAAAGACTAAACATGCATCTTAAAAAGCAAACCTTTGGGAACATATTTCAAAGTTCTAATAGGATCTTCATGCCTAAAGTCACCCTCCTGCTGTTTCTACTCTGCCTTAATTCCAGTAAAATAAAAGATACTCAGAATGCTCCAGCATTCAGCACTGATAATCCAAGTCACACGGCCAGCACTAAAGCTGGCAGCACACAGAAAAGTTCCATGAAGAAGCCAACTTTTGAGGAAGGATGTGCAAAATGAAGATCACAGAAGTCATGCTGTAACAACAGCGGAAATCCAAAGGTACGCACGGCAATGGAGACAATCCTCATCCACCCCCAAGGTACACGGATCTCTGGAAGAGGGCGGGGAACCAGGTACAGAGGAATACCTTAGGAGTCGGAAAAAGGTTTGAGATGCCCAGAAGTATTACCATGCAATTACCAGAAACCTTGTCCTTTCCCAGATGAGGAAAGAGATTTCCCCTGCTCCACACTCCACTTAGTACAACTCTAGAAGGGACTCAAGCTTTTAACGCTCTCAATTAAAAAAATGAGTTCTTTGCTGGGAGAGGGTATTTCTGTCTTTTTCCCAGTACCACAGGATTTAAATCAATTTAGGGCATGATCTATTTTTATGTACCTTTGGAGAATTTCTAGTGACCCAAAGCATTTCCTTAAGTCTCATCCAGGGAAGACATATAGTTTAGTTCTCAGTCTAAGTGACCATTACTAGCAGGGAAATAATCATACACGAAAAACCCCCATACTTCTACAGTGGTTGCTATATTTTGGGTAAAGTTACAACATCTATAAAAAGAGTGAATCTACATCCCACGAACCCAGTTCCAAATAAAAGTACAATATAGCCAGAATAGCTGCAACAGAAGACCGACTTCCACATATCTACTTGTAAGAGACGGCCCAAAGACCATCTGTCTCACGATCATCTGCAGAGAGCGAGACCCTAGATCTAGGTCTGGCCGAGGTGAGATGTTTGCCAAGTGTTGCCTGCAGGCACGCTCGCTGAGGATTAGTATGCATTCCCTGGAGGTCGTGGTCTGCCATTCTTGCTGCCTAGGTGGGGAGGACTGCACTGAAGCGATAAGGGATGATCTGTCCTTGTACTCCCGTAATAACGGGCCTTGCAACACAGTAACAAAAGATTTCCTCACCTTCTGGCCATTTGCCCCTCGCTCTTGAAAAAGTGTATAAAAAGACTCTCCGAGAATACCCCGACGGGATCTCCAGCTCCATCGCACAGCAGAAGAAGCGGCTGAAGGAGCTTGACCAAGCTCCAGGATGGGGATCCCCTCACGGAAGAAGACGGACCATGAAGATTCCGCCAGCAGTTGGTAGCTATACCCTCTTTCCTTCTTTCTCTCTTTCTCTCTCTCCCTCTCTATCGCGATTACACTGCATTGGTATGCAATAAAGTGCCTTGTGCTGATTAAAATTAATACTTTTCCCCGATTGTGTTTCTTTTGCACTCTGAGATTCGGTTAACGAACCATCACGACTCTCGCTTGTCTTAGCGGATCGTGACACTACTTCAGTGACTTTAAAACTGGTTTCATCTTGCTTATTACTTCATCTTTTACTATTTTTTTAATGAAAGTTGGAACAATATAACCCAGATTTAAGATGAATTAAAAGTCCAGACAGAATTTTGTATAGACCACTCTAAAATCCTGAACGTGCACGTCAAACTGGCATAAACATATTTCAAGTAAGGCTTCACAAAGCAATTTCCCATGTTTATATAAGAACAAATACAAATGGTGAAACAAATTTGGGATGTATCTGGAATTGATGCTGCTTCTGATCTTTTCTCTTCTTGGCCTTTTTGGGAAAGGCAGCTATACATATTCAGCCCTCAATGGCACTGCACTTAAGCAAATTAAGAACTATACCTCAGCCTTCATTAGTGCACAGCCAATTAATAAACTCCATGCATTTTCCATGATTCAGTACTTGGTGAAGACACCTCCACCATTTTCCAAAGCTCAGACTCCTTTATAGAGGTCTCAGGTTGGGCATCCAGAGGCACCAGTCACATTTGAAGCTTTAGGCCATGGTTAAGTAATAACAGGTTTCAGTGTTAAGACCCTGATGACATGAATGACAGAAATTAAGATCTCAGGCACTTCAGGATGCCTAAGGCCTCAGCTGGCAATAATGGGTGCACACACTTAAGCTGAATGCACTCTAAGTGTATCTACACACACAATTACTGAGGTCTATGCAAAATCAGGGCTTAAGAAAATAGTGTGCAGTTTCCTATTGAGGAAAGCTACATTCATTACAGTGAACAAAGATCTTTATAAATGAACGCTTGCACTCTGGCAATCTGCATATGCCGATGAGAAAAATAGAGTAGAATATTTTAGTATTAGGAGACAGCTAAAACGAATAGATCACATTGAACCACAGACCAAATGTACTTAGAAATTCTTAGACCTGGAAAAGCTTTTTAAAATTAAATCCCTTTTCTTAAAAAACAAAGAAACCCAAAACAACCAACAAAAAAAACACCAAACCCCTACAACAAAACAAGAAAAAAAAAAGAAAAACCCACAAAAAAATCCCAAAGAACTAAAGCTTCGGTGGGATATATCAGGGAGCATGACACAAACTCTTTGGTGACCACATCAAGAATATATTGGAATTCTCAAGTGTACCTTATGAAAGACTTAGAAAATTAATCTCAACTCTTGTTTAAAGCTTTATCAAAGCCAAAAATACAGTAAAAAGCTTTAACATGTCCCTTCTATTTTTCTAAATAGATTTGCTTGTGGTCCATCATCCTATTCTTTTCACACACAGGTAATGAAAAAGATGAATCCGTAAAATTTTTCCTAACCATAGGCACTATATTCTGTTCACGGCTAAGAGAGATTTGCGATTCTTTGGGTAAGTATTATAATTCTTCCTTTTTGTAATACTCATCTAAAAATAGCTTGCATGAATTGCCTCAAATTCCAAGCAAAGGATAAAATGTTAGTTTCATAAATTTGAGGAACCTGCAGTAGTTCAACATTCCCAACTAATGTCAGCTATGTATCAACATTTCTAAAACCCAGAACATTAATATATAACCATAAAGCAAAAGCAACTTGCTAAAAAAAGCTAATGAAACAAGGCTCTTCAGTTCTGACTCACACAGTAAAATAACTTGTTTCTAGTAGGTGTAGAAGAAACTGACTCACTCCCACATGGGAATTATTTGAGAAAAAAAGGAAAAAAAAAAAAAAAAAAAAAGGTTAGTTCAACTTCATTTGATAAAAAAGTTCATTGCACTGAACCTGCTGACTAAACCAACATCCAAGCCATTTCCACCGATAATGCAGAACTGTGCCAACCACAGAAATTTTAAGGACGTAAAAATCTTAATACTACCTATGAAAAAACAGTATGAAAATAATTTAGATTTCTAAGTGAAGCAAGTCAGAAAAAATGTTAGTTTTATGGATGCTTATGAAATCTTACATCTGCATTCTATACCTTCGCATGTACCATGACTGAGAAACTACTATCAGCACACACTTTTTTCGATGTGAAGACAAGTTTATCAATGACTTATTTACCCCTTTCTGAGCTTTCATATAGAAACAAAATTAAAACACAAAATATAGGTCACAGCTTCTAACATACCACATAATTCCTCAAGCCCCCACAGAAGACTGTTGCTATTTATTAGCAACTTTATCCACAGGAGAAAAGTGATACCAACTTCCTTCTCTGGGAGAAAAGACGACCTTCACCCAGGACGTCTGTCATTTTAACAGCACATGCCAATGTATCTCCCATCCTCCAGACCACATTACTTCCCCACTGTCAAAACATGACTGCAGCATTCTGTGCCAATGTGTCACAGCATAAAGTCATTAACAGATATTGCCTTGTTCTAACAATAACAGATTAGAACAGATGTACTGTAGAGGGTCCATCATGCCTACAGCAGCAGGCTTTGAACCTCATGCCTTCAGACCATTAGCCCTGACTACAATGCCATCAAAGCTAACATGGCAGCTTGGGCTACTTCAACATGAATTTATCCTAACATTTATATTTCAAAAGAACAAACCCAGTTTACTCAAAGCAGAGAATGCATGAAACTGGGATTCAGCGGCCATGCTCACACTATTCTGCCAGCTGACCATCAAAGACTTCATTAGCAGAGGTGATCCAAGCTATGGCGTCCCATCTCTGACCACAGGAAAGCCTTCAGGGAGCAGAAAAGGGTTCCAGCTGCATCCACACTGCGCTGTGCACAAAGAAATCGTGGCCACCACCACCACTGGCCTTTCCAGAACCTCTGCAAGGCACCTGTACCTTCACCCTGCCCCAGTGGGAGTTCATCCACATCCTCCTGCCACTAAGGGATTGTAACACACAATTGGGATTGTAATCCCCACATAAGGGATTGTAACAGGCTTTGGCAGATAGAGTATGGAAGCAGAGCAACTTCAGCCAGAACCCAAAATCCATTTTTCTTGTTTATCAGTTGTCCTCATTATTAAACCACACTCACTTCATACATGTGCCCAACAGGCTTATCGCTCACTGCACAGCTTTTCCCTGCACAGAGAAGGACATTACACAAGCTAGCAGAGCCTGACATCCCTGCCTGCCTTTCTATGTGTATTTCTGCTAGCGGGGAGGGGGGGAGGAACACTAAAGGGAAAGAAGAGAGGAATTTAAGCCCTCAAGTGAAGAGATACAACATGTTATCAAGTGACAGTTTTTCCTGGAGTAACCCAAAAAGGCCAAAGAAAAGATCCTCATAACCAACCCTCAAAATTTGACAACTCTAAGGTCATCTCAAAAATACTTAAGCACAGTTTCTGCCTGCTAACACCAGCAGCACACTCAGCCACACATCGTGCCTCCACCCTTAACTAGCACTTTCTCTAGTACATCAGTGCCTGTGGCAGCTGAAGGACTAGGTCTACCCCGCAGCTAGTTTTGAAAATGCTCTAATGTACACCAGGAAGACCTTTTCTCAGGTCCACATCTATGCTTCTGAATACAACTGCTTTCCGGCTGAGAGAACAGGCTCTACGATCTTCTGACAGAAAGGCCCCCCTGCAAGGTTCCCCCTACCCTCATTAGATTTTTTTTTTTTTTATTTGAAAGGTTAGGGTGCCTCTTTAAGCAGAACCAGAAGGAGGAGAAAGTAGGTCTGGGAGAAGACTAGTCAAGTTCACAGAGCCTTCCCAACAGCAAGATCCAAACTTGAAACATTAGTCCTCACAGAAACCCAAAGCTGTGAATCACTGCACCAGCAGTCGTACAACAGCAGCTCTTTCTGGTGAGCTTTCTGTGCTTGATTTTTCCATCTATGGTTCATCCTCAAGTATAACAGATACATACCCAAAAGTGGCAGCATGAGGCTTGGCTAAAGAGGTTGCTCTGAGCACTCTGCATGCATATTTTTCCCCCCTGTAGCCCAGACTGGGAATATATTACTCTTACTACACCAGCATCCACTGCCTATTGTGCCAGACTGTCTTCAGGGGCTCAGCAGCAGGTGCCCAGCTGGCCTACTTGTGCTAATCATCTGCAGTCTTTCTTCTCCCCACAGCTTCAGCCCCCTTAAAGTAAGTTCCTCTCAGGAAAAATAAAAACATCCAAACAAAAATCCCACCACCACTGTTCAAAAGCAGAACATCAGTCTAGCTAGGTAGCAGACCTTACACAAACTGAGAACCCAGAAGTCAGCATTCAAACAGATGGTTCATAGCACATCAGGAGAAATAGTCCACAGAAGTATCCCATGCACCTGCTTCAAGGAAAAAAACAACCCATGCATTTCAGAACAGTCTAAACGACTCTTACATTGGTTTTGAGGTGTCCTCACAGAGTGGACTAGCCAGTACATAGTCCAGGAGTGAGACAACGCTCAATGAACTACGTGGGGATGTGTGCCATCTTGCCCTCTGTAGCATGCCAGCAGAACAAACAGGGTCAGTGGAATCACAGGCTCGAGCAAGAGCGTCTACACAGCACCAGGAGCATTTTGAATACAAATAAGGCCCATTCCTATTAAACTCTTCTCTGAACATGCTTGCCTACTGGCTGCAAACTGTGCCAAGTAGCTGTTCAAAAATGGAGCAGCCGGTTGTGCCAGTCCCTGCTGACTGGAAGCAAGGGGCAGTAAGCACCAGCCACAGCCAACTAAGATCACTGCTGAAAAATACGGTGATGTCAGACAAGCATGAATGTGATGCCAGCCAGCAAGGTGCCCTGCGAGCAGCCATTCTAGCACAGGATTATGAAAGACTCGGATCCCTAGTGTGGCAGAACAAGGGGCTCCATAGGGAGTAACACGCTGTACCTGAAAGCCAAAGGACAGGTGATGCACGGACACCTGAGCTGCAGCCATGCTGCACTCCTGTACTCCTCATCACATGAAACAAGGGACAGTATACATTTTTTGCAGGAAGTCTCTTCAGAGGTCCTGCTGCAGTGCATGAACAATACCACCCCACAAGCATCCAAGAATTGCTGTACACATAATCCATCGGGTAAGTCCAAAGGCCATGTAGCCTCCTCTGTGCTTGCTGATAGTTTTAGGTAGTCTACACTACTGGTCTAGGTCAGCTTTACCAGGGGGAGTATCGCCATAGACTTTCAGGGCCATGCAGACCATTTTACAGGCTTTCTAGGACCCAGGACTGTCCAGTTCCAGCATCTCCCCAGATGTCAGCCAGGTTGTTCTCCTGACAACTGGAAGGACAAGCAGAGATGGTCAAGCAATTTGGCCTCAGTGGCACGAGGGTTGTAGCAGCCTGGTTTCACTGATGACTTTCAGAGAGGAATGAGCAAGTATAACTATAATAAACAGGACTCCTCACTGTTAGGATTCCTCACTATTTCTCACTCTAGGAGCAGCAGATGTAGCAACAGTTTAAAAGACACTAAGCACAGATTTGGGAAATTCTTTCTGAACATGTAGACATGGGTCTGCTATCTAACAGACTTGGATTCGATTCCCACCAAGTATACTGAGCATTATTTCAATATCTATTATATAAACAATACAGTGATAACCAATTTGATGAGACTTTACTTAAGAGGAGTTACAAATAAAAATAACTAGAAGAAAAGGATTTTTGAACTCCTCACTGGCAGCTTAGCTAGCTCTTCTCCAAAGATACTTGGCATAAAGATACATGTTATTATACTTCCAGTATAGGGAGAACATATAGTCTGTTTGAAAGCTCCATTCACCATGGGAAAGCTACAATTGCCAAGGTTAAAATGGCAGATTCTTATAACATTTCTAAAGTGATGGAAGCCACAAGCCGCCTCAAGGCGAACAGCCACACCCTACACTCTTCTATGGTTAGCAAATAGGAAGAAGATTTTGAAGAAATAAGCCTGTGGCAGGACTGTCAGGAAGAAGCACCAGGATTTATAGGACAAAAGCAATGAGATCCACCATCTGGAGCTCACCAGCCTCTGCAGGTGAAGTGCAAGGCTTCTACAGATGTTGAATAGGGAAAAGGTAGCATAAGTCTCATAGGACAAACATGAGATGTAATTTTCTGGACTCCCCACTTCCCTTCTTCCACAATCACCAATTCCAAAACAAGAGCAGCATCATGCTGCTGTCAGAGAGCAGAGATAACCACATCCAGCAGCTCTGCTACACAACTCGGCATCTCCTCTGCACCCCACACCCAGGGAAAATCTCTGCCTCGCTACCACACCTGAACTCTCTTTTAGCAATTAAGAATGCAAGCAAGTCCATTAGCCATGCTGAATCATTTTAAGAGAATTTTACATGTGGGACACCTCACACCCAGTTTTAAATCCAAAATAGTAAAGAAATGCTTGTTACATAGATCGGCTTAATTTAACCTTAATATCTATGCAGTTTATTTTCATTGTCAGTGTTAAGTCTCCATTTTGCCAAATGGAAATTCCTTCTGTCTCCAGTTGATAAAGAAACACTGATCTTCAAAGTATATCCCAAATATTTAACTACACTCTCTTGCTTCTACAGACACATAACAGCACACAAAATTTGTGCACATCAATCCAGAATATCTTCTAACAGAGAATCAAGCTGTAATTAAGACTACACATCATGATATGAGGAAGATCAGCGTGTTTGGCATGGTGTTTTCCTTATTAGCTGGAGGCAGAAACAAGTTCCTTGTCAGTGGAAACATACTGTGAGGGCATTAGGACACAGATAAAAGGTGTCTCGTTGTTGGCGTTTATTTCTTTTTAACAGCTTGAAGGAAAGGGAGGACCACACAGTATCAACTGTAATTGGTTTTAAGGGTATTCCTTGTTGATGGAACACAAATATACAGCAGTCCAGATTTAGGCCCATCCCCTTACCATCAAGAGCCTGGATTATAAACTTTTATCCCTACTCTGCAGCACCAGATGGTAGCTCACATACATTTCAATTATTTATTGAATAGGCACTTTGTTATACTAGGGTAATCCCACACTGCCGTAAGAACTACACACTGTTTTTATTGCGAGCTACGCTTTTCATCAAGTCAGTAACCTTTTCACATTCAGTGAACACAAGAAATAGAATTAAAAGAAGTGATTTTATAAACAATTGGATAATCGGCCTCTCCATCACACAGAAAACGACAACGCAGGGATCAGTCAGCAAGACACAACCACCAGCAGTGCTATAGAAAAAGCATATCATTCTTTGGCCTGCCCCAAATCCTTTCCTCAACTTCAAAGTACTGTCATAGTCTGATCTACCACTTTTAACAGTTCGTAAGTGCCCACTCATCCAAGCCATCAGCTTGAAAACCAGTATAAAACCAGACTGCACTTTGCAATAGACATAAAAAGCTCCCACTACAAAACAAATAATCAATGTTCCTCAGGCTGCAGCCTTGCGGGGCAGATGTGATAAAGTGGTTAATTATTCAGTTGGCAATCCCATTACTGACGTCAATAGAAGACTCCAGGAAGTGAATCCTCTTAGTTTGTTAGTGTATGACAAAGAGTGGTGGTCCCCACAGAAATTAAGGAGAAACAGCTGTCCCTACATGTCAGTGCTCTGGTCTGTAGTGCTACAGACACACATTTGCATCTACTGAAGTAAATCAGCCCCTCCCTCTCCCTTAGGAAATCCTTTGTTTTGTTTTGGTTTTTTGGAGAGGGCTCTTTAAAAGCCTCATTAACTGTACACGAATGGAACAGCTGATAAACGGGACAACATACTTGAGAGCAACGAACTCTCCTCCCTCCCTTCCAATTCTTATTCCATGGAGAAGTTAAGTCACCTTTGTCATACATTATTATTCATAACTTACTCAGCTGAATAAACCAGTCAGCCACCACGGTCATTTTAACATAAATTCGTTTAGGCGCGCAGCAGGGAAGGATCTCTACCATCCACGTAACTGTAAGTCAATAGGCTTAACTAAACAACACCGGGTAGAAAACTTCTACCCTAAGCGTTATCACAAGCATCCACGTTTTCTTTTGTCAGGATGCTCCAGACTGTTGGAGGTTCCTCACTATCAGTAGGAAACCATTAAACACAAAGCTCTTATAAAGGCTGCTTGGCACTGCTCTGCCCTTCGGGGGCACGCCTCAGTTCAGGAGGCAGCACGACGAACGGTAACTGTTGTTCCTTCGAGACACACACGCCCTCTCCGACAGCAACGAACCGGGCACAAGCGCAGTGTCCCGCAGCCTGCCCCGGGCAGGAGCCCTCCGAGGCACGCTCAGCCTGACATTTCGGGCTAAGCCAAGCGGGGGTTCAGGCCAAGGACACTCGGGTGCTGCTCCGGGTGCCAGGCGGCTGGCCGGGAGGAGACCTGCCGGGGTCAAGGCCCGGCTGGCGGCGGGGGTGTTCCCCAGGGAGGCTCCGCATCCAGGGGCGGTGTCTCCCCACCCCGCCCGGCGGGGACCGCACTCCGGGGCCGGGCCGCCCTCCCGGGCCAGCTCGCCGCCCCCGGCCCGGGAATCGGGGCAGCAGGGACCCCACACACTCTTGCCCGCTAACCCAGGCCCCGTTCTGCCCCCCTTACGGGCCCGGCCGGGCCCCGTCCCCCCACTCCCACCCGGGCTCACCCCACTCGAGGAAGTCGGAGACGTATCGGTCGCGGCGGAGCGGCGAGTCGCGGCTGCACTCGGCGTAGACGCCGACCAGGAGGTCGAGCAGGGTCTCCACGCTCAGCACGCTGTCGTGCCGCTGCGGTCCGTCCAGCACCAGCTGCTCCAGCCGCTTCAGCCGCACCTTGGCCGACATGGTGCCGCGGCGGCGGACGCAAGGCAGGGCAGGGCCGGGCCGCTCGGGCGGCGACGAAGCCGGTGGACGGCGGCGCGTAAAGGCCCGGGGCACTGCGTTCAGCGGCACTGCGCTCAGCCGCGCCGCACCGCCCGCGCCCCGCGCCGCCTCCCGCCCCTCACGGCCGCGCCGGGGCCGAACGGCTCCTTCCACGGGCTCCGCCTCAGGCCCGGCCGGTCCATGGGCCGGACCCGGCCACCCCCTTGCCCGCTCCGGCCTGCTCCCCGGCGGCGGGGACAGGCTGCTCCCGCTCCTTCCAGCAGCGGCGAGCGCGGCCCGGCGCGTCCCACGGAGCGGCCCTGGCAGCACTCGGCCACGCCCACCACGCAGCGTCCGCGCGCTCCGACGTGGGCAGGGCCGCGCGAAGCGCAGAGGAAGATTGGGCCGAGCGCCGCGCCGTAGCCGGCAGTGGGGGGCGCGGCATGCGTCTGCCCGCTGCCTGCAGCCGCTCGGCAGATTCGCTACGAAGCGTGCGTGGAGCGGGGGCAGAACGAGCTGCGCGTTCCATTCCGCACTTTCCTCTCCGGGCGGCAGGGGATGTGTGTGTCACACAGGCCATGGCTTCCCTCGAAGGACTGGAGTGACCACAGAGGCCCCCATCCGCACAGGCCTTCGCTGGGCACTGCCCGCCCGGGGCTGATGGGCTTGGGAGTCTTCTCCGGCCATGGCTGGAGCGGGGCCTGCCCTTTCCCTGCCTTGGCCACCATTCCGTGCCCAGTGGCCGGGCTTGCTTCAGTGGAGCCCCGGGCCGGGCCACAGGCCCAGGGCTGCCAGGGTGGGCACGGCCCTGCAGCAGGTCATGGTGCCTGGAAGCCGTGGCTTTCAAAGCCTACCTGGTGATAGCAGCTAGCCTGGGCAACGCTCCCTTGAAGGAGAAGGGAGCTCGATGTAAGGCACTCAGTCTTTCTGCACTGCTTTTTTTTTTTTTTTTTTTTTGGCATTACAACTTATTTTGAGAACTGTTCTCTCTAGAGGCTGCAGCACCTTAAGGCAAGATGCTGAGTAGGTTAACATGGGAGTTTACTTCTCTAGGAATGCAGCCAGTCAGGTCCTGATGCAAAGCTGGACTGGCAAGGATGCCTTTTTGTTGCTTGTCTCCCCTGGCAAGCAGATGGAGTGCTGTGTGCTTTCTGAAAATCATCACACCAGAAAAAGGCAGCTGAGTGCTGGCTCTGTCAGGGCTGGGAAAGCCCCTGCCTCCAGCAGCTGGAGTTAGATGGGGTTTTGCACTGTGATAGCTGCAGTTGCCAGGGGTTCTCCATGGTCAGACACATGTCAGTCACCATTGAAAGACCTGAATATTCTCAACCGTCACCTTCAGTGCCAACGGCTAAGCCAAACCCAACCAGTGCTGCACACAGGGAGCTGCCCTTGTCAGAAGGCCGAGAGCATAACCAGACAGAGCTAGGTGGAGCATTGTGTAACAAAAAGCATTGCTCCCAAAATGACAGAGAGGTCCAACAGATGATTACAGAAATACTTCTTTCTAGGAGTCCTTGCCCCTCAGGCATGTCTGATAGATATCTCTTTGACACCAAATACCTCTTATATCTGAGAACTATTCAGGTTGTAATAATACTGTGTTGTGCATTTGGACCTACTGCCTGGATCAAGAAGGTACAGGCATGTTGAGACCTGTTAATTCTAAAAAATGCAATTTCATAGAAGGCCCCATGAATCATACTTTTATACTGAGAACCTGTAATTTTAAAAGAAAGAAAAACCCACAGTGGACTAAAATGGTTTTGGTTTGGTTTGGTTTTTTTCCTAGATGAGTTTTATCTCTTTGTACTTCCTTCTGCAAACATCCACTTGAAAAAATACTTCACTTCTAGAAATTTTCAGTGTTCTCTTTCAATGTTCCTCCCTGGTTACAGTTGTTTCACCTGACCTCAAACTGTTTAATGTCACAGATAGATTCATTTGCAGGATCCTTAGCATTTTAAAATTCCAATTGTATTTCTGGTGCTGTTGCTTTATTTAAAATGAGAGTTTAACATTTTCCTCTACTGCCACTTTGGAGACTTAGTTTTGGGGAGTTGGTCAGAGTAATGGCTTGGAAGAACAGAGTTTAAAAGATCCTGTTACAATATTTATCTTTTCCCTTCTTATCTGTTCCTGCAGATGGTGATTATCACCACCTCCTTCAGCAAGGAAGAGGTTTTAAAGGAAACTGCAGCTGGATGAAGAAATAGCCACTTTCTGTGTACCAGTTGCTCTAATATGTACAGTCTCCTCGGTCTGTTTTATATTAGTAGAATTTGGCGATTTCAAGAGCTATTCCTGACTTACCCCAGTTACAGGGAAGAATCAGATCCCGTGCTGGGAAAACAACAGATGGGTGACAGATGATATTGTAGCCTGCTTTAACAACTATGGAAGGCTTAGTGTATCAGACCAGCACGTGCAGGATTATTTATGAGTGATACTGTAGGTATTCCAGATTTAGTTGAAAGATTTCAAAAAGTATTGTAAAGAGTTAAAAGCCTTGTGTATTGTAAATAATACTGGGTTTTCACAGCAAGGTTTGCAGTTACAGAAAATCTGCCTAGCTAATAAAGTGATGTTTGGTATATGGTAAAAAAAAATTATGTAAGCTTGAAAACGTAGCTGAAGGTATTCTGCTTCTGTTACTCATCTGTGCCAATTCCGTATACTAAAAATAAATGTGATCTGGCTAAAATGAATTAAATGATCCATCTTACCAGTTCCTTTTTCCTGTGGTATATTTCACCGGAAAAATACAGCCCCTTTTTCGGGGACTGATCTGATTTTTAAAATCCTCTCTTTTTTTTTTTTGTCTTTCTGAACTTTTTCTCACCTAGGTATTTTCTGGAATCATTGTAGACTCACAGAACTGAAGGCACGAAGTCCATATGGCTACTGAAAAGTTTTTGCAGATCCAATCAACTTCTTAGGGCTTCCTTTTTTTTTTTTTTTTTTTTTTTTTTGAGTTTTGGCTGTACTCCAAGTAACTTAGTAACTAGTAGAAGGAGAAATTCTGTTACAGAATTTTGATGGCAACAGGAAATATTTGTGTCACTGCTTTATGACTTCAGGAAAATCCACCCACAGATCATTTTGTAATTGAGAAGAATGAAAAAATATAAAGAGTATGGACAGAAATTGCAAACATATCTTGTTAATAACAAAGACCCCCATGCTGGGGGGGAGAAAAAAAACCAGCAAAGACATCATTGCAAATATCTATTTTGTCATATTCAGACAGATAATTCTAGAAAAACAAAAAAAAGTATCAAGTTGCAATATTTTACTTGCTTTTTATTTTAACTGTTTTTACATTCATAGGTAAAGGGGAGACTCTGAACAGCTAGAAAACCTAGCTAGAAGATCTAAATATATTTTACTCATTAAGGAAATGAGATGAAATTTCTAACTGAGACAGAAGGTGACTAATGTGTAGCAAGGGAGGAGTTTTCTAAGTATTCAGAATGTGAAATAAATTAAATTGAAATCAGAGAAACGCCTAGTAATGAGTTCCAAAGGCAGAATACAAGAAAGAGTTAAACATGCTTAAAAGCAACACGACTGGTTTGTATCTTCTTGTTATCATAGACTTTCCTTCCTGGAATTATTTTTTAGGAAACTGTCACCTTTCCAGCTCTGTTTGTATTTGGCAATATTCTAAAAAATTCCTTCTTGCCAAAAGCAGTGTAAATCTACAGCTATCATCCATACTGGGAGCCAAAAATAGTCTATCAGTGGGGCACAGAATGTTTCTCAAAGAAAACAAAGTCTCTGCTCTTTGGTAGGGTGGTGGATGCTAGAATTCTGCTTCAGCTTCCAGGGAGCTCTGTCTGCTTCAGCTCACTGCTAATGCACTAGCTGAGCAAGGGGGTTTCACAAGTACTCTTGTCTTTGCACATGATGATGAGTGAAGTGGGAGGAAAGAAAGGGCAGTTGCTCATGGCGAAGTGCTGGGAAGGGCAGAGAGTCTGGTCATTTCCCATTTTCACTAAATGTTTTCTCATAACAATAATAATAATAAAGAGCAGCAAAACCACTTGTCAGGTTACCTTCTTTTAAGTGCATTCTGCCATTTAGTGCATTTGTTGGCAGTGCTTCTGTTTTGCTCTTGTAAGTATCTAGATTTTAGTGATGGTATAACCCAACATTTGGAACTGAAGGTGAGGCAAACTTGGATATGAAAAGACTTTGCCCTGGCTGCATTCTTTCTTAAAGAGAAAAAAACCCAAACAACAAAAGAAGCAAAAAATCATTAGGTGTATTAGTAGAGACTTTTAGGGATACTATTGCTTTTGAGTGATTTGCTTTGCAGGATTTAGGGAGCAAAGTGCCATCATAGGCAAAGAAACCATGCCAATCCCTCACTTCTTCCAGTCTAGATGCAGCAGTTTCCTAAACACATTGTTTTTTTCCTCAGTATCTTTTCTTACTCACATAGTTTTCTTTCTCAATAATTCATGCCTTTTTAAAGTTCACCTGAAAGAAGGGAACTTGTCCCCCTGCTGCTTTTTCAGGAAACCATCAGTCTTATTGATCACTGTGTTTCCTGATTACAGACGGTTTAATACAAGGAGCCTGAAATGGATCACATCAAATTAAAGGGCTCCCCATTCCATTCATGCTTTGAGAGCAGCATTAACTGAAGTGGGCAGCTGCTTCCATCAAAATCATTATGAGGCCACTTGTTCTTTTTTTTTTTTCCCCCAGAATTTGTCTGAAAATGACTGAAGTCTAGGGGACTGGGGGTTTAGAGGAGGTCATTGTCTTGGACATCTGGAACAGAATGTCATTACTACATTTAGGCAAGACAACAGCTTGATTTTATTTCAGTTCTGATTTCACGTGCACAATATCCCAAGGAAAGCACTGGCTCAATGGTCCAGTCTGTTTAGGCACGTGGTAATGTTGAAACACTGGCAAAACAAAATATAACCCCCTCCTTAGACTTGAGCCACTTCAGACATCTTCAAAGGAGGTGGAAGAAGCAGTGGTACAGGGATGATGTTAAAAAAAAACCCCAAATACTCGTCAACACTTACGACATCTTGCAAGTAGCAGTACTATGTCTTGCTCTCTGTACAGCTGCCATTTTGTCATTTAATAGTGTTGTGTCACTGCAACTTCACAGCTGCCAGACTCGGTCCGATCAATCTTTGTACAAAGTGTGAAAAGCATCGTGTTGCTAGAGGCAATTGTTTGCGCCTGAGTTGACGCTAGACAAAGATTATCCGATTTAGTTTGGTGAGTTGTGTTGGGTTTTTTTGCTAGATGCTCTGGCACTCTGGTTCAGCCCAGCTGACAGTAGTACTGTTTGTTGCAGGTTTTAGGTGATATGTGCAAAAAATAGGTAGGAAATGTACTCCCTTTTCTTAGCTAATCTGTAGGATTAGTTCTCTTGGGTTGCTGAGAGTAGCAGTGTTATTCATATTGTATTTTAAATTAATGCTGAATTTTATTAAATTTTTTTTATGTCTTGAGAGGAATGACTGGAGATGAAAAATAAAACTTCTCCAGTCTTCTCTCTTGAACCTTTAAAAATCTATCACTGACTTTAATAGGAGCGTTCCCATGGAGATAAGCACAACTAACTCTACCTACAAGGAAAAGAACTAGTCTGCTTTGAATGAAATATTTTTGCATTTTAAGTAATGTTACTTTAATACATGCTTCATTCTCCTATGACAAAAGTGCTCTTTGATTTTCAGAGACTGTATAATCAAAATAAAAAGCAAGTTCTATTGTATTCTTTTCCCTGGTTCCCTTTCCACACTGGACAATCTGTAGATAATAATTTTGTGGTAATGAGAAGCTGAAATCAGAAAATATTTCCATCTATTTCTAAGATACAGGCAGAGCATAAAAAGCATTAATGAAAAATACAGTTGTACACTGCCCTAAAAGCAGCAGGAGATATTGTGCAGAAAACACTTTTACTCCTTCAGGAATGACGACCTGGCAAACCATCCTCAGCTGATGGTTCTTTATTATAAATTTCCAAGCACTGTTCAGAAAGGCAGAGGTGGGACCAAAATGGCTTCAATTTATTCACAGTACCCTGGGACAGTGAAAAAATAACTGTACCAACATCAGCATCAAATACCCTGAAAGGCTGCTCTTGATAATTCTCACTTCTCTGTTCGATAAATCCTCTTCCGAAAACAAAGCGATTTTTCTGACAATGTGCAGAAAAGACATTTTGCTCCTATTCATTTGCTCTGAACAAAGATTTCACCCAAGCTGCAGGCTGAGTGTGCCTGCACCGTTACACATCCAGAGGCACTCAGTCTGGATTTACACTAATGCTACTATCTTTGGCTTCCACCTTACCCTGTCTCAGCAAAGCTGTGCAGAAGCCCTCTGTCTCACACATTATGGCAGCAATTACCGAGATTTTTAACAACCTTCACAGCAATTCAGAGGAGACCTGAACTTCGCGGCACTGCAGGCAAGCATGAATGCTACCCCTGCCTGACTCCCCTTTTCCCAGCCACTGCCAATCCCCCATTGGAAATAGTTGATTCCCCGCCTTCCCATCTCCCTTCTGGGGGCTGGCTCCCTGTCATCCCCATATCAACCCTCTTCTCTTCGGGACTAGCAATGAGCTACGAATCCTTCAGGAGCAGATGCTGCAGGAGTGGGTGGTGGCACCCAACCAGACTGTTCAGGGGTCTGTGGAGATCATGCTGCCTGTGGGAATCAAGGGGAAAGAGAGACAAAAACCTAGGAAGGACCCTGAAGAGCTGGACAGGCACCTGCTAGTTTGGGGTTGGGGGTTGAATGCTCCTGGGAGTGTGTGCACCCCCCTCTCAGAAGGGGCAGCAGCAAGCCCCACTCCCCAGCTTCAGTGAAGGAGGAGGAGAGGACAAGTGCTGGTCCTGCATGGGACTCCAGCTCTCACCAGCCCTTGACCACTCCTGACAATAAAAAGCTATCTGCAGTCCCTGCACTTTTATTGTGTTTTCTTTTTAGCTCTCTGTGGTTGTCTCCATACAATGTGGAAATGATCCACACATTTTAGAGCAACTTGAAGTTCTGAAAGTCGAATCTGCGATGAGGTGCCTCAGTTGGGATTTTAACTTCACAGACAAGACCAAACACAGTGTTACAGGCGTGGATGCATTCCCACTAACATGGGGGGTAAAGACTGCGCTCACTAGTTTGTGTGACAGTGCCAAATATACATTTTATGGCATCACACATGCCTTATCAAAGCCCTGTTTTCCCTGCCATGTGATATAAGGGCAGATGTATAGTGGAAGAGGAGGTAGATTCTGTGCTTATCACTTGTTGTTCTGAGTCCATTAGCTGTGATGGGGAAACACAAACTTTTCTGAGTGCAAAAATGAAGACTCTGCAGTGGCATTGCCACAAACTGAGAGCTCAGGCTGGGCAGCCCAAAAGAGCATGAAGTCGTGATTGCTCTTTCTGAGAGGATTAATAATTTAATGGATACTGCTTTAGTTCCTGATATTAAACAGGAGGGAGATAGATCCTCAGCTACAGTAAATTGTCATGACTTCATTGGAGCCAATAGCAAATTGCAGAGACTCATGATGTCAATAACTAAACTCCCCAGGGCTGATCTTCAGCTGGTGGAAATGGTCATAACTTCATTGAAATCCACTGATGTTCAGCTGACCCTGAGGTTTTGCTATTGATTATTCTGGGAGTAGAACAAGACCTAAATTTAATTTTGTGATGGTCCAGGAACAGGATACATTATTTCAAAGCATCCATCGTTACTGCAATTAATTGGTGCCTGTCCTGGGCAAGGCTGTCTCTTTCAATCATTAAAATGCTGCTTGCCAATCTATGATTTGCCCTGCAGATGTGAAAATCTGCACTGACATAATATATGTAAAACAGAAGAGGTTTGACTATTTCAGGTTTCATTTAGGTGTGTAGCCTATGGCTGCCTCAGGTAACACCAAGGTACTACTTAATGATGATAATGTGATTAAGATGCAAATCCACATGCCTAATTTAAATACATTTTTTCTCTGAACCATCCAGCTGGGTGTAGTTTCTAGGAGTAAATGCAAAGTACTCAGAGCAGGCTTCAGCTCAAGCAGAATCTCAGGGACAGCTTCCAAATGTAATCACTCATTGTCGTAGTAGAAAGTTGAGGTCACCTTTTAACAAGTGCTGGGAGTCCAGGTGTTACACATGATCCTCACTGCTTGTATTACAGCATCACAGATCACAGAATGATTGGGGTTAGAAGGAACCTCTGGAGGTCATCTGGTCTAACCCCCTTGCTCAGGCAGGCCCACCTAGAGCCAGCTGCCCAGTACCATGGGCAATATCTCCAGGGATGAGAGACTATCTCCAGGGATGGAGACTCCACAACCTTCCTGGAAAACCTATGCCAGTGCTCAGTCACCCTCAGAGAGAAAAATGTTTCCTGATATTCAAGCTCCCTTGTTTTAGGTTGTGCCCATTGCCTCTTGTCCTGTCACTGGGCACCACTGAAAAGAGCCTGGCTCCTTCCTCTTTGCACTCTCCCTTCAGGTATTTATATAGATTGATAAGATCCCTCCTGAACAGGCTCTGCCTGCGCCTCTGCCTGCCTGCTGCATTTCCCCTTGAGAGTAAATCCTGAGGCCCCAGTGAAAGTTTGCTTCACTTTTGCCACCTTGAGGCAGGGCTGTGAGCCTCATTCCTCACAAAGGATGAGCTCTAATGGTCTTGTAGTAGCCCTTTCTAGTTAGTGGATGACCACGCAGAAGGGCTTTTGTATTCCCATGGGCACACAGCTAAGCCTCCCGTAGTCCTGCTTGCAGACTCCTTCCCCCTGTCATGCCATTTCCTATAAAAGCCTTGATTTGTAAGAAACCCAAATACACCTTGGGAGGGCACCAACGAAATGTGCAAATGAGTTACAATGGAAAAAGGACTAGAAACTTGGAACATGAAATGTTTTGATCTTACGCAGTTCAGGCCACCTCCAAAATACAGCATTGCAACCAGAGAAGTATCACAGCCATGCAGAAGTTGAGTTGTCTTTTAAAAATGAGCAAACCCACTGTTTTGTAGCAAAATCAAGCCACATCAATATGCAGTGTGAGCATGTATTATGATGAGCCTGGGTTATTAAGAGTCACCGGTTTGGAAGCCTTTGGTAAATAAATTTCCTGTTTCAGGATAAAAAAGAGAACACTCTATCTGCTTTGTCAGTAGTCACTGCAGAAGCAGATGATGAAATAAGAGAAACAGTCCATGAAGAACTGTACTGAAATGTCCTGGTTTTCTCAAGTTTGTCATAAGAAATGGGTGGGAGAACTACAGGGACGAAATAGAGGAAGAAACTAATCACATGGTAAAAGAGTCCACATGCTATGAATAACTACAAAGGAATGAGATCAGCTACCTGTGCCACACTTTAAGGTATGGCTGTACGGAACTCCAGAGATCAGGTCACTGTTAATCATGTCAATCAGTCAGTATTGATCCAGAGAACTGATGGAGAGAGTTCATGAGCAGCAGAACTAAGGAACCTTTTTCCAGTGGATCTGTGCCCTGTGCACTAATGTTCATTCCTCCCTTGTCCTCTGTGTCATCTCCACAGCAGCATCCTCAGATCTGCCCCACATCCGGCACTCCAGCCCAGTACCCTCCTTTCCCATCCATGGTTCCCATGCTTTTATCCTCCAGCCCTGCAGTATACCAAAGCATTTACCACTTCCTTCTGGCTAATCACAGTATTTCCAGTTTCCCTCTTGGTTCCCACCTACCTCGTGTGGACTCAGCTGAGCGGTATGAGCATCCCGGCTGTGTTTGTTGCCAGAGCTGGTAGGTGAGGGCTGGAGCTGTTCTTGCCTTTCTCTCTGGCAGGGTACAAATGCAGCATCTCTCTCCTCTGTAAAATCACTCATTTGCACAGAACTTGCAGGAGCACAGCATCATTGCTATTTCTGTGCTTTTGCCAAACTTAGTAGAAATCAGGTTCAGTAGTTGCTGGTGCGGGGGGAAAAACAGACACATAACCAGAAGAGAGGTTGCCAAGGAAATGAGGAATGACCAGAACACCAGACACTTGAGGAGCTCTAACTGTGACTTTTAAGAGTGCTGATAGCAGAAATACCTGCATGATGAAGAAGCAGATGAAGAACAGCCATAGGAATACCCTTGAGGTTTTGAGGAACCCAAATCTAGACAGAGTTGTCACAGAAATGCAAAGAACAGTTTGAGATCTTGACTGAGTGTTGTATGAGAGTTATGAAAGATGGTGGTATCTACAAGATATACGCAACCTGGGGAAGATGACACAAAAGCAGCTGAGGATTACCATGCAGCGTGATGGATTGTTTGCATTCAAAATCCAACTCAGTCTCTTGCAGATGGATATGATATTGCTGAAAGTGGGTACAAAAAGGTTATAGGATGAACCAAAAGATATTTCTTTTGTGGCTTGCCAAACACGATGGGGTACAATAGAAGTTGTAACAGCATGTGAGCATTTTACAAAAGTGGCAGTGAGGGGAAGATAGCAAGTGAGACTGAGTCTGATAAAGAACAAGAATGGGAGCTTTTAGTTCTAAAGAATTCAATTGCAGAAAGGCAGAGGAACACTTTAATGAGCTCCTTAGCAGAGAGGTGGGCAAAGGTGAAGAGTAAGTGGCTGTTTTCCAGACAGCTGAGCTGTTTGCAGCAGAAATTCTGAAAAAAAAAAAAGATGCAAAAGATGCTTGGGAAGCTCAGGACCAACAAGGCAGCAGGGCATAAAGTGTTCCTGCTGAATTACTCAAAAATGGGTGGTGGAGAGAAGATGAAAGCCTTTACAAGCTATTTTTATTGGCTTGGAGGTTTGAAACAATAATGGAAGGGTTGACCGTGACCTAAATTGCATGGCTGGTTTGGAGAAAGGAGGAAAACGAGAGTGTGAGAATGTCAGAAACTGCTCTTCAAGGCCTGTGGAATCTGACTGAGAGGCAGACCCCTTGTGCCAGGAGACAGTCATGTTGCTGAACACAGGACAGTTTTTGCTGCCTACAGCCCTGAAACCTTTCAGCCCATGCCCTGATCCAAATGCGCAGCTCTCTGGGTTCAGGCTGCACAGAGATGCACAAACCCCGCACTCTCTCCCCCTGACTGCTGAGGCTGTGTTGCTAATATATCTTCTTGTGTCTGTTTCTGGAGGGCCTGTGAGTTTCTTCTCTGTTACTCAACCCTTGTCACTCAGCCTCCAACACTACCCAGACAAAACCATGCTATCCAGAACAGTTCTATGCCTGAGCAGCCTCCCCTATGTGAAACATATGTTTACTGCATCTTAAAGATCCCTTAAATGGAAGAGCAGCACAGAAACTTACCATAGATCATGAGATCTAACCCAGTCCTACATCAGTGTTTATGGAACTACTGCTTTTTTTTTTTTCATACTGTAATCTCAGCAAAATGCCCCTACTGCAGGCCGTATTCTTCATTCAGTACCACCAGCAATGGTGTTATTTCTCCAAGTTTTATTGCAGCTGCATACAATGGTGATGAGCTCAGAAGTTTTCTGAATAGGACTCCCGAATACTTGGCAGTGTATTGCATGACAGTGCTATTTGCAGCTTGGCACTTCTCCCTGATTTATTGTTTCACGTTAGTCGTCAACATTAAAGCCCATCTCTCCTTTATTGGCTTTGGGTCAGAGGCTGATGCCCTGATTCACTTTGAGCAGCACCCAACTCTACAAATATTCCCACTGATGTTCAGGGATCTCCAGTTCAGTCTGCAGAGCAGGTGGTTATGAAACTGTCATTTGCTTGTACATGAAATATAACCGTGTAAAAAAAATTCCAGTATGTAATTTTCACAGTCACCTTCCAGAGCAGAACTGTATTGCACACAGACCAGCTCCCTTCCTGCTTATTAAATCTGACTGTTGTCTTAACCTGCAAATTTTGGTAACTAATATTTCAGATCCCAACCTAGTAATTTAAAAATACAAGACATTACAGATAATTAACATCTTAAAATGCTTGCTGGTTTGCTCACGTCCCAGCCTCCTCTCATAAGCTGTTTTTAAGCCAGTTGTCTATCTAACTAGATGCTTTACTGCATTATCATACCACAGCCAATAGTTAATTAATCTTTAAGTTTTCATGAAGTGCTTTTTAAAAATCTTGGCACAAAACATCCTCTCTATTTTCTCTTACTATCATCCCACTAACAGCTTTGCAACGTTGCAGCAAATTAGTTATGCAAGACTTCTCATCATTTCACATTGTCTGTCTCATCATTGTAAATAAGGCACCAAAGCGCTGATTTACCAAGGCCTGTCTCAAATAGATTACTGCATCCTTCAGAAATAACAGTATTTTCTTCCTAATACATGTTTATGCTGGGTTCCCCCCCCCCACACACATATTTGACCGCATTTTTCTTTTGGGAATATTGTCTCACTCTGACAGGTTTGGTTCAAGTATTTTTGAACTCTGCAAATTCTATGCTGACTCGCCTTTAATTGCCTCTGATGTCTTTTACCTTTTTGCTGGGCTGGCTGGCAAGTTCAACCAGCTCTGCAGTCCCAAGGTAGAGAAAAACCAACAGTTTTCTGCAGCTTCTGTAATCATTCCCGTCGGCAGAGTTGCTGAAAGGCTGAGGAACACCAGCCTTCATCCTGGCAGCATATCCTTGCTTAAGCACACTTTATAGGTACTTCAACTGCTAGGACATATGGCGCAAAATATGTGATGGCTAATGATTTCCAACTGTCACAGTCTTTAGGGCCCTGATATACCTCATTCGGCAGCTGAGGCTGCAGGAAACACATTGCTGTGTCCTGTGGCACCCTCCTTTTCCCTGACTTATATCCACTTGAGCAGAAGGAAAACAGTAGCAGCAGATTGATTGCAATATAGTTACCACTTTTCAACACAGAAGGCTTTATTTTAAAATCACATTTGCCCTTTATCTTGTGTCTTGCTTGTATCTGTCATGCCGATAGTTACCAGGTACAGAAAGGAAAGAAATACAGCCCCAGGTAATTCAGCAAACAAACATGTGATGGACTAATTTTTACTGGAGAAGTTTTTCTACTTTGCAATGATTCAGCAGCAGCTGCCATAAAATATTTGAATTTTTTTGTGTGTGTGTGTGATGGTGGAATAAATAAGGAGTTATTAATGATCAGGGAAAAAATCAAACCAAAACCCAGAGATTTTCTTCAGCTTGTTAATAAACCTGGCAGTTTACTGTTCCAACAAAAGCAGCAAGGAAAGCAGCAAGTACAATTAATTCATGCTTGACCTGACGTGAGTATCCAATGACACAGAGTGATCCCAGCTGCAAGGCAAAAGCAACTTAATTCTTGCTTTTAGGACACTACGAAGTGAATGAAGTGCCCTGAAATGGCTTTTATATGCAGGACACAGCCAGGCCTGCCCAGCAGACATTTGTGGCACTCAGCAGGCATGCATTACCCATGGGCTCATCTTTTGCTTTGGTGCAAACACTCCCACTTACTGCACTCAAGGCTGACCACGCTCCATCGTAGCCAGTAAACCAGCAATCTCCTTCTTCCAGGACGCTGGCACAACGTGCCACGTGGCGCAGCACCAACGGCTAGTGCTGCCGGAGTGGCTGGCGGTGGTTGCCCTCTGGCAAGTGTCCGTTCCAGCGTGTGGAAAAGCCTCTCTGAGCACGAGCAGGAGATGCTGCTGCTCCTCATTGCTGGCTGTGTCTCGCTGCACTGACACAGCAGGTTTGGTGCTGCTGGGAACAACCTGGGCCCTGGAGAGCCTGGGGCCATGTCCTCGCTGGTGCAAACTAATGCATCCACTTTCCCTACCCCGTGCTTTCTACACAGGTGCCTTTTACTTCAGCTTGAGGAGAGCAGCAAAGGAAAGTCAATACAAGCTTCTGGAAGGGAGACAGATTGGGTTGAGGTCCCTGTAACACAGAGCTCTGCAGTGCGATGGCTGCAGCCAGCATGGGCAATGCTCACAGCTCCCTCCTGGGAGCAAGATCAGTGTAAAGGGGAGATAACACCAAGAGCTGGCCAGTGGAGGTCCTTGAGAGCCTGGGTGGAACTCACCAGGCAGTGGGTAATTTTTTCCAGTCTGAGGTAAGATGGGCATCTGTGGAGAAGGGAGATGGGATGGTCTGAGTCACCCCACAGCCAATGCGAGGACTCATGCCTGTGCACGGGAAGGGACTACAGCCAGTGGCTGTAGAAAGGGAGGAGTGCAGGGCAGCTGAGCTGAACCTCAAGCTGCAGTGTTGATCTCCTGAGGCTCTCTCTGCTTGCTGGAGAGAGACAGGCTCCTCTGGGGCTCAGTCAGAGCAGAAATCCTATTTGGATGGCCAGATGTGCCCTCTATTTGTCCTTGTCTGTGGGCATGGAGGAATCCTGCTTGCTCTGAGCATGTGTGTGTACATGTGTGTGTGACATGGGCAAGCGAATCTCAACAAACGCTCAGAAACCTCTGAAATATTAATCTGAGCTGTCAAAATCTGGAAGCAGACACAGAAATACATAGGGAAAAAAATGGAAATACATAGAAAATACCTAGTCAAGAAAGCTACAGATGGGAGCAGTTTTGAATTAAATAATGCTTAAAAGCGTGATGGTCATTTCAACCAGGAAAGGACTGGCAATTTGGTCTTACGGTGCAACAGTCAGAGCACATGAGAGATACTGGGAGTGAGCACATATGATGTAGCTGAGTCGTGGTGGGGAGAGAGAAAAAGAGAAAGATGGATGTAACCCTCAGGCTGTGGTTGAATAGTACCAGGCCTCCAGCAGCAAGACCTCCTCCTGCTGCTCACTCCCGTGTGGGGTTGGGTGCATGGTGCTCTGTCCCTGCAGCCTGGCTAGCACCGATATGTGTAGCTCCTCCATCCATTTCATGGTGAGACCATGCAGGGAAGGGAGCAGTGAGGACAGAAAGTGCTGTCGTGTCACAGGGCCAGGCAGAGAGCAAGAAGGGGCAGGGAGATACCTGCAGAAGCACGGCTGCCGGAGGCAACGTGTCTTGGGTCCCTGGGCTTGACAGGATGGCTTCATAGCAAAGTGAGGCACGAGGCATAGGAAAATAACTGGGTTTTCTCCCCCTGGATGACAGAGAAAATTTCATGATTAAACTGAAAGAATTCTTTCATAGCAATTGAAGTGACAATTAGTGACAATGGCAGGCAGCTGTTGTACTGTGACCGCAGCTTATTAAGCTAATCATAATTGTCTCCCTGTTACCTTGTGCTCCTCCCTGTCTGTATGGGGCATCCATCTGTTGTCGCTTGTTCTGTAATTAAACCGGAAGCTCTTTGGGGCAGGGACCATCTTTTCATTATGTCTTGCACAAGGGGGTCCCAATCAGAACCTCTAGCTGCTACTCCAGTGCAAATAAAGTGGCAATAAATAAGGGAAAATACGCTACTTCTCTTTGATTTGAATACCAGTTACATCTTAGAAAGCATTACTGCTAATGAGATGTGGTGTGTGAGAGGGAAATGTGCTTTGTCAGAGGAGAGAGACACACTGCAGCTTGGCAAAGGGCTCAAGGGTTGTGGTGAGACTGACCCTGCTGCGACTGCACTGTGAGGGCTCCGGTGTCCTGTGGGAGGGTGAAGGCTTTGCCCCAGCTGAGTGCTCAGCCCTTGGTGGAGGAGGCATCAGTGAGTTTGCCACAGGTCCCTTTTAACCCCTGGGTCAGGGCTGGCCCCAGTCAGCTAGGGGAACCCAGGACCCTAAGCAACCCTCACAGCCTTGCTCCTTGGAGCTGTACCCCGTGCCAGCTGCTGGCTGCTCTGGGGGCATGTACTGATGGTGCCCTGTGTGCTGATGTGTGTGCACACTCCTGTGGACAGGACACGGGGAGATTACCTGGTGTGAGGCATCTTACATCTGGGGAGACTGGCCCATGGTGCCTGCGCTGAGGGCAGCGGTGCTGTTCCGGCTGGGGATGGCGCGTGGGCAGTGGCTGGACCCTCTGCTTCCTTGGGGACAGCAGAGCCAGGGCAGGACACCAGGAGCCTTAGCATCAGGTCAAAAAAGGGGAAAAAACCCCTCCAATTGAGGCCTGCAGTGCAACCCCTCAGTCCAGGCAGTTCATCATTCACATCTCTTTGTAAAGGATCTTTTCCAGGTCCCTCTAGAAGTATGTTACTTCACTGCTGCATTAGTAATCTGCTTCAGAGGCAGTAAACAAAACCCTCACTGCTAGTTCATACTTCACCAGGTGTCAAGCTTCGGATGTGTCAGTACCCTTCTCCTATTTGAAGCTCCAGGAGGCTGGGAGTTTGCTGCAATTAGCACATTATTGAAAGCCCTGTGAGGCCAGGACCCATCTCTCTCTCCTGCATCATTTCGAGGTGCAGCAAGAAGGAGTCCCACGTATGGTGGGCACAGCAGCCTGCCATGCCCACGCCATACATGCACCATTTCTGATGGCACTGCCATCAGCCCCTGCGCCATCCCCGTCCAAAAACAGGCGCTGCCTTTGTGATCACTCCCGCTCCCCGCAAACCAGCTGGAAAAAAATTCTCTGCTCCCATAAAAGAATATTGCCAACCCGCCCCAAGAGTGCTGCGCATGTTATGAATATTAATACTGAAGGCTTGATGGAAAAAATAACCCGAGTGCCCTCTAGTGACATGGGATCCGAGCCATGCCGGAGCTCCAGGGGGGATTGGTGGACTTGGGGCACAGGAATCTGGCTGAGGGGTAGTGGTGGGAGCCCAGGAAAGCCTGGAGGGGTGATTTGGGGGAGAGTTATTTGCAAGGGTGAGGATTTATAAAAATAACACGTGGCCTTGCCAGTGTAGCTTGCTGGAAGCCCCAGGCTGGAAGCCTGCTGTCCCTGGCAGCCCTGCAGCCTGTACATGCAAGCTGACCACCGAGCAAGCCCCCCGGTAAGACATGGGTGCTGTCCCTGACCTGCCTTTCCCCAGCTGCCCTGCCTCAGCCACAGCAGCCCTGTTACCCAGCGTCTCTGATTCTTCAGCTTTTTCCTGCCTTGAATTCATACTCCCCTGTGACACAATATTTTCCATGGAAACCAGTGATAAAGTCACAGACAAATGTTCCTCGCAGTTCTGCCATCAGCTGCCCTTTCAAATAAATGAGTCGAGAGAGGCGGCCGGCGGCACCTTACCTCCGCCTGCCCCCCTCACCTCTGCAGCAGCAGGGCTGCCACCCAAACCCCACTGCCTTGAGCACGGGCATCTCTCCCTTCCCTCCATGCAGCCCTGCATGCGGCCGGTGTGAAGAAATCACTGTCCCCTGCATGGGGACTCTATCTGTCCCCGGAAACTCCCTAGTTACTGGCATTTTGGTGTGTCTCTCCGTTCACATTATTGCAACTGCAGCAGGCTCTGGTAGGAGCCTACCGGTTCCTTGGCTTCCCGGTGGAAATCCATTTACTGGGATAAGTCAAGTGAGGAAATGAACAGCTGAGCAAATTGACGGTCTCCTCAGCTGGCAGGTCCTCTCTCTGCATGCAGGCTGGACCAGCGCTGCCGTTGCTAAGATGAGAGAGTGAATTAAAATGGGTGGCTTGACTGCCAATATATCTTCCTGATCCAATGTGGTTGCTTGAAACAGAGAGAGGCTCTCACGTGATAATGCTAATTACCATCATAAATCAAATAATAATAAATAGCTGGGGTGATAATGCTGATTGTAATTATTGTGTTTATTATGGCAAAGCAAGACAAGAATGAAATGCCACTGAGCTGATTTTGTAAACTGTCCTTGGCCTCAGCGGGCTGCAGCCCAACACACAGCCGTGTGTGGTGGCAGAAGGACGGGGACATCCAAATTAGCCACACATGGTTCCTCGGGAAAGTTTTCAGGTTGCGACCTGCTCAGTGTCTAATGCACTCCAAGTACTCTGATGGTTTTCCACCACTTTTGTTTTAAAAACAAGCCTAAAATAAGTGAGAGGTGAGTGGATTATTACTTGGCTTTAGTCTGCTGAAGGATGAGGCTTTTAATGTGCATGACCAGTTTGCAGAGCTTTTTCTTTTCCATTGCTCTTTTGCAAAGCATTTAAATATATTGACTTGGAACCCTAAAGCAAACCCCTAGATATTAATTCCAGACAAAAAGCTTTTTTTTTTTCCCCTGGGAACTCTGATTGGGAAGATGTAGCCAGTATATGCACTTGATTTATGAAAGAGCATCCTTGCAGCTCTGACCCCTTGAATATTGCAGCTGCCTTGTGAATATGTTTTTTCAAGCCCTGACTGCCTATGAGAGGCCAGGATGTGACTGCTGTGGCTTCTGGGCCAGGTATTATCCCAGAGGAGGACCCCAGTGTGGATCTCCAGGGTGAGGAGCAGTGGGCCTGTGGCTTCCTAGCCATGGGGACTGCATAGCAGCGCTTTTCGCTCTTCAGCCACTGCCAGCTGCACCCTGTGTTGCACTGCAGAGGGGAATGGGCAATCACTGCTGCATGTCTGTGTCCGTAAACCAGCTCATAAATCACTCCAGCAGCAGCCCAGGGAGGGAACAGGAGCTTGTGATAGTATTTATCCATCATTTCCAGCCAGAACCCTCTTTCCAAAGGGCTATTTTCCGCGCTCTTAAATCCAGATCCAGTGACCTTTACATTGGCTTGCTCAGTGCAAGCCTAGGTAGAGCACAGTATTCATACTGTGCTGGCTGATTCCCCTTGGCTGCTGCAGACCCTGCTAGCCACAGCGGGAAACCATGACCGTGCCCTCTAACCAGGATGGGTATTGTAAGCACAGCCCTGGGTTGTAACTGCAGAGGGCACAGGAACCATGTTGGCAAGGCTTCTGGCCACTTTCTGCCTGCCTAATGTTATGTCTTTCTAGGATGTTTCTTCCTCTGTAACAGTTGTCAAATAAGATGAATGAATTGAGCAATAAGATGCCACATTGCTGCCTGTGATTGGACTTCTCATGCCTAACTAACTGCAAATGCTCTCGTAAGTCAGTGACCCACAAGTCCCCGGGGAATTAATCAGTTTCCAGCATTCAGGATTGCTGCAGACGAAGCCACGGGGCTACTCCTAGTTTCATACGAGCTGACATGTGAGCACAAGCCCCAGCATGGGCATGAGCAGGGCACCCAGCTCACAGCCATCAGCCTTTCCAAGGAGCTCTCAATTTATAGCTTCATCAGTCCAGCTTTGCAGCTTACCACTAAAGACGTAGGCTGAAACAGTTTACTTTCCCCACCTCCCCCTTGCAAATTGTTAATAAAAAGTAAGTATAAAAAGGAAGGAAAGGTAACTTTTGTGCTGCATCTCAAGATCACCGTACCACCAAGGCCGTGCCATTATGCCTCTTGGCTCAGAAGCCTCTGCCCAGCCAGACCCCAGGCTCTGGCCTGAAATCATGCATCCTGCTGTGTTCCCCCTCAGCCACTTTGTTTCCCCTGTGAAGGCAATATTGGTATCTGATTTGTGGTCTTCTGCTGTTTGTGGTTATTCTTTTGCCTCCCCCCTCAGCAGCTGCTAGAAAGTCCTCCCCAAATCCGCCTGCCAACTGCAGCAGTCTCTCTTAAGTCATCTTCAAAATTTTCTAACAGAGGTTTTGTGGTGAACCAGAACAAGTGGAGATGAGTTTAACCACAGATGGCAAAGGGGCTGGTTTTGCTGCTGCCCTCTGCTTTGTGGCCATATTGAAGTCCCCTGTCCCATCCTTTGGCATGAAGACCCTGAGGGAGGACGGGAAGGTCCCTGGGGGTGTGTTTGCACAGCACCTCACCCCACACGACTTACCAAGGAGCCCACCAAGGCACAGTGAGGGTGGGGGGCACGCAAACCCAGTGGGTTCAGAGGGACCACCAAAGGGGGTTAAGTGCAGAGGTCTGGGCACAGCCATCAACAAAGTCCTGCAGCTGTGGGGTGAGAAAAGCGCATGCTTATGTCTCCCCAAAGTACTGCTGGTTGCCTCCCCTGGTCACAGGCTAGAGAGGCCTTTCTTCAGCCACTTCATGTAACATTATGTTGAAAAATAAATAATTTAAACCCAAAAATGTGCCTTTGAAACAGGATCAGTGCTACAGTACTGAGTAAAAGTAAGTAATCTCTGCTTGGGGTTTTAGGCAGCTGATGAGGAATGAATAAACTCTCACCACCCAAATGAGAAGTGAATAAACTCCGTTTACTTGCCTTCACCTTTGACTTTGATATGCAGAATCAAAATCTCCGGACTTTGTGCACTGATGGAAACAGCACAAAGATGCCAGGCTTCTTCACGATGCTGATGGTCCTGTGATCCTCCCCACCTTCCCCTTCTCTCTGTGCCTTTATCCACTGATCAAACATCTGAATTCAAAGAGGCTGATCCTGCGGTAAGCGCTATGTCTTCACTCATTTCTATTATACATCAAGAGAGTCTCTAGTCCTCTGAAATAAAAATGGATCCAACAGCAAAGGAATCAAAAGGCAGAGCCCAGGTCTGGCCACGGCCATTCTCCAGCCAGGAGACAAACACCCAGCCCCTTACTGCTGCGCCTGGGCAATAAATAATTCCTGCTGAAGACAAAGAAGATGGGGAGAGGCAGCTGGAAAGCATGTGCTGGGTTGTTTAGTATCACATTCCCATCTTGAAATGCACAGAACCACCAAGCCACTGGCCAGCATTTTCCCTTGGATAAAAGAATGTGTTGAAAAGTGGATTGCAGACTGCCAGGATGGAGACAGCATCAATGTAGGTGACACTCTCTCTGGCACACACGGGCAAACAAATGTCATACACCTCCCCCTGTGCCTGAGCCACATGGGGGTTTGCAAAAGGGGCTGGTCAGCAGTAGGAGTGAGGGCAAGGACTGCTGGCCCTGCGAGGGGCTGTGCCTCTGCATTCGCTCTGGGAAATCTGGTGGCTGGACTCAGTGAGAGCCAAGCTGATGCTTTAAGCTAGTAGACTGTGTCCCCCTAACACAACCAGCTCTAAGCTGGAACCTATGCCATCAGCACCAAAACCAAGCCCCATGATGATGGCAGTGACAGCAGGACCAGGCTCCACTTTCCCACCTCATGATGGCATCTCATGAGAGATGAGAGGTGTCCCATCTGCTTAAAAAGGAAAGAGTTTATAGTTTCACTCTCATGACAATGGCTGGGCAGTGGGCAGTGTGGGCAGTGGCTGGTGCTGTGCTGCCTGAGGTCAGCGCTCCACTGGTGGTGCTGGTGGTGGCTTTGGAAGGATCTGTTGGAGAAAAAGGCTAGCACCAAGTGAGCAGAAAAACAACAGTCTGAGTCTTTCCGTTCACCTCTCTTACCTCCTGCACTTCTTCAGGCTTTGATGGTTCATTGGGATGGTTGGAAAGGCATATTTATCCTGCCTTCAGGCTGGCGTCTTGCATCTTAACTCCTTTCAACCATCAGAACAGGAGGCCGAGGCTGGTTGTGAGGTGTCTTGCTAAAAGATGGCAGCTTTCTGTCAAGAGGGAGCATGGAGGTCAAGAGGAGAGGAAGGCAGAAGAGAGTCTAAGAACAAGAAGACAGAAACCCAGAAACAGGAGAGAGAGAGGTGTGGGAGAAGGGCAAGACGACATCAGCCTGTCAACCCTGCGGTATTTTCATTCCGCCAAGGATACGATGGGGTTGGGGGGGTGGGTAGGTGTCCACACCATTATTTTTATTTCCCCTGTGAAGTCAGCGTCAATAAGTCCTGGTAATACAAGAAGTCCTTGCCGGGAAACATGATCTTCCGATCAGCAATGCGCTCCTCCCTCTTTCCAACAGGGCATACACGCCGGTGGGTACTACTCGCCCAGAGGTGTCGCTTAGTTCTGTGTTGCCAGCGGTGGCCAAGTCCAGAAGAAAGAGAAGGAGGAGGAAAAGGTGGAGTTGTGGGAACAGACAAAACAAAGACTGAAGGAAGAAACCTGCAGCATATAGATACTTACATTGCTTTGACTTCCAAAGATTTCAAGCCATCTTCATACTGATGCACTGCTGGATGTGCTTTAAATAACTGCCTCACCTTCCCCCTTTGCCCTCTGACTTGTCTTCTGCCACAGCCGGCTGCTTTTGTTGCTCACCATGCTCAGAGCCCTTGGGACCATGGGCAGCTCTTGCCAGCGAGGTCAGCCTCGCAAGGTGGCAGAGTGCCTGGGGGGTGCAGAAATGAAACACGTCATCTTTATTGGGGTGATGGTAAGCTGGAGAGATGCTTCTTGCCTGTATTCTTCCCTTGCAGACCCTGCTTGCTCAGGCCCAGCCAGCTCATCCGCCTCTTGCTCTGGGTGTGCTGCTCAGCACACTCCCATCACTCTTTCCTCCTTCTCCTCTCCCAAAGGCTATGGGGTCTCCTGCTCCCTCTGCTTTTGCTGTTTTTCAGGCAAGTCTTAAGGCCATCAGATAGCTGCTCCTTTCACAGTCCAACTCAGCGCTTCTGCCTCGCTCTCCATTTTGTTGCAGACTTCTTCTCTCAGATCCTGGCAATGGCCAATACACTAAATAATATATGTGGTGGGAATAGCCACTTTGGCTTTCTGGTCCTCATGCATATGTACCTTTGCATGCAAGTACCAGCTTGTGCTGTCAGAGGACATCACATTGGGTGGACATCTCATAAGCTGCCCAGTACTCTTCTCTGTACTTTAATCAAACTTGTCTCAGCTTTTGGCTGGTCCCACAGGGTGCACAAGACTGTAAAGGCATGTAAAGCCCTTGAACATCTGTTACATGGGCTTAGGAATCTGGGTTAGGGCTAGGCACCTCTGCACCAGCTTGTGCAGGGTTGGTCTATGGTCTCTAGCACAGCTGGGCTTGAAAGTGCAAAGCTGAGGGCACCTGGACTCAGAGGGGACAAGGTGTCCCCAGGCATGCTGAGCTGAGTGGGGGCAGCAGCTTTGCAAGCTCTCCCGCTGAGCCACCAGTGTTTGCCTGCTGATGTTTTTTCGCACAAGGACTTTGTTTCCCCGCTGCAAGCTCTCCCCAGAGTAAATCCTGCCCCTTACTCACTGCTTGGAGTGCTGGAGGAGAACTGGGCTTCCTCTGGTGTCTTTTCAATGGTTAGTGAGGTCAACACAAAGGTATTTCTAGCTCCACGACAGTTCATGTGCAGTGGATCTTGCTGAGATCTGGATGACCAGACCTAAGAGACACCGAACCAGTCAAAGCAAAACCGATTTCCTCTGTCAGCTGTGAACTATCTTGCTATCTAATAGCCAAGTTACATCTTGATGGGGAAACCCACCAGTCTGAATGACACCATTTGGAAATGGCCTTGCTTTGTTTTCCAAAGACTTCAGACCTTCAATCCTTGCTAAATTTTCCAAGCAAGTGACATAAATAGTGATTCTTGCAGGGAAAGAACATGTTTTCCACTTCACTTACACCCTTTGTACTGTGAGAGAAAGGAGTTCTTGGCTGAATCTGGGGCATGGAAGACCCAGCTGGGCATGCTCCTCCTTGCTAAATGCAGCAGGGAGCCCAAACAAACTTAACTGGTGAGAAGGGCAGGGCAAAAGCATCACCAAATGATATTGTTCTCCATAAATTTTCAGTACTCAGTGATTTATGTTTCTGAATAAAGCACATCAAGCATATTGGATGGCTCAGTGGCTGTTCTACACCAAAACGCTTTCTAGCTCCTGTTTCATGTACTGTCACTAAGCCTTATGGAGTATCTCACAAGTGGAAAATGGGTGGAATTGAAACAAATTGTCCTGGAGGCAGCTGCAGGCTCATGAGTGTTTAATGTGTAAAAGTCTAGCAAGCATCACTTCACTTACAACATACCCATTTGCCAAAGGTTTAATTTACAAGCTTTATATGCTGCTGTTATTTGTATTGTTATCAGGCCTTAGATTCACACCAAAAATAGGACCTCTTTGAATCTGACACCTTATCGCAAGAGGATAAGAAATTGTCTTGCACTCAGCAACTTAAGTTTGAAATATGGAGGACAGATGAAGGAGGGAAAGAAAGGCATGGGAAGGTTCAGTTACCTACCCAAGTTTATGCAGCAAAGCAGCAGACCCCTAATTCACAGCCCCACAGCTGCAGGCACATCCTGAGCTTCATACCAGCTCCATGTCCCTGGTGCAGCTTTCAGTGGTGTGGCTTGTCACTCTTTGTTTGTGTCTCAGAATGAGTTACAGCTGGAATAAGGGATACAGCTGAGATCAAAATATGAAAACATAAGAGGGGAAAGAATAAAAGGAAGGAGTGAAGGAGGATAAGCACATTTTCGGTGATTTGGGGTCACAGGGATGAAAGGAAGAGGTCAGGTGACAGAGGCAGATAGCAGTGCTGACAGTGCCCTGGCATACCACAGCACAGAAGGTGCCGAGAGAGAAGGAAGAGGGGTGAAAGGGCTGCCAAGCAGGCGCAGGGCCACGACTAGTGAAAAAAGAGATGAGAGCCGGGGTGAAATGGGTCGAGAAGGGGCAGAGGAGCTGGCAGACAGGCTGAGAACAAGGAGGAAGGTGACAGCTCTGAAAGCACTGCAAGCTGAAGACTTGGATAAAGATTTAAGGCAGGTTGTGGGGGAGATGGTGCATGCTACAGAGGCAGGCAGGCCCAACGCCACGGGACAGAGGGAAGCAGCAGGAGAAGGAAATGCAGTCACACGACCAGGGACACAGCTGCTGCAGACTTCAGCTTGAGTGCAGGAGAGGGCAAAGGAGTGACAACTATGGATGGTCTTTTTCCTTGCCCCAGCACATCTGTCCCTAAAACTGGTGGGAAGGCATGAAAGCAAGAGCATTAAGTGAGCGGCTCCCCACAGCTGGGGGCATGAGCGCAGCTGTGAAGCCGCACACATCCTGGAAAACTCAAATTTCTGTATTTTACCTTGCAACCACAACGATGCAGCTGGCCGGGTACCGCAGCCCGAACTGCAATTGCATTCCCTGCCCACCCGGGAGCTCCTCGGGCGGGGGCATCCCCGGGGCCGCCGAAGATGTGATTTTTGGGGAGGCCCACGAGAGGGAGCCAGGAGTACAGGAAAGGCTGCGGCTGCCTCCGCCGAGCCCCTGTCCCCCGCCCGGCACCACCTGCACAGCTGGGGTTTGGCCCCCAAAGGGTTAATAACATATTTACACATCGTTTGGTGCTTGAAGCAGGAGACAAAAGCTGCGAGTGACATCCCCGGGAATACCCACGGAATAAATGTAGTGCGTAACCTTTGCTGTCAAAGGCTAAACCAGATGCAGGTGGCAAAGGTGGACACCTCCTGCGCTCACCCTTCTCCTGCTGCGCTGCTTCAGGTCTTCAGAGAAATGGGACTTGGCCATCGCTCCCAGCGCAGCGGCCAATGGGTTGGGATGGTCCGGTTAGCAGCCCTTAAGCATCTTCCCCCTGCCTGGCATGGTGAAGGGAGGGTAAGGAAAACTCAGCGTTGCTGGTATGGATGATAGCTGCTTTCTCAGCACCCACTGAATTCTTCACCTTTTCACTTCACTGGGAACTAAATGGGGGTTTGGACTTGTGTGGGGATGACCCTTTGAGCTCTAAGCTTATGAGGAAGGCGACCACATGCTTGTGTTAATCCTCTGTTTAAGCACTTTTCTGAATCAGGGCTATAGAGCTCAGCACCTGGCAGGAGGAGATCCAGACCCAGAGGAGCTACATCCACTTATTTGGGAATCAGTCCTTGTGTTGCTGAGGTCTGTGAGTGGTGTGGCGTTGGCCCAGAGAGCAGGGGAGCATCAGTACCTGTGCACCTCCCTGTGAGGGCTGCAAAACACCGCCTGGGCTGCGGCAGGGAGGCAGCAGCTCAGCTGACCAGGGGGAAGGAAACTCCCAAGGCTGCATCGGTAACCTGACACATAGAAATTGCTGTTTTAAAAAGTGGCTACAAAGGAAAAATACAGCCCTTTTTGAAAGGCAAATTAGTAGCAGGTTCTCGCCAGCGAGTGTTCAGGGAAAGTACGCAGCGCTCATGTTGTTATTACTCTCCTGAAGCTTCCTACCACATTGTGAGAGGCACAGCCAGGGCTGGATAAATAATACATCATAATTTTCAAGTCCCAGAGAGGTGACTTGGAGGTAGTTCAAAAGTTCAATGAATTATCAGTTTCCCTCGGGTTCTTTATTTCTCTTGCAAAGGATGCTATCAATCTCAATAACTCACTAGCTACCAAAAATAATAATAAGTAAAAGATCATTATGTTGAAATATGTGTTGTAAAGCAGCATAGCAATTTGGAAGATTAATTCAGTCCAGAAGGGGCAATAGCTGCTGGCTAGAGATGGGCTGGACACCAATTACTGCTCTCACTCATTACTTCCATGGACAGGGATTGGGAAAACACCTGCAGTGCATGAATAATTCTCCTTGAGTTAATATGCTTTCATTCAGTGCTGATTAACTCTATTTATACCTCATCTATGGTGATGAGAGCAATATGATTCATTCCTTTATTTCCGTAACTCTCTGATAAACTGCATTTATTTGCCACCCCTGACCTCCTCACATGCACACTGCCAATTAATCCTTCTCAGACCAGGCTGTTGCTGCCATTCCAGGCCCTTCTGTAGCCATCAAACAGCTGCTTCTTATTTTCTTTCATTCATTTAAAAGCACCTGCTACAAAAATGTGGGTCAAGGGAGAAAATAGACTGGAAATTTCACTATGGTGGTGGAGGAGAGGGGGTATATACTGTGCATATAGTATCTGGTTCTGTAGGGTGCTTGTCCTATAATGAAGCCTCAAGATACTACTGAAGAAACAATGATCACATGTGATCTGTTTGGGGTATTCAGTCCTGGGTGACTGACAGCTCCCAGGTAAAGCACCTGGCCATGCCTCAATATGCAAGGCATGACCAGCTTGAAATCAAATCAGGGAATCACAGAATAGCCTTGGTTGGAAAAGACCTCTAAGACCATCAAGTCCAACCATTAACCCAGCACTGCCAAGTCACCACTACCCCATGTCCCTCAGCACCTCATCTACACATCTCTTAAATCCACTCCACCACTGACCTGGGCAGCCTGTGCCAGTGCCTGATAACCCTTTCAGTGAAGAAATTTTTCCTAATATCCAATCTAAACGTTGCCATTGGTGTCACCAAGGACTAGTCCATGTCATGGAATATTTTTTCCCCAATTTTATTTTTCAGGTTTATTTTAATTTTTATTTCTGTAGCTCCTGCTCTGAGTCAGGGCTACAGGGTTTATGACCCAGGGCTTACTCTTCCAGCAGGCTGATTGAAACATGATGGCCAAACACCATCTCCTGAGGCTAGCAGGATGAAGTCTGCAATGAAGCCCTGAGTATACGAAATGTTCCTGCTTCTCTTCCCTCAGCAAAGCACTACCCAAAACCAGCACTAAAACTTGTCTTAAGATGGGTTGTAAAGTAAAAATATGTGGCTGCTTGCAAAAAGAAGAGATGCTCTTTTGCTCCTTTGCAAGTGGAGATGCATTGCCCAGTGGAAATGGTGTCTGGTAAAATCCCTCACATTCACAGTGGGAGTACAGACATGTAATCTACCCCAGACTGTGAGCAAACTGGGGAAGTTAGACTTTGGTTGTCAGGGTCATTCTAGGAATGGCTTAGGTTTTGCTGGGCTGGCAGGTGGCCTGCATTTTCTTGCAAGCTCTCTAAGTCCAAGTATTGCAGTGCTTGGGTTTCCAGTACAGCAGGTAAACATCTCAAAACTTTAAAATATTACCGTCAGATCATTTCAGATCATAGAGTTACAGAATCATGGAGCAACTTAGGTTGGAAGGAACTGCCAGACATCATTTGGTCCAACCCCCTATTCAAAGCAAGACTGACTTCAAGATTAAACCAGGTTGCCCAGGGCCTTTCCCAGTTGAACTTTAAAAATCTCTAAGGATAGAGATTGCACAACTTCAGTAGGTGACCTCTTCCAGCATTTGACCACCCTTGCCATGAAAATTTTTCCTTTTATGTATAATATCTTGTTTCTTGCACATCTTTCCATGCCATCCCAGATCCAGCCCTCTGGACCTGTGGCATTTCCCATAATCTAGGCAGGAGGAAACTTGGCCTTTCTGCTCAGCCCTGCCCGTGCTTTCCCTGCAGCACGAACATGTGTTTTCCTGGTGTGGGTCTGGCTGGATTCCCTGGAGGAGCTGAAATACCTCCTCTAATACCTGATCCCCACTACTGAGATATGATTCTTTTTACTCTGACTTTCTAAGGGCATGTTCCTCTTTTGCATTTTCCTTTGATCATTGTTTCAAAATCTTGAGGGGATTCAGCTGCCTCCTCTGTTTATCTTGCTACTCTTTCTTCTCTTTCAAGGTCTCCAAACACCTTCCCTAGGAATGAAATAAAAGCTTGCACTGAGACCCCAGCCCTTTTGTCTAACTCCCCAGTCTGCCTGGATCTCCTCACCAGCCTTGTCAGGCTTAAATGTCATCGTGTGGTTGATGTAGATGCTTCAAGATAGCTCACTGTCCTCCCTCTCCCTGCATTTCAAACCACACTTTTATTTCCAGTGTGTCCGAGGTCTTTCCTTTTCTCAGTGAAGAGCTATGCTCAGCAGCCCACGCTGCTCTGGTGACACTTCAGAGCCAGGTCACCCTGGCCAAGTCTTTGGTGAAGAATTTGTTGTAAATGGCCTCCTGCCACTGATGGCTGTGGTTCAGGTGGTGTCTCCTGCCCCGAGCAGCTCAGTGCCTCCATCTAGTGTGAAACAGCCCCGAGTCAACCAAAGGCATATTGCATCTGGAGATGTTTTCTGCCTCCAGAAGATCAGCAGGACGTCAACAGCTTAAATAAGAAAGAGAAAGGCTCTTAAAATGAGCTTTTATAGCCCCACTGTTGTGCTTTGGCATGGTAGAGGGATTTTTCAGGTGCAGGTGAGGATGGACACTGGGTCACCAAGGGAACACTGATGGGCTGGCCAGGAAAGACTTCATCAAACAACACTGAGATTTGCACTTGGGAAAAATACCATAATTTGGAAAAATTCACATAATTCGCTTTTCCCAGGCACACTGTTGAAGGAAAGCCATCAGGACTGAGATGGTTAGATCTGAGAGGCGGCACAACTGTCCGCAGATGGATGGACACTGGAGTCGGGCCATATGGGGATTAATTGCTGTGAGCCAAGAAAATAACTGTAACGGGATAACACAGCTGCTGCTGTAAAAAGCAAACCTCTCAGCTCCTCGCACCGCCCCACACACGGTGTCTCCCTCCCCTCCATCCCTCCCCGCTCCCCGTGTGCTGCCATAAGGCACATCCTGGAGCCACGGTTAATGGAGAAGTGATTTGTCTCATAACTGCAGCTTTACACAGTGTGCTACTGTGGGCGTTACAAATTGCTAAGCAGATTTAAAGTGTTCTTTGAGTTGCAAACTGCAGTATTTCTCCACACAGTGATTATTATTCATCTTTTCCAAGACACTGTGGGCCTGATCCTGCAATCTGCACTCCTATTAAAATCAGTGCTGTGGGAGTACTGCCGGCATACAGACAGCAGGAGTAAGACCCAATTAATTTAGCCGCAGGGAAGAGCAGGGCAGCAAACAAGCTTTTTTCTTCTTTTTTGGTTTTTCTTTGTTTTTCTTTTTTTTTTTCCCCTCCCCAAGCACATATGTGAATTCTCTTGCTCTGTGGGCACTTTCAGAGATGTGTGTCTGGGTGTGGGCTGCTGGCTGGTGTAGCAAAGGTGAGCTTGCAAGCTTCCAGGCTCTCCAAGGACCGACCCTCCCTCGCTCCCTCCCTTCCTTCCTTCCATCCATTACCAGTAAGTCTTTCTCAATGGAAATGTCACCAAAACCGGTTCACAGCCATCAAAAGTTTTGCTTTGGTCCTGCTGATGTTGTCCAACACCACCAGGTTTGGATTCAAACAGGCTGTTGTGCTGTAGGGCTGGTAGTTCTGGTCCTTCCTCTTGAGCCGTGAGTGTTGTGGGACAGGGCACAGGCACACTTAAAATGCTATGTTTGGAAAAGCAGGAGGTCTAAAAATGTGGTGTGAGTGTATGCCTTGAGCCCTGACCCACACCAGCAGCCGTGCAGGGGCTGCTCCTCACTGACTGCATCCCTGTGGGGATGCAGAGAGCATTTACAGGTCTGTTCCCCACCAAGCACCATGGTCTGTCCATGAGCAATCTGGAAAAAGCCTCTGACCCTCATTCACCCTCTTCTTCTGAGGAAGACAGCTGAGATCTCTTCTAGAGAAGGCAACTCTCCTTCACTGACCAGCCCCCTATGCTCTCCCTTGCTTGGAGGTGGTGGCACCAAGGTGGTGAGCTACTGCTGCACTTCGAGGATCATAAAGCCCAGGACAGCTGCCATGGTGACCCAGTCCCTGGGCTGTCCCACTGGTTCTTGTGTCATGGGAAGGTGCCTGCTGCTGCAGGACACAGTAATGGCAGGATGGGGGGGTGACCGTGCCACCTGTTACCTCCATCCAAGGACTGACACCTTGCACTGGGCTCAGTTGATGAGCAATGAGGCAACAGCAAGCCTCATGGAGTGAGGTGTTCATGGAAATGTGTGTTGCTAAGCAAAGAGGATTGTGCTTTAAACCAAATAGAGCGGGTTTAGCTTGTGAGATTGCATACCTTGAGGAGAGTTGTAACAGCTGAGTCTAGGAGTCGCAAATATATGGTCTTGAGGCCAAGGATGAGCTGGAGTCATCCCACCAGGAGGAAGGTGTTTGTCTGTGACACTGGGACACTTGGGATTCTTAGCAAGGGCTCCTAAAGTCCTTCTGGGCTTTGGATGAGGGCTTCCACTGTGCTGGGAACCCTCTGCCTCCTTGACCCAGACCCCAGCAGCACAGAGTGACACCTGGGTGAAAGGCAACATCTCCCCCTTACCTCTGAAGACTCTCTGGAATTTTTCCTTTGCCTCACAGAAAGCCATGACAAATCTCCTGTCCCCTCCCAGGGAGGCAGTGCCAGCCAGGAACATCTTAGGGAGTGGAAAACACTCTGTCAAAAACATAAGGAGAAGCAAGTGGAAAAAAGGTCATGATTAGTTACTTTTCTGCCATGGGCATGTATAATAATGAACCTTGGGAGTGAGGCCATTTTAGTCCTAATTACAGCTCTTTAAATATTTATACAGCTTAATCTGTTCACCTTGCTCTTTGGCATGGTCCAACATATCTGTAGGGCTGACCTTTCCCTCTCAGCCCCATTTGTATACTTTACAGGCCTCTGGGTAGCTATTACTTTGCTTTACCTGAGATGGAGAAAATGCATCACACCAGAAGAGTAAACCCCAGGTAATAAGGGTACAATGTTAAATAAAACCAAGAGGATATAAACACAGTCTCCTCTCTCAAAGTCACTTATGCAGATTCTTAACTAATGCAAAACCAGGAGATTTCAGGAAAATTAGCCACCAGGTATGCCCTGAATAATCAGCTGAGACAACCACACTTATTTTCAGGTGTGACCTCCATCAAATTGGAAATGGTATCTCCAGCAGAAACAGACTAGTACATTAACCCCCTCTTTCACCTCTCAATGCTTCATTACAACAGGTCTATTTCGATGTAATGGGAACAGCTGGAAGATAGATGAGATGCTCATGGCTATGATATGGAATTAGCTGTGCAGCCAATCCTTTCTTTAGACCTCTTCCTCAAGTCCTTCTTCAAATACCTTTCTTTCAATAAAGCAAGGAATCCCAGACTGATTTCCAAAGAATTACTTCTGAACTAGAGGAGTGTAAATCTGAAATAAAGTTAGTTATATATCCTCCAGCTTTGGATGATCCCCACTCCCCATTCTGTACACTAACTATCTAGGGGGTAAGTCCATGTAGAAACTGTCCTGTAATGAGTCTGTGAGGAATTCAGCAAACTATGGGCATTCTATAAACACCATTACTGACATCACAATCGATATGTACAGAAGACTCTGCAGCTCTGAGGATTTTGGTCACCTTAACAGTTTGAAAAACCTCAGGTGTAGCATTCTTCATCCTGAGTGCCCTTATGAACCTATTATGCAAGCAAACCAACACATCTGTACCTCCAGGTGCCTCCATAAAACAGTCATTAAGGAGATGTTGCCCCATCGTAACTGAATTAGTTTGCATAAAGAGTGCCTGATGTCCCCATGTTGCTAACTTCTATACCAAATTTTTTGGCCAGTCTGAGTCTGAAATAGCAAATAAAACCAGTCTCTGGACCTGAAGCCAACTGGCACAGATTAGCCACTTCCAGTTCATAACACATGTGATTCTGGGTCTCATCTGGTCCCAATGTGCTGCCCCCGTGGCCCTAATACAATATAACTAGTATTATCTTTTTTTTTTGTCTTCAGTTCCCAGCATCTGAACTATTATGTGTATAATAGTAATACATCCCAGGCAGAAAAACTCTCCAGAAAAGGTTCTCTAGTTCATTATTTCACTCAGGTGATTGAGGAGGTGAGCTATCAGCGGTGAGTGCTCCTGTGACCAAGGCTGACCAGGCATGCAGATTTTAGACTGCTGTGAAGTGCTTAGGAAGACCACTGAGAAACTCAAATTGCAGTGAGCTTGTGCTGATCTGTAGGCCCCATGTAAGGGAAATCAAAGCCCATATGGCACAGCACACCTCTGCAAGGCAACGCTGCTCTCCGTGGAGAGAGCTGGCTCTACCCTTCCACTCCTGCAGCAGTGAGGAGAGGCAGCTTGGCAGACTCTGGCTCCCAGTGTGGTCCTGGCATGACTGTTGCCTCTTCAGACAAGACCTGTTTGGGGTCTAGGGAGTTTGTACCAAGGCAATGTTCTCCAGCTACCCAGCACTGCCCTGCTTGCTCCAACATCTGCCCTGGGGGTGCAGGCAGCACCAAGCCTTTGCCATGGGGGTCTGTCCCTAGGGAAGCAGCCGGGTAAGCATCGCCTCCTCCGGAAGGGAACTGAAGAGTGGGAAGGAAGGAGGTGAATGGCATTCCTGAAATGTGGGAAAAGAAACATTTTATCATGGTTGCCATGGAAACTGGAAATGGACAATAAGCACTTAGAGGTTTTATCATTTCTCTTAGCACTTGTAGCACACAACCTGTGTGAAGAGGAGCATTATCATGCACAGGGAGGCTGGCAGATACCTGAATGGGAAAAAATATGTGAGAGAATCTGTGCGAGGGCCAACTGAACACATGCCAGTGGAGGGGCTGTAGGACAGCAGGGGGATGGCACTTCCTGAGGTGCTCCCAAAGAGTGGGAACGGGGCACCCTGGAAGGACTGTATGGGCAATGCAGAAGCAAGCATCTAGGGAGACTGGGTTTGGCCCAGAGAACGCCATGCAACCCAGGAAACCTACCATCCTGGGGCTCTCGTTACTGCCAGGCATGCTTTGGCACCTTTCTGTGGCCCTATACATCCTTAGTCCAACCAGGCATCTCTTTCACAGATGTTATGTTTGTGTGTTTCCTCACTGCAGTCTTTGGGTTTTTATTCAACACATATATTACTTTCCTCACTCAAATTCATTTTGGTGCATTTGACTAGAAAAGGTCATGTAGATTCAGCTCAACCCTTAGATGACAGATTGTGCCCACACATCACCAATACATCAAACAGGAAGATATTTCTTTGGTTACAACGCATTCATAGGCCAAAAATCACTCTCTGTCCTCAGCACACCAAACATCCATTATGTTATGGTCATGACTATTTTGGTCGTTTAACAGAGATACTTTCCCCATCTGCCTAAAATATTAAATTTCTGCCTCCTGCTCCCACTCACATTCCTGCTCCAGTATTTCCTTCAGGATGTCTCTCCTCTTCTTACGGATGTGCAAAAAAACTGCAGGCACTTATCACATGAGGCACATCATGATGAAAAACACCCACCCTTCTCATGAAGTACCACCTCCCTCCTATCCATCCTCCTGAAGCACATGCCAGCGATCATCTGCAACCACTCTGTGCAAAGCTAAATAATTCTTCCTTCATGCTGAAAAAACAAAGAGCTTCTTTGGCCAGGGAAACAGAGCATACACTGAATCCAGATGCCAAGAATTAGAAGAGGAACCATGATGTTCATATTTCTCTATAGAACCAAATAGTCCCTCTCCATTCCAGCACCCAGACCCAATTTCTGCAATAACATAGCATCACAGACCTTTCCACTTCATGTTACCATCAGTGAATATTTTATAGGATCAGTCAGCCTCTGCAAACCCATGGAAAATACCTTTTCCTGCTGGCAAAGACTAGGCATGCATGTCTATCATTTAAATCCTTTAAAGCCAGCACCAACTCTTACACATTTCCAGGCTTATGACAGGACAGAGCAGAAACCTCCCGATTTCAAATCCCCATGACGACATTTGCTGTAGCTGATCTCCCAACCCCAGCTGGTGAGCTCCTGATCAGCAGTAAGATGCCAGAGGTAATGGTGGCATGGTTGCCCACTTGGATGGGCACACTCATGGCTGTGTTCTCTTGTAGCTCTGGGCTCTGCTCACATCTATAATTGGTCTTTGTCATCCAAAAGCTTTGCCACTGGCAGCAGCCATCCAGTTCTGCACAACTACCTGTGTCCCAGCAGTTGTTCCTGCCTGTGTGAGCTCTGGAACAAAAGTTTTGTCAAGTAAAACTGCTTTGCATAAATGCTCCACAGAATTTGATCTCATCTTCCTACAGCTGTAGCACCTCAGTATCAAACATCCTGGGAAACCCCAGATGCAAATTCTTCTGCTTGCCCAACTACAAATGCATGTGCATAATCCCATCCATATTAATGAATCTCATAATCATAGCGCTTAGCAGCATGTCCTCCATCTGCTGCCCAATAGTAATTTGAAAATGGTGCCAGAAACAATAATGGATGGCAGGAAAGGATGTGAATCACAGGAGTCTGGCAGTTTAATACACTTACCCCTCCAGACCAGTATTCCTGTAGTTTCAGAAAGACATCCCACAACGTACTGCCAATGAATCTGTAGATCACAGAACAGAGCAAGGGACCACTGGACGTCAGGACATCCCCCAGGTACTGAGAAAAGAGCGTATGCACAAGGATTGCCAAGAGAAGCACCTTAGATATCATAACAAGGAGGATGGACAAGGGAGTTTGATACAGTGTCAACAATATACATATATATACATACAGAAAAATACCGTTCCTGTATAAACATGGACAAAGCTCTAAAATAGTCAGTGCCTGTTCTAGTTGGTCAAAAGACATCCTTTGAAATTTAGAGAAAGATGTGAATACTAGAGAGGGAGAAAACTGCAACCTATCTTCCCAATCGATAGCTGGGATTAAATCCAGCATAGTCGTTTTTCACCATTCAGCTACATGACTACACTGTGACAGGTTTACCAACCGAACCTACTCTTTCATGGTGAGAAGAAACATAGTTCAACTTTCTGTGAGAGCAAGGACTCTCTCTCTGGCTATTTTAATATACATACTGGCATACAGAAAACATGATTTGAAGCAAAGGTCTGCAGAGAATTAATGTTCCAGTTAAACACTTGGGTTTTTGCCTGACACAGCACCAGGATGAATGAGCTGTTGTTAGGTTGAATTATTTTTCTTGTTACCAAGCAGGTCTCCCAGTAGCAAAGATAAGGGGATCAGATCTCCAAATTCAGGGTGAAAGCTGATCACTACATCACGATGGAAATTATTCTCTTGCTTTCAAGATATCAGGCTGTTACTACTATTGTGTTAGTTCGGAGACATAAAATACCTTATTTTCTTCATCCCTAATACCAAGATTGTTGCCATCCCATTAATATGCCCTTCCTATCTTTTCTTGCTTTTCTTCATTTTATATGTTATTTTATGCTTTGCTTGACACTTTGCTGTGTAACCCATATCCCACAAAGAACACAAATGACTGTGGGTCATACTTGTTTGGTAGCAGATCTGGCAGCTGATCATCTTTGAAGTTGTCCATACAGGCTACATAGCTGGTTGGCATATAGTGATTCCTACCTTGTAAATCTGAGGTCTTCTCCTTTATCACGTTGCTTCACAACAGAGATAAGCATGTCCTGCAAACACATTTCTGTTCATCTGAATCTTTTTATGGATTTGCTTTGACTGTGTTCCTTCCTTTTCTGTGTTTGCTTTCCACAGTTATCCTAGGGAACACATTTTCTGGTAGGAATACTCACCAAGTGTGAATTTAGCATGAAAACACATTTCAAACTCATAATAACAACGACTTACATCACAAAATAATTCCAGAAAATAACACTCACCCACTTGGGAACAGAAACATATCACATCATCAGAATATCAACATCTCCCAAGGAATTGGCCACAAACGAGACACAAAGCACAGATTATTCCAATAAATTATTTAGCAAATAAGTCTGAACAATAGGTCCATATGTAAATATTATGAACTCTTCTCAGATTACCTATGAAGAGAAATTATTCAGCTATGTGTCAGATGAATTATTCAGCCAAACACTTGGAAACTGAGACGCAAAAAATTTGCTCTTGAAGAAGTCCTCCTTTTAATCAATTAATCTTGTTAGCAAGTTGACTTCTGACATAGGGAAAACAGAAAAATGAAGCAGAACAGTTTCTTCCTGAAGAGCATTGATTATATGCCAGCAACGTCCTTGTTTGAAACCTGGAGAAGTAGTCTTTGAATGCTAGTAACTTCCTGAAATCTTTCTTCAAGTTTTTAAAGTTATGCCTAGGATCCAGATGCTACATCTCAAAACTTCTGCAAAGATGCTCAAGGTCACAGTTAACACATTTCTCAAAGACACTCAAGAAATAAGCAAAAAAGGTTCCTTACACAGCTCCGTTTGTTTCCTGTGTTGGATCACAAACTGTATTTCCCTCTTCTTGCACCTCTCCAGTGTTATATCACAACGCTCCACTAAGGAAAAGATTAATACATCTAGTGACTCTCTTTTTCAAAACCACATTGAAATGCTTCTCCAAGAAAAGCAGCCTGCATCCCCCTTGAGCAATGAAGCCTGCCATCTGGTAGGTTTGTTCTTTATAGTCATTTAGAGGATATTAAATCTTCTTTTGTATGCAGAGAATTAGGTAGTGCAGGGGCTTAGCATTCTGCTTAAAAAAAAAAAAAAAAAGGAGGAAAAAATCAGTTCAGAAAGTCATTGTGTCCAGAGAAGAATATTAGAGAGGCATTAAACAGAAAGACAAAAGGCAAGCTAGCATCAGCTCCTTTGGAAGCTGTAAATCATTCTGACTCCTTGGGTGGTTGGTTGAGTTCATTGTTAGTTGGGTAATTATTGTCCTTCGTTAGAACCTAAGCTTCTAAACAGATTTTGAAACAAAATCATCCAAAATGAGCAGCCAGGAAGACCTAATGGTGTCAAGGGAGAATCATGGAAAAATATTTTCAAACAGAGCCTTTAAAGAAACCCATAACTTTCCATTTACACAGCTACATTGCTTATCTTTGGAAACTTAGAGAATTTCAAGCTGATCTCTTTGGTCACTGAGGAGGTGTTGAAGGTAGCTGGTTCCTAAGGGAGAAAAAGTCTCCAGACAAGGTTTTTGGTTTACCTTAGGACTTTCAATGGCCCTCTACCCTGGAGACTAATGAAGCAGGCTAATGCTTCCAAATCTGTTGTTTCAGCAGGTGTCAGGAGCGTTCTCCTGGGGGGACTGCCCCTTCTGTGAAGTGGAGGCTGTTTACAGACTCTTCCAGCAGGAGGAATCAGGTAAATCCAAATGGAGAGTGAAGAGCTAGCAAATCTATGGGCGTGCTAGAAACTCACGAGACTTGTGCAAGGTCTGATAATCTGAAACAAATGATGTACAGTGATTGATGGCATGCTACTGATTGATTACAAAGACGTAGACCAGCACCTTGTAAAAATAGGCTTCACAACCCTAGAAGGTTTAAGCAGGGCCATAAATGTAAGTTAGATTCAGGCTAATTTTATGTTAATGCTGATAATTGTGGGGGGGTTTAAGCATTCTGTCTATAAGTGAGGATTCAAGAAAAAGAAAAGTTGAGAACATTGAGCTAGACAGTGTCACCATGAAATGCAGGAGAGCCCTGAAATTGAAACCCACTGTAGCACTTGCACTGGTGAAGTGCCCAGTGCCACACAGAGCAGCCCTGAGCTAGGGCCTCTAGAAGTCTGAGGAAAAGTAGCAACAATCAGGAGTGCCATTTTTTGCCATCCAGTAGCCTCACACTGCAAACTCATCCAGACTTGCAGGACATGGCTGGCCCAGCTAGGACTACATAGTCACCTAAGGGCTTGTATAAGTCAGAGACTCTATAAAATGGGAATTCAGCTGTTCTTGAATCATGGCAAAGACACAAGAAGCCCTCAGAAAAATACTGTACATCCATTTGAAGTGCTGACCCAGCACAGGGCAGCACCTACACCACAAAGTAGATCCATATAAGCCAACAGGAAGAACCAGATGGAAATTGGAGGAGCCCTCTGGCTCCTTGCTGCCTGTAGGGAAAAATAACCCTGTAACTACCAGCAGCAGATCTCCAAACCCCTCCACTGTTCCTCTGGATTCACAGTCAGATCACTACCAGACTCATGTGTCAGCAGGTCATAAAAAGTTTTAAATCGCCTTTTCTTTTTCTGGCGTTCTGGAAGAAGTTGTACTAACAATGAGCCACTGCTTGACAGCTCTGAATCCCAAGCTGTTGGGATACAGTGTGACTTCCAACATATTGCTTCCAGCCCCCACCACCCACGGGAAATGGCCTGGCGGGGGGAGCAGCACAGCCTGTTAGGAGGAGCCTCTAACAAAGCGATCCCTTATTCCCTGCACTCAGCTGAAGGGAAGCACTCACATCAGTCAGTGCAAGGAAGCCAGTTCAGCTTCGTGCAGGTCAAGAGATCAGAAGAATGATGATAACTTTATACATTTTTGGTGCTACATGGCCCAAATTAAAGGATGCAGGATTAAAGATACCACACCCAGAGAGGATGGAGGGTTTTTTTTTTTTTTTTTTTATCTTGAACTGCAGCTTCAAACCCATGCAGGAAAGCTAACCCTAGAGGGATGAAGAAGGAAGAAAAAAAAAAATTAAATGCCGCCAACTGCTGTCATTGGACCTGGCTTCACTCCAAGGTCTGTCAGAGCTGAGATTGATTAGGATATATGGTATCCTGGAAACAGTCAGTACCTTCAGCTGCTTATAAAGCCATTTTAATTGTCTCTCCACCACCATGGCAACCATACTCCCAACCACAGCCTCCAGGAGGGGAGCTGGGCTGTTGAAAGACAGTCCTATGCCTGTAGACCACATCTGATGATGATGCAGTGATTCAGACAGAGAAAACCTTGCTCCAATGCCAGAAGGAACCAGATTTGGAGAAGGAAATGAAGCCAGTACTGTAATACATAGTAACTCATTATCATAAGCAACATTAAGCATAACGATTTAAATGAACTTTTGGTATATACAGGGAGGCCCCTGTTACGGCAGTCCCTGCAGGTCTTATCCCACAAACAACCCCTGCAGTGTTGCACACCCATGTGTGGATATGCAGGGCCATGTTCCCTGCACAGTGGCAGGGGATGATGTGTGGCCTCGAAAGCGTACCAGGGAGTGAAGGCTGAAGGGATGGGGAAGGGTGTAAGGAGGAGCTCTGTAGCCAAGGAAAGACACGTGTTCTAGTAAAAAGTTACTCTCCTCCTTCCAGTAAATTTTTTATATTTAATATCAGAAAGCTCTATGTGATTCTATATTATTTTCCCAGTGCCAAGCCCTGGCATCTGAAGCCTCTGTGATTCTCATGCTCAGTGCATGTTAATACACCTTACCTTCTCTGGTTCAAGCAGCACCACAGTGTGACCAGATTTTCTGACCCAAAAATTCTGGTACCAGGTGGGAATTAATCCCTTTTGCTGCTGCCCGATTTGTGCGAGAGCTGAGCCTGCTGGTGGCCAGCTCACCCATGCCTGCTTGGACCGAGGAGCTGTGCTGCCTGGGTTTTCTTTCAGGATATGTAGCCATGCAACTTTACATATTACAAGATGCTTCACAAAAACACCTTTTAAAATAATCAAATATCCACGAGTGAACTGTAAACTCTTCTCTTTCCTGTCTCTTCAAGGACATTGCTCAGTCAAATGCAACCAGAAAATTGAAGGACTGAGAATTTTCAATCAGGACTGGGGTGATTAATTGTCTCGGAGCACTCACAAGGTGACCTGTACAGCAAACAACAAGGTATGACATCTCACGATTCACAGCCATTCAGGAGGGACAGCAGCAATCCACAGAGAGGAGGGAGATGGGAGCAGAAAGGTCAAATTCACAACATTAAATTCACAAGGTTAATAACACTTTAGCATCATGCATGTTTATCTGATTCCTTCACTTTGGCTGAGCCAGCACAGTTCTCCCTGCTTCTGATGTTACCCTGCAACAGAGGCAAGGGAAATTGGTTTATTTTAATCTACAGCAAAAAGGTTTATGGCAAGACACGTGGTTGTATACGTGTTGTGCATATGGGCAGTTGCCACAGCTCAGCTGATGCACTGACTTGTTAAGGCATGTGAAAAAAGCAGCAGCCATATCACAAAGAAGCAAGGCGATGGCTGCATCTCTTGCACACAGCTCTACGGGCAGTCACACAACATGGACACACAGGTGTGCAAGTGCCACTGCAGACATCCACCTTGTGGAAGCTGCATGTCTCACCTGCGTGCCTTTGGCCATAACAACAAGTTGGATTTTGTCTGAGGCTCAAGGCAGGGGCTTCTCTGATACAGCTGTGGTGTCACTGAGGGCTTGCACATGGTCCCCTCCAAAGAATCTGGAGGCCACACACACAGCTGGTGTCTCCCATGGCCTCAGCACCAGTATATCTCACCCAGCCTCCTGACCACAGGTTTTCATCTTGATTCAGTGTGCAGGATGAGTGCCCATCCCACACCAGTCTTACTCCAGATCTGAAAATGCAAACCCCTTCTCTTGGAGCCAAAAATTATTTCTGTGATATTTAGCTAATAAAGGCACCTATCCAATACTTGGGGTCTCCTGGCATAATTAATCATGAAATTAAATTCAGTCTTTGCAGTGTTTAAATCAGTTCCCCAGGAATAATGCTGGCTGACTGGCACTTACCCTGTTCATCATCTAGAGCCTTTGCGATCCACCCTACTTTAAAAACTGCAGTGAGCTTCAGAAACCATCAGTATGGGGCTTCCAGGAGCCCGCGCAGAGGGGGCCTGTACCTGGTGCTAAACTGTAGCAGTTGTTTTACTGCTACCCCCCAAGCTGACAAGGGGAATCGGGGAAAAGGGGAAAAGCCCCATGGGTTAAAGTAGAAACAGATTTAATAAAATAACAAGACTAATATAATCACCAACATAAAGTGCACAAGATTCTACTCAGCCTGGTCCTTGGGGTCAGCAGCAGGAGCATAAAGCCAAGAAAAAGGAGCCCCAGGAAAAAGAACTCCACTCTCACCGAACTCTCTCCTTTTATAATGATGCAGTGGTATGGGAATACACCTGTGAGTCAGCTGCCTTGATTGGAACTCTCAGCTGACTCGGGGCTACTCATGGCCTGCCTGATGGCTGGCCCATGGGTCTGTGCCTGGGGAACCAGGACACCCATCCACACCCTCTGCTTTCCTAACTGGTGTCTGATCAACTTGCCCATGGAGGGAAGTGAATTCCCCTCTTGGGGCCCCAAAGGTTGCAAACAGAACTCCAAAGCCATCCTGGAGAGCACCAGGCAGATGCTGGTTGTTTCATCTGAACATATTCATGAGCTGCCATGGACACATCTTGAACCGACAGAGGCATGGACTGTATCACAAGTGTTGGTGTGAGAAAAGAAGGGTCACATTTCCTCACCAGACACATGGTGAGCACTCGGTGGAGGTATTGCTACAACAGGACCATCAAACAGAATCCGATGATTCAAAGGGATCTCAACCATCCCCTCTGGTTGTCCACATGGTTCCTCATTATTGGTGCTGCTATATCTGGGTAGTGTCCCAGCCAACTGCTCTTGAATCGGTCTCAGCCCATTGCCCAGTGCCATCCAAAGAAGGGAAGAGATCCCTCGACTGGTGCCCAGCCCTCGAAGGCCCCCACATGCTGGTGGGGAGGAAGGACAGAGAGGCTCTGAGCTGTACCTGTTACCTGAAAGCCCCTCAGGAAGAGGCACAACTGCCAACTTCCCTGCCACAATCTCTGTGAGGAGCAGGAGCAAAGCCCCAGCACAGTCTGCAGGGCACTGTGGGGGCTGCGCACCCCCTGTGTGCCACCAAGGCACATCTGGCCCCTGGGACTACACAGATCCTGTGGTGGAGAAAGAAGCTTGTTCTTTTCTTCCTTGTGGCCACAAAACTAAAATAAATAGTTATTTCTGCAAAACTCCAAATAGCTTTAAAGTATCTTTTTTTCTGCCAGCAGTCACCTCCTGTCCCTGCTCTCCACCTCACCTTTTGCAGCTCTTGGTGAAGCAACTCAGGAAAAAGACCAGGAACCTGCTCATGGGGAGTGGAGAGTAGATGTGGGAGCAGTCCCCACCAACCTCCCTGCAAGATTCTGGTGCCATTAGATACAGAGGGCAGCAGCAGCAGTTTCTCTGTTTGACCCAGTGGAGCAGCTCACCCAGCCCCACGTCTGGATTCTGCCACGTCCCAGTCATCACCTGCACTGCATAAGTGCCTGAGGGGGTACCCAGGCTCCCTAATATAACCCTGGGATTCTAGTCACAGAGACACCTCCTTCCTAAAGAACTCCTGCAATTCCCAATGTTATTGGGTGGTCAGTTTTAACACCCACCCTATAAATCTCCCCATACAGCTGTTCTGCCCTCAGACAAGAATAACTCACACATCTTGGAACAAAACTGCGAGAAGCAAATGGCCAGCCCATTGCCACGGCAGGGTCCATTCTCAGAACAGTGTCTCCGTACATTGAAGCTGTACTTTGCATATATAGGTTTAAACCGATAGCTGCATTTTATACACACGTGCAAAAGGAGCGTGTGAAAATCACACAGTGTGCAAAAGCTCACAGTTCAGGAGCAGGTCCCGGAGGAGAGCTGACACGATCAGTTATTGGATAGCTGTGGAGTTGAGATCCATGCCCCTAACCCTGGCACTGGAAAATATTCTGGTATATACACTCTATGTATAGAAAGTGTAGATATATCTATACATATCCTTTGGGAAGGAGCTGCCTGGATTCACTGGGCATGGGCACAGATCCCTCCCATCCGCTGTCCTGGGTGCATGGAGAGCTGAATGAAGCTGTGCAAGCACTGTCCCACTGCCCTAATTCAGTTACCTTTCAGCATTGCTCACAGAAAAAGGCAGGCGTCTTCCCTTCAATCAGCAGCAGACAACAGTTTTATCACCACCAGCCAAGCATGGATTACCCTGAAACAGAGGCCTAGCTCCTTGTTTCCTCACAACTCAACGTTAGCCTGAGCAGAGATTGCAGAGGAGGTAACACGTCACCTCCTCTTCCCCTGCCTGCTGCTGCGGGGCAGAGGCTCCAGCACCTGCAGCTGTGCTCCCCGGATGCTCCACGCACCCTGTACCGTGGAAATGGCTTCACAGGACCTCACACGAACCCAATACCTCCCCTGGTTGACACCCATCTCCTCTTCAGTGCTCACATCCCAGGGGGATGCTCCTTCGTGGCCCCTCTGGGCCACATCCCTCCACCACTGCTTCCCAGGCTCCTGCCACGGCGTGTGTCACCCCACCACGGGTGTTCTCTGCCTCTTTCCCCAGCAGCACAGGTACAAGCAGGGCTGCAAATGCTCCCCTGACATCCTCTCCCCAGTGGGTTTGAGGGGGGCTCCTGACAGCCCCTGGCAGGGGGGAGCCCGTTGTCCCAGCCCATGCTCTGCCCACCAGCCCCAGCTCCGTGGCCCCTCTGGACGAGGTGGAGATGGGATGCTGCCCACGGGAGAGCGTGTCCCTGCCGTGGGCAGGGGATGCAGCTGGGAAACTCACCCTGGGGTGGAACGTCCGCCCTCCCAAAAGAGCCCCAAAACGTTTGTTCCTCCTGAATTCAGTGTTTTCCCAGCGGGAAATGCTGCGGGAGGGGTCGCGAGCCCCGTGTCAGCCCCACACCCGTGAGCAGGGGCACGGGGGCGAACTGCGCCGTGGCAGCGGCTCCTCCCGGGGGAGAGAGACACACACACTGCCGGGACCGCGGGGGCTGCCGGACCCCCGGGGGGCGGCGGGGGGCCGTGCCGTGCCGTGCCGTGCCATGCCGGGCGGCCGTGGCTGCGCGCCGCCCTGCCGGCGCTGCCGGGGGTGTGGTTTCCCCACGCCGGCAGCGGCGGGGCCGGTCTGCGGGCGGGGAGGTGCCGCGGCGGCGGCGGCGGTGCCAGCGCTCGGCCCGGGAGGATGCGGACGCGCTGACGGAGCTGCCGGCTCCCCTCTGCCGCCGTGCATGGGCGGCGGGCGGCTGCCGCCTCGCCTCGCCTGCACCGCCGGTGAGCCGGGCCGGGCCGGGGGGCGGGGGGTCTCCGCCGGGCTCGGGGGAGGTGCGGGGGGCGGGCGGGGGGATCGCTGCGGGGTCCGGCGGCAGCGCGGGGAAGAGCCGCCACCTGTAAGTCCTCCGCTGGCCGGGACCCGTGGGGCGGCGCGGTGCGGGACGGCGCGGTGCGGTGCGGTGCGGACGGGACGGTGCGGTGCGGTGCGGGACGGCGCGGTGCGGTGCGGGACGGCGCGGGACGGCGCGGTGCGGTGCGGTGCGGGAGGCAGCCGGGCGCCGTCCGGGGAAAAGCGTTTCGTTTCCACGCCTGACTGCGGGGACTTACGGGGGAAAGCGTGCCTCTGCGCTGGCTGGTTCCTCCAGATTCCTGCTTTATTTTTTTTTGAGTAAAGGATGTTGAGGAGAACTCACTGAAGAACGGGTTCTCCTTTACAGATAACACAGCCCAACTTACTCGGCAGCCGGCAGGGCTGTGTGGAGGAATCCTGATGAATGAGTGTAGCACGGTGGGAGTTGTTGTCTCCGATCGCCCCAGCTCTTCGTTTATTCCATTATTTTTTTTTTTTTTCCAAGGCAACTTTTGAGGGCAGGGAGCAGGTAGAACGCGCACGTTTAGGACAATGCTGCTTTTGCTCGCAGCCTGGCTGCGCTGGGTAAAAGAACACCGAAATCCTGCTTTTACCATCAGGTAGCAAATATCACACATGCAATTACTTGTAGAGAAAGAACCTACTTTGCTCGGTAAATGAGGACTATGTGTGAATATTTTCCTGCTGCCAAATGAACATACCACAAAAATTTTCTTTTCATCCGGGACAGAACTGTGTTTGTAGGTCTCTGAATACGGCTACAGTCGCAGAGAGCAGTCAGGTTGGGCTGGATGTAGCATTAACCCCTCAAGCCACAATAAGCGATATACAGAGAGAAATTTCTTTCCATCAGTCTTTTCCTGACTGCGATCTTTACAGCAGCTGTATAGTCAGTGGTACGGCAGAGGAAGCCCTCCTGGCCATAGGTTTCGATCTTATTGAGGGACCCAGAAGTTGGTGTTCATGTCTGTCCCACAGCCTGGCTCTCTGCACAATGCCTCCTTATGCCTGGAAATGAAGGTGAAGCGAGGAAATCTGCCTACACACAACCAGGCTGAAGCCAGTGTTTTCCATCTCTTAGATTTAATGAGCAACAAATTTTGTGCCCAGAAAAGAATCCAGCTCATAGCTCAGGAGTTTGGTAATTAATATTCCATTTAAAAGAAACGTGTTTTCAGAGTCAACATTATGATTACAGAGAAAAAACAAGCAAACAAAGAATGACTTGACCTGGTTTCCTTGCTTTCCCGATCTAGCCTGACAATTTGTCAATCAAGTGGAATTTCCTCTAACATCTCTGGTACATTACTTTAGCAGAAGAAATGAATGTGCAAATATAGTCACTACTTTCCCTCCCTTCTCACAATGATCTCTTTGTATTAAGCAACATGCTTTTGCATAGATCAGGTATCAAGCCCACAGTGTCACAGGCTGAAATTGCTCCTTCTCTCTCACTTCTGAAATTACCCCCTGTTTTTGAGCCTGTTTAACCACATCTGTCTGTTTTGGAGGGGTCAGGCTGAGAAGCATTGGTCCAGGGCAGATCCTATGGCATATAAAAGGCAGGAGGAGTCCGCTGTGACTTCAGGGAGGCTCAGCAATAGCCCTTTGCTTTGCTCCTCAGATGTGTATCTTGTCTGGAAAAATCTGTAAATGAATCAATTTTCTGTCTTTTCAGTCTTCAAAGGAAGACTTTATTGCAAACCCCAGGAAAACTGCCAACCAACAACAACCAGATAGAACGAAAAAGACTGATTGATACGAACAGGTCCTTAAAACCTTATCTCAGCCCCTGTTTCAGCCTTTGTCCCTCTTTGGTCGCAACTCCTTAGGGGCTGCGATCACCTCTCCTTCATGGTTCAGAGAGAGTGTGACCAGAACTGTCCTCCGCAGAGCAGATACCGGTGCTGGAAGAAGCTGTGGTCCAGCAGAACAAGCCCCTGCTCCCATCAGGGTGCACTGACTGATCCCACAGCATTTTGCCCCATAGTGCCCATGTCCTTATAGGACTAGGAGAGAATAGTCCAAGTCCAGCTCCTCTGTTGAGACCACTGCAACTTCTATAAGACGTAACCTGAATTTTCAGCTGAGTTCTGTCTCTGACATGCACACACATAAGCCGCCTGTGTGCAAATATTTAGGAGACCTCTAGATCCAGAACGTGCTTGTTAATTGGCTGGCAGGAAGACTCATAGCCCTATTAATGCATATCTGCTTTCAGCATTAATGATTCATTTCAAAAGAACCATATTGCATTTCATTTTTTTTAATAATTTCATATTTTCAGCTGTGTGCTGTCCTCACCCTCAATCGTGCCCACCCCTACTGCGACAGCGCAGGGTGTTCTCGTATCCTCCATCTCAGGCTGGGGCAATTTCCCATACTTGGAAATTTAGTTAAGGTGATGGAGTTTTAATTCTTAGAGAAAACCAGCTGCATCTCTGGTGTTGGGTTGAGATGTCATGACACCTGTGATTATGCTGTTAATTACCAATAGGGAACATTAAAAGTCTCTTCATTGTCCTTTTTCTCTTAGTAACGTCTGGTGGGTTTTTGTTTGCTTGGTTTTTAAATTGAACTCTTTTGCTGCAGTTTATTTACTAAATTCTCTAGTAAATGCTCAATATTGCATCATATTACAGCACTGACAACACTGTATTCTAATTTCCCCAAAGTTACAAGGGAAGAACTAGTTTATCTTTTAAGTAAATACCATTCTACCTGACCATACTTAGCCTCTTATCCTATTCCATTACCTAGAAATGAGCCCAGTGACACACTATCTGGAGTATTCTTTCGCAGTGCCAGAAAGACATTTCACAATCCATTTCCCATGACATTTCCATCTAAGAATCACCTACTCTGTGTTGATGCTCTAAGATACCTTTTTCCTCACTCATCTTCTGCTAGTGGGACTGTGGCCTGAATTCAGGACTGTCCAGAAATGCCTAGGGAATAGTAGCAAAAAGCACAGGAAGCCAATTTTCATCTGTCACCAGTTCACACGGGTGCTGTAAGGTGAGGGACAATCATGTCATGGAATATGAAGGATGAGAGAATTGTCATATTCCAGGGAGGATCCCAGAAACAAAACCATTTATTTCTGAGATCCTTTAGGAACGGTTGGTCTGAATTGGAAGGAATGATATACTTATTTGTAAGGTGCTGGCTTCATAAGGTTGTTTTGAGAAATTAAAGCCAGTGCAAGGTTCACTCTGCTCAGCTCAGGCATTTCCGATCCCAAAAGCAAGTTCTCAGATGAAAGAGTGTTTGCACAGCGAGTACCAGAAGAGATACCTCTGAAAACACTTAACAGCTTGTTGAGGCTTATTTCTAAATTTGATGGGGCTGTTTTCTTAATGAGGTCCTTTCGCATCAATTAGCTGCTGAATCTGATGTTAAAAGAAAATAAATCCAAACTTTCTTTTGGCACACGATTCCATGAGGACTCTGTGGAGATTTCCATGATACCAAGGTCTACCAGTATTCAGAGGAGCTGGCTTAGTCATTCGTCCCATCTGCTCTGGTTCTTCCTCCCTCCGCTGCTCTGCACATGCTTCCTGGCTGTCTGCTCCTCATCCCTATCTCCAAGCATCCTGGCTGGCTGCCCCCCTTTCCTCCCTTGCTGTACCTATCCCTTGTGGCATCTTCTGCGAAGAAGCTCAGGTAGTTTAGTGCTGAGATCAAAGAGCTGAAATAAATGAGCTTCTCTAAAGCAGCCAGGAAAAAGAAAAAAGAAAAACCCTCCAAGGAAGCACCCATAGCAAGCAGGATTGCAAACATCGTTTGTGAAAAACTTTGAGTTAAATCACCCCCAAATCCTGAGCTTGCTTTAAAAATTGTGACAGTTAAATGCAGGCACATTTTAGTTCTTTTTCCTTCTTCTTTGACCATTTATGAGTCAAGTTTGTAGCTCCTTTTTGCAAACAGGGCCAGGAGGAACTCAGACAACTACAATGAAGTGGAAGTTGAGGTTTGTGTGCAGTCACGGTGCTGCAGGAGCTGGGGATGTAAGAACAACGGCTCCCCGATGCCTCACTGTACAGCACCAGGAGTCAAGGAGGCTGAGTTAGAGTGATCTGCCAGTACCGTGCCCTTTGTAAGCCTGTGTTTTCTAGTGTTGGTAGTCCACAGATGAGTGTTTGAGAAATTCCCCAGGGTGATATTTACCCCAGTAGCTGCTTTGGAGCAGGAACAGTAAAAACTGCAGCATGCTGCGAAGTTAGCGGCAAGAGGCAGCATGGTCTGGAAATAGCAGCCTCCTACCCCGTTTTGCTCTCCCAAACTACGTGCTGTGTCTCATGCTGAAATGCCTGCTCCTCCACATCGAGAGTCATTTCATCTTGCTGCTTCCTGAGAGAGTTCGACATCTTCCACAGAGCACACGCCGCTGAGGAGAGGAAGGCAGCTTTGGCCTGTGGAGAGCAGAACTCAAGTACTGTGTGGGTGGCCGAAGACAAGAGCTTCTGAAATGAGGGAACAGAACAGATCTCTAATCTCCAGACTCTGACACATATCACACTTTTCTCAGTTGCTTAGGAAAGAGATTTGCATCCAAAAAGAAGTGGGAGGTTTAAATAGGAGTTCATACACACACGCATTTATCTTCTGTGGTCCATGCGGTAATTTACATTTCGCTAGTCCCATGGAACCCACAACACTTCATAAATGCATCCATTACAAGTGTGCACACAGGGGGAACAAAGAAGCTGTCCAGGTTCCTTTCCACAGTGTCCAACAGCCGAGCTCAGTAGGCACTCATGAACACTGAAGGCTGCAGAGTCTCACTGAGGTAAGCACACATTTTGAGTTGTGCCAAGATGCTGAAGCTAGTGTCCCACCCCCAGCAGAGGTACCAGGCTTGGTCCTGCCTCTGGATAGCCCAGGCCACCCATGGACACTGAAGCACTGCAGGGCCTAAGCTGTAGCTCCATCCTCCTAGGACACTAACATAAGACCAACACAGAGAAGAGTTGGATCCACAGAAGCACCTGGCTGTAGAAAATGCCAACTGACATGTTTCCTTGCCGGGACGTGCACCTTTTTGTACCATGTGAGCAGCCCCTTCATGGCTTCATCCACCAAAACAACTGTTGCTCTGTCCTAGGTCACCCACGTGCCCACCCTGACTGAACTGACAGCCCGATCTGCTGTGGCAAAGTGGCCCAAATAAGGCACCTTTTCTTCTTCGGGGTGGAAAAAACCTCCTTGGACCCGTCTCTTTATTGGGAATTGCTGAGCAGAGTTCACTGTGGCTTGTCGAAATTTTCCACTTCGGAAAAATCAAGCAGTAGATCATTGCTTCTCCTGCCTAACACCATTCTTATGCATGTCCTGTCCCAATTTTCCTTCTAATCAATAGCAAGGGTTTCTTTTTGTAGCACACACAAAGGCTGGACTCCTTGAATGAAGAAAAGTTTGCATTTATCCAGAGGCTTTAGTGGGGTGAAGCGGGGGGGACCGGACGCCCAAGGCTGAACTCCTGGTTTGTTTGAGGCGCTATCTGGAATCAGTGGGAACCGCGTGTGTGCTGCGATTGCATGGGCGGGCTCCCAGAGCTCGGTGTTTACAGTCCTCCCGCGTTCGAGGCTGAGCCTGCAGAGCCTCGAGGGTCACATCTCTGCTGCACAATTTAAATACGGGGCTGGTAAAGCCCCTGGCATTGTCCCATTGAAATAAGAAAGGGAGGGCTCCCATTTCTGCGATGCCAGAAAAGTGATAAATTTGCATGTGGAGCAGTGGTTCAAGGCCAATTTCTGCTGCCTATCTACACTTATTTGTTACAAGGTGCACCTTCAATGTGGTATTGTTAGGCTGTTATCATAATATTTCCATGAGTGCTCAGTGGGGGAATGATTAACTTGGGAAGCCCAGGAGAGGAGGAGGGAGGACATAGCCCCTGCTAATCTAGGAGCAGCCCTGGCACCATGAGGTCAGGTCTCCCTCTCCCTCTGCCATCCGTTTGTCTCCAACACTGGGGTGGCTGAGAGAGCAGGGGTGATGCTTTCAGAGTAGGGTGCATTTTGAAGTAAAAGTGACCTGATGTTGGAGGTGCTGCTGCCTTCCAGGGAAGCGTTTGGGGCTCGGTCCTTCTGAAATGCGGGGCTCATTTATCAAGTGGCCGATCTGCAGGCTGCTAGAATTGCAGCCTGTGGCTGGTTCCTATTTCTGTGTCGCTGATGCGCTCTGTGTTGCGCTCGCCTTAAAAACATCTACTTTGCATTTCTCAGTGGATTTATCCCAAGGAAAAGCCTCTGCTGCTGTGCACGGTGGAGTCCTCTCCCCACACAGCACAACCAGGCACTGTCCAGGAGAGACAGCCAGGCTGGGCTTCTCACACACCCAACTGGCCAGAATTGCTGTGCAACATCCTGCTTCTGCTCCCTGGCACTGGTCATCCTCTGGTGGGAGGTGAGACCACTCCACCAGGACAGATGGTGTCCTTGTGGTGTAGAAACTCCAAACACAGTGTGTCCCAGATGCTTTCCAAAGTGGGAGAGAAGCCCAGAGAGTACCTTTCGGTGCTTCAGCTTTTGGCCTGTGCCAAGCAGCACAGGTAGAAATTCACCCCTTGGTGTGGGGTGGGAGGTGGAGGGACCTGGACCTGGGCAAAGGGGCCACTGCAGAGGTGATGCTTCATCTCACTGGTAGAACCAGCTCTTCTACCATCCCCTTGGTTGTATCTCTTCACACTTTCCTTGGTGGTGCAGCTCCTACAGAGGCAAGGGCATGACCAGCTCATTGGAGTAGTCCCTAAACCAACTGATCTTTACTGGGAAGTGTAGCAGGGCTCACCATGCCCAGAGGAGGGGTGGCCAGGCAGTGTCACCAGTCTCTGAGACTTGAGTATTCTTGGTCACTGTTAACAGCAGCACACGCACACACCATCGTATGGCTCTGCTTGGCAATGCCTCATGGGCTACATGAAAATGGTTATTATTTCTGTTGTGGTCAGGCACAAACATTCCTAGATCCCAGCCCAGTCCCGGTGTGCAACATGTAACACATCACAGTGTGCTTTCCTCAGAGGGGTCCCACACTGGCCCAGGATGAGGGCATGTGACAAACGAGGAGAGGAGGAGGATACGGTGACAGCTTGGTGCCCAGCTGATGCACAGCTGACCCTTTTCAGGTGATTCAAGGGAGTTCATGTTTCTCTCAGAGAAATAAAGCAAGAGGGGCTGCACAGTTGTGTTGGTACTCCTGGAGCCAGAGAAGCAGCTGGTTACCAAGCTGAGCCAAAGGAGGGCAAGTTAATATGGGGGTGGGAGAGGGACAGGTCAGGAGGGAGTGCATGAAGCAAATGGGCTGCAGGCTGGACTAATCAGCAAAGCAGCAAAGGTGGGTAAAAGTAAGAAGGGACAAGAAGAGATAAGCAGTGAAAGGCTTTACTTGAGTCCTTTCCAGACTCTTTCCGCTGCAGTAAGGGTTTGTCGCATGATCTCAGTAGCCATGCCATGTTTTTAAAAGATTAAGCAATATTGTAGAAGGAAGGGTATTAATTTATGTTTCCTCTAGTGTCAGCAAAAGAAGATAATCACATCTATTAGGTAGATAAAGTGAGTATTTCCTCTTCAGAGAATAAATGCTTTCTGGTAGTTTTATACACTGGACTGGATTCTTCTACAGTCTTGACTGGGAGGAAGTTTTTCTGGTTTTACATACAGCTGTGTGGGGATGGGAGAAGGGACTTCTTCCATGCTGCAGTCCTCAAATGATTTTCTATTATTACAGTGTTCAAGTAGCTGAGCCCCAGGGGCTGATGTCCTCTCTCAAACATTGCACATGCTGTAGTACAGAGTTCCCTAAAACTTTGGAGAGGAGGTTGCTCTTGGGTCAGTTCAATCCAGAAGGCATTTGCCACTGGAAGAGTGATGGATGTGGGTTTAATTAATTCAGTACTGCATGGATCTGGATCCTTATATACCCCTAACCAGGCATCTGAAGATACCTCTAAAGAGCAAGTGGCCTGACTTGGTTGCCAACCAGTGGCTGTGTGGTGCATGGTTCATTATCTCTTACACCATTTTGTCTCTCATTGAGAGGTGACTCAGTGTAATAACTGTTCTTGTTACATCCAGTACTTTCTAAAGGAGAGATTGAAGGTAGACGAGTTCATGCTGAATTTTCATGGGTTTAATAGCAGCGGTTTTGTAATAGGTAGTGGGATAAAAATCTTCCCAGAGTATTGGATAACACAGTATCGGATGCTCTCTGGTTTCCATAAAAGAGGCAAGCACTGAGTGTAGTCATGAATTTTTAAAGGACAAAATATTAGCCTCTCTGAAGTTAGTTTGATCATTGGTTAGGAAGGAAAATTGCCAGACAAGAATTAAACCTTCTGAATTGAATCCTGGGGATGGAGGTGTGATTTCCTGGTTCCCTAATTTGCAGTAAGCGTAGCCTGTGACACGAGAAGAAACTCCAGAATGTGACACACAATTTTTCCTCTGTCACTGTTTTTGAATAAAATCAGTGTGCAGTTAATCCAGTGTTATAAATCTTGGTAGGAAGGCATCCAGAGCAGGTAGATTTGTTTAATCACTTGGGCTGGAATCCAAACCACTGAAGGATATAAAATATATACACTAGTGCCATTCACTTCACTGAAAACACCTTTTTCCCATCCAAGGAAATAGCTATGGCTGGCATGAATATATATTTGGCAAGCTGTAGGGCTAAACAAATTTCTCAGAAAATCATCTTTGGCCAAGATACTGACTATGTTTCAGCACTGTAACTTCTCAAGCTCTTCAGCTCAGACTTTCTGACAGAGACGTCGTAAGAAATCAGTGATTCACACTGAAATGGTGGGATCGTCCCCTCTGCTCACCAAGTTCCCTGTCCTGATACCAGTCAAAGTATTACCTTCAGTTTGGAGTAGACCTTTGCAAAAATCACTTCTCCCGTGACATCTGTAAGAAAAGTGTAGTAACGTAATCCTAAATTATCCGTCTTTAAGCCTATTTTGTCTTCTTTATGTCTTGACCAGTAGCTTCTTGAGCAGGAATCTCATTCTTTGATCTTTTGAACCATTGTCTCACTAAACACACTGATCCTGCTGAATAAGGGCATACATTTTTATTTTCTAATTTTTGAACTGTCATAAAAATTTCCACATGGGAGAATTTCAGAGTGTCCCAGTTTCAGCAGGTTGTAGGTAGCTTATACTAAGGAATAAGGTTTGTCATCCCAAAAAGAGTCCGATTGCAAGTTATTTCAGCTAGGAGCTTTGGGTGGTTTGGGAATATTAATTGCCTCAGTAATTCACTAGGTATGCTATGAGCTGCATCCTGAGTGAGATCAATTCCCATCTGGTGTAGAAAATGATACAGACCTTCACAGTAGGAGTTTCTGCAGGAAGTTTGCAGTAGTACTCTTCTCCACCGGTCACTGCCAGCATTGTTGCTTTGGTTGCACGCTCTAACTCTGTTGTATTGTCTCTTTCAGGCACTTCTAGGGTTTGACAGAGTTTGCACGACACTTTGTGGACTTCTGCAGCAAGGACAGTATTCGGAAGCGACATCCGTCAATGTGATTGAAGGTAATGCTCTCTCTTCTGTCATTGCCCTGCACTTGCCATCCCCGTTGGAGCTTTGTCCTCTGGCTGGGTGTCCACTTTGCTGCCCATCCTGGTTGGTGAGGTGAGAGCAGCACCTCAGTTTGGTGCTGTCTGAGCATCCTCCAGGCTGATCCATGCTTCAGGTAACACCTGTTCCCAACCGTGGCTCAGCCTGTTGCATAAAATGCGTTTTTGCCCCTCTTCATGAGGAAATCTTTGCTTGCATCACACAACCTGCCTGTTTTCCATAGCCTCCTAAGTGCTTCGCAGTTTTGGATCCTGAAGTTGGTCTTCAGCAAATACTGTTTTGCTACCAGGAATGTCACAGGTCAGTTTTGCCCTCTGTTCAAAAACTAAAATAAAAATGCATGCATTGTTTCTGAGCACTCTCATGGTAAGTGGTTTAGCACTTGTCAACCTATATCTTGCTCTGTACATTACTGACTTTGTTTGTGCCATCACAAACAGCAGAAAGTGGGCTGTGCGTTTGCTCCATGCCCCTGGAAAAAGATCAGCAGAGTGTGGTCCTGCAAATGTAGCAGCAGCATTTAAAATAATCTCTAAATGTAGTTTTCTCACAGAAAAGCAAGGACAGATTTTGCTTTTTGTCTCCCCTAACTGGTATATTTGAGCTTAGTTAAACCTAGGGGAAGTAAATGCATCTCTTAATTCACTGCCACAAGAATTTTAAGGTTCAGAGTAGGTGACTCATGCACCAGAACAGAATTTATTCTTTGTTTGTAAATGCTATTTATTGCCTTGTTTTGCATCACTATGGCTACTGCATGTCATTGGTGATATCAGCACCTACCGTACATAACATGAATGCAAGACTGAATTTAAAAGAAATATAGTTCTTATAATAATTTGCCTGTATCAGCCACTTTCCTGTTGTATGTTAGTACTTCTCACACAAAAGCAGTCATAAAAAGTGGCTCAATATTTTTCTATCAAAACTGGCTGAAAAGTAAAACATTCTCCTGCCCATAAACTATATCATAGGTAAAAAAACCCTAAGCAGGAACCAAACCCCTTTTTCAGATTTAGTGGCTTTGTAAACAATTCAGTGATGTCCTGCAGGTGATTTGGAAGTTTCAGATGAACTGATTTGCAGTGGCATTCTCAATTATTTTACCTCTAGTAATTTTTAGTGTTAAATACCTAGTTAAGCATGTTAGAAGCATCACTGCTTTCACAGCCCACATAGATTTCTTCTGCTTTCCTTTACTGTTTCTAAGTGGAGACTGAGAACAATTAATCTATTCCAGTTAAAGCCTAATTGTTTTGCCAATTGCATGGCCCCATGTTCTTTTCTGAGACACATCAAGTACAATCACTTCTGCCATCCTATTCAATCAAAGCCCTCAGTCGCACAGATTTTGTGAAATGGCCTGGGCTTCAACAGCTTGAGAGCTGATTCATTGAGGCATCTGCTGCAACACTGGCAGGACTGTCACAATTTTCCTAGCCAGAATCATTTGTCTTTGTCATTTAGAAATAATCTGCAGGGTGTAATGTGGTCTTAGGGAAGCACGGAGCCCATTATTGCTCAATAATAGAATTTCATGAGGTCTTAACAACAGCTTTGAGCTCATATGATACATTTGACAGTACATATGTGGATGTATATCTCTAATGTCCCATGAAACAAGCACAGAAAAGTGTTTTAAACACTTGGTATGTATTGAAAGGCTGCTAAAATAAACCAGCCAGCTGTGAGCAACTGCAGGAGTCTGCCACTGGTTAGTGGGGTCCAACCCCTCAGGACACACAGCAGTGGGACATGTCTTCTCTGTGGTAGCCAAGCCCAAGTCTTCATAAATCCTGGCCCCCTACAAAACCTCCAAGATTATTGCCAGCCAGAGACACATGTTCTCATTTCCCTTTCCTTGCAATCCAGGACAGCTGGGGATGGAGCACTGAATCCCAAAAAGGATCCAAAAAGATAGACATTCATCCTGGACATGGTCAGAGTGGTGGGCCCTGTGCTCCTCCAGGCTCACGGCTGGGTCTGGATAGCAGGAGGTGTGAAAGCGCTCCCCCCCAGATCTTCCCAAAGGGTTGGGGTGGGAGAGCAGGGTCCTGCTGTGGCCCAGCATGTTCATCCACAGGGGCAGCGCTGGAGGGGCAGCAGGAAGGATGCAGAATGGTCTGTCTGGGACCAACGCAGAGACTAGGACCAGGACAGGGAAAAAAGGCAAGAACTGCATGAGCACCAGGGGTGATCAGAGGGAGGAGGCAACGGAGGGAGTGCTGCTTTCATTTCAGGCAGGGAAGAATCCAAGGGCACAGCTCTGTCCTTTTAAGCGCTTTCTTGGGGTGCAGGAACAGCTGGCACAGCTGGGGCCATGATCACTGCTCCAGGAAAGGGTCCCATTTCCAGATCACCCGTCCCTCGGTGGTGTTGTCCATGGGTGCCCAATGGTATGGCCCACTGGGTGTTGCAGGAATAAAAGCATGTGTCTGGAAAATAAATGTATTTTACTGATTAGGTGGTCTGTGGTGTCCTGATGCGGTATTCCTGGGGAGGGCCACAGGTCCAAGTAATGGCAGGGAGCTCAAAACTCTCTTCCTAGCAGACAGAATATGTTCCTCTTTTACTGCATGGTGGCTCTGGGAGGATTCAGGCTGTATGAACTGGGGATGCCCAGATTAGGGGTTTGGTTCTGCCCCTTGCTGAGTTTCGGAGCCTGGTTCTGCTCTTCTGTTGTGGGGGTGTGTGTACCAGGAGGCATGCTCTTAATGCAGTGTTGGTCAGGTCCAAGGCTGGTGCTTCAGGGCTTTTCCCTAAGCTGGTGGATGCCTATGGGGTCAGGTCATGGCCCACAACTGAGATCAAGTGTCTCCTGGGTCTGCTGAGCTGTTTTTTAAATATGACGCAGGGAGACTGAAAGTCTCCGTGATATCATGCTGCTCTGTGCTACAGCTAATTAAAGTCATTGTGAAGGGTTTTGTAGTAATTGCAGATATTGTAAAATTTAGTTTTGTGGGGTAATTGGTGATGTAAGCCTGAAACAAGTTATCCTTAAGACGTTTTAGTTTGCATTTCTCTGTAGGAGCAGCTTTTACAAAGAAGGCTTTCGTCTGTGAAGCAGGACCAGAATTAATGGCAGCATTTAGTCTTGCCTAAAGGGATGCTCTTGGTGGCAGGTGGCAGGGTGGTGTAATTGATGATACCTACTTTCTGTGTGCTGCAGGAGGCTCCGGCAGCCAGTAGCTGCTCTACCTGACGGATGCCAGCTAGGGAGCCCTGGGCCAAACCCATTCAGGGCTGATGTATTCCCATCCAAGATGAACGTGGCTTCTTCCGTCTGTAGGTCAGAGTAGTTCAGGCTCTGTTTGCACCTACAAGCTTAATACACATTATGAAGTTTTCGGGCATCCTCAAATTTTTCAATAGAATGCTGTATCTATCAATCTCAAATGTGAGGAAAATCCTAATGCTGTAGAGACACGTAACTACTCAGCCGTGGTCTGGGCTGAGCAACCTGCAGCGAGGACTGCAGCTGGCTCTCATCCCTCTGCTCCAGGGTACTGAAGTGTCCCGTGGAACAAGAGTGCAGAGGCCAGTGTTGTAGTGTCTCGGGTGCCAAACAGCATGGGGCGATGCTTAATGGGCACACAAGCAGCTTTGGTTCCTAAGTCCCTGATTTAAATGGGATTTAGGTGCCAAACCTTCCCTGATGCATTTGAAAATCCTTACACACAACACCTCTCTGAAGACTCAGGCAAGTAAAGACTACTGAAGCTCTGTCCCTTAGACACCTATGCAGCTGGTGTGTCTGGAGTTAACAGTTTAAAAATAAGTGCTGGCTCATAACTAAATGGAAGAGACATCTGAGAAGAGCAAATATTGAACACATTATGGAGAATCAGAATAAGAATTTAATTCAAGGCTGCTATTTCCATGAGTAACTTACTTTTGATCAACAGATGCAATTTTTGAGCTCATATATTGGTATTGAACTGGTTGCTAATAACATAGGAGGGCTCATATTTTCCTGATGACAACTCTGTGGGGGGTCCTCTCTGCTGTCCCGGGGAGCAGCTGGGGTTGATGCCCTGCTCTGCATCACGGCATGTAGTGGTAGCAGGAGGTAGCTTGGAGGGCCAAGGAAACACTTCTCAAGGGGCTGTTTAGAAAGAACAGTCTGCAACACAATTATTTTAACAAGTACGAAAAAGTAAAGTTAAACTGTTGAACTGTGGGGCCAAAGCTCAGAGCTGAGTTTTCCAATTCTGATTTAATATTCTCAGCATGACAGAGGTGATGAACACACGGGAACCGGTGATGGAGGAATTCGCGCTCAGCCAGACTCCTGAGGAAGAGGGAGGCCCTTCAAGCCAGGTAACTTTAGAAAAACTGGAAAATATCCTGAGCTGCCTTTTAAAAGCAGTGTAATGAACTGTCATACATGTGGATATTGAATTGCAGAGCACAGCTGCACAAGCCCTGAAATACATGTTTGATCCTACTTAGGTTTTCTTTTTAAAAGGTAAGAGTTCTGGCGGGAGGGGTGCCAGGCCTTTAGGGCATGGTGGCAGTCATGCCTTGTCCCTGTGGGGATGCAGGCAAAGAGGGTGTTTGTCACCAAGAGTTCAGGTCTGAGCAGCCATCGCGTGATGAAGGCATCCAGCCAATACTGTACCACAGCTTTTATACAGCCACCCTTGAAATGAGCTAAGTTTCCTTGGGCTCAGAGGGAGCTCCCTTTTTTAGAAAATAGACCATTTGAAATGATGGTGTAATTCACATAAATGGCTGTGGCGTTGTAGCAGCAGCACTGTTTGGGGCGATCTGCTGGCAGGTGCAAGAGCATCTTCTGTCCCCAGGCAGTCTCAGACACCCACTCGCGTCCCCACCTGCAGTGCTGTTTCCAGCAGGGGGGATCACGATGTCTTGAGCTCCCCTTGTGACAATCCCCGCACCCTGGTTTGTGCTTTGTGGCTGTGCTCGTGACTCTCTGTGTCACTGCTGGGGACAAACTGCCTAAATGTGTCCTAGTGGACCTGAGTTGCTTCTCAACACAAGATCTATTATTGTGAGCAGACTCAGAAAACTACTGTATGAGCAGCCTATTGCAGGTTAAAGTCAAGCATGTGGAAGCCAGGGAAATCAGAACTGAAATTTTGTGAATTGCTTTCGGATCACCGGTGCACGTAATGAAAGGCTGTAATGTAATGAGAGAGTACCATAGGCTTTCCCGTGTCTTGTCAACTGCACAGGGTAGATGCTGCTCACTCAAAGAGCACATTTTCAACATTCTCCTTCCTCTTTCTCACTGAGTTCCAGGTTTTCATTGTTGTGTTATTGTACACTGTCCAAACTCTGTGCCAGCTCCAACTCTACCACGTCTTTATGGCTTTTCTATGGTGTCCCTGATCGTGTGCTCCAGAGGTTTTCCCCCAGCTCCTTTACCCTACCACTCTGGGAACAGGTGATACCATCCACATTTTAGTGATGGCCAACAGAGGCAAAAAAGCAAAAAGAAATGAGAGGTAGCACAAAGTCAGTGACTCAGTGGGAAAACGAGGTTTCTTCCAGCAACTTCCAAGCGCTCTGGCCAGGAGACCGATCCTTCTCTTCCTGCAGTCTCCTGCCCACTCGTCACACACTCCAGCTTCCGCAGAAAAACACAGCGAAGCTTCCTGCCAGTCCTGACTCATTCCTGAAGGGATGTGGTAAATACTGGGCTCTGGTGGAAAAAAACCATTATGTGATTGGTGTGAGAAAAGACCATGTGAGTGACACAAATGAAAATAGCCAAGCTGAGGCCACACAGGTGCCTTTCCTAAATTTTGTTGCAGCCGTAATAATCGGCTCTGGGCACATTTTTAGATCAGTGTGTGTCATTTCCTAGGGCTTCAGAAAGCAGATGAAAAAGCAGAAATTTTGTTGCATTGGATTCCCCTGCCAGAGGTTGCTGCCAGGCTTGGGGATGGGGTGGCTGTCACACAGCCCTCTACCACCTGAGCAGGCTGAGCAGCAGCTAGGGAAGAGGTCATTGTCACCTGTATGTGCAGCCTTGGGAAAAAATAAGGCAATTTGCCCAGTTTTATGGCTGTTTTCTGTCCGCTGAGGCTCAGGGAGCTGAGCTCCACCATGGGTCTGAAGAAGAGTGCACTGCTGCTCAGGGGTGTCTCTGCACCAGTCCTGTCCGGGGAGTTTTCACCTTGTCTCATATTTGGAGTGGCAGGATTGTATTAGCAACTTCTTAAAAATTCCTCCCAATCAAGACAGCTGCCGTGGAGATTTCTTTCCAAATTATAAGCTCAGGAGGAGTCTGTGTAAGGGAAAGTTGTGGGAAACTTTTCTGTGAGGCAGCAGGAGCAGCACTGCTTGATCAAGACAAGTTATGCCCATGTGAGTGCAGCTCAGGGAGGCATGAGGAGAGTTTAACCTTAAGTGATTTGCTTGGTCTAGCTACACTGAAGGGACTTTCTCACACAGAAAATTCCTTCTTAATTGTGTCTCACTTAGCAACACTAAAAATACTATGCAACATTTTTTACCTTTGTGTAGGTTTGCGAAGAGTAATGAATCCCCGCAACACTACTGTGGGGAGCGAGGGCGTAAGGGTAATTACTGTCCTTCTCTATCTCCAGAAGTCAGATACAGGCATCACAGCAATGATGATAAATGCTTTTGCTGCTTCTTAGACATGGAAGAATAGAATTTCCCTTCCCAAGGGCTTCCCTCCCCAAGTCTTAGAGAGAGCAGCTAACGGGATGAAGGAAGGTTGCAAAAGCCATGGAGCAAACACCTCTAGTGAGTTATGACACTACAGTCCCCAGGTCCCTGGCAACGTCCTGGAGGATGTGCCCAGTTTTATGGTGGTTAGGGAGTATCTGTGTGTTTCTGCCTGTGCTTGTAGCAGGAGCTGTGCAGAGACTGGCTCAAATAACCATCAGTGTTTGAGAAGGCAGGAGATGAGGTCTCAGCAAAGCAGCAACAGAGTTTGTTTTTTGTTAACATCCTGGAGGAGCTGGAATGATTTTTCCTCAGAAGACTCTCAGAAAAAAACCTCGATCCAAAACAAAGTACCCTGAGAGATTTAAATGAGCCAGATATCTTGAAAATAAGAAAGCACTTTTATGTGTTACAATATCCTTCACTAAAAAGACGTAGTTCAGCTTCAGGCTCCAATCGCTGCATAGTGTTTGACCTGAAGCTTCAATGTGACAAATGAAAATAATGGCTGGCACCATCGTCTGTGTAAAGATGATCTCTGGGGCTACCTGTTTTGCATGAATGCATCATAAAATAGTGTTTCACATTACAGAAAATAGCTCTGCAGAATAGTGGCTTCTTAATAAACTGTCACCGCAAGAGAACCTGAGTTTCATATCAGAGTAAAAGGACATCAGCTAGAAGGGCTGCAGCAACCATTTAGCTTAATGTTACAGCAATGAACTTTGTGTCCTAAAATCTCAATAGAACTGTCGCCTAAGTCTCTGTTTTAACTACACAAGTCGCAGCGATCATCTGCCTGACGTGCTGGTGAGCAAAGTTGGGTTTCTGGTCCTGGTCTTTGCCCAGGAAGGGATAGGATGTGCACGGGAGAGTGTGCTGAGACCTATTAGTCCCTCTGTGTCCGCGCTTGGCCAGCGAGGAGCTCGATTCAGCTGCTTTTGAAATCCTCCCTGTGCAGGACTGCTTGCCCTGCACCAGTTTGAAGTGGGTTTTTGGTGGATGTAGGAGCGCATGTCAGATATAGAAAAGATGCTACGATAGAGTGTGCACTCTGCTTGCTCCGAATGTGCATCCCTGGGCAAGGCTTTGATGGACATGTCCCCAAATGTCTCACCAGGCCTTCCCAGACTCACGTGAGAAGTACCCCAAGCTGTCCAAACGACTGCCATCGATTGTGGTGGAGCCGACCGAGTCTGGGGAAGTGGAGAGTGGGGAGCTGCGCTGGCCTCCTGATGACCTGAAATCAGCGGAGGAAAAGGGTCTTCATGGTGACCAAAGAGTCTGTGTCCAGCAGCAGCAGCAGCAGATGGATCTGGAAGGTCTGAATGAGTAATTTTCATCCTTGTTTCCCCATAGGAGAATAGCAGTTTCAGGCCATGCCACGCACTGGAGTTATTAGTGTACCAAAGGGCAGTAGGTGCTTGAAGGTGCCCAGAAACACCTTCACTGGAAGGGGAGTCCTGTGGATTTAAAATTTCCTTGTAGCTTTTGAGCACGTGGTGTTTTCATCTGTATCAGGCCCAGTGCTGGCCACTCGCATGGCCAGCAGGCAGTTTACTGCACAGTAGTAGTTCATTCTAGGAAACAGTAATCCTGTTCAATATCTACCTCCCTGTCTCCTAGCCTAGAAGCAAAGTGTTTAACAGCTGCACGTTTTCAAAGAATCGTGCTGTCCCAGGAGTGCATTAGTGTAGCAGGAGCTCACAAATATGTAGATATGACTAATAGTGTCACTGTGGGGTAAATATGGCTAAAGATACGAGGTTATTGGAATGTAGCTTGCATAGTGAGTGCTCCAATGTGGAACTGCTCTGTGTATTTCTGGGTTTTTTCATCTCATTTTTCTTTAATGAGTGACACTGGTTCCATCTCAGTGCACCATTTGCCACCCAAATGCTGAAAGACAGCCACCAGGATGGGGTGCAAGATGCACCTTCCCTTACCTTCAAAGGGGCGGTGACAAATGGTCTGATCTTGAAGTGTCAAATCACCTGTTATTCCAGTTGGCATTTCTGGGTAGTGGCAACCACAGGGTTTGATCATTCAAGAAGAAATATGAGCCAAATCTATGGCCTGACCTCCAGATTTCACGTTATGGCCTCTGTGTTGTTTTTGTGCAGTGACATTAGGACTCGTTATGTCTTCAGGACTGGGAGTTTGAGCAGATTTCCCTAAGACAGCAGTTGCGACCCTCTATAGTGGCTATTCTGCATTTAATGAGAGGAATCATCACCTCATCAGATGACCCATCTGGAGGTCTGACATCCCCTGTAAAGTCATGCTGTGGTGCACTCAGAGTACCCTACTCCAGGTTTAACTTCTGATTTGCAAGTAGTGCAGATTGCTCATGTGAAATCCGAGCACCCTGATGGATCATCTGCCTGGTGGAGCAGAGAATGCTGTTGTACCCATATAGGGAAATAAATGCTGACAAACTGTTTCTTTGCAGATACTTCAGTGCACTCAGCTCAAGAAGTGGAAGACAGTACAGATACTCTGGAAGCCAGAACTGAAGAGGATGAGTAGGGACTCCATGGCCTCAGAAGTGAAACTTCATTGTGAATGTTGCTGGAAAGCTAACACACTCTGAAGACGTGTCAAAGTAATCTGTATTTAAATCTGCAAGGGTTTTATTTAGTTAGTACCTGGTTAGAAGTGTCTGGGCTTTAGAACTGTTCTTTTCAACATTTTGATTTTCAGGCTGGGATTCATATTACTTGTTTAATTTTTCCATGGGAAACAATGGGATGTGTCAGGAAAAGCAAGATGATCAAGGAAAAACGCTCCTAATTTCAATTAGCACATTTCATTGGATGTACCTTTTTCAAGCAAAGCTGCTTTCAGATATCAACAGCAAGACAAAGGGGTTACATTTCTACAGGAGGGATGTCTTAAATCTAAAACCTTTCTTGTTTTTAGCCATTTAAAACTAGCACTGTGATATCATGGACAATAGATGTAATATAATGTCACCGTTTGATTTTTTAACTTTTGTATAGAGATGCAAGTGTAAGATTTGCCTCCAGGCTACCACCCCGGGGCGGCCCAGAGCAGTTCCTTCCCTTTGGCTAACAACCTCTGCGAATTTGGATGAACCAGCCTTCCCTTAGCTGCCTTTTCAATAAGGCTGACACCTTTCGGAAGCGCTTTCTTGCTGTACGTTGTCGAAGCGGATGAGCTAGTTGCTGGTGTTTGTGGAGTGTCTGTTGTAGGCTTGGTGGGGTGGGTCGTGCTGTTTGTGCGCTCTTCTGGCTCAGGTCCAGCCGTGCCATGGCGCGTGCTCCTCTCCCTTGAAGCCAACAAGATGGCTCCTGCTTCTGCCAGGGCTGGATTTGTCCCGCCTTGTTAATAGAAATTGTGATAATTCTTCTCTTGGTATGCTTTGTGTGTAACGTAGGTGCGGAGGCCCAGCTGTTCCCCCCTCAGCCCGAGCCGGGCATTGGTTGGGAATGGGTGTTGGGAGCTCCATGGCACGGCCCAAACCTGCCCTTCGTTTTGCCTGATGCCAGGTCCTCCCCACACCACCCACAGTAGGAGGGGGTGGAGGAGGGCCAAGGTGACGGGACGCACGCCCACCTCCCTTCTACCCAAGCGTCACTGCCAGTGGTAGCATGGGTGCCAGGGATGTCCTCACCCACAGCATGGCCCCCTTGGCTTTGGTTGCATGGCCACCTCCTGGAGACCAGAGCTCATGGTGGGACAAGCTGTCTCTGGACACCTCGGGCCTCCGGTGGATTTTTCTTGCGGATTTGGGGGCCATTTTGTCAGGGGTGAACCTGCTCCCAGCGACTTCCTCCCCCTGTCCCAGGAGAAGCACTGATCTCGACCCATAACGCTATCCTTTGGACAGTGTTGGTGGAGATAGGTGATGCATGTACACGTGTCAGTGACCAGTGTCCCGTAAGCCATGAAGCTGGCTTTCTCCGTCTCTGCAGGGCTGGATGGGGTCTGTACTTCCAATTAATGTTGCAGCCGGAAGAAGCCGCTCACTGTAGGTGGAACAAAATAACAGGATTTCTTCCAGCATTAACTCCTGAGTTGACTTCCAAGTGCTTTCTTTTCTCCAGTAATAATTTAACGGCAACTTTTAATTGTGTGATGGTGGATAAAATTTACTGGCCAGATATATTAATAAGATAAGTTTATAGCTTCCTAGCAACCAAATTTAATATATTTACTTACAAAGAATTCTGTGCAATGAATGTTTAATACAAAGGAAAGAGACTATTTTACTTCAAAGCAACATTAATTTATGTACAAAACTATAGCTCATTATTTGGGGTGTTTGGGATCTAGAACCCTTTTTATAAGCAGTGTAGTATAGTATAATGTGATACTTAAGTTAAACTTTGCTCTCTCAACCTATATAACAATCTGTTTTACCTTCTCGATGTAGACTCTCTTACCTATGCTGTCACAGAATTATGTTGTTGGATGAGTGGGATTCTGGTCAGAGCATCGAATTTCACCAGAGTAACTGAAGGTTTCAGAGCACCTCCTAAATCTGACTGCTGTCCCCATCAGCCCCTTCACTGGTGACAGTTTTCTGGTAACACCAATGAAGTGAGAATGAGCTCAAGCTATATGTTTGGGTAGTACATGAGCAGTGAGAGGAGGTCCCCAGCTCGGACCCATCTGCAGCTGGTCGTGGTGGGAGGAAAGCGGCGCTGGCGAGGCGGCCAGGCGGATGCGAGGTGCTGCTTTTGCATTGACCATCAAGAAGTTTTGCAAAGCTCTGGGTGAAAAACAACGGTGACGACATATTTTTAGCTGTGTGATTTCCTTTCAGTCTGCGTCTGCCCAGCTCCATGAGGAATGACATTAGACTTATCACTTAATTTGATTTCTGCTTTATAAAAGGAAAAACAGTTGTTTGAAACACTTCCCCCAATTTTATGTGTTCTCTATCTGCTTTCAGACACTCCCTCCCTTCCTGCTCTGGATGGCCCTTATCCTATTTCCACCTGAGGTCAATCGCACTTCCCTAAATAAGTTTCCCAAAGAAACAACAAAATTCTACACACGCCCTGAAGAAACGCCACGCAGCAGTACTTTTTTCATATTAGTACGTAAAGCTACAGCCCATACAGAAATGCCAGATTCCCTCCTTCCAGCCTAATTCCTCCTCTCTTTCCTTTTCCTTCTTTCACGCTGCTCCCTGAAAATATTTTACCTGAAGCAAATGGATGCATCAAACTAAATCTTTCTCCTAAAGCCAAGTAGCCTCAGTTTAACAATGATGCAAAGCCAAACTCCTCCTCCCATTTTTATTTTTCTGAAAATGGGCCAGAGGCCCTAAAATAGGAGAGCAGGATAGAGAGAAAATTGTTTTATACAAACAAGCCCTATTTATTCAACTTGCAGGTCTATGAATGTCCACTTAATCTGTCTGTGTGCAAGTGTTGTCTCTCTAATAAACTCAATAGTTGTTTTGTATTTTTTTCTGGATTAAAAGCTTTTTAGAAACTAAAAAGGAAAAAAAAAAAAAAAGACATTCAGTCATATTTTTCTAGTCTAGCTTGTAGATTATTTCATGTAGTGCAGAAAGGAAGTTTTACAGAGTAAGACATTGTTGGATTTACTCTATTTCAGTTCTTTCTAATTTTGTAAAATGCCACCTGTACATAATACTCAACTAATGTATGTCCTGTAGATGTATTACACTATTTAGCCTATTAAATGCCTATACTGGACCGATTGGAAGAAGTGGTGTACCCACAGTGTCTTGGTTTAAAAGTGCAAAGGGTTATTTTTTGTGGTGTGCAGCTCCTGTCCTACCACTACTACGGCTAGTACAGGGAAACAAAGTCTGCTCTAAACCTGCCTTTTCCCCATGGCATGCAAGTACTCACACTGGCCCTCCATCCCACATGCTCCTACGTGGATAAATCCAGATTTACATCAGTGGCAGTTGCCATCTCCGCCTCTGTCCTTCGAGCCCTTCTTAGACTGGGCAGCTCAGTGCTCACTGCTTCTGTTGTGGGATTTCCTTGCTGTCCTGCTTGGTGTGGCCCCCTCGCCCTGGTTGGTACCCTGCCTTGGATGCTGTGCTAGCAGTGAGCCAGTTGGCTCACCTTCATTCACCTTTTAATGCAATGCACATTTTTAACGTTTTCTGGAAAGGTGATTGTGGAGCCCAGCAGGAACTCACATTACTCAAAATCTACACCCTGTGTGAGGAGAGCAGGGTCACATGGCAGAGAAGATGAGAGGCAGAGACAGTCTGCCACTAAACAACCAGTTTTTTCTCAAAACTTCAAGTTGCCAAAAAGCAAAGGATTGGGTAACAGGAGGGTGAGACTCCCTCCTACTTCCCTAGGTCAAAAGCAGCTGCTGCTCTCTGAGATGGGTGTATCAGCATGGCAAAAAGCCTTGCTTGGGGTCCAAGCCAGCTTCTCCCAGCCAGGATGGGGACCTGCCACTGCAGGGCTGTGCCTGGTAGGCAGTGGGGGCCTAGTTATGGGAATTTTCTGTATCCCAGGTGGGAGGCAAGGAGCCCAGCTTTGGCACTGCAGTGCTTGCAAACCTGATGCTTAATGTCATTTGGTAGTGGAGTTTCCATGCACAGGAAAATCTCATGTCCAGGCATATATTACTCTGGGGTGGAGTGGTAGAGGGACTGACAGACTCCTTCTCACTTCCCTGGGAGCTATCCCTTCCTTCTGGGGTTTTCCTGCATGGTGTGTGGTGTTCAGCCACATAAGGATGCAACAGGTGCTGTCTGATGGCTCCAGGGGATGCTGGTTTCAAGTGGTGCTGATTTTATGTCACTGTGACATCTGTACTGAGTCCTGGCTGTTCTTGTGCCTTGAGTCTGAAGGCAGGGGGAGTTTATCTGTCATTAATTATACAAGATGAGCACAGGACCACTGTTGTCTTGCTCCTAATATTTATATTTTAAAATTAAATCCACTGGATCCTCTGGTTCATTTAATGTTATCCCATTGACAAATTATGAGACGTTTTCATGTATCTCTAATGAGACATCTGCTTAGTAGTTCTTTCTTTTAGATGTATTCTGCTTGACACTCCTGTCTAAAGGAGCAAATAAAATTTTCAGTGGAATTAGTCTTTATTTAAACCACTAGTAAGAGATGGAAACTGGCTTTTATGATGATAAACTGAAAAATGTCACATCTAAAAATCAATCCTAATTTGTGTTTCTACCATTTTTTTCTTTTTTCTTTTTTCCAAATCCATTATTTGTGTGAATCCTTTTGTAGAGAAAGGTAATCCCTGGCAGCTACAGGGAGCCATGACTCCCATAACAAACAGCACATCCCTCACATTCACGTTATGAAAGCTCGTATGCACTGCTTCCACCACAAATTAGAGCAGGGCACCCTTCTTCCCTTTGTCTTTGAAAACACATTGTGGCCTTCATTTCAGAGACAGTAACTCCCCAAAGTTTAAATTCACTCCGTTGTGGAAAACTAGGATTTTAACAAACTTTCTGGGTTTGCCTCTTTTTTTTTTTTTTTTTTTTTTTAAAAAAAAAAAAGAGGGAAAAAACCTTGAAATATTAAAATGTTGCTATTTTCCTCTAAGGACACTGATAAAACATTTTCTTCCATTTTCTCCAACATTTCTGCCATGAAGAGTCCAAAAACTTCATGTCTAACCTTACCAGACTTCCCCTTCTGGAGACCCTCCCTAAACCCAGCTAGGCGGGTGGGTAGGAGTGGAGGAGCGAGTACCTCCAGGGAGGTGGGGACATGGTCCAGGAGCTGTTTTCATGCTCTGCTTTCAGACCCCAGACCTTATCCTACAAAGGACAAGGATCTTTTCATCCTGCCTGACAGTTCATGCCCACACACCAAAGGAAACCTGTTTAAAACGCATGTGATTGCAGTGAGTCCAGCCATTAAATGGATGTTTGCAATCAAGCCAGCATTCAGCTATGGCATGGCTCCTGGAGCGTGACAAATTCTCTTTATGAATTAGTCATTTAATTTACAAAACATAGGTTGGGTGTTGTCACATATCCACATGTCCTCCATACCCCTGACAGCTGTACCCGCATGCGTTACTATTCAGTAGGCGATGAAGCCATGCAAACCCCTGAGACTGGGATGCTGCTGGGACATGCAACCAGACCCAGAAGCTGGGGAAAGCTCTAGATATCACAGCACTGGAAACCTCAGAATAATTTGTTGTTGCTGTTAGGTATCCACTGATGACAATTCGAGCAAGAAGAAATAGCACAGGCACCTACCTCATCAACCCCATACATCCTCCAGCTCTTTGGTGACATCTTGCAAGTACAGAACTGCAACTGAAAACACAGGAGCAGAACAAAAATTGAACATGGAATGAAAACCAGCACCTCAGTGCCATTTCACTGGTACTGGTCTTTAACTCCTAGCTTGGGTGTGTGAGGGGAAGTAATTACCTACTGTTCCCCAAATTTACAACTGAGGCAAAACAAAATGAGACACAGAAATGGTTTCCATGTCGCTGTGGAGTACACTGGCTCTGGAAGCAGCATAGTTGGTGTCTATGTTTAGCCTGAACCCGGGGCTGAACTGTAGCAGTTGCTCTACCACCTGATGATTCCTTATCAGATGAGAAGGGGAATTGGGGAAAAAAAAGGGAGAAGCCCCACAGGCTGAAGTAGAAATAGAGTTAATGAAAGAACAAGACTAATACAATCACTACCATAAAGTGCCTAACATCCTACTCAGCCTGGTCCTTGATGTCAACAGCAGGAGCAGAAGGCCAAGAGGGAGGATCCCCAGGAAGAGGAACTCCACTCTTAGTGAACTCCCTCCTTTTATAATGAGCATGATTAAGTGCTATGGGATACACCTGTGAGTCACCTTGGAGCAGCTGCCCTGACTGAAACTCCCAGCTGACTCGGGGCTACTCATGGCCTGCCTGCATGGCTGGGCTGAGGGGTCTGTTCCTGGGAAACCAGGACAGTGGTTTTTTTAATTCTTAATGGCCATGCCCAGCCACTAGCTCTCCTGCTCCCCAGCAGGACACACACACAGCTGGAGCAGGTCATTTCCCTCCTCATGAGCCTGAGGGCTGGGACCTGCTGCAGATGAGGTTTCTCTAAATCTCAAGTGTTCCTGTCCATCCTGGTTTTTGGTTAATTTGGCCCAGTGTCATGGCCCAGAGGTGATAGGATGGCATCCCTTGGGGGGACAGAAGCTAACTCCACTCCTGCAAAGGGTCTCTGCAGAGAGGAAAGAGCAGCTCCTGGTGGCTTTTCCAGCATGAAGCCCTTGAGGTATGACAGGGGTGAACAGTCATTCACACCATCCTAAAACCAATTTTGCTCCTGTTGGAACAAGAAAAAAAAGAAATAAGATGGGGTTTGAGATGCTAAACACCTGAAGGACTTGGTGCTTAAAGCGTAACCAGAAAACACGAGCAAAGGCAAAGCAGCCATTTGTCTGCTGCTGGCCCAAGCACCTTCCTTCTAGCTCAGGGTCTGTCTTTGGACCAAACCCAGTGCCCTTGGTTGCCATTGATGATTCTTCAGCATAGGGACACAGCTTCGGTTGAAGCTGTGCCTCTCCAGTGTGATTGTAACTCAGGAGACACATCTGAATTCCCCAGTTCACATAGAGGGTAAGGTACTGCTTCCTATTTATAGCCAGGCTGGGTTAAATAAAGTGCCTTATTCATCCCTGAGGTTTTAAACAAATTCCAGAGAGGACAAAGGGCCATGTGTCTTCTTCCCCACCCTTTTTTTTTTTTTTTTTTTTTTTTTTTTGTGTAGTTTGTACATGCAGAACTAAGACTTGTTCCAAGAGTGATTCAAAATAAGACTAGAAAATTATTTGCAGGCTCAGCATGAACCACTGTCCTGCTAGAAATCATCTGTATGATTTTCATATGCATTCTGAGATAAAGAAGCTATTAAAATATTACAAAAGTTTGACATGTGCCTATGAACCCTGCTTGCAGATCCACTGATAGAAATCCTCTAAATTTGCTGGCATTGCTTTGGGTCCACTGCAGCTGAGGGATGAGTTTGGGTACCGCAGGGAAGAAAAAAGGAATAAAATCAGGGTATTTTAAAGACCCACTTTATAGAAATGCTCAGTAATACATTGAAATAAGCAAAGCAAGAGATGGTGCTTAGCACACTATGCCACTATCCCAAGCAAGGCCAACTCTCTGAGTCAGTTCAGATTTTATTTGCACTCCTCAAAGTTTTTCTGATTTCTAACAGTGATGTGTGCCTTTCTTGCCACACAGAGCCACAGTGTGTCTGGGTAGCAGTGCTGCTGGAGGTGCCTCACTGCTTGAACAACACAGCAAACTACATTGCTTAGGTGCTTGCATTTCATTTCAGCAAATAGGAAAGAACTGACTCAACTCACAAACAACCCAGACATGTAATTAGCTGGTTTTTGCAATAGGTGATTTTGTCACAACCTAGCATCTGGCTCTGGTTGTGATAACCACTCTTGTAACCGAGCCAAAGTTTTCCTTCCATGTGATTTGATTTTAAACTCTTAGGGTAGCAACTGCCTTTTGGTTGCTTTATATTGGAAATACCTGCACAGCACCTATGGCAGCAGGCTCCGGTCTGCAAGCAGGAGGGTCCCCTGCAGTGGGAGGAAGCCAACAGGAGATGCCTGCGGTGCCTGGTCCATACCCTGCACGAGGGTCAAGCTGCGCCTGCTCCACTTTGGGGCAGCATTTGGCATATCCCCCCTGGGCAAGATGACTCTGGCAAGGAAAAACCAGCAGGTTTTTGCTGCGTTTCCCACTGCAGGTGCCTGGGGCCAAACTGAGAGTGGCCTGAGACCAAAGGAGACAGGTGAAATTGTCCAGGAGCTGCCCAACATGTTCGCCTAAAAGTAGAGTAAAAGTCACAGCTCTGAGTCTCTCTAGTTATCTTTTCTGGTTACTCCTGAGTTGCTGGGAAAACCATAGACAAATTAACTAATTTGGTGGGGAGTTTTTGGTTGGTTGTTGGTTTTTTTCCCCCTCCAGAAAAGATCGCGTACTTTATATGAAGATATAAAGTGTTTCTGCCACGCAGAACTCTGCCAAGACCTGTGCTTGTTATTCCAGATTTACAATAAAAATTATTGTGCAAATGACCTAGATACACAGAGTACAGCACTTAGGTGGGGATTTGGCTAAATTCAGCACACAAATCTAGTCAGAAGACATACACAGGCTGGGGAAACACTGTGATGTGATCTTACAGAGTCTTAATATATGGGTGCACACTGGCTACAGGAGAAGAGACAGGCAATACTGCATTACTTCTGGAAACTATCTTTTATATGCGTTTGTAATATCTGCTGTCCAAAGGAGAAAACTAAGAGCATCTTGAGATGTAAATCAACCTCATCCATAAACTTGGTGCCTGAACTGAAATCATTTGACCTCTTGTGTCTCATTCTTAGAAAATTGGATAAATGACTGATTCCCCAAATGTGAACCGGATGCTGCTACATTTTAGCAAAATCTTCCTGCTCGTGAGTCTGTTTTTACTTAGAAGGAAAATTCCACAAGCGACACTTTTTGTGTCTTGAACACAAGAGGATGTGAGCTCTTAGCAGAAGCATGACTGCAGTCAGAAGCATAAAGCCCATGCTTTACACCAGAGCAGAATACAGCTATCACTAGAATGAGATCACGCCTGGAGTGTTTATAAACAGAGTTTCTTTAGCAACATATGCTATAGGTAGATTTGTAAGTACTTACCACTGCAGAGTAGTTAATTTAAACAAATTAAACACACACAAACCAAATGAGACATACTGGCACAGAGCATTTGATGTCAAACATCAAATATTAAATGTTCCGAGAGTGACCATCACCTCTGCTCCAGAGAAGGATTTCAGAAGAAACTGGAAGAGCTCATTTCCACTTCAAATTTACTCAAGATACTGATGTTGATGTTTCAGGCTTTACACTACTTATTCTGCTTTTTTCAATGTCACCTTCCTTTTCAGTGCATTTTAATAAACTTTAAGATCATAACTAGAAGTCACAAGTTGAATTTTATCAGAACTGTACATGCCAGCACTAACTCAGAAAACTTGCATATACCAGTTTTCTAACACTCTGTACACTGAATTATCCCATAGTTAAGCTAGATCTTATCTTTGTGGATTTATTTTTTTACTTAGGATAGTACCATTGCCCTCTGAGTAATGGTTTGCTGCCAACCCAAAGCAAAATCTTCTGGACACAATATACATAAAAGAGCAGGAATCTCCAATGTCTAATGAAAAGAGCTAACACAGATATTCAACTTTTATCATAAAGGCATAAACCAACCCCAGCTGTGTCTGTGTTGCTAGGTTAGGTCTGGTGAAGCTGTGCTCATGAACCTCTAACCCAATGTTCCTCTGAGGTCAGGTATGTACAGAGCTAATTCCTTTGACTTTGTGGACCTGCTTCTAGATGGGTAATACACTGACTTTGAGCACTTGGACAATGGAGCTTACTTTTGAAGTGGTTGTGGCCCTGTTCATCTGGTTTCTTGGCAGCTTTGCTGGGCCTCCACTGAGAACTTTCCTCATGTGTCTTCTTGGAGAGATCAGGTAGCTCAAACAAAGGCAGGATTAAAAAACACAGGATGGGATCCCTTACGGTGCTGATGTGTTTCCCTCTCCTTTTTGTAAAATTTTTGCAGAAGGGCATGCTAGCCCAAACTGGTCTCTTCTGCACCAGAGGCTGGTGGATTTGGCGCACAGCCTACAGTAGAAGTCAACTGATATGCCCAGTCTTTGCTAAGCAGCTTTTTTCCTGTCTTTGAATTCCTACATGACAAGTACACAATGAGCATATTAAAGATTCATGCAAAAGGCCCTGAAGTTTGGAGCTTCCTGAAAGGCATCACACAGCATGTCTTCGTTAGCACACGAGAGCAGATGGACACACTGCTGGGGGGCTGACAGCACTTGCAATGCCTCGCCGCACTTTCTTCTCCAGCCTCATGCCTCTGAACTTTATAAGCAGCCTCAAAACATCCATAAATGATTCAGAAGAAGATGGATTAACCAGGGGGGAGAAGTGTCACTTGCTGGGTTGTAGGAGTCCTTAGACCTCTGTTCTGGTTCTTGGTTCACCACAAACCTAGATGTAGCAACTTCATCTGTCTGAGCTGAAGTCACACAAGGACATTTATATGTTCAGTCCTCAAATTTTCGACCCCTCCTTCTTTACTCTCCTGGGCGTATCTACCTTTCCTTAGTAAAGCTCTCTGCATTTTTACATCCAACATCCACAGTCACATACACCTGTGAGATTCACAGACTTTCTCATTGGTGGAGTCTGGTCCAGGAGACAGTGTCTCCACAGGACACATTTTGGCTGCCTCTTCTCGGGGCAGGAGGAAGGTTGCTGAGCAGTTGTTAAGTGTTTCCTGCTGAGAGCATGGCATCAAGATGATACGCCGGTTAAAAGCAGTGACACTCTTCATTTTTTTCCCTTTTCACCTCAAGCTTAAAAGCAGCAACTGATATGCCTAGCATTTCAGAAATGTTTAAAATTAAAAAAGACTACCAAATAATACTTCTAATGCCCACACAATGTGACTCTGAACACTGCTGCTTAGCAAATTGGACAAGAACCATTAGACATGATATAAGAGCATGAGTATAACAACAGTGTTTTTACTTGCAGCTCCTGGAGACCGTAATGGTTTGCATAAAACATACCGGTGAGGCTGGCATGATTTACAGATTATACCTTTAAACTAATGAGTGGAAACATGCATGTAGTTACCAGAAGCTGTTGCTCTTCAGTTCTTGACTCTTCTCCTTTTTGACATTTGCTTTCATGTTGCATTTCTGGTGCTGAAGCTGAGCTTTATACACAAAAAGCAAAATAGCTCAAATATTCTACATTCCTATCAGCAGTCGCCTGATGTTGCTACACACCCATCTCTCCTCGCCAGGACGCATCTGTCTCTGTTGGACACGAACAGCTGAGCGAGAGCCAAGGAGCCACATCTGCGGCTGTAGTGTTACTACCCTGTCACTGACAGTAACCTTGCTGCCTGCCCCAAGCAGGTGTCTGTGCTCAGGCCTCCCCAGGTGCCACCACACCAACACCTACAAACCTAATTGTTGCCCTTTCACAGCCCACATACACCTAACACCTTTCTGCTCTGCCTTCTCTTCATCCCCATCTGCTGAAGGGGCTGACACAACGGCAGGCCCCCACCACCAGTCATCGGCAGATGCTTGTGACATCGCTAGGACCCCTCTGGGTCTGGCTTGAGCTGTTCGTCCAGATTACAGAGCAGAGGGACAGACAGCAAACTTGTTGTCAGAGCTATAAATGGGACCTGCCTCTCAGCTCCGTGTCACGTGCTTTGATGCTGAGATTTCCTCTGGGTGGCATTCAGCCCCAGCACTGCCCAGCAGCCTGTGTGATGCCACGAGCTCCCCATCCCTCTGCTCTGTGACAGTTCACTGGAGCTACAAACTGGGCAATGCCTGGTTGTTTTCTGTTTTTTCATCTTGTTTTGTGGCAGCTCCATATCTTGCTAAATAATCATCCAGCCATGCAATTTAGCCCACAGCCTGTAGCATCACGCAAACAAATTTTTATTATTAAATGTTCAAAAGGGAATTTTTCTGCAGAAGAACATGTTTCAAAACATCTAACAATACCCACTTTCTTCAACACAATGTTTCTAAGTGGAGGAAAAAAAAATACCAAGCCTAGCTTCCAGAAATGCACTACTCACCATAGAAACTATAAACTAAACCAATCCTACTAGTGATTGCAGGTCAATGGAGCATTTTAGTTAATAGGTTATTTGAGTAAGAGGGATATTTGCAAAACATCACTGCTAATCCTGCCATTTGCTGTATGTGGAAGGGCTCCAGCCAGTTTCAGTGGAACTCCACCCATGCAGAATAGGCTGCAGAATGAAGGACACAATGAGCTCTTGCCTTTTTTACCAAAATAGCCTGTCAGCAGCCATGTTTCAATGTAAACTAATCAGGAATAAACATGGGATTGTTCCTCTGTAGCAGTTTAACTTTTCTTTCTCTCTGTCCCAACAGGGAAGTTCAGGATTTGCTTTCAGATCAGCTACACTGGATGACCACCATTGGCTGTGGAGTCACCAAGGCTGGGTGTGAGTCACAGGGTAACCAGCCTCTTGTGCTGCCCCAAACCAACTTATGCTGCTTTTTCCCCTAGTCCATACTGAGAAAACCTCTCTGTCTTTCTTGGAACACATGGAAAATCATAGGAGTGCATAGGGTTTTTCAGCCTGCATCCTCTCTGCAAGCTGCCTCTATTCCTACTCGCACCAGGTCACCTGGCTGGAAGTGTCACAAAACTTATGCCAGAGGGTCTTGTGTGTGCAGATGAGTGAAATGATAACACTAGGTTTGAGCTCAGCTTAACTCCACAACAAAGAGCACATCCTTTGGACCAGATTTCTTTCTGAAGTCTTACTAGCCATTACATTTAGCGCAGGTTGATTTATACCTACTCGCCCTCTGTTTCCCATGAGAAGTCACAGGCTGAGTTTTAAAGAAAAACCGCTAAGTAAATTTATAGCCTACATCAGGTTTTTCATCTTGGAAGAAGTAAAGCCATAAATTTTCCATACAAGTGCTTAAAAAATCATCCCCTTTTTGATTCATTGTGCTTGAAAGTCTTTCTGAGCCAGAAAACGCAGCCCTCTCTGGGATATTCATTTTGAAAGTTGAACAGAGGACTGAAGTGCCATTTAGGAAGTCTGCTCAACACTCCAGAAGATGAGCAACCCAAATGTGCAACTGCATATATTATCTTCCTTCTGACCGAGTGACAGCAGCCTCTCCATCACACAGACAAAAAGCACATGAATACTCCAAAAGAGGCCAGTGCTTAGGAATGTGAATGTTCAAGGTATCAAGTGGCTGTTTCAAGAAATTGGAACAGCTTTTGCAAAATACATTACAAATTGAAGACACATGCATCTGTGCAGGTATTTGCAAAGGCTGGGTGGTCTAGGCACAAGGACCTCTGGGCTATAGGACTGTCAGCTCCAGGTGTTCAAAAGTTCTATGACTGCCTTAAAATTGCAAGATTTAAAGCAAGTGGATCCTCTAGTTGCTTTTTGCAGCAGGGGAAGAGGAGCGGTGCTGCGTTTTCAGTCCTTTCTTTGCAGCACAAAGGGCTGAGAACATCTTTTAGAAAATTCCCAAATTGAGACTCTCTGATAGTCCGTGAATCCAGGTGCTGGATTTACAGAGAGAGAATGAGAGAACATGATCTAGTGAGCAATAAAGGGGATTTGGGCACAAGGGAAAGTGAGACTCCAGGATTTCAACCCCTGCTCTAGTGAATCCTCACTTCAAAATATTTTTTAATTCACACTTACTTTCCAACTGGCTGCCCTAAGCAGCAGCCTGCAGGGTCTTTCTCTTCCCTTCTCAGACAAACAGCTGTTTGGTGTTGCATGCAAAGTGCAGTAAGTTTTTTGCTTTTTAAGGTGTTGAAAATAAACTGCAGCCTCACAACTCCTTAGTGCTTTAGAGAGCAATGACCTCTTGAGGCAGGAAACATGGCCTAATCCCCCAGGCAGATGTGAAAACTCCTGAGACTTCCTCACATCCCACTGTGTGTACCAGACAGCTGAGCCCTTGGGGCTGAAATTGATGGCTACATCCTGATGCTACCTCCTGGGAAAAATGCTCAGCCACTCAGACAGGATAGGAAGCCTTTTTCAACTCAGAAAAAGTGCAGAATAATTCAGACTGAGAGTGATCTATAGCCTTTATTTGGTCCAACCCTGCTCAAAGCATAGCTACCTTTGGTAGTAGAGCAGACTGCTCATGGCTGTGTCCCACTGAATCTTGAACACCTTCACGGATGGAATCGCAACATCCTCTTTGGGCTCCTGCTCTTCTGCTTGAGCACCTTCTTGGAGCGGTTTGTTTTCCTGATGTCTTATCTATCTGTTGCGACTGTCATCTTCTGCCCTTTCACTCTGCACACCTAAGAAGAGTTTGCCTCCTCTCCATAACCACCCACTGGTGATTAGACAACACAGAAAGGAAATCTCCCTTCAGCCTTCTGAGGATTGGAAAGGTGAGCTTAATAAAAAGATGAACCATTGACCCAGGTCTGGTGCTCAGGATGACTTGGCTTAGTGACTCACGCCAGTGCCAGCTTCCCTGACACCACTGGCAGGTAGTCAGAGGAACATGGCTCCAAAGTGTCCAGCTCCCACAGGACGAGCTCCTCTGTGTTCCTAGATGAGGTCTGTTTCTCACTGCTACCATCTGGACACTTTGGAGCAGATTTTTTTTGCATGTGGTGGTCACCTGCCGTGAAGATCATGCTTGAAAATATAGATGTTTCTTTGATACCTAAATAGCAATTTTTTAAAAAATATGCTGGATGTGACAGGTGCAGGACAGGTGGTCTGTGAGGTCTCTGTGTTTAACCTCCTCAGCCATAAAATGGACATTATAAAACTCCCTTTCTCTTACTTTTATCTGTCTTCTCCAGAGACATTTTCAAGGTCTTTGGGCAAGGGCTGTGATCCTGAGTCCATACAGTGTTTAGCAAAAGGAAGCTCTGGTCCTATTTGGGTCCTGAGTGACATAAACTGTAGAAAGTCAGAAGCTGGGACTTTCCATGGTTGTTGCTGTTGCAGTGCTAGCAGTGACTCACAATACACTCCATTTCCACCAGGCATTTCAAGGGCAAAGAAGGTGTTTCCACAACACAGATGTGGAGGAAGCCATGGTGACAGTGTGTGTAGGAGTGGGGCTCTGCAGGTGCCTCAGCTGCTCCTTGTCACACAAACCACATTGTGCACTGGCAGTGCTAAAAGTGGTGGAGGACAATAGCTATTCCTATTTTCTCCTGTTAGGACAAGGACTCCCTTGTTTAAAACTCCACACCTCTATGCACACCTACACAATAATCCAAATCATTGCAATATGTGGACTCAGATGACATGAATAATATAAATATTCCTTTGTACTCGCTAAGTTTTCCCCTCCATAGACCCACCCCTGTGTGCCTCTATATAACTGATAATATGGGATTATAAAACAGTGCTGTTATTCCTGTGGGGTTTGATTATTTAACATTGTACTGAGCAAAGTTATCAGAGCAATCCTGATGGACCAAAATAACTCTTTGTTTCTGATGTGGCATTAGCAAAATGAGAGCCAAAAATAGCTATTGGCTGGTTGACTTGAAATATTGCTGACCTTTCAGCACACCCAGCAGAATCCACCAGCATAGAACTCCCTTTGCTGTGGGTGTGCAGATGAAACCACCCTCCAGTCATCTCTTCCATTGGGTCCAGTCCCATTTGCTTTCAGTCCCCTTGGGTCACATGCTGAAGGGGAGACAGATGTCAGCCCCACCTGAGAAGACTGTCTGGTCTTCCAGCAGAAGAGGTGTCTGTAAGAGCACACCATCACCTGCCCCATTTCTGTGACTGTTTTAGGTGACCCAGAGCGAGTCACAACTATAAATATCTTTTGAACTGTTTCCTCCTCCACACATGGAGGCAGACCTGGACCTGGATGCCAGATGGGAGCCCAGAAACCATTCCCAGTTCTGCTTCGGTAGGGTGTCCAGATTTCTGACCTGTGTGTCCCCTTTTCCTCCCTGGTTTGCACTTCTCCATCCTGCCCAAGGCTTTGCTGGCCAATGCATTGACAAACACCTAATACCTATGAAGAGGCAAAGTATGTTAGGTGTTTGTCAAGGCTTAGGCCCATGAAGCTGCAATCCCTGCAATAAATTTCTTCCACTATAACCAACCCAACAACTCTTCTGTTTCCCCTGGGATTTAGAAGCCTCCCTTGATCAGGGACCCTTTTATCTTCTGTGTCATGCTCAACCTACAGTCTTATACCAAAGGGCAAAGAATTAAGAAATTCCTGCATGGATCTCATGCCCTCTTCTCCTCAGCCATGCAGATGACTGTGAGAGATGTGCCTTCTACTCATCTCTACTCCTTCCCACAGTATCTCCTGTCCATCATTACTCCTTTTCACCCTTCTCTCAGCTGAGAGAAAAACCCCAGGGCACACAGGAATGAAGGCGCGTCATAAATCAGGGACCCAACAGAACATACAAACACATCAGGAGCAAGTTCAGGCAATATCCAGAGAAAAGGGGAGATATGCTCCTTGCCCAGGGGTCCACTCCTGCCTTGACCCATGGGACCACCAGTGGAAAAGTCCAAGAGGCAGGGAAGACCGTGCCAGGCTGACTGCGTAACACTCAGAAGAGAAGTCTTGTGAGAAGCAGCTCCAACTTTTCCTTAACCACCCTTCCTCAACTTGCCACAAGGCACAACACTTGGTTTGCAGGATACAAAGTGATATAAGACAGGACATCGAGTGAAAATCTCTTTGCTGGCTGTGCTTGAAGAAAACATCTGCTCATGCTGGATCTTGAGGGAAGCTCCAGCAGACGTAAACTGGACCCAGAGCTCTGGTGATGTGCAGAAGTGGCTGTGGGGAACTGAGGGTGCGACGCTGCTTTGACAGTTTCAAGGCAGCCTTCCCTGCAGTGCACAGAGCTTGTGAAAAGGAATTGAGGAATTCAGCTGTGAAATTCTGCAACCCTTTCCTGTGCAAACTGTGATTATTTTGAAGGCTCACAGTTTTAGCTCCATTAAGGGGAATTTTCATAGAGAAAGGCAGCTTTGCTACAACACACTCATCAAATTTCAAATCACTCCTGCAATCATTTCATAAAACGGGCAAAACAATACATTCAGACACTGTGAAAAATACCTTACCATGAACCTGCTGGGAAGGGACTAGTCCTACTTTTTAATTAGTTTAGAATGGTGTTGGGATCAGACTGGTTGTTTAAGGGATGTTCCTGGCCAGCAACAACCCCACTAGCCTACCTCAAATTTGTTTTTTATGTAAAGGAGACAAAACCTGGGGGAAGAGATGGTGAAAGTAGAAAGGGATCAGCATCTAACCTTTGAAACTCAGTCAGTTTTAAACCTGGTTTGATGCACATCGGTGCTGTGGATCACCATGGCAAAGCCGTTGCTCCCTGCCTGACACCCCTGCTGACACCAGTAGGTATTCTGCTTTCAGAATATGAGCAGGAATGTGCAGCAGATAGATGCTTCATTACAGACTGGATCTTCCATTAACCCTTTCAGTGGTTATGACAAATTCTTGCTTTACTGCTTTGATCGCCAAGTTGTCTTCAGGAATTATCCACAACAGAATCTGGCTCAGGCAGCATTGATCTCAGATTTGACCTGCTTGTCTTTTGTTGCTTCACATCCTGATTTTATCACTCTTCAAAGATAAGTGTATTTTCTCTGTAACAAGACCATCTCATAGAGGATTAGCATACAAAGGGCAGATTTCTTGAGAATCAAGAGCAAAACCCTTTGGGACACTTGTGCAAATTGCAGCTGAAGTAGATGGTATTTAAACAGAAAGTCTGGGCACAATTAGGAGGGGAAGAGGGAAGCCACAGAGGATCTGGAAGGCAGACTGACAAGGTCTTGTAGCCTTGGCAACACCTTCTCCTGACTGCCCACATCAAATGCAGAGGATAGGGCATGAAGGAGGTTGCTAATCAAGTGCCATCTTTGAGGATCTTCTGTTTCTTCCATTCTGTTCTGAAGGGCTCCTACCTTTCTCCCAGCCCATGGAGAGGTGGTGAGGATTTGCAGAGAAGAGCAGTGAGCAGTTTAACTACCAGAATAGCTAACTCAGGACCTCCAAAGAGCTGCGTGAAATTGTGCTGATGGCAGGATAGAAATATAAAGCACACACAAAACAAAGTTTTTGGAAGTAACTGTGGCCAGGGAGGGCTTTCTCTCTGCACACCTTGTTTGCTTACTCCCTGACCCATGGTGACATGCCTTGGCAGCACACCGGTACCTGGCCACCAGCTGAGCTGGAACTTGCAGTGCTCATGGTTGACTGAGCACTGGACCAGCAGCTGGGAAGAGAGGCTACAGCCGGACCCGCTGCTCAGGCATCAACACGCTGGAAAGCTGGAAATAACAAACTGGGGTGAGCTTCAGCAATCGCCTAGGGAGGGACAGAAATAGGCTACTGAAAGTCTCAGGCCTTATTATCTCCAAGAACATTCAAACACAGTGATTTCCTAAGAGAGATGACCCCAAATAACATGCACAGCAAAGCAGAGTCAACCTCCCTTTGGTAAAGTTGATGGCTGAGATAGGGAGCAGGCTTTTGAAAAGCGGGTAAAGAGATGCCCAGAGAGGGCAGATGGCTGGGCAGGTGCCCTGCATTAACTTCAGCGATTTGCACACACCAACCTATTCTCTTTGTAGTCAATGAAGAAAAGCAGCCATTTCTAGAGGAAGATCCATCTCATCCTCAACTAGATATTTAAAATGAGGGGAAACAAAGAGGGTCACTACGTAAGATATAAAGAAAACTACATGCATAACTTGTGACATTGGAGGTCTTAAGGGATTACCAAGAAAAGTGAAAAGAACACAGAAATATTTTCCCTCTACACTCTCTGGCATAATAAACCTTGGCCATTACATGGAAAAGCATACATTTAAATAACAGAGAGATTTTTAATTTGACATCTTTAAATTTCAGAATAAAACTTTCTGCATCACCCAATGACTTACCTAAAATATGCAGCTTCATTATTTTACCTATCTGCTAAAGAAAGCAGCGGATAAACAACCTGAACTCTAATGTAAGGAATTCTTATTACCCTGGGATTGTAGGAGGAGTGAATAAACAAGGAAGATCTACTGCAAGGGCTAGTGTTCAGGGACAAAAATGGGCAAATAAGGAGCTGAAAAATCTGAAAAAAAAAAAAAAAAGTTCTTTTCAAAATCCTTCTCAGCTCACACTACTTGGTTGAAGGGGATGGGGATTCAGGTCCCTTTTGCAGGCTGCAGTCCCTACAGGGCTGAGCAGCCACCGTTCTTCGCCTCTGCTCTGGTACATACAGTCCAGAACCTTCTGACAAGCACAAGGATAAACCTCTTGCATGACATTTCCTCACACATTTGTCTTTCCTTCAGTGACATCTGCCCTCATCTGCTCCCCTTCCCCCATAAGCAGCACTTTGTCAGCAGCATAGATGAGCACATATTGCATTCCACAAGTCCCAAACTGGGAATCTTGGCTGGCATCTGAGCTCTGATCACTGGCACTTTCATGTCATCTTTTAGGACTGTCCTGCTTCTCTATTTTACATGTGCCTTACAGTGGCTGGGGGATGCTCTGATCACACCTGCACACACACACTCCCGACATACACTTTAATGCTGGAGCCACTCACAGCTTCAAACAAAGCCTTTAAACGTTTTCTAAGAGCTAATATGGTTATAAACAACTCTTTTCCTCTTCCATTATGGACTATTGACACAGCTGTTCTCTTTCGTCACTCACCCTATGGAGCAGAAGTATAACTTCAGCATGAAAAGAACATTAATAAAATTTTCTCCGCTCCTCACTGAACTGCTTTCCCACGTTAAAGATCTGCAGTGTTAGATTTGAACAAGTGTCAGTGCTCCCAGTGTCTGGAGCTTGGGAGATCACAGAATCACAGAATAGCCTTGGTTGGAAGAGACTTCTAAGATTACCAAGTCCAACCATTAACTGAGCACTGCCAATACACCACTACAACATGTCCTTTAGCACCTCATCTACACGTCTCTTAAATCCCTCCAGGGATGGGGAGGTCCCCTTCACAGACAACAAGGAAAGTGGCAGGAAGGACAGCATGGGAGCAAGGGCAGAGGATGAAAGGCTGGGAACACTTCTGGCAGCTCAGGACCTGCCTGTACCATGGCTTTGCATGGCTTAAAATCCACAGGGAACTGGGGAGTTGTGCAGGCAGACACACACAGTCCCTGTGTCCGGCTTGGCTTGGGAGGTCAGCTTCCTCACGCGCAGCCACGGCCCAGGGCTGTCTACGTGGAAAGGGGATAAGGACATGAGCAATATCCAAAAATGTGCTCTATTAATGAGAAGAGTTGCATGCAGACCTGTGCTGAAGCAGCGATTCCAGCAGCTTGCAGCTGATGGTTACTTCTGCGGAGCCGAGCCACAGCTCTGTTTCTGCAGATGGAGGGTCCACGAGGCCCCATGCATCCCGCTCTGCCTTCATCCTCCTGGAAGCTCCCTGGCAGAGAGCATCCCTTCATTCCCTGGGCACCTGCACTGCCATACCCAGCACAACATCTGTGTCCCTGTCCCCAAAGCAGGGTGACACCCTGGATACCCCAGGAGCAGGGCTGAGCCAGACCATTTTCTGGATAACTTATCAGACTTTTTATTTTTGAAAGGGGAGAATAATATTTCTCTTTGCCTGTGTGGGGAGCATTTTGGGTGGGTTTGCAGCACTGCTTCTGGGAGAGCATCCAACGTCCTCCGCCGTGTTTGGGAAGGGCGGCTCCCGCCCCACCGCCAGGCCAGCCGTTGATGACATTGGCAGCTGTGGTAGATTTGGCCCACGGACCTTGCTCTCCTCGTTGGTTTTCATCCCATCTCTCATGTTTTTTTCCACCCAGCCTCCTCCCTCCAGGACAAAGATAAATGTCTCTGTCTGTTCCTTGCAGTGGCTCTCACTGTCCCCCCACCAGTAGCTGGTGCCACACATGTGTCCCCAGGTGCCTGGAGAGCCGCTGAAGCCACCATGGCCCCTGTTTTCCAGCATGGCAGCCAGCCATGGGACACAGCTTGAAACCCTGCAGGAAGCTCACGCCTGTTCCCATCCCTCGCTAGCTGGGAGTCTCCTGTTTTTAGCAGTTCTCTGCACCGTGGTGCTGTGAAGAACAGACTCCCCCCAGCCCAGGACTGGCCCAGGATCCCACATCTCTCTGCTTATACTAGTGTGAAAATCCTGATTAAGCAGCAGCAAGAGTAGCCCCATTGAGGCAGTGGCCAGGCAGGGGGAGAGCATCACTAGGGCTCTGGGAGAAGACAGAGAGCAAATGCAAGTAAAGGGACCTGCAGCCTGCCCAAGACAGGGAGCAGTGGGGAAGGATGGAGATGCACTCCTTGCAGGCACACTGCAGTGAGGAAAACCAGAAAAAGTGGGTTAGCTCCTACACCAATGGCTCTGCAAGCCCCTCCGTGAGAGCATGAACAACTTGCCTCCCCAGGGGACTGACATACCCAAGCAAGCATGTGCAGGTGTCCTAGCAAGCCCTGAGCTTGTCCGTGCCAGTGGCAGAAGTGCCCTTGCAGTCTGGCTGCTCATGGTGCTCACGGAGCAGACCAGTCCCCACTGGTGCCAGTGCCTCTTGTGGCAGCCCAGCCTCGAGTCAGAGGAATCTTCAAGGGACCCTCCTGGCCCTTTTCCCCAACCTGAGCTCTCCAAATAACCCAAAATTCAAGAGCCCGGTTTTGTGAGCAGAAGAGAACAAGGAACCCTTTGGCGTAGAGAAGAATCAAAATGAGTCAGGATAAAAGTAAATGGTGTTTGCAATTCAGAATGCTATTGCAAAGATGGGTTTCCTCCCCGGATTTCCCCAGCCCAGCAGCTATGTCTCCCTGCATGGAGATCAGCCCTTTCTGGGGACCAGCTCTGTCTCTCTCCATCACCTCCAAGGCCAGGCCGTGTGACATCCCTGCCCATACCAAGCAAACAGAAAGCTTTCTGCTCTGTGTCATCCCTCATAGGCTTTGTAGGAATATAACACAGGAACAGACAACTCCCTTTGAAAAGACCATAAACCATCTGTCACATCTTTGCTGCACCTCAGCACAGATTTAGCCTGATACCTGCTGGTGGCTGAACCTCCTCACTAGCGTAAGCAGTTACCTGTATTAGCTGCTGCTTTGAAACCACCTAATTCTCAGACATTTGCATTTCTCATTATAGCAAACCCACCTGCCTTCTTTCACTGGTTTGGCACCCAAACCTGCACCAACATATAGTCCAAAGAGGTGATACCAGCATTGCTGATCCCTCCTCTTAGGCAGCCACTTGGCATCTTCCAGGTGATGCACTGTTGGTGTGACCATGACTGCTGGGAGCAGCTCAGCACCTCCAGGCTCATTCCCATCTGATGTGCAACATCAACAACACTGAAAGTCCCAAATCTGTCCTTCAGAAAGATGGAGGTGGCTTGAAAAAATCGAGGTATAGTACACTGGGTGTGATTCAAAAATGCATTTGAGTTTTTTTTAATGCGATGTTTTGATTTCTATGTGGTTAGGAGCGGTGCTCTGTATTTTATACAACTCTGACAGCTGGAAACTTCTTTTTTATTTAAACAGAAGTAAGGCTTCTGCCTCTGAGAACTGGGATTTTGAGAAAACAATACATAGGAAAATCACAAGACTTCGTAACAACCATTTTCTGAGAGCACCAAATGGTTGGGTAGCCAAAGGCCAGGTTATGAAATCTGTGTAACAAAGGCAGCACCCTACTCACAAAAACACACGTCTTTCATAATTCTTTTTTTGTGTGCCAGTTGGAAGGATGCTCTTGTAAGGAAGATACTTACCTGGATTGCTCAACAGCTCAGGATTTGATTCCCAGCTCTGCTGCAGATTTCCTCCTTGGTCTCTGGAAACTGGTGTTCAAACTCTCTCTGCTTCAGTTTTCTCATTTGAAAATTAAGGAAACTAGTGATCTCTCAATATGTCTATGACTCTAAAACTATGGGTTTTTTCATTCAAGTTTCCAAAGAACTCAGAAAATGTCACATAGAAATATAAATTACAAAGCATTATTTTTCATATGAACTTTGTCTTGAAGCAAATTCTCCTCTTTGACTCACTGTCCTTAGTTGACACTGGCATGTTCTTTCCTTCATGCCTTTAATTGCTTGAACATTTCATAACTACAAGACTTATAAAAATTAATTAAAATGTAAATTAAATGATAGCTTGCGGGAAGATTGCAATTACCATGATTTCATCTTCCACTGTTACATCCCATGGTATCAACAGGTCTGTGCAACAGGTGTGCCAATTACTAGCAGGCGATGGAGATGTCTGCAGCCACCTCTCTGCTTCAGGTTGTTCAGTAAATCTTGTCTTGTGCAATCATTATACAAGTACCTATCCCAAGTCTCCAGCTCCATCAGATTGAGAGGTGAGAGAATGAGAGCTTCATTCAGCAAGAAAAGAAAGAGAAACATGCCCAAAAGAATGGACAAACCTTTAAGAAACCTTACAAATGATTTTCCACATGGTAAACAGATGGCTGCTGAGATAGTTATATGAAGCAGTATATTTAAAATCTTATTTTGTCACCACACTTTCACCTCAGCCTACCTGAGAATGGGTCAGCCTTTCCATTATGTCTTTGTATTTAAAGCTGTCGAGTTCAACATGTCTTTAGGCTGAAATTACAGAGTGTCAGGAAGAATGTCAGTAATTAACTTGATTATACCAAATCTGAAAACAGAGTTGAAGGAGTCATGCTTTTTCTTGCTTACCTAGAAATGGAAAATAAAACATTTCTAACAGAGATATGAAAAAAAATCATGAGGGCATTTCCAATGACTCTGAAATAAATGTAGTTTATCAACAGTCATCATAAAACCCATCAGTCTTTTTGAAAAAAGGTGGTGGAACCTCAAGTTGTTTAGTGCCAGAAAGTCCCAGAGCTTGTGATCTTCACTGACAAGCCAGAGGAACAACCACAGCGCTGGCAGCATACCTTCAGTGGGGCGACAGCTGCAGCAAAGGGGAAAGTCTCCACACAGAGCTGGCTGGAGATCGTGCATAGGGGTTTCTGGAGCCACTCATAGAATGGGTGAGGCTGGCAGGGACCTCTGAAGACCTCTGTCCAACCCCCTGTGCAGAGGAGGGTCAGTGAAAGCTGGTTGCTCAGGGCTGTGCCCAGTCAGGTTTTGAATATCTCCAAGGATGGAGACACCACAGCCTCCCTGAGGAACTTCTGGTGTTCGGTCACAGTCAAGGCTGAGTTTAGGAGAGAGTGGGAAGAAACAGATGCCTTGTGTGCAAGATGTCTTTTGATAGAAATGTATGAATACAGAGTGAAAATTTCCTGCTTGTGGGGTGTAGAGCCACTCCCATCCAAGCAAAAAGGGGCCTTCAAAGAATCTGAGATTGAGTCAGGATAAAATCCATGAGATGTTCCCTTCGCTCTCCCATCCTCACCCATGCATGTGAGAAGCTACCTTCTTGCTTCTCGTTTTGCAAAACAAGGAAGGCATTTCCATCTGTCAGGAGGATGGGGCTCCTTGGTTTGTTTTGTTAAGAGCATAGACAGCCACAGACTTCAGGGAAGCTTGGGATTTAGCTCCTCAGTTCACAGCCATCTTATATTTTTAACCAGAAAATGTTTCTAGTTAAGATATTGTCTAAACAGCAAGCAAGGAAGGAAAAGGAAGAAAAATAAGCCATAAATAGTCTACCTGAGCCTGTGGAAGGGTAGAGAGCATAGGGACATGCAAAAATACTCCTCAGAGACACTATCCTCAGCAACTGGGACCTACTGCCGTGCAGCCCGTCCCACCATGCTGCACTGGTGCAAACTGGGACTTTGCAAATTCTATTTCAAGGTGACAAGGGGGGCCCTTAAGTCCTATCACCCTGCATCTTGGGCAGTGCGGTGAGTGCTCCCTGCACTGTAGGTTGTATGTACAGCTGCAACCTTTAGTGCAGGGTACGCAGTCAGCTCCAGCCACATTTCCAGCACGTCTCCCAGAACAAACCCTCAGTGCCTCTGGGTGCATGTGTCTGCACGTGGAAAATCAGCATTTGTGCCATGGTGCTATCTATGTACGCTGCAATTTGTCCAGATCCCGCAGTCAAACAAGCCTATTTTTGTAGGGCTGCTGAAAACATGGCCCTTAATTACCACCTTTGGCAGGGAGTGGGATTATCTAACAGATGAGATTAGCAGCCTTGTTGCTCTTGGGGATGACACGTTGGCCAGCTGAGCCCCAATCAGCAGCCCTGCTCTGAGTCATGTTCTGTGCCCTCCCCAAAATAGTGCTGGTTTTTAAATTTATGGAAGACTCTATCCCTTGTACTTTTGTAATCAGTTCCTTCTTGGCTCTTTGCATGAAAGTTAAAACAAAAATAAACACACAAACAAAAAACCCCACCAAGTTTACAATTGGTTTTTTTACTGTGATATGGCCACTGAAAAGCCTTAGTGCTGCTGCAGTATGAAAATGATGTATTTAGTCCTACAGAGATGGGAAAGAAAAGGAGAGTATGACTGAGACCTGTCTCTCCATCACAACCCCTCCATGGGAAGCAGAACCAGACCACAGAGATATAGCCCCATCAGAGGAACCTGGTCAGGGCAAAGAAAGGAGGCGAGAGGGGAGAATATCAACCCCTTTCAAACTGTGAATGTGTTTATGCATTGCCATGTCAGAGCAGAACACCTCCCCTTCCCCACCTTTTAATGCATTTGGCTTTTGTCTTGCTTTCCCTTCTTCCCTGTTGCTTCCTCTAGGCCACTGAGTGATATCAACGTTATTTTTCTCTTAACCAGGACTCTTCTGCTTGTGCACTGCACAAGAAGGGCTCCACACACATTCTAGAAAAATCAGTATTTTTGTTTTCACAGTTCCTTTTTTTGCCCCCTCCATTCTCTAACTTCTCAAAATTGAAGTTTTGAAAGGTTAGACAGTGGAAAAAGGAAGATTTGGAAAGAATATCTGAACATTGTTCTTTCCCTGGCAAGCAGATGGAGGAAAAGTTGAAGGGAGGTGATGATGAGAATAGGGAGTGGAAAAGAAAAACCTGACTAAAAAGAAGAAAAAAAAATAATTTTTTATTTTGAAAATTTACAAGTGGAGAAAAAAAAATAAAATCAATATTTTAGTGTTTCCTGAAGCTTCTCCTGAAATTGCTGTTTTGCAAAAATGAAACTTTCCCCTGGCTTCCCTCCCTCTTGTCACAGTATATTCCCATTGGAAAATTTATATGCATCGAGTCTAGGATGCAGAACAAAATAACGCTGGAGCACTGTGCCCAGGGAAGGGGGTGGGTGCAGTGGTGAGCTGTGCTGCTGCCATGTCCATAGGAGGCACGTTGCTCACTCACGCTGGTGGCCTCCGAGCTTCCCTCGCCAGGTCAGTGGTGCTGTGGACCAGGAGACCCCCGCATTGGGGAATAGTCTGCAGTAACAAGACAACTGTAATTAAGGGATACTACAGTACTCAAAGACTGTACTCAATCATCAGCCAGTCACGGTGAGACTGGAGGTATTTACAGTCCAAAAGACATCTTTGCAGGGTCCTGCATCCTTGAGTATCTTCATCACTAACATTAATAATGTATTATAATTATACTCACACATAGCTTCAGCATGGGGCAGGCTGCTCTGTGCTGCATCACAAGTGAATGTAAATTAACCTCAAAAAATCAGAGAAATATTCTGAAAAAAGGAAAGGTGAAATTCAATGAGGGCAAATTCAAAGTCCCAGCTGCAGGAAGGAACAGGCATTCATGTTTATGGCAGATAAGAAGCTAGTTTGGTATCAGCTGGGTAGGAAGGAATCTGAAGGTTTTAGTGGGTCACAACTTGACCACGGATCAACATCGCTGTTGCAAAAAAGTCAAATACTGTACTGTGACATACAAACAGGATTGCTGCTGATAAGACATGTGAAGTAACTCCAGTCTGTCCAACACTGGTAAGATTTTAGCTTGAGTGACTGCCTTCAGTTTGGAGGCAATTTAAGCTTGCTGGAGGGAGTTCAGAGGAGACAACAGCTGGGTGAGCAAAGACCCAAAACCACAACTTTGCATGGGAAGGTCAGAAGAAGTGGGTCTGTTCTGCCTGGAGAAGAGGATGAATTCAAAGGATATAAAGGAAAGAAGAAATAAATTTCTCCCCATTTCTACTGTGGGTGGGACAAAAATAATGCTCGTGTTTTGCCAATTACCAAGTCTAGCACAAAGGACGCAGCCAGCAGTAGAACGAACCAGTAATTACTTTCTATTATATATAAAAAAGTCAGTATATGGGTGATCACTGGGGGTACAAACAAGTCAAACAGATCACACATAACAGACATCAACTCCAGTGACCCCAGGGACAACACAGCATGACCAATAATAGCTGGAATAAACAAGGAAACAAAGTCTCCCATAGAAGAGATGGGAGACAGCCAAGTCAATAGGCTGATCATATAGGATAGAAGTAGCCACATATTGTTCCCCCATGAAGCCCACATTTGCAAATGCCAAACCTGACTGGAGCTCAGCCACAGTGAGAGTCAGGAGGTCCTTCCCCAACAGGGAAACTCTGCAAAGTGCATCCACTTCACAGACAGACACTCAACCCTTCCTGCAAGTGGTCCCAGCTTTCATGCCCAAAGCAGGACACCTGGCACTCATTTACCCAATGTGGGGCATCTGGGGCTTGTTTACCCAAGGGCTTTCCCTACAAGGTCAGCAGTACCTTGGAGGAAAGCCAAAAGGCAAACTCATCCTCTCTTTTTGAAGGATTGTGGGAACCACCCATATATCAATCTTAATTCAGGGTTCAGACCCCAGCACTTCATTAAGTTATGGCGAGGGAGAGTCAGACAAAAGCCAGCAGTTTTGGGTCAGTAGAAGCAGTGAAGCACTGGAGCTGCTGAGCTGAGATGTGTGGGTCTCTGTCTCTGGACATTTAAGAAGAGATTGGACAAATACCTTGAGAAGTGGCACAGGTATGGCAACTGAGATAACACCTTGTCAGTGCCCTTCCAACCAGTTTCCTGGGATTTTTATGATGGGTGTCATAACAGTTCAGCAAGTGATGATTTTTAAAAATAGCTCCCGAAAGGCTTGGAGCTTCCTGAAGACGCCCAAACCTTCTCTCTTTCTGTAAGCTTTTCTCACTGCCTTGTATTTCCACTGGCTTCGGTGAAACGAGGGCTTGCTGGCTGCAGCCCTTGGACCACATCAATGACTGCTCACAGTCAAACATCTAATTTACCTCCCAGCCACACTCAGAGGCTCTGGAGTGAACAGCTATTTTTAAAGCCACCATCCTGCCACACTGGAACATTTGCTCGGCAGTAGAGAGTGTGCTCGAAGAAATAATGACTGCATTTTTATCCAAAGACTATTATAGCTAATGTTTAAAGTTCACCAAAAAACATGTTTCTGTATATTTGTATGGAAGGTATATTTAAGGCAAACTTCCCTCAAACTCTACTCAATAAGCAAAGAGCACACAGCAATACTCCACTCTTGACATTTTAAAAAGCCCTCTGATGTTCCTTTCTTCCTTTAACAATAGGGCCAATTTTCTCTTTCCTGGCTGCCAGCCTGCCCTGGCTTTTTCTTTTAGCACCTCTTGAAATTACCTTGACCCCACCTTTAAGCACACTCTTCTCCAGGACACTGAGCTCACATGGGGTGGAGGTGTTGCTGATGGGGGAATGAAAGATCAGACATCAGTGTAAGGGTGAGATTATCATCAGCACTCACTGTTTTCTCTAAGGAGGACTCAGCAAACCCCTGGGGCCACTATTAATATTGATCACTGGCCTTGTCTCTGCCCTGTCACTTGTCAGAGCTGCAAATCCCTGATGCTTTCTGGACATCATTTTCCATGAAGGATTGACTGCTGTACAGGCACCTATGTTTGAGAGGGGAAAGCAAATGGACCAAGTTCAGTCTAAACCCCTTCCCAGCCATCACCCTCATGACACAGCTCTGTCCCTTGCTGTTTTACTGCTGGTCTGACAGAGACAGATGTTGCCTGCTGCTGCCACACGCTCCTCCTCACTAGACCTGAGGTAGCCACCTCTTATAGCTAGAAAATAAGCAGTCTTCTCACTTAGAGGCCTAAACATTGTTAGGAAAAATAAATATGAGCCTCCCCCTGATAAAAATAGAAAAGCCCTATTTCGGTTCCTCTAAGAGGAACTTAAAACTGTAAGTGTGTCTGTGCTGGAGGTGTTGCATTCCCAACTCATAGGCACAGGGCCAGCACAGATCTCCAGCTGCAGCTGTCTCACTTCAGGCCAGGTCTGCTACAGATTTGTCACTGTGCAGGGACACCTGAGTGATGGTCCAGGTGATGGGCTTTAAGACCAGGAGCAAGCAGCCATGCTCTACCCAGAACTGCTTCAGGAAAGCATTGCAATGAGGTCATCTGCTCATCAGTAAGCCCTGCTGCATCTAAAAAAACTCCTTGGTTTCTGAAAAAAATGGCATAGCTCTGAAGCTGGTGAAAGACTTCTCCTTCACCATCACTATGAATGAAACCCTCTATTTGTCTTTCTCTCACCAAACACCACTGATCCAACCCCATCAGCACAGCTCAGTCCCGCTCCAGCAAAGGCTTCCCTCTGGGGCAACTGTCTCCCCTGGCTCCAGAGCTCCTGGCCTGACTTTTGGGCCATGCCTATACTTGAAAGGCAAATCAGATTCAAGCAGGGTGTTAATTGTAAGTGCAATGCCAATTCTTAAATATCACATCTCATCCAAAGTGTGTTATACTAAAACAGAAAAGGGCATTCAACCTAGAATAAAATGGATCAGGCATAAAACCAGATAGCTGCTATGGAAAAAACTAGTCCTGAGTTTCTCCAAAGAGGCAAGCTCTGAGCGTGCCAGCAAGCTCAGAAAACAACATATCATGTGGGGTAATGTTATGCTGTGGGCCACAGCAGAGACATGTTATGGGGAAATCTGAGCAATGAGACTTCTGTGGCTTAGTGAGTCGTAGACAGAGGCAACACCCCACTCCAGAGAGCTCAGATTAGGGTTGTGCAAATAGCTGAGGTTTTTTGGCTTTAATCCCAAATCAAAATATTTTAAGAAATCAGAATCAGAGCAACCTGGGGAAAAAAAAAAAAAAAAAGTTGTTATTCTTTTGGGCTAAGTAGACTGGTTTGAGCCACCATCCCTCTCCTCTCCAGTGATACTGCAGAAATATTTGTGTATGGATGCATTTATTTTGGGACACTTCAAGAAAAAAAAAAGAAACAAAAAAAGAAAAAAGAAGACTGTCTTCCTCTCTGCTGCACATAACTGCAGGAGCCTTCCCTCCCTGAGCTCTTCCATAGCAGGTGGCTGATGTCTTGGGGCTCTTGGCCCTACAAGATTTTACCACTGCACAGGTCAGGTTCAGGAACACTACAGCCAGGGCTAAACTCACAGGCATGTAGAAGGGAATAGTAGTAACCTTGTAGGGAATCCAGAGAAATGGAGAAATCAAGACTGAGCCGGTGCTTAAAAGGAAGGTCTAGTTTCAGTAAGCCAAAGGCTGATGGGGTTTGTACCTACTTGACCCAGGAGTCTTTGCAGGGCGATTATATAGGATTGGTGTGAAGAGGTCAGAATTTGGCCACCCGAGGAAGAGAGCTTGTCAGTACTGAGCAGGAAACCAAAATTCTGCTTTGTAGCAAATGACCTATTTAAAAAGCTCAACAAGAAACCTGACTTCAATAAAAAATATGAGCCAAATATTTAAGAAAGAACTTTAGGGCATTTATTTCAATATAAAAAACAAATTTGAGAATAAAAGCTTTTCTGAACCGTTCTCTACCCTCAGCAATTCCATTCCAGTCATATCAGTTAGATTATGAAAATACTGTCATTAAAAAAGGTATTCCTGAAAAAAAAATTTCATTTTTCTGGTGGAAAATCATCTATTGGTATTTTTTCAGCTTGGTCTAATGCTAGGAGTTATTTGCTGTTCTGTATGGTGAACATACAGCACAACTGGGAACCCATGCCAAATGCATGCCTATGGCCCAGTCAACAGGAAAATATTACTAGGAAGAGAGAAAACCAGGTACAAATTTTATTTATATTATCGTGAGTTGTGGTTATTTTTAGAGTAATAGCACACTGGCAACCTGATTTTTGTTTTCACAGTACTAAAACAAAATTCAGTCTTTCAGAAAGCACCCCCTAACTGGCATTTACTAACATTTGTTTTAAGCTACTCCTTTAAAACAAAATTGAGTTTTCACTTCCTCTGGAGGTCTGCAAGTATGTTTAGCATGGGAGAAACCAAGTTGATGACCAACTGCACTGAGAAAACTGCACCCACTTCAGCCACACGCAAAAAACAGACTGAAAAATAAGAAAACCCTCCTCATCTGAAACAGCTCCTCAGTTCTAGTCATGCTGAAGGCTGAAACAAAAAAAATAAACATTGACCTCTTTCATAAAGAGCTTTGAGGTCTCTCAAAGAGGATAAGAAGCTCTATAAAAGCTATTTATATTGTTTTCAGAGAAGCATGATTTCTACCTTGTCAGCAGGCTCTCAGCTCTAAGGCAAGGCTCATTTCAGCTGGAACTTTGCAGCCCTGTCACTTGAGACTTGAGAAGGGACAGTTTCTTCCCTTCTCACCATTCCAGTAATGGCAATGGATGCTTAAGAATAGGAGAACAAAATGTTTTTTCTTCCAAAAACCATCATATTCTGGTGTGTGAGAATGGTGTGGGGAGCACAAGCAGCTTCATGCCTTCCCCTAAAGCAGCATTTACGGTCCCTTTGTGTTGCTCCCATTCATGGACCCCTTGGGGCCCTTTTTAATTGCACATCCATGACTTTCTCTTCTCCCAGGCATTGCTGTTCCCCTCAAACAGCTTGAACGGTCCATGCACCTTCTCCCTGGACACCAAAACTCATTCCTGGCCCAACTTGCCTCACCTGGGACCCACACCCTGCCCAGACCTGGTTCATCACTTTATGTGATTGGGACTGTTGATGGATCCCACAACCAGCTCCGCTCTGCCTGTGCCTTTGCTCTGCAGGTGACTGTGCTGTTGGTGAGGGCAGATCCCACATGTGACCATCTCAGCTCCTGGCTCCACTCCCCTCACAGGCAGCCTGGTTCTTGCTGCTCCCTGAAACAGGGTGCACATCATGAATGCCTTTGTATCAGAACACTACCATACACAGCACCAGCACGGTCTGAATTACAGATAATTTTGAATTGCAGAGGGAAGAAAAATATTTAGTAAAATTATATAACCAAAGTTCAAAAATAGCCTATTGCCATCTGGTTGTGCTATTTTGAAGACCAAAAAACCCTCAAGTCTTTTTAAAGCTAGCTATACTGTTTGCAAACTCAGCCAAATTTTTTTACAAAATCTCAGATTTCACATGCTTGATTTACCTCCGGAGTTTTTTGAACCAGTTTTGCCTGTGCACAAGGCATACAGCTCCATTCCATGTCTGCTGTGCATATTTTAAAAGCCCTGTCACATTCCTGTAAAAGCAGGTGCATGGTGTCAGGAGACTAGAAAAAAAGAATCTAAAATAAAAGATTAAAAATAAAAATAAACTTAAAAAAAAAAAATACAACCCCCTCAAACACTATGGATTAATCCCCAGCCTGTTGTCCTGCCTCCAGTGGGCATCAGGAGACAGCTATTTTAACAGCCTGAGCTGCACTGAAAACGTCATCCCCTAGCTGCTACATTTGCTAAAGCAACTGGAACCGCAGAGAGCCTGAAAGAGCGCCCAGACGTGACCTTCCCCATTAAACGGAGGATAACTCTGTGGTGTTTGCACCCAGTTGAAATGTAAGAATAGAAGGGAGCATCACCCTGAAGCCCCTCCAGGCCACCAGCTCGCCACCACAGGGATGGAGACAAGCACCCAGTGGTGTAACAATGTGCCAGGAGGCGAGTCTATCCTAGATCAGCCACACACCACCTCTTCTTAGGTCTAGTATTCAAATATCCCTACTGACTAACAACCTTACCAACAAATCCCAAGAAATCACCTTTCTACAACTGCAATTAAATCGCAAAAGTTACACATCAGTGAGAGCAACTTGTATGGAAACATTTGGCATTCAATATTGGTCATGTATCATTCTCCAGTATACAGAAAAAAACAAAGCAATGCTTTCAAATGGGTTCTAACCTGATAATTTAGCCTGAAGCTGACCCCTGCAGCAGGGGTGAGGGGCGGCACCTACCTACTCTGCTCTCAGACTTGCCACCACAGCACACATAACAGGGAATGACTATTTCCTTTCAGCAGCTTTATGTGTATTGCTTTTCAGCTCCATTACATAAGGTTAATTATTTCTGACTTGCTTCCTCTGTATAGTTTGGCATTACACACCTATTGTCTGCCCTGATGCTTTGCAGTCCTGACCCCTTTTCACACTTGCCTTCCAAGGCAGGAACACAGGGTAGTCTCCCAGCATAGACCTTCATCACCTCTGGAGGCATCATCTGCCTCTATTGATGCTCACAGGTGCCCATACCTGGAGGGAAAACTGGCCTGAAGCAAAGTCTGGGACCACCTCATTTACCTCCAGGAGCCTGGTTGAGGTGCTCCTGCAGGAAGCATGGTCATGGAGCTGCGTGCCCAGTTGAATGCAAATACTGAGAGCATTATTATAGTCTTACTCTCTTGGAGTGAACTATTAGGTAATAGTCAGGATTTAATAGAGTTGTTTCTCCACTGGAAAAAATTGAGAATTGAATTAAGATGTGTCCCAGGTGCAATTGTTTATTTACAGTGACTGAGTACAAAGCCTAGTCTTGTCAAGTGTGGAAGAACAAAAAAAAAAAAAAAGGACAATAACAGCAACAAAAAGCAGTTTTCTTGCTTCCAGTTGCAAAAGGTTCCATGGCAGGTTTTAGCTAACTAAATGGAGGCTGCTGCCACTCTGCCTCCCTCCATCCTTGATCCCTGGCTATGTGGGGCTGCCTCCCTTGTCTAGGATATGTAGGAGCTGTTCAGATTGCCAAGGGGGTTGTGAAGGAGGTGGAAAGGATGCCAGGATGGATGTCAGGATGCCATAGGAGTATCAGCTTCAGCTGTCCAAAGCTGCACTCCATTAGCAGGTCTGTGTTTTCAACAAGCTCTATCACTGATGGACAGCAGAAGTATTTCTGTTGCTTTCTTTCACAGCTACAGGAGACTATGACTAATTAATCCCTCTGACCTTGTGATTACAATCCCAGAGAAAAGCCCTGCCACTCACTGCTCCCCTGGAGGAGGCTCCCACTGGCCTGGGCTTGACTTGCAAAGCCATGCTTGCTGGTCATGTTGGCCATCAAGTGACAGCGCCTGGCTGTGCCAGGGTCTCAGAGGGGGAAGAGGTGCTCAGCACATCAGTCACCCCTACCAGCCTGTGGATAAAGATCAAAGACCGGCCTGATCATAGCTGTGATAAGTTCTACAGTGCAGTACTTTTTCAGCCTCATTTTCCATGTCTCCTCAGCAGCTTGACACCCCACTTGTTCACCTGCCTAACTACTGCTCAGGGAGCCAGAGACGGCTATCCGCAGCAACACGCTGGTTTGTTTTCTCCTTGGACCATCACAGTTAATTAGGAAACCCAATAAAGTATAAGCACTTCAAATTAATTTTCTGAAGAGTTGTTAGCCTCCATCAATGCTGAATTTCATCTGAGTTTTATTTGGTCCCTTGCTAACCTAGGCATGGAGTTTTGCCAGCTCCATCTTCCCCCTCTCACTCATCAAGGTAAAGAACATGAGCCTGTATGACATCCACTCTCATCCCCACCCATCACCCTGAGCACCAGCCACTGGTCCTGTTTGTGTGCCGTACCGTGCCTTACCACACTCTCATCTTGGTCAGCCCAGGGGCAGGGCTGCTTGCCCGCATCATTAGCCTCTGGGGGAGAGGCACTTTCATCAGAGCAGGTCAGAAAAAACATTATTCAGTGAATTGTAAGTTTGATGTGTTGTGCTGCTGCAAATGAAAACATGTTGAGATCAAGTCAACAGTTCCAGATGAAAAAAAGTACTTTAAAAAAAACCCCAAACAATAACTCATTATATCAGCATCTCTGACACAAAGTGTCTAAACAGCATTTTTAGTTTGAAACGGGCTTTTTCTTTTTATTGGAAAGAGAAAGCCAACAGGTGAAGAACAGCATGGTCAGACAGAAGTTTCCCTCCCTCCATCTGTCTCCATATCATGCAGTCTTCACAGAATATCACCCTAAGGAGGAAGAGGGGACAATAGGATTTACTCATTTAAAAAAAATAATTTAAGAAAACACCAACAAAAACTGACAAGGCAATTAATGTGCTCATGAAACACCCTGTTCCAAGCAAATGCTCCACTGATGGTTGTGGCTATTAAAGTTCTTGACAAAGTTTCTCCTTCAGCCTAGGACAGAACCTCCCATCAAAGCCAGACAGCTCTGTGACAAACCTGCATTCAAGCCACCAACCCCCTGTGGGCATGGAAAATCCCCACAGTAACCAAGGTATTCCCTGCCCTGAGCTGGCTCTTCTCAGAGCTTTCCAGTTCCCTCTGTCTTTAAAGGGCCTGATTTTGTTTTAGAATGGAATCACATGTTCAGTCTGGTTTCAGTCTAGATCCAGTGCATGTCAGCTCCATAACCGCTACGTGCATCGCGTCCCCCTCTGTAAGGCACCATCATCTCTTCCACTTGTAATTAAGACAGATGAGCAGCAGTTAATGGCACAGAGGTTAACAGCAATTCTATTCACAGTACACCACGGGCAGCGCAATGGCAAGTGGATGGATATAGCCACATGCTCATCTGTCACCTCTGCCACCAAGCAGCTTGCTCCCAGTGAAGGTGTCTGTGCAGTGTGATGCCATCTTCCTTTAACCGCTTTGAGCTTTGAGTTAGGCACTGAGCAGGGTGCCTGAGCCACAGCTATGCCTGACTTACACCCACTCAGGACTGAGCAGGGGGGGGGACTCTTTCTCTCAAATAACTATACAAGGCAACCCTGCTCCTACCTTTGAGACTGTAATTTGGTGCCTAATATGAGGTGGGATGATCCCAGGCCATACACAAGGCTCAGTGTCCTACCTTTCCCCCATTCCCCACTCTGCCATCCCTCAGCAGGGAGGACAGATCAGGAAACCCAGGCACACAAGGACTGGATGCAACATCCAAACTGCACCTGCACCAGTACCAAACACAGAGGAAACAGAATCTCACAACTCGCACTCGCTGTCTGCTTTATACACCAGAGAACTGCCTTAGCTCTCAGTCATTAGCACAGTACACACCCACACCCCCTCTTCTTATGGTCCACCATGACCTTCCCCTGTGCATCTCCAGCAGCTTTCAGAAGCGCTGGCATCCTTGAAATCCCCTCCCATGCATTAAGCCTGGTCCCAGCTCTTCGCTTCTGGATGAAAGTCCCTATATTTAGCCATGCTGACACAAACAAACTACTTTCTTTAACCTCATTTACCAAGAGAGTCCACTCAGCATCAAGGTCCTCTTCATCAGTTACCACTCTGCCAGCATCTACACCTGCAAGCTGTCAAGGTTTTCTCTGCAAGCTACTCAAAGTTAAATAGGACAGGGCAAAGCTTCAGGACCATCCTCCTGATGTAGTTACCAGCTTGATTTCCAGAGAATAGCCAACTCAGGAAGGCAGCAGCTACCACCTCCAAATGGCAAACTGGAACTTCAGAGAAAGCATTTCTGGAAAGGAGCTCTTTGGACAGCCTACCACTGGTTTAAGCTGTCAGCAACTGGGGGATTTTTTTGCCCATGCTTCCTAAAGTAATACAGTCTCTGAGTTTTCCTGGGACAGGTCTAGGACATGTGGGATGTTTGGAAGGCTGCACTACTGCTTGTGGAAAAATGGCAGAAGTAGTCAGTCTGGAATCAAGTTTCACATAGTAGGACCATGGGATTCTAAGGAGTATTTGAGAAGAAAGGGGAAGAGCAGATGTTGACATTTCATTTTCTAGTAGTAGAAGCAATGCAAATTGGACACACACTCAATTCAGAGATGCACCAGGACTTTGCATTCCCTTGCTTACCACATGCTGAAGCCTTCAGTTTACTTTGCAGCACCTGATGAGGGTCTCTCGTGGGAGCTGGATGGATTCATGCCTCTCCTAAGAGGTGACTGGAAGCATTAGTATTGACTATCAGTCAAACTATGGTTGCAATGGCCCTGCGAGAGAACAGTAGCAAGACAAAGGGATTAGAAAGCCAATCAACTGGTGTTCATCAGAGATTTTTCATGCAATAAAGCTTCCTATGACATCCTTCAGGATCTCTGGAGACTGAAAATGAAGGATATGTGAGCCCACATCCCAAGCAAATCAGTTTTGTGTTTTCCAAGACTGTACTTGCAGCTTCAGCTCAGGGACCAGTTGTGCAGTTTGAGTGAGATGCCAGAGCTGCTGCTCACCTGTGGCTGCTAAAGGTTGGAAAGAGGTAACAGCCTTCCTGGAAGCTGTAGGTAAAGAAATTTGTGGAAAAAAAGAGCTTTTGGAGGTCTTCACTGCCACCTTGGAGCCGATATTGCCCACATGTCAACAGGAACAGGATTTAACTTCTCACGTGTGGTAGGAAGAAAGCCTGGCTGCTGTTAGTAGTTAGGACCCTGAAAAGCAGGTTTTAAGGAAAATTGTTTCTAGACAGGAAAGAAAAGGAAAATAGGCTCTTAAAAAAAGAGTAGTTCCTGTTTCCTGCCACCAGCTCTGGCCTGGCATGTTCAGGCTGCTGCCCTGCAGACTGCTCAGTGGCCCTGAAACAGGCATCGTGCCACACTAGCCAGGATCTAATTGCACAGGGCTTGCGACCTTGCCCATGGGGTGGCCAGGAGCCCTGACTGGGAGCCTCTCCCATTTCCTTCATGAAGACTTGGCCCACAGTGGAGCGAGGAGGCCAGTTCCCAAGGCCTGGGCACAATTCATCACCCCAGTACAGCCTCTCCCTGATGCTAGCAGATGACTGTGGGGCAGATGCTCTCTGCCTGCCACCTCCTGGGCAAGCCTTTGAGAAGTCTGGCCATGCTCTGCTTCGGAAAAAAGCCTCCACGCCCACAAATTGCATGAGAAACAGCTAATGGCTACAGAAATGATGACTACAAGCGAGACGCAAAGTCTTCACTGTGGGCTGGTGGCATCACTGAAAAGTTTGTCCTGAGCTGTCAAAGACAGGATCTAGTTTGCTGCCAGACACTTGGGAGCCTGGGAAAGTCCCTGCTTTGGTGCCAACCCTGAACAACAGGGTCACATTGGAGATGATAGCCTTGATACTGCTCCTGCCAGAGAGCCATAGCAAGGCTGGTGGGTACAGCATGTAGCAGACTGCCTTGGCTGCCTCTGTGAGAGTACATGTTCAGGAAATATGGGAAGGGAAACAAATTGGACTCATGCCCTGTTCTGATTCTTTGTGTATGAGAGGCTGGAAGCATTTTGTTTTCTGCTTTTTCTTACTTAAAAAAAATATAAAACATCAAGTTGTGTTTTGGCAGAGGTCTCCTTGGAAGATCTAGAGAAGTGGAGTGGGAGGTTTTGCAGCTTCTAGTGAAAGGGAGAGAGGAGGAGGTGTTGAACTGCAAAGATTTTCTCTTCCAACTGTTGGTTAGGAGTGAAGTTAGATAAATGTTAGCTAAATACAGACTGCTTGAAACATTTTGTAGGAAAAGCAGTTCTACTCGAAATTCGTCAGCTTTTACTTGCACTGTCATAATACTATTAGTTCTCCAGTGAAGAAAAAACAAACAGGGTAGACAAGATCTGAATTGCTAATGTAAAAACAAGAAACAAATGATTTTTTGTACCATCCTCACACAACAAAGAAATTGACTGAGTGCCCATTTCTCCTTAGCTTTGCACATTCTTTGCTACTTCTTCCTCTTACCATAAGTGTAGGAGAAAGGAGCATGTGGGACTTACAATTTATTTAATTGCACTGCAAGATGCCTCACTCTCTCCTTTCACTCCCAGAGCACAGGACCAGGGAACTGCTGACCTTGACAGTGACAAGGGTCTAGCAGATACAAGTATACAGGCTAGGCAAAACTGGTTTCTCAGGTCTAGAAATGGAGATGAGGACTGGAGTCTCTAGATGGAGGACAAGGCTAACAACTCCCTTGGGTCACAACCACCCCATGCAATGCTATAGGCTTGGGGAAGAGTGGCTGGAAACCTGCCCAGCATAAAAGGACTTGGCTGTGCTGGTTGACACCCAGCTGAATATGAGCCATCAGTGTGCCCAGGTGACCAAGAAGGCCAACAGCATTCTGGCCTGTATCAGAAATAGGATGGCCAGCAGGACAAAGGAAGTGATTGTCCTGCTGTACTCAGCACCAGAGAGGCCGCATCTCGGATACTGTGTTCGGTTTTGGGCCCCTCACTACAAGGACACTGAGCTGCTGGAGCGTGTCCAGAGAAGGGCAATGAAGCTAGTGAAGGGACTGGAGCACAAGTCTTACAAGCAGAAACTGAGGGAACTGGTGATGTTCAGTCTGGAGAAGAGGAGGCTGAGGGGAGACTTGTTTGCTCTCTACAGCTACCTGAAAGAAGGTTGTAGTGAGGTGGGTGTTGATCTCTTCTCCCAAGTAAGAAGTGACAGAACAAGAGGAAACGGCATCAAGTTGCACCAGACGAGGTTTAGATTGGATATTAGGAAAAATTTCTTCACTGAAAGGGTTGTCAAGCATTGGAACAGGCTGCCAAGGGAAGTGGTGGAGTCCCCATCCCTGGAGGTATTTAAGAGACATGTAGATGTGGTGAGGAGGGACATAGGGTAGTGGTGGAATTTGCAGTGCTAGGTTAACAGTTGGACTTGATGATCTTAAAGGTCTTTTCCAAACTAAACAATTCTATCATTTTAACAGCCTGTCAGAAGATATTTCTCAGGTTGAGGAAAGAGCATGCCGATGGCTATTTATGAGCCTTGGACCATTTAATAGTCATCTATTGACCAGTCCTAACGAAGCTGTCTTGGCTAGAAGTCAGGACCTGGAGCAACAGACTTCTTACAGAGAGGCTTCCAGAATGTACCTACAGAGATGCCAGCTAGAAAATCATCTCAAGCATTGGCAAAATGGAGAGACCAGTGATCTGCTCAGCATGAGTGAGTGCAGACAGTCAGGAGTAGGCTGCATCAAACTGAACAAGAAAGTGGTGAACCTCTAAGGCACCCTGGCTGGAGGAAGAGGGGACATGGCCCTGCCTCTGTGTGACACTGTGCAAAAGGCGACCAACAATAGGTGCATGACTCCTGAGATGGGTTATAGAGTTGAAAATCATCCAGCACTATCTCTAAACAAGAAGGGTGCAGTGAAGAAGATAGAGACAAGTGCTATCATGTCATCAAAGACTTTGTTCCATCGAAGTTATAATACCTTTCACAGACAAGGTGACTGTGCAAGTAAGGATAGATAAGGATGAAATAGGCAACACCAACAGGTCACAGGGTACTGTTTCATACGTTAGAGACAGGAACTTTGCCTACAAATCACTGGCAACTTCTAACTTTTCTCCCCAGGAAAAACTAAAAGTGAAACTTGTATTACCAGGTGCGTTTTCTCATAATTATAAGGAGTTAGTGTGAGCATACACAAGTCCGCCCTGGACAACGTTGCCAGGAGCTCAAATGCTTCTCCTCCCCCCAGGTAATTTTTATAAAAAGCAAACAAATAAAACTACTAAGTCATACAAGAAAACTTGAACTTCAGCCCTCAAACACCTTACCCACATAGGATCCAGTTCTCAATAATGTATGCTAGGCACACACGTGAATATTACACACTTTGTGATTTCCTGAGGGTAGGAGGTAAAAATTATGTCAAAATACTGTAGAAGTCCTCATGAAAATAAACAGGCTGCTCTGAATGTCATCACTATTAATAGGTAGGAGAAAAAGACTGATGAAAAATACATTCCAGACTGATCTGGACATGATCCTGTATAACCTGCTCCAGGTGAACCTGCTCTGGCAGAGGGGTTGGACTAGATGATGTCCAGAGATGTCCAACCCCTACTATTCTGTGATCCTACAAGAGATCAGCTAGAGGAAAGAGCTAAATATTATTGACAGGTTTGCCCAGGAGTGCAAGGTGGCAAGCACAGAAGGGTATGTGAGATTCCCTTCCAAACCCGAGACCTACAAGTGCACCAGTTGCAACTAGAGTGCCTCTCAAAACTAATATAGAAATATTCTCTCTGTGAATGACAAAGAAAATATTAACTAGACCTTCACATTCATTATGTTGAATAGATATTACTTGAAACAAAATTCATCTTTATCAGCATAAAGGTAGAATTTTATATTAATCTTAAGCAAATATCATCTTAGAGGATTTCAAAGTGACTGCCAACAAAGTAATTACTCACAAAGCAACACATCAGGATAAAATTCCTGCCATTTTCTTCCAGCATCTCTGTAAAGAAAGCTTTGAAACAAAGCTACATCTCCTCAGCTGAGCCTGGGAAAGGAATCTACCCCTAAGGATGGGAAAAAACGATGTTCAAAATTTCCTCAGCAGATTTAAACTACTGTAACAATCAGGATGGAAACACGCTGTTGCCTGTTCCAAGACAATTCTTTTTGCATAACAGCACTAAGCAGAGCCCACAACACTGTCAAGAATAGCCTTCCAGTGAAACTTGGGTTTTGTCCTATTCTTGCATTGACCATATTTTCCACATCAGTTGAACAAATGGAAGAATAGCAACTATCACATGTCCATATTATAGTAGCTTTCCGAAAGCTTTCTTTGACAGGGCAGAGAGACTTTCCATGGCAGATATTCTTCAACACCAGAGCAGTCACACCAGGTCACACTGAAGGTCCAGCTAGCCCTACAGCCTGTCCCCAAGAGCAGCCAGCAAGAGATGTTTAGGGAAAGAACACAGGTATGGAGCATGCATACAGTGATTTGCCTCCCCCAGGTGTACTTCCCTCATTCCCCACCCCAAACATCTGTGACTTAAGGTCTTACTGAGCCAGGAGACCATCACTGTGTTTAATTGCCTTCAGTGGATTTTCATTTTCCTTGACTACCTACTCACATTGTGAATCCTCATAAAATTCTGTCATCTGCAACACCCCCTGGCAATGCAATCTGCAGCTGAGCTGTGTGGTGTGGAAAAAATTAACCTCTTTTACATTTTGAGCCAACCTCCTGCTAATTACACTTGATGATCTTCAGTTCTTGTACTGACAGAAAAAGGGTATGATCATCCCACATTCAACTCTTCCATTGCCTCTGGTGATTTCATAGACTTACATTTTCTCTTTCATGCTGCAGATCTGTGGTCTGCTAGAAATCTTTGGTTACCTAAATCTAGAGGAATCATCCAGACACCAAATGTGATCTCCATTCATGAATTAAGAAATGCTCAGTGTTGCCACTGAGTAACAAAATCAAATGTCACGCCTTCCCTGAGCTGGAACCAATACTCACTTCTCTGAAGGAACTGGCCTTTTTCATGGCAGCTACAGTTCCAGCATTGGTTGGTGATCCAGGCTTATCTAACAACGTTTATCTCCTGAGTGATAAACAGGATGCAACAACATATAGATATCCTGTTTTGAACCAGCTAGCAGCAAACATCTTAAAATCAGAGTGAAAGAAGTTAGTGTGTCCTCATACCATCTCCTAGAAACAGGATCCTTGAGAATTTCTGATGCATTTACTTACCTAGGCAGCAGTTTTCCTAAATCTGATGGGTTCATCCACAGTGGATAGCACTTTTTTTTTTGGCAGGATCAGTAGTGGAGTTCCAGCACGCTCAACAAGCAAGCTACAGCTGTCTAGCAATAGTGCAGTAAGCATAGGTCAGAGTCTTAGAAGAGAGAGAAGCCCAGCCAACAGCAGTTAAATAGCTTTTATTGTGAATGCCTGCAGCAGATGTTCAGAATAAAATAGCCAGACATAATGAAAACTGCTGAGATCTCACAGTGCACAAGTCCACCCACAGCTGTACAAACAGCACAGGAGAGAAGAATTGTCTTGGTTATATCCTACAAAAGCTGGGCAACAGGGGCTCTAAATAAGCTGTTATAGACAAACCCTAAATGAAAACCAGCCTAGTGTGATCCCTGCATATAAAACCAACTACAGCAGTGATTTTATCATGGAACAGTTCGAGAAAATTAAAAGTATTTGTCCATTGTGGGTCTGCCTGACAGGGACAAGCTCTGCCTCCTGCACCTGGCAGGTGAGATGTGACCAGAGGTTGGATTGGAGCAAATCAAACTGATATCAAAAACTGATATCAAGTATCATGATCCCTGCAGTACGAGCAAAGCCTTTACACACTGCCTGATCTTTCTGGCTTGCTATAACCTTATAAAGCTTCTGGGCTTTGAGGTGCCGCATGTCTCATGACACTCGCCATTAGTGATACTGCAGTTAAAAGGATCTCAGCTGTTCAGTAGACCAAAAGGCCTAATTCATAAAAATGCATTAAACAGTCTTCAAAAGCCACCTTCCTGCCTTTGAATTGATGCATTGATGCTTTGGCTTGTATGGTATAGCATTACCTGCAGGAAAGCAAAGGGAGCCAAGTTTTAAAACATTTTCTATTGCAGGCTTATATAACTTCACAAGATAACATTGCTAGACAACTGCATGCAATAGTTTACAGACTTGTAAGCTTTTTAATAACAATCCTAAATTATTGTCTCCTAATATCACCTGACTTTGGAGGAGCCTTGCCAGTTTCCATCAGGCAGGAAATCTGTTCCTTAGGCTCATTCACAGAACATTTTGAGCATCTCTGGCAAAACATTGGCTTGAGCTTGAGTAAGAGAGGAAGAAGTTACTCCGAAATAAACTCAAAAGTAAGTGTATAGACAGCAGCATGAAAAATTCCAGGGTAATTTCATTTTCATGGGGATGGGCAGGCATCAAAATATCCACAACATGACATTTCAGCATCCTCATGCCCCTGACTCAAAGCAAAATAGAAGGTCTTGTTTCTCTGCAAACAGTCCCAGAGCTGATGGAGGAACAGTCAGTGCTGCTGGTCCGCTGCAGTGGCCTGAACAGCACATAAATCAAAATGGCTTCAGCACAAAAACATGATGTTGTGCTGTTGTTTTGGTTTTTCTCTGAAGTATAAAACCTTTCTTTAAAATAAGCACACAGAGAAGTTGATGTGGGGCTTCTGCCTAGCAGCAGCACAGAGTCAAAAACCGACTGTGGTCACATCTCTGCTGACACTTTTGCAGGTACTCAGTAGAGAGGGAAATAATTGCATGAGGCTCCAGAGCAAAAGCTGCTTGAAGGCAGACCTCAAAGCCCAGTTGTGGAAGTCTGGGGCCTCCTTACACAGCCTGACGTGAAGGACCCAGCAGACCCACAAGAGCAAAGGCACTCTTTACAGCAGCCTTCTCTCCATGCAAGCACATCTACAGCAATTACATCTACCTGCTAATTAGGGGGTGCAGCCCAGGCCTCACCAGCTCCAAAGCACACCAGTGCTTCAGACACTGCAGTTTCACCCAAGGGGTGCAAATGTTGTAAATTCTCAGAAAATTAGATTAATGCAGGCTAAACAATAAAATCAGGTTTCCAGAGGTCTTGCCTGACAACCTCAGGTTGCCACAGGGAAGATGTTTCTCATGCCAGAGAGGGTTCTGCTGGAGCACTGCAGCAGTACAACACGCAGACACCATCCCGGCTCAGGCCAGTCATTTTCTCACCCCAAGGCCCTCTGCTCCAGCTGTCCTCTCACACAGGGCTTTGTAGCAGCTTTGTGCACTCACACATAACCACACTCAACCTCAGTTCTCCTTCTCTCCAACTTTCCCTGCCCCTCTGGAGGGCCAGAGGAGCATCACCCACCAGGGAACAGGCAGCATCACAGCTCACCTCACCATAACACTGTCCCAAAACACGAATCCAGAGCCTCCGAGATGCCTCTTGGTTGGTTTGCTTTAGCAATACCACACACAGCTGTGGAGAAAGCAGCAGTGCCAGCATTGGCTGTGGTTAAGGAGTTTTGTTAGCTCACATGCTTCGGCTGGAAATCATCAACAATATTTACTTATCACTGACATCAATAAAAAAAATAACCCTAAGGAGCTCTTAGTGACACAAAAAAAGGTTGTGAAGGGATTTCACTTGCTCTATATCACTTTTCACCTTCCAAAAATAGGGTGGCTTTAATGACTCCCCTTCAGTGGGGCCCTTTATTCTTCTCTTTGCATGGGCCACCTGTAAGACACCACAGTAAAACTGACAGGAAGCAGTAATTTCTTGCTGGGACAAAATGGGACATGAAGCCCCTCAGCAGGGCTGTTTCACAGGTTACCTGCACAGCAGAAGTCCCTGCCAGCACATCACATCAGCAGCCCACATACACCCCCAAGGTGTGACACCTCCCTCACCCCGTCCCTTGGCAGCAGCAGGGCTTTGGGCACAGCCGAGTTGCCTATGGCCTCTTCTCTGCCCAGTGCGAGGGAATAAAAAAAAAAAAATCACTGAATGGAATCGAGCTTCCTTTTGTTTGCCTCCCCCCACCATCACCACGCAGAGGGTGCGTGGTGCCTCCGAGCACTTCAGTGACACACCGAGACCTGGCACTGAAGCCGGGAGCACTGAGGAGTGCTCACGAGTGGCAACAGGAGGCATCATGACATACACGAGTCATGATTTTTTCCCTTGCATTACTATGTGATCCTCACAAAAGAAACATAAAGCATCCTTTCCAAGCCCACATTTTTCTTGAGGAGACCAAACCCACACTACCACCCAGTCCACAGGCAGCGCCCCGAGGCTGCACCCCACTTCTGCTTGCCACTTCCCATGCTGATGCTGCCAGACCCTTGCTCCCACTCTGTGTGTGACCACTCTTCAGCAGGGCAATGGCGGGGGACCATGGGACAGGAGCACCTCACAGACACCTCTGGTGACGAGTCAAGCGCTGGAGGATTTGAAAACCATGCAAGGCTGCAAATGGAGCCTGATCACCCTGCATTTACAAAGGTCATCTGGAAACCCTGAAGCAACTCTCTGCCTGCCTCAGACTTTCTTCAGAGACTAGATAAAGCAAGACAAACTTTGTGCAGCAGCTGCTTTTGCCATTTGATAGCCTGTTTCTCCAGCACAGACAGAAAAGATAAAGGGAGCTCTATGGGGAAGAAATTTGCACTGAAGAACATTCCTGAGTCACTGATCAGTGACGGAAATAAAGGGCCTTAGAGCTTCCTGCTCACTTAAAGAGAAAAGAAACAATGGATCATTGATTTTATTGGGACTCCCCTAGGCAAAGCGGTTACCTAAAGTACAATATATTTTTATTGTGCCACCGGGAACTGGATGCAAACACTTATAAATCTTCCTTTGAAGAGGTTATCACTCAGCCATTTTAAATAGCTTTGTGTGATACAAGAATCCTTATAACCAGACACTCCTCACATTGAAAAGATTCCTGCAGAGAGGCGAGGGCCCACGTTTGGAAATGCACCACATGCACTCAAGGAGGAAGCCCTTCTCCCCAACAGGAGGTTCAAGGTTGATTTGCCCCCCAGCAGACCCCCAGTGCTGGCATGTGGCCCAGGAGCCACTGGAGCTGGTCCAGGCACTTGTGGGATCCCTCAGGGCAGGCTGGAGCTGCTGTCCCCAGGTGGGAATAGCTGCTGGCCACTACTAACAGCAACAGAGTTTACTCATTTAAAATTCGCTTGGGTATCTCTGCATTCACTGCAGTCTCTTTGGAATTACACAGCCAGCACACTGTTAGTGAGGTGCTGTTTTGCCAGTCACTAGGCCTAGGGCAAAGGACACAGCCAGCAGTAGAACAAACCAGTAAGCAGATTCTATTGCACATAGAGGAGTCACTATATGGGGGATCGCTGGGGGTACAAACAAGTCACACAGATCACAAATAATAGACACCAACCCCAGCGACCCCAGGAATGACACAGCAAGACCAATAATAGGTGGAATAAACAAAGACACAAGGTATCCCATAGAAAAAATGGGAGACAACCAAGTCAATAGGCTGATCATGTATGATAGAGGTAGCCCCATGTTGTCTCCCCACGAAGCCCGAGTTTGCAAATGCCAGACCTGACTGGGGCCCAGTTGCACGAAGAGTCAGGAGGTCCTTCCCCAACAGGAAACTCTGCAAAGTACATCCACCTCACAGACAGACACTCCACCCTTCCTGCAAGTGGTCCCAGCTTTTATCCCCAAAGCAGGACACCTGGCACTCATTTACCCAATGCAGGGCACCTGGGGCTTGTTTACCCAAGGGCTTTCCCTACAAGGCCGGCAGCACCTTGGAGGAAAGCCAAAAGGCAAACTCATCCCCTCCTCTTAAAGGGCCATGGGGACCACCCATATGTCAACCTTAATTCAGGGCTCGGGGTTCAGACCCCAGCACTTCAGGTGCAGCTGTGCTAAGGTAGTAGAGACCACAAAGGACTGGTATGCGATCTGTTCGGTACTGCTTAGCTGCACTGAATTAAAACCAGTGTCACTAAAGCAGTATAACCCATCATTCAGGCCACACAGTAATTAAAAGGTGTCTTAAAATAGTTTTCTCCAGTACACTGCAGGAAACATTCTCTGTCTCTTCCAGTACAGGAATGAGGAGCAGAAAGTCAAGCCCTCTACAAAGTGAAGCCCAGCTTCAAAACAAGCAAAAGAAAGTGGTTCTTCAGAGAGCAGGTGGCCATGTGGATCTCCTTGCTGTATGTTGTTTCGGATGCTAAAAGTTTGCATGCATTCAAGAGGAAGCTGGAGGTGTTCCTGGAAAAAGAATCTGCTGAGTGTTGCAACATGCACACTGCAAACCATGTTTAGCTCAGGAAGCCCCTGAGCTCAAAATGGTTGGAGACTGGAGGAGTATCTGACATATATGTTTTCTTCATACTTTTCTCAGCGTACCCATTTATAATGGCTTTCAGAGACAGGGTGCAGGGCTAGATGGACCTATGACCAGATACAGGATTGCCAGATTTGTGCTCTTTTAAAACAAGCCACACTGATCCAAATCATCTTTACACCAGTATGACAGTGTCTGCTCATTGGGACCAAAATAAACTATGTGGGACCTGTGTAAAGGAAGGGCTGAGGGATGCAGGAATCTAAAAGAAGAAGTGAGAAAAGAAGCCAGCTCCCAGGAGCAGTCATGCCACAGAAAGCAAAGCTTTCTCTGAATCATGCCCTGGCCCTTCCCTTTCCTCCTGGGCCCCGATGAGGACAGCTGCTGCTCACCAGCTGCTGGACCAGGATGGTCACAGTGCCCTCACCAGCCCCATAAGGAGACTCATCTGCAGGGACATAAAAATACAGATAGGAAAGGAGCAATTCCTTTTGAGTTGGGGACCTGTCATTCCCCCTCCTCACAGGCAGCCTTGTTTGTTTGCACAGTGCATTTTGTACTTGTTTCTCTTGGAGTACCAGCCCCGGGTGGAGGAGCAGAGGGGGTACAGATGTGTGGAGTCCAACTGTACAACTAATCCCCAGCCATAAACACGGGAAAAATAAAGTATCAGGCTGCTTCTTTTTTTCCTACATATTTTAAAAATACCAAGAAGTTGTTTCCACTTCTTCTGTCCTCTGTGTTGCCTCTGCTTCCTGAACACTGAGCTCTGCCCCCCTGGACATCCCAAGGTAGCAGTGCATGTACCCCATTTGGAGGCATGAAAAGGAGCATGGCATGGCCAGCATCACTCTGAGGTGGTCTGTCCTGCCCAGGGAGGCTCAGCAGGAGCAGTGGAGCTCTCTGGCCAACTCATGTGGGCAGGGAAGGGCTCAGGAGCAGGAGTAACTCGGGCTACTAGCCATGCTGGGCAGCAGCACGATGTTCCCAGCATGGGCACATTGGAACCAGTTTGCTCAGTTCTCAGACCTTCTCAGTTCTAAAAACCTTTCAGAAAACCCAGAGAATAACAGTAATTAAATGCACACCAGTGCCTGGACACAATCAGGTAATGCTGGCCTGGAACATGTAGGGGAGGAAGCCAGCAAATGTGTACCTTAGTGTCAGAATAGCGCAGGTCTGTCCCTGTACCACAGTGAGTCTCACCAAGGCCTCCAAGTGTGAGTGAAGCACGAAATCCAGTTGGTAATAGGCAGTCAGTCACAAGAAAGCATCTTCCTGGGGGCTGTTGACATTATTATTCTAGATCAAGAAGCAAATCCTACGTGTTAGTTACTTAGTAGATGAAGTTACCATGCCAACTCATATGCTACCTTTTTTTTTATTAGTATTATTATTGCAAGAGTAGGCAGTGCTCCCTTGAGATTTCACAAAAGGGGAGGAAAAATGTCAAAGTGCCAAGAAAATAATGGAATTTCTAGTCTCAACCCTCTTCCCCATAGATCTGTTTTTCAGCATATATCCCTCTCCTTCTCATGGCAGCAGCAAGGCTAAGCCAAGAGACTCTGAATGGTAATTTAGTGGCCAGCCCACGATGTTGTGGTGCTACACATCAGTAAACTGCAGCTCTCTGCCCCCGCTCTGCACAATTTTCAGGGAACTAATGCAAGGAGCTGGTGCTGAATGATTGCACAGCCTTCCCCCAACCTCTCCTTGACTTCTCTGCACTTCTTTCTTTGTTCACTGTTTCTCTCCTGTCTTCCCATCTGTCTTCTTTTCCTCTGCTGGAAACATTTTTATTTCTGCCAGTTCCTTTCTTTTTTCTTCTCTGTTGTCTTTACTTGTTTTCCTTCACAAAACATTACATTCCTGACTCTTCCCCACTCGGTGCTGTTCCTTCTGTTCTCCATCACCTCTAAGGCCTCCTTGCAGTGCATGGACCCCTCAGGGGAGCAGATGTGGGTGCCACCAGCATGACGCTGGGAGGCAGGGAATTAGCTGTCTGTAAGAGTAACCATTTCAGATAGGCACCAGTTCAGCACAAACACAAGAAAGCCGTTGCCTGTCAGAGCTGCTGTGCGCAACTTTGCTGGAGGCAGAGCCAAAATTCTGCCTAAGTGTGCACTTTGCTTTCTGCCTTGGGACTAAAAGCCACCCGGCTCCAAGAAGTGCGGGTGCTGTAGCCTCTCCTGGGGGAAATCTGGTGATGCAGAACATATGAATAGAGAGGGCCTGGATGTGACCACCAGCCTCCTATACCTCTTTGCAAACGTGCATAGGGTTAGTTTGTTGAGTAACAACAAGACTCTTGAGAGTCTACAGAAAAAAAAAAGGTGCATTCAGTTAAATGCAGCCACTCCTGGCACTGCCTCCTAGCACAGCTGGGAGACCTTGGCGCAGCGCTCAGTTGGATCAGTGCGGGAGCCTCTTGTGCCCATACACCAACGGTTGGTTGTGTCAACATTGCTGTTTGTTTGCAGTGGCAACGGGGAGAGGATGCCTGGCAGAGGCTGTGCAGCTGCAGGAGGGAGGTGGGGAGGGTGGGGGTCCCTGAGCTGCTCACCACAGCGGGGAAAGAGGGTCTGGGCATTTACCGTTCCTGCAGCAGATGTGGACAGGGGGACACCAGCCACCACTTTCAGATCTTGGTCCAGATCTTAGATCCCTTGTTATATGAAGACACTTGAATCAAGGGTTTACCTTCACCGCCTAAGAGACAGCTCTACCTCCTAAGAAGGAAAAGGACAGATACTTGAATCATAGAATTATAGCATAGCCTTGGTTGGAAAAGACCTCTAAGATTATCAAGTCCAACCATTAACCCAGCACCGCCAAGTCACCACTAAAGTATGTCCCTCGCTTGCACTAGTTTCATACCCTATTTTCTTTAACACCTCCATGTGAACCAAAAAAATTGGGCACAGACCTTTGGACCAAGTAAAGGTTCTTCCACAAGTCGTGTTGCATCGCTTTACCCTGCTTATCTGTTCACATCACTGTTCAGTGAAGTTCAAGGTTGTGATCTGGGCTGTGACTCAGCAGCTGGCTGTGGCCAGCACCAAACAGGATACATTAATTTGTCCTGGTCAACATCCAAGGGCAAGTCCTGCTTTTTATCTTATTTAACAATCTTGGCTATTGACCATTGTATTCAAGAGTGGTCAAGCACAGTGCAGACAGGCCATCCAGAGGTGCTCCTTGGATTTTCACAAACAATGCAGTAGGTAAATATGAATAATTACTGCAGTTCTAATATTATGCAAAGTATGCTGATGCCTGGCTTTTTGTGGTCAGGTTTCACACATCTGTTTGTCTTTTCCTGTTCCCACTAAACCCCGCAACACGTGAAATCCTGACTTAGTGATGCATAATGGGACTTCCCAAAAGTGCCCAGTGGCTGCCAGCTCTGCTCCCACTAAGGCTGGTGGGTGTGCAATAAATCCACACCGACTTCACACCACCTGCTCCCCGCCAGATATAAGAAATATTTTAGAAGTATCAGGCTCAAGCAGAAGCAATCCTTAGGCTTTGGAGAGGCTGCTCACAGGAATGAGGACTATCCCCACGTATCAGTGCTGAAGGGATTGAGCAATTGGAGGCTGAGATTTGAGAAATTACACCAGTGCAATTACTGGTTTGTACGTAATGACCTGAATCATGGCTTGTGGGGGTTTATTTTCATCTCGGCGCAGTGCCATACATGGTGGGTTGTACAATGTGATGCAGTGTGTAGTAAATCTGAAACCAAACTGCACTTGCACTGAATAACTCAGAGCCCACAATCACAGCTTGAGCAGAGGCTGAATTGCATTGCAGAATAGGATGTTGAAAAAAAACCAACAAAAGCCTACAGAAGACTAATAGGGAAAACTGAATAGGCACTGTGGTTATATTCTTTCAATCTGATAAAAGTCAATGATACATTAGAAAGAAATGTTTAATAGGTCAAAGAAGAGGAGATGACTGACATTCCTCTGCGATGTGGTACTAAGATAATCACCATGCGGCCAAATATTTTTCAATGTCAGTTTAGCAGATGAAGCCAGAGAGAAAATTAAAATGCAGGAGGCAAAATGCACGATAGCCACAGAAGCAATACAAATTGGCTTCATTGTTTATCCTTTGATATTTTAGTGAGCTGGGGAAGACATTTGTGTTTGGATTTAAAATGTGATTTGTCAGTCCCATTGCTATTTTGCAATCATAGAGAGGGAGGATTTATACACATTTCCCCCTCAGTGTTACCTTCTCTCATCCTCATTCTCCCCTCTTGTTCTCCCCTTCCAAGAAAAGGTGTCTCAAATGTCTGAATAGAAAACAAAGAATGTGGAAAACTGGAGGAACAAATGAAAAAACAACCCCAAAACAAGAAACTTGAAAATTTTCAGTTTGAGTTGTGAATGGATTTCTCTCCCCACAAATTGCTTGGTGAGGCTCCTGGCCTGGGAAACCAGGCAAGAGGGATGTCCCATGGTGTGGCACCAGCCTGCTGTCGGTGCTGCGGCTCCCTCTGGGACTGCCCAGCTCCAGGGTGTCCATCCACATGGCCATGGCAGAGCTCTGCAGCGCTGTTTGGTTCATCGGACATGGATTTGAAGTGGTCTGGGGAAGAGGAGGGAGTTGCTACTTCCCTGCAGACAGAAGAGAAAAAGTCTCCCTCATTGAATGGACAGTGCTGACAGTTGCTGGGAGCTGGTGCCTCCTGTGGGGCTCCATAGAAACAGGCAGAAAGCTCAGCTCACTCCCATCTGCTAACTTCAAAATTGCTTTTTTTAAAAAATTATTTCTTTCCTTCAGTGGCAATGTGAAGGCCATTCAGCACCAGCAGCAGCGAGAAGCAGCGAGGGTCCCGGGCTCCCAGGTGGGGACCCTGTTCCTGGGGCTGGTGTGGGTACTGTTCCCAGGGTGGCACGCTCGTCAGGGCACAGGCACCACTGCAAACCAAAGGACTGGCTGCAGGGCAGAGCAGTGCTCCCTGGAGAGCCTAGCTCCACAGTGGCACAGCTGAGGAGGGCTGCACATCCATGCCACTGAGAGTTTCATCCATTTTCCAGCTCCCCAGCTGATGCCAGGCTTTCCCGTGCATCCTCAGCTCTACAGAGACAAGTTTGGCTCAGTCTCAGGAGGGATGTGAACCTGAATTTTCTGCATACCAAGGCTATGCTGTGACTTGTAGGGCATATTGTGTCCTCAAAACTGTGTCAATAGCATTAGGTCAAATTAAACCACCTCTGCTGGCAAAAGAGAAGAAAGGTTGGCAAAGTTTACCCAGCTAGGAGGCAGTGCAGACTGACGCGGGTTGCTCAGCCTCAGCTGCGCTGCGGCGTGTTTGGTGCTGCACAAACCACACAGACATGGCTCAGAGGAGTTTCTGTGGGCTCAGGGATGGAGTCATGGCTGTGCTGCTGTGACACTCATCCTCATCTTGGCAGCGACGAGGACAAAGTGGTCCAAGCCAGGCTGCTGGGCTTTGCTCTTGGCAGCCAGGTGAGGATCAGGACGGCAGTAGGGTCTGGGCTGGTGGGACACAGGGACCCTGGGAAATGTGGCCCTCTGAGATCTCCGTCCTGCCCTCTCTTGCCTCTGCAAGGGCTGGATTTCATCCTCCAGCAGGGCAGAGAGAAAACCTGGGTCTTAAGTCTGTTACCAGGATTTACTACCATTCCTGCAAGATTTGATGGCCAGAGACAGACTGACTTTCAGACCCAGAAGTAGAAGATTTCTCAGTAACAGGATTCAGAGAGTAAAATAAAAAATCACTTTGTGCTTTAACCCTCCTTTAACCCTGGCAGCGCTAGAGCATTGCAGAAGGAAGGAAGCAGAGAGAAACACTACAGGAGGGTGAAATATGCACTGCAAGAGTTCATATGAAGGGGGGTGTGATGTCCTGGGGTCCTTTGGTGTCCCCTACACACATGCATATGTTGAACACACCTGTGTGCAAGCACATGCAGACAGGTTAAAATTACAGCATGCACTGGGGTGACGTAGTGGCACGTGGAGGTAAGTAAATACTCAGTAAATCTGAAACCTTTATTTTTCAAGTTAGAAAAAAGTCAGTCTTGCCTCCCCAGATCCAACGCTGGAACAGATTTTTGATGCTGGAGCAGATAGAGGCAATTAAGCAGCTCTTCTACATTCTGGTTTTGGCTCTGGTGCAGGGAGGGTTTTGCAAGAGCACCTTGAGAGCCCGGGACACCCACGCACCCCAACGGCAGCTCTGCTCCCCCAGCAGCACGAACCCTGCGGGGGGGAGCACATCGCCAGGCAGCCTCTCCTCGTTTCACCCCGGATAGATCAGAGCTTCCCACTAACACACGCACACAGCCGAGCCCGGCACTGCAGAATTACATCTGCTCCACTTGCCTCCTGGCTTTTATTTCCCCTGGGGAAATGTGATAGATAGGCTTTCTTAAAGGGCCACATGGCACATGTAAATATCACCCGTCGGGGTGTGCGCCTGTGGTGTGCATTGGTGGAGGGAATCGCTGCACTGTGCCAGCTGCCTGTGCCAATGGCTTGCTGGAGGAAGGCAGAGCTGAGCATGTGGAGGTCGGGGACGGGAGAGCAGTTTGCATAGTGTTTGTCAATGGAGCCATGCTGCTCAGTGGGAGGAGATGCGTGAGAGCCCGTGAGCAAAGGATGGCCATGGAGGGTGGCCGGGGAGGGCAATGTGAGCAGCCATGCTCCCCCCAAGCAGCCAGCTCCTGTTTTGCAGCACGGCCCCCAAAAGCCCATCCCCACGGGGGTGTCTGCACAGGAGTGGGCTTTGCCTGTGCCCCTGAAACCAGGGGCAGGCACATGTGCTGCTTTTGCACCCCATTCTGCAAAAGCTACGAGGAGGAGGGGCAAAACCCACCAGTGCGTGTGAGAGATTCATTGTGTCCCTGTCACTGCTTTAAATCAAATTAAACTCTTTTAAAAAGAAAACAACTTTTTTACAGCAGCACCTGTTACGCTACTGCAATTAGGGCTCCATTATAGCCCCCCACACTAAAAGGTTTCAAAATACGGCTATACAAATCCCCTTGGACTGGTCTGTTTGGAAAGGACTGCGGACAAAAAGGACTGACAGATGGCTCTTGGGGCTGAGTGTTTTGGGGATACTTAAATTATACACCTGAGCCACTCAACTGCACGAGTGATGTTCAGCTGGGGTGTGAGGAAGAGCCATTCCCACTGACCTCCTTGGCAGCTGCCCATGCTTCTGCTGCTCTGGGTGGGGTGGAGGTGTGGGGTTCTGGCACCATTTTCTACTCATCTCCTGTTTTCCATAGAGATTACTCATTTAATGAAATAAAGGACAAACTCCTAGGACTGGTTTACAATAGCATCATTAAACAGACTCCAGTCAGCCAGAAGAGGTGCCTGGTGTTTTGCAGCAGCAGCAAGGGTTCACAAACACTCTAATAATTGATTACGAGCAACTGCCTTCAGTGGGTTAATAACCAGCTACAGCTTAATCAGTTCACTCTGAACTAAGCCACGCCATGGTTTCTGTACTGGTCCGATGCAGACGCATCGGAAAGGTCCAACCACCCTACTGTCACCACACAGAAATGATGCGTGACTTGCTGCAAATGAAGGGAAAGACTGTGAGGGTCAGATTGATGGATTGCACATGAAATAGTTTGGGGCAAGTCAACTGAAGAGAGTGACCGGGCTCTGATGCTCGCCCTGAGCATGGCTTGGCTATAAAACCTTCAACTGCCTTGCATGGACAAGGCCCTTCTGCCATGGCTGACCACCCATCCTCACGGCGGTGGTTCATTAAGCGAATTATCTCCACACCGATGAGCCCCTGTAGGCATTCATGGGCACAATAGATTAGAGCAGTTTCAGCAGATTTATGGATTTAGAGTTTATGGAGTCATTGATATGTGAATTAAGCACTGACTGACTGAGACTAACTCTTCAAAAGGAGTCATTATAATCTCTATAGAAATACAATGATTCCAGTGACAACATCTTCAGTGAAACTTCAAAAACACTTATTTAAAAAAAAAAAAAAGTAAAGAAATATATATTTAAATAAAGCACTAGTTCTCAGTTTTTCCCAGTCACCAAGGTAAGGAAAATTCAGCTTTCCAGAGGGCAGACATTCAGGCTTCATCTGGGGTGATGTTCAGTAAAAGCCACTTCCTCCTTCCCTTTGGCATTGCTGTGGGCACCACAGCTCACACTGGTGTGGGCAAAGCAAAGGTGTGAAACATGCACCCTCCTGCACTGAGAGAAAGCCATGGACTCATAGTGTTATAAAAGCAAGAATCAGCCTGCACTTTTCACCCCTCCACCAAACCAAGCCTGGGATTAAGCTGGGGAAAGTTCATCCAGGAAGAAGAAGAGGCCAAAGAGGTTTCTTACAAGGCTCCACTGTTTTTTCTCAGGGTCCCTGTGCTTGAGAATATCCTGCAGCAATGTGGCAAATATTAACCTGGCTTTGGTAAAGTTTTTGAGCATTGTAGACAGGAATTTTGGTGCAGTAAACCTCTGCAATGGAGAAGGACAAGCTCCTGCTGACCCTGACCTCCCTTCCTCTGCAGCAGAGGCAGTGCTGAGCTCCCAGCTCTGTCCTCAGCCTCAGTGACACATAAGCAACAGCAGACATTTGCTGTGGTGACATGCTCAGCATGCAGTATTCTTTGCTCGAAGTGGTTTCCTTTTAGCCACTTCATTTAAATAACAGAGTGGTCAAAGTGCCTGAATCACTCAGCAGGGCTCTGTCCCCGGCTATAGGGGATGCTGGCCACAGGGGAGCAATGAGCTCTTGGCCACCTCCAAGGGGAAACTCTCCTTGCTAAGTGCAGCCATCTCCAGTCGATGGTGCTGGTTATCCCCCCAGCACTGATGGACCTCAGACTCCATCCCACTGAAGCACATGGAGTCACACCATGGTGAACAGCCATAGCATCAGGCTGGTGCTTTGGTAAGGCACAGGGTGAATTATCAATGGAGGCACAACAGTGTAGATAACTCATGGCCACTGTCATGCACAAAGTGCTTCTGCTCTTTGAGGTCTGGTCTGGCAGTTCCTGTAATGAAATGGGATGAGGGCACCATGCTTGGTAGGACAGCAGCTTTTTTCTGAAGTCAATGAGCTGTAACATTTCAGTTTCAAAGCTGCTCCAAGGGCTGGGGTGATGGACTCCACCCTGGCCTTGCTGAGATTCACTGCAAACTAATGGGCCACCCAGAGCACAACTTGGATAGCTATTTGTTTGTGTGAAGAGCAATTGCCATCCATGTACTCATCAGCTCACCACTAATGAAAGACAAGCTGAAGGAAACACTTGGCACATGGCACCACAGTATGTCCCTGATGCACCAGCTGAGCATCCTCAGGAGCAGAGCTGCTGCCAGGGTGTGGGGCACTGCGCCCTGGCCCTGGCTGCACCACGCAGCTTTGGGGCTGGCAGGAACCAGCCCGTGCTACACTGGTAAAACGTCCTTGCGGAGCTGTTGCAGTGAGTGGTAAGCACAGGTTTGTAGCTCAAAAGGCCAGTAGCAGGTGAAAGGGGAAGTCTGTCTCCCAGCCACGCCATCCCTGTTGGCCTCATGTGAGGTCTGGCATGCTTCGGCCCAGCTCCTGGCACAGTACACATGCCTGGTGGCTTGCTGAAAGTGTTAAGCATTTTCATTATATCAAAAAAAGAAGAAAACCAGTGTGAGAGATCCTGCTCAGAGGCCAATTTCAGACCTTTTCTAGGAGGACTTTGATGCTTATCCTTCAAAAGCACCTTACCTTTCTGCAATGAAACGAGCACCCATGTTTTCATTCCCCAGTGTAATATTTACTAGTCCCGGTGGTCTCCTTCCATGGCTACACAGAAAGAGTACAGTATGCCATTACACACCCATCCCTGGGACTGGAGCACCCTCCTCTCCCAGGCAACACCCTAGTGCTTTGCAGAAATGAATCTTCCAAATGCTTCCGCTCAAGCCTGGGGACCGACATCCTCTCTGCAAAAGCTAATCTCCAAATCATAACCTGCTTCTTCCCTGTTAACAGACTTTTCAGCCTAAGGCTCAGCTCTCCCCCGCCTACCCTTTACATCCTAAAACCAGGAAGAAAAATACTGCAGGTGAAGCAATACATCTCATTCTACTGCAAACAACCCCCCAGGTGGCAATGGCTCCACACAGCCTCTGAGTGAGCCTTTGCCTCATCCATCACCGACCATGCTGTTAAAAATATCAGGCCAGCCTCTCTGCTGCAATAAATCACTGCAGCTCCAGGGTCTCCTCTGCCTGCATGGGCTGAGATTTCAGCCCCACTACCGGTGAATGAAACCTGCAGAAAGGGAGCAGGTCACAGCACACCCTGCCAAGGCCATGTTGGTTGGATTTCTGAGGCTGGGAGTGGGGATCTGGCATGGCTTTCTGCAAGTGCGTTGGAGCAATAATCCCTTATGGCCCAAGCAATGTGCTTTTCTCCCAGCACTTGGAGCTGGTGGAAACCTCGGGGCTGCAGAGTGGTTTGTGGGACACCCCTATGCCACTCTCTCTGCCCCTCACCCCCACCAAGGAGCACTCCGCCTCCGGAGCCTTTCACCATTCTCCATGGGTGTTAGATGCAAGAAAAGGAATAAGCAGGAAGAAAATAAATATGAGTAATAACCACAGAGAAGGGAAGAGGGAGAAAATAAGCCTCAAACCAAATATTCAGAAGGGTCAGGAGGCAAAGCAGCAGCAGTGAAAGCCTCACTGAGGTTAGTGGGTGCAGGGCATTAGGGAGCTGTTGGCCAGCAACACCTCTGCACATTTAGGCTGTGCAAATCCTTCACACTGTGGCTGAGGAAATCAGGAACCCCTTGAAATATTCTCACAGCAAGAGATCAAGCAACACACCTCATCTATATGACCCTCCTAAGGAAGGTAAACCAAATACCTGCATTTCACAGTTGGGGAACCTGAGGCAGGGGGTACAGCAACATGCTCCAGAGGTTGTCCTGCTTCTGCCGTGTCTGTTAAACCCAGATTAAGCCAAAGCAAGGACAAGACGAGCAAACATGGGCTGGGGACATCTGCAGACTTCCACAAGATCCCTGACCGCAGCTCTGATGTACCAATGCTTTCACCTGGATTTGCTAGGTTCTCTCGTAGTTGTTATTTCTCAACCCATTTTTGCCTCCTTTTCTGTTTTCTTTTCCCTGGCTGAGATGTCCTGGTGGGAAGGTCCAAGCTCAGCCGGTGATTAATCTGTTCTCACGACTGTGCCCAGAGACCTAAAAGGCAATTAAGCTGGAGCTGCTGGGTAGAAGGTAATTTCACAATGCTTCCTCCAGATGGCCAGATCTTTTCAGGAACATGTGTTCCTGTTGATGGCAGGGCTGAAAAACGTACGAAGCACCGCATGAACAACCGTGCAGCACAGCCAGGATGCTGTGTGGCTGTCGCTGTGTCAGTGGGTGGATTAGCAAGGACTGAACAGGAGACAATCCGAAGCATTGCTGGGGAAAAAGAGTTAGAGGCCACCTACTGTAAGGACTGGCTTTTCTCGTCGGTTCACTCATCCACTTCAAATTAAGAGCATGGCTGTGAGTCTGGCATCAGAGGGCTGCAACTCTCTGGTGGGTGGGAGAGATGGAGGAGCACCATGGCCCTGTGACACCTGGCAGGGCTGGCTTGGATGCTCCATGGCTTGCTGGGGGCAGGGTTGTGTCCATGTGGTGCCCATGGCACTAAGGACCATGAGCTTTTTAGTGCAAAGTTCTCTGAACACTCACCAACTCCACCATGGTACTGCTGAGAAAACACACATCTGATACTGCAGGGCTGTTAATGGTGGCATGTGAGGGACCAGGACTTCTTGAAGACTCTTCTCTCCACAGGCTATGGAGTGTAGGAAGAGATAGATGTATTATAGCATCACCCAGCTTCACCATTTTATTGAACTTCATCACAATCAGTATTTCTCTTTCCTTTGAAGCCCTCTCCTGGAATAGGGAAACCCTTAGGTTTCCTTTTTAAAGAAAATTAACCCTCACAGATAGCTTGAGGGTTATAACCTTCTAGAAAAATTGAAAGAAAAAAGGTAAACAACTGCACAACATAATAAAATTTTAAGTTCACATGACTTTCTGGGACTAGACTCTTGAAACCAGCATTGCCCCAATGGCATTTCCAGGAGCAAGAATGTTCCTTGAGAGCTGATGCTGGGAGAGAGCACTGGAAAGAACTGCAGGGAGAGAGGTAACATAAACTGCGGGGTGCAGAGCTCCCCAGAGGTTGTGTTATGAGCACCACAGCAGGCTCTCGTGCTAGTTGTGTTTTGGCATAGTTGACAGCTCCCAGGGAGGTCCATTAGAAACCCTATCCGTGTCAGACCTGCCACCTGCTCTGGCTGTGCCCCAGCCATAGCAAGCCTGGCTGTACAAACCAATGCCCCGTAAATGCCTGGCACAGGAGGCAATTACCGACCACGATTAAAAGACGTTTAGTTGGACTTTGTGTCCAAAGGGGCTTTCCACACCTCAGCATGTGCCTGAGCAAATAGCTCCTTCCCTTTGTCCCCATTGTCACCCTGCCAGAGTTGCAGAAGCACTACCCATCACGGTTTTTCCCAGTGTGGCAGGGCCATCTCCAGCTTAAACGTGGCTTTGAAGAGCCTGAGGATGAAAAACTCAGCTCTGAACCACCTGGCTGGGGGATACTTCAGGCAGGATTCCCCCTGCACCATGGAGCAGCCCCAAAAAAATGCTCTGCTCAGTCCCGTCTTGCTATCAGGACATCTTCCCACCAGTCCACACTGCTGCTTTTCCCTGTTTAGTTGATCACAATTAGTCCCACCCCCAACACTTTCCATTGCCTACTCCCAGCCTTAGGGAAGTTACGAACTTCTCTCTTCTCCTCCGCGCAGCGCAAAGTTCAAATGCCACAGGATTTTATTGCATTAATGCCTCACTAAACCCTCTGATCTCCCCTATCACACTGACAAGTGACATGCTGGCAGGATCCTAAAGCTAAGAAGCACACATTGCCCATGGCACGGTGACACCTTCTGGTTTACCCCTCTTGCTTTACACCAGGGTCTCGGCTGCCTGGGACTGGCCGGTGTGCCCAGCCAGACAGCCTGGCTCGGCTCTGTCCGAGCACCACATGGTCCGCAGGCTTAAATCACTTACACCACTCGGTAACAAGCCAAGTGACTGTGGTTAATGTCATTTAAACCTTCCAGACCCTGATTTTGCTCCTTTGCTTTGAGTTCCCTTTGAGGTGCGCAAATGCAGTAGCCAGCGTCCCCATGGAAATAAGTGCCCTCGGGGCAAAGCAAGGAGTGAGGAGGTGAATATATAAATGTATAACTGCGAGACATGGCCCTCCCCATCCCTTACCCATGCCTGGCAATCATTACTGGGACCGAGACACTCATGACCTCCAGAAACGGGGCAGAAGGGGTGAAATGTGGCCATGGGGCTCTGGGGCTGCTTTTGAACCCCCACACCAAGATGACATGGGGCTTTGCCCTGACAGGGCAGGACCAGGTGCCAAAATACTTCCCCCCCACAGCTGTCCTGAGCCACCTCAGCCCAGCAGCTCACCCCGTCGTCGAGCCCCTGGTCTCACCTCCATATCCATCTGTAAGGTAAATAATTAACCTCGAATGCTTGGAGCTTGTTCAGTTTTTCTCCCCCACCTCTTTCCTTCTTTTAAATGTCCAGACATAATGAAAGTGAAACAGTGCCAGAGTTTCTCCACGGAAGCAAACACGCAAAGGTGCTGGACATCTTGAGCAGGTGGGGACAGGTCTTTTCTTCCCACTTCAAGCCACCCTTTTCCAGAGGGCAAAGGAGGATGGAGAGCGGCACCATGCCCAGAAGGAGCCCCTTGGCCAGCACGGGTGTGCAGGACAGTGCTCCTGTCAGCTGAGGTGGGTGAGCTCTCCTGGACCTCTGCCCTGCAGAGCTGCCCACCTGCCACTGCCTCTTCCCAGGGTTTCCTACAGCACAGAGCTGCTCCAAGATTCTGCGTTATCCCAGCTCCTGCGGAGAGGATCGGTTCGGTCGGTACCTGGGTGCGTATCCCTTCTCTTCCCTTGACCATGGGCTCACAACTTATGGTCCTCCTGCCCTGTCTCTCTCCACTGCTCAGCTCACCCCTTCACTTGCTGCTGCTGCTCCGCTCTGGCCACAGACCCCCCATGCAGGGTTTGAGCTAGGGTCTTCCTACTGAAATCCCTGGAAAATGGGGTGCCCTTCTCTCCCTCCCACCCTCTGTAAGGTCTGTGATGGGGTGAGCTCCCAAGCAAGGCAAGGAGTGATTAAACATTCCCCCTGGGAGAAGGCAATGCGGGGTCTGAGCCCTGCTGCCCAGGGGGTTCTGCGCAGCCATGGGAAGGCACAGTCCCTGCAGTTTATAACCTGTGAAATAACCATGCACAAGGGAGCGATCGAGGAAGGCTGAGATGTATTTCCAGAGTCCCGGCATGTCTGTTCACTATAACCATATTTCAGTCTCTGGCTGCTGTGAGTTGAACAGACCTGAGACAGGCAGTTCCTGCATGACCTCAAGCAATAGCTGTTTCCAATGATTTAAACTGATTGCTGAGCTGCCTCGAGCCTGCAGAGGGGAAATGCAGCATTTTCCATCCTCAGAGCTCTGCAGCACACCATGTCCCGGTGAGTGGGCTGTGTTAGCTGGTGAGAGCCCTTTGCAAGAGAGGGAAAGGGAGGCAAAATCTCTTTCTCTGACCGCTGTCCAAGTGCCTGGGTCAGCCCTAAGAGTGGGCAGAAGGGAGCCGATCTGTCTGCAGTAGGGCAGGAGCTGAGCAAGCACAGGGGATGTGACTTCAGCCCAGGAGCACTGACAAGAGCAGTTCTGTTGAAATCTGAAATCTCCTGCAGCTCATGCAGGGGTATGCTTGGCCCTTGAGGTGCCCATTCTCAGCACACCAGGATGCAGTGCTCTGAGGCAGGATGAGTGATGTGAACCCTCACTGCATCGTACAGCCTCCCACCCTGTAACCATGATGATTCAGAGTGCAGAGATTGCTGTGGGTTTGATAGAAGGGGCTAGAGCAGAGCTCAGCCACCCGCCAGGGACCGCTCACCCCTGGGCCACCTTCCAGCAGGGCAAAAGTAGCAGCATGACCCAAAGCTGACACATCAGCATCAGAAATTGGCAACACCCCGGTGAGACTCGGGAAGGGTTATTGTTCCTACGTGGCTGGAAATCCACCTAGAAGAATGGAAAGTAAAAACACACTTTGTTCCCAACTGAAATGGTACATTTACACAGATTTCAGCATCTCTGTTCAGTGATTCCTTGATGCTGGAGAAAAAGCTGCCATTTGCCTGATTAAAGGAGTTAAGTAAAGTCTTCCAGAGCTAAAAGCAGGCCAGCACCTGATGTCTATGGGTAGAGAGATGGTTTCAGTAGCTACAGGCCAAAACAACTTGCTCTGCCTTTGGATTAAGCACAGGAAAGGGGTGGGCCAGATTGTCAGCCCAGGACTGACCTTGGAGACACAGTACAAACCTCTCTCTTACGAGCGTCTCACCTAATTCTGTTGGTTTGTGCATTTCAGTGATTACCATCGACCTGTTTCAAAAACCCATTGTTGAAAGGCAACAAGATGAATAGAAATACGGAGTTAGACGCAAGAAGCGAGACCTCAGAACCAGCCTCTCCGACAAAGAGTGCAGAGGGGGAAAAGATGGAGGTTCCTTCTGAACTGGGAAACCCAACTTTGCATAGTGGGGACAGTGGGTTCTTTGAAAGAGGTATTAAAACAATGTTAAGCATCCGGAAATCAAAACGAAGTCCAAACAAAGAGAAAGGAAAGGAAGGTACTGGTACTTGGAAAGGAAAAAGACTTTCTTTGCGATTCTCCAAGAACTACTCAGAGAACAAACCCACAATCTGTAATGGCATGGAGGAGATCAGTGAGAAGATAGCAGCAGAACCCATTCAAGGAAAACCTCTTTCAGGTAAGAAGCAAAACCACCAATGTAATTTGCTTGGCAGATTATATGTAACTTTCAAGCAATTTACACTTTGCAAGTCTTGGGCCCAACAGAGATGCTGAAGAACCAGGCATCCCGTTACAGGGCAGAGACAACTGTCACCCCTTGCACAGACTTGTTGGGGTGTTATGTGGCCCAGCCTGGGCAGCTCAGCTGTCACTGAACATGCTGCTCTGTGGCCTCTACTACGCTAGTTTAACCATATCCACAACCGACCTACAATCAGAACATCAGCCTGTTGGCTCACATGTCAGTGGGCATATCACCCATCATACATATCTGTCACCAATCTGCTGAGCACAGTTTAGGAGCTGCTGGTCTGACAGTATCTAGAAGTGCAATGTGGGCTATTCCTATGTTATTGCCTGCATTGCACTTTTGGACCATTCCTGCTCTTCAGTTCTCAGACTGATTGTCCCCAGGCTGTACTCTGTAGGCTGCTGCAAAGCCTTGAAGGGCAAAAAAGATGTTTTGGATGTGACCTGTTTTGGCACCTCCACCTGGGTTCCTAATCTTAGAGACTGCCTTTCAAAGGGTCTTCTGCAGATGCTTTTACTCTCTTACACTGACTTCCCATCTATTCTTCTCACAGCAGTAGTGCTGCAAGTATTTGGTTGGTGTGTTTTGTCAGCATTATATAGACAGTTCTCAGTCAAATTCTAATAGCTACCTTCAGCATAGCTCTTACCTTTCCCCAAGCATGGGCAGACTGCAATGACTTTGATCTTGGTTTGAGCACCGTTCTCCTCCACCTTCTCAAGGCAGATGTACTACAATGCATCCACCAGGAGACAGACTGAGGTGGGTCAACATGGCTTGACCTTTCCTCAGCTTAAATTTCTAGAAAGAAATTCTTGGTCTACTACATAGGATGTCATGGGGATCAGACAGAAGGGCTGACATTGTCTCACTGCTTTATTGTGCTCTACTGTGCCATGAAGTTGTTTGCTGCTTTGCGCTGACACATTGTGAGGCTGGTAAGCTGGATCTGAGCCCACCTCATAAACTTTGCTAGTATGTTCTCAAAGGGTCATAGATGAGTAGCAAGAGGTAATGTTACCGTAAGCCCTTTTCATCTCCTGCAATAAACAAGCTGAGGAATTGCACAAATAAGGCCCATCCTGTGCCAAATAACTTGTGATTGGCCTAGGCTATAGCAGCTCTGTCAGAAACGTATCTCATCCTGAGATAAATATGGCAAGTGATGGAGACTCTGCCATGTGCACTATTAAGATGCATAATGGTTAATTGCCTTTCAATTGTCTTCCTTCAACTACCAGCTGGCAGATCTTGTATTGCTAAATTAAAGATCCATTTAGCACCCAATATCACCTCCCTAAATAATTATCCTAGATGGTGATTAAATGGTGTTTTCTCACTTTGATAAACAGAACAGAATGTATTCCTTTAGTTTCTCACTGCAAGCACTTGTACAAACGCAGCTTTTATATTAATTTATCTAGAAGTTAATTGGCACAATCTCCCTCCCTTCTGAGTACCGAAGCAATTGTAGCTCCATATAGGTACACAAAGCTCTATGCATTGTATGCTGCATCACTAGTTGGGTTATTTGGTGCATTTCTGTCTTCATACAGGCACTCTTATGCTGCACAGATTATTTGGTGCATATGGCATAAAATCTGTGTGCAGACAAGCCCAAGGGCACAAATTATGGGCTATGAACCAGTCCTTCATATCTTCTTTGAGTGCTCTCCAATTTTTCCTATCACTTTATATGTGTGTGTCCCAGCAGCAGTGGCCACGCATGCCTGAATAATACCCTTTCCCTTCACCTCTTTAATTTTGCCTTATGCCCAGTATCGCAGTGGGTTCTCCTGTTCAGAGCATCTGTTATGATGCTGGAGATGGTGAGAGCTTCCCAGGACCTCTCAAAAGCCAACAGTGCTCTTGGATCTCTGTGACACATGGCAAATACTTATATTGCTGCCAAAAAGGCAGTGGTTCTTGCACCAGCAATGCTTTGAAAAAGAAATGGGAAACACAGCAGACCTCAGCCACTTTGGAGGTAACAGTATTTGGTAACTTTCCCCCAGCCTTAGCCATCACCAGCCAGTACTGTAGTGGGTGCCAAGAGCAAAGGAGATGAGGAAAACCCATGTGAGATCTGAGCACCGGGAGAAAGCATCCACAGGTGTGGATCCCTCTCCAATGCACATACCTCCCCAAACCATCCAGGGACAGCAGTGCTCACTGGTTGGAAAAGAAATGTCACTGGGGAGAGGCAGTGTTTGGCATCTCACTGTAGGTTTACATAAGGGCAATGAACAGCCGAACTGCAGAACTGTGAAGCTCTGGCTTCTGGTCCTCCAGAAGTCCCTCTCTTTGGTTGAGAGGAGGCTGAGGACCACAAGCATCCACAGAACATCTCTTCAATGTCTGGAACAGATAAGAGGCATCTTTCAGAGGCCATTTGCTGTGGCAGGCACAGGATGGAAAGGGTAACCAGCCATGGATGAGCCGGTGTCTGACTTGCTACCTCAGTCCCTGCAGCTCAAGGAGTCCTCCTAATGCAAATCACCAGTGACAACCTCTGCAGCTTGTGTTGGAATTTTGCTCACTCCTCAGAAATGTAGGAGCCAGTTGTGGCTCTAATAGTGCTCTAGCCCAGGTGTGGCTTTAGTTGGGGAAGGCTCTTAGGAAAACCAAATAATGCACAAAATTAGGACACAAAGAGAGCCCAGAGTTTGCCCAGGGTTACATTTGAACAAGGAATGTTCTCAAAAATCTATTATCAGGAGCATCTCCAAGCCAGTATTTCACTCCCCCAGGGCCTTTGTATTTCTGGAGGACATGCTGGTGGGTAGGCTAGGGTGCAGCCATGACCATCTAGTGAGATGTCTGATATGGGAGGTCAGGGGCAGTTTTATGCAACTTGAGACCCCAGTGCCCCTCTGTGCAGCCTCGTTAGCCATTGCTTGAGTTTTTCTGCAGGGCTATAATCAGATTTTGGATATTTTCTACCTCTGAAAACCAGCAGTTTATAGATGTGGCTACTTGCAGTGATTGCATTTCACTGCTTTCTTGTGTCAAACAGGAGCTGGAAAGATTGGGGAGGGGGATGGATGTCAGTCTCAGGGTCACTGCTGGGATCTGGCTGCTCTGAGCAGCCCTGAAATATCCCCCCATGTGGGGCACCTTGTCCTGTTACCAATCTATCAATTACCTAATGCATGCTTTGTCCAAACCTCTTCTCCCCTTCTTTCTGCAGTAATGGAAATCAATGAACTTATTCAGAAAAGGCAACTTTTGGAAGCATTTGCAAGCATCAAGTACTTGGAAGATGAGACTATCGCTGAACGGGATGCTGAGAAATACAAAGATAACCCCCAGGAGCTTGTGAGGAAATCCAAGGATGTGGATTTGCTTTATAACTCCATCACAAACGCAATCCAATCCATCATAGTGGGAACACTGGAACATCCCACTGTAGAGGATACCATGCTGACCTCCCTGGTGACTTTAATTGCCCATGAAGAAGCAGCTCATCCTAACACAGACAATGCTGCTGGTCCTGGGTCGGACTTGCTTGGCATGCCCAGAAAGTGGAAGGACGAGTGGAGGGAAGCTATCAACAAGAGTGCTAGAAAAAGAGTCCTGGGGGTACCCATGTCATCAAAGGAAGAAGACAGTTCTTGGCTTAATCTCCACTTAGGTTTCCTTCAGAAACTCCTGAGTGAAGACTTACTGAAAATCAAGTTATCAGTAAAAAAGTGCTATCCAGAGGAGTACCAGGTGTGTGACATGTATGTGGAGGCTTTTCACAAGGCCATTGCCTCACACTTGCAAGATCTCTCCCAGAGACTGCTGGAATTCAATGAGCTCTACACCTTGCTCAACTGGGTGGCCAACACCTACCGCAGGTAAGCTGCTGTGCTTGCCTCAGCCTCCTCTGGAGAGCATCAGGGCCGCAGGGTGCTTCAAAATCACCCACCTATATTCGGTTTTCTAAGCAAGACAGACACGGTCACTTCTACAGCAGAGCCAGATAGTTGATTGATTAATAGGTGGGGACAAAGGTTTCTGGATAAACACTTGCTGCTTTTCATAGACCTAAATGGCCCCGTTTTCCCCTCCCTTTCCCACATGACAGGAAGCTCCTCCTTGCAGCTCCAATAAACTTGATCCCTTTCTGCAAATATTTCGCAATGTCCAGCAGCAGCTTAGTGACTTTTCCAGGCACAGGGAGGGACCTGTGGGGGAGCACTGCCTTCTTCCTGTTTAACTGAAACTGTGATGCATTTGGAAACAGGCCACATTACCCTCCATGATCAGGGATCAGAGTCATCTCGAGGAGATGCCAAGACATCACCATGTGGAATTAGACACATTAAAACAGAGACTCTGGCTCAGATGTGTCCACTAGTTGCATGAGAGGTCTGTGTTTTTTCAGACCTTTCCAAGCTCCCTGCAATTCAGGGGTGACTAAAACATCCTAGAAGCTGCATAGACACATCAAACACTATCCTCAGGGCACCCTGGATGTGTGGGAGTAAAGGCAGGTATTCTTTTCAACAGCTGTGTTCCTTCCTAACCAGGTGACTGCTTGCAATTTATTCAAGTGCAGGAATATTTTCTTCTTTCTTCTCTCCACCTTCTTCACCCTGAAAGATGCAGTGCCTCCATAGTCCGTGGCAGATTGCAGGAATAGAACATTCCCCATGTACCAGTACAGGTTGGGGGCTGACCTGCTGGAGAGCAGTGTAGGGGAAAGGGACCTGGGGGTCCTGGTGGACAGCAGGATGACCATGAGCCAGCAATGTGCCCTTGTGGCCAAGAAGGCCAATGGCATCCTGGGGTGTATTAGAAAGGGAGTGGTTAGTAGGTCAAGAGAGGTTCTCCTTCCCCTCTATTCTGCCTTGGTGAGGCCACATCTGGAGTATTGTGTCCAGTTCTGGGCCCCCCAGTTCAAGAAGGACAGGGAACTGCTTGAGAGAGTCCAGCGTAGAGCCACAAAGATGATGAAGGGAGTGGAACATCTCCCTTATGAGGAAAGGCTGAGGGAGCTGGGTCTCTTTAGCTTGGAGAAGAGGAGACTGAGGGGTGACCTCATTAATGTTTATAAATATGTAAAGGGTGCGTGTCATGAGGATGGAGCCAGGCTCTTCTCAGTGACATCCAATGATAGGACAAGGGGCAATGGGTGTAAGCTGGAACATAGGAGGTTCCACATAAATGTGAGGAAGAATTTCTTCACAGTGAGGGTAACAGAACACTGGAACAGGCTGCCCAGAGAGGTTGTGGAGTCTCCTTCTCTGGAGACATTCAAAACCCACCTGGACATGTTCCTGTGTGACCTGATCTAGGTATTCCTGCTCTGGCAGGGGGATTGGACTAGATGATCTTTTAAGGTCCCTTCCAATCCCTAACATTCTGTGATTCTGTGATTCTGTGATTCAGTTGTACAGGCTATTAACAGGTTTCTTGCCCCAGAGGGAGAAACACAAGCATGTACTCCCTTTCCCTGCCTCCCCACGAATCAGCTGGCCTGATTACATGGCAATCCAGAGGAAAGTGAGTGGTAAAGTTGTGTGTCAGCTGAGCGCACTTTGGAGCCAGACTCCGTAGCTGCACACCCACCCACCACTTCCACCTGCAGAGGACCCGCGGTGCAGCGATGGCCCATGTCCCAAGCATGAGAGTGCCTTCCAGAGGCTGCCCTGTGAAGAGCAGGACCTGCTCTGCTACCTCACCTTGCTAGGGATAATGCACAGGGGAAAATAACAGGCTGACACATGCTGTGATGTGACACCAGAGAGGAGCTGGGGAGATCAGCTAACTCCAAAGCAGCAGGCAGCTACAAGAATCACCCTGAAAGGCATTTTGCAGGCTTGTAGTCAAATGAATCAGCTTCAGGTTGTTTATTTTTAAAAAGTAAATTCTCATAGCACTTTTCATGTCCAAACAACTCAGAAGTCTCATGATTTCTAAGGTGGGCTGGAACCTTAGATCATTTTGATTTTGAATAATTAGGACTTTGAATAGCGAGGAAAGATTTTCTTGTTAAAGCTTGAAAACAAGCATCGCAATTTGAGCTTTAAGTGTATTTCTCACGGCTCAATAATTATGTAGCTCATGCCACATGAATATTCCATCAGTTTACTCACACTCCGAGGCAACATAATTTGTTCGTTTGAATCTTTCCAGTGAACACTTTCTGGGACACCCTGATCTCAAACCAGAAGTAAAGACAGAAAACCTGTCCCTGCTGTTAACACCAGCTGATTGGGATAGACTGAAGAATGACTACATCACTTCTGCAAAGGTGAGAGCTTTGACCTTGACCCCACATCCCCCCCCAGGAAGGGTATGGCAGCCCCAGCCTCCCGAGCAGAGGTCTCGGATGGCTGCACCATGGTTCCTAGCTCCACCAGGTTCTGAATCCTGCCAACATCACACAGAATGGCTTAATCAAAGGCAAAAAATCCTGAACACCAACTGTGGGACAAAGGCAGGCCAGGAGCTTGAACCTGAATGACCACAGAGCCAAGAGGACTGTACCAGACCTATACAGAATGGCAAGGGCATCCTGAAAGGTCATAGCTGGGCTTCTTAAGATTGAATGCATTGCAAAGTTAGGTGTAAAGGCATCTTAGTTGCTACTTTCACAGTGTGTGATCTCCTCCAGTGTATCTGAGGTTCACTATAGCCAGACAACTTTAGGCTTGTCCCCGCCAGAGGACCTCCTCGTGGTTCAGTTCCTCCTAGGAAGCCCCTTCTGCAGCTGTCTTTCTTCTCTCCTTGGCTGGGCCTCTCTAAGACTACATGCCCTCCTGGGTCTTTGCTGGGCTCAGATATTTTCTTGCAAACCATTTCTGAAACGGGGCACTGCTGAAGGTGAGCTCAAGGTACCCAGCTGAATGAAATCGGTATTGCTCCATCGTGCTGGTGAAGGATCGCTTTGTTTCACCAGCAACGAGACTGATTTATCAGCCAGGACTGAACCAGCCAGTCCTCACTCAAGTGGCTGTATCGCCAGAAAGGACCAGTTTGACCTTTAATCCTGACCTTGTGCATTACAGTGCACTTTGCAATCAAGCAGTCAAACAGCTGACACCATATTTCCCTGCCAGGAGAATGATTCTCCCTTGATTTGGGAGTACTTTGCCCCCACACAGCAAGACCTTTGACTCTGCTTACCCTTCCATGCTGCACACGTGAGCCTTACACACGTGTTGACGGAGTGAAACGCTGTGAGCTGCTTTACTCATGCTTGCTTCATTATCCTGAGCCGCATGTTTCCTTCCTACGTTTAACATTTAGGGGAAAATCAAAAGCTATTTTGGAAACATCCTGAGACTGGAGGTCACGGAGAAGTGGGAGAAGGAAGTTCATCCAGAAGTGAAGGAAAATCTCTACTACTCCTCGCTCTCCTTTGATATTCAAACGGTATTTAATCATCTGGGACAAAGTAGGGGGGGCTCTGTGGCTCCAGGGAAACTGGATTGTCACCTTCAGGGTGGAGGTACCTCCTCCTGTGATAATTTATGTTAGTCATGCACTGGCAGAATACATTAGAGCAGAAAATGCCGTTTATTACAACTTTTAGCAATCCCGCTAGCCTACTAGCTGCAAATTAAACCCGCTGTCAATTGTGTCAGCAACATAATAGGCAACTGATTTTAAAGTCCTTAAATCTCTTTGATTAGAAAGAAGAAAGAGAAAGGAAAAAAAGGCAGAAAGAAAAGGTTTGTTAAAAAAACCCTTTGGCTGTCAGAGCGACTTTGTCCCGGGGCTGCAGCAGCAGCGGAAAGGCCGTAGGCAGTGACAGCCACTCCAATTTAGACAGTACAAAAAACAAAAGCTCCTACTAGCTTTAGGGACTATGGGGTAATAAATCCAGGAGGGGTTTGGTTTCATTCTCCTCACTCAAAAGGTTGAGTCATTTCAATTAAACAATACCAAAAAAAAGAGAGGGAGAGAGAAAGAAAGAAAGAACAAAGAGTTTTGCCTGCTACCGTGACTCATTTTCCATAGAGGAATATTACCCGTGGTGTGATCAGCGGGCAGGCAGGTCTGAAGTGGATTGGCAGATGGGTAGGATGCCTCAGGAAGCACCAGAGCAGGAGTGCAGCCTGCCTTGCTCCAGAGAGGCAGCAGGACTGTGGGAATGGGAATCAGGGAGGAGCTCCAGTGCAAGCAAAGATTTCGGGGTGATGCCTGACCCTCCATGCAGCCCTAGTGTTGCTCCAGAGGAGGGGGCATGTGCAGGCCCCCAGGGATGGTGCTTATAGCACCCTCAGCATGGGGACACAGGGACAGCTCAGTTCCCCTTGGGCACGGGGCTGGGGACTGATCCCTCCTGTAAATCCCCCCAAAAGAGGAGGACAGCACCAGGACAGCTTGGGGCTTCAGTCAACACCACATCTAGCTCATGCTCAGCCAGGAGAAGGACACGGGCCCATTAGGGATGAATGATTATGCCACAAATCAGTTTGTGCCTCTTGGCCCATTCTGGATTATTATTTTTAAAACTGCCAGAGAATAATGAAAACCACCTGGCAACAAGTTGGCTGTTCCCCCCTTTGCTAGGCAAGTCACTTGTATTAAATTGATCCTTGCACAGGATGTTCCTCCTGTTCTTGTCCTATTCACTGGGTTTTTTTCATTCTCTTTTCTAGATCATCGGGGAGCACATGAAGATATCTGGAGAGATCAGCAGAAGCCTGGGAATGAAAATGCTTGAGCTGTGTCTGGCAGAGCTGCATGAATTCATACCAAGGTCATCACTGCTCCGGGCCGCACATTCCTTCCAAATGAGTCCCACATTGGTAAAAAAGCAGGGAGAAGGTCCATGCACTAGGCCAGATGCTGGCACTGAGCAGGCACGGACCTGCTCCTGGGAGAATTGGGCTTCACAATGAGCCCAATAATGAACAAGCTGCAAAACAGCTTGGAGGGAGTCATAAGCAGACCCACATGGGACTTTTGTGAGTCCCAAAATTTGAGGTCAGAGCTCTGGGAAGGAGCTTCTGGCTGGAAAGTGATGGGACCACTGCAGTCTCATCCATCTGGGACCTCTGTGGTGTTGGGTGCTGGTATCTTGCAGCTACAGCCACAAGCAAGCAACTGTTATGGAGCCCCAGACTCAGATCCTGCTTGCCCAAAACATCATCTAGGTGTCCTGGGGTGAGTCTGGCCAAGAGGGTTTTCTCCTGCATCCTGTGGCTGAGTGCATAGAAATGGCTGATGGGATCCTCTCTGTTACACCTGGACAAGACATATAGCTGGGCTTTCTTCTGAGTCTTTTTTTAAATTTATCCAGTGTCCAAAGGACACAGGACTCTGCCCCTTTGCTAAAATAATGTTTTTTCTGCTTGGTAGTCCCCACATTATAGCCTCAAACCTTCTCCCCTGTGACATGCTTTGGGGATGCTCCAGGGAAGGCATTTTGTTCACAGAGGGTCCCAGCACAGTGACAAGCTCTCCGACCCCTCCGGCAGGGCTGTGTTTCGGGGGGTTCACAACTGCTTGCTGGAGCAGCGATCTGCAGACGAGAAAAGCTGTTTGGCATGAACCAACTCTGAGCGAGACTAAAAATAATTTCACATTAACCTTTGAAGTCACCCACCTCTGGCAAGCGCTGAGCGGGGAGTTTGCTAACAGACGTTTTGCAGGAGTGAGAGATGGGAGCCCGAGCGCTGCTCTCTCAGATCATGAACCCAGGGCATGGCAGGAGTCCGAAGTGCGCTAAAGGCAATGCTTTCTCTTCTAGACCCTCCTCTCTAACAGCCCAGAGGTCTCCCATGCCCTCAGCAAGCAAGGTAGTTCAAACCAGGCTTTCAAGTCTGCCTGGGTTTTTGAGGAGAAATGCAGTACTGATATAATGGTGGTTTTTTTCTTTCCCCTTTTTTCTCTTTTTCCCCCTAATTTTTCTTTTTTGCTTTTTTTTCCTTTCTTAAACAAAATGGAGATGCAAGCAGCTGCAGCTGGCCCAAGCAGGTTCCTTCACCCTGACAAAGAATGGGACCACTAGGCAAAGCCTTTCTGAGCACGCAGCCTCCTGCCAGCAGTGCAGACCTGGCTGTAAAACAGCTGTCAAAACCATAAGAGCTGTGCTACAGCTACCTAACACATCACGCTGAGGTTAAAGTGGGGGGGAAAGAAGGTGTACTGCCCCATTCCTATTCACCTTCTGTTGTACAATCAGTCCTGAGGTAAATCCTTTCCTTGTGCGCTTAAGAGGGCACATATTATATTGCCCCGAAAGGCAGACAAATGAAGGACCACACTGATAAGCCCGAGTACCACAGCCTCAGCATGGGGAGAAGTCAGAGACTTGGTGTACTGAGATCCTCAGCATTTCTCCAGAAGCGCTGTGTACCCACCTAGGCGAGTGTACACAAACCCCATAATTATCTGCCATCTATTCCCCTCCAATGCACACACATGTTACGACAGCTGGAAAAAATATATCTGCATACAGAGGGGACAGGTTGGGACAGCCACCAGTGTCCCTGACATTGCCCTGTAAACAGATGAGCCATCCTTGGTCCCCCCGCCATTAGCGTTACCTGCGTGTCTTCTCCCACAGGTTCGGGGAGGAGTTCATGGCATGGAGTGCTGCCCAGGACAGCCCCATCTTTGTGCCCTATTTTGCTGCCTACGTCAACAGCTTCCACGACCTGGTGTAAGTCTGCTCCCCTCAAGCTGAGCCATCATGTTGCTGGGGTCTGGGAGGGTGGAAAGGAGAGACCAAGGTCACCCAGGGAGACCCCATGGGGTGCTCAGCTTCCAGCCCTTCCTCACCACACAGGGGGATGTTCCCCAGGAGATGCAGATAAAAGTCACTTCAATGGGGCAAAAGTGTGAAGAGACAGAGGTGGGGATGGATCCGGTGTGGGGATGGATCCAGTGCTTGTGTGAAAGCTTTAAACTCATTTTCAGCCTGTCTTTTTCAACCTCAGAGAAAGTTGGGTTTATTTTTTTTTGTTCTGGACTTTAGCAGAATAAACCCAGCAACACAGTCTGATGGCTGCTTTTGGCACTGGGCTGAAGGAAACTCTGTGAGGGCACCCAATCTGCAAATAAACCCCTGCCACAGCTGTGGGTAGGGGGAACTTCTAGGGCTTTGCATGTGTTAAGAATTAGCTATTTAAAGCCACACGTTGAAAAGGTCTCTGATAAACAGGTATGCCCACCAGCTCTACTAAAATGTACTTCCAGGAGAGAGGCACTCTCCCCATTAGTAGGATGATGCCAGTTACTGTGTGTCTCAGGGTCTGGTCCATCAGCCCACTGCCGTGGTAAATGATGACCTCGCACTTCCCACCCCACGCAACTGCCACAGCCCTCCGGTGCCAGTGTCACGGGGAACGGGGGCTGTTTGTATGGCACCTGCCTCAGGGGCATGGTCTGCAGCCACACAGGGTCACAGTCCACCAAGGTCTCTTCAACATCTGGGGTCATCCCATCCATGCAGATGTGGTGCTTCAGAGGCCAACCCAGCCAATCGACACGGGACTAACGCCTAGGGTCTGGCTACTGAGAAGCTGGGGCTGTTATCTCCAGCCCACGCTGCTGCATGGTGGCCCTGCACTGCCTGCGGCAGGGATGCTCTATGCCAGATGTTACTCAGTGGATGCTGAGGATTTCACGTTGCGGTGTCTCAGAGGAGCCACAGTGAGCACTACCGTCGGGAGGGCTCTAGATGGCATGATCTCTCCAGCAATGCAAACCTCACCGAGGAACTGGCTTCCTCTGCCTCCTCCTGCCCCGGCGAAAATCGCTCTCCCCTTCCCTGCTGGGGACTGGAGAGGTGGTGAAGGGAGAAGCCAGCCCCGGGCTGGGAGCTGGCAGGCGTTCGGGTGGCAGATTGGCTCGGCTAGGTTTACTCCTGAGTCGAGTTAAATATTCGTCAGCCTTGGTTGATGAGTTGCTGGGTGACCTAACAACATGAGTTTGCAGATACTGGACCCAGAGTTCAGGTGTTCAGCAGGAGGTATGGACCTGAGGCCCCAGCCTGGGGCCAGAGGGATGCTGTTCCGAGTTCTGTAGTCCTGCCTGGCCAGCCTCAGACATATAAATTAGCTACCAGGCAGTGGCAGGAACCTTCCATGCTCTGTGGTCACAGCAGTGGATGTGGCACATCCAAGGAAGCTCGGGACCACTAGCATTTTGGTGGTGCTGCCTCAGTTCCCCCCAGAGTGTCTTACAGCAGGGCAGGGATGGAAAGTGAAAGCCAGAAGCTTGAAATGCCCCCACAGCCCACACAAACCACCAGGGACTTCATTAACCTCTCAGAATTTGTGTTTTCTTCCTCATTGGTGTGAAACCTTACACTGTCCCTAGGAAATTCCACAGGTTTCCACCTCCGTAGTTCATCATCCCAGCCGCTGCCGATAGACACCGTGTGGAGTGAGTCAGCCAGGCTCTGGGGGACACAGGATCAGCAGCTTTCCCTTCTTTGGCTTTATTATTTACTGTTCTCTCACCCCATGAGCCCCCAGTGCTCTCTCCGGTACCTGGAGATCATTTAGCGGAAATGTTGCTCAAGTGAAAAGGTAACCAGCCTACGCAACCGCTCCGCGTGGTTGAACCGTCCCACCTGATGAGGAAATAGGTGGTTTTTTAAGCATAGTTACTCAGTTGTGATTAATTTTCAGTGTACAGGATTGTACTGCACTGCAAAAAGAGTCATTACTTTGACCCATTAAGTGTTTTCAAGAGAAAGTACTAGATACAAAAATGTATTTTAAAATAATGCCCAAGATGCCAATCTGGATAAAACGCTTAGGGCAGTATAATAGATTACATTTTAACATTAATCCATTGGTGGTATATCTCTCTCTCTCTCTCTAGGTCAGGGTTAGAAACAGTGTTTGAAGTCAACACTGAGGAACTGCAGAAGATTTTGGCAGCTCTGACAAGGAACTTCACGAATATTTTTTTTAATAAATTAAGAACAAAAGCACAGGTAAGAGGATCTTGGCGAGGTTATTTCCTAAATAAGGGGTATGTGGAGGACCATTGCAGAAGCTGAGGGCCATTGTCCCTCCCTCATCTCACCAACTAGACCTCATTTTGGAGCACATGACATTATGGTCCCTCCAAAATGCATCATGCCTAACATTTCTAGAAATCCTCCTTAACCCAAAGCAACACTTGCAGCATTCTGGGAGTTTTTCACTATGAGCAGTGAGACATTTGTCAAGCTGTTTACTTTAGTACAATGGCAACCAAAAGAAAAGGGTATTTAGTGGCTTCCAGCATCTCAGGCAAAGCAGTGAAGCACCAGGGAAGTCAGCTGGACACCACCAATGGGACATTTTTCCTTCTAACAGAACATTTGGATTTTTCAGGACTTTGATTTACTCTTACTTATTCATAGATCTGCCATCATGGTGTGTTACCAACCTCTTCAGACAGGACAGAATTAATTCTGGCAGAGGTGATTTTTCCAGGCTGTTTCCATGGTGAAGAAAGACTGATTCTTTCAGTGTGAGGATGCTAAAGCTCTGTTATCAACCGATAAAGCTCTGATATCTGCTTAACTCGTGTTAAGACGCCTAAAAGGCAACATGCTGCAATGCAGTTTGTGCTTCCCAGGTGCTGTAGATGGGACTTTCTGCTCTCAGCTAGCTGAGGGTCCACTAGCCCTAGCTGGTATAAGAGAGAGGGGAAATTAAGCCTTTGGTCTCACGCCTTTCCATTCATCCTAATTCACTTCCTAAATTGCCAAGTATAACTTTCAGAAACCAAGACAGTTACGCAACTACTCCAATCTAAGCTAAGCCTGCCTGGCCAAGGGGACTTTCCAGTGACTGCAGAGCTTGCCTGAGAGCCTAAGGGGCAGACAAGGAAGGAGCCAAGCCAAGGCATTGAGCAAGAGAGCCAAAATGCCATGAGAACTGAGAGCAGCCGAGGCAAAGCATTTCTAAACAGCCTTTCAGCAGGCTGAGAGCACAGCAGGAGGGCACAAGTAGGGGAAATAACTGAAAAGGAGGTTACCGGGAATCTAGAGAGAGATGCTGAGAGGTGACAGGAGAAAAGTACAAAGGGGAGATGCCAGAGAAGGGGTATTTTGAATTTGATACTTAAGGGAGTCTCTTCCAGGTGCTACCAGAAACCTTTAGCTGATACTGCTTTGTTTCTATGTGGAGGCACATGAGCTCTAGGGACCCAGCAAGGGAAATAGCCCTCCCGGGACACTTGGTCCAGAGCACCTTGTACACAGGGCAGAAGGGAAATGGTGCCATCACTCCCATGTCATCACTGACCATGAGGCATCATGTTGGAGATGCTCTTCCCCCATGCACCCCACCACATCAGAGCAATGAGCAGAAGGAAAATCCCGGTGAGGCTTCGTGCAGACCCATGGGTCTGCAGGGAGTACAGACAGCCCGCTGCAAGTGCTGTGAGGAAGAGGAGCTTGACTTCCTTGTGGAGAAGGCTGGAGGGGTGATGGATTACTGGGCTGATTTCCAACAGATTCACTACCAAGTGACTTGTCATGTCCACAGCTGGTGCAAACCCATGTAATGCTATGGTCACTGGTGCAAACCCATGGTCGCATGCCTCAGCCTGTTCTAGCCATGCCTGAGTTTCCTCTGATTAACTTTCACATCTGTTTCTTCATACAGTAGGGGTACAAATTTATTTACCTAAAGAAATATAGCTGGGGGATTAGAAGGTGGCACAGAGCAAGGAAATGAGGTGTCCCAAGTAAGCCTATAATGCCAAAGCATCTCCTGCTCAGAGAGTGATGCTGCTTCTGTCTGCACTACAGCATCTACCCAGAAAGGGGACATATTGGTCTGAATTCCCTGGCGTGGAGAGAGAAACCCAGTCTGCTCTGTGCTTCTGGTGCCTAACTCCAGGGGTATCTTCACACAGAGAAAATGAACCATTGGTGCTCTGTGCTTTTCAGTTCAAGCCCCCCAAGCAGGCATACAGCTGGGTGCCTTCGGCTAGTCCATCAGCTAGTCTGAATATTTCCAGTGCCATCAGTGAGTTTGTCTTTTTTCAGCCACTCCTGAAGAAAATCCTGACCAAGGACTGGATTTTGACAACGGAAAGGCCAGGCTCACTGGTGTCGGCAGTCTCGCAGTTCTCCGAGCACCTGCAGCACATGAGGGAGCCCACAGGGCAGGTATGGTCCCACGCCCAGGTGCAGTGATGCTGAGGGGGTCCTACTGTCATTTACAGGCTGCAGTCCGACCTGCAGACTCCTCTCCAGTGGTGGAGGCTGTTTATAACTGTGGGAACTGCTGGTGTGGGGTAGTTCAGCTATTACTGTACTTAAACGTGAGAATAAGCAATACCTTTCCTTTCTGTAGTTTAAATATGGGAACTGATTTCCTTAAAGAAGAAGAAAAAACTTTGGTGAACACTACCACTGAACATTATAATTCCATGAGTTGCAGGCTTATATGCTCCTTTCATATCTGTGCAGTTGTGAAATAAATAGGTAGGTGACAACAGCTCTACATTTAAAGTCTGCAAAACCTACTTTTAAAGCAATCCTAAAGATTCCCCTTTGCTACTGAGGAGCCAAACTGCCACTACAAAATTCCTTTTTGTGAGAGGCTTTCTTGCCCTCTCTCACTGCCGTGGTCTTGCATGGAAACTACAGAAAAACGATGAGGTTTTCCCTTTTTTTAACCAGGAGCTTCTACGTGATGTTCATAAGTATGTGGTGAGAGAATACATCATGCAGGTCATCAAACCTAGACGGAAAATGAATGAGGAGACACGTCAGCAAGTGAGCGAAAAGATGAACCAGGAAGCCAGAATCCTTAATAATACACTTATTGATCAGGTATGTGAGTTCCCTCCTGGCATCCCCTGGCTGCCCTGTTCCTGGACGTGCAATCATATAATCACAGAATGGTTTGGGTTGGAAGGGACCTTAAAGACCACCTCGTTCCAACCCCCCTGCCACGGGTGGGGACACCTCCCACTGGACCAGGTTGCTTAAAGCCCTGTCTAACCTGGCCTTAAACACTTTCAGGGAGGGGGCAGCCACAACTTCTCTGGGCAACCTGGGCCAGTGTCACACCACCCTCATGGTAAAGAATTTCTTCCTAATATCTAATCTAAATCTCCTCTCTTTCAGTTTAAAAGCATTGCCTCTCATTCTATTGCTACATATCTTCGTAAAAAGTCCCTCTCCAGCTTTCTTTTAGCCCCTTTCAGGTACTGGAAAGTGCTATAAGGTCTCCCCGGAGCCTTCTCTTCTCCAGGCTGAACAACCCCAACACTCTCAGCCTGTCCCCATAGGGGAGGTGCCTCAGCCTGATCATTTCATGGCCCTCCTCTGGACCTGCTCCAACAGCTCAATGTCCTTCTTATGCTAGGGGCCCTAGAGCTGAACACAGCACTGCAGGTGGGTTCTCACAAGAGCAGAGTAGAGGGGCAGAATCACCTCCCTCGACCTGCTGGCCACGCATCTTTTGATGCAGCCCAGGACACAGTTGGCTTTCTGGGCTGCAAGTGCACATTTGTGGCTCAATATCCCCACTTGTCTTCCTGAGGACTGAGGCAGCAGGCTCTCAAGGAGGGCAAGCTCAAGAAATGTAAAGATGCTTAAAAGAGAGCCAGAGAGGTGGTTACTGCAGGTTTCTGGTGTGGACTTCCAGCCCGGCGGCTGCTCTGCAGTAGAGGCTTGTGGCTGGTGGCTCTCCAATTGCAGTTGTTTGAACACACTCCCAGGTGCACAGGTGCTCTGCATAGGGTGGTTCACGTGCTATAGGATCACACTCATGAGTCTGTCAAGAAGGACCCTCCAGGCACACTGTCTGCATACAGGAGGTTGATGTGGAGAAAATCATGGCTGTTGTCATGTTTTGTGACTAGGCAACATCAGTCTGGGATTTTCAGGGAAACCAAAGTTGAATTAATTGGATTTTGCAGAAAGTCAGGTGTCTGGGGCCCTAAATCTCAGTGAGGCAGATCCCTCTCAGAGATAAGACACATGAAACTATCATGCAGCAGGAGGTGAAGTCTCTGGCATCTGCTGCCATGCCAGACCACAGCCACAATGCCCTGCTCAGGGTCTGGCTTGCTGGGGTGCTCATGAGCATCAGAGAGTGTGGTGTCAGGCCCCAGAGGAGCTTCTGGGGGCGTTTTACCATTGCCACCCAGTGCTGCCTCGGCTAGCACCCTGCTGTTCCCCCAGACAGCACACTGCCCACCCGAGGACAGCCCATCCTGCCTGCAGCAGTAAGGTCCTACACCAGCAAAAGAAACGCGCTGCCATGCTCTGCGCTGCAGGTAAGAAGGCATTTTGCAGGTGCTGTGCTCACTCCTGACATCCCTGTATGCCTCCTTGTTCGCAGGGCTCTGACTCCGACTGGCTCCTTCCCGCCATACACCACATTGCCAATATCATTGGGGAGAAGAAAAAAGACAAGATAAAGGATTATGTCAAGGACCTGTGTCAGGATTATCCAGATATCAGGTACATGAAATGGCAGACACCAGAAATGCTGGGCTGTATCCCAAACAGCGCCAGCTCACCCTGTGCCTTGGCCAAGCTCTTCAGCTTCTGTTCTTTGCTGGTAGCCACACATTAGAAGTCAAGCTGCCAGCAACAGGGGGCTTGTTTCTTTCTTATTTTTATTTCTTTATGGCTGTATCCTTTCTCTTTTTTTCCCCTGCCTGCCGGATCATATAATGCACACAAGTTACCTCAAAAGCCTTTTCATTTTAGAATAGAATAGAACAGAATAATTCAGCTGGAAAGGACCTACGACAATCATCTAGTCCGACTGTCTGACCACTTCAGGGCTGACCAAAGGTTAATGCATGTTGTTAAGGGCATTGTCTGAATGCCTCTTAAACACTGATAGGCTTGGGGCACTGACCACCTCTCTAGGCAGCCTGTTCCAGTATTTGACCACCCTCTCAGTAAAGAAATACTTCCTAATGTCAAGTTTAAAGCTCCTCTGATGCAGCTTTGAACCATTCCCATGCATCCTGGATACCATTTTATTGCTCCAAATGAACCTTGTTTCACTGTAAAGCTCCAGGTTGCTTTTCAGCACATCACCAGTATTAGCCCAGCTTGCCAATTTGCAGGCTCCAGCTTTGGAGCAAATATTTGTTTCTTGTTCCCAGGCTCAGATCTCAAAGCACAACAGGCATTGACACAGTTCAACTGCAGTTTTTGAAAGGACCTCAACACAACCACTACATTTTGGAACAAATTACAAATTCTTTCTTTTATACTTTCCATTTGCTGTTCCAAAGCAGCATCTGCAAAATTTAAGGCTACTGGAAAAGTAAACAGAGTGACTAGCTCTGTGCATGGCTGAGCAGCTACATACCAGAAGTTACCTCCTCTTCTACAGCTCTTCTGCCAACCATTGAGAAGGAATATCAGTGGTACAGCTTGCAAAAAGTCCTATTTTTATCAGAGTCATTTCAGAAAAAGACCACAGATTTTTGCACTAGGTTACACAGTTCCTGCTGGATAACTTTTACACTATCAAAATAAACTAAAATTTCACAAATTGCTCAGAACACTGAAGTGGACACTCAAATATTCAGAAAAAAATGACATTAGATATATTTTCCTCTCCACAAAATTGAGGCTCAAAATTTTTCAGAAGTGTATTTAACTTGAGTGGGTCAGATATGCTTCAGGCTTATCAGTGTGGAAAAATTCAAGACATGGACTTGAGAAAGAATCACTGTTACTGAGAAATTTCCCAGGTGAACACACCTATCCTACAAAAACAAAAAAAAAAGCCTTAGTCCCAGTGGCCAGACTGAGCTGACAAAGGAGGCAGTGCCTTTTCTGGGAAGGATGAGGAAGATAAATGATGAGTAGTCAGCCTTAGCTGTTTGAAAACAATATTCCAGTCAGAAAAGTCATTTATAAGGCTGTGATTTCTGGTACTTTTTCACCACTAGCCTTAGACCCAAGCCAGGTTTTAAGGTTCATCCTCTTGGTTGATTTATTTCATGGCTTTCCATTATTCAGTAATATTTTTAACAATTAAGTTTGGAAAACAAGGCGGAACCTGCTGGACCTGCATTGCTTCCTGTTCAGGTCTCTGTTAATTCTTCCCCTGAGCTCTCAGAGACGTTGTTAAATTTGTATATACTGAGATTACTGGAACAGGATACGTTTCCAAGTTTGCTTTCCCAGCTCTAATCTAATTAGTGCCTGTCAGCTTCCTAAATATTAGAACTTCCATTACTCAACTCAAAATAATCATTAAATAAAAGGTCTGCAGCCTCTCAGGAAAACTTGCAAAAAAAAAATCACGTGTGTACGTGGAGATGGAGGGGGAAATTCCCTGAAGCACCAGCAGCAGGAGGGTGTCCCACCAGCGCAGGGTGGTAGGAGCTGATGCTTGCTGACTCAGTACCTCTGGAGGCTGCAGACCCCTGTCCTGGTGGCTCTGCCAGCACGGTGAGGGGACGTTCCCTGATGCTTTGCCAGAGCTTGCTCTGTCTCCAGCACAGTTGTTGGTTGCTTACCTCTGGGCTGGTTTTGCTTGCCAGGACTGAGCAAGGTCTTGTTTGGTTTCCACAGGAAGGAGCACATCCTGGCTGTCCTCGCACTCCGGGGGCTGGGGCACACCAGGAGAGCGGCCATTCTTCGGCAAGGCTACCATGCGCTGGAGAGCCCTGATGGCGGGGAGGGCAGCACACTCTTCGCTGAAATTGATGCCCCGGTGATCATCAGCTGCTTCTAAAACAGAACTAAAACAGCAGTCAGCATCCTCCCTCCTCCCACGCTGCCTCTACAGCATGATCCAAAATCTGCTACCCCGCCTCACTCCTCTGCAAACACAACTTTTTGACTGCTGTGGGAAAAGGAGTAGTTTTCTGAACTTGCTACCATGAGTTCAGAAACCAAAGGCAACAGACACACCAAGACACTGATCTCCTGCAAGAGCTCCTGGGCAGCAACTCCAGCCCAGGCACCATGTCCAGCCTGTGTTCAATGCAGATTTTATTGCTAGGAGGCTGCTCAGATGTTTGGTCCAAGATTGAGTCTCTTTTCAGAGAACAGGAGAAAACCAGAGGGAACTCACTCAAAGCTATATTAAGGCTTGGACTGTGAGTTGCATAATTACATAGCAGCAGAGCAAGAGCCTCCTTCATAATTAGTGTCCCTGAGCAACCAGGGCGCAGAGCTTGGGCAGGGATGTGGTGACACCCAAGTCTTATTTCCTTCCCTGTGAATCAACTGGCCAAGCTGGCATGACACAAGGACTGTGACGTTGTGACCTGGTGCCACAAACCACTACCTGGCTGAGGAAGAAAACCTTGGAGGGTAACCAAATCCCACAGCTGGGACACACAGCACATGGACCACTCTGGCTCCAGGACGGACCCCATGGCCCTCGCTTGTGGGCTGCCTTGCAAAACTCCTGTTGGACTGAAGACTTGTTCATGCCATCACAGCCTTTCTGTGTGGGCAGATATGTCTGGATTGGACATGCCATATGGAGGGAGGCTCCAAGTCCTCCTTGCCCCAGTGAAAAGGGCCACCATGCCCCTAGTCCATTTTCTTGTATGTTCAAACATATTTTAACAAATCTGGTACAATCTGACTGCAGTATGAAACCTAATGTGAGGTGGACAGGTGTAGTGCTACAGATGGGATCCTGATCTGCCGTAAACCAGCATCACCCCACTGATGGGCATGGAACACCACCAGTTTAATTCTATGAGGGATCCAAAGCATTACATCCAGCATCTGCAGGGGAGACTAAAAGAGACATCCAGCAGCCTACAGCTGTACAAATTTGAATCTATTTAATCCAATTTATCCTTTAGGTTGCCCTCTGCAGGAATTAATCCAACACTGTACAGAGCCATGTTTTCAATCTATCAATTAATGTGATAAATGTGGACATGGCATAGCCTTGAACACTAATTTGTCTGCTGCAGAGCTTACAGCATCAGCAGTGAGCCTCTTTCCTTTCCTTTGCTCCAGTTTGCACCAGTATAAATTTCAGCCCAGGTGAGCAGCAGGCGCTGGTGACAGGCCAAGGGAGCTGTTCTGACGGATAAGAAATACAGAGTGCACCTTTAATTCACAATCATTATGTGAACATTTTTCTAAGGTAGACTTGCTACCTCCACAGTCAAGATGAGGTGTTTTTCTAAAGACAGCTTTGAAATACCAGTGTAGATTGAGAGCTTGAGGCAGGAAATCCTGGGAGGAATTTTCTGCCCTGCATCATTCTTCAATATAGCTCAGGACAATTCCTGCAAATCGTCAGCTTGGTGACACTGTATTTGCTGTGGAGAAGTAAAATATCATCTGCATCTCCCGTTATGTGCAGAGCTCAGGAACACTTTGGAGCTCCCCTTCCCTGTCCTGGAGAGGTGGTGCAAGCAGGGAGCCCTGGATTACATCCCCCACGGGCGTGTGAGCTACATCCTCCATCCCAGCAGAGGGGAAGGGAGTCAGCACTGGGAGATTTACATTTAATGTCAAAAGCATTGACTAAGTGAGGGTGATAAAAACAGGATTTCAACTTTTGCATCCTCAGTCTGAGATAGGTAAGACTAGATTTTCAGAGGAGTGCAGGATTTGAGGCACTAGAGCCTCAGTGGGAGTTTTTGTGAATCAGAAATTTCCCTCTGCCCTGTATGCATCTCTGATCCAAGCACCTCACGCAAAGCATCTGCAGCACAGAAATTTTCCCAAGTGTATTAGACATATACTGGGGTTTCAATCTTATTATTTTACTGGCCATCTCTCTGCAAAGCAGCTGCCTTTCCTCAGGCTCCAGCTGCCTGGCCCTGGGATTAGATAAGGCACTTGGTTTCCGTTTTCTAATAAAAGCAAGTTGCTACCCTGAAGTCATGGAGGAAAGCTGGGCACAATGACTTTTTGTCACATCCTCTCCTGGGACACTTGGGTCCTGCAGCCTGGCATCCTGTAAGCCAGCAGCGGGAGCACAGCCTGTGTCCTCCAGGAGCTGCTGCTCGTTCTTGAGCAAACCAGTTTAAGGTTAACCCCATTAGAGCAAGACTACTGTTCAGTCCCTGTCCTGCCCCAATAGCCATGCAAGCAGAGAGGGAGCTCCTGAGAAAGCAGAGAGGAAGGGCTGTGCTCTCCAAAATGAGCTGCTGCTGTCCAGCTGTCTTCTGTGAAGCAACTAGTGTTCATTAGGGCCATATTTCACATTCCAATAGAAAAGAAGAAAGGCTTCCCAGGGCTTTTATTGTAGAACATGTTGCTCTTGTAGGAAACTGCCAAGGAGCTCGCTTATTACCCCATTAACTCCCTCCAATTGTTGTTTCCCTGTGGTTTCCACGATCAGCCCTACTCCTACCCCAGTACAGTTACGTTCCCCGCTGGGAGACACAGCTCACTTCTTTTACCCTGGAGAGCCTGTGCTAACAAGTGTAGATACCTCCTCCAGTGAATAAAGCTTTCTTGAAAGTAACCAGCTAAATGGAAGAGCCAAACTCTCTCCAGATTTAGCTTCTCAGGGGTGAACACTGCATTTTGTGGGGGATGGATCTGGCACGGATCACAGCACTGAGTGGGTGGTGACAGACATTTTCTTTGTTTCAGAGGTCTCTGCTGTTTCACAATACTGTTTGTTTCTGGTTTGAGGTGAAAAGCAGGGTTTCCAGTGTTCTCTGTCTGAGGGAAGAATGCCTGCAGCCAGGGTGGCCCATGGGCTGGGGTTTGCCATCTGAGACCACCCTTTAAGCGCCATCATTTCAGCACTTTTGCTCAGGCAAATTGTCCTTTCCTGAAAGGAAGATGTGGAAATCGGGCTCACTCCAAGCAAGAATGGAGCAATAACAAGACATTGCAGTGAAAGCACAGGAGGCTGTCCCTGAGCTGAGGATCCTAATCGATCCGTCAAAATATTCCAGAGACAGCCTTTTAGTGCAGCAGCACTATAACGTTTAGCTCCATGCTCTGTGGTATCTTTCAGCAAAGAGCTCACAATCGGGTTAAGATACTAATGATGTTCAGTAAGAAGTGGATCGCAGCATTACAGCTACTTTACGAGCTGGGCAATGTGGGCTGACACCACCCAGCAAACACAGCTGGGAAGAGAAGAGGTGCTAGGAAGTTATCTCACAGGTGGCTGAAAAGTAAAGCTGTATTAGTTTTAGGCTTAACTACTTTGGTAATTATATATCACAGTTCTCCAAAGTGCCCGTGTCTAGCAAACACTTATCTTCTGTATTTTGCGTATTTCTCTATGAAATCTTGTGGTTGGATTTACTGCCCCAAAGCCAGTCATTTTGGTTCTCCAGGCACGGGGCAGATACAGGAGTGCTCCGCTGAGCATCACTGTGCACTTCCATCCCTTAAGGACATTTTTATGTAATACTGCTAATGATGACAGAATGTTAGCACTGGGATTGGCCCGCCTCTCCCATAAAACCCATGCAAGAGATCAGGCAGATTGCTGGAACATTTATTGGACATATCATGTTTAAACTATTTACTATTACTATAAAAAGACAGCATCAGAAAAAGGTAAAGACTGATGCAAGTTAATGTGTGGCAAAAGTGGATTAAGATTAATTTTTAAAAAACTGCAAGAACTTCCTCTAGACCCACAGCTACATAACTATCTGCCTGAGGACACCGAGCAAATGTGAACTTTGCCTCTCTGTATTCATCCCTATTACACAGAGCACTGCAAATACCCTCTAATGTTCTTCCAGTGTGGCACACTCCATTTATATTTGTGAATTCATATTGAGTCATTCAAATACATTATTCCAGAAAAGGAGTAACATGTAAAGCAGAGAAACCTCCAGTATTTTTTCCATCTTGGTACTACCCAAGTGAGATTCTCAAAATGCCTGTGCAAGGCTTTTTCTGTTAGCTGCACAGAGATTATACCTCTTGCTAAATGAGGCAGAAAAGTGAATGGCAGATCAAAGATGAGCACCTAAGTCCCAGGATGTCCAACTAGGCATGGTTTATGTTTGGCCATGCATGAAATCGTGCCTGCCAGCACAAATAGGTCCATAGCCTGAGTTCTGTAACGAGCATGGGGCTGGGGAGCTGCCATGGGCTTTGTTACGGGATGCAGGATTATACCTTGGTTCCTAGGACTGGCATCAGGCAAGACAGAACTGCTTTTTTTGTGAACAGTGTTACACAAGTACAGGAAAAGCAACTCCAGCCAGAAAGGGGTGGTCATACAGCTTGCCAAGTCATCCTCTGGCCATGTTCAGCCCCTGGGAAGGGGCTGGGGAAATGCAGCTGGGAGAAAGATGCTGATAATCAGAAGAAAACACAGAAATTGCAAACTGCATCCACGGAGAGGTTTGCTTAACATTTAGCAGTGCAGAGCAGTGAGTGACCTTCAACTTTTTTCTGTCCATGGACTAAAAAAAGTACTTCCAGGGAAGGCACAAAGCACAGACACTATAATTGTCTTCCAGTCAGTTAAAAAATATTGCTACAAAAGGGAAGGAATAAGTTCCTCTCCATTTTCTGAGGGCTGGGCATAGAGAAACAAGCTTCTGCTACAGCAAGGAGGTGCAAGTTAGATGGAAGAAAACCACTGCTAGTGCTGATGGAGCTGAAGCGCTGAGGACAGCGTGGTGTCTGTACCATCAGTGGCATTTAGCAGCAGGCCAGGCAGATACCTGCGAGAGATGTGCCAGCATGGCTGGTCCTGCCCTGTGATGGGGACAGACATGCTGAGTCACTTTCAGCAATGCTGCATGCATCACCACACAGACACAGAAGCTGGAGTGCATTGGTAACCTGAGCCACCAGGCTGATAACACATGGTGACACTGATGCTGTGGCTCTCTAGGGCTGTAGTGGTGCAAAGGACCATGGAGCCATGACCAGCCCCAGGGGGCTGTTTTACTTTCAGATGCCAGCCTACAATGAGGAGCTGCATCCTCAGTGGCCCCTGTGCCAGCAGCAAGAACAAGACCAGGGAGTTTCTCTTGCTTTCACATGCACATATCCAATAGTACTTTCTGCTGACCCTCATCATGGGTAATACTAGAAGTGAAATTAAAGAAATCAAAGTAATCATAACTCTGGCATCCTGAGCAAGGCACAAAATGCTGGGGATCATTTCCTAAGTGAGGGAGCTCACAGCATTACAATACTTTTTCCAAAACTCAGGAAAAAATATTTCCTGAAGAAACTATGCTATGAACAGAAGCTCATTGAGCAGCTAAGAGGCAATCATGGAATTAATCATCAGGGATTCATTAGGAGACCAAAAAAGCTGGTGTCTTTTGTCCCCAAAACATCATTTGCACACACAGACCATCATTGTCCCCTTGCAGCCCTGATTACAGCTCAAGAATGCATTACACATGCTTTCGTCTTCATAGCCCTTTAAATGAACTGGCCTTGAGGCCTGAAAAGCACTAGCAACAGCCCATGGTGCCTCTTTTCCTCAGTGATCACAAGGCTGAATCCACCCAGCACATGTTCTTACTAAGCCACTGTTAGTCACCCTCTGAAACAAAGACCATTCCCTGGGCTGATGCATTTACTGTCTTCAAGGAGACACGTGGAAAGAAATAACAGCCCAAAGGGCCAAGCTTGATTTGCCCATGACAAGAAGTTCTCCAGGCAAGCTCATGGAGCAGCTATTATTTGGAAGCATGATTGCTTGTGGCTGCTGAAGGATGCACAAGACACCATGTTGGCCCTGGAGACCTTCTTCTGGATCTGATAAACTGGAATAAGGCAAAGGGTGAAGGGGAGGTAGTGGGGTGCAGGGAAGGGAGGCACCAAGAAATGGTTTGTGCTGCTCATCCCATACATCTCCTGCCCCCGACATAGCATGCAGCCCAGCCTTCCATCTGCCTCTTCCCAGCAGGAGACAATGGCTCCAGGGAAAGGTAACAGAGAAGGAGGCACCCACACAGCTCTGGTCCTACACTCCCTCCTATCTCAGGAGTGCCTCTGGCCCCAAGAGTGGATGTGCAGCCCTTTGGCATCACATGTGAAATGCCTGTCTGAAACTCTGTTTATATGAAAAAACAACTATTTTTTCTTCTTTGCTAACCATATGGCTTTTGCTCATTTCTTCATGACCAATCAGCACAAAGCCAAATTCAGCCATGGCACAGGAGAAAATAGATCCATGGGATTGTACCAAGTTGTGGCCTAAATTTCAACCCGATTATTCTGTGCAAGGGAAAGAAAAAGCCACCCTTGAGAAGATCCTGCCCTTGCAGTGCTGGCCAGGATCTTGAAGTGGCTGCAGCACCCTCCCAGGCTGGGCATGCCCTTGGCATGGCGACACTTGGCGTTGCAGTGAAGGCTACATACACCATGGCAGGAAAGCCCTTCCCAGGCAGCCCCCATGGCAGAATCCCACATGGGACATTTCAGTGCTGCCCATGGGGAAGGGGGATAAATCTGAACGCACCATCTCCTCCACTTTTGGCCCCAACCTTTGGGTCTGGGGTTTCTCATTTCCACCAAAATCACTTGCAAGTCATTAAATACTAAAACAACTCAAAGTTGTTTTTGTGAATTAACATCAACAAAAAAAAGTGCTTGACTTGCAACAGGGCAGGAATACTTGACTAGATGCCTATTTTTTGCTCTATTAAACACCAGAAGAAAATCTTGAGTTAACAAAACTGCCTACAGACAGGCAGTAAAACTCAGAGCAATATTGTCCAATTTGCCAGAGTTACTCACAATCCATTGCAAACAACAACTGCTGTGTCTCCACAGTGAGTTAACCTTAGACGTTGGTGCGCAGATTTAGATGTCATTGTTTTAGTCATGACATTAAAAAATGAATTGCATTGTTGCTGTTACAGCTCTGTTTCTGGGAAAATGCTTCCATGGGGTGTAGCAAACAGAATCCTCAAAGGACTACTATTTTCCACAGTTAAAAAAAACCCTGACTTTAATACTATATGTAACAGCCCTTTCAACCTCTTATAAGTGAAGCTGCTTCTTCCTAATGTAGGCGGACAGAAGCCTGAAGGAGTTAAAATTGTATACACGGGGCTTATCTTTAAACACTGCATCCAAAATACTGCCTTTACATAAGGTATTGCGATATTGGTTTTCATATCCATCACCCATCTTTACTTACTTCAGGGCTTTGCCTTTGTTCTGTGAAGGGTATGTTAGAAATACTACGACGACCTCATCCAATGCTGGAGTGGTTTAGGAAGGATCCGTGTCTGGCTGCTGCACTGTTGGGAAAACTCCCAGGAGAGCAAATACGTACCAAGCACCTTACCCAGCCCAGCAGTGCTGGCTCTGCCAGGGCAGGGGGAAGCAAAGAAAAAGGTTACCGTCCTGAAGGTCCAGCAGGATTCCTCAGACGTTTGTTGAGGAAAGAGGAATATTTTATTGCAAGGTCAGTTGGAATTTCAGTCCTCGGGAGATCTGCAAATCTTATTCAGGAATATGCCACTATTTACAAAGAGATGAAGGGCCTCTCTCTACTGCCAGTAAATTTGATAGCAGCAGCTCTGTTGATTTCAACAGTGCAGGATAAGCGATGAGTTCCTTGCTGAGTCAGAGAGTTGGAAACACAGGTTACTGAGTCCTCATGGCCTCTTGGATTTCCCCTGGAAATTTCCCTGTGTGCCACTCACAAGCCTGAATTTGCTTGGACACGAGGATAACCCAGCAGGAAAGAGCCTGGGAACAGCAATGGGCAAACCTTGAGGACCCAAAAGGAAGTTCAAAACAGAAGAACTTCTTGGTGTCTCGCTTTCAAGACGTCAAAAAGCAGTACTGCTTTTGCAGTTTCCCGCGTGTTTTCCCCCAGTATTTTCCACCACACTGTGATGGGGAGTTTATGGGCAGCCTTTCCTGCTGGGCAAAAAGAGATGCCCCAGGGCAGTGAGTCCTGGGGCAGAGAAAGTACCTTGGCTGAGGGAAAACAACTCCAGTGAAAAGACGTCCTAATTAGTCCCACCAGGTCTAAACATAATGCTGCTACCATCATGAAGGCCAGCTGGGATTTGGTCCCATCCTGTGACCTTTGGGATCACTGTTGCATTCCCTGATCTAAAATCAGGCCTCTCACCCCCTGCACACAAGCTGTGTGCCAGCCCGAGCACAGCCATCAGTGTCTGGGGAGGACCAAGGAGCTGAGCACTGGTGAGGACAGACATGCCCCAGCCCCAGCTTTTAAACAGACATGGGCATATTTCTTCCACACCCGTGGGCAGATGTGGCTTCTTGCACCATTTCTTGTAGCTGAACTGGTGAGGCAGTTCCAGTTGCCTTCCCTCAGCCTCTGGTAGTCCTGACCTCTGAGGGCATCCAAGTCAAAAGTGGCCCCATCTTAGTGGTCCCTTTTTAATGCAGAAGCACTGTGAGAAAAACAGCATGCACCTTGCAAGCACATGCACACACTCATTTACCTTTACAGAGAGCTGGTCCTTGTGCAATCATGCTGCCCCCCCCGCCCCCACCCAAGGACATTAGGAAGCTGTAAACAGAGAAGCAGTGTTATATAAAGAAGTGAGAGTAAGCTGGAAAAAAAAACGGAAGAACTATGGGGTAGCAAGTGCTGGAGTACCTTAAAAACAGGGTGATAAGAACAACGGTGGTTTCCTGTCAGAGGATCTCTGAGGCTTCTCTGAAGCAGCAGTGTTTCCCAGCACATCTGTGGCACAGGCAGATGTGGTGCTCCCCAGCTGCCCCAGCTCATAGCTCTTGCAGACCTGCTGAGAGTCCCTCGTTCAGCCTCATCCCAGACCCAAGCCCCGTGCTGTGACCCTACAACATGCCCTCCGTTTCCCAACAGGAGTGGGATGGTAGGAAGCATGAGCTCCCACTCCTCTGGAATGAGTTGTGCTGAGATGACTGGACTTCCACACCAGGAAAAAGTAATTCCAGTTTCCTTCAGGCAAAGAGGAAGAAGCTACATCCTTCCCTTAGGGCCCACCACTCCTCCCCAAGTCACCAAGCAGCAGATGTTGAGGATGCCCATCAGTCTGCAAGCAGCTCCAAACACCGGGACAATATCACCACCTCCATTTCACAGCGGAGGGCAATCTGTTCCAGGCTACAAAGCCACTCAGCTGAAGGTCCAGGGATAGCAAACTTGGAATGTCCAGTTCAGACATGTCTCCTGCCCACTGTGAAGATATCAGGGACAGCTGGCCCCACCCAGAAACCTCCAGTATGGACCCCTCCTCCAGTCTCCATGTCAGGGGAAGGGTGGCAGAACAACCTCAAAAATGCACACCTCCCTCCCACAGACATCAGGGGAGGGTACCAGAGCAGCCTCAGAGAGATATGCCTCCTCCACCAGAAATATCATGGCAAAGGTGTCATCAACCTCAGCTATGGACCACTCCTCAAGCAGAAATATCAGGGTGGAGATGCAGACCACACTTGCATACAAGCCCTTCCTTTGATGAAGATTTAGAAGATTCCTGTCAGTTCCTGGTTCATTACTCAGACACGTAGGATTTTTGATGCCAGTAGAAACCCAAACCAGGAAAGCTCTGTATGGTTAGTTCAGTTCAGATCTGTCTGTAGATGGCAAAACTATCACCATGTGAGGTTTGTGCCATCAGTAGCAAAGTTCTCAAAAGGGGTTCACACTTTTGAGGCTACCAAATCACAGCTTTGCTGCAGGTCAAACCTCAAACTCCAGCCTCCCTCCAATGGGCCTGGGTAAATACATGCATATTCACCATTTGGGGAGGAAGAGAAGGGAGCCAGAACTATGAGACAAGGGTGAAAATATGCTGTCACAGTGGCTATTGCTGCTAAACGTGACTGGTGAAGGCTTGCATGTCTAGATTCATCAAAGACTGAGCAGATCAATCTTCTCAGCACAAGGGCAGGCTTTTTTCTGGGGCAACAGGGCCTGCATTGGAAAGGAAAAAGGATTTTGCAGGAGGAAAGGAACAGCAGAATTCTGTCCCTTGGTGTGTTTCTGTGATCATTTTGAAAGAAAAGAGATACTGTACTTACAACCATATATTTTAACAGGTGACAAAAAATTAATTGCAAATGCATAATTTTCAAGAGGTGCAGGGCACAAATGGAAACAAAGTTGGACCAGGGAAGTAGTTGATGAAATAAGATGAAAAATGAGAAGTTACATCCTGTCATCTCACATGAGCCCAATCCAGCCTAGGTGTTTCTCTAAATACTGTGGTGAACTTGCTAATTACTTGACTGCCTCAGAGCTCACATGCTAATTTCTGCTTGCTGCACCTCCCTCTTCCCACAGCTCCTCTGGGGAGAGCATGATCCAGACTGGCTAGATAGAGTTTCATCAGCCTGAGAGGTTTCAGACTTGTGTCCCAGCAGGTCTCTCACCAGAAGGTACTCTCCACTCACGCATTGAAGCAGGGTCTTGGGACATCTAGAAGTCCAGTTAGCTGCAACCTAGGAGGTTCCCAGTTCACAGACACATAGAGAAACTCCAAGAGGAAGCAAAACTTCATCCTAGTGATTTCAAGTATTGTCTGGGAGGACAAGTCCCAGGTCCTCCATCTTTGCTCACCACTACTTATCTATGTCTTTTACATGAAGCAGTCATGCCTATCACAGGAGCTTTTCCCACAGTGGTTAATACTGCATGACACAATCTGCATGGTGAACTTGGGTCCCTTCACTTCCCATTTCCCATGCTCTATTCCTGCTGCTTACAACTACACTGTTCCTACACTATAAGGCCAATATTTGGGTATATCATCACAGATCTTCTAAGCCACAGTGCTGATAAAGGAAAAGAGCTCTTTTTTCCATTACTTGCAGTCATCATGAATACTGGAGAGGACAACAGCCCAATCAATCAGAAGTAACATATTTTGGTAAGCACATCGTCCAAGCAATCATTTTATGACCTGAGTGGTCTGAGTTAAAATGCACAACAGTCTTGAGGGCTGGATTCATCTCCTCTAGATCTCCCACCAGTTACCAGCTGCTTTGCCTCAGCTGCTGAGCAGTAACAGTGCCTTCTGAGCCAGCAAGCCCCTCCACTCCAGGAGAGGAGCCAAGTCCCCTTGTGACCTAGCTGCCATTGTTCTGGCCTGCAGATCTGAGTCAGTCTTCAGAATTCAAACTTTCAGCCCTTTCACTGACTCCAAACTTTATAAACTTCTGGAGAGAGATGGATAAGTGTGGCTGGTGTGACCACTTGGTCTTTTACCCCACAGTTTAATGAGGAGCCCAAATTCTCCATTACCCCTGTTTGCACACCCCCCCACTTCTATCAAAATATCCCACAGTGAGCAGAAATAAAAGAGGTATTTCTGTGCACAGGAGCAGTGAAGAAACCAGCTATGAGCAGCCCAGGGCACAGCAGATGCCACCCCCATCACACATTCTTCATGTACCTCCCCAGCACTGCAGGGAGATCAGCCAGCACAGTGGCATCCATCCCCCACCCCAAGCTGCTATATACTCCAGCCCCCATCCCATGTGGAAAAGCTGCTGGACATTACCTGGCCCTGGTTTTCCAGTCCAATCCCACACTGAGAGCATTTTCCAACTCTCTTAAGTTCTAGTTTAGGCAGCTCCGCCTGGACCAGCCTCCTTGTGTGCCCCCCCAGCTCCAGGAGATGGTCCCCAAGTGCCCAGCAGAAAGTGGCAGGGTGATACCTACTCACCCAGAGGGCTACTGCCAGCCACTTGCCCAAGACCTGCTGCTTTTCTATCACTGAAACATACACAGCTGGAATTACTTACAACTAATGATTTAAGCTCATGGAAAATGCCACAGGAAAACTGATAGTTCCTCTGTCTGTTAATAAAGGTAATTAAAACAAGTTTGGACAAAAATCTCAAATACCCAAAAATCTCAAAAATCTCAAGATGTGGGTGTCTAGGAAATCAGGAAGACAAATGTCCCTCCTGCAAGGTTCAGAGGCTTCAGAGTGAGGAAGGCAGACTGTGTCTTATAGTCCCTAGGCATGGACTCTATCATACTGACGGTGCTCAATGATATCAGTGTCACCTGGGAGTGCTGCGAACCCACTGCGATGAAGGCTCTTCACCTTGGGCACGATGCAGGACCCCAATCCGGCAGGTCGTGCTTTTGGGCAGGTGCCTCATCCCTGCCAGCCCACCCGCGGCACTGCTCCATCCCTAACACTTGGCATCCCCACTGGCATCCCAAGGCTGCAGCGGGGGACAGACACATCACCTACACAAACCTCTGCGGGGGTGAGGCCGGGGCGCCACATCCACCAGGGCGCGACGCTGGGGCTCCGCTCCTCCGCAGGGACCAGCCTGGGGGAGATGCCACCACCGCGGGGGTCAGCCGCCCCCCTCCCCCGAGACTTCTTCCCCCTCGGAGGGAATTTCTCGCTTCCCTTTGGCTTGAACCCATCTGCGGAGGGGAGGCGCAGCCGGAGTTTCCCAGCACCGGGGCTCGCTGCACGGCGGGTCCCGCCTCCGCGCCCTCCCCTTATAACCGGGCCGCCCCGGGGCTCGCCAGTCACCGCCGCCCGCCTGCTGACCGGGACCCGCCGCGCAGTAAGTCCTCCGTGCCCCCTGCCCGTCCTGCCGAGCTCAGGCCTCCCCCTTCCCCGCAGAGCCGCTTTCCCTCCCTCTCCTCCCGCCCCGCCGCCACCGCTGCGCCCGCTCGGTCCCTGCAGTGCGCTCTGGTGCCTCCGAGAGAGGGGAAACTTTAAGTGGAAAGTGCTACGGGATGGATTTCTGCACAAAGCCACCGATTTCAGCCCCACTTTGTCATTATCAGAATAGAGAATAAATCGAACTGCTGTTCCAGCAGCTGCGAGAGGGACAGCGGCTCCAGACACATCCCAGGGCCGGGGACCGAGAGAGTGTGTCCAGAGAAGGGGAACGAAGCTGGGGAAGGGTCTGGAGCAGGAGTCTGATGGGGACAGGCTGAGGGAACTGGGGTGTTCAGTCTGGAGAAGAGGAGGCTGAGGGGAGACCTCATTGCTCTCTACAGCTCCCTGAGAGGAGGGGGTAGCGAGGGGGGGTCGGTCTCTTCCCCAGGTAACAGTGATAGGATGAGGGGTAACGGCCTCAAGTTGTGCCAGGGGAGGTTTAGATTGGATATTAGGAAACATTTCTTCACTGGAAGGGTTGTCAGGCATTGGCACAGGCTGCCCAGGGCAGTGGTGGAGTCCCCATCCCCGGAGGGTTTTAAGAGATGTGTAGATGAGGTGCTGAGGGACAGGGGGTAGTGGGGAATTGGCAGTGCTGGGTTAATGGTTGGACTGGGTGATCTTAGAGATCTCTTCCAACCAAGGCTGTTCTGTGATTCTGTAATGTGTGTCTGGCATTGGAATTGTGACAGCTGGGTTCAATTTCTGTAGCTCATCCCTCAGATTCCAGGGCATGAACAAGCAGTGACTCCTGTTACTGCCCCCCCCAACTCCTTCCCCAAAAATCCAGATGTAGGTCTTGGGCACCAAAGCATTCTATACCCAGATCAAGCACCGGGATGCAGGTTCAGCGTGGCACTTCCAGCCCCCTCCTCTTTTGTCTCTGCTCGGAAGGAAGTGGTTTTCTCCAAAATTGCAGGAAAATAATTGGATTATGATTCACTCAGCCTGACTGCACTGGAAAAACACCATTTCAGTGCCTGGATCCCGTACGGTCCCAGGCAGCCTGCCGGGGTCACCGTGCCGAGCTGGTGCACTTCTGCATTGCTGTGGTTGCCTTTTTGTGACTATTTTTTTGTCAGTCAGGGAAGTCCCACTGCCCCTAGGACCTGCCTTTTCCCAGAGCACTGAAGAGCTTGTCGAAATTCCCTCCTACCCTTGGGCAGCCACCCCACATCCACCACGTCAGCTCCTCGGGCACAAATTAAAGGGTTCAACCCCAGAGTTAGGATCCTTGGCATGTTTAACATAGGACTTCTTGAGGCTGCTGCATAGTAAGGAGGAGACTTTCTGTGAGTGGAGCATATGGCTGATCTAGAAGCCACATCCCTCGCCATCACACTCCAGAGCAGAAAACCTGAAGAAACAGTCATTCTCCAAAGTATCCAGCTTGCCAATTCCAATTGAGTCGATCAAACAAGAGCAGAGTGCTTTGGGAAGCTCAGGTTTGGTGTTGGTTCAGTGACTTTCTCTGTAAAGAGGCCTGGAAAGCCAGAGAGTCTGAAAGTGCCAGCAGAGATGAGCGCTCCCGGAGCTGTAGGTCTGGCTCCTGGGGAACTTGTGCATCTTCTCGGTCACTGTTAGCTCTAGCCGGGAACTTGGCAAACTCCAAGCCTGAATGCAGGATTTGGCTTTGGGAACAGTAATAGGAAAACAAAATTCTAAACAGCAGCAGCCGGTTTTTCTTTCTGCAGCAGTAGTTTAAAATGAAACTACACAGATTTGAAGCAAGAAGAAAAAGGAGTGTATTACACCGCATTTTTGCTGCTTTTTCCAAATAACAATATATATGTGTAATTTTCTCTTCTCTTTGGCTGTTTGAAAAATTCTCACTAACAAGAGGAGATGCTGGTTTACAGGACCATTTTCCATTGTGCTTCAGCAATTTAGAGAAACCAAATTCTCCTTTAAAAATTAGAGAGACACTGTGTAGCAATATCAATGCTGTTCTCAAGACAGGTGATAACATGGTTTAGTGCTGGTTTAAAGCATCTCATGCCAGGTGAGGTGCCTTGGGATCCTCTGCCTGATCTGCCACTGCCATTCCCCTAGGTCCCTTGGGTGCCCGTGACCCCCAGCCCCATGGGGATGCCTGGTACTGCTAAGGTACATGGATCAGGACCCCTGGGGATGCTCTGCTGATGCATTGACTTCTTTACTGGAAACATAGGGTTTGTGTCCCTTCAGCTTTTGACCCCATTAGGAGCAGAGCTTGGCTGCTATTGGGATGCTGCTGGACCACATGGTGTGGTGTGTGTCCCATAGGGGTCCACAGACAGAAGCATGGATTTGAGCTGCACAGTAAAATTTCAAGGTGAGGGTGTTGGTGGCCCAGCTCACCTATGGGCTGTGATTTCCCAGGCAGAGCCAAGTGGGACTGCTCTGCTTCACAGTGTCTCCATTCAGTGTCCAGTCCAACTAATGAAAATTGTAGAAATAAAAACACCTCCTGGGAGGGCTTCCCAACTTGCAAAGATTGTAGCTGGTGTCTCCGTAGACTCTTTGCTTTGATGTATTAGCAGCTTATCCAGGTGTCACTGCATAGTCTGAGGTACACTAAACTCAGACTGGCTGCACTGCTTTACTGCTTCAAAAGATGGTTTGACCTGGTGCGATCTTCTCATGTGGGCAGGGGTGACCCCACTTCCATGGGGAGCAGGAGGAGGGGAAAGAAAAGGCTGATGCAAATGCAGAGAATAAACTTTGCTAAACAGCTCTGGATTTCTGAGAGGTTATGGGAGAGTGGGGGATTTCCACTAAAACAAGACACAAATCCTTGTGACCTAGGATGTCAGCAGGCTGGAGAGGACTAAATATCCAAACAAATGCTTGTTAATACTGGCAGCAGCTCAGGAAAAAGAAGTCAGGAAAAAGATCTGCAAAAAATTACAGAGTGGGGTAATCAGTCTCTTCCCCTGAGTGCTCTCTGGCACACCACGAGGCACCCCTCGTGAATGAGCTCATTCCTAAGCGTGCAGCGTGAAGGCTGTTTCCTTCGAGGAGGAAAATGAGAAAAGGGGAAGCCAGCATGCCCAGAGTCCAGGGTGTGTCCTTCTGTGTTGTGGCTCTGCTCCAGCTGTTTCCCTCGCCCTTGCTGCCCACCCAGAAAGGCTCCAGCCCCGGGGATGCGTGCTGTGGTCAGCAGCGTGGGGATAGCTCTCTGGGTCCCTCTCCAGCCATGCCAACAGCACCTCTGTCCTCATGGTACAGGGTCCCTGTCTGGGGTAGCAGAGGATGCTATGTGAGATGTGCTGCCTTTCTGGTTGGAAACCAGAAGGTGAATATACTGTGCCAAAAATAATTGGAGCTAAAGACTCCCCCCGCACAAACTATGGTGTTGCATAATAATAATGTGGATGATGATGATGGTAACAGTAAATTAACAGTAACTTAATAATAATAATGAGTTGGGATCTATGTCAAGTCTTGACCTTAAATCATTAAATTTTCCAAGACTTGAATTTGAGCTCTGTGCCTGGGAAATCATTCAGCATTTCCCAAAGTGTTAACTGCTAAAATAATTAGGAGCCTGCTGCAGTTTTAACGAGCTTTGATTGGTGAGCAGAACATAGGCATACAGGAGCAGCCTGTGGCCATCCAAGCCAGAGCCAAGCTCCTGGATTCTGCTGTCTGCTGCAGCGGGCAAGAGCTGGTGCTGGGTGGGGGGTGACAAGGAGCAGCACCTGCACAGCATCTCCTGCCTGTGGCCTCCAGCTGAAACCAGTGCCACCTCCTTTTAGCTGAGTGTTTCTTGTAGAAAGGGGTTTTTTCCTTCTATAAGTTCCTTATAGGAAATTTCTTATGGGTGTTTCTTACAGTAAGCATTTGGCCATTTAGTGATAAAGAGGTGGAGGAGGCATTTTTGGTACCGCTTGCCGTAAGTGACTGAGGCAGCATGTCAAGGCAGAACTGGGAGCTAGGGTTTGCTGGTATTTCGTGCTGCAGATACAAACATATGCAAACCAGCAGCCGCAAACTGATAAACACTGGGCGAGTGTTCAAGCTGGCCACATGTAAGTGAACATCATACCTACTGCACTGAGAGCCTTACTCAGCTGCTTAACTCACTCAGTGTTTATTAGTTCAAGATGAAAAAGCACGCCCTGGCATGCTGATATTGCCAACAGTGCTCACACTGCTGGTATGCAGCCCCTGGGTGAAAATCACAGAACCACAGAATGGTTTGGGTTTGAAGGGACCTCAAAGATCACCTAGTTCCAACTCCCCTGCCATGGGCAGGGACACCTGCTGCTAGACCAGGTTGCTCAAAGCCCCATCCAACCTGGCCTTGAACACTGCCAGGGAGGGGGCAGCCACAACTTCCTTGAGCAGCCTGTTCCAGTGTCTCACCGCCTTCACAGTAAAAAATGCTGAGGTTCATTTTATATATCTTCTAATTTGGCTGTGGGATGTTTTTAGGCACGCTGCAGATGATGGTTTGGTGTGCTCTGCAGAGGGACCCCTAGGGCCCGCCTGGGCTGCAGCCCCTGGCAGCACATGCCCAGCTACCTGCTTCCCTCCTGAGCATCGCCAGTCCCTGTGCATAGCCCTTTCAGAGCATTACCAGGGCAAAGTTCGGCCAGCCGTTAAAAACTAAGTTTTAATCAGCTTAATCGTTCCCTTTTGGACTCTTTTATGTGTAGTGTCACTTCAATGTTTTTCAAAGATACGTGACATTCATCTTGGTATCAAAGAAGCAGAAAAACCATTTTGAAATCCACCTTTCTGATCATCATTCATCAGAATAAAAGACTCAGTCACCTTTGGCTATAGCAAAGGAAGGGGTACTTTCTTTGTTTAGAAACAAAACAAAAAAAAAAAAGGAACAATAAATGCTTTGTTTGCAATAATAGATGAGAAAGGACTCAGCTGAGTCTGTGCTTGAATAAGTAGGAAGGAAGAGATTTGGCAGAATGAATCTAAACACACTAAAAGCAGTTGTATTAGGAAACAAGGCTAGGGAAATAGCCCTACAGCAATTAGGAAAGTCCCAAACACTTCTAGATAATCTCTTTACTGCAAAATTTTTTTGCACCAATGGAAACAACAAAAAGGAGCTCCTTTCCCCTGTTTTTAGGATTCTAGTGGGGCATCCTGACTAGAGTAGTGAGATAGCCAGAGTGAACCATGAAGTTTTTCCTCCCTCGTCCCCAGTAGCTGTGCTAGGGGAAGAGGTGGGTGCCCAGCTTCAGCTGGGATTCACTGCTGCTGGGCAGCTCTGGTGCTTGGGTCCCCTTTGCTTGCCCATGGGGGGACGAGGGCCACACTGAGCAGTGACCCAACGCCTCTGGCAGCCACCACTGTTCCACTCAGCCATAGCAGCACCTTTGCACTTTGCCCCAGGTCCCAGACCACCAGTCTAGCTGAGATCCAGCCAAGTCACGCATACCCACACCCCTTTCTCTTCTTTCTGAATGAGTTTCCATCTTCATTGTGTCTTAAAATCAATAGCATTACTAATCCTGCCGTGACCTGGCAGCCAAAGCACGGATGCCAGGCTCTAACTGCTCTCTCTGCCACCCGGCTGTACCACTAACTTGATGCATTAAAGCTCTCCAAGCTCTGGGAGCCAGCGGGAGGAATCACAATTAAAACAAAATGCCACAGTCTTCCAACTCATTTGCCCAGAAATAAGTACCACAGTTTGTATCAGCATGATACATACCAACACCCTAAACTTAACAAGGGTGTTTGAAGATCACCACACTGTGGCCTTATAACTGAAGCCAAATTCTTCCTTTATTTACAGCCCAGTTCCTGTCCCCTTACACGGTGTAAGTAAGCCAGAACTTTCCTCACAGACCTTCATTCCAAAGTGCATTGGTATCCCAGAAAGTCACTTAAAAAAAAGTGTTAGAACAAGGACTGGAAACTATGAGTCACTTTATTTATTTACAATAATTATGTGATAATCATTATATAATATAATTATGCAAACAAATCTATAGCAATATATTAAATGATGCATGTGCATAAATAATTCTAAATATAAATTCTAAAAAGCTGTTTCCACAAGAACAAATTTCTGTCATTAATTATTCATAGCAGAGGACTGTTGGTGGTAGAGCAGGACTGGGGCAGGATAATGTCTGTTTAAACAAGGCTAAACCTCCCCAGTCCTGGTGCCTTGTTCCTGTGTCCCCCTCAGCCAGGCAAGGAGTGCTCTGGACATGCAGCAGCACTGGTCACAAACACCAGTTTCATTTAGCAGCTCTGGGAAAAGTCCAGTCTGGTTAGTTCCTGCTATCATAACCTTGCCCCCTCCACCACCCCATTGCACTAGCATTTCCTGGCACAAGCCACATCCTGCACTACAGCCCATAAACAGGTGGGACAATAATTGCTCCCAGATATTTGAAAACACCCAGCAAGTCACACTAAAGTTGCAACAAGCTGCACTGAAGTTGCCTTGTCTTGGGATGCCATAGTCACCCTGGGATCATTTTGAAAATGAGATTACCTAGACTGTGAGTAGGTTTGAATGGTCTGAATGCATCCCTGAGCTTGTGTCTGCCACTGTAGGGATGTGATCAGCATGTAGAGCATTGGAGCCGTGCTTTTGACTGGGATTTTTGGGCCTAAAGTGATAAGCCTCATGATGTTCATATCAGGAGGTACTGCTGGGTTTACCATATTCCCATCCTTTCAACCATGTTTTTCACATCCCCAGTGTTTCTGCACTCTCAGCCACCCTCTCTGGGAGCTCTCCACAATAAAGCTAAGAATTTTATTGCTGACTTAAATGGGGACACAGTTAAACCACTGGGACTTTTGCTCAGCAAAGACTGTTGCATACTTAGCTTGGTAGGCTCATTTCATTTTCATGCTATTCTTGCAAAAATCAGTGCGCTACATGGGGGTTTCCAGAAACAGATCTGCAGTCAGATCAGCAGAGATCAGCAAAAATGGGCCCTGAGGAAGGTGGGAAAAAGTATGGGAGTTTTATGGTTGCTTTGAATAGGCACAGGACGCTTGTCCCACCCAGCCACATCATTTGTGTGCAGCATCCATGCTCACGTCCATACTCCCACAGCATCCTGTGGGAGAGCTCTGCTCTCCTGTATCCAGACAAGCTTGAGGTCTCAAATCAGGCCACCTGAATCACCCTTAAAATCACTCATTGATTTTATCTTAGTTATTTATTAGACTAGATAGCTGCTTCCATCCTCTCAGTTACCTGAGGTGACATTGCTTAGGAGCACTTCTGCAGAGCTGTGGTTGTACCAGACGTGTGTAGCGCTCCCACCACCACCCACACAGGGACAACTCATTCCAGAATTATCGTTTTTTTAATGGGAATACACCTTGCCACATTGTGCCATGGTAGTTTTTATGCAAACTGTTATAATCTGACCAGTTCTTTCTGAAATTTACAGGCTAGAAGGAAAATGATGAAAATGTTACCCTTTTTCCAAAGTGGTCCTATTGGAATACGCAATGGATCACAGGGTTGCATTGGTGCAAACAGGCAGCTTGAAAACCCTTCAGCATCAGTCCCTGCCTGTCCTGAACCTTCTGTAGATGAGATCTGGTCCAGGGACCAGGAGAAGATGAGTGAAAGGCCAGAGGCAGCCTGCAGACCTTCACGTGCATCTTCCATCACGAGCAATGGGAGCTGTACCTCTGCTGGAGACAGCCCTGAAAAGGGGAAGAAAGGAATAAAGGGAATCCTTACGAGTGCACTTAAGAAGATGAAAAAGACCAAGCCACTCAGTGGTAAGTGCCCCTCCATCCTCCTTGCACCACCTCATAGGACATAGTTATCTCTAGAAGAGCTGCACAAGGTGGAGAATTATCCCCTTGAGAAACAAGGGCACTGACAGATTGAAGTGACTTGTCCTATCTCAGCTGGACATTCCTCACTAGATACATCCTGGGGTCATATCTGGCTTTTTCACCATCATCTCACAGTAAGGATTTACTAATTCTCCAGGCATCTCTCTTCCTCCTCCATCTCAAGCTGATTCACATCCAGCTTTGCAGCAGAAAATCCTATTTGTTGCTAAGTAACTTTTCTTCTATTGAATTTGTATCCTATACTTTGTGCTATTAAATTTCAGCCCATTTACTATTCAAGTTATCCCATTGTTCCTGCATAATGCACCAAGCCCTCAGTTTTGATAATGTCTCTGAACTTTGTGTAATCAGTAGGTGTCTATAGGGCACTCCCAGCTTTTGTGCCGCGATCTCTAAGGAGAATATGAAGTAAGATGAGTTTCATGAATAGTATAAGCATTCTCTACCCAGGGTTTTCCATACAAACCTTACACATCTAAAAACGTTTTTTGGGGATAAAACTTCTCCAGTTTAACTAAAAATTTCCCAGGCTGCACTGTATCGAGTAACTGGCTGTAATTCATGTAAGATAGTTCAATTGTATTTATCTTGCCTGCTAAATGAGTCCTCCAAAAAAATTTCACAGGTCAGATTGTGCCAACCTATTTCTGGGAAACCCATGTGGTATTTCCTCTAGCACATCTTATTTAGCTACATCTTTCCGTCTACGTTTTTTTCTAAAGCTGTGCTTCTTACTTGAGGACATAAAAATGGGAAGGGGGGTAATAAATAAATAATTTTTTTAAAAACCCACAAGTCTAAATTTTGGAAAAAAAATGAAAGGTAGAACATGAGTATCTGTCCATATGAAAAACACTGGCAATGGGTATTCAAATTTCCATTGTCCCAGTTAGAGGCAGGCCAGGAATAATCTGGTTTTTAAATAAATAGAAAGATTTTCTATACAGTAAAGGAGCCTATGATCTAGCATTATAGAAATACAAACATTTTTTTATAAAGTATACCAGAGCCACCATTTTATATAAAAAAAAAATTTAAATCTTCATTGTTGAGTAAAGAAAGGCTGTTCTTTTATTCACCAGTCAAACAAGTCATGGATCTCCTTGAAGACCAAAAGCTTGGTGATGCCGCTCAGCATCTCATTGTCCTGGAGAAGAGCCTGTCTAGCAAAAGTGAGGAGGGACTGAACATCACCCAGCAAGACATTGAGTCCGTCTATGAAGTTCTGAAGCACAAAGTCTTCAGCACCGTGAAAGACTCCATCCTGCTAGTGAAAACAAACCCAGAGCTGCTGCAGCAGGCAGTAGAGGCACTGAAAGAGCAGGAGAAAGAAGATCAGAACTACATGTCAGAGAGTCCTCCTGACCAAAATATGCAATTTAGACCTAGGAAATGGAAAGAGCTTTGGATGGCTACAGTAAAGGAGTCTATAGAGACTCGAATGAAAGACACAAGCCGTACTCCTAGAACTGAGAACCTCTCTACAGTTGGCCAGAACCTCCTGCACATGGGGAAGACAATGAAAGAAGACTTGACAGTAGTTGTAAAGTATATTAAACATCTTTATCCTCCTGAGTTTAACATGTTCAGCACATATGCAGAACTCTACCACAATTATTTTGCCTCCCAGGCAAAGAAAAGCGCTGAGTGTCATCTGGAAGACAAGGATATTTACCTTCTCCTCTCATGGGTGCACAAAATTTATCCAAAGTAAGTGAGGCTTTTACACATGTTTATCCCTGGTGATCAACACAGGTTCACTGCCTGCAAATCAGACATTTGCTTGATGTACAGATCAGTGTCACTGTGATGCAGCCTGGTACCTGGCTAGGCTTTGGTGTTACTGGCGTCATGCTGATGTATACCAGCTGGCCAGGACAGTCAGAAGGGACATACTCAAGGCTGCTAGTCTGTAAACCAAGGGCTTACCCCACCATTCAGGCTTCTGGGCAACAGATGTGCACACAGATGTTCACTTGTGGGGTAAATGGGGCAGGTTCATTGCCCTGATCTCTATTCCAGTTGCAGTCCTAAACTCATTCTTGGAATATTTGGAAATTTCAGCTCTCTGAACCAGAGGGCAGCCAATAAATAGAACATCTTGAGATGCAATTATCCTGGGCATGGAGGATATTGCTTAGGCATCACCCGAAGTCTGTGCTTTTCTCTGGGTTAGGAGACCAAAGGGTGAACCCCTGTGAGAGGACATCATCAGACAAGGGTTGCCTTTCATTATTGTAAGCTCTGCATGTTATAGAACTGAATATATTCTTTGTTGTGGCTTATAGTGCTGGATGGAGAATCGCCTCTCATTTCTTAGGTGAAAAACAGTAAATACACCAGCAGTGTTTCTTCTGCTGCTCTAAAGCCATTCAAACTTCACCTCCACTTTTTCCTTCTCATGTTTCAGTGACAGAGTATAATGAGTCAGTGTTGATTCTGGAAGTTTTCCAGAGCCAGTGCTGTGCTCTAGGTCAGGATATTCAGGTCTGAACCAGCATGTGTTTGGAAATAAGTAGCTGTGCAGAGCAGGGCTCAGCCGGAGCAGCACAGCTCGGCACTGGGGATGGTGTTGGCCAGGGCAGTGGCTGCTTTGCAGGGTGTTCCCAGAAGCCAGGTCCAGGTGTCTGCTCTGGGACCACCTCTCTCCATGGCCAGCAGTGAAGGGTGCGGCGAGGAGGAGACTTGCACAACAGCCTGGCCCAAGCTTCCAGGATCATATCAGAAACAGCCCATGTGTGGGAAGCACGGCCAGGTGCCCCCATGGAGCTGGGTCATGTGCAGACATGGGAATCAGGTGGTGCTTGGGGTTATTCTCTGCATCTCCAGAGAGAGGTCACTTCCAAATCAGCCCTCCTACAATTGTTGGCCTGAGACCCCCACAGCTGGCAGGTCCTTTCCCTCAAAGCTGCTCAGGAGCACCTGACTCAGCTGGCATGCAGTGAGGACGTGACAACAGGGAATGAAACTGCCCACTCCATTGCCAACTAGCCAAGAAACATCAGCTTTTCATCTGATCACCTCTCTGTACTGATGGAAATACACTGTGTCCTGGGACTGGTCCCTCCTGCTGCTCTGGGTCCCATATACCCAGCACAGTGGCCAATGTTTGTCAGGTTGACAGAACATGACTCTATTCCCCAGGGCTGCCCAGGGTCCCAAGCTCACAGGTCCTACCCCTGGCACAGATTCAGCTCCTCCAAGTCCTGCCTGGACTAAGGACAATGTACATTTCCATGTGTTTTTTTACTGATAGCATCAAAAAGTGTTAGTGATTAGCATCAACAGCTGTTTTGAGTTACACTGCCCTTGGAAAACGTGATTGTTTGGCTTTTTCATTCCAGAGATATGAGACAAGATCATGTTTTAGCCGAGGAGTTGGAAAAAGTTAAGCTTGGAAGCCTTTTGCCATCAAGTCTGAGCAAAGAACTTGAAAAGAAATACCTTGACAGTGAAGAGGTGAGAATCTGTTCAGTCCCTCCTCTTCCCTTTACTGTTGCCCTATGACTCCCCGGAGGAGTTCTGACTTGTCCTGTGTGCACACTTCTCGGCTGCAAATCACACACCCTTCCAGAGAGAAGAAAAGCGAGAATGCTTTTGTTTCTCTTTGGGGGACAGGTTGGCTTTCAGCTAGAGGGGATTTGCAGAGCAAACTTCTGCTTAGTTCAACCTCTGCCCTGGGAGCCATCAGAAACAAACTGCTTTGTTCTTGCGAACCTTGTGGTATGAAGGTGGGGAAAAATCCAACAGTAATTCCTTATGGATAACTTCCCAGTTGTCTGTTAAATCCTCAGAGGGATTTGCACTCCCTCTCGCAGCTGATGAATTCAGAATTACTTCTGATCTCTGCAGCGGTGCCAGAACTTGGGTGAGCTTAAAGCATACACGTCTGGTCTTGAAAAATCTGTCTCTTTGAGGGAGAATCTCCTGGTCTGCAGAAAATAACAGTTGCACTGGTTTTTTGGATCACTCTTGCCTTAATGGAAAAAAGAAGCAACTTTTTCAGTGCTCCCATAGCTTAGTGCTTCTGGCATTTTGGGCTGGAATTCCCGGAAAATGAGAAGACAAGTTCCAGGTTTAGCTGCAGCCGTGATGGTTTGCAGATGGGAGAGGTGGGTGTGGGAGCTGCAAAGCGCGCGAATGAGGCACTTGATGGCCAGAGATAGATGCCAGCCACTGAACAGACCATTTGAAAAGCCTTGCTGCACAGTGTGCAAGCAAGAGGAGTCAGAGCAAAGAAAACGTGAGAACGTTTTGTTTCACTCTCCAGCACTCGTAAGACATCAGAAGTGCTCATGAAAAAGGACTGCAAAACCAGGCTCAGAGGGTATCACTGCGTGTGACACACAGGCAACGCGTGGCCGGGGGAATCTGGGCTCTGGCACTCGTAGCTGCCTGTGACCTTCCCACCCACTGCTCCTCTCCCCTGCCCCCGAGATCACCTCTGACATGGAGGAGTGGTGGGCAGGGACATAGATGGGACTTAGAACTTGATGTTCATTCCTACCCTGAAATATTCAACTCGCTATTGCATAGATGGGTATTGTGAGGGGGTTGTCCTTGCTGCCCTAACATGGTGGGTAAGATGTCTTGTAACAAAGAGCCTTTATTTCTCAGCCAGGGCCGGGGAAAACGTCTGCTCAGCCAGACAAATGGTGGGTGGGTGAGTAAAACCTGCACATGGCAGGAGCTGCTACATCCACTTTGTGGTAAATGCTCTTGTTCTCTGTTCCCTAAAGGCTACTATCAAAAATTCACTGAGCAAATGCTTAGATAAAGAAATCCAAAGATGGAAAGACGACAAAGAGCCAGAGAAACTAAACGGACATTTTCAGAGTGAACTACTAGCAATATTTGTTATCCAGGTAATACAGAGATACATCAAAAACAAGCAATTGCATCCTGCCTGTATTTAGGATTTGAGACTAACTGTAGTCATTGCAGGAAAGCGAAAGGCCAAGTTACTTGTGTAAGGGAGTAGCAGAGGTGAGTGGTACAGGGGAGCCCCAAACCCGGGGTCTGGCATGGTCCTGGTGTAGCACATGATGGAGGCAAACTCCTCTATAAGCAAAACAAGCAGGAAAGCTGCCTTTGTTTCTCCCTGTGCAGTCTCTTCTGCACCCCCAGCTGAAGCCAAGCTATTAGGTGCTGGAGAATGTGGCAGCAGAGAGACAAGGGAGGTTCAGCTGAGCGAGGAAGCAGCGCCGTGCTGTTGCCCTGCTTGCTCCCGGGGAGACTGTCACAGACAGAGCTGCTCCGAGTGCTCATGCCCTGTCCCCACGCTCAACGCTTACCCTCCTCTGGCTGCAGAGGATTAGTAGAGTTTATATTTAAAAAAAAAAACCCTTCATATATTGAGGTGGTTGTGCTTAAATTGTTTTTTTAATGCAACCGCATGATATTCAGTGAAAAAAGCAAAAGAACCCAAATGTTGCTTTCCCCACTTTCTCAGCTGTTTTATAGACTTTCTTTAGTGCTACTTTCTTCTTCACCTCTCTCCCCATTTGAAAATGGAGTTCATAATTGGCTTGAGCACACCAAATAAGTACAGCTGCTCTGCAGGGTCCCTGGCTCAGTCCCAGGGGGGATGCAGGAAAGCTGGGTGCAGTTACTGCAGTTAGGGGTCTGTAGCATTTTTAAGCAGCAACCCTGGCCTTTCTGGAGCAGACGGCATTTAAAATTGCTTGGGTGTTTTTTCATTTGTCAGAGTATCTACAGCGGCCAGAAGCGAGCCAAGGACATCAGTGCAGCAGTGGGTGAGGAGCTGTCGCATCGGCTGTCGAAGGAGCTGCCTCCCTTCCTGAAAAGGTGCGGTAAGGCAGCGTGGGGCAGCAGGGCTGCAGAGCTGCCCAGGGCACACACTCATCCACCTCTGCTCTTCCCATCTCCCCTCCAGCTACAAGGATGCTTTTGAAGACTTTAAGGAGAAAGGCAAGAAGCATACATACTACAAGCCTATACTGATTGCAAATATTAACAACTGCTGGAATTTTAGGTAAGGGTCCAAAAGAAAAGGCTTTGCTCCTTCCTCTGCAGGCAAGGGATAATAGCATGATAGAGGGGAGGCACTCCAGAGTGGGCAGAGGAAGGCTTGGAGACCTCTGAACTTCTCTCTATCCCTTTTGAGAACAGATTATTCTGACCTTGCTGATATTTCCTTGCAGGGATTACACAGAGAAAAACATGGCTGAAAATGACGACAATAAAGCCAGTATCCTCAGCACTCTCAGCGACATTGAAAACAGCGGCTTTGATGTGCTGCTTCAACACCTGTTTGCACAGCTGAAGGTACCATATCCACACCCCACACCCTCCTGCTCTGTGGCTCAGCCAGTGCTGGTGCTGGGCGTGTTCTCCTGCCGTGGTATCAGTTGCCCAAATCTGATTCAAGTGCAGAAAAGTTCAGAAGGGCTGTGGGGTAGGTCAGCTCTCAGCATCAGTCAGAAAACATCAGTCAGAGTAACCTCTACTTGAGCTGGCCCTCAAGCCTGCAGGCAAAATGGGTGCAGCTACAGAGGCATGACTGTGCAGAGGAACATAAAATGCACTGATCACCTCTAAGATACCTGCTGCAGGAGGCAAAGTCTCAACCTGCTGGTGTTTACACTCCAAACTGTAGGAAGCCATCACAAAACGACATGAACTGCAATTACACAGCTTTTGGCTTCTACACAAAGGTGGCCTGAAAGGCACTTTTAGCTCCTTTATTATTTTTATTTATTTATTTATTTATTTTTATAAAATATATAATACAAACTTTTTGTTAAGCAAATGTGGTGGAGGGGAAGGCATAGGAGTCATAGAATCATAGAATAATTATGGTTGGAAGGGACCTCCAGGGTCATCAAGTGGACCTTTATCCCATCATATTCCTAACCATTAGACCATGGCCTCAAGTGCCTCATCAACCTATTTTTTGAACACCCCCAGGGACGGTGACTCCACCACCTCCCTGGGCAGCCTGTTCCAGTGCCTAACCACCCTCTCAGGAAAGAACTTCTTCCTAATATCCAACCTAAACTTCCCCTGACGTAACTTGAGGCCATTTCCTCTTGTCCTATCATTAGTAATTTGGGAGAAGAGGCCAACATCAGCCACACTACAACCTCCTTTTAGGTAAGTGTAGAGGGCAATGAGGTCTCCTCTCAGTCTCCTCTTCTCCAGGCTTTCAAGCCCTCAGTCTTCATCATGAGGACCAAAGAAGAGGGCACAAACTCAGTACAGCCTCCTCTTCCCCTGCCCCTGTAAGTCGTTGTCACACATCCCTGTCACTATGTAGGATACTGTACATATAGAAATGCTAAATATATGTGTGAATAGAATTTTTTTTGAGGGGAACTAAGTAGATTTTCCTGTTTTCAGCCAATTTATAAGAAGTTTACAGAAAATAAGTGGGACTCCAGCAATGAAATTATGAATGAGATCATTAAAACCACCAGCAAACATATTTCAGACTTCCGGACCCTAAAGGACCCTTTCTATCACGTAAGTCCAAGAGAAATATTGGGGGGATTCTGAGATGATGAGGCTGTGTTTTCTGCTCTGATCCTCTGCGACTGGAGTTGCCTTGACCCACGTTAAGTTGGTGAGCTGGACTGGCATCAGAGAGCCCTCACAGGCTGGATTTTCATCAGCATGCTGTTTGCCTAGATTAAGCATATAAATCATAGAATCATAGAATAGCCTTGGTTGGAAAAGACATCTAAGATCACTATCTTATTCTTCTCCAGCAGAATCAGACTCCTGTAGCTATGCTGCAATGTTTGCAAAGAAAACGACCCGTGCTGTAGAGAAAGTGCTCTAGGGATCACCCAAAACATGGTTTTATTTATGTATGGGTGTGGTTTAACTACCTTGAAACATGGATGCAATCCTCTAGTTCTGCCTCATGGCTCCTTTGATTGCCCTAAGGACCAGAGGAGATGAATACAACTGGGACAAATCCCAGGTAACAGCCACAACCATGTTTTCAGTGGCACTGGAGTGTATATGAAACATCACCATATAAAAAAATTTTTGATTTCCTGCCTTTGTCTTTCTAGCAGCTGAAACAAAATTATGCTGATTTGTGTATGAGAGAGAGGAACAGGAGGAGCAGCATGAATTCCTGTTTCTCTGGAGTACTGATGCTTTTTCCCTAACACATATTAGATCTTTTCTGTGCCTTCAACTCTTCCCAGAAGGAAACAACATTTGGAAATTCCCACACTTCATTAGTTTGAGTACAAAGAAATTCTCGGCATCTAGGATGTCTCGTAACCAGTCGTGGGGAGGCTGGCAACCAGCACTGTTCCTCATGTGTGATCAGCAGCAGGGATTTGATGCGGCATGTTTTACAACACCCCAAATGTTTTTGTCCTCCATCCACACACACAGTTTGTTCTGTCCCCAAGCAAAAGACAGATGGATGACCCCCCCTCTCCTTCCCAACAGGCTATCGTGGAGAAGATCCATGCCCGTTTGGTGAAAGAGTACATCGTGAGGCTGCTGAAGAAGAAAGTCAGCCTGAAAACTTCAGCACAACAGCAAAACCTGGCCCAAAACATCTCCAAGAATGCTGCTGACCTGGAAGCCTTCTGCATCAGCAATGTACGTGAGTGCTCGCTGCCTCCACAACAGCACAGGGCATGGGTGCACTGGAAAACAGGAAAATAAATTTTTTGAGGCCTCTCATTAATCTTTCCAACTCAATTTCCTGGAAGGCAGAATCTTAGGCAGAAAGAGGTGTCCAAGTGCCTGTGGACAGAAAGGCTCCCCTGCCACCAGCCTGCCCTCCCCCTGATGAAGAGAGATTATTTCATCCTCCTTTGTCCTGTAGGCAGTGGTTTCCTTTTGAAGATTTATATTAATAGGGTCAGAAGGTTTAGCTAAACCCTGGACAGCTGTGGTTTCAGTACAACTTGCGTGGAGTCTGGGTTTTGACTCTTCCCTGTCGCCCTTTATTTCCCTCACTCTGCTGCTTTCAGGTCAGGCAGGGGCTAGAACGGGCAGCACTGGGTCTCTGGTACACCAGCATTTCCTCCACCAGAGACCCTTGCCTTTTCTGCATGGCCAAAACAGCCCTCTCTGTCCTCTGAAAGCACCTCCCTCCTTTCACACCACTAAATATGCCTACAAAAAAGCTAAACCAAGCCCTGTCCTCCGCCACCCCCTGTACATTTGACTGGAGAAGAAACAAGCCTGAGCATGGCTCGGCGTGGGTGGGAGGTCAGGCAGCTGGCACCTTTGGATATCCAACAGCTGGAAAACAGCTCCAATTGGGGGTTTTATCTGAGTGGGCAGGGAGAGGATTTTGGCAATGCCTGGAGATGCTAATGGGCTGTATGCAGACCTGGGAGTGAGCAGCACATGGCAGCGTGTTAGCTTCTCCATCACCAGGAAACAGCCTCGGGAGCCAGCTCGGTGCCATCCCTGGTGAAATACAGCTCCTGGGCTGGGGGGAGGTTTGCCCCTCCATGATGCCCTGCTGACCACTTTCTTTTCTGGCAGGGATCTCAAGCCACGTGGCTGAATTCGGCACTCCCCAAACTGGCTGAAATAATCCGACTCCAGGATTTAGGTGCTATTAAAATGGAAGTTGCGACCCTCGCCAAAACGTACCCAGATATCCGGTAAGAGACATTGAAACAGATTTGCAAATACTTGTATGGAATTTTAATTGAGCCAAGAAACAGTCAAATATGAGTATAGGTGAGGTTCCTATAGCCTGAGTCTGTAAAAATGGGTGGGGGCTGCCTGCCAGGCTGGGGCAATCTCAAAGCCATTGGACAACAAAATAAACTATTAAGAAAGGCCTATCTATATATTCCAAATTCTGGTTTGATTTTCTCCTTGGCCTGGGAGATTTCCTACCCTACCCCAACCTCCCAGGAGACATTGCCAGATGCTGAGCTGGCATCCACCAGGGACCTCAGCGCTCCTGTGGCAGAGGGGCCGCATCCTGGCACAAGAGACCTGGAATGTGGAGATCTGTGGGAGGAGGTAACACCTGCCTATTTCTCTTCCACAGCAAAAGGCACCTGGAAGCATTCCTGCACATCAAATCCAATTTGTCACGTGGCGAACTCAAAAGCATCCTGGGCTACTTGGCAGACAGCGCAGCATCCATGCCGCCCAGGGCCCCGCTCTTCTCCAACATCAACGTGTCCTAGGCCAAGGCACCCCTTGGCACCCACCCTGTGCCAGACTGTGGGCTAAGCCGGGGATGGAGACTATCCCCCAGAGCAATGCACAGTGCATACTGCCACCTTTTCCTACGGAAAGTAGTTTGTCCTAATCTGGTGCTCAGCATCTTTATGGGAATCACTGTCCTCTATGCGCAGCCAGGAAAAGAGGGCACCCATGGAGGGAGAAGTGCTTGGAAAGGTGGCTCCTTGCAGCAGTCACACACTCCCTCCCAGGTCTCCTTGGTGCCACCACATTCTCTGCCTGGACACTGCCCTGGTGTTCTGATCTCCATCTACCTCACAGGGTGCCACGAAGGCCACATCGCTGACTCCCCAGATAGCCCAGGCTGAGCAGGCATCTCCTATGTAGCTTTTTGTCTTCTAAGGAAATGGAGGGAAACAAAAACTGCAGCCAGAATTTAGAGATGTTGGAAAAGTCCCATGTAAGCATCCTTGCATCCCGTCTGCCTTCCTCTGGGCCAGGCACGGACAGCTGCGTTAGGCTGATGGGAGAACACCAGGTTTCAGGTCAGGAGGAGCTGTTGCTCAGCCGTGGCAGGACTCCTGCTGTCCTGCTGTGCTGCAGCACCCCCACATCTGGGGCTTGGAGTGGCCCTGGCTGCACGCTCTGCCCCATGCAGCAGCATTGCTCAGGGGCATTGGGGTTTCCAAACTGGCCCTGGAGAGCCCCAACTAGCCCCACAACAGCAGTCCAGCTGGGCCAGCGTGTGCTTCCTTCACCTCTGTGAGGTGGGAGCACCAGACCCCCCTGGCCACTGTCAGCCCCTCTGCAGTGGCCCCAGCCAGTGCATCTGCAGTGGAAAAGCACCCCACTAACAGAGGGTTAGGAGCAAGCTGCCTATTGGAATGGACCCAGTGGGCTCAGCCCCAGCATCTAGTAAAGCACTTTGGATGTTGCTTAAGCCTTCCCTATTGAGGAAACAACTTTTCCAAACCCTGTTAACATCATAGGCTTTGAATGTGTGATGAAACTGGTCTCAAATGCCATTAAAACATACCAAGAACCTTGTATGCATCACCATTTCCTCGCCTGCCCTTTCCCCTCTTGCTGTGAGGTAGATAAGATGTGAAAACACAAATGGGTCTGTTGTGAAACTATGTTTTGTTTTACAGCACAGTTTTTTGGGAAGCAAATCACTTGCCAAAACAACAATGTGCTTAGTTGAAGACCTTTCCCTTCTGTGTTTCTCTGTTCAACTTCTGTATCGGGCTGTAGAAAGTCAGTCCGGAAGGAAGACACATAATGACTGTGCAAACCATGTAATGTATTTATATGCATATGCAGTATACCATTGGTGTATTTTTGCATCCAATTTTTACTTTTTCTCAGTTAGAGATATCCATTTGCAATGTTTATATTTAAACAGTATTCAAATATGCTAGGAAAGTGACTCATTCATTCTGTCTCTGGCTGTTGTTTACTGCATTGCCACATGTAGTCCTACATACCCCTTCAAAGGGCCAACTCCTCCACTCCTCCCAGCCTGCTGCAGTGAATGTCACCCACCGATTCCAGGTAGGGAGGGTCTTTCTGGACTACAGACAAGCTGGAAACACAGAGGCACCCTCTGTTTGTGCTGTGTATGGGTCCCATAGCCTGGCTTTCCTTGCTCTCTGGAGCAAGGACTGTTTTGTGCATCATTTTTATGGTATCTGGTATAACAAGGTCCAAAACATCAGCCTCTAAGCACTTCCACAGTCTCAATGTTGAATAATAAAAATATATGTATTTGACATACGTCTCATCCTTACTGCTCTGGCATCCCCCTTCCTCCATCTCTGTTGTCTCCTCCTGTTCACATGAGTCTGTAGCAGATGCAGCCCAGCAGAATTTGGCCCGAGCTGGCCCTGCTGCCTCCTCGTACCCTCCTGGCAGCTGCTATTAAACCTGTGGCTTTGCTGCTGTCCACAGTGAGAGGGATGCAGGAGACCTCTGCCAACAGGTTATGTGACAAAATTGTACACTGGGTGACAAACAGTTCTTCAGTTTCAGGCTTCTGCCTGTCCATGGGTGCAAACCTCCCTCTCCTTCCATAAGCACACTCCCACAATACTCCATACATAATTTATATATAACTTCACTCATAATTGAAAAACTTACTACACATTATTTAAGCACTTATCCCAGCTACAATTTAAAGACAAATGCCAAAATGTCTTCTCACAGTGCTGCTGAGCACTCATGACGACTGTCACCTACTGTGCAACGTTTTCTTTCCCAATTAGTGAAAGGTCATGTTATTGCTATAAATACTTGCATTTTGATTTAGAGATTTGTTAAGGCACTATAGAAATGCATCATACAAGTGATTATGCTGATCTTTTTTAAAAAAAAAAAAAAATTCCAGCTAAGTAAGTGCTTGAAGGGAAATAGTGAATCTATTTATATATCATAATTAGAATGGGTAGGAGAAAATGGTTTTCATACACATTTCATAAGCCATATGGAACTGCATTGTGCAATTCTCTGCATCCTGCTATAAAACCCCAGCTTTCAGCTCTAATGAGCCCTGGAAACTATTTATCTTTCTGTATGACTCGACATTTGCAATGGCATTTATTTATATGTGCCATATTACACATAGGCAGGTACTTTCAAGAGATTGCACAAATGTCTTCTGATAACAGTGTTAGATTAATTCTGATTAATAACACTCCTATAAAGTAACTAAATAAAATTTTCTGTGGTCAGTGTGGCTGGGTTTTCTTTAACACGCACCCACTGCTGATGTTGATGTCTGCCACTCCTTGGAGGCAGAGCAGATAGTCAAATAAAAAATAAAATCAGATTTACAAATGGTTAAGAAATCTGGTTCCTGGGCATAGTTGCTGTGTCATTGCCAGCTCACCAACTCAGTTGTCATCAGTGCCACCAGGACATCAGCCTGCATCAGCCACCTCATTGGATACGGACTGAGCTCACACATGCACGCACGCACACTCCTTGCTCCCTAGCCATCCATCCCACCAGGCACTCCCATCATTTGGCATTAGACTGTCAATCTGCAGTGCAAAAGATGCAGGGACACAAAGCACAGTGTACCAAAGGGTGGACTGAGGCATTACTCCCCTCTCTGCTCCTGCAGGAGCCATCTGCTGCAAACCAAGTCCCTGGTGGCACCTGGGGAATCTCTGCCCTTGCTGCAGGGGAAGCCAACACCAGCTAGAGAGCTCCTGGGATCCTCCTAGGTGTGGGGATGATGAAAAAAAAGCCGAAACCTTCTGCTAGAGCCTGCTAAGAAACTTTGGGGTCTCCAGACCTGGAAATGAAGAGTTAACAAACCAGAACACCTGCAATACTTCCCCTTTAAGGCTGGATCTTCTCAAGAGGTGAAGCCTGGCAATGCATGGAACATCCCAAAGGAAAGGCAGTCCTGCAATGAGCAGGGACAGCAGGGCCTCCTTCCCCAGAGGAATTAGGGCACACAGGCTGCGGGTTCCCCATCTTCCAGCACACTTTCACATGCTGCCCCATCACCTGCCTCCACTTTGCACAGCTTGGGTCAAAAGTCAGTGCTGGGGACCAAATGGGCAGGACCCAGAACCACTGAGCATCAGGGAGGAAGAATGTTTCAGGAGCAGGCTAGAGGCTGGTAAGCCTGGGTGTGACATTAGCAAAACCCTGCTCACATAAAGCTTTGCCACTCTGCAGATTGAAACCCATGGGAGTAATTGCTGCCTTCCTGCATGACTTGAAAGAGGATGTGGCCACACCACCCACACTGATATCCTTGAAATACAAAATAGCTCTTCTGTAGCCACAATAATAGAGATAGCAGCTAATGTTGAGGGATTTCAAGAATTACTCATAAGTGCAGCAACCATAGATTTCCCCCACAGCAAAGGTGCAACTCCACACTGCTGGGGAGGGAGGTGAACCTGAGGAAATGTGATGGAGCAGACACACACACCAGGCTGTTCAGGTGCATGTTACTGAAGAAAGGTTAATTGCATTTTTTTTAGAGCAGTATGAAGTTTTCAAGGCTACAGTGAAGTGAATGTTCCTACTGCTGGACACCATGTCTCCTTGCTACCCAGGGATTTCTCCTCTGGAAATCAGGTTTAAAAAAAATCCTTTTGAGCTGACCAGTTTGGAGGCTTCCCTACAAAACCATTTGTCATCTCTTTTCTGGGTCTTGTCCCCTTGGAGATTTTCAGTTGCTTCTTTCACCTCTTCACAAGTCTTAGATGTTCACCCCAGGTCCCCTCCAAACACTCCTCTCCAAGTAGTGCCCTTGGACCATGTTCTCCTAATCGTCCTACCCTTCATTCAGCAGATGGGACACACCAGGGCACATCACGTACCAGCACTCAGAAAGGTCATCATGTGAGGAGGAGGAATTCATTGCTATTTATCTAAGCAGTTTTCATCCAAATAGGACAGAGCACTTGAGCTGTAATAACTCTCCTAATGGACTAATAAAAGATGAAAACTTATCATTTAGCAGAAAAGCTGAGTTCTCAAAAGTATTCATTAAAGTTGGAACGGCTGTGATGGGGAGAGATTAGCTCTGAAAGGGAGGAGACTATAACAAACTCTCGGGTAGAACAATATTGGTCCTGGAGTCTTCAAGAGCTTTTGAGCCTTATCCCAAAGGCTGGAGCCCTATCCCGAAGGCTGGAGGCCAACCCCAAAGTCCTACTGGCAAGAGCAGTGCAGCCTGAGAGCTAAACCAAGCGTACAGATTAAATAAAATGTCAAGATAAATTTAACAGTGCTATGTTCTAGTGAACGGTGGGTTGTTTCTGCTCTTTGGTAGCATTGCAGTCCCCTCTACCCTGCACCGTGGCCACTAGAAGTGGTGACAGCCACCTGAGCTGTAGGGCAGGGGCTGTCATCTTCATGGTCCTGCACAGTCAATCCCCTGTCTTTGGCAAGGTCCCAGCCCCGACTTCTCATGTTGTGACACAGCCTCTTCACAATCTGCATGGGGCTATGCAGACCCAAAAGGGTTGGCTGAAGCTATCCATTCCTTCTGTTTAACATGTGGGAGTGGCAGAGGTCTTTCCAATGCCCCAAGAGAGGCATTCAACCCAGCATGTTTCTGGCAGCCACTTGCTTGTGACAAGCTTGTTCAGACACTCCTGGACCACACCGACCTTGAGGTCCCTTGGTCAAGAAGCAGGTATGAAGGGAACACCATCTGCAGAAGCCACACTTCATTCAGAGGTGTCATTGTTGTCCTGCCTGGGCACAGGTGGTTTGCAGAAAGCAGCTCTGAGCAGCCTTGTGACCCTCCCCCGGGATGCTGGGGAAGGGGCATCCCGTTCCACTTCTGAGGGATCGCAGAGCTTGAGGTAACTGAAGAGAGGCAGGTAGGACCCACAGACCAGTCCTGTGATGTCACAGGGCAAAGAAACCCATAAGAGATACTGAATATTGGGGCAAACCAAACCAAGGTAACTCTTGCACACACTGGGTGGGCCAGACCTGATCCTGGAGAAACTTTCACAGCTTTCAAAGATCTGACAGGTGGTACCATTAACCCTGGAGCTGACAAAACACAGCAGGAGCAGTGATCCAGATAACCTTTGCCATATATCAGAGAAACATAGGAGGTGCCCTGGAAAAAAAAGGCTGCAGAAGTAGAGACTGAGAAGGTGGGAAAGCAGCCCTCAGGTACCTGTCGTGCCTCTGGCTGTGCTCAAAAGTCTTTTGTTGGTCTTTGTTTAACTGTCCATCTCAGCATCCCCTTCTGATCCATTAAAATATCACAAAGACTAAAGTATTACTGTGGAATGCATGAACTGCCCAAGCTCCCATTTTTGTTTGATTTGATTTCTCTATGAAGCCTCTCTCAAGGAGCTCAGATTGCATTTACTTGGGGAATATTTTGTCAGATCAGCACGTACAGTATGAAATCAATAGCAGCATTTGAAGAAAGACCAAATTCATCTGTCATCCAGAACAACCTCTTAAGCCAGCTTTTATTGGGTAGAAAGCACAGTTAAGAAAAGAAAAGGTTCCACCTACCTCAAAACCTCATCCTGTGTGTCCCCTGTGGGCAAGGGGCAAAAGCCCATCTCTCAGTGTAAAACTGTTTCTGTACAAAAACCTATTTCTGTACAAACTAATAGTATTTCTTTTCGGTTAGGTATGATGTTCTTCTCTCCAGTATAAGCTTTTACTATCTGAACAACTTGTTTTGCCAGTTACTAGGCCTAGCGCAAAGGACACAGCCAGCAGAAAAAACAATCCAGTAACCAGATTCTATTGTACGTAGAAAGGTCAGTATATGGGGGATCGCTGGGGGTACAAACAAGTCAGATCACAAACGATAGACATCAACCCTAGCAACCTCAGGAATAACACAGCACGACCAATAATAGGTGGAATAAACAAAGACACAAAGTATCCCATAAAAAAAATGGGAGACAACCAAGTCAAAAGGCTGACCATATACGACAGAAGTAGCCCCATGTTGTCTCCCCACAAAGCCCATGTTTGCACATGCCAGACCTGACTGGGGCCCAGTTGCAGGGAGAGTCAGGAGGTCCTTCCCCAACAGGAAACTCTGTGAAGTGCATCCACCTCACAGACAGACACTCCACCCTTCCTGCAAGTGGTCCCAGCTTTTGTCCCCAAAGCAGGACACCTGGCACTCATTTACCCAATGCAGGGCACCTGGGGCTTGTTTACCCAAGAGCTTTCCTTACAAGGTCGGCTGCACCTTGGAGGAAAGCCAAAAGGCAAACTCATCCCCTCCTTTTAAAGGACCATGGGGACCACCCATATGTCAACCTTAATTCAGGGCTCGGGGTTCAGACCCCAGCACTTCACAACTCAATGCCACAAACTTCAGTTTATTATTCAAGATTATACCAATTGTCCATTTTCATACATTTTAATATAGCTTGACTTGGAAAACAAATTTCTGCTTTCAGTAGTACATGAGTAATGCTTCTATGTTAATGTGCAAATTATCATTAAGGGAATCAATACACAGCAGATTTCTGCAACCTGTTTACCTCTCTCTATACAGAGAAAAAATTCTTCATAGGGGCACTTTCAGGACAGAAACGGAGGCAATAAAATCTATAGGGCTTTGAAAGCTTAATGGATACCAAGAGCTGGTTGTGTCAATGTGTGAAACTCCCTTCTTCTTCCCATGCTCCGCCACAGAGTGTGTTTAGATGAGTCCTGGCGTGGGTTTTGGTCATTGTTCCTAGTGGTAACCTTCTCTTCAAGGAAAACATCATAAAATTCAGGCCACATGAGTTCAAAACGTTGCAGGAACTTCGACATATTATGAAAGGGTGATCTGACACCAGCACCAGGAAGGGAGACCCCAAGCTGGTCTCCAAGCAAAGCTCGTTCCTGTGGGTGAGTCTCTGTCAGAGGTTCCCAAGGGGCACAAGCTGGAGTGCAGGGGTGGGAAGAAGCAGGGGACCTTGCTGGTGTAGCACTGGTGCAAGCAGTGATGCTCACATATCTTTCATGTCTTCATTTGCAATGATGTTCTCAGGTGGAAGAAGGAATTATGAACACCTGGCTGTGTTTGTGCTGTTGCTTTAACCTGGCTTGGGTGACTGCAGCATGAGGTGACTGGGTAGCAATGGGTCATTCTGACAGACCATGGCATTCCTCCTCCAAAGGCACAGCAAACTCACAGTCACAGGCTGAAGCCCCATAACACAGTGCTCCAGCTCCCCCAAACACTCCTAGCCACAGGCATGACATGTGAGGGCACCAAAGACATCTCCTGGGGGCCTGGTGGCTCTCCTGTACACAGCACGAGTTGGGGCCAAGTGCCTGGACACAGGCAGAGCCACAGAAGAGAAATCACAACAGAGACACAGCCTTCAAGGTGAGATGACCAGCTGAGGGCATGTGGCTCTATATTTGGCAGTGATGCAATCAGCTAGAATCAAATACTCATTTTCCACTGATCTGTAGGCAGGGCAACCGTCACCAAAGGTAACATGAGCACCATCAGTGACAGATGACACATTGTCAAGGTTCAGACCATCTGACTCTCCTGTGTTTCTGCGTGGTCAACAGTTCTTAATGCGATTTCGCTTCTCTTGGGGGAAAAAAAACAAGCAGAGGATGGATTATTTCTTTCTTGCTATATAGTACCAAGCATGACAAGAAATGGTGTGGTATTTCCACAGTCTGAGGCGGAGGTTTCCTTTCCCAGCTGGGATTTCTTAGTCAATCTGCAAAGCTTCGGTGCTGTCAGCCACAGCTGTGCTGCACACAGAAGCCAATCGGAGGCCAAAATGCTTTTGAGGGTGCAGTTTCAGGCAGCAGTGTGTGCAGAGCCAAAATTCAGCTAAACAGCAGGAGGAACCTGGAGGAGGGAGTACCCTACCCTGTCCTCTGCTGCCCCTCAGCCACAGGAACCACAGCCCTGCAGATACACCTTCACAAGTCTGTAAGCGACCAGTCCCACAAACAGCATCTTGTCCTAAATCCAACCCTGCCTTCAGCCACAGCATCCATAAAACAGAGGCCCTTCTTGAGCTGTCTGGCCAGAGCTATTTCCTAGCCTGCATTTTAGCTGCCATCCACCCAGACTGAGGCATTTTCTTTACGGCAGAGGAGTGTGCTGCTCAGCATGTGTCTGCTCTCCCGTCATTGTCTGTCCCTCATCCAGCTGAATTCAAGTAATGCCATTAATGACGGTCATCAAGCATCACTTATCATCTTTTATAGCCAGACTAAAATGTCTAAAAGCTGCACATTATGCAGATCAGTTGCAGGGGGAGCAAAAAGGAGAAGATTGCAGAGTAAGACAGCGCTCACATTCATTGCAGAACACTTGAGGCGTGGGACAGAAGTACCCCTGACTTACACCAAGCCAGAAACATGCTGAGCTGTGTCTGCTGGGGCACCAAGGGTGCTGCTGTCAGTGGGCATGGATCCTGCTCCAGCAGCTCTGCTGGCCACCAGGCATGCGTAGTGCCAGCTGATGGAGTGGTGACCAGCCACCTTAATCCCCATTTACTCCCGACAGACACTGCTATCTCACTTACCTCTAACAACTCACCTAAGCCAGGAGGGAAAGGAAAGCTAGGGATGAGCTGTGTTTGTGCAGCATGGGGAGCTGGCCGTGGGGAGCTCAGAGTGTATCCTGCTAAGGTCTGGGGCAAAGATCATGGGTTCACTGCAAGAAGAAGAGGTGTGCACCAAGCTGCTTCCTGAAGCCAGGTGTCAGAGACACATGGTGTTGGTCTCAGAGGGGACCTAGTAGCTCTGGAAAGCAGATTGGTCTCTCTCACTTATCATATGGAGGAGATAGGTAATTCATCAGCAGTGTGCAACCTCTTCAAGTCCATGATGTGGCTGCTCAGCTGTGAAGAGGAGGAAACCTCTGCAGTCTTACCCCAGACAGCAGTTGCACCTTTGGCTATAAACTGCTCCTCCCAAGAGCTACCTAGAGAGATCACTGTGGGCAAAGAGACCACAGAGGTGTGCAGGGAGCACACAGCAGCTGAGCATCCATCAGACCAGCAGCTGGGCAAGTGCTGTCCTCAGCCTCCCTCCAGCCTCTATCACGGGACCAGGGGCGCTATGTTTACCCTGCACAGAAGCAAGAGAGATGACAATTTCATCAGCCCAGGAATACACATGCCCTACAAGTCTCCTGTCTCATGTTTCCTCTGCCCTCTGCGCTCTCACTTTTTTCTCTCCTGTCCAGCATGCACTTTAGCCTGTAGCTCTCCGGGGAAGAGGCTATCATGTGCACGGCTGGCTTGGTGCTTAGCCAAACCCACTTTACAAATAGAAGTGGAGCTGTCAAGCATCTCTGGCAGAGCAGCATGCGCAGATTTCTCTGTGCCCCAGTCCAGCTGACACAGCCACAATGTGCATCCAACAGGTCAGCCCACATCAAGCGAAAAATGAGGACATTGGGAGTTATTTTTATTGGCTTTCCTCCACGCAGTTGAAATGTGTTTGCTTCACTTTGTGTTTGTTTGCTTTAATTTATCCCTCATTACAGGAAAGCATTGGCAAGAGAACTTTGAGCAGTCTCAAGTGTCATTAACAATGGCTGGGAGAAATGAAACCCAAACAGCCTCCGTAGTTCAGTCAGAAACCTCTAAGTTGAATTAATATAATAGAATCCATGTTGCTACACCTATACATAGTTTTAACCACACAAGTGATTTTGAGTCATGTATTTCTGCATAGATATAAGCATGTAGATAAACTGGACAGGACTGGGCTTAAAAGCCTTTACTCCAGCATGCTCTCTGCTTTATATCTCCAGCACTTGCCTGCTCCCATTGAAACACGCTTCAGTTCGCAATGCAAATGGCATCGAGCCAAGCCAAAAAATTCTTAAAGGAATGGACTGCACTTTTTTCAGGGCAGATATGTAGCAATAACCCTGCAGAAAACACACTGTGCTCTGACTGACTCAAACCACACTGCTGTTTCAGTGGGGGAAGAAGTATTTGACCTTGTTCCTCCTTGGAACAGCCATCTATTTAGATGGCCCCTTGTGCCCAGGATCACATCCCATCACTGCGTATTTATTCTCTCTATGCACCAGGGAAAAGAGCGTTTTACAGACCAGGAGATGAAACACAGATGTGACCTGCTCTTGGACACGTCATCAGCTTGCAGCAGCATAGACTTGAGTCCAAGCCCAAAGGTCCCTGTGCATCCTCCAGCCACCAGACCAGCTTAGATTTTCAATCAGGCTAAGGCAGTGAGTTCAGAAATGGAGAAGAGTCTCCCACCACCCTACCTTCCGACATCTATCATGCAATACTGATGGCACCATGATGCAAAAGGCGCCTGCAAGAACTTGCAAAATGTGACTCGGGAAGTCCCTGAGTTGGATGCTGCTGGGCTGGACATGGCAGTGAACATTACTGTCAGCATGCCTGAGTCTCATGTTCCTTCCCTGGCCACTACTAATGGCTGGTTCTTGTTTGCAGTGTTGGTTTGCTTTTTTCTTTAACTGTTTCAAAGCCTATGTGCCAAGGATAGCAGTGTGCATGAGGAATGGATGCCCCATGAATAAAATGAATATATTAAAAAATATAAGTTTAATCACACACTACGTGGATGGTTTCAGTTGTACTGGACCATACTGATTCCAGGACTCCATCAGACAATGCTGTTACCATATATTTCTACCATCCCTGTTCCTCTCCTCTCCTTTCAGCATTTCTACTGTCATCTGTGACCAGATGCATGATGGGATCTGTGTGAAAAATGGAGTCAACCTGAAAGAGCAGTCCCTGCTCCAACATGGTCAACCACACCCCACCACCCTTGCAGAAGGACCTACATATAGTATTTTCCTTCTGCACTTGCTGTCCTACACCCTCCTCATACATGCCTGAGGCCTCCCAAAGAGCCAGTCTTCACCCTTAAAAACAGCCATATCCAGGGAACAACAGAAATGATGGACACAGAAATCAGAGAGCATGTAGAAGTCTTGCAGTATTGCATTATTGCAATGAGTCCATAGCTCTGCCACAACAGCTTATTTCCCCTGTACTTTCCCTGTGTCACTGTCACTGCCCAGTGGATAACTCCAAGTTTCCCTGTTTGTTGCCTTGACCCATTTCACTTTTTTCACTTCTTCATCTGAAAGCCTCTGGCCTCAAGCAAAGTCAGTGAGCCAATATCGCAGGGTTTAACAGCAGGTTTTCTATCTTCTCTGACTGTCTATGTTCACGTCAAGTCGGGGTGGCTGTGACACCCCCATGCTGCTGGACACAAGCTGAATCTGCAACACAATCAACATGGGTTAATTGGCCACAGGACCCAGAAAACATGCTCCAGCCATCTGTGCTGGGAAAGGACTGCACTGTCGAAGGCCATTAGGTCTTGAAACATTGTCTTTTTCCTCAAAAGATTAGCTCCAGCCAGTTAATATGTTTTGGGGCAGAATTGTCTTCCTGGAGCATGTTGGCGTATTCCAGCAAGGGGCTGGTTTGGCTGAGGGCTGGGTATCACAGTCTTACAGGTTTTACTTCACTGGTAAATTATCTTTTGCAGACATGCAAGTCTCTACCCCACAGAAAGGAAGGGACAGAGAAAAGTCACTGTGTCCTTAGCCAAGGAGAACGCATCAACCAACCCAGGCTGGGCAACATGGGGAGGGAATAATCCAAACTGCACCCCATGCCCAGGGCAGCTGCCCACCTCCACACCTGCCCAGGACCTTGGGACCCACCTGAAGACACTCTACAGCTTTGGGGTAATTTTGTTTCTGGGAGCTCCTGGAAATCTGACAATTTAAATCACTTTCCTGGATCCAAAGCTGTCTGCATCTTGCTCTGGGGGGCCTCCCTTGAACCCATAGGCTTTGCACTGCTGTAAGCCAGTGGGCATCAGAGGCCAGCCCACATGGAGCACACTGGGAGAGGATGACTGTCACATGAATGGCATCCCCAAACATGTGCACTCCCTCCCACTCACAACTGGGTCATTTCCCCATTGCAACTGAAATGACTGTTTTCACCATTAAGTATCCCCAGAAAAGCATCTGAGTGTCTTCCTTAGTTGCCATCTACGTGTCTCTTCCACAGACACCCTTCCTGTCTGTCACGTGTCTCTCACATATTGATTTTCTAATTAAAAAAAATCATATCCCAACAGGATCTACAGCTGGGCCCCCCTCTCTGTGCTTCCAGCTTTAGCTTCAAATCCTGTTTGCTTGAAACTGAGTGAACAACTTCCAGGGTTATTGAAAGGAAGGAAGAAGGCCATCGTCAATGGTGCAGTGGACTCTCCAGACCACAGCTAGCACATCCCTGGTGTAAGGCAGCAGCCTCACCAGCCTGTCCCCATCTGTTCTTCTGAAACAAAACTCAAAACCTTTGGGATGACACAGAGGGACCCCTGCACTCTGAGATACAAAGCTCAAATGTAATGTGGGGCTGGAGAAAGACGGGTACATGATATGCTTGGTCAGACACATGGAAAAGCCTTGGGAAACCTGGCAGATCTCTCTCTTTTTACAGTAGATTCAAGCAGGAAGGATGCAAAACTTCTTGGAGAAGCCCAAAGCAGCTGTACCCCCTTTGACCTGTGACCCCATGCCCAGGAAGGGCTCCTCACTGGAGCAAGGAAGGGCAGGCTCCCTCCAGCACGGGCTCTGTATGGTAGCAGGCACGGACCCTGCGGCAAGGGCAGCCCTTGGATGTTTCCAAATAACCTGGAAGACACCCACAGAGCCTGGCCCCCTCCCATCAGGTGGCACTGGCACCTGGCAGATGCCTTTCTCACAGTGATGCACCAGGGAAGAGCCAGTCCTGTTCAGCAAGGAGAAATGGCACCTCACAAACTCACTGGTGTTCTTGGAGGGGGTGAGAAAGAGAGCACAGCGGAGGTGCAGTTGTTATAGCCTGCTAAGGTTTCCAAAAGGCATTTGTCAAGCTGTTGCCAAAGGCTCTGAGAGAAACTGGAAAGCAACAGGATGAGCGAGGTCTCACCAGGATGAGTACCAAAGCAAAGATGAAATAAGGAGCGATTTGCATATTGGAGGGGTGGTCTTTCATGCAGGGCTGTGCTGGGGTCTCTGCAGGAACCCAGGTAGGGGTGGACAGGCAGGTGGCAGCTTTTGCAGATGATACCAAATGACTCATGGCAGTAAATGTCACCTTACGCCACTGAGCAAGCAGGTGTTCAAATAGCAGAAGAGATCTATGCAAAGGGATGCAAAATTCTTGTTTTACATACAAAACAAGGGAGCCAAATGAGACCCTGGGCAGATAACTCTGTGGAAATGTTACCTAATGTATGGAAGAGAAAAGGAATCTCAATTAAATGTGAGGAGTTAATAGGAGGGGGAAAAGTGAACAGATCAGGAACAAGAAATTGTGCCATAACAAAAATACATGGCAGCCTCAGGTCAAGAACTGCACACAGTTTGGGTCCCACCATCTTAAAGAGGTGCTAGCAGAGTTCCAGAGCAGAGGCATGGGGTTAGCAGAGACATGGCAGAGCTTCTGGGTGAGCAGGACAGGACCCTCCAGGTTGGAAATGGGACAACTGAGGATGGGGGTCCGCAGAATAATGGAGGACTAAATAGGGTGGAAAGAGGAAATCTGTCTCTTCCTACACAAGAGGTATCACATGAAGGTAGTAGGTGTATGACCCAAAACCAGAAAACTGAAGCTTTTTTCACACAAGGTGTAATTAGGCTGCAGCAGCTCCTGCTGCAGGATGCTGTGGTTGCTAAAAGGTGAGCTGTTTGCATAAAACAGCCAGTCAGGGATAGAGAAGGGGCAAGAGAAACAAAGCAACATTGAAGGCTCTTAAATACACACACTGCTCTGGCTCAGGAAGTGTGTAAGCCACAAATTGTTGGTGTCTGGGAGAATATATGGGGGTGGATCATGCTTCTCCCATCCCTCTTGCTTTCCCTGGGCATCTGTTCTGGCCACTGTCGCAGAAAGGACACTGGGCTAGAGAGATGTTTGATTTGACCTATGCAGCTACCCTGCACTTACTCCCAGAATCCCCAGCTGTTTGAGGCTTCTGGATTGTGTCACTTGGCTCCATAGTATCTGAATTTTGTGTTTATTTTAATAATTTTGATGTAGCTCCCAGAGGTTCAGGAGAAGCAGCGAGTGCCTTTATGAAAGGTCACCATCAGACTCTGCCAAACCTCAGTCACACTCATTTTCGATCCCAAAAGCAGTCTGGGAAGTCAGACTGGTAAATCAGTCTTCTCGTAGTTGTTCCCCAAAAATATCTTCTGTGTTCTTTCTTCTTGTCACCCAACAGAAAAACAAAACAAGTCCGATGCTATCTTAAATATAGGAAATGTTTTTACAAGAGAGGAACTGCACTTAAAAATTCAAGTCAACTTTAGCTCACCAAAAACTCCCAAAACTTTTCTCTGTGGAGTTCTGGTTTCGTGGGAGTCTGGAGCTCTGCCTCACGTCCTTGTGTGCAGCTAGGACATGTGTTTATACTTCAGTCATGTAAACAAGAACAAACACCCTGAGCAAGCATCACTTCTTGGTTCGATGCCTTGAGAAAGCAGGGCCTTGTGGGAAATTCCACCCTTGCCACAGGCTCTTGGAAGGCCTCACTTCCCAGGAAGCAATACAAAAATGTAGGTCCTCAATGCCAACAGGCTTCAGACTGGGAAGGACCATCCAGTGGCACAAGGAAACTCATATCCTTTCACTCTGCTCTTATCTGGTCCCTGGCAAGGGATTTTGTCTGTCCCATCTAGTCGCATCCCAGCATGGTGTGTGGTGAAGAAAACAGACTCCTGGCTTTGAGGAGATGCAGATCCCTCTAGTCTACTCTTAATTATGTTTTCCCTCTGTTTCCCTCTCTTTCTCTTAGTACAATAGGTCAATGTTTAAAAATTACAAAAGGATAAGAGTGTTCTTCACCCCAGCTATCTGCTCCATCAACCTCCCTGTTACACCATGCTTGGGAACAAACTCTCCAAAGTCCACGTAGCCTTCACCTCCTATTTCTTTTCAGGCAGTTAAGAAGTGATGATCCATTACACATAGTCACTCAGACAAGCTGTGAGTAAGCTTGGCCTGGCCACAGGTCTCACAGGATGAGGCACTGCTGGAAGGGGGCTCTTGGGGGCCTCCAGTCCACCTTCCCATTAAAAGCATTGCCAATACTAGCTCAAGTCAGCCTGTGGTTTTGCCTAGCAAAGTCTTGAAAAACCTCTAAGTGCGAAGTGTGCTACCTCTCTGGGCTGCATCACCTCCTAGGGAAAAATGTCAACTTTCCCAACCACAACCTATGCCCATTTCGCCTTGGTGTATCACCTGCTGCTACTGAGAAGAGTTTGACTCTGTCACCGTTGTAACCACCCTGCACATGGGTTGCTGTCAAATTGTCCTTTTTCTTCCTCTTTGCCAGGTTAAGCAAGCCCAGCTTCTTCAACCTCTGTTCATCAGCCGTGTGGTCTAGACCCCTCCACTGGACCCTCTCCTGAAGTCAGCTCCCACCACAGCCCTGGAGGAGACACTGGAGGTGTCAGCCCAGGCTGGAGGTGTCAGCCCAGGCTGGAGGTGTCTCAGCCTTTGCTCTTGGTGTCTTTAGAGTCAGCACCAGTGTGATGTGGTGGTCCTGCCCTGCCTACGCTGGCAGAGCCCTGCAGCCCCCAGAGAACCTGGCCAGCAGAGGAACTTGTCCCCAGCCCTCGCTTATGGCCAAGAGAGAGGTACCCAGCTGCATCCTATCTGAGGCAAAAGGGGAATTTCATCAAGTCTGAAACCATAGCAGCCCAGCATTGTGTAAAACAGCTGAGGCTAACATAAACATCTCTGCATTTATGAAGATGGCAATCAGACGGTGTTGAAATGAATCTGTCATTTCTCCAGGGATGGAGGAGCTGCTCCTCTGGGAAGAGTACAGTTTTTCCAACCAGATGACTCAAGCCATGCTCTGCCTTCATCAGTAGCTACAGCTTTGCTTTGACACAGTCCTTAAAGCATGCAGAAATATGAGCTTGCATCATGCCCTGGCAGCCCTAACTGTTTCCAAAAGCTTGGGGAGACACGTGATTTCCCAGAATCGCTGCTTTTCCCGTATCCTTCCAGCCATGCCAGCCCTTAAATACAACCCCAGCATTCTGCTGGGATAGAAGAGGGAAAGCCCTAACCACACACCTTAACCCCAGGGGGTTTGGCAGCTCAGCCTCCACTGAAGACCAGGACACACGCGAGCCAGACACCAGCTTGAGTTTCCCTGCACGGCCTTATGGTGAAACAGGACAGACAAACCCCCTGCGCCTTTCTACGGCTGGGACGTGTGACAAAACATGGCAGGCCACATAGCAGCAGTGCTGCTGCTTTAAAATGGAAACTGAGGTACGGTGTTGCTGTCTGACAGCTCTTCCCAGGACCATGTGCCAAGGTCTCCCTGGGCACCCTGCAGCCTTTTCAGGCTGAAGCTCAGCTGCAGGAGTGATTTATCTGGACTTTACCCACTCAGGGTAGTTCCTGTTCCCAAAACAGCCCTGTGCTGCCCCAGAGACTGGCTGCATTGGAGGCACGCGTGTGCGAGGCAGCATCAGCCTCTGATCTATCCTCCTTCTCTTATACCCTTCAGCCTGCTATTTTGGAGATACCCCCTTTTCCTTCCAGGCACCCCCCTTCTGCCGCCCCTCCATCTCCTTCCAGAGAGGCTCAACCCAGCCATACGTGTGGACTGACCTGTTTCCACCCCAGGGATGCCTCTCATGAGCCTGAGCCTCCACGGATGTCTTGGGAAGTGCTCCTCACCGCTGCACTGAGTATGCAGGGCTCAGCGCTGCTTTCCTGATCCCCTTCCTCGTGGGGAGGGAGAAGGAATCTGGCCCTGGGCAGAGAAAGGTAAGGGACCAGGGATGGGGAGACAAGAGAGGCCGAAAATTAAGTTGGTGAGGGCAGGTTACAGCAGACACAGATGCAACAGGAGAGACGCTGGGGCAGGTCAGTCTAAGGGTAAAGTGGAATTTAGAGGAGCAGGCAGCTAATCAGGAAATAATATTAAAGGCATGAAAAAACCTCCCAGTGCAGGAGGAGGATGTGCAGCACGATGGGAATTCAGCTGAATCACAAATTCCTTAATCCCCTGAAGTTTAAGAAGGAATTACAGAAAGAAAACAAGTTATTCAAATTCCAGGGGATTCATGTAAAACTGTGGCACAAGCACCTGGGGAGCAACTGGAAAGCTGAAGCATACATGCCAGTACCAAGGGATGAGAATCACCAGGGGAACACAACTGTAAGTGCTCCAGCAGCAGCCTTGTCTTATGCAGACCCTGTCACCCCCATTACCACTGCCCCCGCCCCAGGCCCCAACAGCTGCACGAGCACCAGGGGAGGGAGGGGGACATGCAGTAGGGGCTGCTTACACCGACAACGCTGCCAAAAAATAAATGAAATAAGATAATGCTAACAAACTGTGCATCCAACTGCAGTCTAAATAAACCAGAGGCTTCCAGAGATGGATTTCATCCACCCAACTTTTCCCAGCACAGCATGTTTTGAAAATTGGTCAAAGCCACCTCACAGCCATCCACCGCAATGGCCAAGAGGGAGGTAGCTCCTTGGGCAAGGGCAAGCAGTGCTGATCTTAAAAAAGGGGGAGGAATATTTCCTGGAAAAATATTAGTAGATTAAAGAGTTTTAAGCATGAGAACAATACCAAGACAATACACCAAGATTGTTTTCATCAAATTTGTTCTGCATAAATCTATTTGCTTTCCCTCCATGGCAGGAGTTTCTCCTCCCTGAGAGCAGAGCAGCTGCAGATGTTGGGACTCCTGACTTTACTAAGGGCTTTGGCACCACCTCAAGTACCATTCATGTAAATAAGCAAGGTAGGGACCATGGTCCCTGCTGGTGCCAAGCGCTGCTGCCAGTAGCAGGGATGAGCAGCAGATCAGGAGGGGTGTCACTACTGGCTGTGGCTTGGCACAGGTCTGGGGGGCACCACACAGGCTGGGGGCCTGCTCTTGCAAAGCTTCTGGGAGGCAACACAAAACCAGATGAAGATTCATGATCAGAGCAAAACTGTATGGGGTGTTGTGAGTCCACAGGAGTCTGGTCTGAGCCACGTTCATTAATTATTTGGATGCTGAAATGCAGAGGATGCTCACAAGAGATTCAGGGACTGCAAGCGTGGTGGCCAGGGATAGGGGACAGGATCTGAGCTATCTTGGAGTTACCTAGGGAAAAAAAAAAAAATCAATAGGATGCAATTCAACCAGAAGAACAGCATACGGCAATGACACAGAAGTAAACAACTGCACAAATAAAGGGAGGAAATTGCCCATTCAATAATAACTGCGAAAACCCAAACACCCTGGAGTAATGGTGGGTCATGAATGGCTTGTGTCGACACACTGCTGTGAAAAAGGAAACCTTTAGCTGGGACCTGCAAAAATGAGTGACACCTGGACAACATGGAAAGCAACTCCCCTGCTCCAGCTGTCATTGTCAGAGCTCAGCTACTGCACAGTGTCTGCTCTTGGCACTCCAGAGTCCAAAAGACAAGTGAGAGAGTGACTGACGGTCCAGAAACATGACATCTGAGAGAGCACTGAAGGAACCAACATAGCTTAATTTAGGAAGAACTGTGGGGCTGGACAAGATATTGTGAAACCCTCCACGTCTGACACGGCCAGCCATGCCTGGTGTCCCCTGCACGCAGCAGGGCAGGACGGTTGGGTCATCCCAGCAGCCAAGGGCAGGTATGTCCCCACGGCCCCAGCATCCCCCGGCGTGACCCGCATCCCTCCACCGCGCACAGCCCCGCCGGCCCCACGCGTGTTCCCGCAGGTTTTACCCCCATCTAGTGGCGGGTCCCAACTGCACACGGACGCCCCACCAGCAAAAAAAAAAAGGCATCCGAGGGGGAGGACACCGCAGCTTGGCTTCAGGCTAAGGCAGTCAGACCTCCTCGCTTTTGGGGGGACGAGGTAACCACAGGCAGGGCTGTGCCTGGGGTCTGCCTGAGAGCAGGCAGGGAGCCTGCTGGGACAGGGTAACGGGGGAAAACCAGACCTTATTAACAGCTGGGATGAATTACAGGGGAGGGGAGGTTGCAGCACCGCCCAGCCCAGGGTCGCACCTTGGCAGGGGGAGGTCTCTGTCTTTGCAGTTGAAGGAGAACCGGTAGAGCCCATCACCTGTGTGTCCTGGCAGCCAGCCCAGGGCCACCATCCCAGGCACCTGGACTACCTGCAAGAGACAATTCATCATGAAATGCAGTTACATTAAGGCCCCTGAGGCTGTCACCACATGGGTTATTGGCTGAGTCGGCCCTAGTGGGGGCTCTGCATCACCCAGGGGGTGCACACCATCAGGAAGGTCAGGAGATGTCCAGCTGCAATTGCCTGAGTCGTCTCTCAAGACAGGCAGGTCACAGTACAGAGGAGAGGGGTCACAATCACCCCAGGGCAGAGCACAACCCTCAGCCTGGGCACACAAATGCTCTTCCCTCCACGGCACTTTAACGAAGAGCTTGTGTTTAGAAAAGCCAGCAGCTACCCCAGCTACACCTCAGTGTGGGTTCATCTTTGCCCTGGCCAGGTCCTGCTCCCCTTCCCAAGTTTGGTTGATGCTGGATGAGACCCCAGCACACACAGACCCTGGTCAGTGGCAAGCAAAATGGGCCACGGACCACGCAGCAGCAGGAGCAGGAGCCACAGCTCGTGCCTGGGAATGGAGAGTCAAATCTTTCTCAGCACGGGGCAGTCTGGAAGGGAATAAAGTGACCTCATTTGGCACAGAACAAGCCTGTTCTGTTAGGCACAAAAGATCAGTGTGGAGAATTTCGGAGGGTATCATCCAGTGAAGGAAAAAAAAAAATCTGATACTCATCTGTGAACCAAGATTTGCTTTACATTTTTTCCAAAACCCTGCAAGGATATACGGTATAACAAACTGCTCCAGACAGTCTGCTTTTGCCAAAGCCATTGCAAATACTGTGTCCCAGCCCTGAAACACAGGGGTTTTCCCAGCAGCTGTTTTAAACCCAGCCCATGTATTTTAACTGCTGGCAGACTGGCACCCCCTTCAGAACAGCCCATCTGGGCAATATACCATGGAACCAGGGCAGGCAGGCACAGGCAACACCACAGCCCCATGCTTTCCACAGTGCTGTGGGGCAGCAGCGACCAAACTGCCCGCGAGAGAATGGCTTCATCCAGGAGCGTGGGCAAGGGGGCAGCTCGGGGAGGGCAGCTGGGAACAGGCTGAAAACCACAAGCTTTGGGGTGACAATAGGAGACAGGAGAGTTAGGTGTGGAGCTGGCAGGTGGAGCTTGGAGAGAGGTAACTGCCCCAGAGCCCCTGAGAAGGAAAGAGGAGAGGCAAACCCATGCAGAACTATTAATTTTGGCTGTTAATTTGCTGTCACAGAAGTGGAGCTGACCCCTAGAGCCGATGTGGTGGAGGTGGTGGGGAGGGACCCAGGGGTGAGGGCAGGAACCGATCTTCTGGTGCTAATATGGCCTTAGGTCAGATTAAGCTAACTAAAACCTTATCCTAAAGCCTTTGACAGCTACAGGAACCCTGACTGCTGTGGAGAGGGAAGAAATCAGTCCCTTTGGTCCCAGCTCTGCAGCACTGTCCCTCGACTTCTTCTCTGTGCCCTCACAAGCTCCAGCTGTTTTTATAAAGCACAGGACACATCCTGACAATTCTGTTCACTCTCTTTTGCAGTCTTCCCCCAAAACTGCTGTTTATTTTGCTGGCAGATATATCTACATGCTCTGTGCATCCCAATTCACACCAAGATTCCCAGCTTTTTGGTTTCCTGCAAGTCTCACAGCCCAGCAAGGGGCCACAAGTGAAGCAGCACGCCAGTCACAGCCCACTCTAATGGTGTGTGCCATGCAGGCACATAGCCCTGAAACATAATACAAATAATAAGTATAAAAAAGCCGTGTTCCAGTGCCACTAGATGGCACCAGGAGTGTACCCTTCCCAGCCCAGCCTGTCCCCAGGGCAGCTGCGGGAAACCAGGGGCACAGCCCAGCCCTTGCTGCAGAGCAAGAGACCTCAGCACATGCCAGTGCCCCCTCCTCCTTCCCGCGCAGACCATGGGGTGCTGGGGTGAAGGCAGACATTTCAGCCTTAAAAAGAAGGCAAGTGGTTTCAGCAACGTGCTGGGGTGTTTCTCCGTGGGGGAATTACCTGTGCTGGCTTTTGCCATGCGTGCAGCCATCCCCAGCCGTGGATCAGGCATTGCTCCCCAGCCAGGTGCTGGCAGAGCCCAGGGCTGGAGAGGAAAGCCTCAAAGGGGTGTGCAAGTTACTCTGGTTGATATTGGGATCAATGTATGAGTTTCTCAGCATTGACAGGTTCCTTTTGGGAGGGAGGAGGAAAAGGAATAAACCACAATTTTCTATGTCATTTTGCAATCAGCAAGTGGCTTGTCCCTCTCTGAGATCTCGTGGGTTTAGGGACTGATTCTCCTCATGCACGTTTGCTATCCAACAGAAGTCAGTATGTCCCAGCTCCTCAGTATTACCTGCTTTTTTACCACCAAGCCCTTCCTTCACTGTCACATATCCTTGGCAAAGTCACTAAGTAAACTGGGGAAGCGCAGGTGGCATCTCAGCAAATGTCAGGTCTTTCTTCAGACCTTGCAGCATAATTAGGGAGCGTCTGTTTTCCACTGTCTTCAGCATTGAGCACTGAAGGTGACCCTCTGAGACAGGAGCTCAAATGACAGGGGTGGCTGGCGAGGATCTGCTGCACGCAGCATTTCAAAGTGACCAACCAAACCCTGGCCCTAAGCAATGTCGGGGATATGGGTTACAAAGCATTGCTCACCACGCAATCCGTCAGCCCAGTGCAGAGTCAGAGAGGCGATGGATGGACTGCAAAAAGCCAGAGCATCAAACCACCAGGAGCAGTGCATCACTCCCTGCTGTCCACATCCCCAGGGCTGGCACGTCCAGGTAATGGGTGAACATGGTGGTAGCATGACCCTGGCACCAAGGGGATCCCTGTGAAACCTTGGGTGCAGAGGGAGTGGGAGAGGGTCTTTGTGTAGGGAGCCTCTGGGTGCTGAGCTCCTATTTGTGGCAGTGGAGATACCATGGGGGCTGCCTGATGTGAGGGCAAGTGGGAGATGCTCTTTGCAACTCCATGGTGGCCCTGGCAGGCTGTTGGCAAGGGCAGTGCTGTCTCTGCCCGCATTCCGAGGCCAGAAGATAAGCCTGCGGAAGCATCCTGAGTATGACCTTGCTTCCCGGCGCTCTGCAGAGCACAGCACAAATCCCACCCAAGCGCTTTAACCCTGGCCTAGGTGAAGGCTAGAAAGGAGGAGGCTGGGTCACTTGGGAAGGTCAGGGCATATGACAAAGCAGGCTAAAATCCCCCCCAAACATGGGAAATCCCTCACCCCCTTCCCCACAGTCTTCCCTCCCCTCCCTGACCTCCTCAGATAGCCCCAAGTAGTGACCCAGCATCCCCCCTGCTGCCGCCTCCCCTTCTGGGGAGGCACCTGGAGCCTCCCCACACACCATCTGCTCTCCCCAGGTGACTTGCAAGTGGCCAAGGACATCCCTCCCACACTGTCTGCTTCCTCACCAGGCAGCCTCTCCCCATCACCCCACCATCCCCACCCCAGCCAACATCTCCAGGCCCTCCGGCTCCATAAAACCTCATGTGTGCCACCAGCGCGAAAACCTATGGACAAATTCAAGTCTTTATTTGTCCTGTCCACAAGTGGATGCTCCACACTCAGTGGAGAAACTTGCTGCTAAGAGACCCCACTGAAAGTGCTGCTTCTCCATGGGCACACAGAGAGCAGAAGGTGCTACCCATCCCCTGCCTGCCCAACGAAGACAGGCACAGCGGCAGCCGTGATGGTGCAGGGCTTGTCCTCAGCCATGTCATCCACAGGGTTGGTAGCAGCAAGCCTGGTGTCCCTCACAGCTCCCAGCCACTGCTTGCGAGCAGAATGTACCTTTGTCTGACTGTGAATGTCAAACGGCAGAGACGTACACAGCCATCGACACGCACATGGCAGGAACCATCCACACGCAGTGGGATTATTTTTATCCTGGCCATGATCAAAATGTCAGAGGAGTTTTTATTTATTTTCTCTGGAATGCTCATTGCTTGAAGTCCCCATTGGCAGAGGCTGACTCTGACCCTACTGTTGCAGTCAGGTCTGCCATCCCTTTCTGTCCTTGAAAAAAATGTGCAATTAGGCAGGAGGGGAGGGTGACAGGCCCAGTGTGCCCAGCAGGGCTGGCACCCTTTGGAGGGCAGGCAGCCCCCCAGCCTCAGAGCTCGACCATGGAGGCTGCAGCTCCGTGGGTTCCCCCAGCCTTCCCACGTCCTGGGAAAGGTCTCACTGAAGCTGCAATGGACAGCTATGAAATGCAAGGGACAGAGGAGCTGGACCTTTGAAGCAGACATGTGGTCAGGAAGGGGAGGCAGGCCACGGGATGCTCGCTGCCCTTTAACAAAAAAGGGATGGAGTGTAATGATGCCAAGGTCTCACAGTGCCCTGAACGCCCAGAGAGGACTGTGCCAGGAGAAAAACTCATGAAAATTATAAAATTGCCCTGGCTCCTGTCAAGCTCGCAGGACCCCATGTGCAGGAAGGGCCCTGTGTGGAGGAGCTGCCCATGAGCTGGGACACCCGCGTCCCTGGGGTCACAGCACAGCACTGCAGAGCGTGGCAGCACCCACCTGGGTCTGTGCCTTCCCAGGGTCCCAGGACCAGACACGTCCCCAGCTTCACACACTGATGGGTTATACACAGATTTGCCCCTTTGCTTGTTAGGGAAGCAGATTCGAGGGGGAATGGCCGCTGAGAAAAGCACTGGCACATCTGAGGTAGCAAAGCCTTTTTTTGCTTGTTTACACAGCCAGAGAGGAGCGGTAATGGCCTATATTAACACAATAGCAAAGGAGGGCCTTGAACCAAATCCAGCTCGGAGTTCTGCAACCAGTCCATAGATAACTGGGAAGAAAAGTCAGTGTTTTCCCCCGGAACTGCCTATTTACATCTGAAAACAGCACAGACCTTGCCCGGAGGTTGGGACAAACAGCTCCTTTCACTGCCTGCTTCCCATGAGGCTTTCTCCTCCCTCTTCAAGAGGAAATTTCCAGTAACTGAGGTATAAAAATGAATGCAAGACTCTGCTCCAGAGCCAGCTGTAAAATTCATGCGGAAAGAGCTCCCCATCCCACAGTCAGCGCCACACCAGGCTGCCCCCAAAGCAGGTCACAGCCTTCATGTGTGGGGGAAGAGGGGAAAGGCAGCTGTGTCTGCACCCCTCCTGGTGCAGGTTGGGCTTCAGCAGGTGGATCCAGGTGCCCAAACCCACCAGTACCACCGGCACCATGGGCTAGAAAGGATTCCCTTGGGGAGCCTGAGATGCCATGCCATCTGCTAGGACACCGTGTGGTGCAGCAGTCCCTGGTTTCATGTGAGATTGCATGAATCAAGGGATGGAAACAGAGAGAAATTTGGCAAGGGGGAACCTTGCTCCTCCTCCACATACCACTATGCCACATCCTGGGAATAACCACCAGGACTCAGCTGAGCGGCAATCTCTAGGAAATTTTGAAGGAATGTCTTTCTGCCGTATCCCATTCATTTTCTGCCTGGACTTTGCACAGAAGATTAGGCTTTGGGGCACATAGTTTTCCTGCAAAAGTGCAGGAATTGTGTCTTCCATAGCTGTCAGGCTTCTCTGGCTGCACAGGTCCCTGAAGCTTTCAAGAAGCTGTGATTGCAGATGCTGCCACGTGGAAGTGAGACCTCATGTTTCCCACAGCAGGCCTGAGGGAAAGCAGGAAAAAAGCTGGGTAATTAAATAACACTCATCAGAACACATGAAAGAGTCAAACAGCAAAAATATCCCTCCTATGCAGATTCTTGCATGAAGCTGTATCAACATTTACATGCTGAAAATCTCCAGTTCCCGAGCTATTCTGGCCAATGCAATCCATGGGCCCAGAGCCATGGGCAGCATCCCTGCTGCTCCCTGCCCACACCTGCTCACTCCTCTTCTGGGAGGTCATCTCATGCTAACATGGAACAACCAAACACTTTTCCAAAGTCCTCCCACTTCTGCACATTGAAGGGACAAATATGCATAACTATTGCATTCCTGGCTGGGAGAAAGCTTCCTGGGGTACCTGCAGGTCACACCCCAGCAAAATCACTGGGGTGAAGGAAGAAGGTCACGTCCCATTGAGCACATCCCAACACTGACTTCACTGTTACTGCAACCCCTGAGCTCAGGTGAGGCTCCCAACCTGTGCTGCACATGTGCACTGCAGACACAGCCAGGTCTTCTGGGATTTGGGAGTCTATTTACCCAGGGGATTTCAGGAAATAGGAGATTAAGTGACTTACAGTGATTTAAAAACATGTCCCTGAATATCTTTTCTAAAGTGAAGGTGGTGCCATGGGTAATTTCTTTAAAGCAGGGTATAAAAGTAGGTGGCTGACAGCCAGTTCATTATATCAGAACCAGTTTTTATTAGGAAGAGAAAGCTTCTGTGCTTATTAATTGTTTCTCTAATTGCTTTCTCTTCCTGCTGACAGGGTAGCCCACTGTCTGCTTGTGCCTGGAGGCCCCAGATCAGAGTCCCGCGTAACTCATCCTGATCTGCTAACATGGGGAACTATAAATAAATGATGACACCAGAGAGCAGAGGAGGAGGTAGAAAGGGACTGTGCTCCTCAACCTGAGACACTCAGTCCAGTCAGCTTATCCAAGAGAAGGTGACTGATGACAACCTGTAAATATAAGCTGAGGGAGACTATTTCTGATAGCCAAGGGCTCTGGCCTGGCAAAGATAAAACAAAACTCTCTGGCTCTGAGCTTGAGCTGGAGAAATTCCGACTAAAAAGAAGTTGCAAATTATTTAAAATGAAGCAAACAGCTGCATGTTCTCCACTTAGAAGTATTTTTAAACCATGAGGACTGCTTAGTTCCAAGATCTGCTGCAGCTTACCCCCAAAATTCCCATATTTGTGACTGTGAAGGAATCACTTGGGAAACTGAAAGGAGATTGCAGGTGAGCCCTGGCAATTCACGCCAAGGGGATTTAAGACCATTACAGTGACAGTCATCCCTCTGACTTTTATCCCTCCTCCCTTCTGCCACAGGCGGCTGCTGCCAGCACAGAGGGAGCACGCTCACCTGTGGTGCCCACAGCATGGCCCAGTTACCTGGACAGGACTGAGCCTGGTTTAACTAATACAGCTCTCATGGAGAGGGACAGCAGTGGGGCTGACATCCTTCTCCCCTCTGCAACAGGAAAGCAGGGGTACAACAGAGGAGAAAATCCCTCAGCGTGCTCTGCCAGGAGACAGCAGAGCTTGCCTGGAAACCCCTGCCCATGCACACATGGTAAGAGCTGGGAGGGAGGGGATGCTGCAGAGAGGCAGCTGCAAGGACACACAGATGGGAGCCAAGGACAGGGAGGAAGAACCCTGTCTTCTTTGTCCCTGCTGTAACCTGAATCATGCGTCTAAGCATTCAGAGCCCTGCACTGCCTACAACACCATGCTTTGTGATGTGGAAATTTGCAGGCAGAGAGAGGGAAGTATAACAGGTGTATACAGCAATGAGGAACTCAGGAAGGTGATGCTACAGCCATACGCCTGTGCAGGTACGTGTGTTACACACAAGTACACTCACACACTACCTTATAGAATCATACAATTGTTTTGGTTGGAAAATACCTCTAAGATCATCAAGTCCAACTGTTAACCTAGCACTGCCAAGTCCACCACTGAACCATGTCCCTCAGCACCACATCTACATGGTTTTTTATATACCTCCAGGTATGGTGATTCTACCACTGCCCTGGGCAGCCTGTTCCAATGCTTGACAACCCTTTCAGTGAAGAAATGTTTCCTAACATACAATCTAAACCTCCCCTGGCACAACTTGAGGCCATTTCCTACCTTTGCTAACAGCAGAGGCAGCCACAGAGTCCGTATTTTCTAGGTTTTACTTCTATGTCTGCAAAAAGCAAGTTTGCTTCTGTTTCCGATTCCCTGCAGTTATCGTGAAATGCCTTCAAGAGAGCAGCTCTGTCTTCCCAGCTGAGCGAGTCTTTGATGTCCAGCACTGCACTCAGATGTTCCTTCCTTTCCAAAAGGATAAGAGGGCAGGTCAGTGAAAGAGTCAAGGAAAAAAAGCTTGCTTCCTGTCACTTTGCTTCCTGTCTAATCCAAAGATTAGAAGCTGTTGAGCTGCTTTTTGACACCCTCTGGCCACCTAGCAAGGAGGAGGCTGTATCGTAAATGTTGTGTGGGATACGACTGAGCTCATGTGTCCTGAGCCCAGTGCACACAGCATCCCCATGAAACTCTGCAAATCTTCACCTCAGGTTTCTCTATTTGCCGTAATAGGTTTGGAGCAACTCTGCATTTGACCATTTTGAAGCATTTTTGATATATTTTATCCCCTCAAATGGAGCTACTTCTTGCTTATCTGAAAGGCTATAGTTTTTTTTGTTCTACATAGCACTGCTTTGCTGAGTGAGGCCACAAGTCTGATTAACAAACGGGGCAAATGTATCCAAGCCAAACAGTTTTAAACATACAGGAATCTGCTGAAATCAAGAACCATCCATCTACTCACAGCAGGATGATTTCCTCTGAGATCTGGATCAAGATAATATTCTTCTGAGTACTTCCTATACTATATATATGTACATAAATATATAGTAACATATCTATATATTAATATTTATCGGTGTGCGTGTACATATATATAGTAAGAGAATAAGAAATGCTATGCTATATCAGATAAGCAGCTTTTTAGCTCAACAGCATCTTCAAAAGTAGCACATGCTTAGGAAAATAATATAGAAACCAGACAAAGCATAACATGATGTCTCTTTGTCTTTCTTGGCTTTTGTTGTTTCTGGCAGTCAAACTAATAAAAGATCTTACCTTAGATCAGGAAATTCTTTGAGAATGGGCAGAAGGGCTATTTTCATCCCTTCAGCATCAGAAGTTTGAATAAGTTCTAAGATTGCTTTTATAGGATCCTGGAGGGGACCAGCTGCAGGACCCTGGGGAGAGAAGCAAAGGTGCGTTCAGAGCAAAGGAAGCAGCACACAACAGTACAAGCTGGACTTGTATCAGACTGGGGATCTCACTGTGTGGGTTAGGAGCTTTGCAGGACTGTCTGTGCATCTACAGAAGCCTGTTTTCCCTCCAGGGTAGGAGAAAAGAAACAGAGGTGCAACCGCAGACTGCTTCCAGGGCAGCTGGGTGACAACCTTCCGCAGCACAGAATTCCCACCTGCATTTCCTTTGGGAAAGTAGCACCTCATTTTTCCCTACCTTGCCTGTCCTCTCAAGGCTGTTTCGCCCTTTGGGAAGTTGTTTCCTTCCAGAGGTAAGCACAGCCCTGTACTCATGTGAAAACAAGCTCTGTTGGTCAGCATGTGACGGCATTTCTGCTGCCCTGGAGCAAGCCCAGGGACAGCAAAGCGACCTTGGGGAGAGGGTGAGGGGACACAGATCCTCCAACAGAAAAAATGGGAAGCAGAAGCTGGACACTGTAAAGGATATGACATGACGGGTAGATGCCACATGTAGTCAGCTCCCTCTGAACTAGAGCACACGGAAGAAAGCCTCATCAAGAAACCGCATTTTTAGCAAAGCTGAAGGAAGCAGAATGCAGATGAGCTGACGAGAGAGAGCTTCAGGTCTTGCTCACATTTTTCATTGGTGCAGTAATGCGATTAAATTGCTTCCCTGAATTATTGATGCCATCACGTCAACAGAGACTCTGTGACAAAGCAAACCTGGAGAACAGGCTGCCAAACTGGGGCAGGAGAAGCCCAGGTTCCCATGATCTTCACAGGGCGTTAGAAATAGCAGGCTGCATTCTCAGTGTGGATCACCTCCGCATTGAACATAAATTAAAAATAATAGCAATATTTGAAGACAGCCTTCTCTCTCTTCCTCTGCACTGCAGACACACAGCATGCTGCACAGCACACAAGCTGTACTCAGCTCCTAAGGCACCGATACTGTACAGCTTCATACTTGGCAAGCTCACTATTACAAAATGCTAATTAATTTGAAGGTGTCAGATTTAGTTAAGTGCTATATAGACAGGCAAGGTCAGAGGTAAACAGCCTGCAATCTAAAAGGACAAAAAAGAGGTGTCTTGTCAGCAATGCTTAAGTGCCTTTCACACGTACTGCTCTTAGGAGAGAAGCAAGGTATTTCCTAATGTGTTTTGAGGACGGAGGGGAAGGAAGAGCCTGAAGAGAGGGCAGAGCAGGGCACGGAGCAGGTGCAGCCTGTGCAGCAAGTGCATGATAAATTCAGTCTGCATCAGAGTACATATTTTGCATGCATAACCGTGTACCTCATTTGATTGAGGATCAGGCTGTCCCCTGCAAATTGCTTATGCATTTCCTCCCTGAGGTTTTCGGTGCTCCCACATCAACAGGAAAGTGAACAGACTGGGGACACCAGGGAAACAGTGCTAGCTAGGTGCAGACTTTTTTAACCCAAGCTGAATGTAGGGGTTTAGTAGATAATTAGATTTCCTGTATCTCCTGTACACTATAAAACCAGCTTTCCTTGCACATTACGTCCAAAGCTGATGCTGAGCATAGCATTACTGGTAAACTTCAGAGCTAAGATTAGAGATTCCTCCTGCTGTTCCCAATGGCTCAGCTGCTCAAAGCATTGACTCATCTGTGACTGATCACTCCAAGAGAGGCGAGTCTTCAGCTAAAAGCACTGGCAACTTCCAGCTTTCCACCACGAAATGCATTAATTGTAATGGGCCTGGGAGGTTTTTAGAAGACCCTACAGATGATCATTTTGATTTCATTTTATTCTTTGGACAAAGTCAGAATTGCTGACATGACTTGCAGGGGGAGCTTTCCAGTCCCTAGCATTTAAATTCACAAGTCGTGAGAATGACACAGAATTTGTGGAACTATTAAAACCAACAAAGCTGAGGGCTTTTTATCTGCTGTGCCACATCTGAGTCCTGTTATCAGACTGACTTTACAACCATTAATGTGATGCTCAGTTCAGCCTCTTAAAAAGTGCCATGCCCAGGTGCCCTCAGCCTGCACTTGGAAAAGAACTGTGCCAGGGGACATTGCACAGCAGTGATTCTCTGGCTGGAGCTGCCACAGGAGGGGCTGCTACCAGCATTGAAGGCTTGCCCTTGGGCAATCAAGGGACCCATGTGTCAGCTTGGTGGCATCCACAGATGCCGTGTGCAGCACTGCCAACTACACTGGGTTACAAATTAAGCAAATAGGCTTTTTTAAGCTCCCAGAGTTGCTTCTGCATTTTTCCACAATTTTTCTTCAAAGGTGTGGCTCTGCTTTTACACCCAAACTATCCCTTTTGCAAGGTATCTTTACCTCCTAATGGTGTGAGGTGTTTACCCCACAGGAAGACCTGCTTCTCCCTGCAACCGTCACCAACCACAACAGCATCAGCATGTTTCCGCCCATGAGGAAATGCTGCAGCACAAGGAAATGGTTCATGTAGCCATCAGCCCAGCTCTGAGGAGCTGGGAAAGGCCTGCAGGGAGGGAGGAGGCCAGACAGAGGGGTAACAACACATACCCCATGTCCAAGGAGGAGCAGCATATGTAGCAATCTATGGAGAAGGTGAAGATGTGGAGCAGCTGATTTGGTTCATCACCCCAAAGGCTCAAGGGAAAGCACTGGAGGGGAAGGCAGCTCTTCCTCTTCTGCACCCCCGTGCCATGTACCAAAGGCTTGCCTGGGGGAGCTGACAGCTTTGGAGCTGTCTCACCAGCTCAGAGGAGCACATCTCCTTATTTCAGTGGCAGGAGTACAAAACTTGCCTCCTCTAGTTACACATTTCAAAACTATAAACTAACAGCTCCTGGCAGATCAGAAGGGCCCTCAGCACAGCTGATTGTCATTTCTGTGAGGCTGGATACCACTGTGGTAAGACCTCTTCAGATTTTCTGTTGCTTTCAGAGCTTTTTCCTCTGCTGGTACTGTTCTTGATGACAGAGAGCAAAACCATAACCATATCAAAGACTTACTAAGCACTCTGTAAAGTGAGTTTGCAGCATCCTATGATCTTCTTCTAACTTGCTGACAATCCTCCTCCTCTGCACAGAAGATGGTTTCCTGGAAGTGGTCAGGAGGGTATGCACATATTCTCTAATAATGATGACGTTGACAGCCTTGACGAGGGCCTGTTCCAGAGCAAAGAAGCCCTAATTAACCTTCCTGCACCAAGCAAGGTCCAGACCACACCATACCTATAAGACTCTGACCAGTGTAGACAGGGGATATAGGGTCCATGCATATGGGTATCCCATTTCTCTGCTTAAGTATCCCTTTAAAATACACATGGAGTACCTCCAAGCTGTATGTGGGTGGCATAAACATTGATGATAAGTGTGGAGACATCCAACCAAAAGCAATGGGACCAGTTAGCTGAGCCAGAGGTCGTTCACACTCCAGAGCAGCAGTGACACTTGGCTTAGCCCCAAGCTAACAAACATGTCACTTGGGGACAGCTTGGACTAGAGACAAAGCCAGATGCAGCCTCCCTGGAGCATCCTCACTAGACGTGTCCCAGGGCCATACCCTTGGGCACACAGTTGTGGCTGGGCACAGAGAAGTCATCTGAGCAGCTCTGAGCCACCCACTACCTGCTGAGAAATCCCAGCACCGAGACCATGCAGTGCCTGAAAGAGGGAGAGCAAACATTTCTAAGGGGAGATGGGCTGCTGCACAGAAACCACATTTTCATTAGCAATTGAAATCAGAACAGTTTTAGGCTGCAGTCCAAAGGTACAGGAAATCCCCAGCCCTGTCCAAAAGAGACAAAGCAAGAGACAGACAGCTCTGGCACAATGCTCTACCACCGAGCTGCTGCTTGGCCCAGCACTAATGTGACATAATGTCCAGTGACAGGCTCTGAACAACAGCAGAATAACTCCTAATTTTTTCAGTTCCATTACCTTTTTCCACATTTCAAAATGTTAATTAAAATCAGCACTGACAAAGAGCCTGCAGACCTGGGAGGGTAAGAGAAAGGGTGTCCAGTGCTTAGGAGGACGTGTGGCACAGGTAGCAGCAGCAAATTCAGCCTGCGTGCAAAAGGGAGTACCCCAGGTACCAATCTCACTGCTGAAGAGACAGACTCAAGGGTGTCATCAGATCCTAGATAAATTGTTTAGGCTACTGTAAAGGGGAAAAAACTTGGGTACTCTGTGAGGCTGTTCTTTGCCAGCCCTGGCATACCTGACCGCCTGAAAGTCTACGTCCTTTGGGGATCTGGACCTTTCACCTCTCCCTGTGTCCACTCTTCATCAAAGGGATAAATATTCCTCACAACTAAGGCTGAAGCACATCAGAAGCTGAGAAGATTTACAATATAATAGTATTGGGGCAGTTGTAGGAGATGGCCCAATGCTCCTGCTCTGTATTTGGGAGGTACATTCAGTTCCTACATTTCTTCACTTGTTGATTTCTCTGCTGAGATTACAGAGAGGTCCCAGCTATCACAGCGAGGAAGATATCCAACTCTGTTGGATAGAGGAACTGGACTGAGACCATTAGATCTTTAAAAGCCCTTTTAACAAAAGAAAAAAAAATGTAGTTTGGATTAATGTTGAAATACTGTGCAATCCAGAGGTTCAATGACTAATTTTAGTGTTTCCTAAGTAGTATCTTGCTCTTACTTTCTTACTTACTTCTTACCTCATACGTATCTGTTTTTTTCTTTCCAAATGCCAAAAAGCTTTGCTTTAAGGATTCAACAATGTGGCCAAAACCACTGTCATACTTTTTGAAGTGCTCCTTCAGTGTTCCCTGAGGAAAAGGGACAGACAGAGTCAACGGGTACACATGTACAAGACACCACACAGACAACAGACACAGATTATTGTGCTTTTGTACTTTCTGCTCGCGGAAACAGACTCCTCCACAAGCATCCTGTACCTCCATTTCAAAGAAAAGCAAAACATGAAAGAAAGAAAGAAACAATTCAAACTCGGGAAGGACAGTTCTTACGCCCAAGCCTGGAAGACCTGAAACTATGAAAAATGGGTGGCAACAGCTGTAATCTAGGGACTCTGTAAAATGTAACCCCAGTGATGGGGAGCGCAGGAAGAGCCAGACGTTCTGTGCTCTTCTGCTCCAGCATCCTGCTCCCAGCATGGGTGGCCAGTGCCTCTTATTTAATGAAAAAGTATAAGAATCATTTAGCAGGCAGGCAGGGGATAAACTCTGTCTTTCATGATTCGAAGGCCATGTTGACACAGCCAGAGAAGGACTGAAAATCTGAGCCCTAGGCCTCCTGTTCCTCCCAGGGTGGTCCACACTCCCTGTCAGAACCACCCCCAGCTCCCATCTTGACACATGGGCCCATGGGAGAGGCTGGCAATGAACTCTGAGGACCAAAACTGCACAGTGTAGCCAGGGTTTCTTTTGTCTTTTTCCTTTTGCTGCCTTCAGCATGCTCAAGGGAGCTTCTGCAATGAGCCTGGTGATGGTCAGGAGAGTTGCCCAAGGAAACACACAACACCACATGCCATTAGGAGCCTGCAATTGTGTGTTGTCTAAACATTGAGCCCAGAGTACGAACATGGGTGTCTGGGCTAACAGTCTAATGTTTAGAAGTGTGAAGGGAGGAGCACTTATCCAAAGGGACGGATAAATTTCTGGTCAGCCCTCTCTGCATCCTGACTACCCACCGCAGCCTTGGGCACTGTGAAGATGCCCAGCTGCTGGGGATGGGCAGGTACCAGGTGAAGTTCAACCCTTGGGTTCTCAGTCCCAGGGGAAGCACGTAGTGCAACAGCAAATGCTACAAACAGTTGAACTGGGATACAAAAACTGGAAAAGATGAAGTTGTCAATATACAGCTTCAGACAAGGCAGAGGAGGGTACTGGGCCTGAAGATCAAAATACGATTTCTCCCTTTCCAAATCAGGACATGAGAGTGAAGTGCATGCCTGCCCTACAACCTGGAAACATTCAGTGTTAATGTGGGTTTGCCATACCTTGACTTTAGAAGTGACTGTCTGCAGAAAATGCTCCGTAATCTCATCTTCCATCCTATCTAGAAATCCATTTACCTTAACGTCCTGACCACTGCTGGCACTGCAAATGTATGTTAGCTTATGCCAGACAGTCCTGTAAAAAAAAAAAAAAAAAAAAAAAAAAGGATATGGAAAGTATTGATCAGATCAATTCAGGCTATTCTCTCAGATCAAAACTCTTCCTACAGTAATCAACACAACTGCCTGGGTAATCAAAAGACCATGTGCTCAGGTCCAGGGCTAGCTCAGTGACACACATATGTGCACCCATCTTTTGGATAGCTCTCCTTAAGGTACTGCCACAAGGACACAAAAGCTCAATGCACAAAAATGCCACTCGCACCCATCACTAGGGAGATTAGATAAGTAAAAATTCTAGTATTTTCAAAAGTGAGTAAGCATGAAGTGGCCTTGCCAAACAGAGGCTGGGTGAGCATCCTGTGTGCCTCCGACACCCTACAAATACAAGACAAACAATTATCTTCCATCAGAACAGTCTTCAAGTCAGCAAATCCTGCTTAAAATTGTCACCAGCTTGAAACCAGACATTTTACTTTCTGGAAAAGCTCAATGTATAACTTCATTCTCAGTATCACTGTAAAGAATTACATAAAAGAGCCTTGTAGGTATTCAGTCCAAGATCCAGCATCAGCACATGCAAATACAACAAACAAAACAGGTACCTATGCTCAACACAAGACTCCGATGTCAAGTAAGCACTGTGCACATGCTGGATTTGGGTGTTTTGCTGACTCCAGAGATCGCCAGATAATTTTTAACAGGAAGAGAAGCAATCTTGTTTTCTTCATTGCTGCAAGCAGTTCTGAAATTAGCTCATAGGTGCAAACATCCTCCCCCACCCTTCTGTGCTTTATTGCTTCCCTCCTTCCAAGCAGCCCCAGGGAAAGCCTGACATGTTCAACTGAATTTCATTCAGCAAAGCACTTAAGCTTGGGCTTACGTTGAAGTGCGCTAGTGCACACATCTCAGTGCAACATTTACAAGGCTTTCCTAATGAGGGAGTGTCAGGCCAGGGAGGGGAACCACATTGCAACACACGGCAGGGCTGGCCCGGATAATGTCCCCACGTGCAATGTGACATTGCTGCCTGCCTCCTGCTCAAGATTGTGGCCACCAGGAAGAGCGAGATGGTGGACCACAGGCTATGTCCCCTGCACCTGCCAGGCCGGGGAGCAGGCGAGAAGCAGCAGTACCATGCTGACAACGCAGCAGTCCAGACTCCCTCTCTCTTGCAGGGGCAACTGGGACAGCCCTGAAGAGGTCTTGCTGACCACAGCTGACTCCCTCCATGCTTAAGGGTTGGTGTGCATGGGGCTGGAAGACCAGATCCAGCTGGAGGCAAGGCTCACCCTATAGCAGAGTTAGAAGATCAGGTAGCAGAAAACTCATTTTGCTTCCCATGCCACTAGGGTCTGGTTTCTAACCTGAAAATGCAGCAGTTCTCCAGGATTCGTAAGCCCCCACAGATCCCTGGGCAGCCATCGAGCTGGAGAAAGCTTCTTACTTCATTTTCATAGCTAAATTAAAATAGCAAGACATATTGTAAAGCTAGAGTGCTCCATAACACATCTGACAGCATTAGCAAATGGAAGAAATATTCCATCATTATTTGACTTTTCAGCAGGCACAATTTCACCCTGCAAGGTGGGATCTACAGCAGGACAAAGATGGTCTCTGTCCTGCCCAGCTGGCGAGGGAGGAGAGCACAGGAATGGTGCAGGGAGAGCCCTCGAGCCGCCTGGGTGCCACTGCCAGGGATGGAGAGGCAGGAGGTTCATTTTACCATTGCTGTTGCTGCAACACTTGCTTCTGGGAAGCAACAAGGGCTTGGCTGATAAAGATGCGGAATAAAGCCTCAGCATGTATGAATAACCCACAAAGTCTACTGACTGCTTTGTCATAGCTTCTCTCTCACACAGGGCTCCTGGACAACTCTGTTTTACAGGCATTTCCTTCCTCTCATAATGTGAAGGGCCAAGGATCTTAAATCACACCTCCTTCTGAAATACTCACCTATAACCAGCAGTACTGGCATTTTCTGCTGCAGGGGATACACAGGAAGGGAAATGCCCAAGAACAAAATGCAGATAAAGGGAGCCAGAAGAATTGGTGAGAGGGCAGAAGATGAGAAGAAGACACATATCCTCCTCTGAGAAGCAGAACAGAGCAGAGCTCCTCACCCTCCCAGGGAGCCAACAGAAAGCACCATGCCTGGGAAGCACAGCCAGGGTAGGAAGCACCAAGCCTGGGCACTGGCCATATGATGTCCCTATTTCTGGTTGTTTTTAACATCTGAGCATCTCCAGAATAAACATCCCCCAAGGCTTTAACCTGTCCAGGCAAGTCCAGGTGCACTTTATTGCCTCAGCTTTAGTCTGACAGCAAATGCCGAGCGCATAAACCGCAGTGAAGCACTGTTTCTTCAGTAACAGCTTGGTGGGAAACAGCCATCAAACTACAGAGAGGCAATGGTAGATTCAGGTGAACACAGCATTGCCAGTCACTTCATCAGGATTTCTTTCTTTTGAGTACTGAGGACATTGTCAAGGAGAAACACAGCATTCTTCCTACCTCTCCAGGAACCTCAGGAACTCCTCCAGGCACACAGATTCCACCTTCTCACTCAGGCTCTCACTGACACACCGGGCAGCCTCCGTCTTCTCTGTTAGTATCTGTGGATTTGAAAGCATGAGAGGAGAGCAGGCCAAAGCCATTTGTCCCCTATGCAGTGGACAGGAATACATCCTATCCCTCACCGTGCTGCAAATCCCTCTGCCTTCTAGGCAACAACTTCTGTTTCAGTTTTAAGAGCCCTTGTGGAAATAAAAGTATTTTTCAGGAGCCTGATTTTAATGCCTGATCGTACCTACACCTTTGCTACCACTGCTTTCATTGCAGTCAACAGGCTGGAGTCAAGTCCTGTGCTCGGGGGAAAGCCTGTCCCTACAGATGTTCTCTGCTGGCAGTGTCCAGCCTGGCAGCTCAGCCCATACGAAGACCCGCCGACTGCAGGAGTGCTGGTGCTTCTACGTGACTCGCCCTCGCAGATAAATTTGGGTGCAGCCACTAAAAAAAGGGTCAGGCAGCTCTAACTATGTGCCCTGCACCTCTGGCAGGGTCTCTGCCAGGGATGTCTGAACAAGACAGATGTCATCTTCGCAGCCACCACTGCTCACACCTGACACATCAATGTGTGTTAAACCCCACCGCACCCATCTCACCCCACTGATCCCAGCTAGGTGGCTCAGGCACTTGCAGGAGGTGGGCTGTGCCAGACAGCTAAAATCCACCCCATATTGGGCAGGCTTGAGCAGGTGGCAACTTAATGCTGCCCATTAGTTGCTCTGTGGAAACAAAAGCTCACAAGGGGAGGAGAGCCAGATGGATAAAAGGAGACAGATGGACTCGTACGCTGTGCTCTCCCAGTGCTCTGTGAAGCAACAGCCAGAGACAAAGGGTGCATGGGTTTTTTCCACTGATCACAACAGATATAAAAGTTCACCCAAAGGGACAGGATAAAACATGACACCCCAGAGTCAGGAAACCGTGGCTGATGAGTTTCCATGACACCTTGTTCATTTTCTATCTGATCTTTAAGTGTCAGCCTGAGAAAACTGAGGAGGCAGTAATTTCATAAAGCTTGCCTATTTATCCAGGCTTTCCCATCACCTACCCCAGAGCATTCAAACCTGCCAGTTACATACACAACAGAGCAGAACCACTCATGGAGAAACACAGTCAGATATTGCAGATATGAGGACCACAGCATTCAAACCAGGCTTTGGTCTGTTCTTTGTTAGAAACCTTTGCCCTGTCAACCAAAAGCAAGGGGAAAAAAAAAAAAAAAGCCATCTCAGTAGCTAAAAGCCGTCCTAGCACAGGTACATCACTGAGTACATCACTGCTCCAGAAAGCACAGGGCAAGGCAAGGGAGCAGTCCCCTCTGTGAGCTCTGCACTCACTGCCTGGGTTTGAGTTGGGCCAGAAAAGCCATTTTTTTGCCAGCTGAAGCTGTATCCTCACAAGGAAGGTCAACTGCTGTTGATCTGCGATGCCTCTGATAGGATGCCTGAGGTTGTCCGCCATCCCAAAGGACCATGGGGCTACTTCTCTCTCTCGTGACCTGAAATAGGACTGCCACTGGAGGTGGTGGTAGTGGAGAGGCGTGGAGGAGAAGAATGATACAGCCATGGTGGCCCACAGCCTGCCCCTGATCTCTAGTATCACTTCAGTCCACATGTAAACTCCAGGATTTATTTTAAGCCTTCTACAGGTCTTAGTCCAAACACCCTCTGCCTGTGGTATGCACTGCTCATAAATCAGCAGTGTTTCTGCAGTGCCCCTCGAGCTCTGCAGCAGCCCCTCTGCCACCCAACCAGTCAGGGCACCACTTGCAGCTGTACCCAGCACAGAGCAAGGAGCAGGCTGCCTGTGTCCACACTGCCCTATGCAGGTATCTGCCACAGCTCAGCAATGCTGGCTGCTTTCATACAGAACTCACTCACATAGAGCAGGTCGGGTAACATGGTACACCATGACTTTTCAAAAGGTTATATGAAAATCCACATGCATATACAAAAATGCAACTTCAGCTTGAGTCAGCTAATCTCAGGCCCATCCTTTTTTAGTTAGTTTAGTTTTCTTTACATATACAAAAGAGTAAAACAGGTTTGGGAGCAAACAGATGCAGAAGTGTGGCAGTTAACTTGTAAGCTTGTAACATACTGAGCTCAGCCTAAGACTTGCAAAACTGCATCTTGCCAAATACCTTTGTACTTGTGTACAAAACCATGACTGCCCCAAAGGATGAGAGCTTTTCAGTTCCCCCTCCCACCCCATTTACCTGAGTGACTGCAGCATCTGTGCAAGGGGGTTTCCCAATATCAAAGGCTTCTTTCAGGGCTTTCCCTACTTCCTTCTAAAAGAAAAGAAAGGAAAAGAAAAAAGAACAGTTGAGATACAGTGGCATTCGTAATGAGTTAGGTTTCCCAGCCTCTCATTATGCATTTGGACTAGATGAATTTCTGCCTTTATTTTTTTTGGCTGTCTCGTTCAACCCAGAGCCTGACTGTTTTCCAGCTGAACCTAATAACATTGTTCTGTTTTGTTCTACATTGTTTGTTTGAGTTTAAATGAATTGCAGCTTCCTTTCATCCCAGTGTCAGCTCGGGTTATCTACAGTCTTCCCTAGTTAGCTTAGCTCAAATGAAGGCGCCCACACAGCAAAACAACACTTAGGCACAATGTTGTGCTGCCAGCTACTGTAGCTGAGATTTTCCATCCTTCCTAGCTCCAACCAGCACCCGCATAAACCAGCCAGTGCTAATTAAAAGCATTCCCTCACTTGAGCCAGGGACTCGTGAGGGCAAAAAGGAGTTGGGTTAGTGCTTAGAGCTACTGTCACAGAGAGATGAGCCCTGTGAGGCTGCACAATGGGAAATTTCCCAAGACTTGGCTGGCTTCTGTTCATTTGAATGGGCTATAAAAACAAAACTAACACTGCAGAGAAAGGGCTCGTTGCTTAAAACACGATCTGACCTTTATAGAAGTTTTAAACTCAAAAGCCTGACTTGTTTATTTCTTCTTTCATTTCTGCATCTTTCTCCATGGAAACAGAAAGAATGTAAAGTCTGATCTTCCATTTTTGTCATTGTTCTTTTCTGGCTGATAAATTAGGAAATTTATGTCTGTCACTGCAGAATTTCATCAAAAGTATATTCAAAACAACTGTCGTACCCTACTCATTGAAAAGTATTAATCAAAGACAAATACGCAGTTGTAAACAACCTCAGAAAAATTCCTTTCCTCCTGAGTGCCATCACCTGATTGTGAGCAATTGTGTGAACACAATGTGGTGAGATAACACATCCCAGCCATGCTGCACAAACACTTCCAGCCTGTCCCAGTTGCACAGTAAAATGTGTCGGTTTAAGCCAACACAAAGGTCTTGCTCCCCAGTGGGACAAAGCACGCATTTAGTTAGTAACAGCAAGGCAATAATAACTTGTTGAGCCAGAGTACTTAGTTGTTTCGGATCAGATGATGTGTCTGAACTACCACGAGCTTGTGCCTTTGTAGCTCTTGCAGTGACACCAAAGCTCCAAGGTGGAGTGGACCAGAGTTTCTGCTGCAACAAACAGGCCCCGCTTCCTCCTGTCCCTCCCTGTCTGACCAAGATGTGGCACTCCATGCTGTAAAGCTTCAGATCCATGGATGGCCAGCTCACTGGTGCTGACTGCCCAGTCACCTGCTTCCTCTCAGAAAATACAAGGGGCTGAGTTATAATTTGGGTCCCTACTGTTTGTCCAGCTGCTGCTTTAAATATTTAACATCCCTGAGACCTTTACCTCATTATCAAGTGCAGTCAAAATTGGCCAAGATCTCAACATGAGTGGGAGTGCACTGCTGACACACCAGCAGGCAGGTGGGCAGAGCAACTGCCCAGCCTTACTTGTTTGGGCAGCAGCAGGTCCTTGGCCCAAATTCTCTGAAGCCCATGCACTTCTCAGTCCTGCATTTGTCTACTTGAAAAAACAGAGGGAGGGAGGGAGGGAGGGAGGGAGGGAGGGAGGGAGGAAAGGAGACACAGACCCAAGTGATCCTATGCAGGTCAGTCTAGACCTTCCTCAAGCTTTTGTCCAGGTGTGCATGCCCAGTCCTGCCATCTCTGTTTTTTGACAAAGAGCCAGTTTTGAGCTGAGGCCACAAAAGCAGGGGATAGAAAGTTCATTTTTCCACCTCTCAGGATCAGAATGAACCCTGCATCATGCTGGAAGGTTTGCCTTGCACACTTGTCAGATTCCCCAGTACAGCAAGGGCAGGGGCAATGCACTGACAACCTAGTCAATGGCACCACTATTTCCAGTTCACCAACCTTATAACCTCAAAAGTCGCAAAGCCCCCTTGCCCTAGACATGAACAGGATGAGGAAACGCTGCCTGCACGCAGAGCTGGCCGAGTTCCCCACAGTGGTGTTTGAAGTGGTTTTGAATCCCACGTGGCATCTGAGCTCCCAGCACCTTCAGATGTGGTCACAGTTCTCATCGCTCATTTCTGTTTAAAGTGCTTTTAGTTTGCACAGATATTGGGCTAGCACTCCCAGTGACAAGCCAGGTATTCACAGGCAAAGCAGACCATGGCTTATTCTGGTCAGCCTCTTTTCATTTAGAAAAATTTAGTCATCTTTTGAAGTGGTGAAACACGTACCATGTGATTTACAGTCACAATTATATATCACTATCACTCAGAGACAACTGAGAGGGTATTTGCTCAATAGCAGCTTCCTGTATATTTGGAATAATGAAAGGCTGGACTATCCTGGAAAAAGAAATAGAGGGATAAAGCAGGTTTTATAAGCTACGCCACTGAGTGAAGAGACATCCATAATTTTTCCATATGGAGTCAGCTCATGTCCACTTAAGCTGATTAACTTGACCTGGAGCTGGTCCTAAGCTGTCCAGGTTTGAAGCGAGCTGGGACGCTGCCCTACCACACTCTCCAGCAACTCCAGCTCTGTTCTCTATGGGCAATGTGCCACCATGTAGAACTCCGATGCTTCCAGATCCAAGGTGGCATGAAAAAATGCAGCCAACTCAGGGCAGCATGGCACAAGGGCTTGTAACCACTGCCAGATCTAGGTTAGCCTGCTCAGCACACGGTGTATCAGGAAAGCAGAAATCCCATCGTTAAAAAAAACAAACATTCCTCCAGCTATTACATTACAGGGAACTAAAAAACAAACAAAAAAAAACCCATAAAAAAGAGTTAAATTCTCCATCATTGTTAGTCAGCATCTGTGGTTTGTCAATGAGTCAGTGACATGCTCTAAGATAACCTCACTAGCACTAACCTGAGTAAAGTTATTTCCTTCATTGAAATACATGCTACAAATAGACCTTAGGAACATGTGGTCTTCCCCAGGGTAATGATTAGAAACAGCCCATAAAGATGCTTAATGTTAAAAACTGAAATCAATAGGTTTTAAGCATATTGTCACCAGCTGGCTCCTCTGCTCCCATATTTGTGACTATCTTCATGTTCTCCTTCAGGGAATATGTCTTGAAGAAAATCTATGCAATTTAGAGTACTTTCCCTGGAGTGATTCAGAAGTTTGCCACGGAATTTCCCCTCCTCTGCTCTCCAGGGAGCTTGTGGAAAGGGAAAGTGAAAGAGATGAGTGTGGAAACTCCTGCTGCTGCATTTGGGCTTTAGCTGAATCTAAAAGGCCCTGCTGAGTATTCCAAATAATAGCATGGTTTCCTCTGGAGTTCTCCGTTGCTACAGCAGATCTTCCCTGCTTTGTTTGTATTCCACGCACTGAGACAGCATTCTTCAAAGGGGGAGCTTCGCTGAGAAAAGAAAGAGATCCTGCAGCCCTGGAGCTGAGGTCACCTGTGGGATGGCAAGGCAGGATGCCCTGCTCCAACCTTACAGGAGGGCTGTGCCAGGTGTGCACCAGCTGCACGATTTCTTGTGCTGGGCTCTGGAAATAATCTTTGCTATTACCTCAGCAGTATCAGTCCAGCAGGCTGGAGAGGGCTGTGAGGGGTCAACATGCAGACACATTCCTCAGCCCCGATATCTGCACAGCTGAGGCAAAGGGGCTGTAAGAAAAACCCAAGTTTTGCACACTAACAGCTGGAATGAAGATGAACAGCATCTTGAAACAGCCCTCAGTAAGGAAGTGGATTTCACCCACAGCCTCCCTTTCCTACAGATACATTGGCTTCTGAGCAGAGTAGATTGCAGCACTATGAAAGTACAGAAACAGGATGAAGAGAGATTTGCCAATGTTGCAGCATCTCTTTGCTAAGGAGCAAGGAGAGGGCAGCATCCCTTTGGCAGAAGACAGTCACCGGCCCAGGTTGCCCAGGGAAGTTGTGGATGCCCCCTCCCTGGCAGTGTTCAAGGCCAGGCTGGATGGGGCTTGGAGCAACCTGGTCTGGTGGGAGGTGTCCCTGCCCATGGCAGGGGGGTTGGAACAAGATGATGTTTAAGGTCCCTTCCAACTCAAATCATTCTTTGATCTTCACACCTGAGTTCTGCAATGAAACATGGCCAAGATGGAGACCTTGGAGACACCTGAGCAGAACTGGCTCAGCTAGCAAGGGAACAGCTAATTTAACAAGATCATTGCTTATTTCAAAACCATGAGAATAAACCAGGCAGATTGGGGTAAAACTCTTGAGTTCTTACCCGGGTGACTGCAAGTAACTTTTCCTCAGTCTTCAAAATAATCCACACGAGACACTGTACATCAAGGGAAAGGCTGTGCTGGGGGGTCTGCCTGGGTCTCAGACATGTCTCGCTGCCACTGTGTACAGAAACAAGAGCTCAGCCAGAGGCCTTTCCCAGAGGTCCACAGCCCTTCACCCACCTGGCACCCCCTGCTTGGCACAACGGCCTCACGCTAAGCAAACAGAGTGCCCTGCAAGCACCCGGCAGAGTTTGCAGTGTCAGGGCAGCCACAATATAATAGATGATCTTTATCATGCCCTTTTGCCAGCTACTTTTTTGTGCTGTTTCTTTTCCTTCTTCCTATATTTGCTGCCCAAGATTACACTTTTTGCTCACTGTTTCCCTCTCCCCTTCCCCAGTCCCACTGCGGAATTCCTTCTTGGCCTTGGGCAGAGTCACTCAAACACACTTCCATGGATGCACAATTTTACAAGTTTCACATATTCTCTCTTCCCCTGCTATATACCAAGACAAAAAAAAAAAAAAATAAAGCAGCTATATATCAAGACAACTGCATCTACACAGGAGGTTTCATTAAGGCTGTAATTGTATTCAGAGAGGAAAACCCAGACAGTTAAGTCTGGCATCTCTGCTCTTCTCATTTCCACTTTCTTCACTATCTTCTCACCTTAATAGTCACAGGGTGCTCTTGCTTTTTTTTTTTTCTTGAAGGAATTCAGCATTTGCCTAACACTTGCATTTTTTCCTATCTTTGAGCTTTTAATTATGTATTTACATTACATAATTATTCACCTTCCATTTAATGTAAGTTTTCAATATTTCATCAATCCATTGCTTTTAACTAAATGCAAAGTTTTACCATTTTAAACCCAAAAAAAGCAGCAGCAGAAGCAATGCATCCTGGCCACATGCCTCCCATGTGTCTGAGGAGAGCACGCACCAGCGTGTACCCACTACCCTGCCTCCCTCCTTCGGAAGCTGGTGAGGGGCAGAGCCCACCTGATGAACTGTTTATGAGCTAATCAAGGGTTCATAAGTATAATTAATACAAGGAAGAGAGAAGCTTTGGGCTTGGATGGAAGCAATCAAATAAACCAAAAGGGCTGAAAACTATTAAGCCATAAGTAGATTGGAGCTCTCAAGCAGCAAAGTAACCATGGACCCAGCATCAAACTCCTCATCTACCACTGTCATACAAAAAGAAATCACAAGAAAGCTTCAGGCTTTGATGACAACCACAGGCTTTGAATTCACACTGGGCCAAAAGGTCCCAGATGTATCACTCTTCAGATCATGGAGAAAGCCACGTCCGTTTTCCCAAACTTGGGCAGGAATTTAATGATCTGCTACATGTTTTTCCTGTGATCTGAACACTAATGCAGGAAATATGGAAACAACCGGTCATACTACAAGCCAGCTGAAGCAGCAAGAGAACCAAGGAGGTGACAATCAAAGTCCACAGGGCATAGTGCTGACATAAAGGGAAGAGAAAATTATTCTGTAATAATCAGAGTATCATGGACCATGCTAAAAATGGCTTAATGCAAGAGAACAAATTGTTCAGGAAAGCAGGACACTGTGCATGTCCAACAGGAGTCCAGTGGAGAAATACCAGCCTACCTCAGACAAGCCCCTGAGCCCAGCACTAAGGATCTGGAAAGAGGCAGTACTGCAATGACAACAGACTGATTCTGAGAGCACAGATGATAAATCAGGCAGTAGGCAAGCCTAAATTCAGCAAGAGTCCTGAGCATCACTGCATTAACAGGAAGCAGAGATTGTGCTCAGAATTGCGGAATAGAGACAGAAGTCCTTCAAACATACCTTTTGTACATTTTAAGGCCCCATTCATAAACTAAAAGACATTGGCTGAAGCTGAAATGGTTACTGTCAGTAAGGGTGGAAAGGTGAGAAGACAAAGAGGCATCACAGCAGCGGGTGTAGGTGACCAGCAGTCCTGCTTCCTTGAAGAAACCACTTCTGTGCTCGAGGCTGGGGAGAAACATCATTTCCAGCTGTCTCAGATGCTGTTTTAGTGCAGTCTCATCTGTATTACTGAAGGAACCAATGGGGGGAATCTGGGCTGTCATATACTGTATTAGTTTTTCCTCCAGATCCTTCCTCCAGAAGTTTGGACTCCAGGTGGAAATAGATTCTGTCTCTTGGCCGCTGCCAAGCCACTCCACTTCCTTCTGCTTCTCCCACTTCAGCGATTCCCTCACCGACTGCAATGGCTCCAGGAACAACCTACCACTTCCACTGAGTGCTTCTCCCACCACAGTCCACATTCGTTCAGCCAGTAGCATATAAAGTGATTCAGATTTTTCCACACCTTCATTTCCAGAATGCTCCAGATCATAAATATGATCACAAGCTTCAAAAAATTTTCCTTGTTCAATGAATCCACAGATGGTTTCCTCTGCAACAGAGAGAGTAACAAGACAACTTGATGTTTGTTCACTCCTCTATAGGACCCATCACTTTCATATCCGAGTACTGCAGTATGTAGTTTATATGTATCCCAAAATTCCTAAGAATCTACTCAAAATCACCTCACTTAAGGTCTAGCACTAACAGTTTCCTCAGGGCAAGCACTTTCTTTCCTCTTTCTTTCTTTCATCCTTTCTCCTCCAGGCTAACTAAAGATGCAGACTAGTCTTCTGCAGCTTTCTGTCATGATCCCAGTAGACCTCTTCATGTGGGCAATGCAGGTTCATGACAGTCTTTCCTTAAGGAATGCACCTTTTGTCCAGAAAAAAAGCTTTAGAGAAAGGACACCTTCTGAAAGAGCTAACAGCTGAAAATCAAGCCTCGAAGGAATCTTCTGCCTTCTCTATAGAAACCCTGGTAGAACCAAAGTTCTGCAAACTGTCATGTAAGGTCCTTCCTTCTTGTTCATGGTCTGGCATGGCTACACAGATGGTGTCACTCCTGCCAGCAAGCTGTCATCTTAGACCGAGGCTGCTGAGTGCAGTTCAGGGCCTTCTCTTTGCCAGGGCTTTTTAACTAGGCCAAAAAACTACACGTGCTGTTTCACACAAAGGTGAAATTCAGAAGGTGGGCTCTCTATCTGCAGTTTCTCTGCAGTGGAGATTCACCTAACTCCCATGAATTCCACGTCTGCAAGAAGCTGTGGTGACTGAGCTGTTGCCCTAATCACCAGACACCCTGCCAAGGCACTTATGAAATCTTTAAAGTTCAGAAGCTGGAAGGGGAAGTTTTTCACCGCTGCTTGCTTCCCAAGTATCTTACCCATCACACCCAGCCCAGCACTAGGAGTTAAATGTAATCTCACAACAGCTGCATAGAGCTGTGGGATTTTTTCCTGTGTATTTTACAGATGACAAAGTTGAGCAACAAAGGGTTAACAAGATTTGCCCAAAGGTATCTGGAGCAGAGCACAGAGAAAAAAATCAAACTTGGTGAGAACCCAAGGAAAGTTAAGCAAGGCTGGAAGCACTGGGACTCTGAAGCCAGTTCAGGATACAGCTTTGCATGTACTGTGAAGAGTGAGAGTATGGGCTTCCATTATCTTTCACCTGCATCCTAACTTTCCTCTATGGAAATACCTCATCTGTGTAGAAAGAACAAAATCAAACAGGACTGGAGGGAAGAATGTGACAAAAAATGGAGGAGGGTTGATGCAAGGATCTTCAGCAAAGCAATGGGCAAGCTGCTCAGGAAGGGTCTAGCAGCTGCATTCATCCTGCCTCAATACATGCAACACATAGGAAGCATTTACTTGGTACAACTAGCCCATGAACAGCCTACTTCTCCCTCCCCATCTGTGGAAGAACAGCACACTCACACCCAACAGGGTGTCAGTCACACGTACATCATCTTTGTCACAAGACACATCAGGAGGCTTCACAGAGATAAAAATAAGAACAGCAAAGAGAAGTACACATGAGGCAATGGGAAAGTGAAATACAAAAGTTTCCAGAGGAGCAAGTGTACAGTTCAGAAAGGACAAGAACTCACGTGAAGGATGGGGAGGTGGAAAGTGTAAAGCAGCTACTCCAGAAGCTAATGGAAACATGAGCCTGCAGGGCTGGGAGAGGCAGAGAAGGTCCAGGACTGGACACAGAGATAACTTCAAGGTTACCTGCAGGCATCTCTCCCTCTGCTTCCTTCCTACTGGTTGCCATCTTCAGCAAATTCCCTGCCACATCCCCACCGCCAGCCTTCTCCTCCACTGCCTCTTTCCCACTAGCCACAGCCTTTAGCAATTTGCCTGCCATGGTTTTCAGTTTCCCTTTCCTCTTTGCTTCCTGCTTCTTTCTCTCCTCATTCACAGCCTTGGGCAGCATCCTTGCATTTTCCCCGGCCATTTTCTCCCACTTGCTGCCTCTTCCCGCAAAGGCTCCCCAGGAATACTTTGTCTTCCTCATTATCCCAGCAGATCCAGATGCTTTCTGTCCAACTGGGAATACTATCAGAAAACAAAACAAAACAAAACAAAAATGTTAGAAACACTCCTATGCAAGGTGATCTTAGCTCCTATCTCCCAGAGGAGACATTTCTCCCTAGATTTACTTTTTTCTGTGAGGCGACAGGCTTCAGCTGCCTTCGAAGAAGTCTAACCTGGTTCCTGCCTGTGCTGAGCAAGGACATTTTTATAGGCTGCCAGCCCTCTTATGTAATATCTCTCGCTTCTAGGAAAATAATGTCAAAAACCTCATACACAGTCTAACCACAAGCACTGGGGGAAAGCCAGCGGGATTTTCAGCATTTTCTAAATGACTAAAGCATCCCTGTGTGCTGCCAGTTATTTCTATGATAATGCTATCAGTTTAAGTGAGTTGATTATTAATAGTTTCTATGAAGCACACATCTATGAAGCACACATCACCCACCCCACGCAACCCAGCTGCACCCGAGTTCTTCTCTGGACAAGGAGATCACGTCTGGCTTTGGAGCCAATTTTTTCCCCACCTCCCAGAAAGCCTAGTGTTAGCCAACAGGGAAGAAAAGCCCCAGAGAATAGGCGTTGGTTTTCATGTTTTAGCAGCACCATTCAGAGGAGATAAGAGTGATCTCAGCATTCTGGATTGTGCAATTTCCCAGCAACTATATACACTATTATATATTATATTTATACACACACACATATGTATGAATGGCAGAATATTACAGGAATCCACCATGAATGTCCACACGTGCATACGTATATGCACACATACAGGTCTAGTCACCAGCCAACGGCTGCAGCAAAGAGAAAGGAGATGTATGCCCACCCAGTGCAAGGACCCCATTAGTGAGTCCAGGACTGTCAAGTGTTCTGACCACAAACACCAGAACAAATTCCTACACAGAAAATACCATTTAACTCCAGGAGCTCATGTTTAAAATATTTTTTTTTTAAAAAGTCTCTGCACTGCTGTGAGAAAGACACTACACCTGAAAATAAGATGAAAAGCTGCCCTTACTCTTTGCTAGATAGTTACAAACTTGGTTTTATTTCTCCATTCCATTATTATAAAAATGAAATCAAGAACTTGAGGATTTTCCTCAGCTGAGGACAGTCTTGTATTAGCCATTGCAAGCTGTATTGGTTCAAAACCATACGCTATTGAAGAATGATTTGGGAGGATATGAATTTAAGGGCAATTTTTCCACACAGCATCTATATTAATCCAAATATATGCGTTCATCTTTCTGGGTTTAGCGCCTGCAGTTTCTTCCCAGATTTTCTACATTTTCATGACAGTAAAATTCCACTAGTTTCCTACTTGGAAACCAAGTAAATGTTATGTTGTTCTGGGTCTTTTACTCAGTGCTTAATTCCACCAGCATGTTATCACAGAGCCATTTGATTCATTAGTAATGACAGGGAGCAGGAAATAAATACATTTCATTTGGAAGGGCAAACAGAAATTCCAGCAGTGGTCATACATTTGAGCTGTTGCCAGCAGGAAATACTGAGGTTGCAAAACACAGTGTTTTCCCAAGTAGTGAAAAAAGCTGAAAATTGAGAGGTTTTATGTACATTCCATTTTGACCTTAATTTTTCACCGTTTTTTAAAATGTTTCCTATTATAGCTGCACTATATGTGAAAACAAGATGGAGTGAGAGGGTTAGTAGTGAAGAGACACATTCCAGGCATGCTGAAACCCTTCAGCAATATTTTCCCATGAAAATTCCAACACAATGTGTTTATGTTTCACTTCATCAGCATTTTTCCAACAAGACCAGTTCTTACAAAAATAATTTCCCCAGACTTCTCTGTGGAAGGAAATCAGATGTCAAAGTGCCAGTCCTGCAGGCAAGGTTCTCTGCAGTGTACAGATTTTGAACACACTACAATTGCAGATCATGCCCTGAACTGGGGCAATGTGATGTATGGGAATTGCTGTATTTTCCCAGAAAGCTTCTTTCAAGGGAGCACAATAGGAGCCTGTGGGAAGCAGGGAGTGACTGAGATGGATAGCCTTCCTCTGGCTAGGACCCTACTCAACCAAAGCCATGGCAGACACTCCCCAAGATGAGTGCCCTCAGGGCACACCCCATAGGCACACTGCAGCACCAACAACCCAGATGGCTCATCTGTTCTGCTGTACCTGGTTCACAAACCAGGGGCAATGTGTGTGCAAAGCAGGCAGTTGTCTGGGCGAGCAGGCAGCTATGAGCACCCTACAAAGGGACAGCAAGTTGGGGATGGCCTTTCTGAATGTGGGTGCTGATCCCCCCTCAGCAGCATGAGGTGACACCCCATCCCTCCTGCTGCAGTGGGAGCAGCAACCCACCTTTACCCACTCTGAATATGTCTGTACGAAGAGAGGACATGCCACAAAGGAGCTGCCAAAAGGCCACCAGCAGCCTGCTTTTCCGGGTCTATGTGCCTTAACAGCACATGTAGCATGCACAGGTCTCCTCCCTCTGTCTCAAATGCTATTTTACTGCTCAGGCCAAAGTTCTGCATCTAAAACATGAGGATGATTTTAACCCACCTGTGGTAACATCCTCTAATGCATGAATGGTTTTATGCCTAGACAAGCAAAGTCCCCAGGAAACCTACACTTTTACAGCAGAGGAGCTGAAAAGTGTCAAGACCAAACTAGAACAAATGTCTTGCACCAAGCGTTAACATAATGCAAAGGGACTGCTTGCTGTCCAAAACCATTGTTTTGAGCAGGGGCACCAGGGCACTGCTACATTTCACCTGCCCCTTCCATGGGCTCCTGAGCTGCCCACCCAAGGGGAGTCCTTCCAAGCAGGAAGAAGTGCAGTAGGAAACCACAAGGACACAGCACCCTAACAAGCACAGTTCTGCTTCTGAACAATCTCCTTTGTCAGGTGTACCAAATTACCTTCCTCAAAAGCCACTTCTTGGAAGCCCACCCCCCAGCTCCTCCTTCCTGGTGTTTCAATGCCTCTATTTATCCATTGCATCGTGTTCTCTGTGAGAGTCCTTCTCGGTTTTGCCCTGAATGTTACTATGCTCACTGCAAAAGAAGAGCAATTTGTCTTCTGGAAACATCCCCAGCGTTTGGGAGTTTCCCCCATTGCCTGGAGCTCCTGGAAAAGCCCACAGCCTCCTCACATCACTGAGACATGGTCTTTCTATCTGAAAAACTGTAACTCCTTTGTCTTTGGGATCTTTCATTAAACAAGAGAGTATCTCGGATAAATTTTTATATTGTTTCTCTGTTGACTTCCTTCTTTATCTTGCTGCTTCCCATTTCTTTTGCCTATATAGATAAAATCTCTCCATAATAATTGGATTGTGTGCCTGACTTCAACAATAGCTGTTTGGTCTGGATGCTGATCAGATGAAGTCAGACTGTTAGCGCTTCAAATGAAATGACTTTGCAAGAATCCAATTACATTAATATTCCAATTCCAGCAATGCAGTGATGTCCCTTGCTTGCTTTGCAGGGACTCCACATAAACACAGTCAGGCATGTACAATGGAAACTTTGTGCTCAGTAGCATCTGTTATATGAAATACACTTGAGTCCTAACAGACAAGATGGATCTGCAGTATCTGGAGAGAGATCTGGGTTTCTTCCACCTCCTTCTCTGTTTCCAGAACATGCTGGTACTCTCCACCACACCACACATGAACCAAAGGCATGAAAGATGACAAAAAAGAATATTAATTGTGATGATAAAACATGCAGAGCATGGTATGTGGTGGTTCCCTAGGTTATAAATCCATGCAAAAGTACATTGTGAAGGTATGCTGTAGCCTGACAAAGCATTCTTGATTTCATCAGCAATCAAAGAACAGCCAGTCTGTATTATAAGCAAGGTAAGTTTTTTTGAGAGACAGAAAGCAAACACACAAAACAAAAAACTATCTTCCTCTCCATTTTGACGATGCAGCTGACATTGCCATGATGATCATATGCAAGAGGTAACTTTGTTATTAGTGCAAAATTAGCTGTTTATCATATATTTATTATTTCCTAAGGATAACCTCGTTTCCTAAAGAAATGAGACAATGCAGCCACGGGTTGTGTGCATCTCTCTGTTCATCTGATCCCCTGCCTTAATGCACTTGAGCGGATTTAAAGTCAGTTTAACTAATTTTAAGGCTAGTTTTAACCAAACTGACAGAGAGTGGCTGACACAAAATAGTACACCCTTACATATTTCATGAAAATACATGGCTGAGGAGAGAGGAGAGACCTTCACTGCTCCTGCTAAGGAACAAAACATGGCATGAACTCAGCCTTTATTAGACATCAGAGACTCCACCCAGCAGCTCAGTCTGAAGGTACACAGACCTGGTTTCCTTGTCTCTGTTGCTCACTAAATTCCGTGTTTACTCTCCAGCTAACCTGTGTGTGTGCAAGAGCAAATAAAGCAGCACAAATATTTAATACAAGCAACCTTTCCCATAGCAATGGCTGAAATTAAGCTGCTTCCCTACAGTACCTCCTCGCCCCAGACTGCATTCTCTCACCTCCCCAACATCTGTGTGACCCCAAACAGGCAAAAAAGCTGAGTTTGGAGATAATGTGGAGCTGCCACAGTCAGAGCAAAAGGGAAAGAAGGAACCTTCTTCCTTTTTCTTACTGAGTGCATTCACTTGAGTAGATCTTCATTCAACCACTGATTCTCATCACATTTTGCAGCAGTTAATCTGTGACTTCTCTCCTGCCCTGTATTTGTCTGAAACCAGGGGAATTCATTTTATGAGGAGGGGACAGACAGATGGATTGACAGACAGACCGGCTGCATGGTCCCAGCTGTTCCGGAAACCACACTAAAGTCCTAAGAATAAGTTCCCTGAAGAACTGAATGCTGCCCCTTCCCCTGCCCTGAATACTGAAAAGAAACATTTGGACTTGATGTACAATTTGTGCTGCTTCTGTTTTCCTCTTGCTTGTGAGGACTCCATCCCAAACTGACCTCAATTTTCACTTAATTAGTAACCTACTTTGCCATTCCTTTGGAACATTTTTAGCTAATTCCTGGGGATTTTGCCTAATTCTGAGAGCTTTTTTGAGAATGAAACAAGGATTGCTTCAAGGAAGATGTTTCCTCTTTTGACAACACCAACAAAATTAGTAGTAATAAATAAATAAATCACACAACCCCCAAAATTTTAAAGATGAACAGCAGAAAGCCAAGCAATAGGGGTGTGATTCGACCCTAAAAATCCCTGCATTAAAAATATCCTACCTATGCAGTAAGAGAAGAATAAAGCAATACTTCCTGAAGTAGCAGCTTAGTCTTCAGTAAAGAAACTGGGACCAACCTGGGAATTCCCACTCCCAGATTTTTTTCTGCAGGTCTCCAGCAAGGACTGAGGATACTGTAGTAATCGCAACTTCCTTCTGTTTTCCTTCAGCATCAGTTGAAAAGGGAGAAAAATTTACCCACCAGACAGAATACATAGCACACAATACAGACTGGTTAAAAAAGAGTTTCTCCAGACCCAAAAAAAGAGGTAATAAAATATTTCAAAGCAAGCTTCTTAATTTTCACATACTTAATAAACCCCGAGGCCCTTTTTGGAGCTAGGTTATATTTAGCTGTGCAGAAATAGCAGCTACCAGCAGGAGCAGGAGGCAGTTTCTGTGCCCCCCCCTCCAATCCCTGTGCAGAAGCCAGCAGCTGGTTTGGCATTACTGATGTGGAGGGACAGGGGCTGCAGCCCTCAGCTTGGCACTGGCACCTGCAGGGGACACGGAGAGAGGAGGAGGCTCGCAGACCTGGGTCAGAGCTGATGGGCTCCATCCCCTTGCCCCATGCAGCCTGGTTTGGTAAAAAGCCCCTGCTGCTTGCTACAGTATGGGCTGTAAGAGTTACCCAAGGAAGGCTACAGGGGCAGGTGTGCCAGAAGAAAACTATGACTTAAGTGCTGCTTGCTATTCCTGGGATGGGAAGAGCTTTTTTAAAAAATAAATTATGGATAACATAGGAGGTTCCGCATAAATATAAGGAAGAACAACTTCACAGTGAGGGTAACAGAGCACTGGAACAGGCTGCCCAGAGAGGTTGTGGAGTCTCCTTCTCTGGAGACATTCAAAGCCCGCCTGGATGCGTTCCTGTGTGACCTGACCTAGGTATTCCTGCTCTGGCAGGGGGATTGGACTAGATGATCTTTTGAGGTCCCTTCCAATCCCTAACATTCTGCGATTCTGTGATTCTATGTGACATCATTTGCTAGTGTGGTAAGCCACCACCATGTCTCTTTTCAAGATGATCTATGACTTTATCCAGAGAGGTTTTTCTTGAAAAGCTTGTATTATGAATATTCCATCTCCATTTGGACAGACAAGCCTAAAATGATTTTATTTGAGTCTTTTTATTTGGCTGAGATTGACAGGATTCCTCTATGCATTTTTTCACAGATTCTTTCCAGCACGAAAAACTTGAGGTACAACTTCCCCCGAAACTTCCTACACACATCTGCACTCACAGCCCTATATGGAGCAGCATATGCAGGGATTTCGGACTGAAAATCCACATTACATCATTTTCATGTTTTTCCTGCTGCCACAAGAGGCCAGTGATTGTGTAATTTCCAGTCTCCTGTGTTTCACCCCCCACAGTACTGACACAGCTCCACAGGCACATCTGCCAGACACCATCTGGAGGCTAAAAATCATAACTACAGATTGGCTTCCAGCACATCCTGGACCTCTCAGATAGGAGCAGGGCACATTTAAGTATGAATGCAAGATCAAAACTCAGCCATTTCTCCACTCCACAGTGTGCGGGGAGCTGGTTTAACCACTAGCTCTGGTAAAGCTCAGGATGTCCAAGAAGATGCCATGTCACACTGTATAAAGGTCAGTTTTCTGTAAAAAGGTCAGTTTTCAAAAATTTTTGCAATCCCTAAACACTGGAACTGGCCAGCTACAGTGAGGGGTTTGCTACAGCAAGAGGAACCCAAAAGGGTTCTGAGGAGAAAGCTAATTATCCTCTTAAACTGTTCCAGAAAAAAAAAAAAAAAAAAACAACCCTGGGGAGGAACTCTGTATGAGCATTAAATTTTTATCAGCATGAGTTCAGGCTGAATAAAGCAGGCCTCCCAAACACATGGTGATAAAACATTTACACTGCACCACTGTGATTTCTTTCAAAACCAGAAAAGCATTTAGAGGAGACGTGACACTAGAAAATTCAGCACTGCTTCATGGTGTAGAAGCTCCCTGAGAGTCCAACATTTTCTGACCCATTTTTCTCTTACAGGAATGAAAGAAATACTGACAAAGCAAGAGGTGGGAAAAACTTGGGGAGGGAGGCATCAGAAAGGGAAGGGAAGAGTATCTGTAATACATTCATCTGCTGCCAGGATCAGGATGTATCTCATCTTTCCGTTGCTTCCCACTTCTCAGCAAAGTGGAGAGAGCACTATATAAAGATTCAGAGACACTAACCCATCCTGAGAGCTGCACAGCACCCACTGCCAGTACGTTGGCAGTGTTCCTCTGCCGCCTTCATCGCAACCGCGCTGCCGGCATTCATCGCTCACAGTAAGATTTTCCCTGCAAAGGAGAAAGATGTGGTCCTTGAGGAACCAAAATGACGTAATTTGTAAGGATGTTTCTAAATTATCAAGCAAATCAAAAAAGGAACCACTATTTTTTCCCATCCTGAACAAGAATGTTATCTGTCATATTATGACCTTAGAACATGATATTTACTGGCTGTCAAGAGCCAAGACTCTTGAAACTCAATTAATAAAAGAGCATTAAGGCCACATTCTAACAAAGGATTTAAGTAAGTGACTATTTCCTTTAGTTTCAAACAGAATATTCAGCCTCTTAGCTATACACATCTGTTTACTGAGGAGGAAATAGTGGTGTGGAGTGGTGTTTCTATGCTCCATGACAACAAATGCCTTGGAGTCAATAACATCTGAAAATTGCACAAACGACAAACCAATTTAATATAGCTGACCTTGACCAGCACAGAATCGTTGGATTTTAAAGCAGTTGCCTTGGAGCTTGTTTGTTTGAATGAGTGGGTTTTTAATGACATTTGCTGCATAAGGTTTTAATGGGGAGCTTCCAAGCCCAGTAATGTTCACTGAGGTCTCCTTGGCTGTTATCACACTCTTCACAGTTAAATATACTTTAGATGGGCAAAAGGGGTAAAATGGAAGCAAAATATAAGCTTTCATGCTCAAAACCTGTCTTAGATCAGGAAAAAGAAGACTGCACTGATTTTGTTGATGAAGATAAGAAGATTAACTGGGGACTCCCTAGCCCTGCTAACCTTACCGTGGGTAACTATTTAGGTCTAAGCAAAGGGAAAGCCAAAGAGCTATAGGAGATCTTCTGGATCAAAATGGCTATGGATCCCACTTTGTTGAAGTGGGACCCGAGTACTTCATGTTGGCAATTGCCTTACCCCACCCTTTGCATGTGTAAATACAACTGAGAAAAAACATATTAACGTTTTCTTTCCTCTTGCTTCCCAGTCTCGGGGGGCCATTACACACAGATAAATCAGGAACTCCAAGCTGGACTGTAGTCTTACATATAATATGTAACACAACAGATCTGCTGTGGTACAACTAGTTCCAAGAAGAAGCAGATGTATCTTGTGATATTGATTTATTCTAACATTTTTTTGAAAGGAAGAGATAGGGAGAGATATTGATATGTGTGGCAGGTACTAACTGATATTTAAAACCTTTGGCATTACCATATGTGCCTGGAAATAACTGTCAGTGCTATTAGTTGCTGTCATTGATGACAGCATGTAAATGACTATCTAATCTGCATATACAATTAAGTAATTAGATGCCATATGTAAGAGCAGTTATTTACAGATGTGGAATCAGAGAAAAAAATAAGCCTTATCTTCAAAACGCATCATCTCACAAATCAGATCCTCTTGAACATAGGTACAGATCTTTATTACTGAGTGCCCCATCTTGGATTTAAAAAAATATTAAAAAAACACAATTAATATTTCATATTATTTATTTTCCCCTGTGACGCACTGAATCAGTAATGCCTGCATCTAGCCTGCTGGCAGGAAGCTATAGCTGCCATCTACAAAATGCCTGTCAACTTTCGGAGCTCATTCTGAACAAAACAAGCCAAGAAAAAACCCTGTCCTGCGGAAGGCCCATCCACTGTGTTCAATGAAGGCTTGATCTATTCTTACAAACAGCTGACCTAGATTATCTGCCTGAATGAGAGCATTTCCCAGCGTCAAGGCTGTTCCGAGAGTCAGAAATTCATGTATCACTTATCATGGGGGGGTGGGGGGGGGGCAGGAAGAAAGAGGATATAATCTCAAAGGAAAGTGATGGCATCCATTAGTCATAAAAGAGCATTATCCACATCCACACTAAGTACTCCTTGACACACTTCTGCTCTCATTTCAGAGTCTGGAAGGGGCTGCAGCCCTTATTTCAGCACACACAGCAGGCCAGGCAGCCACGGCTCCATGGAGAGGCTGAGATTTGCCAAAGCTGTGGAGGACACACACAACCACTCAGCAGGGTGGCCAGCTTGCCGCTCCGGAGCCACCCGCAGCTTTCTGGCAGCTCTGAGGCAGCTCCTGCCCAGGGGCTGCCAGCAGCGAGGCTGTGCTGGATCAAGGACTGCTGGTTCACATCATGCCAAGAGGTAATGAGCCAGCAAGGTCTGCTGAGCCCTACACTGCCAGGTCACAATGGGATCCAGCTGCAGACACAGTGCACATCCATCACCCCTGGGAAGCCAGGGAGGCTTTGACAAGGCAATGCCATGTCCTGCTGGTGAACCACACGGGACACTTCTCCATCTCCCAGTTCTCCAAGAGATGGGAAATGCACCCTGTGGCACTGAGTAACATAATGATGGTGGTACATGGCCCAGAGGGACAGAAAGGCTGGTCAGCTCTGGAGTAAGGACCTCCAAGTCCTTTTCTTCCTACCTCTGCTACTGATCCATTTTGTTTACAATCATATTCCTCATCTTCCCGAGATCCTAGTGGGCCCCTGCATAAGCCAGGCCCAGTAATCTTTCATATTAATCAGTAATGCTCACCAGATCAGTGATCAGGGGACCCTGAGGGTGTCCATCACTGTGAGGGATGCCAGCTTGATGCCAGCCCTCAATGGCTGCTGTCACTGCTGTCGAGCTGACCACAGGGAGCAGCTCCAGGTTCAGCACCTGAGTAGCATCCCCTCAGGTGGGATGAGAGAGAGCTGGCAGGCAGGAGCTACTGCAAAACACTCTCATGTCCCCCAAGGCACAGCTCCCACCCCAGGGCTATGCTGCAGTGCTGGCCACAGGGACAAGGACAGGAGAACAGAGTCCCTGAGGCAGGCAGGAGCTGGGCAGTCAAAGGAAGTTCCCTTTGACACCAAAATGTTTTGATCTGCCTAACAGATGGAGACAAAAAGCTAAATTCACATACCCAAATTCATGTCCTCTGATCACAGAGGTATCCTGCCCTTTCTCCAGAAAAGAACATCCTGGACTGAGCCTACAGAAGAGGACTTCTGCTCAGGTGGACCCTCACTGCCTGCACCACACAGGCACAAACCACACCTCCAGTTCACGCAGAAGGCAAGTGACTGCTGTGGGCCATGCTACCAGCGAGCATCCCCCCTTCCCCTCTTCTCCAAAACCTCCAGAGGGACCGCTGAGAGGAGAATAAAGGATCTAATTAACCACCTCTCAATTCAGATGTGGCTCAGTAAATGCAAATACTGGATCAGGCAATTGGGTTTTCCTCACCAATTTATTTTTTGCATGTGGGTAACATGCAAACTAGGTCAGTATTATCCCTACCGAAACACTCGCTGTGGGTGTTATTTTTAGAAAACCATGTGATTGTCTGACTCTTATTTATGAGAGCACAGAAACATCCACTGTATATTTTCCTGTCTGTCTTGTTTGGCCTGGCTTGGTTTTTTAGTTCTTTGAGTGGGTTACTGAGATCTCGGGCCTCTTTTTAAAAGGCAAAGTCAGACTCAAGAGACTTTGCAGGTTGCGTGCCTTGGCGGTCAGCAAAACAAAGCACACGCAGCAGTGAGCAAACCAAACCAGACAAGAGCACAGAGAGGCTATGAAAAGATAAGACAGTGATGCAGGTAGAAAGGCACAAGAATATGGAGCAGAAAAGATGCTAGGAGGTTATGGGAGGTGGGGAACCAGGCAGAGTTTGAAGGATGAGAGAAAACACTGCACTTAGATCTTCACAACTCCTGAAAGGGTAAAACCAAATATCAGCAGCTAGACAAAAATCAGCAGGAGAGACAAGTTCAGCAACAGAAAACTTGTCCAGAGATTCATGTTTATTTTCTGAGACGTCTTCTTACCTCCTTGCCACAAACAAAACAACTTGAGACAACAAAATCCTTGTACCAGCTTTTCATTCAGCAGGCTAGGGGTCCCAACTCTGACAGATATCCATTGGACAACCAAGCTGGGGTGGATCTCCTCAAGAGGAAGAGGGACCCTATGGACAGGACCTAGCAGGGACCCTCTGTGTCCAGGTCTCTACCTGCCTGGTTTTCATATGGCCTGTCTGGGAAGCCAGAGTCTTTGCCCAGTGTGTAAGTTAACAGACAATTTGAGTTCTGGGGATGTGAATCCTTTTACCAACCTTGCATGGCCAGTGTGAGGAAGTCTACATCTCTGCTGGTAATCCAGACTGCTTTTATAACCAGAAAAAAGGCATGAGCATAGGCAGTTCCCTCCCTCTGAAGCAAATGCAGACATTTAAAATAGGCCAGTCAAGCAGCATACCAGTACTGCCTAATTCTTTCCATCAACAACAGAAGGAGTTCAAAATAGCTCAGATGTCGATGTATGTATTTCAGAGCAGATGAAGTACAGCCTCAATTTCCAGAAATCAACCTCCACAAAAAGTGATGGAAACTAGTCTCCAGGCCCACAGGTCTTCTGACTTTCCACTTACATGAAAAAAACAGGTATAGATCTGCAAGGGCTCAGAGTCAGCTGTACAGCTGATGAGTCACGTGCCTTTATGGGCTGCACATCTGGCAACCGCCGCAGCAAAAGCTGCTTGCCCACCTCCCCAGGACACCACCACCAACCCAGGGCTTCTGCACAGCTGGGAGATACTGCTGCCTCTTGGCTTCAAAACTGTGCAAGCAACATCAGATTTTCCTGCTGAGAGGATGACAGCATGGAGACAGGCTGCTCCAGCCACAGGTTGAGCTGGCAGGGAGGGCCTGCTGCTTGCTGACACCTTTTCTGCCTCTGCCCAGGAACTGGGGCCCTTTTCAGGTCCCAATTAATCCTGCTCCAGCAGGGGGATTGGACTAGATGATCTTTAGAGGTCCCTTTCAATCCCTAACATTCTGTGATTCTGTGTGAATTGCCTCTTTGGCAATCCACCAACATGCTGCATACACTCAAATTCGGAAAAGCTGTTTTCATCTGTTCTTTGTAATTGTTCTCAAGACCTGAAGCTCCCACCCCAGGCAACTTGCCCCCCCTGAGCTAACTGCTCGTACCATCTAGGTGACTCCCCCCAAAAAAAACAAAACAAGAACTTCAAAAGAAACAACACTGGCAGAGACAAAAACAACTGGACCAGATCCAACTCAGCTTCCAAACTACATATAACATTTCTTTCTCCAGCAAAGACCATGCTGCCACAGAGGCATTAGCTATGTCCTGTAGATAAAGCTACACAAACTACGTCCTCCACACAGGGCAGGCAACTGTAGATTTTCCCATAAACAGAAACAGCACGAATGAATGGGAAAAGGCTATGGCCTCTTACATGTGGCACAGCATGGGAACTCAGCTCTGTGTTTCTGAGGCAGTGAGGAAGAATCATACGCAGGGATGCTCAGGGTGCTTTAAGAACATGGGACGTTTGCAGGCAAACTTGCTGGAATGGCTTTGGTGATACAAGCTGGCTGGAGGGCTAGCCATGCAGTCTGTCATCATCTAACGCTGCTATGGCACACAATTCTAACATTGTTCCCAGGAAAACCAGTGGTTTGGGATAACCATCATGAAGATGGCTTCTTATACCCCAAACTTTCCATTTTTTTTCCATCTCTCACACAAGATATGCACATGGGTCACTTCTGGTACCTATCACCTGCAACACATAACATGTGACGTTGAACTCAATTTTCTCTAACTTTATTTTTTTGGGATCAATTAATACAAAAATAAAATGTATTGTATCAGTCACTGACACATGCCTTCTCTATCTTATTGTTAAAACCAGCAAACTAATACTCCTTTGAAAAAGAACTGAAGGCAACAATTATTCACTACACTTGTTAGCAGCAAGAACTGCTTTCCAGCCATTCCAGTTACCCTCCTGAAATTACACAGTTAGTTGTTGGTGCCAGATTCCCATTTAACTCAAGAGATAACAACAACAAACAATAGCTTCTTCTTCATTTATCAGGCTTCCAATAAGAGGAAGAACTCATGTTACAAAGGAAGGGCCACAATCATGCCTTACTAGCTCAAGGTACATGGGACTTTCACAAGTCCCTTAGAAATTTCAGTATATACAACACCTAGGAGAGTTATCAGCAGCCCAAGGAAAACAGTCTGATGTCAGTAACAGAAGCAGTATTAATGAGTGCAGGGCAATAGGCACAGGTGGGCAAGCAAATAAAAGCAGGAGAAGTGTAATGGGAGTTAGGTTACCAGCTGCCCCATAACAAGAGAGCTGGTGCAGGTCTGCTCTGCTGCCCACCAGCACCATGCACTGTGTCACTGAAGCCCACAGAGCCACCCCAGAAGCTGAAGCTGTTGCAGAGGTGAGAAATGCAACTCCTCTGTTTCTGCTAACCAGAAAGCACGAGTCCTCTCCTCCACTAACCAAGGTGATGTTCCCCTCACTGCTACGTTTCCTCACGAGCAACATGCATGCGTCATTCCAGTGCAAAGCTGCTGTGAGAGCAGATTCAGGGTCACATCACAGTGGCACACACAAGACAGTCCTGAATTCCCTCATTCTTTAAACGTACTTTCTTTGTGTTTTTTTACAAGCATGAAATGAAGACTTTGTGTCTGTTTCAGCAAGAATAATGTTTTATTTAAGATGGCCTGCTAGCACCATGAATTTTACATGACAGAAGCTCCATCCCACAACATCCTTAAACCTTTCCTCATTAGTCAGCAGGGCCCCAATCCCCATCTGGAGCATTGGCATGAGAGCTGGGTCATGCTGTTCACAAGCATATCCCTTCTCCCTACCCACCACCACTGAAACACAGCCTGCCCTGAAGCATCGCCTTAGAGACCTTCCCAGGAGACAGATCTGCTGCATCAGCTCCCCCTCCTAGTGCTTCCCACAGAAATCCCACCACACACAGGCTGTCTGGAGATACACAGGTGTGAGCAGAGAGTGGGCAGGTCTAGCAGAGCATCCTATCTGCTGCAAGATCTCTGGAAGCTGCAGATAAGCAGACACGGGCAAGGGCAATGCTAAGGGCGTAGATACATAAGCAAAACAAGACAGGCAGCAAATCAGATGTACCTTCCCACTACTTTGGGTCTAGTGCAGGACTTTGTTGATGTCTGTGGAGCTATGCCTGGTAATAAGTGATCAGAAATGCCAGCTTTTACAGTAAACCAACCATATTCAACTCTCTATTAATCATGGAAGATTAGCTGGGTTGGGGATTAACTTGACACTTCCTCCCCATAGCAACCATGGCTACTCCACCATGCCACTGCACATGTAATACAGGGCACACGAGCCTCTGGGCCATGTTCCACTTGGACCCCAAGCAGGTTAAAGCTGTCTCCGCTCAGCAGAGGAACCAGCAGGCTTGTTACAAGCCTTTCACAGGTAGAAAACCTGAATACGTTCTTATCCCCCTAGCTAACATATAGCCTGTACTAGTCAGGATCTGGTTTTATCTAGACCATCCCACATGGTCTCCAATGGCTGAAAACCAGTATCTAAGTGAAAGTATCAAAGCATCTAAGTGAACCAGCCAACGCTAAAAGAAGAACATGCTGCTGTCATAAGCATTAGGCAGTTGGTGTGCTGACATCGTTGCCTATGTGCTGAGTAATGATGTCTCACTGTTTCTTTGTGCTCCCATACCCATCTCTTTCCATCTGTTGTTCCTTGTCTCCCACTTGGACCGTATGCTGTTCAAAGCAGAGCTTTCTGTTAGCACCTAGGAGAGAATCTGTGACAGGGCACCACAAATCAGTCTGATGGATTCACGTGAGTAATTAGTGAATTGGAGTCGATGTTGTTCAGGGATGTGTATGCAAATGGATTAAGCATGGTGTGTCTGAATGGAAAACGTGACTCAGAAGTGTTACTAACTTTATTCTTTCTCATGTCCATAAACCTAAGTAAGAAATGGAAGAAATGGAGTGGGTAGAAAAAGACAGAAAGGCAATGAGACAGCAGGCCGGCAGACATCTCTCAAATACAAATGCACTAAATTATGGGTACACAGATCACATGCTGAGAAGAGCTGAGCATTTGCAACTCCTACACACATTCTCATTTCTTCTTTTATAGCTATTAACTTTGCATGTTTCTCCATTTTGTTTTTGCTTCATCTTTCACATACACAGACCAAGACTTGGATCTTGTCTTTGTGTATCCCAGTGACTTACTGGCATATCATGCACGTGCATAGCCACGCCCACAGGTCGAGACATATCTTTTGCTGCCTTCTGTACACGATGATAGAGCAACTACGCTGGTCACCAGGACAACAGTCACAGCCTGTCAAACTGATAAGTTGGTCAGCTGGGTTCATGGTCTGAGAGAGCAAGACAGAGGCAATAAATGCAATACACAGCAGTGAACTGCAAACGGCATTTGGTTTTCCCCTTTGGGAGTTGGAACGTGAATGAACATGAGGGCAACAAAGAAAGATGAGGGTCTGAAGGGAAGAGGCTTGCTCTTTAACTTTTAAAGCTCCACAGTTAATGGGAAACGGGAAAATCAAGTAAGATGCAGGACTGGAGCTCAGATGTGGGGCTTATCTCAGCCCTTCCACGCAAAGGGAGTGGTTTTGAGCCCACATAGTCCCAAATTTCCAAAAGTGGCCAAAGCTACTGTCATGCCACCAGACTCAGAGCTTGTCCCTGCTGGACACCAAAGTAAGGGACAACTAAAAGAAATAAGCATTTCATTCCAGGCATTCCCTGTTGCTAGAATTGCCTCTTGCTAACAGGAGCCAGGACTGCTAAAGGACTGTACTATCTCATGCCAAGACTCAAGGTGTCTCCTGGCTGAACCTGAACCCACTATAGGAGGAGGAAGCTACTTCTTCCCACAAAACAGCCGAGCTGAATCCACAATCAGGGCGTGCTGTTCAAGAGAACTATTTTGCCAAACAAGCATTTGGTAGATACAGAGGTCAAGTTGTAATTCCAATCTCTTGAATGCTGCCAAAGTTCAGGGAAACACAGAACTGATATCTCTCATGTTCAGTCTTACGGCTTCAAGGACCACAGTCTGACCATTTTGCCAGTGCAGAAATAGATAGGAAAGACAGACTGAAAAGAAAAACAGTTGTAACTGGAAGTGACGTCCATTTTATCATGTTATCTATAACCTGTGGTGGGGGGATGTTATAGACAGGATTTATCAAAGTGGTAAAGCCTTGTCAGAACAAGAAAGGATTGTGCACATCCAGGTGAAGTTCAAGAACTCAAATAAAACCATTCCTTGTAAAATCAGTAAGAAACACTGTCCTGTTTCTTTGAAGGAAACTCGTGGACACAGTAGGGCTGCTGTCAGAGTTGAAAATAAGGTCTGGAAATGCAGGTCACTCTGGTCAAGCTCGAATCCAATTAGGAACAGGGGAGCAATACAATTAGCATCATGCTACACGACATGGTATCAGGCAGACACACCAGCTGGTGCTAAAGGCATAGGTGATGGTTAAAGGTCTCCTCCCCATCTCTGCTCCCGGCTCCTTCCTAGACACAGAGGAAGAACTTCAGCATCTTTCTCCTGTCTCCCAGCCGCGATTCAGCGGTAAATTATCATGTTAGAAAGGTGACCCAGAATTCAGGCACCCTCTCTATCCCTTAGCCTGCACATTAGGGAGAGGGGAACTGCAAAGCCAGCTGTACAAATATCTCTGCTTGGCTGGGGCTGAGATATACACAATGGTCCAACACATTCAAGGCCTTTCTGAGCACAAGAAGGCAATGCGAAGAAACAGAAAAATGTCATCAAGGCAATATAGACGGGTTTCTTGCATTTGTTCTGCATCTCAGTCAAAACAGACAGGCATAACACAGGGAGACAAAGTAGTCTTTCTCAGCAAGCAGTGTGGCATGCACTCCTGGGTCACCTCAGGCGGCTGTCTGTCTGCCTGGTCCCCTTTCCCCTGTTTTGAATGTAGCTGCATCCTTTCTGTATCAAGATGTCGATACTTAATGCATGCTCACCTTTGCCCTCAGCTACAAGCTGTTTCTGCTTAGCTCATGCTTTTCTTGGCAGACTCAGCCAGGCAATGCAGAGTTCAGTTTGCACTCCAACCAGCTAAAGCACAGATGACTGGCTCTGGGAAATGCTGCAGAGATATGGCAAAATGAACTGAAGTCACTTACATGGAGCTGCAAATTGCGCTGTGCTGGTACTTGGCCAGTGAGATTCTGACCCATGACTGGGCACCCAGCCACAGCCAAAGGACAAATCAAAATAAACAAACCGGGAGTTTCTTCCAGGGACATATTATGAAGAGATTTTCAAAACAGGATTTAAGAACATAACCCTGTCTGTCATTAATGCCTTAGCATGGACTGTGCACAATGACAGACTCTGTAAAAAGCTTTAAACACAGTTAGTGTAAGTGGGAAACGGGGAAGATATAAGACACAGCACAAGAGTTAAGACACATAGGGCTTCTCACAGCTTTGGCATAGCTCTCATATGCAAGTTATGCATACCAAACTTTCAAAAGTGGTCAGAGCAAACAGCTGAAGCTGAGCTGGTCATGAGCAAAGGCTTAAGAATTTGACTTCATTTGATCTGATATTTTTATTTATTTGTTGAGAAGCAACGATTAGTCAGCACTACATGAAAGAGACTGCTATGGGAAACCCATGACTAATAACTCTCCTTTGATTCACTTGTGGTTGTTCATAGGTTTTTTGGAAGAATATATTGCACAGCCTGTTGTGCAAGAGTGCTGTGCAGAGTCCATGGATGTAGGGAGATGGACCTCTCCAACACTGATTATGTCTTCCAAAGTCCTCTCAGCAGCAATATGTAGGTTGGAACCACTATGGCAAACACAGCACTACGGATCTAAGTACAATAACTAAACAGGTAAAAATCAGGCAAATCTGCCACAATCTGAAGTAAGCTAAAGAAATGCCTCTTTAAGACCTTTTCTAGGGTAAGAGAAGACGTTACTGAGGCGTTTACCCCACAGCAGGGGATAGGAGGTTTTGTGCTGACTCTCAAGCAATCTAGCAAGCAGACTGCGAGTTGGCAGCCCACCACTACTTTGCCCGTTTCCCTGCTGTGCCAGGAACTGAGTAAGCTGTGAGCGATCTGCCCGCACACGTCACAGCATATGCCTCCCCATGCACCAGAATTAGCACGCTGCTGGACAAGGTGGAGGGGCCAAGTCATCAACTCTCCTGTCCACCTGAACATTTTGCAGGGTGCAGAATGCAGTAGCTCAGGACTCTCCACAGAGGAAGCGATGAGAGTCCTTCACATCTTCGAGGGGAGACATTTCAAGCTTCACCTGTATGACTCAGCTGTTTGCAGGTCTCTGTGGGAGCAGCAGTGGCACTGAGATTCATAATTCCTTTTCTACAAAATGAAAAGAAGTTTTATCAAACATGTACTAGCAAACACCCTCCACAGCACACAGATTCACAAAGAGATTTACCCTTGCAGCAGGCAGACTAAACTATCAAAACCCCTAGTCCCAGCACTCCTTTTCTCAGTGCACCATGAAAAAAAGCAAGCAGGGAAAATAAGGACCTTCTTTAGCCACAGTAGGGGCTACTAACCAAAAGAACCAGATATCTACAAACTAAAAATAACCATTTACAAGCATACATCTTTGAAGACAGAAGTATTATTTCTATATGGCATAATCAGGGATAAGTACACAAAGCCACCAGCAGGAAAGACATCCCAGAAGTAAAGTCTCTGAGCTAAACTGGCACATTATCCACTGGTATAAAATGGTGCATCTCCATGGTCTTGAATAAGCTCGCAAGTATTTACATATGACCTTTGAGACCCCACCTGCACCCACACACCCTCCCTAACTTCATCTAGAGCCGAGAATTCATCCATCACCTGGTCTCCCATTAATTTGTCGACTCTGCAAACAATCAGAAACGAGAGGAACCGTGTATTTATTACACATTTCTGAATAAGTCATGCCCAATATCTAAGACAAACAATACATTAAACCCTAATGAACCCTTTGAAAGCTTTTTGCCTGCTGGAGACAACAATGAAAAAGTAACATGAGAGAAGGGGAACAGTAAATCATTCATGAGAATGATTAAAAACAAACTGTGGGTGAGGTGCTGAAAAACAACAGTGAAAACAGACAGTGTATTCTTCTTGAGTATCTTGTCTTTTAGAGGATGGAGTGGTTGTGAGCAACTTTAGGAAGTCCTACTTTGTGTTCTTTAGTGCAGAGAAGACGTACCAAATACAAAACCCATGGAGAACTGCATAGCCACAAATTACAGCTTACTCAGATGCCCCATGACTACAACAGGTACTGAAGCAAAAGTGCTACTGTGCTTCAAATTACTTGTGCAAATAAGGCTTAACAAAACGGCATGTTAAGGACACTAGTGGAATAAGTATACATTGTATACAATAAGTGTACAGTGTATACAATAAGCACACATTCAGCCCAAGGGCTGAATAATGCTTTACACTAAGTGATCTCACCTATACACACAATATCATTTTGAAATCCTAAAAGCAAGTTCTGAAAAGAGTTACAGTGCCAAAATTTTCACAGCTACCAGCTAATCTAATCCAGTTGCTGGTATCATAGTTTCCCAGATAAGTGTGGTAGCCACAAATCATGTTACTAGCATTTATTTTAGATCCCTTGAACTCTATGAAAATGCCTGTTTCAGGAAAGCATGTTTCCTAAAACTATCTCAAGTAAAAAGCTCAAAAACAATCAATGTGGACAAGATTTGTTTCTTAAAGAGACTTAAAATAACATCCTTGAGCTTCAAGGTAAAACTCAGCCTCCACTATGCATTTGAGCATTCATTGACCCAACTGTGTCTCTTAAGACCTTTCAAAAATTGTTTTTGAAAACACCTCAAGGTGGTAATATCCTTGTAAGAACGTTCTACCTGCAGTGTGTCTCCTGGGTTGTTCTCAAAAAGAAAAATCTACATTAGGTCAGCAAGATTATGCTAGACTTTGCAGTCAATACCATGTTTGACCTGGATTCACATTCAAGGGTATTTTTAGCCTCTTTTCTTAAACAAGATTTATGTGACTGTGGTGTGTGTATGTGTGTGTGTACGCACCTGCCTTTCTCTTCAGCCCTATTCACCTGGATAATTCCAAATACACTGACATTCAGGTACATGAGGCATGGGTAGAGTGAGACATTATTAGTGTTTCAAGTCAGCTTTTATTAATCATCACAAAATCTCCATAGGCCAAAACCAAACTTAATTCATTACACCAGTCTTGGAAATCATGTGTTATCTGCCATCTTAATATTGCTACTAGTCTATGTAATATCCTAAGCATACATAACACATAGCACATGCAAACCATAGAACAAACTTTCTGCCCCTATTTTCTTATTTTAAGTACCACTCCTTTTCTTTCTTTCTTTTTTTTTTTTTCCCCCCTCCCAGTTTGGCAAATAATTTACTTTAGTAATACAAATATTTGCACTGCAAACCACCAGAGCATTCAAAGACTTTGGCACTGCATCGCAGTCATGTATTATTTGCTTCATTACAAAAGGTAATCCCTGTATTTTTATTAAGCAGCCTGCACCAGCTGTACTCAAGCTCAAGGCAAAACATACCAAACAAGCAGCAAATTCTGAATTACAACCTACAAATTCAACATTATCCACTACAAAACCTGTAGCGCCCTGCAAAATACCTTCAATGTTACAAGAGAAGCAATTCTGTAAGGGATATAAAAACAGACTTTGGAGACAAAACTTTTTCTGCTATATGTCTAGCAGTCTGTTTCCAAATGCACAGCTCTTCCCTCTCAGCCCAGCAGCACCTTCGAAGGTTTAGTGCTGGAGAATATGAAGGTTTTCCTTTGCCTTCAAAACAGACTTTTCTTTTGCTTTCAGCACAACCATCAGGGATACCATCTCCTCCACTAGATCTGCCAGAAAAAGCACAAGCATAATCCCTAGCTGAGCCCCAGTACTGCCTCCAAACTCCAGCTCTCCCAGCAATGCCTTCGTATTATTCTAAAGCAAAGAAACTCCTCCATGCTCATATGAGCAGAACAGAATAGCAAAACATACTATAACCAGCAGTGCAGACCCCTAGAAACTAGCTCAGCAGCCATGTGTTTCTGCCCACAGAGGAAGGGCTTTGAGAGCTCTTAAGATCTCCAAGGTCTCTCCAGACTGGGAGGAGTTTCTGGCTCTCAAACCCAGGGGCTCTCAAAACTACACCTTTCTGTTAGGAATAGTAGGAAGCAAACAGGTAACTCTAACCACTCATTACTTTTTTTTTACTAGACTTAACATCTGCTGGGAAATCAATACTGATAATCACAGCACTGGCTGCCAGACTGTCAGAGGCCAGAGAAAAAGGATGAGAGAGGATGTACATGGGGAGGTATTGGCAAAGCACATGACAGCTGCAGAGGACTGAGTAATTTCTTTAATGAAATGGAAATGAAAATGTAAACCACTAGAACAATACTGGAAGAGAGATTTAACTTAACACACAAGCAGACAGACTTGATGTCTGAAGCCTAGCTATAACAAGTAGCAAGGAAATGTAGATGCAGCAGTTGCTGATGGGCATAATGAACAGGCAGGCAGTTTTGACAGCACGTTCTCAGCTGGAAGCTATATTCCCCAGGGGTGCCTTATCTGCCACATCCACTTCTTTCAGCAACCATATAAATGTAGCAGGCAGATTTACCAACCACAAGCATGCAACTGCTGGATAATGCTAGTCATTGCCAGTTAGGCCCATAGCCAAAGCTGTTACCTGGACAAACTGAGGAAACTCAGCATGGGGGTGTTATATTGAGCCGTGCTGATTGAGGAGTCAGGCTCAGCATCCCCTTAGCACTGCTCCCCTACCCAGCCAGCTACCCTACTCCTCTCCCACATTGCATCCTGATAGGAAACCCTAGGATACAGAAAAAAGGTCCTTTTCCCTTAGCATTTACAGCTACCAAACACTAGTTTATATTCTGCAGAGAAAGCTGGTTGCTCCTCCTTGCTGAGGTGCCTCCCTTACATAGGCAGACACACACTGGAAGAGAAAGAGGGAGGGCAGGAGGGAGCCTCTATTGAGAGGATAACAACAGCTTTGGGGCAGAGCCTGCCTCAGGCTGTCAGCTGAACACAGAACCCTTTCAGGGCACTCAGACCCAAACACTAACTGGGAGATTTTAGCGTTTTTGTATAGTAATAGAAGCAACAAAAATAACTACCATACGTAATGGCTATATGTGTATCTAACATCATACACTTGCTCTCCTTTTTTTGTCTGTTTACTAATTCCAGAACTATTAATAAAAGCTAACAAGAACGATAATGTTACAGAGCATGGAAAGGAAGGCACTTCACAAAGTGTCTCCCCAAGATGAACAGTGAGCTGCTGGACAGCAATGAACATGGAGCTCCTGTACAGGAAAACCAGAATTAACCTCTGCCCTTGCTACTGATCAGTGTCCAGTGTCAATCCTGATGGATTTTGGACTCATGCTTCCCCAAAGGTTGCATATTCAAACCTGGCATGTAAATAATTAATCTTTTTCTACACATCGCCAAGATAGGAAAAAAGGCTATTGCTATCCAGGGTTCAGTGCAACTATACATAATGTCAGCCCTCCTTCCATCTTCTGAAATTACCGAAATTACAGCCAAAGCTACAAAGATGGCACCACCAAGAGTCACTCACTCAGCTGCTAAGGCTTCCTGCCCGCACTGGATGAAATAACAGCTCTGACCAAGCCACTGGGAGATAACACGTACAGCTTACAGCAGAGAAAACACATTCTTCAAGGCCAAGGTTACCAAGCGGGTATTGAAATAGGGTTAAGTTTATAGCCAACCACATCACTGATTGATAGATTAAAAACTTGCTGAAGAACAAACCACAGACAGGACACAAGATTGTCTACCAGAGAATATAAACACACATGATTACAACACCCATTTTTGAAGATTTACTTTTTAAATATAGACCTATATTAAGATTTTCAATAGAATTTTGATTTTGCTGCATTATCACAGGCACTGACTCTTCCTTTTCTTTAAAAAAAAAAAACTGACTAAGGCAACACAGAACAAACTTGAATTTTTCAAGGCTGAACTGAACGATAATACAGCATTCCTGTGATAAGGAAGCATCCTAAGGTCCACTGTGGAAAACTTCCTATTCTCAGACATGAACCCACTGCTAAAACCTGACTTACTAATGCCATTTAAAATGTCTTAACTACAAAAGTATATAGAAAACCTGCTTAGTTCCTTTCAGTGAAAAGCACACAAGTGGTCTGTATTTTGAAGGTCACGCGGGCAATGAGAACTACGAACTTCAGGATTTGTGAAACGATGACATTTTAAAGTGGGAGGAGAGAAAATACTTTTCTGTCTTGTCTAAGCCACAAAATACTAAAATGAACAAATTATAAATATTACGAATCAGTAAAAATATTTGGGACCCAACATTTAATATTAATGAATTGTTCTGGTGAGAAAAAAATCAACACCTAGGCACCAAGAAGACAATAATCCACAATTTCAGTCTGTTTTGTGTAATCCAGGAGAATATCGTATGACTTCATCGGTATGAGACCTGCTTTTTGCAGAAAGAACAACATCTTAAAAGGTAACTCGTTAACTTAATGATGTCAATTTATAGACTATAAAATTGAAAATATTTTTTTTTAAAAAAACACAAACAAAATCCTTCTTTATGTTACTAATCGTAACTGTTCAGTTATTCATTATGTCAAATAGCACCAAATTCAGGGTCTCATTTCCCTTTTGCTGCTGAATAAAGTGCTGTCGGCAGCAGTATGCTTTAACACTTGTAATTTATTAACCTCATAGGTGTTGTAGCATGGAGCTAAAGCCACAGACAGGAGGCATTTAGCAAGTTATAAATGCGGCATACTTTCACAGCAAAGGAGTTCCTGCTGTGCTTTTCTTGCCTCCCACATTTTTATGATTTTTTTTTCCCCTCATGGTAACTGCCAAGCCTCACATATTTTGGAGATGCTTCCTTATTTTGCTCTAACCCTCTTACTCATCTTTTAGAAAGTGTTGCTATGTATTTATCAAGGAGACATTTAACATATCCTGAAGAATTTTTAACTTTTTCAAATGCAGCGAGTTGAAGTCCAAGACAGACACACATGATGTTTTACAGGATGGTCTCCTGGCTGCAAAGACTTGCTATGCCATAGGCTGAAAAGAGAGGTGTAACTAGGGCAGCAGCCCTCGTGTAGGAGGGTCTTGTTAGAATGCACTGAGACGCGCACATTTATCTCAACTTGCTCCAGCTGAGAGAACAAGATTTTTATTATTGCATGCCACTGTAAGTGTTCATAATGGTAGCCCAACTTTTATGATTTCTAAGAAAACCTCATTTACCAGTCACCTTCATATTTTAATGTAGTCCTTTTATGTATCACACCAAAAATGTTCAAGATGTACTTGAAGGTTCAACTAGAGGGGTGTTTCCTTTGACCATATCAACACACTATAGAAGTGAGCCAGGAAACCTATGTTTCAAAACTAACTTCAGGCAGGAAGAGATTTAGAGTATACAACATTTGCTTAATGTCAGTACTAGTTTTATCATCATTCACTCCCTTTTCCCCTATACACCCACACAGCCATCAGGAAGCTTTCCAACATAACTCAGTAAGACACAGTGACAGGAACTGAGGAGTATTGTTCTGCTGGGAAGTATTTATAGGGGTAAGAGCTGGTTCATCACTGAACCAATACAGTCAAAAAAAGTTGTTTGCCACTTGAACATTATTCCCATTCTAAAATGTCCAAAATAGTAATTCCTGTGATACTGGAAAAGTGAAGATGGCAGGAGACTGGAAAGAATAGAGCACAGGGAAGAAATGACCGAATTTTCCTGCTTTTTAAGTGAATGTAAATCCAAACATGTATTTCATTCAGGGTCCCAATTCAGCTAAGGAGGGCTGGCAACACTTTACATAGGAACAGAGAGGATACGCACATGGCGATTCTATCGTCTTTCATAAGGCAGCCCAAGCACGCAGAGCTACCCAAAGCTGAGTCCTTGTGACACTTAGGTTAAATAACCGGCTCTTTTCCCGCACCCTGAAAGCAGGCTGCACAGGAAAAACGCAGCTTGTTCAGCGCCTTAATTGCTTTACGTTATTTGTCATATGGTTGCTGTGATGCCAAGCATTTGGCCATTGCCGGTCTATTACCCACGGTTTCATTCCTACAGCACTGCAGGCTGTGCTTCCACCACAAGCGCGGCCCCGCACCTCTCCCCAGCCTCCGGCCGGGCGTGCACGGAGAGCGGGACCGCGGCGAGGCAAGGGGCACCGCCAGCCTCTCCCGAGCCTGCTCCGCGCCGCCTGCATGTGGTACGGAGGGTGGGGAGCGGGACCGGGGGGGAAGCCCGGCCCGGCCCGAACGCCCATGTAGGCCGCGGGGCCAAGGCTGGCGGCCCTGCGGGGAGCCAGGGGCCTCTCCCTGCCGCACTGACTCAGCCGCCGCCCGCTCCCGCGCCTCCCCCGCCGACCCGGCCCGCGCTCTCGCGAGACTCAGTCGATGTAGACGCGATGTCCTTTGGGGCGCTAGCGGGGGGAGGGCAGAGGGGGAGGGAGGCGAAGCTAGGGGTCTCTTGATTGATAGCAGCCGCCACCAGTGGGTGAGGGAGACGGCGAGTCTACAGCCAATGGCTTCGTCCCAAGACGAGCAGCGAGCCAATGGAGAGGCTGGGGGGCGGGGCACGCCGTTGGCTGATTGATCCCAGCTTTGGCGTTGTTCAGTCAGAGCGAGAACATTCTAGAGGTGAGTACGGGGCAGCCATTGCCGGGGTCCCGTCAGCCGCCCCCTTCTGCCTGTGCTGCGCGCCGGCCGCAGCCGCTCCCTCCCCCCTTCCCTTTTCTCCCCCCTCCTCCTCCCTCTCCTCACAGGTGTCGCCACTAACGATGCTCCTGATTGTGTCCTATCCGCAGGTTGTCCGGCACTGCTGTCCCTGCTGATACCGCCCGCCTCAGGACGCCGGGACCCGGAGGCTGCGGCGTCCGCCTCCGCCTCCCTCTCCGTCTGGATATAAGCGCCCCCACGGCCTTGTTCTCCTCGCATATTCGGCTTCGTCGCAGCCCGGGGCGAGCAGCGTTGGGTTTATGTCTTTATTGGACGAAAACGGTGAGTATTGGTGCTGGGCTAGGGCGGGTGGGGGCAACCGGGGTTGAGAGGAGGGTTTGGGACTATGGGGGGAACGGGAGCCTTAGGCTGGGCTGGGGCGGCGGGCTGTCGGCGAACGGTGGATAGCGAGAGAGGTTTTCTGTAACGGAGTCTCTGGGGTAATTGATAGAAAAGAGAAGGAAAACAAGGGAAAAAATAATATTGGAAGCCCCAGCTCTTTAATTTACACTATTTTGCTGATATTTTGTTGTGTTTCGTTTGGTTTTCGGTTGCTTTTTTTGTCGTTTTAATCCCCCCCCCCCCGCCATGCGAGGAGACAAGATGGCGGCGGCCGCGCCTCCCCGTGCTGTGGGCGGGCGGGGAGGGGGCGCGCGGCGGGGGGGGCTGTGGCGCAGTTACGGCCCCGCCGGGGGGCGGAGGTGTTCCTCCTCCTGGAGGGTGAGCCCCGGGGTGGGGGGACCCGCACAAAGAGGGAGGCAGCAGCGGAGCCTGTCCTCTCCCTCACGGCTGGAGGGCGCATGCGCGGCTGGAGGTGACTTCCCCCCATCGCTCCCAGGGCTGACTCAGTGCTTAATTGCTGCATTTATGACTCATCACGGGGCTGCTGAGTGGGGCGGAGAAACCGTGCTTGAAGCAGAGTTTGTCTGCCTTCCCGCTTTTTCCTGTGTGCATAGTATATGGAGGGGGGAGGGTGGTGCTTGGGATGAGGTGTCCTAGGGACCAGGAGAGGGAGCTTTAGTCTACAGCGGACGAAAAGCTGTAATGTGGAAGGAGGGGAAACCGCACGTTCCCTCTGAGAGCTCATGCTCCGTCACCGAGATACCTGCTTCCTCAGTGCTTCTGCAGGCACGTGGTCAGGTCAGATGATGGCTCTTTTTAGACCTCTTGGGGGAAGGAACTGTGGTGCTTGAAACGGTCTGCAGTATGCTTTTTGCTGAGGAAGGGCAAAACTGCATCTGGGCTAATGCAGAACACAAGGCACGTACAAATCTGCTTGCTTCTTGTGTAAAGAAGTTGTAAACCTGACCAGAGGGACTCGGACCACGTGGCACCAACAGATATGCTCTTACGCATAAATGCTGAGAAGGGTATTTTAATGTGTTGACGCTTCTGTAATTAGTGATAACAACGTGATGACGTGTCAGAATAGCCATGCTGTAGTCAGGGTTGCCTGTGTAGTCAACCGGTTGTGGCTTAAGTACTCTTAGATCTGATTATAGAGACACATGTTAATTTCAATATGTAAATGCTGCTTACGGCAACTTTAATAATAGGATTCATGCTTCTTCCCCTTCCTCCCCCTACCCTGTTACCCTGAGGGAAAAAAAAAAAGCAACTGGAAAAGCTGCTGTGCACTGCTCTGTACCTCTACATTGCTAGTTTTTCTACAGTGAAGCAACTTATGTCAGACTTTATCAGGCTTATTAAGTCAAAACTCAACAGAAGCTGCTGTGGGAATCCATAAATGAGAGGGAGAATTACCTAATTTTCAATTTTTTTTCCACTCTGATCCAAAAAACTGGTAAGCCATGTAAAAATTACGTTGGTATACAGATTGCTGATATTTCTTCTTACTGATATTTCTCAGCATTCTGACAGACCTTGGTTTATGTGATAGATTTATGCTATGATGTGGAGTTTCAGACTGTTTTCTAGATCTTTCTCCGGCATCCTGCAGCCTGAAACGGATCACGTGACCCTCTTGGTGCAAGAGCCATTGGTCTCCATAATAAATCAAGCAGTTTTCCCTTATTGATGGCAGCCCTTCTTCAGGACTTAATTGTACAGAAAATAGTCTTAAGCTGTTCAGTGCTTTTTGGGTTGTAAAAAAGATGGTGGAAAACTCTGTAGTGTAGCTGAGGAGAAGTTACTTAGCATTCATTTTCAGTTCCACAAGTTGAAGAATGCCGTAGCATAAAGAATGCTTTTTTTCCCTCCTTTTCACCCGAAATACAGTTCCTTGTATAGCAAAATCTGGTTGGTACACATTAAGGCAGACTTAATTTCTTTTCTTTTATTTAAACTTGCAGAGCTGTTGCGCAGCCACTGGTACCTGTATTGGGGAAACATAGCATACAAGCAAGAACCTTACAGCCTCAGTGGCGAAAATTTTTTCATGTCAGAGACCGAGAACTCTTGCAGTCGTTTATGTCATCCCGTCTTCTCCAGACAGAAGATACCAAAAAACTGCAATCAAAGATCTCTTCATCTTATTGATAAAGCTACTAATAAGGCAAAATGTCTGTCAACGTCAACCGCAGTGTTTCAGATCAGTTCTATCGCTACAAAATGCCCCGTCTGATTGCCAAGGTAACTTGCTAATCATTAGTGGTAAGTAGGTAGTGTTTCACACCACTGGCTCTCTTGATAGAGGAGGAAGAGCAGTGTGAGGTGATGATAATGTTTAGCCAGTCAGAGGACAAGGAGGTTGTCCACTCCTTTCTGTCCAAACTCAGTGCACATTACCTCTTCTAAGAGAAGGCACACTTCAGAGCAGAACTTTGGAGTGGTGAAATGGGAAATGCACACTGGGTCTGGCTATTGCAGTCATTTAGTCTTAAAACACTTCTTTTTTTCTTTAGGTGGAGGGCAAAGGAAATGGAATAAAGACAGTTATAGTCAACATGGTTGACGTTGCAAAGGCGCTTAATCGGCCTCCAACGTGTAAGTAGTCTGGAGTGACACAGCATTTATTTTTTATGCATTTGTTTGAAGTGGTAGTGTCAAGTAGCTAAGAAAGCATTAATACCATTCTTTTCAAGATTTGTAAGAAAGAGATGTGATTATCTTGGCATAAAATAATGAACAGAAAGAGGCAATGGTATATTTACTCACTGCTAAAAATCACAGTGAAGATAGGAGGACAGTGGTGGTTATTATACTTTCTTTTACAGATCCTACCAAATTTTTTGGTTGTGAGCTGGGAGCACAGACCCAGTTTGATGTTAAGAATGACCGTTACATTGTCAATGGATCTCATGAGGCGAATAAGCTGCAAGACATGTTGGATGGATTCATTAAAAAATTTGTTCTCTGTCCTGAGTGTGAGAATCCTGAAACTGATCTGGTGAGTGCTCTCCGTCTGTGTTTAAGGTAGCACTGGAAACACTTCCATTAAATATTTATGGAAGTGGTGTGAACTTAAAAGCTGACTATCTATAAAGAGAAGATCCAGTACAGACACACACCTCTGGGAAGGTCGTATGTTTATAACAATTTAAAACTTCTGAAATTAAATTGCTAATTTTAAACTGTCGCTGTGGGGGGTGATACAAAGTAACCTTTGGCTTAGTCCTGTGAAGATGGTAATGTAAATGTCAGGTTTAGACTCAATGCATAATTGTTCTGTAAGCGGTATGTCAGCTGGGATTTGTTTGGTTTTGTTTTTTTTTACAGCATGTCAATCCTAAGAAACAAACTATAGGTAACTCCTGCAAAGCCTGTGGCTATCGAGGCATGCTTGACACAAACCATAAACTCTGCACGTTCATTCTCAAAAACCCACCTGGTAAGTGTGTTTCCTTATTTGGTTGTGGTAAAGGGAATTTCTTTAGTGTGAGTACTGTTAATAAAGTAGAAAAACAAATAGCTCACATCTAATTAGAGGGTAAAAAGGCTCCAGCACACTCCTAGAGTATGTTTGTGGGTCAGGATGAGGTAGCTGTGTTCATAGTTTTCAGTATGAGTAGTCTCTTCACTTATGATCCTGTATCTGTCCCAAGTTAGAAGTATTTGTGAAGAGTTGCATTTGCCTGTGCAGGACAAAACTTGGGAGGAGGAGAGCTGGTCAGTAGGTGCTCGTTGCAGTTTTGCCTGCAAGTCAGTGTGAAATAGAAGGGTATAGTAAATGCTAATCATAAGTACTTGTTCTGTGCAAGCAACACTCTGTAGTAAGCATCAAGTTGCCTGCTGCAATTTACGCTTGCTAGAATAGAAAAGTCTAACCTATTCCGGGGGTCTCTGGTTTGTGAGGTCACCTGTTACATAGACTTGGACAACTTATGTCTTGATGAGGAATAAGACTTTCACTGGAACCAGGGGTTTCCCCAGCTGATATACATCTGCCCTGCATGTATCTGGGGATAGGTACTACACATAATTTGCTGCTAATAAAAGCATCCAGACCCTCTTGGGGATTTGGCAGAGGTGCAGTAGCGCAGGGACTTTAGCTTTCTCTAGTTCATAGCATAAACCATGAAAATTTGCTTCTAGAAACTGGTGACACTGGTACAGGAAAGAAAGAAAAGGAGAAGAAGAACAGAAAAGGCAAGGACAAAGAGAATGGTTCTGTGTCCAGCAATGAGACACTTCCACCCCCACCACCAGAGGAGATTACTCCTCCACAGGTTGTGGTAAGTAGAAGGGAGAGTGGAGAGATGAGGGGATGTGTGTGATGTCTTGCTCAGACTTAAAACTTTTAAATTGCTGGTTGATACTCCTTGCAAGTCAACATTGCACCAGGAGTTCTTACTGTAGAACTCACTACTGGAATGGAAATATCCCTGTGCCTCTTCCATAACAGCTTTATCAACTATTTAGTAACACTGTGTGTGCTCCTTTCTAAATGAAAGCTGCATGCACTTTACAGTTCGTATCCCTGGAAAGGAGTATCTCATGACTGTACTAGATAGAGGGTAAAACTGGCCTCAGGTAACACTACAGATGGCTACAGACTTAGTCTGGCTCCATTATTTCTTTCCTACATCTGCCCTTTCTCTATCATCTTTGACTTCCAAATCATAGTGTAACCCTTTCTTTAGGGAAAAATCAAAAGTACCTGTTTAAAAAAGTGCTTTCGAACCTGTATCTAGAAACAACACTCATCTATTGCTGAGCTTGTAGTAGCGTCGTGTGGACCTGTTGGTTTGGGTTTGGTTTTTAGGAGGAGGATGATGATGATGACTGGGGTGAAGACACAACAGAAGAAGCCCAGAGACGCAGAATGGATGAAATCAGTGACCATGCAAAGAACCTCACGCTTAGTGAAGACTTGGAAAGAACAGTGGAAGAGAGAGTCAACATACTCTTTGATTTTGTGAAGGTGAGTATTCTCTGGTTGGTTGCTTGGTAGCAACTCTGCTGTAGTTGTATAAAATGTTGGCAAGGAGACTAAGCACAAGTTGCTTAAGCTTCTACCAAAGCACTGGTCCCAACAGTGGTGGGGAAGGAAGCGGTGCAATGCAAAGCATTGACACAGACCTCAGCTTTAAAACATTTCTGTCCTTGTCTTTGTAGAAAAAGAAGGAAGAAGGTGTCATTGATACTTCTGACAAGGATATTGTAGCAGAAGCAGAGAGACTGGATGTAAAGGCTATGGGCCCTCTAGTTCTCACTGAAGTTCTTTTCGACGAAAAGATTCGTGAACAGATAAGGAAATACAGGCGCCACTTCCTTCGTGTAAGCAGTCTCCTCTTCTGCACCCAGAGTGACAGCTGTGGGGTTGGCTTTTTGTAGCAACTGCTTGACTCAGTTCTGGATTGTTTGGTACTGTGGGGAAGAAGGCTTTTTGTAGCTTTTTGTTTTTTAAACCGCTACCTCTTAGCTAGGGAAGATGCTGGGAGGGATAGTATGAGCAGTTGTAAATGTTGCTGTCTCATGGAGTTAAGGGCGGAAGCAGCTCTTCCTGGCGAGCTGAAAAAAGCTAATTTTAATTGCTTTTGTTCTTGCCACAATTCTAGTTCTGCCACAACAACAAGAAAGCTCAGCGGTACCTTCTCCATGGCTTTGAGTGTGTGGTAGCCATGCATCAGTCTCAGCTTATTTCTAAAATACCGCACATTTTGAAGGAAATGTATGATGCAGATCTCCTGGAAGAGGAAGTCATCCTTGGCTGGGCAGAAAAGGTAAGGGGTAGTAGTTCATGTACTATACCAGCGGAGTACCTGAGTGTAGTGTGCTGTATCTGGTTTCTCTGTTCTGGTGTAACAGCTTGTGCAGCTGTCTTCGAACAACTGATCTAAGTCATGGTATGGGAGAAACCTCCCTTGCAAAAATGGGCTACTGAAGGCAGTGGGGTGAGGTTAGAGTTCTGCATTAGGCTCCTGCTGTATTTGGGTGTGACCTGATGTAAACTCCTTCAGTGTTCAAAGTCTCTGTACTTTTGCCTTTCAGGCCTCAAAGAAATATGTTTCAAAGGAGCTTGCCAAAGAAATTCGTGTCAAAGCAGAACCATTTATTAAATGGCTAAAGGAAGCTGAAGAAGAATCTTCCGGTAATGAAGAAGAGGATGAAGATGAAAATATAGAGGTAGGAAAGACTCACTTACTGTAAATGACTCCCAAGTTGGACTGTTCTGCACATTTAAGTTTTGTGCTTTGTCTTGGTGCACTGTAAAGTAGTTCACATGTGACTGCACATTGGGAACTGGAGGAACACCTCATTTCTGATGTTTTGTCAGCGTTTTTGCTACGCATAGTCACATGCCTACCCAAGATCAGGTCTGTAACAGTACAGGTGCCTCTTCATAGCTAATGACTGATTGTGGAACCGTACAGCCTCTTGCACAGTTGTAGTTCATATAGTGGAAGATTGACAAGAGGTATTGTGCTTAAAGCATTGTGTGTTAGAAGAGTTAGTGGGTGTATGTGTGTTAGAAAAGCTGATAAAAGAATGATAAAATGGCTGCTCAAGTTCAGGCCAAGCTTAGATCTGTTTGCTACATTCTAGCTGTAGCTGGGATTATTTTTTAATTTTTCTGCATGTGGGTAATCCTGCATCCTCCAGACACACATGCTGGCCTCTGCCTTCTAGAGACAGATGTTAAGGTGTAGTTTCAGCATGCCTATGTTGAGCTTTCCTATGCAATATTAATTGTCGTCCTGGAGGGCGTTGCGCAGTGCGTTTCAGAGCATGGAGCAGGACGTTGAGCAGCTCATGGCAATAGACAAGGAGGGCTGCTGAGCAGGCCCGTGTTGCAACCCCTGATGTTAAAATGATTCTGGTTCTTAATGATGGCAGTAGATGCTGTAGTAAAAGTAACTTCTTTCTCCGCAGGTGGTGTATTCTACAACTGCCAGTGTACCTAAAGTTGAAACTGTGAAGCCTGCAAACAACAAAGATGATGATATTGATATTGATGCCATTTAAAGTGATGCAACATAGCTTCCAGCATAATAATGCAAACTTCTCTGCATTTTCTGCCAGAAGTGTGACTTGTATGTGCACAAGCTGAAATGGCTTAACATCCTGCTACTCTTTGTACTCCAAAATGTATCTTTTTACTGTGACTGGTCTTGTGTAACTAAGCCTAATACCAAGGAGTCAGCACGTCGGTGAACTGATCTAGTTTGCAACTGGCATGTTCTGTTTTGTTTTTCTAACTTGTGTTGGACACATACTTGGAGCACATTTATACAGTTGTGGAAATAAAGGATTTGGTTTTGGTCAATCTTCATTTGTGACTCTGAACTCCCTTATTTCTTTTCCAAGTAAGTATTTATACAGCTGGGTGAAATGTGTAAAGTTTTGAGACAGAATGAGGAAAAACCTCTTGAATGAGGAAAAAAACCAGAGGCTGTGGCAAGAGTGGAGATTTGAAACCTGGGTAAGAAGTAGGTGTTATCTACAATGTACAGATGCCAACTGCTAAAAACAGAAAGCAACTCTGGATTCTGATCCTTGCAGGCTTTTTAGCAAACACTTTCACAGGCGTTCACTACATGTTTGGGTTTTTTCTGGGGTTTTTAACAGCTCCATTAAATTCATGTTTCAGTGCTTTGAGTGGAGCTGAGGCAACTGGCACCTCAGCAGTTAGAGGGCACTGCTCTGCAGTGTCACAATAGCGGAGGACATGAGATTGGCACTCCAGTCTGGTTTGGAGGGGGGAGGGAAGAGGGTGTGATCTGTTGCCCTGAGCACAGGAGCTGACTTGCATAGCTCTGGAAGTGAGTTCTGCAGATTCTAAATCCAGTGCTGAAGTACCTGATTCTTTTAGAAGTGGTACAAAGAGAGGCCTAACCCATCTAAATCCGGAATGTGATCTAACATGGTGAGTGACAGGTTTTGGCCTAGGAGTATGGGTCAGCGTGTGGGTTTTGGAGTGGCTTTTTGTTACCATTGGCAGCCTTGTGCTCTGGAAAACCCGAGAGTGGCAAGAGAGCAACACTTTTTTTTTTTTTTTTTTTTTTTTTTTTTTGTTGTGAGATACAGTATTAGAAGTTTTGAGAGATTGAGGCTCCAGTGCACAGTGAACTGCTCCTAATCAAGTTACTTTAGCAGAACTTGCAGTTAGATGAAGGGGAAGATTTTTGCTGGTTACACTAGCAGTGGCCTGAGCTGTAGGTTTTCCTCCCCAAAACGGGTGTAGGGCTGTTGTGTTGCAGGTGTCAAATTGGCACTAGCAGATGTGGCAAACTGTTGAAAGCTGTGAAGTGTTTGAAAGTATTCTTTGATGTGTGTTCAGTAGCATAAAAACATGATTTTCAATTTAAATATAAGTTTATTCCTGGCTATTTTTTTTTCTCTAAAAGAAAATTTGTTCTCCTTTTGTGTTTAGGTTTGTATTTCAAAAGTAGCTATCAATTGTTACACTTGTTGGGGACCTGGAAGATGAATTATCAGTCCCTCTGTGCTCTCTCCAGAAGATAACCTCCTCCTGGTGCAGGCGCATGCGCCCCTTGCATCACAGTTGAGTGCACAGTTGTAGGTCTTTGCTTGCCAGGCTGGAAGCAGAGTTAGAAAGGTTGGGATCCTCTGGAAAAATCCTGTCTGAGTACTGTGTAGCTGTGACAGAGCTGATGATTTTTGCCTGGTACTGCTGTAGAAAACTGGGGGTGTTGCAGTTTATGTGGGTAGCAATGAAAGAGACTAGAATCTGTGGAAAAGGCTAGAACACGAGGGGTGGTGACGTGAGGGTTCACCAAAAGAAGCAGTTGATCCCTGCTGATGGTCTGCAGATGCAGCTTTGCAGATCTGGGGTGATACCATGTCCAGGATGTGACCAGAAGGTTTCTCTTTGACATACATGCTGCATGGTGTTGGGGTGACATGAAGTTTCATTTAGGGTATAATTAGTTTCATTTCAGAGTAGACTTGATCATAATTGCAGGCTGCCACCAAAGGGGATAATCTCTTCTTTTCCAAGACCTAGCAACTAGCAAGACAGACCTGTTCCTTCCAGTAGAGAAACTAGGAAATTTTTCCTAGGATCAGTGAACTGATGATGTAACACAGCTGTGATGGTAGATTTGGGGTAGACATGGTGGGAGTGTGCAGGGAGTGAAAGTGTTCTTGTCTGTAGTAGCCATGGGGTAGATCCGATGGAAGTGAAGTGGTACCTTAACATTCAGACATGGGAGAGGCTTCTAGAAGTGCCCTGAGGCTACCATGAACTACAAGGCCAGGTTGGACAGGGCTCTGAGCAACCTCCTGTAGTTGAAGATATCCCTGCTCATGGCAGGGGGTTGGACTAGATGACCTTTAAAGGTCACTTCTAACCCAAACCGTTCACATACTGATGTTTCTATCTTGGATTATTTATTGAGGATTCCCACCAGCTAATAAAAATGAGCGTTCATTTTGCTAGCATTTCTTTAGGGAAGGAAAAAGTTTGACATAAAAGTTCCCTGAGTCTGTGTTTATTGCTGGTACTGTCTGATTAAAAGTAACAAGTACATCTCTAAAAGGCAACTTGGCATTTAGATACAATCTGCTCAGCTTCAAAGAGACTCCTGGCACTTGGAAAGGAAACAGTGTTGGGTGATTTCCCTCACTTCATACCTACAGTCTATGTTTAAAAACCTTGACATGAATGCTGTGATTTGGCAGGTGGAAGGTCTAGCGGCAGGTCTGTTAGTCGTGGCTTTACAAACCTCCATCTCCCTTCAGGAGCTGTCAGCAGGAGCTTTGCTGCAGCTCAGCAGCCTTCATCAGTGTCTTCCTCCAGCACAAGGGGAAGCTGCTCAGCTGCTGGCTTTGCTTGGGGCAGCATCACAGGCAGATGAAAGGAGCTCTGTGGCTTCAACCAGGGTTTGAAACCCTGATTGTTGTTGGGCATATAAGAAGTAAAAATGCCTGGTTTTGCTTTTATCAATGAGAGCCTAAAAATTGCCATTAGAGGCCAGGGCCTCGCTCAGCTGGGTACAGTAGACGCACATTGTATAAAAGGACACTCTTTGCTCCTGGAGATTATACAGCTCAGGCTTGTAGTGAGGCAGCAGCTAAAGATCAGGGAAAAGTGATTCAAAGGGATTGTAGTAGCCATAGAAATGTGCTGAAGGCTCTTTATTTCCCCTTGCTGTGGGATAACAGCTGTCCCAGTCGGTGCAACCGCGAAGCGATGGTCCCAAAGAGGTCAGCTGTTCAAAGAGGGTGCAGTTCGCTCCGCTGGGTGACTCGTATGGCTATCGTTCCCCCCACTAAGATCTTCCTTTTTCTTTGGGTTGAGACACTTGCTGACAGATCCCAGTCTCCACCCGAGTCAAACAGCTTGGTTGGTTTGTTGCTGGCCAGAGGTACCATAGAGTTAAAAGAGTTGGTTTATAACTCTAATAAATAATGCTTAGTATGTGGGTGTATTCCAGTTGCGCAAGTTCTGAACCTTGATGTTTGAAAAGAAGAGGTATCACTGAAAAGTTTGTTAATGTAGCAATCTGTAACGAAGCCTTCCTTTCATTTGAGGGCTGCTACAGGGTAGTAATAAAGATCACAGCAATTCTGGGCTCCCGGTGAAACCAGTGAATGGAAATGGCAAGGAGAGATGGAACAAAAGTAGCTGACCCACCAATTAGTCTTCCAAACTGCAGCAGCTATTCTCAAACTAATCACTCTGAAAGAACCTCAGAGGGCTGTTTCTGAGAATTGACTCCTTGGCATTCAGTAACACCACTGAACTGTGAAGAAGTGGAAGAGAAAACCCAGAAGTAAAGATAATAAAAAGCATATTGAAAGCAATGTTCTTCAAAGCCTTATCTGTGAAATACTGCTTGCACACTTAACTTTTAGCTTAAGACTCAGAGAGTTTTTGGAGCCTTTGGGATTACTTACATGCTTGACAGGCTGCTGGCGTTGTTTTTTGTTTTGAAGACAATCATCTTGCTGCCACGAAGGTGTCAGAGTCTGTCTCTGGACCTGGAATGGGTGAGGAGCTGTTCTGGAGCCACTGACCAGCTTTCCCAGAACATCACTTCCTTACCTAGTATGGACCACCACCATGGTATTTCCACAGTTGACATCCATCAAGGAGACAGCCCCAGCACTCAGGTGATGCTGCCTTTAATTCAATAAAATTCTGCAATGTTTTTCAGATGAAAAATTTTTTAAAAAAATAAATTATTTGATATCTTGGGTTAGGAACCCCAAAAACAGGGGTTCACTTGATCATTGTCAGTGAAACAGAGGGAACCATTCCTTCTGTTGTGATGAGCGTCAGGGAAATCCAATAAATGTTAAACCACCTTTTCCAAACAGAAGTTTTTCTGCTTGCACATGCTTAAATCACCAAGTCTCTTTAGTAATTTAGCCTCAGCAAAAAGCTGTGTCCCGGGTTTCTGTAAATGGGATGCCATTAGCTTCCAGTGGTGGCCACACAAATCCATCACGATGGGGCAGGTCCAGGCTGAAGCCAGGAAGGTAGGTCAGGAAGGCAAGGCTGGGCTTAGCGAGGCCCATGGCTGGGCACAGACATGCCCGTGCAGGTCCATGAGCTTTGGAGGAGGCCCCAGATGGTGCTGCTCCCAGCTCTTTCTCTCACTGCTCATTCCACCTCACTCAGCTCCAAGGTCACTCGGCTGCACCATATCGGAGCTGACCTCGGGCACAGGCAGACACACACCTGCGAGGTGGGGGAAAAGGTTGCAGAGCCTGTTCCTGCTCCCAGGTCCCTGACATCTTCTGAGGCTGGAGCTGGAGAGCGCTGTTTTTTCCACTGTTAATCTGACCTCATTACTGTGGTGTTGGATGCATTTTTTGCACAGTATTTTCTTTCTCAAGAGGAGAGAAGATGATGCAAAAAGGAGAGCTCTGGGCTGAGCCTAGGGGCATAGGCACTTCAGCCACGCATTGCAGCTAGGGGAAGTATCAGCACCAGGAACTCCTCAGTGGGAGGTTTGTGGGGGTGTTGTATTATTCTCTCTGAATTTTTGCTTGATACTGATTTTTATATCTACCTGATATTAATATAACCCAGCTAACGGCACTGACGTCAATGGAGTTTGGCTTTGTATCCGTGCAATTAAGGTAGACATCTGGTATCTTTAAAAGAAACATGAGGAAAGTATATTTCCCCAGGAGAATCCCATCCTGTGTTGTCAGGGAATTGTTCATAATTAATTAATTAATGATCACTCATGCACAAAGTTACAGGTATACAAATTGTGAACAGAGTAGTTCACATAGGAAAAGACTAAATAAAGAAGGAAAATACTAAATAAAGAGACTAAGGTTTTTTCATGTGGTATCTGATGCTGGGAAACTTGGATTTAAAGGCTTCCATCTCCCACCTTCGCTCTTCCTTCAGCCTGTGCTCATATTCTGTGTCACGAGCCAGAGGGGCCGGTTGTCCTAGCTGTATGTGCTGTGGGGCTCAGGGTGGTTATGGTCAGTGGGCAAGTACGCCCATGTGGGGAACAGGAAGCAGGAAAATACTGCTCTGTGTGAGAAAGTCATAGGATTTTAATTAATCTTTTTTATATTCTTATTTATCACCTGACAATCCAGGAGTTTGCATTCTCCGTGCCTCCTCCATGAACAGGACGACTAGATTTTAGTTCCCATTTATTCTGCTGAAAGACTCCTATGTAAGATCCAGAGTGCAGAAGGGGCAAGTTTAAGGAAAAAGTCATTAACTATCGGTGGACTTTTCACAAAATCCAAAGAACCAGTTTAAACAAGACAAAATATGTCAGCCAGGCCGCATGAGAGGTCAGATCAAGGCAGTAACCACATCTGCTCAAGCTGCTGTCAGGAGCACATCACCTCCAGAAGAGCAAAGTCCCCACTTAGGTGGAGCGGTACAGAAAAAGGGAAGGGAAACCTTTCTGGATGCTTTCCAGCCAAGGTCACCAAAGAACATCACCTTCACCTTGAAGCTAAATGGAGGAGCCAAAGTTTTTAGCAAGTAGCATGATTTGCTGAAGTCAGGAGTCCAGGGATGGAAAAAACCACCATAAAAAGTACTTGCATACAGGCAGAACTAATTTTCTGTGTGCTCCTCATGCTGATTAAAAATAAAGGGGATGGAGGGTGGTGAGTCCACCTAGCAGATTCCTGGTCAATCCTGATGCCAGAAGAGAGGAGCAACGTGTTTGACTTTGGCAAAACAAATGCCATTGGAACAAAGAGGTGCTCCCGAAAGCCCTGGAACTGCGCAGCCAGCCTCTCCCCACTAACCAGTTTTGGTGAACCTCCTCACTTGCATGGACCTGAAGATGCTTTCAGTTTTGCGTGGCCAGATTTGGGTGCCATGGTGAAAATTCTTGGGGTCCCTTGGGGAGGGCAGGAGCATGCGGGTCAGGAGGGAGGCACAAGGGAGGCTGTGCTCAGCACCACGGGCACCATTCAGGTCCAGGTTAGTGAGCAGGAAGCCAGGTGGTGAAGGTGGCTGGTACGTGGGTGGTGGAAGGGTGAGAGTCGACTGGTGAAGCCTTCCTGTTTGGTAACGACAACAGGCTTGTCCCGGGCAAGGGGGTGGTTTAATCTGAATCACGGAGAGGGAACTGAGTGTTCCTGGTGGGAGGAGAAGTGGGAGAGCAGGTACTTGTCTGTTGTGAGAGTCTATTCTGGGGGCGTACGGTGATGTGCACTGAGGAGCTGCAGCGCTGCTTCACGAGCGCAAGGCACTAACTGCTGCAGTTTCTTTTTTTTACATAGTCTTTTATGATATTGTCACTGCCTTTGCTCCTTGTTTTTTCCTCATCACCGGTGGGGGGGGGCGGACAGAACTGGAAGACCGAAAGAAGCACAGGTATCGCTAATACCAGAAAACCTGTTCTGCAGGAAAACCTGCAGGCACCTGCGGGATGGGGAAGGAGCGGCCGTGCTCATGACCCAACCTGCCCTGCACATCACAGCCCAGGAGGGTGACCGGGGATGACAGGCACCTTCCTCTGTCCTCCCCATTCCCACAAACCCATTTTCAGCCCTGGATCACAGAGGCCAGCTGCTGTTCAGGGCCTGACTTGGTAACCTGCGAGGAGGAATGTCTCCTCATGGAATACTCTGCCTTTCCCACCCCATGGGACATGCTCTGCTTTGGTGACAAAGTCTCTGCCTTGGTCCCGCGCCGGTCAGTGGTGGGGGATTTGGGTGTCTGCAGTGGACACCCCTGTGGCTGTCAGAGGGTTGACGTGGTGGAGAGGCCTGTGCCCTGCAGAGGTACCCAGGTGCTGGGAATTTTCCAGGACCCACCTTCCCTCCCTACATTCTCTTTCTTGACAGTAGCAGAGCCCCATTTCCCGTGAGTGTCCCAGGCTGTGCCACGGGAGGGCCTGGCCGGGGATCTCAGCCGGGCCTGCCCCCGTTCCCCCAGCGCACAGGCAGGGGCGCGCAGCCTCTCCCACACGCTGCGGGACGCAGGCTCAGGGAGCCACGGCGAGGAGTGCAGGAGCAGGCTGGGGGAGCTGGGGCCGGGATCCCTTCACCCACCGCCTGCGGGAAATGGCGGGGGAAGGCGGGTTTCCCGGCAGGGACCCCGCGCCGCGGGCACCGCCGCTGGGCCCGGGACAGACCGCGGCCCGGCCCGGCCCGGCCCGCCGTGCTGTGCTGACCTCGCGCGGCCGCCAGGGGGAGACCGTGCCCCGGCGGCGCCGCCAACCCAGCCCCCGGGCCCGGGCCCGACCTCAGCCTGGGCACAAGGCGCCCCTGCAGCCGTAACAAACAGAAAACGAAAAAAGGGGAAAAAAACCCAAATCAAAAAAAAAAAAAAGGAAAACTTAAAACGACAAAATAAGGAAAAAAGAAAGAAAATTTTAAAAACCCACACACAACACCCCCCCCAACCAACAAAGAAAAAACATCCAATAAATCCTGCCCCCGCTCCATTTTCACACTCCTGAATATTTTATGGCTACAGATCTGCCAGGATTGGCCTCCTCTCCCCAGCAACCACTGAGCTCGTGTCTCCTTCCACATGCTTTTGGGCAATAAGCACAAAATCCTCAGTGTTGGACAGAAACAACAGATCCAGGGATCTGGACTGGCTGGATCCATGGGCCAAGGCCAATTGTTTGAGGTTCAACAAGCCAAGTGTCAGGTCCTGCACTTGGGCCACAGCAACCCCATGCAGCGCTACAGGCCTGGGGGAGAGTGGCTGGAAAGCTGTCTGGTGGAAAGGACCTGGGGGTGTTGGTTGACAGACGACTGAACATGAGCCAGCAGTGTGCCCAGGTGGCCAAGAAGGCCAACGGCATCCTGGCCTGTATCAGAAATGGTGTGACCAGCAGGGGTAGGGAGGTGATCGTACCCCTGTACTCAGCTCTGGTGAGGCCGCACCTCAAATCCTGTGTTCAGTTTTGGGCCCCTCACTACAAGAAGGACACTGAGCTGCTGGAGAGTGTCCAGAGAAGGGAAACGGAGCTGGTGAAGGGTCTGGAGCACAAATCTGATGAGGAGCAGCTGAGGGAACTGGGGGTGTTCAGTCTGGAGAAAAGGAGGCTGAGGGGAGACCTCATTGCTCTCTACAACTACCTGGAAGGAGGGTGTAGCGAGATGGGTATTGGTCTCTTCTCTCAGGTAACAGTGACAGGACAAGGGGTAATGGCCTCAAGTTGTGCCAGGGGAGGTTTAGATTGGATATTAGGAAACACTTCTTTACTTAAAAAGTGGTCAAGCACTGGCACAGGCTGCCCAGGGCAGTGGTGGGGTCCCCATCCCTGGAGGTGTTCAAAAAAGTGTAGACGTGGCACTTCAGGACATGCTTTAGTGGGCATGGTGGTGTTGGGTTGATGGCTGGACTTGATCTTGGAGATGTTTTCCAACCTTAATGATTCTATGATTCTATGACAGGGAGTTCCTGGCCCAGTCCTCACACTACCCCTCTTGGCAGCCCCTGTAGAAAGCCGGGTCAAGCCTGCCACAGGGCCCCAAGAGATGTGGGGAGCCTTGGGACGGGGAGGTGGCACAGCAGACACCTTGTCACCCTCCACCCTAGGATGGCTGTGGCATTGCAGCAGAGGAGATGCCTCTCTGGAAGGAAACAGGGGGGAGCCATGTGATGGGGCAGGTGATGGGATGGAGGTGAGAGTGATGGAAATAACTATCCCAACACTACTGTCAAGAAAGTGTGTGAGAGAGAGAGAGGGCTACAGTTGCCTCTCCATCATACACAGTCTATAAATTAGGAGGCATTTTCTTCCAGAAGATATATAGTATGTCAATGTTACACCTAGGAAGGACTTACTTGCTGATACCCTTCAGCCTGTATTATGCAGGATGGTCTTAAACCCTGGACCATGTAATCTCAGTTCACATGCTCTGAAAGCAAAAAGATGCCCTTTACGTTGGAGAATATATTCAGGCAATACACAGCCTGCTTACCCTTGGCACTGCTTTTGCCAGCAGGAACAACTACCACATCTCCACACTCATCAGAGAAAACGCTGCACAGAGCCATGAGTTGCATCCTCTGCACAGCTCCTGACTCTGTTTCTGGGTAACATGTCTTGTGAACAAGCCATTTCACCAGCTGTGCTTGCCCAAATGCCATGTGCAATGGGATCCTGTGCGTGCAGCTGGGTGCTGCTTCACCTGCATGGGCACCTGCTCTGTCCTGCTGATGATGTCAGGAGTTCAACCTTCCTCCTCCAGCATGGCATGTGGTGGTGGGGTGGTTGTGGCAGGAGGGAGGCGGTCCTTTCTTGTGCACCAGTGACTCACTATGAAGTATCCTGCTGTCCCACAGTCCCCACTCTAGCTGCATTAGTGGCACCCAGGATGTTGTAATTAAACACCTCCAAAGAGCTGTGTTAGTACAAGGGGTACCCAGAGCCGCAGGAAGCTGCAGAGAAAATACAACTAATGGCCTGGCAACACCATCCAGCTCCTGCCCAGCAGTACAAGGGGATAAATCTGAGCATCTGTTTTTTTCCCCACTCTCCTGTGATGTTATTTTTCTGTGTTCATGTCACATGCAGCAAAACTTAAATGAAAAGCACAACGGCAAGAGCGTCAGCCATGCAGGAAGAGAGAGCTCCCTACATGATCCTGTCTGAAGCTGCTCCTGGACAGCAGGATTGAACATCTTGGCTTTGCTTGGGCAGTGAGAGAGGTGGCACAGGGGTGGTGGGATGGGTTGATGGGGGCTGAGTTGTCTGCCTGTGCAGAGCACTGGGGGTACCAGCTGCTCTGCCATCCACTTGGCTCTGGCAGAGACCGGTCCAAAAACTTGCCACCAGCATCTGGCTGCATCCACTCCATGGAGGAGCTGACTAAGCTGCCACCCAAAAAGCAGCTGCAAATCAGCAGTTGGTGCAAATCCATGTGACTGACAGCTCTGTGCATTGCCTTAGCACCTCTGGTTGATTCACCCAACCTTTCCCGACAGCATCCTAGAACTGAGTGACTCTGCTTGTCCAAGAGCAATGGCTATCTCTGGGAGACATGAGTCTCCCATGAAGGGATGCTCCTCAAGGCAGTGGTTTCACAGTGTGAGTAGCTGCTGAGCATCGGACGAGCACCGATCAGCATCTCTACACACAGTGAGCAGGGAAAAGATCATCAGGGAGAAGGGGGGAAATTTTGGGGCAATGCCTTTTCTTGAAATAGGGGGAAAAAAAACATTTTTCATGATAAATGAAGACAGCAGGTTGGGGTTTTTTTTAATTATTTTTTTTTCCATGTCTTCCTAACTTCTTCAAATACAAGCATCACCTGCAGCTTCTGGGGGGGCTTTTAGGTGACTGCCAGACAAGTGAATTTATGGTCTTGCAGGTGTCAGGGAAGCAAAAACCTGATTGTCTGACTCAGATTTGGGCTATTTTAATTTATGTGAGTTCCCCTCACTTGATAGTTGTGAGATCAGATGCCTGGGGCAAGGCTGCTTGGCCCCACGTCTCTCCAGGAGGTGGGACCAGTTGGACACCAAAGTCAAAAATCCGTGTGAGTTGTCATCCTGGGCCTGGGTGACAGGTGCTGTTTGTGAGGACAGCATGAAGGCAGTGCCACTCACGTCACCCGCAGCAGAACAGGGTGGCTCCGGGAGGGTCCCCGCAAGCTCTCCTTCTGGTCCCCTGTGTCCCGTGGCTCCCTGCAGTGCTCCCATCCCAGGAGGGACCAGCTAGACCCTGCAAACCTTGAGGGGGTCTCTGTGTTTCTAAGAATTGGATTTTTTCTGCCAAAGGTGGAGTGTGACAACAGCTGGGTCTCTGCGCCCCTATTTTCTTGTTCAGCTCTGAAACATTAAACCTAGGTCAAGAACATTAAAAAAACCATTATTTAGGCTTTCCCAGGCAGGTATTTTCTCCATGCTGTGCTACTTGATGGAGGTGGCAGGTTTCCCCCTCCCCACTCTCCCCCCAGCTCCCCAGGCTTTGATCCCAGCAGCTCTGGAAACTAAGCTTTGAAAACACAGTGATTTCACAGACGTGTTGATTAAGAAATGAAATTCCAAGAAGCAAATGACAACCCAGCTGCACCACCTGGCTCTGGGAGGCTGGAGCTCCCCACCAGGAAATATATTCTCATATTTTTTTGACACATCCAGGGTGTTGTATTATTAATAAAAAATGCAGACTGAACTTCTTAAGAGAAAATGACTTCCAAAGAAACAGCTTTTTTAATTTTTTTTTTTTCTGTGAATCAGTCATCTTTGTTGAAGACAGCTCAGTCCTTTCTCTCTTTTACAGAGCAAAAATGAAGTGTACATTTACTCCAGAGCAGGGACAGCATCCTGGGCACGCAGAAAGACCCCAGGGATTTGTCTCCCCTAGCATGTTAATCAAGGTTTCCAGTTTCATAGGAAAATGGATTTAATGGAGGATGAAGAGAAAGCTGGGGACCATTGTGGTTAATTCTAAAGAAAAATAACCCCAGCGTTGCAGTCCTATGAGGACTGGATTGCACCTAGTCCATCCAGCTGGGATGGGGAGAGGACTAGCTGGTGTGGCTGCCTCCACAGCAGCCGTAATGCCATACAGTGATTCCGAGTCAGTCTTTCTTATTCAAACACCCCAAAATCCAGCTCTGAAACCCAATCTTTTCCCCTTTCCATCTATATTAATAGCACTGTGCTTTTTTGAGCACTCCTGTCACTATTCTGAGTATATCACCCCAGGGTAAGAGGGTGTTTTGGGGCTGATTCTTCTCATTTTTGCTACTGGGAAAGCAGGGATTTCCCTCAGCAGGAGATAAGCTTGGGCAGTTTTTCACTCCAAGACTAGGACAAGTGGGACATCAGATCCACCCTGCCTGCCTAGTCACCACCGCAGTGGCTGGGACCTGCCAGCCCTCACCAGGGCCTCGCTCTGATCCACAGCAGGGAGAAAAAAGTATGGCAGTAGGTTCCCATTTCTGGAAATTTCCTTTTCCCTGGAGCCTTGATGTCTTGGCATCAGCCTGAAGGCAGCTGTGGGGTGGTTCAGGCTCCTCTTGCTTCACCCATGGGTACGTTGCTCCCTGGGGAGTCAGACCAGAGGTTGGTTTGGTTTCAGAGGAGGTTCAAGGAGCTGCTTGAGGCTTGCAGAACTGCTGCAGGAGATGGTTCAGATGGGTGATGGTTCAGACCTGCTGGAGGGTCACAGCTGAAGCAGTGGGTGGGACTTTGGGGGTACCACTATTTGCATTTTCTCCAGTTTAAAGTTTAATGAAAGATTTTTAGAGAAGTCTTGAAATGAGGAGATGTTTGCAAGCCCCTTTCTGCAAGGTAGAAATACCTGTGTAGGAGGAAGGAGGAAGATCATTTGCTGGGAAACATGGCAAGTAACCAGCAAAGGAGAGACCAGTCTCTGGTTGGCACCACAGATTTGATGTGAAGAGGCTGTAAAGGGCCTTCCAGGAAAAGACAGGTCATTTTTCCTGGACACAATGAGGAAAGGCCAGGGAAACAATGCAAAGAAAATCTGTCAAAGCAACAAGCCAGGAAAAGAAGCTTTGCAGAAGTGCTTTGAACGGGTGCGTGTGCTGTGACAGGGGATGTATTGGAGCCAGAGAGGTTAAAGCATATAAGATGAGAGATGGTGCTGGCCTAGACACAAAGGACCTTACCCTGTTCTTCTCTAGCTTGCACATTCAGAAGTATCCAAGCAGACAGGGTCTGACTTCCAAACACTGAACAGAGGTAGACACCAAGAGCCTTTATCCCTGTAGACCTTCTTCCTCACCAGCACATAAAGGGTAAAACTATTTCTCTCTTAATGAGTTGCCTCCCTTCCCTTGGTGCTACTTAAAAATCACTCCAAAAATTAAAAACAGGGATCAGCCCTTACATCTGTAGGTCGCCCTGCACAAGATGTCCTGTTGGGAAGGGAGTGTTCGGGGAGAACTGCAGGAAACTCATATTGTGCTCCCCAGCACCCGTGTTGTGGCAGCCCCCCTCCCTCCCGCTGCTCCCATGCATGGAGGCATCCCCAAAACGCCAGAGGCTCACCCCCCCCTGCAGCATGGGGGATGCAAGCAGAAGTGGAGCAGGAGGTGGGGATGCTGATTGGGCACGGGGTGGGAGAAAGGTGAGCAACCCCAACTGTGATTGCCATCCCCTGAAGTATGAGGCCGCTCTGGTCCCTCCAGCTGGCTGTTCTCACCCATCCCCATCCTATCCCTATCCCCACAAAGAGCATCTTGCGGGTGACATCTTTGACACCTCCAGCTCTCTCTGCACTTCACAGCTTTTCATCTCTGGCAGCTAATAGCAGAGCGCTGTGGGAAGGGACCATATGCCAAAGCAACTCGTCTAAGGCACCTTCTGACTAATAACATTACATACACCTCTAGCAAGAGAAAGGTTTTGATATGTGGACAGAGCAGTGACCAGAATATCTCCCCTCTCCCCATGCTGTGGGTGATGCTTTTGCCTCTGTGCTGGTGGCAGGAGACAGCTCTGTGACAGGACAGGGGACAGAGACACCTCTGTTTGGAGTGATGCCACAAAAAGCACAGGCTGGTGGCAGCCAGGAGCTCGTGCTTCTGCCAAAAGTCGAGTTACAGGAGCATGCAGGGTAAGCAGCTGCTATGCAGCATGACAGCGCTGGAACAAAGGCAGCGGCTGAATAAATCTGCAGAAAGAGCCACCTTCCTTCACCCTGCTGCCTGCAGGGCGTTCGCTGCAAGTAACAACTGAATCACGACAGCCTGGAGTAATTAGAGGGTATGAAGCACAGGCTCAGTTCAGCTGCAGGGAATCTCACTCCCCTCCTTCCATGGGACACTGTAGCTCTGAGGATCTCTGCTGTCCTAATTAACAATGTATCCCTTTAATGGCTGATCCTACACAGTGAATGCAGGTGTCAGTTATGATTCAGACAGCAGCAGCAAGGTGCTGGGTTTGCCCATTAGAGGGGAGAAGGTGTCCTGGTCCTCTTCCAGGCGAGGGGAGAAGCCCAAGCAAGGGTGAGAAGCTGAGCTGCCAGGTGATGTTGATATCCTCCCTGGGTCCTGTCTGCTCCCCACTGCTCCCACCAGGAGCTAAACTGCATTGTATTACAGCCGTGATTTCAAATGGAGCTCGTGTCCAGGGCCTGGCTGTGGGGATGTGGCAGTGGCAGGAGATTGTGCCCATGGGCTCAGGAGGCCCTGCAGAGCAGTGGTGAATGCTCTGTCAGAGGCTACCTGTGGGGGTTGGCCCATGAGCCAGGGCCCAAACCCTCTCCTCCCTCTCCTTGCCTTTGGCTGGCCAGACTGGCAGGCAGCCCAGTAGCTGTGAAGGATGAACTGGTGGCCCTGTCCATCTCCCAGTGCATGGGAAAACATTACTTCTGCATCTTTTTCTAAAACATAAGGAAGTGCTAAGCATGCAGGTCTGCTTCTCCAGAGCCCTGGGTTGTGTGACAGTGTTTGCTCTGGTGTGTGGCTGTTGGAAGGTGCTGCTGGAAGGAGCTGGGAACCAGCCTGCACAGGGGAGAGACAGGCTGCCAGGTTTGCTTTCCATCTGGGGGAATCCCAGTCTGCTTCTGCTCTCTTCCTCCTGGACAACCTTTTCATAACTCCCCCTGCTTTTAATGTTTGGCACTCCTCAAACCCCTGTCAATAGCGACTGCTCTCACCTTTGCATGCCTGGAGCTCTCTGGGGACTGAGACCACCAGAGCAGTTATTACAGAGAGTTTTCCAGGGGCTGTCCCCTTCCATACCCCTCTTGCCACTACCCAGTTCACTGGCCAGACAGGAGGCACAGGCATGCACATGTTTCAGTATGTGTCTCATTTTTACCGTGTTTATTTTTAGCTTGTTTTTGTGGCCCACAGAGGACTCCACAGGAAATCCTACAGCCACGGGATCATGAAAAGCTCAGGTTCCCGATTGTGTTACATACGTTAACAGAGATGTGATCTATACAGGTTTTTTTTAAAAAGCAGCTATAAATACTTCCTCCAGCTGCACCAATATCCCCTCATCTCTCTTCCCTCCACGGCACCTGTTGACACTCATGTACCCAGTTAAGATTAGCTGCTTTGCAGGGAAGGGAAGTCCTGACTCCGGAGCCATCTCTCCCTGCCCTGTTGCAGCAGCACCTGGCTGGCCCGTTTCAGGAGGCCACTTGGGCTGTCAAAATTTGCACAGCTCCAAAAGGCTGGCTCTGCTGCCAGCTTAGCTTGGCCCAACAAGCAGCTCCCTGGGGGAAGAGACCCAGGAACTGGTCCCACATGATGTGGTGGCACCTTTCCATCTGAGCCCCAGGGCAAGGGCAGCCCCAGCCTCCTGCCCAGGCAGCACCATCACTATGAGGAAAGTGTCAGTTCTCAGCCCTGCTTCCTTCCTGAGCTCAGGCTGGCCTGGGAAGCAGGGTTGCTTGGGGCTAGTGTGTGTGCATGTGGGTTGGTTTTTTTTTGCAGCTGTGGGGTACACCACCAAGTGCCTCATTTCCCTCTAGCTGTGGAAGCAGCTGGCTCTTTTGCAGGACCCCTCCAGGCTTGCTGGAATGAGTAATGCCTGCTTCTTTTGGCTTGAAAATGAAGGACTTCTTACCCATGAAAGACAGCTCTCAGTCTCCTCACCAGCTCTGAGCATTGTGGGGGGAACGTGCTGCACAGGGTGCCCCAGCCTGAGCTAGCACACGCCTGAAGGAAGCACCCACTGGGAATGTGTCCCATCTGCTACGTGATTCATACAGCCTCTGAGCTCAATCCCAAAACCCTCTTCCTTGTGGAGAAAACCCCAGCAAGGTGAGAAGGAGCTGTGCTGGCAGCCAGTCTGTGCTTCCCATGCTGGCATCCATGGCAGACACTGCTTGGCAAAGTCCAGCTCTGAGCTGTGCCCCTGGTTTTCCCAGCCCCATGCATTGTCGTTCCTGGCTGCTGGCAAGTCAGTCCTGGCCATACTGGTTGCCTCCACAGCATCAGTGCTCTGCTGCTCTGCAGAAAGCCCCAGCTATCTGGGGGTGCCCACAATGTAGTGGTTGCAGACAGTGTTCCCCTTCCCTGCTGGGAAGGAGCCAAGACTTTCTTAAAGGTTTGTTTATGCAGAAATTATCCAATTCATAAATACAGATTTCCTCATTTGCCACTCTCTCCCCTACAAAAGAAGTTCCTCATCCTGCTGTCTTGTCCCTGTCCCATCCCCTAGGGTGACCTGTTCCTCTGCACCAACACCACTCAACCTCAGCAGGGGCAGGACTTGGACCCAGACTTCCCACTCCCCAGGAAACCTGGAATCATGATACAAATGATTAAATCTGGTGGAGAAGTGTGACCGTCCCAGCAAGAGCTGTTCAGACACCTTGCATCTCCTTAGCCCACCAGCTCCACACCAGGCTGCTGGTGGGAGATGGCAAGCATGGGATGGAACTTGACTTGGGGTCCCTGCAGTCCAGGTGAGTGCTGTAACCCTTCGTACTCCTCCAGCCCTGGGTTTGCACAGAGAGTCCATTCTGCAGCTGTGAGAGCCACCTGATGAAAGTTTATCTGAACCAGAGCCATGAAACATCTTGGCTTTCACAAACAAGCATTTGCTGGTGAAAGCTCACCCATTGACTGTATCATGAGACTTGGGGCCTGATGCAGGAACTGGAAGATGCATTCAGTTCAAAGTTAAAGCAATGGGGAATTTACCCCATCGCTTGGAAACTCTTCTGATCCTCACCTACGCTCTTTTAAAGTACACCTTTGCGCATGCCACACTTCCAGGCTGGCAGCTGGGTTCGTGTCATATTCCTCTTTGCCAGCATGTAGGATTGACCACAAGTCAAGCAAAGCCCTTCTCCCCAGGTAGACCCTGCTGAGATCTTGACGTAGGTCCTGTACAAAGGGTTTCAAACACATGTTGTCAGCTGTGGGTTGGGTGTGCAGTCCCACTGTTACCATACCCCTGTGGCCCCATCTCTTTGTGCAGATGGGATGGCAAAAATCCTAGGAAAGGTCTGTGATACCACAGAATACCAGCACAGAGAAGAGCGCAGAGGGAAAAGTGAGATTACACAAGATCAGCTAATGGAGGAGAAGGCAAAGCCCTGGGTCAGAAGCATAGGACAGTGGGCTTGGAGGAAAATTTGTTCTGTTTATGGATTCAGATTCAGACTCAAAACACTGAAGTAAAGCTCATCCTGGTGGAGCTGTCCTTACACAGCATGGGATGTGTGAGGTCCCTGCTCCTCCAGCTGTCCAGGGCCTCCTGGATGTGGAGAAGGTCTTGGCAGAAGGATCGAATGTAAGGAGGGGGGGAAAAGGAAGAGCAGTATTTGCTTTCTTTTGCCCTGCTCCTCCCAGGCTGTCACTTTTGACAGGGCTCCTGACAGCCCTTTCAGCTGAAGTACACTCCAAAAATGTATGCCGTGGTTATATAAGACTCTGGTACCTTTGGTGACTCACATCGCTTGTCCTAACACGCCGTTCCCCACAGCCGTTGTGTAACCTCACTGGGAAAGTACGCGGCAGCCAGCCCCAGGGATGGGGAGCTCCAGCGGGGATGGGGAGCTCCAATGGGATGGGGAGCCACAGCGCCGGGAGTCTCCCCTCTCTGAGGAAGGGCAAACCCAATGAAGGACCATCCCATCCCTCTTGCACAGGGAGAGGAAGGATTCCTGCTATAGGGCTGGTCCTGCAACCAGAGGGACTGCTAGGGAAATGAAAAATGAGAGATTCATTGGACGAGAAAATTTGTGGTTGGCATCCAAACCTCTGCTTTTCCCTGTTTTGTGATCACAGTGAAAGTTCTACTAGTGCTTGTAATGAAAGGGCTTGTTGGTAGGAGGGAAAAAAGGGGTTATCTTCTTCCCTCAGCCAGGAAGCCTTTCTCCCACAGTGAAGGAGCCTGAGCTTTCTCTCATTTAAGCAGAGAAACATCAGGATGGACTTTGCTGCCAGCAGTGGAGATACCGTCTGTTTCTGTGGCACAAAAGGAGGCCTTTGAGGAGCTCCTGGAGCTTGCAGCGGAGGGGCAGGCAGGGTGAGAGGCAGCCCTCTTTGCGGCACCAAGGGGTTCAGGCACTCACAGGCAGCAGCATTGGGAGTGGGGGTGATATTCTCAGCAATGGGATGTGGTTTGGTTTGGTTTTTCACCTTGCACACATTCTGTGTTTCGTGTGACACTAATTGAGCTCAAACGTCTCAGCCCCCCAGGGCAGCAGAGTTGCTGTAGACGTGATTACATTGGAGGAAGACTGTGCACTGGCAAGTCTGCAGCAAATGTCTGCTCCTCTGAACTAAACCTGCCGAGGAGGTGTGGGCCTCATCCTGCCTTTCACTAGTGTCTCAGAGAAATCAGAGGCACTGAACAGCACGCTCCGGGTTCGGGTGCTGCCTTGTGACTTCAGGGCCAGATCATTAGTTGGGACAAGTCAGGATAGCTGCACTGAAGGCAGTCCAGATGAGCAGATATTTTCCTGACATCTTGCCAGTCCCTGATTTCTGTCCAGGACTCCACACCTACCCCAGCCTACCTTCTGGTGCAAAAGTGCTGGGTTTGAATCATGCAAAGGATTTGCAGCCTGGCTCATTAGCTGTACTGAAAAATGAAGTTAATGAAACTCTTCTTATTCAGCCAAGGATCTGGTTATCAATGTTTAGTAGTTCTGCAATGGAGTGATAACATATTGGGGATGACTCTCAGCTTCATGACTCCACTTTTAGACTAGTGTAAAATCACAGTAACACAGGCATCAGACTCATTATTTATGATACAGTTATAAATTATACAATTTTGCCCCCTCAGTCCATAGCTAGAAATCACTACTTCCCACATGTGGCATATGCAATTTTTTATTTTTAAAAAATAACTTCCATCTTTCTAAAGAGTAAAGGAGAGCAAAAAGATGAATTAATGTGACCTATTATTAAGTTATGAAATGCTTACAAGCCCACAAAGCAATGCAAGCATTCAGCTTCCACAGGAAAGAGGGCAACTGAACTGCATTTCAGAGCCAGAACCTTGCCTGGTGGAAAGCAGAAGACACTGGCTTCAGCAGAAATATCTGTTCCCAACTGCAGATCCAGTTCCCACAAATGCCTCACCATGAAGCCCAGCACTGGTGACATTGAGAGATGCTCATGAGAAACAAGCTGATTATTTTCCCAGGTTAATAAGACAGAAGGATCCACAAGTTGTGTTCTAATGGCTACAACCAAACAGCCACCATGAATTAAGTCTGCAGGAACATGCCCTGCCTTTGCCAGCCAGCCTGATGGGCCGCTGGGGCACAGGATGTCTCCACCGACTGGCACTGCTGCCTGCTGTCAACACAGCCCAGTGTTTCTTACTGTAAAACCTGTTTCAGTCACTTATGTGTTGCCAGACTCTGCTCACCTGAGCTGGCCTTGGATGTGCCAGCTGGCTGCCATGCCAGGAGATCACGGTCAAGGTAGTTTGGCAAGGGTGAGGCTGGGGGATGACATGTTTGTCCTCAATTTTTTGGGAAAGCTCTGGGATGAAGAGGTAAAGAGAAGAGATGTGGGTGTCCTGGGGACAGAGGGGAAAAGTCTGAGATGGGGTGGGATGGACAAGAGAGGCAAGCTGGGATAAGGAGCTGGTGGTGAGGAAGAGATGGACATCAGAGGACACAGGGAATAAGGAAGAAAGAGAAGCCCCTTCTCCCCTTTAGGATGTACCCCCTGCAATGCCTGGGATGAACAAGATCTTCCCATCTGCATTTCTCCTCCACTATCAGCTGAATCCTTCTGGTCCTACGTCTCACATCGGTTGACACACTGTGGATGGCAGCCTTCCACTGTGACAAATGCTTTGTTAGCTCCCATCACACTCCTGCCTGGTGGCCTTGGCACTCTGGCTCTGCTGCTGGCCCTGTCACCAAGGCATGGGGGCCCTGCTGGGGATCTCCAGTTTGCTTCCTGCGACCCAGCAGTGCCTATGTAGAGGCAAGCACGAGTGCAAGTGACCTTCAGAAAGCTGAACTTACACAGCCAGCCGCTCCAGAGTGAGGAGATGCTGAACAAAGGCTGCGTCTGCATGTTTCTCATTTCACTGTTTCCTCAAGGCTCCCCACCCAGGCTCATCTCCACACACAAAATGGACGGTTCCCACCTGCAGAACAACGGCCAAGCAAAAATCCTGCTCAGAGAGACACCTGAAGCAGCTCTGTGCAAGCCCTAAAGCAGTTTAACTAACTGCTGCGTTTAGGGGAAATTAGCCCACTCCATTGCCCTAATGCTTTTATACTGCTCTTGGTAGAGTTACCTGCTCTAACCCAGCTAACCACACAGCACGGCCGTGTACCATCAACGTATTCTGGCAAACAGCTCTGAGATTTTTCTTTCTCCATGCTGGCCAGCATGTCGGCTCCGTGTTGCCTTTACAGCTGATTGCACAAACTTCCCTTGGACTTCAGCATCCAGGAGTTTTGCAGTCCCTGTAGAACTCAGCTTTGCAGGCTGCAGTCCCCAGGGGAGACACCTTCCCTCCCAACTCCACAGCCTTGCCACCTCCGTCAGCAACGCAAAGGGGATTCCTCTCCAACGCACAGCTCTGTGCCCCCGGAGCAGGTCCTGTACGCAGGGGGGCTCTGGAAAGGCAGCGTGTGGTCCTATAATTAAAGCCTAGATCCCAATGTGCAAGTACAGAGAGGCCACATACCGGCTGATTTGCTTTGTAGCTTGAATAGCATTTCTTTAATGTAGGTGGGTTGCTTTTTTGGTTGCAGTTTTTCTTCCCTGCATGCAAGAAACATAAATAGGACTTAATCTTTTATGCATTTTCTTGTGCATTCCAGACCCAGAGCTCCTCTCCATCATTTGACATCATTCCTTTTTTGAAAGACGCACTTGCTAGAAAAAGATATAAGGGTGTTTTCATTGCAGAACATCATATTCACATACATAAAATATTAAAAGCAATATAGCTGAACCCAAGAACTATGCAGTACTTTAGAAAATAGTACTAGTCTTTTCCTTAGGTGTTAGAGAACGTGATAAATCCTACTCTATTATACATTACAGACTCCACGGATTCCCAAGGGGAGCGTGTGTCACACTTCCAGATAGCGGGAGGGTCTGTTATGAAGGGAGCAGAAGGTGGTTTCCTGTTATATGTATGCACACACACAGGGATATAAATGTATGTATGTGTGTATGGATGCTTACAAAGCATTTGTCAGCACTGATGAGGTGCATTGGCTGCATCCGCCCCACATCGCTCCTCTGCCAAGGACAGCATGTATTTCCCAAGCCCTCTCCCAGGCCATGCTGAGCCTTCCCAGAGAAACCCTGAGAGAGATGCCAAAGTTCATGGGCATAATGCCGTGGAGGGGACTATGGGACATGGCAGCGGATGACAAACATGGAGCAAATGTAGCCCTGTAGAAACAATACATTTTCCTCTAACAGGCAGCCTGTTAAAGGAGCCCTTTAATGTCCTCCAAACATCCCCGCTCAACTCATTACAGTCAGATTCTGGTCCCAGGTGGCTGCAGGTGATGCCCCAGACCTCCAGCAATGTCCTCTGGGGACAAGTGCCCTAGAAGGTCATTTGCCTCATATAAGGAGGCAGAATGATTTTCCTCCTCGTAAAGGATGTCCTAGAGGCTCATCCCCACAATAACCAACTGCAATATTCATTGAAACCAGGCAATGTTAGGAAACAAGAACTCAAGCCACCCGGGATCATACCCAGCATGGGACCTCATGTGGTCTCTTAGTTTGCTCCTCCTTATGAGAGAAGCAGATTTACTCAAAAGGAAAATTCTCCTGGGGTTAGTGCCTGCAAGTTTTTCCAGCCACTAGCTCCTTCCCCATCTCTCAGATCCATGTGTTTTTCCAGTCTGTCAGATCTTCCTTCATGTCCTGCATGTGTGTTCCCTTCCTCCTCTCCCCCCAAAGCCTCCCGCAGCCCACCCAGCCCCAGCCCCGCTGACAGCATCCTTCCCTTCCCCTCTCCAGGGCAAGGCAGCAGGAAACAGCACAGCTCCCATCTCCCTGCTTACTGGCGTCAAAACCATTTCATCTGCTAATGTAGATGCACAAAAGTGCTTTCAGTAAGAGCTGTCTGAAAAATAGGAGCAAGCATTTACTGAATCTTTAAAAATCTGCAAAGTCCTTTCCATTCTGCTAGCTTCCAGAGGGAGGAATCTTTCCTTTGTTCAACAAGCCTTAGAAAAGGTTTATATTAAAAATTATCAGTGGCTCAATTTCATGGGTGTTTTGGTTCTCTCTTCCTTTTTTCCATCTTTCTACTGAAAAAAAAGGGTAACTATAAAAAGTTCCTAAAGCATTAGAAGTCTATAATTGTTGCAAAAGTTTTAAAACAAATTTAATGAGCTGTCTCCTCCAAGTTCAGGTGGCTCAAGCTTCAGTAGCCACAAAAGAAGGTAAAACCAGAACCAACAGAAAATACGAAAATCCATTTATGGGCAGAAAATGTTAATGGGAGAAACGTTAAAGGTGTTAATAGTACTAACACCATATTCAGCATCTCCTGTAAATGGAGAAGGGAATGTTACTGTTGGCAACCTTAGGCAATGACAGGAAGTATTTATTAGCTCAGTGGGATCTTATGTTTGCAAGGGTAAATCCTGCCAGCAAGATTTATCGCTCTGTTGCCAGACTAGCAAAGAAGCCAGGAGAAGTTCGGTGGCAAAGTGGGCATTCAGTGAGGGCAGGGGAGGGGTACAGAGCCCCCTGCAAGCAGCACTCCCCAGGCAAGAGGGCTCCTTTGCTCCAATGGTGTTTTCATGAATGGTGAAAGCAGACTTTGGTTAAACAAGTCCCAGGACTTGTACCAGGCTAAAAAAGGGAAGGGCAAAAGGGAAGAAAAGCAATGAATGGCAATTAATGTAATATATAATGTATAATGTAGTTGGATGTTTGCTTGTAAATCATGTGATGCTGTATAACATCTGAAAAGAAGATCGACACAAGCTATTCAAAGGGAAACTCCATGATACACAGAGAAAACTCTTCAGCTGTATGCCGCAGGCTGAAGTTTCTCCCCGGAGAATACCTGCAGCATGCACGGACTTCACTGCCAAAAGGAATGTTCATCAACTGCGTTTATATAGCGCTGGGCGCTTCAAGCAAGCCATACAGAGCTGTGTGATTCATACAGACCGCAGACCTAATCCCGAAATGTTTATTGTCATCAGTGAAAAAAAGACTAAGCTGTGACTGGTACTCTTGGCCAGGAAGAAGCAGAGCTGGTGCCCTGACTATTTTGGGATGAAGATGTTCTGTTCCCCACAAGCCTGAGTCGGCAGCACGTCTTCCCCACTGGGGCACACCAGCCAGGCTCACTGCAGGGGCAGTGAGGGGAACCTGGCCCTCACCAGCAACTTCAGATACTCATTCAGATAAATAAAGATGCAGATGAATACAGGACTTGATTTTATTATTTCTGTTTGAAATCATGTTAGTCCTAATTCCTGCTTTTTATTTAGATAATATTAAAACTTTCCTTCTAATTCACTTTGTTCTTCTATGCATCTTGAAAACTGCCCTGTGCTTAGATGATAAAACATCTTCTCTTTCTCTAAAAGTGTTTTTATGTTTTTGTGTGATGTGAATTCTAATGAAGATTGGGACAGCAGCATTAATGTGATACTTTTCTAATTCAATTTGAAGCTGTTGACCTTCTATCAGATTTTTTTCAAATCAGCAGCTCATCTTTTCCTATGAAACAAGCCCAAATACATTATATATTTGTCATCTCCTTGATGTTCTGAAACAAATTAAAAAAAAAAGGGATGATGTTACTACACATCTACAGTAACAATAGTAAGTATGGGGCTGTTCCTTCATCTCCTGGTTGCTGTCATTGAGGAGAATGGAAGGCAAAAGGTGGTTTAGCACTGGAAGAGCAAAGGTGCTCTGAAGCAGCATGCTGGGGACCATACACAAAACCCATCTGTACCATGCATTCCTCTGGCTGGTCTTCTCTACATCCTTTTTTAAAATCACCCACGCATTTAAAAAAGACCCTTTGTAACCATGGTATTAGGTTGTGATATAAAAATTCAAGATAAACATGCAAATGAAGTATTTCTTCCCACGTTTTTGCAAAGGTTGTTTATGGTTGTACAGTTAACTAATTGTTTAAAACCCCTTTGTTTCAGTTGAATACCTAATGTGGCTGGCTTTGTCAGGGTGATTACCAAGGATGTCTTCAACACAAGCACAGCACTACAGCTGCACGTGATCTCCAGTAACTTTTGGGGCAATGGGGAAGCTCCAAAGGAAAGCAGATGTTGGGAAAGTTTTTGGAAAAGGTAGAGAGAAAGATCTAAGTATTTATAGGCCTGTCTCCTGACACAAGTCCCAGGAGTATAATGGAATGACTCATATGGATCTAGATTAACAAAGAATTAAGGGAGGGAAATATAATTAATGCCAATCAACAGGAGTTTATGGGAAGAGACCCTTTCAAACTGACTTGTTATCTTTCACCAAGGAGATTGCAAGATTGAGTGATAAATGTAAGGAAGCTGATGTAAAACACCTGGACTTCTTTAAGGCCTTTGACTTGTTGCAGCAGGACATGTTGATTACGAAACCGGAACAATACAAACCCAACGTGACACATATAAAATGGTTGTCTAACTAATCATCCCTTAACACCACTGTGGCATTCCTGGAAGGGTGCTCGGGGCACCAGGGCCAGCAGGCACTGCTCCCTGGGTGCCACCCTGAGACATTTGGCTCAGCATCCCCCTTCAACCACCTATAGATCCCTCAGTCCTTGCACCCCTTCCCTTTGCTCAGACACCAGTAATCAGCTGGTTTTTCTCCAAGTTGTTTATTTTCCCTCTAGCCCTTTCCACCCTGGGATGGCTGATGCATTGTATGAATTTTCAAGGTGGCAACTACTTATCAACGATTTTTTTAATTGCAGAAAAATGCAATATAGTCCTGTAACCCTGCACAATTTTTTCTTCATCTTCACCAATCGATATTTTATCAAGGGCCATATAGAAACGAAAGGATTACTGATAAGCTTTGCAGATGACTCCAAGATGGAGAGAAGAGGTGGAAATTAAAGGATGTGTCACTGGCGTGGAGCAAACCAGTTTGCAAAATTGCGTTCGGGCGAACGATACATATTTGAGTATGACCAAAGTTAAAAATCATACTTGTAGGAATAATAAAGCATAGTTTCAAGATAGGAGATTTGCATGTGGAGGGAAAGGGTCAGAGATACTGGAAGGGGCATGTGAGTCACAGCTGAACCTGGGTTTCCAGAGTTTAGAGTTTCTGCATCTGAGGGGGCTAAATGAGTTCTTTGTCTGTGGCATCAGCAAAATGTTATATCATGTCTGTATTTGGGTTTCATGTTACTACATCTGGAATATCGTGTTCACAGCTGGTATTCGCAGCACAAACGGACTGATAATGTGAAGACGAATCAGAGAAAACATGCACACTAGTGCTTACAAACTGGAATAGGATGCCTTTTCATCACAGACCCCAGGATTTCAGTCTCTCCAGGCTCTTAAAGAGATGGCTGTGGAGTAAGCTGAGTCCTGGTTGGGAGCAAAATCCACCAAACACAGGAGAGATCCAGCAGCTGGAAGCTATTATTAGGCATATCCAGAGCAGAAGCAAAGGTTTCTAATCATGAGGGGGAACAATCACATAGACAGATTTCCTGGACAAGGATTCCTTGCCACTTGCAATATTTGAATGAAGATTATCCTGAAAGATACGAACTAAGTCAAACATGAGTTACTTCAGGGAAATGCACACCAGAGGGACTTCAGGGCTTGGTTCTGCCAATGCTTTCAGAGAGTGCATGAGCAAGAACTTGGACCTTCATCAGAGATGCCTTCAGAGACCACTGGGGCTCAGCCTGAGCTTGGATCTGAACGCACACAAAATAGGGTGGACTTACAAGTGGTTTGAGTGTACACTGAGCTGTCTGTGTAGACACACTCATAGGTGTCTGGAGAATAAAGGATTCCTCTCAGAGGAGAGCAGGAAAGGGTATAACCAATAGGGATGGCAGCTGAGAGGCTCTGCTGATGACTGAATATTTAAATGATTACTACAGATGGGAGCTACAGGTTGGATGCTAGATGCTCCGAGATTGAAGACGGAGAAGTAATCTCTGTCTAACAGCTCCTTGACAAGTCTCTCCAAGCAAAACCCAACTATTGGGGCTTATCATCGGCCCCGGAAATTTCAGCCGAGCTGTGTACTTTCCATTGGCCTGTCGACAATTTTAGATGTTCCTTTTCTAACAAGCGTGGGCTATGCCATTTTTAGATAACCTGTGCCCAAAAACCCTGGAATTTATCTCACTGCTGCAAAACAATTACTTCCCACTAACGTTCGGGCACACCAATTATTAATTTGCACTTGAAAACATTATGTATGCTAGAATCATCTATTCTTTTCCCATCATTGTGAATGGAGCCTTTGATTCAGTATCAACCACACAGGAAACGGTGTAGGAGGAACAGTAACATGCCTGACTCAGATGGCAAAGCATCCGAAAGGATTTATGTTTAAGACGCAGCTCTGTTGGGGTCATGCCCTAGTAGGAATGGAAGAGGTTTGTTAGAAAACACCTATTTTAGCTTCAAACGTGAGTCAAATTCAGAGCTAGCATCACTGCCAAGTGGCTACTTGTCCTTTGCATTTCCTTTGTAACCCACAAGGCGTCAGGTTGATGGAAAGCTAAGGAGGTATTTTCAATTCTCTCACTTTTCTAAACACTGACCTTCTGCCAACCCATCAAAGCAATGCTCTCATCCATCTCTCTGGAGCAGTGTGATTCTGTCCCAGAGCCTATGATCTGTATAGGTATTTGCATCAAATGATGGAGGAAACAGTGCATTTCAGGCACTTGCTAGCAATCCCATCATGAAGGTTCACATCTCATGCACCATGCTATACGGCTCTGCAGGCAAAGCACAGCGTGCTTGGCCTTACAGGGTAAGGAATTAAATGGGGTGTGCAGTTCAGGAACCACCACTGTTTGCTCCTGTTTTCCCATAGTCACAGTCCAGTTCCTGAACTCTCTGGTACCTGTGGAACACAGAGCAATTGCACTGCCATGGCCACTCTGCTGTGGGGCTTGCTCTTCACCAGTATGGAAAGGTGAGTATGGAAGTTAAATAAGCACAGACCAAAGGAAATCAACACACACAAAATCTTATCCCACCTTTCAGATCTCATTCTCTGCTGCACATGAAGTCAGGGAGGAAGACTTTTTTCCATTGTTTTCTCTGCTGTCAAAAAACATTTCACGCTGGCCTTGCAGTGGGTTGCACTTGGGCCTCATTATAATTGAGCACGGACTATTGATTCAGGTTGCAGACAGTAATCAGTCCTTTTCTATCAATAGCTTTGCCATTGCCATTTTCAAAACCACACAGTTCTTACTACTATAAAACACTGTTGAGATTATGTATTCTTTGGAAATTAAAATTTTAAAAGCAAATACAAATAATGATTTCAAACATGAGTAATGATTTTAGTTTTAAAGGTAATACTGATGATGAAACAACTCCGGAAATCTTCCACTGCATGGGATTATCTTAGAATTTCTACAAGAAAAAAAACAATAAGGCATCGGAAAAGTAATCCTGCTTAAATCCCTGTGGATGTAACACATTTTAAAATGTGTTTTCTGAAAGCTTAAATAAACACCAAAAAGTCACATCAGGGCTAATAATTATCAGTCTAAACTGATATTTTTGTATAAAATAAAATGTTTTAATATTTAGGCAGATTCCCATCTGGTGTATGCTGTCACGGCTGCAGTGCACAACGAGGCAGCTATAACAATTACATTAGCTGATTCTCTACCTGCCTCTACCAACTGATATCTTTCAATCCCCAGCCTTTAAAGTGAGGTGAGTGGAATAGAAATTCCTCAGCCAGTTCTTCATTTGCAATCTTTCTTCCAGAATTAAGACTCAACTCCCTTGTATTCGAATACATTAAAATCAATCCTTATGTTTTACAATGACTCCGAATGCTGTTAAAGTCAGGGTTTACTCTGTCTGTGCAGTGCAGTGTTAAGAGATTCTTAGTGTGACTTTTAATGTCCAAAAGAAAAAAAAAATCTAAATTCTTCACCACAATGATGATGTTTTGTATCATACTGTTTTCTTTTGTTTTCTGTGCATGGTGATAGCCAAGTGACATAAAAAAGACACCTTAACTAGCAGATCTGCTTCCTGTATGTCTTTGAGTCATATTCTCCAACTCTACTTGTAAAAACAAGTTTTTACAACTGTTTGCACTGTAGCCAGTTCAGCGCGAAGCACAAGTGGCAGTCTGTTCTGGATAACATACAAACATTGTCATCTGAGTCCCACTTATGAAATCACTGTCACTATGACTAGCGATAGCACAAGAACCAGAAAGCACAATTTGATTATCAGACTGCTTTCTGAGTTTTCAGAGCCTTTAGATAGGAAAAAAATCACCTTCTGATTTGTGGATGCCGCTTAAGTAGTACCTGATAATACACAGAATATTTATAGACAACAAAGAAATAGGACATCCATGCAATCATTTTTTTGACTATGGCCCAATTTCTAAGAAGAACATGAATACACTTTGAAATGAACTCACCTGTATAAACAGGAGAAACAGAATATAGCAACAATGAAATATAAAAGAAAGTAGCTGCTATGCAGTTTGCCATTCCCTGTGCAAGTTTTCCTACATGGAAAAAATGGCCCTAATCAATGTTGCTGTTTATTGGCAATAAAACAGCAAAATCAGCTGCTGTTATTTTTGTGGTCTCAAGCATTTTCTTCAAAACTTCTTATTTTAAAATCACTTTGCCAATCAGAAACATGACTCTGAAAGACAAAAACATTCCTTCCCCCACAGCGCCCTATCCCCCTGCATCCCCATCCCAGTCTGTTTTTATTTGGACTGCGAGTATTAAATGTGGGCTTTATTGAGGGCAATAGCAGAACTCTTATTGCATCAACAGGCCTAGGATTTTCACCTAACTATCCACCGCCGTCTAGTTCAGATTTTATCTGAGTGACTAGTGGAATGGCAACGCAAGTATGTATAACACAATGCTTAGCTTACTTCAATACTACTTCATGCCTTTGCAGAGAGCTTCCACAGATGTCAGTTTTGCCAAGGCTCAGGACAGGTAAACTCGTAGGTGCAAACAGCACTACTCAGCTCAGCATGCTTCTCATACTCTGTGAATTGCTCCCCAGCTCCAATGCCTGCAGTTCAGCCTTCTCATGCTAGTGGTGTGCCCACGAGCCCAGGGTGAGAGCATTAGTCTTGCAAAAACCCAAGTAAACCCATCTATTTTTTACTCTTTTTCTGACTCTGTCATAAGTCAATTACCATTTTTTACAAACACATCATAAAGAACGTATTCTACTGGCAACCGAAAAGAGAAAAAGATGGAGCAGCAGCCCTATGGCAAAAGCAGTCGGGAGATCTGGATACTTTCCCTGGCTTTGCTGCAGACTTTGTGAGCGACCTTGGCAAACCAGACAGAGGCAACTCCCACTGCAAAGAGTCTTGCCTGCTGCCCAGAGAGCGACTGTGCTCTGAGTACACACTGTCTGAGGATACACGCACACGGACGTACACACGTGCAGAAACACAGCCCACTTGCACAAGAGGTGAGTATTCAACTCCAAAATTCCTGTCGTTGACACAGAGCAAGGCGTTAGCTTGAGAGTGAGGAAAGGCGATAAGGTGTCGTGCAGGTCTACGGGGTTTCTCCTTCTGCAGGTCAGGTGCTGTGAAGCGTTTTGCAGACCTGATGATGATGCAACAGAAAAGCGACTTATTTATTTGCTTGTGTTCAAAGGCTGCCTTTCCTCGCCACATCTTTAACAGTGAGGAAAGCATCGCCTACATAGTAGGATGGATTTCAAGGCTAAGCTGGTCAATATTTATGAGAGACATAACGTTTGTCAGATAAATTATGGTTTAGAAAGACAAAACGTACACACCAGAATATACACCGCTTACTTCTCTTTCCCATTTTTATTTCACAATTAGATCTATTCAGGACTGGCTTCCCAAGGAGGAGACGCTGCCATTTCTCCAGCCATCCTCCGCGGCCTCATCCCCGCTCTCCCCGGTGTCCCCCACACCTGACCCCCGCCCCGGCTCACACCGCTTCCCCCCTCCCGCCCGGACCGGGCGCACCGGGGGTGCCCGCACTCCACCACGGGGCCTGGGGGGCAGGCAGGGCTCCCGCTGACCGGCGCCCGGAGGACGGGGGGCGGTCACACGGGGAAAGGCCCACCCTGGCCGCCCCGCTCCGCCGCAGCCCCTGGCAACACCCCGATGGTGCCGCCCCCCGGCGCGGCCTGGCGGAGGGCGGGCCCTTCCGGTTCATGTCGGAGCTGGGCTCGGCGCGGAGGAAGCCGGGCGGCCATCTTGGCTCGTCCGGGAGCGGCGGAGGGGCGGGGGGCAGGCGAGCGTCAGGCGGGCACCCAGCTTCCCCAGCTCGGCGGCGGCCCGCGGGGTGCCGGCCTTCTCGTGAGCCTGTGTGGGGCGGGGAGAGGCGGGCCGGGATGCGAGCGGCGACCCGGTGAAGCGGGACCGCGGCGGGGGAAGGAGAGGGGAGCCCCCTCCACGGTGGGCCTGCGCTAGCCGCCGTGCCCCGGCTGCGGCGCAGAGCGTCCGGCGAGAGGAGCCGGGCTGCGCGGCTCCCCGCTGCCGCCTCCTCCCCTCCCGCCCCGCGTTTCCCCCACTCGAAGCCGCTCCCTCGCCGCCTCCCTTCCCCCGGCTCCATCCCTCCCCGTTTCATGAGGCGTCCCCCTCCCCGCTGCTGACCCCGCGGACCCCGGCCTGGCTGTAGGATGAGCCCGGAGGACTCGGAGGGGGCGAGGCCGCTCCGCTCCCTGAGGGGGATCTAGCTCGGGCGTGGGGCGCCGCCGGAGGGTGGGGGGCACCGACGCGACGCCGCCCCCCGCCAGCCACCTCGTCCTTCATGGTGGCTCCCTGCGACCACCATCTCGGAGCAGACGCGCAGCCCGGCCCGGGGGCCCGTGTGTGTGTGTGTGCGCGCCGCCGTCGCGGGCAGCGCGGCCGCCCGAGTGAAGTAAAATGTCCACTCGGACTCCATTGCCCACGGTGAACGAGCGCGACACCGAGAACGTGAGTACCGCCGGCCGGGGGGGACCGGCCGGCCGGGGGGGACCGGCCTGCCGCAGCGCACCCTCCGCTGCGCCGCCCGCTCTGGGGACGCCGGCCCGGGGCGCGGCCGGGGGACACCGGCCCTCAGCCAGCCGAGGGGGGCATGGCCCCGCGGGGGCTGTCATTAACCTCTTACCGCTTGGACTGCTCCTGAATTACCGATTTATTTTACGTTAATTAATTTTTAACTCCCCCGGAGCGCGGTTCGGTAGCGTTTGCGGGCATCCCTCCCCCAAAGCCGGTGTCCCCTCTCGCTTGAGCCGACTGTCGCTCGGTGGCGAGGACCGGGTTGGTTACGTTGGTAACGAGGAAGAGAAGGGGGTGGGGAGGGGGTCCCGGGGGGCTGCTGTCTTCTCCTAATGTGCAAACTTGCTGCTAAAACCCAGCCGAATAAACCTGGTAAGCGGGGATGATTTGGCTTTGGCAGGGGTGGGCTAGGTGACCTAGATAATAGGCCTCTTCCCTGCTTAATTTGCAGGGTTCTCGGTGGCAATGACGCTGTTAGGCTAGTCACCTGTTCAGAGGACATTAAAAGGGTTTCTTTATTGGAATTATCTTCCAGACAAGGGAGCCTGTTCCTCCTTCCCCCCCATCCCCCCCGCCTTTTTTTTTTTTTTTTTCCGTTTTCCTTAACAAAGCCAGGGTTTAGGAATTGACAGATTATTTACAGGATTGAGTCAGACACTGTATTAACAATGACACAGGTCTTATGTTAAAGGAAGAAAGAAAAACAACAAAAAAAGGTAGTCCTGCCACATGAGGAGATATCCACAAACGAGGCTCAGTAGGAGGCTCTCTGCAGATAGGAACTGTGTCTCTTTTAACTTAAAACTTACTTGATCCTGCTCTATCCTGTCTAACCATTTTTTCTGCATAGGCTCTGACATGTCCCCAAGTGATAAACAGAAGGGAGTTGTCACTCATTGTAGTCTGAAATGAGTCGATCAGTGAACTTTGTGTTGAGCTTTCTGTAAAGGCTATCTGATATTCTTCAGAAGACAGATGTTCAGCTTGAGGAGGCTTTTTTTTTTTTTTTTTTTTTTTTTTTTTGGTGAGGGCTGCTTATGTTTTGGACTGGCAACTTTGGTTAAAGATCAGGAAAAACTGTTGGATTGTTTCAGACCAGAAATAGTCCAAGAAAAGTGATGGTTAGCTCCATTGTTTCAAACAAGACCAGACAAAGCGTTAGAAAACATGCTGCATGGAACAATTACTGCATTACTAGGGATTTAGATTTTATTGACATAATAGGCACTTCTAACTTCTGTGATCTTTATTTGTTTTAGCACTAGATGCAACCTGCAGGCTAAGGGCTGTATTGAGCAAAAAGCCAGCTAAGCATATTTGGTTGTAAAATCTCAATGAGTTTCCTGCCTCGTGGAAGAAAATAATTAAAATATTATGTCGCCCTTCCTATGCCATGGGGAGAGCTGAAATTATAGCACACTCTACAAAATAAAAAGTTTGTTTGGGTAATTGTTTTTGTCTATAAGCAAACCTGACTGAGGTTTTCAAGCTCCCTGTGTATGTGTGGAGGCCACCCAGTAAATCATTTAGGAAGTGTTCAGATCAGGTTCTCTAATGTGATTAATTCAAACTCTTAATATGGATAACTTAACAGTGGAAAGACTTACTATGTGCTCAAGGAAGAACATTATTCACAAGCTTTGTGTTCAAGCACTTGATGTTAGATTTTTACATGTCTTCCACTTAAGGCACCTTGTTCTCACTTCAGAATATTGGTCTAACACTTCAGTAATCTTCATAATTTAACATGTGGGGATTGTCTCGCAGATGAATTGCCCTAGGTTTCGATTAAGGCATATCTTTCAACTGCTGTCGTGTGGGCTGGTGACCACAGACATACCTGTAGGTAGTGGTATTGACAGGGAGTGATTAATCTGAGTAAGCACCAAATGCATGGAACCAACCCCCTCAGCACAATACCTTATCCTTCAAGAATTTGTCTCTGATGTTCTGGCCACCAACTATTTAGAAATTCATCAAAACACGTTCTTTTCAGCCTTGCTTAAAACTAAATTTAAATCTGACACTTAGTCTGTCTGAATTACCCCTATAGCTGTGAACACCAAGCCTCTCTAATTTTCATTTTTAGTACCGAATGTGAAGATTTTGATATACTTCAACCAACTGTTGTTACACCCCAAAGCTGGGTGTGTTGTATTGGCAGGGAAATTGAGCCCTTGATTCTCTTTCACATAAGAGAAGTCTGATTAGTTAATATTCATAGGACTCTCTGAAGCTCAGGTGGGAAGAGGCTGAAGAGGTGCCAAGGTATTCGGAGAGCCTTTGGGCCTTGGTTGTGGACCCCCTTAATGCCTTCTCTCTGCTTGGAAGGTTACCACTGCTGACAAAGGCTTAGCGGGTGTTGAATCTGGTTGAAGCGTGCTGATTATAGCTTGTCCATGCCTATACTTGCCGTTTTGAAAATGAAGTTAGCCTCCAGAATGACGGCGAGCGTAAATTATCATTGTCTCTGCTTGCAGTTAACCACGTTCGGCAGTTGGCAACTCCTCTTGAATAGACAAAGTCTAATTGTCAGCACTTGATTTTTTTTGTTGTTAAGGCAGTGTATACCACTTCTTATCGAGACACTTCATGCATGTACTGCTGAAGTGGAAATACTGTCACAGTGACTTTCCACAAAAGCCTCTCACAGCTACCAAGCCTTCAGTGCCTTTGAGATTAAAGAATTTGGCTCCCAGTCACCTGGTTTTGAGAGAAAAGGCATCCCAGATGATCTGTGATCATGGGAACGTCACACTTGGGCAGTTGTAAGCTGGCTGTTGGCCTGTGATGAGCTGGCTTCTCAATACAGAGGTAGAGCAGCTCCTTGCTGGCCATGTCTTGTGCAGTAATGGCTGCCAGCTGCTTAAGGGACAGAAGTGAATGAGTGGATCAGACCTTTTCTGCTTTCTACAGAATTATATCCTGCATGTGGGAGAGAAAGCAACAGAGACCTCCTTCATCCAAAGTAGGAGACAAGGTATACAGACGAAGGACCTGTAGGTGACAGAATAATGAGTAAACTTGTTTTATTAGTGATGAGAAGGAAGGGAGAGAAGATGGAGGAGAAAGGAGTGTGGAAACACAATAGGAAAGGAGAGTTGATGGTGGAAAACAGAAGGTAAGAGGAGGCATGGAGGAATGTGCATATGGCAGGATGGAGGACAACCAGTGACAAAGAAATAGAAGCAGAAGAAACAAGATTGTGGAGGGTAGGACAAATAATTAAAAAAGATTCCCAGAGAGTGACAAGATGATGGAACATGATGTAGAAGTGTAGATGGAAACAAGGAAATACAGTTGGTATGGAGATTGGTAGACATTTTTTTTTAAGAGCATGAAATGGAGAAGAAAAATCTTACACTAATCAGTTTAATTTGAACGTCTGTGTCCGTCGCACAGCTGTGTTTCTGGGGTGAAAAAGGTAACTGTTTTGAGTGTTTTGGTACTGCAGGCCAATCTGAATTAAAAAATCAAGTAATTTGAGGAAAAGCGAGACTAAATTGTACTCTTATCTCCATGACTGTGCCTAATGTGAAAAATTTGCTGTTGAAAAAAATGCCAGTGTGATGGCAACTGTGCTTGTACAAGCCTATACAAAAGGATTCTGTGCAACAAAAGTCTCTCTTTTGGTTCTTATTTTTATTTTAAAAGGTTTAGTGAAGGCAGAGTTAGTTTCAAAAATTTGCTTTTAAGGTACTGTGAAGGCTAGTGTGGTACCTCTTGATTTATTACCAATTAGCGATGAAATGCATTAGAGCATTTGCAGACAATATGCCAGCTCACATTATTTTATATATTATTTATCAGTCTTCTCCTGTTACAAATAGATCTGTAATTGAAATGCTTTCTTCCGTAGCATGAGATCCTGGTCTTTTTTTAAAGAAGGGGCTGATGAAAGAAGCGTGCTTGTGGCCAAGAGTTGTGGTAGATTTTCTTCTACAGGGACCATTGATGTTGTTCTGTATTGTTCACCAGTTGTCACAAATGTTCTGGTTTGAATTAAATTAGGTGAAAGTGGTAAAATAACTAGAAAAAAAATATATTTTAGGAATTAATCTGGGATATATTTTTTTTAATTCCAAATTTTCACAAAGGAGGAAAATGTTCTTTATGCATTTCTTACTGCCTGGGATGCCTGATAGGTCCAGTACTATGTTTGTACTCAAAAAATACCTGATGAGGCTGTGTGGCATTGTGAGTCAGCCACTGACTGTTAGTATTTTCACATTTTGAAGAGAGAGGTTTCATTCTTTAGTTCTGCTAAGCAGCCTGTGCCATATTGTTTAATCATTTGGTTTCACTCCCAGCTCAAACTGATAGGAGGCTGCTGGGGGCGTCAGCCGTGGCTGCCTCTTCCCACCCGGGGTTTATGCCAGCACTAATTACTGTGGGGCTGTACGACAAGTCTGGTCAGCTCTCTGATCTCCCTGGACTGAATCCTTAAGAAAAGGGGGTTTATCTCCATTCTGTGTGGCTGACACAGGGGGAATGTCCAGTTCAGGTGGGGAAGGCTAGAAATGCTGCTTGCTATTTTTGTTTAGATTTGATTTAAGCCAGTCATAGCACAGCACCCTAGGGCTAAGATAACTTGAGTCGTGCCACAACTACAGACAGATATGTAACTGCAGTGGTGCACCTTTCACAAATTGTGTTCTACTCCTGGAAACAAACTTCTTTTTGTTTTTAGACTATTTCAGCAACTGAAAAGAACTAAGCTACAGGACCTCACTCCAGAAGTAGTTAAAAAGGTCAAACTTAGTTCATGTATTTTATTAGCACCACTGAATGTGACTTAAATTGTGGCCTTGGAAGTAGCAGTCTGAAAAAGAGAACACAGCTACAGAAATTACTGAAAGAAAATAAACAAGAGGAAATATGGGGTTTAGTACACTAAACTTTATAGGCTTCTTCCTGGGCTTATCCACTCACCTAATATCCTTACCTGCTCGATTCTCCATTTTAATTCTTGTCGAAAGACATATTCTTGTTGATGTAAGCAGACAATTCCTCTTGACTGCATGTCTCAGGTGACTCAAGTCAAAGGAATTTTAACAGTGGAGGCATTTGTCTCTCCAGATCTCCATTTGGTATGATATATAAGTAGCATGTATCTGCAACTTCCTCCTCTTGGTCAGTGCTGCCTCATGGGTGTCAGCCAGATCAAAAATGGAGGTCACTTTTTTTTAAGTTCATGCCATATCAAGATTGGCTCTGCATAGTATGGAGATCATCTGCCACTAAAAATCTTTAGAACATGTCATGAATAGATGCTTAGTGCTCTTAAAACATAAACCTGAAAGGTACTGAGTACACCTGTGGTAACACTCCAGTCAGTCTCCCAGATGAAACCCTTGGGTTGAGAAGGATTCTTGGCCCGTAAAGCAGCAACTTGTTGAGCTCCGTGTGTGTGCGTGTGTATATATATATACATATAAACAAAAATTAACTTTCAAATAAAATTTGTTCCTGCAGGGTTGAAGCCTAAACAAAGTTTTCTATCTGCAAGCTCAATGTGGTCTTTGAAAACCAACTGTGAGGGTTTTTTTTTGTTGTTTAGCATGTAATTACTGACAGTGATGATTCTGGAAACAACTTAGTTGGCAGTATTGTTGATGAAGAATAGAATATGGTTGGCTCTTCAGCTATTATTCCCCAGGCTGATGTCAATAAATATCCATTTTAATCAGCAGTAAAGAAACTTTGGCTTGAAAGATATGATGAATGTCAGATCTTGATAATGTGAAGCAACAAAAGAGCTTTTAAAAAGCTTTTCTAACAGGCACCAGACTTATCTTTTTGATTATATAAGCAGGATTTCTTCACTGTTGTGTTGTTCAGTGCTAATCATGGAATTACAGATTCCCTCTCTTTCATATGCTGCATAGAGTATGAACCAAATGATGTCAAATGCATCGGCAGAGGCTGTAGTGGTTATACATGGACAGGACTCCTGAGCCAGACCCTGCATGTCTGTGCAGGGGAGCATCCTTCCTTCGCTGTTAGGGCTTTGTTATCGGTGCTTTTCGACCCTGATCTTCAGGGCAGTGGTGGAATTGTCACTTGGCTCTTCCTACCACTGGTCTGTGGTAAGAATTGTGAGCATGCTGTTTGTCAAGTGCAAGCCTTTGGGTAGCCGTACTCCCTCTATCAAGTGAAAGTCTCCTGTATGTCAGTCCATACTGACCACCTCCATCAGACTGCTCAGTGTAGGGAGTTGCACTGCTGTGCTTGGTTTGAGCTGTAGCTGCCTTGTCCCGACTGTTGCTCCTATTTTTTCCTTTATTTCTTTCTTTTTTTTTAGGGAGAATTAGGAATGTGTGTCAAGAGTTGCAGCCTGGATGTGCTAAATACTGTATTTACTCTTCAGATTCTCCCTTTAAACTGTTTGACAAATATGACCTAATTAAACTAGCCACTCGTTTTCATGAAGCATCATACCAGTCAAATAAATGAGTACTATAGTAGGCTGCGCATTGCATGGTGAATTCTTCACCTTTTCACAATGGAAGCATCTCAGTTAGTGTTTTCTCTCCTTTATCAGCTATAATGTGTTTCCAGAAGGTCTGTCTGTCTCCTTGCTGAGTTCTGACCCTCTCAGTTGTTCACACAGCATCCATAATTGTACGGCTGTACCACACTTCAGTGAATAAATCTGCCTTCATGGATTGATAACTTTAGTGCCATGTTGGATAGCATTTTCCTTTGTAGGACAGCATTTAAAATTTCATGAGATGAAAGCCATGCCTGTTCACCCTTAAGATTGATTATTTAGCAAGCTAGTCTAAAAACTGCGTTTTAATTAGATGTGCTGGAACCAAAGAATTGGTTATGCAGATGTCAGCAGGGGTATACTGGGTCTGACCAAATCCACCGTGCTTCGTGTCCGGATTTGTGCCCTGGTCAATGTAGGATGAAAGTAAAATCAGGACAAGTACAGGACTTCTATTTTATAATATAGGAAAAATAATAAATATTTTATACTGTGATGGCTTAGGGATTCCCAGAGCACTAACTGTTATATAGACAATTGTAGGTGAGTGTTTGCCGTGACACCTTTTGGTGCTTGCCAGAAATATAAGTCTGTGTTTTGACTTTCCAGTAAAATTCTTTTGTCAGCAGTCGCAGGATGCCCTGCTGTGCTGTTTCAGGGATGTAGCTGTGCGGTAAGACGCTCCCTCTCTGAGTATCCTTAGGGCTAGCCCTTTTTCTCTTACACTTAGTCGTACTTGGCAGTCTGTGTGTCCTTAAAGATGTTAATGATAAATGGGAAATATAATACAACATGCTGTTAGGAAGGGCTGCAGTGAAATTAGACTTCACATATTTTAATTTAAAATATTTTTTAAAAACTATGGTATATTTCCTGTTAAGTTTTTCTATAAATAAGAGTGCTGATGGGGAGTGTGCAGCCAGAAATCACTGTGTATTTATGTGTTGTGTGCCCAGGTTAGGATAATGAAGCAATTTAATCTCTCAAATGTTCATCATGTCCTGGAGTGTTTATTAACGTTGTAAGTGATCAGCTTTAAGTACATTTTTTTCTTATTATAATTAAATGTTGAATTGAATGAGGCTATCATGATTATTACTGTTCTGACAGCTTTCCAGGAAATTCTATATCACTTTGTATTATTTCATACAAAGATAAAGTAACAGCTAAGGTAATAAACATTCCTAGAGACTTTTGTAAGATTACATTTTGTTAGTTCATTTGGCTGATGAGAAGGTAGTTTTTGCTACTCTATGAAATAAATGCTTTAAAAAAAGTGTTAATACCTTTTGTCCTCCCTGTTTTAGAAAGAAAGCTTCCCACTTACTATAAATAAACATGGATTTTTGCAGGTCTTGGGCATTCTAATTTCTTAATGTTTTTCAGCTCTTCGAATGGATACCAGATTCTGTCTCTTCCATGTTTTTCTCAGCTGTTGGCACCTTCTTAAGCAGTATAAGAACTTTGACACTAGTCGTTCTCTGCCCTGTGTGTTTCTAATGCTCTGAATGTTAAGATATCTCTAATCATACAGACACTGGATAAAGCTAACATCTACTAAAAATATTTCAGTTATTGGCACCTTCATACTTCATTTGCTTTTTACTTTCTTTTCTTTTCTTTTTCTTTCTCTTCATGCTAATCATTATCTGGCTATGAAAGGATGTCGGCTCATCATTGGGGGAAGGCTTTTGCGAAAAGGTGGGTTTTACATTGTGTTCCAAATATAGTTGGTCTTAGGCTCAGGCCCTCCCTCGCAGTAAGGTGTCTCACAAATGGAGGTGTTTTACTCAATTTCCTTCTGGGTTGAGTAATACCAGGGTGGGGCTGGGGGAAGGAGCAGAATGCAGGGGTTTTTGTGAGAGAAGTTGTCTTGTTGGCTTGAAAATGGGTAGTTTTTTAGAGGACCCTCCTACTATATGCAAAAATCCCCACCCCTTTGAAGTATTTAAAAGATTTTGAAATGGAAACCGATGTATGCCAAAATACAGAAGAAAGTGCTTTCTTGTCATTAGTGGATTTCAGGAGACTCTTCTTTTAAAAGAGATGGTGACTCTGGCTAGCCTGAAGCCACATAAAATATCCATTGTCCTTGCTTCAGTTCCCCATCTGCAGTATAATGGTCTGTCTTTGCGTGAAGATGGGTATTTTGGGAATCCTGTGGCCATGGTGAGTGTCATGAACAAGTGTTACCCTCATGCACATCAGATGTAGCTCACCTACCACAATGTATGGAAACTGACTACAAATAAACACATGCTTGTTTTAAATCTTATGTTTTTAAGACATACCCCCTTTCTTATTGAAGCCATATAAATTTGGACCTGGGAAAGAAGCCTGAAATTGAACAGAATCTTTGGGGGTCAGGGGGTGAAGGAGGCAAAATCTCCAGAGTTGAGGGTCTGCTTGGAAGAAGACAAATGACCTGCTTCTCAATTTAGAGAGCAGAGAATGCTATTGCTCCAGGCTGGGATTGGAGCTCTTAAATCTGTGGTGATGGTTTTGTTGCATCAAAGTAGCTGCTGAGGTAACCACCCTGGGAAGTAGCTGAGTACAGCCAAATGCTATAACAAGCCAGTGCCTGACTTGAACTTTTCCTGGACCATCTATATTTTTACTTTGCCTGCACCACTTAGCTTCCCATCTACCTATCATGGCTTCTTGGAAATTATTTGGGTGGGAGAAACACTCAGTTTTGAGTTTATGCCTTTTAGTACTGTATGCTACCAAGCCCTCTTCTTCCTTCATTTCCATAACCGAAAGAAAAATCCATGTTGAAACTGGGGAGCTGTTTTCTGCAGTTTTTAGAAAGCTTGTGTTCTGTTCAATGTAATAATCTTGTATTTGACAGAGGAAGGACTTGCTGATAGATTTACTTTGTGAAGTGCAATAAAATCCAAATTAAATATGGTTGCAAAGGGACAGATTTCTACAGAGAGAAACATGTCTGTGAGCAAGTTAGTTGGAGAGAACTGAACTGCATAAGAACACAAGCTTGATATTCAAAAACCACAGCTGAAAAGGTCATATTCCTGAAAAGAAGTAATTTGGATTAGGGTGGAAATGCAAACCTCCATACAAGGAGATTGTATTAAATTTATCAATGCTAGTCCAAATAAGCTCACAGCTGTTAATTCTTCTCTTTAACTGCAAAGCTAGAAAGTATGAAAAAAATGATAGGACAGAAGAAGTCATTCCTCAACAGAGAACAGTGAAGCTCTCAGATTAACTGGGATGCTTTACTATGTGGAATAGAACTTGTTAGTGTAACAGAATCTTTCTTTTACCTAACATTGTTTATATAAAGTAGGATATGAGTAAGATAATTTGTGAATAACAAGTACACAGGTTCTCTGGTTTGGGAATACATGGTACCTGATGCCCACAACTCAGCTTGCCTTGTAAACTAGCTTAGGTCTAACAGAGTTTATTAGTTCAGGCACAAGACAGCAGAGATGCAGATACTCTGTTTTCAGAGCCAGCTGCGTAGTTCAGAAGCAACCTACTTGCTGAATCTGTTGCTGGGGAGACTTAGCTAATAAGCCCTGCTTGGGGGAAGGCTGGCTCTTGCTGAAGCCAGCTTGTGTCCCTGTGCCATGTGCCCAGGTGTGAAAAGCTATAGTTGACATAGTCCTGAGACACTACTTTTTCTCGTATAGGTCATCAACTCAGTGTAGTGCAATGTAAATAGTACAGCTGTATTTCTGGGATGCTGTACTTGAACTAAAAGTGGGCCTTCCTCTAATATATCCAAGAAATATCCTTGTGGCCCCATACAGAACATCCCATTCCCTGATCACTTGGGGTAGCAATGTAGGAGGATGTTAGCATCTCGCATCAGCAGTTGCTGCTTTTTTTTTCTAGCTGGCCTGAATAACTTGACACTTGAAGGTACCAAAGGAGCTGACAGAGAAGTTCTCTGCATTGTGTCCTCCAAGGTTTGTTAGAAGTCCAAGTTTAGGGAAGTATAGGGGATTGGCATTGCTGTGACAGTACATACGGAGTAATTAAGATGGCCTGAACAACCAGCACCAGCCTGGCAGAAGGGAATGCAAAATAGTGAAATCATTGATACAGGATTTCACTGACTTCAGTAGTTCCTTCAGCTGAGTGACTCGTCCTTTCTCTCCTTGAGAATTATTGATTGATAAACACTTATCCAGTTGTTATAGGTCTCGAGATATTATTGAGAACAGTGAATTGTTATCAGGCATTGGATATTTACTGGAGCTTGTTACGGGTGTGCTTCTTGCTCCTGTCCATTTATTAGTGGTTTGGAAGAAATGTATACTACTGCTCCTTAAAACAAGGGTAAAGATTGCTAGAATATTAGACAGGGCAGGACGGGCCAGTCATCAGGAACATGTAATAACCTGCATGTAAGGAAGCTCTGCATTTCACTTCAGCCAAATGTGAGATCATGCATGTAAGGAACCAAGAATGAAAGCCATTGTGTGTGGTAAGGGAATGGGAAGCAATAATAATTAAAAAGAGTTAGGGTCAATGTTGGGTGGTCAGATACAAATGGTCTTCAGCCAAGAAGGGCTAGTTCTGTCCATATAAAATCCGTGAAGTGTTGAACAGAAAGTGTGATCTCTGTGTTCAGTGTTACTACACCTACTGTTGGTATGGCATGTTCAGTTCTAGCAGAAGCCCCACAGAAAGATCTTGGAAAAATATGAGAGGATTCTGAAAAGAACTATAAGAAATGGGTTTTTTTAGTCTTTAATTATTCTTACAGCTGTCTATTTAGGGAGTTCAATATATATATAATTTATTAAAGTGAAGGGGTAATGTGATCATTAATTAAGTACCCATAGGGGAAGTGCAAATCTAGTGTCAGTGCAGTAGCCAGGCAGTAAGGAAAAGCTAAAGCCAGATTGATACTAAAGCATTATGTGCACCCCGGTGTGTGTTTGTGTGGCATGGTTGGGTTTTTTTTTAATAGCAACTATTGAAACAGCCATAGACTTCTATCAGTATTATTTCTTAAATTAAATGAGTGTGTTTTTAAAAATAATTTAATCACATCTGTTGCACTTAAATTAACAAACCAAGGAATTTAAGATGACAGAGTGTATGGTCAAAGGTTATATCAGGTTATTAAATAGTGTGAAACATGCCAAGTGTCATGCAAGCATGGATTTGTTCATTTGTGCCTGCACCATGGTTGTTAGCTCTTGAGTTACGATCTCACATCCTTACGCTACAGTGATTTTCAGACCGAGTGTTGCTGTATGCCAGGTTTTTGATTGTCCCTGCTGGGTTTCAGCAAGAGAAGCAGTAGTAGAAGAGCAAGATCTGGGATTTCTGGGCTGGCTGTGAATTTAGCCTGTCATCTTCTTTGTAGCCAGATGTTTACTTCATATTTGCAGACTACTGAGCATTTCTAGCTAATACTTTAATTAGTGAAGTTGCTGTATAGACCACAGCCAGGAGTTGAGAACTAAGGGACATGATGAGACCTGCTCTTTCATAAACAGACTATCAGGAAATGAAAAAAATACTTTACTGTTTTCTTATCCATGTGATCAAATGAATAAGGGCTATTATAGGTATGATACATACCCATTCATTTTTGAAAGGAATGTAGCAGATTGGAGACAGTACCTCAGGTCTCTGTAACTGATGCCCAGTGTATTAATATCCAAGGTTTCTATACATTAGATAAGATTTCTTCTCCTGTTCTCCAGGCACTGCTGGATATTTTGTCATGAGGTATTGTGGGAACAGGAGTCCAGTACAAGAAAAACCCTTAAATTATTTTATTAGTTGTATTAAACTGTCCAATAGGGGTGAACATTTTACTGTGTGTGCTTTTGGAAAGGCTTTGTTCATGTCTCCTTTCTCAAAGATTTCCTGCTGTTGTTAGACACAGTAATGCAAATGGAAAATAATGTCAAACACCTCCGTGTTCTGTAACTGATTCAGCAATCCACACAGGTTACTAAAAAATGCTCCATGGTTGCTGCAGTTCAGGTGATGAAATGGATATTGTGTTATGAACTGGGAGCCTTTTTATTGTCCCCATCAGAGCAAAGTTCAGCATGAGTCTGTAGTTCGAGTTGGATCCTTTGAAGGCTTCTTCAAAGGAGTTGCTAATGGTTTTGAATGTTGTATGATTCTCACCGTTGATGTGTTTTGTCCTTATTTCCCAGCCTTATCTATGTATGTTTTTATTGCAGCACATGTCCCATGGAGACGGACGGCAGGAGGTTTCCTCTCGAACTGGGCGCTCTGGAGCTCGCTGCAGGAACTCTATAGCTTCCTGCGCAGATGAGCAGCCACATATTGGAAATTACAGACTCCTTAAAACGATTGGAAAGGGGAATTTTGCAAAAGTAAAACTGGCAAGGCACATCCTAACTGGCAGAGAGGTAAAGTGGTACGGCTGTAAACAGTAGTGAATTGCAGTAGGTGTGAAAGCTCTCTTAGAATAGCATCATCTAAGTCTGTGAACATTTAGCACATTTTACTAGAGATATTGCCACTGATGTAGAAAAAAAAACAGAAATGGAAAACTGTTTGGTTTTTTTTTTTTTTAGTAATGATTACAAAACAATTTCTACTGAAAATGGTCCCTTAAATTTGTGTTTTTGACAAGCCCCTGTCCAACTGAATTGTGTTCAAGTTTGCTGCTGGAATTCTCTGCTAAATCCTCCATTATCCAAAAAGGGCTCAGTATACAGCAATTAATTAAATTTGCTGGTAACATCACCTCTTGGTTTCTCTATACTGTACAGTGAAGGGCTGTATTGGATGGGAAGTCAGAAATGAGAAATAATATCATCTTGATTATGGTCAGAGTAGCCCAAACACAGTATTTCCTTGCCAAAGCAACATGTCTCCCAGGGGTTCAGCTAGTGTCTGCAGTGCTCGACAGCCTTGGAAAGACACTTCAGTTTGTGTGTCTGTTGCTCAGTGTTGTGTAGATGGGCTTTCTCTTGTATCTCTTCTAAGTGTCTAACTCAGCTTCATAATTAGTTTCTACATGCTGTTGCAGGGTAATTCACAACTTGCACTTAAGGGTGGTTCTGAGTTGATGAGCTGTAGTCCCGTTTGCTTGTTATAGGAAGGTGTCTCTTGGTGCTGTTTTATTAATAGCAGCTCTACATACTGAAAGAGGGAGAAACCCCTTGTTAATGTTTTCTTGCCAAACCTGTCTAATGAAGCAAATGTTTGCTGATACTGGCAAGGACTTTTAAAGAAAGCTATGTGGCTGACTGCAGCACTTCAAGGGAATTTCTCTTTTCTGAGCATTGGAGCAGGCTGCCCAGGGAAGTGGTTGAGTCACTGTCTGTGGAGGTATTTAAAAGACATGCAGATGTGGTGCTGAGGGACATGGTTTAGTGGTGGACTTGGAGGTGTTTACGGTTGGACTGGGCAATCTTAAAGGTCCTTTCCAACCTAAATGATCCTGTGATTCTGTGGAGTTCAGTAGCAGTAGGAGGAACAGAGGGGACATCATTTTGCAAGAGTTGTTAGGAGGGATTGCCCCCCTCCCCAGGCTGACAGTTCTAGTGATCAGCAGTTGTCTTCTGGTGTTAAAGTTAGTGCTTGTTTGTAGACAAAGATTTTGGTTAATTGCTTTCCACTTAAGTTCCCTCCTCTTTTTACTGATACTTAACACGGGAAATGCAAGTACTTGGTTAGTATTTCTTTGCTATTATTATAGGTAGAGGAGCTGGAGATCAGTCTCATGTGTCGCACATGGCTTTGCAAAAATTGAAATACATTTACTTGCACAAAACTATGTGTTGACCTCTGGTTCATTATTTTTGTTTGAAAATGGCAAATAAAGCGACAGTGTAAAATCTTTGGCCAAATTTGGAAAGATTTAAGTACTAAGTTTCTTTAACTCTCAATAGAACAGATGTCAATCAATTCAGAGCATAAATACTTTCCAGGATATGACCATTGGTCCCGGTTACCTAGCATGAGTGGCATTCCTTTGAAGGGAATGATTAACCTAGTTTTATAGGAATATCTTGAAGGTATTTTAAACTTGTTTTTTCTTTGTAGGAGAGACGAGTAAAAGTTTCTCTTGCTAGGTGAATTGTACAGTAGTGATGTGTATGACCAGAATTGTGCACAATATTCTGGATAACAATTTCCCCAGTGTCATTAATTTACCCTTGCCCTTACAGCGGTATTTATCTGATCCATCTTTAAAGTGTGCTCACCTTTTTCATGGCTTCATGGCTGTCACATTGATGTGTTTTGGTTGTGATCAGCAACAGCACCTTGTACTTCGTTGAATCTTGCTTTCTTTGCTAATTCATCCCCAAGGTTGTTTATATCAGTTTTCCATTGTATTTGATGGTGCCTCTTAACTCCTTCAATAGACTTAATCATTATGGTTTGACTTTCTGTTCCAAGGCCACTGATACAGATATTAAACAAGACTGGTCTCAAGTCTTGTCCTTGAAAAACTCTTACTCATTTCCAACCCAGTATCTCTTTAGCCTTTTTTTTTTTTTTTTTTTTAATTAAAAAAGCTCTGTGCACATTTCGGCTCATCTAGTTCAATAATTTCCATGCATCCTCCCAGATGACGCATTAGAGTAGTTCAGATAGTCATATCTTGTGAGTTTCCATCGGGCACAATTAACTGTAGGAAAATATGTTGCATTTAACCCTTCTGTCTGTTTCCCTATTTTTTCCCTGCAAGTTTCAAGCTCAGGAATTTTGTGGTAAATGGCAAGTCTGATAATTTCTGAACATTTGCTGCCATTTTGTTCTTGATAGATATTAGAAATCTCTGATACAAGAATGCTTTTTTTTTTCCTCCTGCCTTTAAACTTGCCACTCTTAAGAATTCTGGGATAATGTTCTCAGTCTGGCCTCAGCCAGCCAGCCCTCGTCTTCCTGAATTTGTGATTTTCTGCTTTACACACTCATTCTTGCTGGTTATCTTGTCTTTGTTCCTATTCTTTTTTCCACCTTCTGTACCAAAACCGAAAATAAAAGGCTTTGTTTTGGGAGTCATGCTTAAACGAGTTTTCCTCTACTGTATCCTTGCTGTATTTGAACCCTAGGTCGTCTTGTTATCTATGTGGCTATTCTTACTGAGTGTCTGATTCAGTTTCACTTTATGGCAATTCCTTCTTTGTATCTCTGTGATGATTGACTTCTAAGCTATGCAGCAGATCAGCACTTTTCTGTCACTTCTTGGGAGGAGAGTATGTTTGTTCAAGCATTCTTCTAGGGTCGTTGCTCATCGCTGTACATCTGGAGTCTTTCCTTATGAATTTTCCCGTTGCTTGAGATAAAGCTTTCACGTTTCCAACTGGAGTTCAAGTTGCAGGACTCTTTCATTTCCATCTTTAGTGAGTCTGCAGGTTGTATGATGAGAGCCCATCCTCAAATTAGAGAAAGGGAGAAACGTTTAACCCTTTGGGGAGTGATCAGGACATCAGCCTAACTTGAAGGGACTGAATCATCCTGCAAAGGAGCGCGTGGCCTTCTGCTCACTGCGGAGGTATGGAAGGAGGGTTAGTTTCACTGCACTAGAGCTGATGTTTTGAAGCAGACTCCTTCAAAAATCCTCTGTCTAGGAGCGTATTATTTGTAGTCTGTCTGCCCTTTCAAAACGGAGAACCTTCTTTGTAAATCTTCTTTTGTTAATTCTTTGACTTTAAGCCATGTATTTTCTGTTGTGATTTGTCAAAGGTTATTTTGTCTGACAAGTTTTCCATACTTGCCAAAATTAACCTAAAAGATAAAACTATCTTTTGCTGTTACAAAGTTGGTTGGAATCACAGCCAAAAATCTATAGATACTTCTATTAGTTAAAGGTATGTGTTCAGTTAATAGCCAAGAAGTTGAAGTTTCCTAGTGAGACGGGATTCTTGCAGGATCCAAGTCTGACTCCAAGGAATCTATTGTCATCTTCTTTCTGTTCTTCCCTTGGAAAAAGTGAAATTTAAGAGGGAGAAAACATTCTGAATGGTAGCGGTTTGGCCAGTTTGCTCAGTGTCTCAACTTCTTTCTGATTGCTTTAACTCCCTGCTTCAAGCCATGTAGGAGTAATGTTTTAAGTCATGTTATTGTGAACGGTGAAAGAAAAGTTAATTTTAATTCTACCAACGATCTCACACAGCATATCATGGCTGATGCAACGGTGTAATGGTGTAGGTGGATTTGCATTCTTCCAACATTGGCCATAGCACACAATGCTTGAAACCATTCCAGGTTCACTTTTTGTAAAGGCAGCAAAGTTTCTGCTTTGGAAGGCAATTTGATGCTTTACTAACCATGCTTAGTAAAATGGAGGGTTTTCTTTCTCAGGCTTGTCAGAACTATTCTTGAGGGCAGGCTCCCTTTGCCTTTGATTTGGAGACCTTACCAAGGCACCTGAAATTGATCCCTGTTCTGATGATGGGTTGAAGCTCTCAAAGTCAGTGTTAACACATTGTACTCTCAGTGTTCACATGGACAGGAATTTTCTAAATTCATCCTGCCTTTAAGGCTATAATTAGTGCACTGAACAGGCTTGTGAGTGCCTTTCAGAAAATTGAGGTGTGTATCTTACGTGTATCTCCAGGGCTGAATTTGTTTGCCACTGTCAGAGACCTCTCTGATCATCAGGCACCAATGCACAGTGAGAGAGGTGAGCTGTGTTTTGCAGAAACCCAATACATTAAGACTTGCTGGGTTAAAATAAATGTACACCTTTCAGAGATTCACTGGAGTGGTTACAGCTCAGAATACAAATGCAGCTTTTTGAGTGGAATGCACTTTAACAAGCGAACAGCTGTCTTCTGTGGCATAGGTAGTCTTGGGACACCAGGTGACTTTTAGGTATTATCTGCTGTTGAGAAAGGCAGTGGCCAGTCTACATCCAGCATGGATTTATAAGAGATTTCAGGAAGTGAGTAACTTTGTTACTTACGTGACAACGGTTCAACAGGCATAAAGGTAAAGATAAAAATCTTTCTTGGTTTCGTACACAGCTGCTGATATAAAAATACCTATTGCTTAATGTGTTTCTCTTGTTTGCATTTTTGAAGTGATTTCTCAAGATTTTGTAATGGAATTTTGCCTCGGGAAATAGTGATCTTTAATTTCAGTAGCATACCTTAGAAGAAAATACTCCCCAAAGCAAAAGTATTCTTAGATGGCTTCTTGGTGACATTTCATCATATCTTGCATCTAGAATGGCTCAAAATAAATCTTGAATCTCAGTTTCAGAAAGCACCACATCCGTCATACAATTCTTTGATGCACCCAAGCATTGAACGGTGTTGCCCTCTTACCGTCTCCATCATGATGGTCTATCCATGTGTTTTTGCACTTGAATGTAGGGATATAAATTTGCTTTGATGTAAGATATTCTTTATTCCATATGTTGCCAACTCCAAGTTAATGAGATGATAAAGACAGCACAAAGCAATGCAGTGAAACGGAGTTGTGGCATGGGAAGGAGCAGCATCTACTGTTTGAGCCAAAAATTCAAGGAGAATTGAAAGCCCTTGCTTTGCACCAGTGAGGTATTATAATCAGCTGAGTTGCAGCATCTTGCCTCTTTGAGAGGCACCATCTCCTTGGCTTCTGTAGAGTTTCTTCTGGTATGTTTAGTCTCTAATTTAGAAAGGAAAAGTACCAATTGGCATGTAATTCTAGAAAGATTCCCATTTCCTGCTCTAACTCATCCTGTATCCAAATTGCACTGCACTGAAGCTCGTCTCTGTGACTGTTCATTGCCTCAGATCTTCAGGTTCTGCCTAGTTACCATGGTACTGAATTTCTCTTTTGATTATTTTGTGAAATTTTCATTTTGTTCTTTAATATTTCTGTGCAGTATTTACTGAAAAAAAAGAACCAGTAAAGGAATGAACTTGCTCAAATTGTTTTACTGCAGCCAATGGGGATTTTTTTGATGCACAAGTGATACTTCTTTTCATATCCATGAGGGATCAAATTGATACAAATATTCAGTGTATTTCCAAATGTGAACTTAGTTCTTGCAAAATCTGTGTGGAATTACTTTCAATTTGCTCTGAAATCTCTGCTTTTAGAAGCATCTCCACACACTGCCAAGGCCCAGTCAGTACTGTGTAATCTGTTGTGTAATTATACTGTGTAAATATTATCTGTAGGCACACTGCTCTCTCTCGGGGCACTGTCTGGTGTTGGAGCTTCCACCTGTAATAAGTGTGATGGTCTTAATGTCCAGCAGAAGACTGAGCTTCTCATCTTAATATGCTCAAAATAAATAGTTTTTTTCCCACTCTCCTGTTTATCTTGTTGCAGTAGAAGTAAATTACACTTTAGCTGTTAACTCCAAATGTTTTTAGTTTAAATGCAAGTACAGGATTTACTGAAGAAACTTGAGTGATTTTTGTGTAATTTTCATATTTTCCATTTCTCTTACTGGATTTGACCATCTTGTAATAATGCTGCATTGTTGATATGGAAAATACTGATTATGAACTCTTCTTTTAGGTTGCCATAAAAATAATTGACAAAACACAGCTGAACCCAACTAGTCTACAAAAGGTAGGTTTTTACATTTAATCTTTCAACTGTATTGTAAATGGTTTTGTTTCACCTCCTCCTTCCATTAACCCTGAATGCCTGTGCTGGAGAATCTAAAGCATTGCATACCTTGCACACTAATGACTACTGTATTTAATAACTAGTTTTCTAACAGATACTTTTGACAACCCTGCAGTTGTACACAGTGAACTCATACAGAGCTGTAAACTGAGAAAACAGTGGTCTTCCTTTGTCTCCCAAGCATGGCCACCTCTGTAGAGAGGACGTTCGTGGTTTGGTGTCATGCCCCCATGTCTCCTTCGTGCTCGTCACTTTGTTTAAACTTAAAAATACAAAGCTGACGTTCTGTCTTCTTAAACTGGCTTTTAAAATACTGCCTATGGTCTGAAGGCCACGCAGTATCTATGCGTTTCACGTAGTTTGCGGCAGAAAAGGTGCTGCAGTTTTATGGAACAAATTGGATCACGACTATTCTGGCTTCTTCCCTCTAGCCTCAAATGTTTAATGTGCTGTAACAGTTGTATCGCCTTATCTATTTTAGTAAGTAGTGATAAATCCTACTCTTTTGTCAAGCAAGCCGGTCTGCTTTGGAGTGCCTGCAGGAAGTACATTTAAATGTCACTTTATACCTCAGTCTTTTCCAACTCTGTCCTCCTAAGTGCTGCAGTCAAAGGCTTTTTATTTACTTTTGAGTACTTTGATAAAAAAGCTCCTTGCAATATTTCTCTTTGAACGAGAGAATACCCAGAACTTACCTGCAAATGAAATGAATAGTGACTAGATGTTTTTATCAAAATTAATGGTGCAAAAGTAAATTGGAAAAACATACAAGTTCTTACATTGTACAGCCTGGCTGAGAGGCAAAGAATAAACCTGTAGGAAAAAGGCTCTGTTGTCTGAGCAGGTAGCAACTTTCTACTGACTCTGTAAACTGGGTAAAAGTAGTTAATGTGGTTCCAGTTGTCTCAGATTTTTTTTTTTCCAGCTTAATCCCTGAGGTTATTGGTAATTTCTGGGTGAGCAGGGAGGAAATAAAATGCAAATTAGGTAATATGATAGGTTAGATAAGGTTGATTTGTGTGGCAGATCTGTGAAAAAATTGTTAAACGCTTGGAGCACTTGGGAGAGAAACAAAAGCTGTGTGATATGAAGGGAAGGGGTCAGGGCATGGAAAAGAGGTGAGAGAAAAGTAGAAAGGCTGTATTTTCAGACAAAAATATAAAATCTTAATCCTTCAAATGGTGTTATTTTGAGATTGGGCTGTAATTCTATCTTGAGCTCATGTTCAGGTACAGAGCAAACCTTTCACAAGTTGGCAAGGCTGCAAGCTGGAAGTATGCTTGTTGGCCCTTTGGTTCCTGGGTTTCAGCCTGCTCGGTGTCCACTTGTCTCTGTTGTAATTTCATTTTTATTTACAATTTCTAAAATTAGATTATAAAGTGTGATATGTAAATTGGTCTGAGTTTCTTAAATGGGAGTCTGGAATAGTACAAAATAGCAAGGTAGAAATCAGTTCAAATTTGGGGAGTGAGGTTGCTAACATGCTCACTTGTTATATGAGCACAGAAAAAAATTTAGCAAGATATGCCAGTGTTCTGCAATTTTCTTAAAATTAAGTGGTTGCTTGTCACAGTAAGTAGAGTGAATGTACAACTTGCCAATTTTGCTTTATCAAGGCTTTTTTTGCAAACTCTTGCCCTTTTTCTCCCAGCACTGTCAGCAGTGCCGTAGCCTCAGTGCATTTGAAGCCAACTGTGCACGCAACCTGTAGGTGCAGGGGAAGCTAAGATGGAAGTGCTTCTGATCTTGCACTTCTGGAGAGAGCAAGATAAAATATTTGAGGTATGGTGGGGAGGGAAGGGCTGTGCCCAGCAGAGGGTGTGGTATATACTCTCAGCTGCGGTGTAGCTGCATGCCCTAGTCATCCTTAGGTGGGGAAACAAGTGGTGATTAAGGCTGCCAGTTCCGATTTCTTTGTATTACACCTTCCACACTGATACTTCATCTGCCAGAAAGAAGTTAACCTTGTTAAGGACTGGCTTTGCTTTCTGGAGCAGTAATTCTCTTCCCTCGCAGTAAGCTCCAGGCAGCTGCAGTCCTGACAGCTCAATATTCAGCTCTTCAGAAGACTCTGATTTCTTGTCTGCTACTGAGGAAGTCTGTGGTAGCTACTCTTCACTGTTGTTTTAGGACCTAATTACTACTCTGCTGCTCTTGCTTAGTGAAGAGGAAACTGTAACCAGTACTTCCCTGCTTTGAAAGAAAAGGGAATTCTTAGAGCTTTTTTCCCATGCTGGTGGTGTTAGTCATAATCGCTGTTCTCCACTGTATTTGTGTACCCAGTGCCAGTGAATATCAGTCTCACTGGAAACAAGTGCTGATGCTACAGTAGTTCACTTCCTTCTAGACAAAAAAAACCAACCCTGTTTGTTTTTTTTTTTTCTTTTGAATTAGCAATGGCATTATTTGGAAGGGTTTTTTTTTACCAAGCTCATGTAATAGCACTAAATCACTTCCCATTTTCCTTTTATAGATCTTAGCTCCTCAGCCAAATATTTTTGTTCATTATGTTTTGTCGCTTGTTTGGGTCATTTTTTTGTTAAAGTTTTTAGAGTTCTTAAACATCAATTTTAACATAGACCATATCCTTTCTGACCATGGGTCAATCAGTATTTTAAAAACTGCAAGAAAAGGATGAGAATTTAAAACACTCAGGCTTTTCTGTTTATAACAAGTATTTTTCTGTTTTCAAATTGTGGTATGTTTGACACAGACTTGTATTGTGTAAAGGCTTCCTGCTTGAGACTTCTAATTATATGTAGGGCGTATTCCAGTGAGAAGAGCCTAATACACAGGTGAAGCTTGAGCTGGCTTGGGACAGTATCTCATGAAAAGCCCCCCCTTTGGGGGGAAGGAAGCCAGGGATATGTTGGTGCTCTGTATCTGAATTGCTTTTTGGCAAACTTTTTTTTGGTGTTTTTGCAAGAGTTTCAGTAACAAATTATTTCAGTAGCCAATGTGGGAACACTTCTAATCTGTCTTTCAGTGTGTTCAAAGAGACTTGGCTTAAAAGGTGGGTCCTTCTTTTCCCCACTCCTTTGTTGTTTCAGATGTGTCAGCATAATAAAGTTCAAGTAAAACTGATTCAAGATTATTACTCAGTATGTGTCTGTGCTTCCATTCCTGGTTGGTTTTTGTTTTTTTTTTTTTTAACTCAGTTTGTTGGCTAGCAGCATTAATTAAATGTAATTCTTTCCCTGTATCTAACACAGTTTGCAAAGGACCAGACCACAACAAAGCTGAAAGCCATTTGTTCAGCAGACTAGGGAGGGATGTTTGTCTTTGCCTAGAAACATTTGTAGAGCTCCTGTTGACAGAAAGTGAGCTGTTCAACAAGTTGGGAGTAATTTTTAATCTCGGTGTTAGAAATTAAACTGATAAGCACTGTTTTCAGTTGGTTGTCTGCCTTTATGGTCTCATTATGACAAGTAAGTTTCTAAAACGAATAAAATAATGTTTTGTATTGAGAACCATCACATTACATCTACTGATATTAAACCTTCTTCTGCATTCCTGTGGCAGAGAACCTTAGATATGTGGACTTTTATCATACCTGGCTATTCACAATGAATTTTACTGTGTGATGATAGTTACTACTTCATTTGCTAGAAGGTGGTGCACATAATATTTTGTGTGAAAGAAATCTAGGAAACCCTTTTTCACTATACTGTGGGAAAGCTGTATGATGTTTTACATCATATTCCTCTATCAGTAATACATATAATACAATGTCAAGTATTTGCAGATATCCCGGTGAAACCTGCTATCTGCATCAAAATGCCACACATAACATTTAAAACTGACTAGGGAAGCACAGTCTGAAGTGCATTTATATATCTAAAATTATAATAAATAATTTGGTGATGGTTGTATCCTATTCTCAAGTATTTTTATTTTTAATTTCCTCTGAGACAAAAATAATCTTTTTTTAAAAGGCTTGTTTCTAGTCACCCACTTCAAATGGCTCATGTAGAAGCTACTTTTTGACATGCTTCATTTGCATTAGTAATGCAGTGTAGTCATATTGTGGACCAATGGTATACTTAGAGCAGCCCAAAATGTGGTATGAGCCTGACTTTTATCATATTAGACCATCAAAGTGTACCATGTACAGTGGAGGAAGTAGCTAGCTCCAGCCAAGTCAGCATACTTTATTTTAAAAAAAAAATTAGAGTAATGAATACATTCACTTTCATGGTGATAATATGAATTTTAGCCTCACTTTTACTGTTTTATTCTATATTGCCCTTGGTTAACTGTTCTTGTTTGATGGCACCAATTATGACAGCCTGTATTCCCATGCTTAAACCTATGAACCTATCTTTTTTTTTTTTAGGCGGGTGAGGTGATGATAAATAGGCTAATGGCTGAGTAACAGCCAAGGTCTTAATCTGTGCAGCAGTGGAGTTGCCCTTGGTGAGAGTCTGACCCAATAGGCTCTGAGTATTGAGGGTGAAACAGAACAACCAATTAAGAGTGAATTAAGCAAACTGTCTTCAGAACTTTAAAAGCTGACCAGAGGCTTTCAGTTACATAAGTTGTGATTAAAAGTATTAATCGTGTATTCAGAATATGTTGTATAGCAGTTCAGCTGAACTGAAAGGTCCTCACAAGCAGTACGTGGTCTCTGGATGCAGCACCGTTGGTCTAACATCATGCTGCAGCTTGAAATGGGCAATTCCCCGGTGCTTGCATGAAGGGAAGCAGTGTGATCCTGTTGCATAGGAAGGTGGATGGTAAAGAGACTGGGAGCAGGCTAATCCCTTTGACGCTGTACCCCTGGAATAATGGTGTTTCTTCTGTCTGCTGGTGATTATTGGGTCAGGAAAACACCATTTGTGTTCTGCCCTATTAATTTTGGCAAGTATGTTCAGTGTGTTGTACTGGCCAAGCAGGCGTGAAGACTGGATGTCTGGCAGTGAGAATCGGTGGAGCTGTGGTGACAAACCCAGGACTAGATGCTGCTGTGCCTCAGCTGCCTTGCAGGAACGCTTCTGAAGGGCCAAGGGGGGGCCTTGCCTCCCCATCTCTCCTTAAAATTTGCTCCTTTCTGGTGTAGTTGGATTAGACACCTTTTGTGTGATACAAGCAGCTGATTTTTCACCTGTGAGTTCCTGTTGTAGCACAGTAATTCCCTGACTTTAATGAAGTACTGAAGAGTGATGAGTTCATACCAGTAACATAGTGCAGTGGTCTTCAAAGGGACTCCCGTGGGGGTTCCAAAACTGTGGAAACAGTGTTTTCTGTGAAGGGGTGACAGGTGGTGTGAGATGTACTGGCCAGGAGGAAGCTGCATGGGCTCATAATGTGAGTGTTGGTTTGTTTGGGGAGGGGTGTTAAAAGAAGCAGGCACTTAACTCGTCCCTCTAATAAGTGCTGATTTCATGAATTTCATTGAAATCCTAATAGTAATGTTTGCCCTTTGGGTTTAAATAAGTGTATCAAAATGATCAGGCTTTAGGGAGAATGGATATTACCCATTTCATTAACTTATTTCATGTTTTATGTTTATTTCAGCTCTTTAGAGAAGTAAGAATAATGAAGATCTTAAATCATCCAAATATAGGTACCTTGTTTCTTTCACATAATTTCCAGCTCTGGAGCAATGTTAGCTTTTTTTTCTGTTAAAATTGTTGTGGTATGAGTTTAAAAGATGGTTCTGCAGTAGAGTCTCAATGTACTGTAAAGTAGCAGTAATGATTTTTCAGAGCTGTATGTTTAAGAAGATGAAAGTTTTGGTCCCCTTGTGCAAAGCTGTTATTTGCATAGCTAACTGATAATTTTGTTCCTTTTGAGTATAATACTGATTTTGACTGAATTCAGGCTCTCATTAAAAATAAGTATATACAAAAAAAGAGAAGTGGTCGAGATATTTGTTCAGGATAGTACATTTAAATGTTGTAGTATTGTTACAGGACTGTCAGCAAACTGACTGATAACTCATTTGTCGCCATGTATTCCAGTTCAGTGCATTAAAATGGCCATTACTGATGTTCAGATCTGCGGAAGTTCTGCTTAATTTGGTTGCTTTTCCCATGTAACAGAAGCAGAGTGTTGTTTCTTGAGAAAATGTTGTTCTGTATGAGTTGACCAAATGTGTTACAGTTATTTTCTATTTAGGAACATTAGACAGGAAAAGCTTCTTCAGATTAATAGTCTGATATTGTCAAGCAGCAAGCAAATAGTTTTGTTGTTTTCTCCTCTAGCAGAATTCTCTGTGGGGTTACCGTCATACTTCCACAACTAGTTAACTGATAAATAAATGGCTTTCTTTTCTAGTGAAGCTATTTGAAGTCATTGAAACTGAAAAAACCCTTTATTTAATAATGGAATATGCAAGTGGGGGTAAGTACCTCTCTGCTGTGATGACACATGTAAACTAAGCTTTGCTTTCTTTTTCAGCAAGTATTAATTTCATGGTAGTGTAAAATCTTAAGCAAAATCTTTAATATTCTCTGGAACTTCTTTGGGCAAAATAATTAATTATAACTTGTAAAACCAGCTTCTGAACTTACTGCAACTTAGTAACGCTTGCTTTGTTTTCACAACTCAAATTTAATGGGAATCTTTATTCAGACATCTATTGTTCCTGTCCGTAACAAATGCCAACCTTCTCAATTTATTGAATTCAGTTCCCTACCTCTCTTCTATTTCATGTAAGATATTTGGTAAAACCACATTCAGATGAAACATTTCTGTGCTGCTTTAACTGTTCCTTTCAAAAGCATGAGTACTGCAACTTCTGGTTTTTAGATGTTGATGACATTTGATGTATCTTAATCACAGACCTTCTACTGTCAAGAATTCTTAGGCTTAGCCTTACACAATTTTAGGGGGAACTCAATCACTCATTTATTCCTGATTGCAGAGGTTGGGGGGGGGGAAGTGCACATCATGCAATGTCAGATATTTTCACCACAGATTGAATTAAGGTATTTGGGTTTAAGTTACTCCTTGCTGGCTAAAACCTAATAGCACTCAGTTTGTGAATGTGACCCTCAAGCATCAGCAGGTGAGAATCTCAAATAGTTGAGGCTTTTCTTTAGTTTTGGGAGGGAGATACAGAGACTTCTTTTCAGAGAAAATCAGCATTGAATTTTGACTCTGACATGAGATTACATGAAGTTTAACAAATTACTGTAAATCGGGTAATGATTCTCTACCTGCCTGTGTCTTCTAGCAGCTCCCTAAATGGTCAGCTGAGACTTTTCTAAAGAGAAACAAAGTAGGTAAAATAGTGTTAAAATATTGGCTAGTACAGGTGCTTGTGGAGGCATCTCTGTGCTATTTGATGGTACTAGACTTAGAAGTGAAGTCCTATTGCCATCTAGTGATTAGCTTCTAGGAGGTAGAAGGGCTAATGGTTCTCTAAAGCAGTGAGGATCTTTCTTAAGGTAACGGGGAGATATATACTGTACTGATCTAAAAGGCCGTGAGCAGTACCCTTTGCACGTGCTGTGTTGTGCAAGACAGGAGTGGCTGGTAATCTCAGTGGCAGACATCAATTTCCCATATTTCCTCTATCAAGATACTGCTCACACATGATGCATAGGGACTCTGTGGCTGCAGGAGGAAAGAAACTATTGCTACAGCTGCAACACTTTACATAAATTGGGGATTTTTTTTTCTCTGGTGAAGTCTTCCCTGAATTATGAACAAGTATTCAGGTTTATTCCTTCAAGGTTTTTGAAGAAACATCTGTTAAATACAACTGAGATTTGCCCAAGTTGAGTGCTAAATAATACACTACAGAGGGAAGTAAGGCTATTTTGTAGAAAATCCTGACATTCCCTCAGATTGCTCAGTTGTTGCTTTTCCTGCTTTATGACTTCATTCAAATTTAGTGGAGTTGCTTCTTTTCAAAAATAACTGTGAAGTTACTCAGATCTTCCCTTGTGAGATGGCTAACTACCTAACAGTATTTTCTTGCTCAGTAGAGAATATTTAGATATTCGATCAACTTCTAAAGTTACTTATTTTGCATGTTAGTGAAGAATTTTTAAAACTGTGCTAGTCTGTTTTTGTTGGAGTTCTATATGTGACTATTGTTTTTTAGTAAAGAAAATCTCCCATGCTCTCACAAGCATGTCACTGCTTCATGGGCCAGTTGGCTGTACCTGAAGCTCAGACCTTGTAGTCTGTATTGATGTGCTATAAAATGACTGGATTGATTCAAGGGGAAAAAAACCCAAACATAACAGATCTTTAGTAGTGCTTTACAAATCTCCTTTAGTCATCCACAGCCATACAACATTGTGCCTGTTCAGAAGTAATCCTCCTCAGCATATCTCACAGATCTGATGGTTGTGTGACGGACTGTCGGTGTATCTGCTGTGCTCATTATTGTGACTTCCCTTTTGCTACCTCTTCCAAGACTAGGTTAAAGCTAAGATTTCTGGTTTTGTTAGGACACATTTATACACATGCACAAAGAAAAATTGTAGTGCTGGTATGACAATATTTACAAATATTGTCAGATGTTCTCCTATATGAATCTTTTTTTTTGGGGGGGGGGTAGGGCAAAAGAACCCTTGTGAGAAAGTCTCTGAAGGGGTACATGTCATCTTTATTTACAAAACAGAAGTATGCCTCTCAATTTCTATCATAAGTAATTGGAATGAAATGGAATTTTTTTATATATATCCAGTCATTCATCAAGTCTTAATATTTTATAAGAGATGACAGTGTAGTAAATTGCATAGCAGTTGTGCCTTGTTCTCTTGAGCTAATCTATAATCATGAACTTGAAGAACACTGATTCCAGTGAAGCTGCTTTGGGCAACTGCTAGAGAGGAATCTCTAGATTCTGAAATCAGCATTAATGTATCTCATTATTGAATTGTAGGGGAAGTGTTTGACTATCTGGTTGCACATGGAAGAATGAAGGAAAAGGAGGCTAGAGCTAAATTTAGACAGGTATGTATAACATTCCTATCAGCTTCCTTCCCCCTGCCCCCTGTTTTTAATGCTGAAATGAGTAAAATGACTCTCATTTGCATTTGACTTCTAGCAGTGTTCAGTGTGTTGTGGACTTGTAGCCCCAAGTGGGGAAAAAACTTAGGTTACAATAGTACTGTGAAGGGGATAGTAATCCATTCAGTGGTGCTAGTGTCCTTTGTGCTGTGTGACAGGGTGTCCAGGAGTGCCAGAACACAATCACTGCTTGATTTGGAAGTGTATTCAGTTCCAAAATTCGTTTCTTCTGGGTTGATTTCATATATTCTTAGTTCAGCTGGTCTGCAAACTTTTGGAAGTTACTCAAATGTAACAGGCAACAAACAGGCCGGTTTCAAACCGCAGGCAGTGTGTGTAACTGGCATCAGTTCACATCCATCCACTCACGTGAAAAGATGCGGTTTAATAGTTGTTCTAAAAAGTCACAGAAAAGTAGTTTCTAGGCTTGTTAGTTTAGCTTTCTGTATGATGGATGAACTAGCCCTGCAAAGATGTTGAAATTCCATTGATCTGTAAAAAACATTTCCATTCTACAGTAAAGCTGTATTGAACATAACCACATGTTTTTGCATAATTAGTTAAAATCCAAATCTCTGCTCTTGTAGCATCTGGAGTTTCATTTGCAGATCTGACTGGTCTGATTTTTCTGCTCCTGTGCAGGAATTTGTAAATGCCTATGTTATTTCCATCCCTTTTGGTCACTTGGATACCCTAGATAATGTTATGAAAAGTAATAAATATCAAAATTATGCTCCTACTTAATGACATTTTAAAATACTGAATAGGGCCAAGAGTGTTGTATTGAACAGTATGTAGGGGTTTTAAACAGCTGAACTGTGGCAATGATGTGACTGTTTCACTTCTGGAAGAGGAGGCTCCAATAGCTTCCCATCTTAGGCATAGCCATACAAAAGTAGAAGAAATTTAACATACTCTGAGACTTCCAGAAAATTAATTAATGACTTTCATAAAATGAAAACTTTCACACTTCTCTCGTGTGGGTGGTGTGACCGAAAGGAGCAATTTGAGAACTAGGAAACTGTGCCACAGCTGTTTTGCTCCCTTTGTGTCATATAGTAAGAATTGTGTGAAAGCAATATAAGCAGTAAGTTCAGAAGTAGTAGTGAAAGTAAAGAAAAATAGAAACTTATTTAAGCCAACATAAGGAGGCAACAAAAGCATTTCTGTGAAATCCTTGTTCCTTTGTTTTCTGTCATCTCTTTAAATCTTTTATTTACCCTCTTTAATCTTTCGGAGAAAACAAAAAACAAACCCAAATAACAACAACAAAACCCCCACAAAACACCATATCAAAAACCAGCCAAACAAAACAACCCAAAAAAAAGCAGCTGCAGTCTTCATATACCCAGAAGTGATTTGTGATTACTGGAGTTAGACAGCTTGATAGTAAGGAACACTTCTTCTTTGTCTTTTTAAAGCCACTTCCCTCCCTTTCATATTCTGGCAGGTAGAGAACTTCCTTTGTGATTGAGGGTTTCGGGTATGGGTTTCTGTGTTGTGTTGGAGTTGATGTGTTGTGGAGCAGTCATTCCCACTTCAGCCATCTCTTCTTGATCCCAGACAGTTGCCTTGCTCTTTGTAATGCTGCTTGAAGAGCTTCAGAGTAACTTGAGAGGATTTGCTGTTCTGTCTCAGATGTGCATGTTGAGAACTTCTGCTGCTATGGTTCTCTGCTCTTTGTACTCAGTTTCTTTTATCAGGAGCTGTGTGGAAAAAGATCTTGTAGTAGTTCCATTGAAATTGCACATTTGTTCAGCAGTTACCTATTTTTTCTAACAATTCAACTCTGCTTTAAGTGAAAACTTGGAAACAGGTCAGACATGTTTTACAGGTACACTTAGTGCTTAATTTTATGGGATAATGTGAGTAGTACAGGATATATGTAACTTCATTTTTTGAGAACAAATGTGAAGGGAAAGGATTTCTAAGATAGTTACCTGCTGAGCTGGGTATTTGACATGGCAAGTGTTTATTTTATGTACTTCAGATTCTCAGCTTGATTTTTTTTTTGGGGGGTTTTTTTTTGGGTTTTTTTTGTTGTTGCTTTGGTAGGTTAAATGCTCTTTGTAAAGATATGTAGATGGCCTCATTTGAATCCACTGAAGTATGTTTTCAGTTTCTTCTTATAAGTCTTGTCTTGTGGCACAGGCAACTGAGCTCAACCAATTTTAGAGGACCATCATCTCGAAGACAGGAGGTTGTTGAGATCTTCAGAAACATGAGCACCTGGGAAAAAAGACAACTCTAGTAATAACCCAAGGAGAGAAACTGTAGCACATATGTGTTGCACTTCGCTGGAGAGAAAAGCATGTGCACAGGAGAGTCAGGAAAGTTTGATCAGTGCTTGGCATCTCTTAGGCAGTGGGACTCTGACTGTGGGACAGTGTCAAAGGAAAGCAGATCTTGCTGGGTTTACAGGTCATAAAACTATTCATTTCACCTTACTGTAGTCCCAGAATAGCTTTGTATAGCTTGTAGCCATTGTTAGAGGGAGAAGGCTCTCTGTAGACCTCTTATCTGATTCAGAGCAGCTGTTCTGATGTTAGATAGGGACTTATGACCTAATAGGGATTTTTTTTTTTTTAATTCTCTAACTGGTTTAGCAGACGGTGGCTCTCTTGAAACTGAAGAAACAGTTGTGCCGTGGTATTGAGCTTAGTTCTTACAATAGTTTGTATTATATCTTGGTTTCAGATCATGTTTCTTCTTTCAGTAGATGTGATTTCCGGATCAAACACTTGTGTTTCATCTGAGGCGCACTTTCTCTCTAGCAGGCAAAGAGCAGAACTCAGTAATTCTCCCCTCTTTTCTTGTTAAAAATGTATTTTTTGTCCATTTTGTTACGCATACTTAAGGTTTTGAGCAGGAAAAAAAAATGTAAAAGGCAGTGATCACATTATTCCAGTCACGCTTGACAAGGGAGCACAGGAGAGGGTACAAACACTAAAAATACAGCCATGCTCTGCAGTTCTCCATTTCAAGCTCCTTTTGTGCAGCCATGTGTGAGAAATTCAAATCCAGAACACTGTGCATTCTTAATGTCACCTTGTTTTTCTTCCCCTATTACAGGCTTCCAAGCAGTTCTTGTTCAATCTTACCAAGCTTTTACCATAGAAAAATCTGCCCATCTGGATAAGAATTAATGCAAAAAATGGGAAGCCAAGAATCAGGGCAGTTCTCCCCAAATTCGTGTGTGTTACTCCCCTCTCTTCCTCTACTGCAGCCTTCTCACTTGTTTCCCTGCAGAAGCAGTTTAGAATTTTTGATGCTGGTAGATGTTAGGACAGATCTTGGAAAATAAAAAAATCCACAAAATACATTTTACTTGGTGTGTTCTAGTTAAGAAACCAAATACTCTTGGCAGTGTGGAAGGGACCTTGTGGTGCCATTTATCTATCCTTTTGTCATTTAATCCTTAATGAAGAGTACTTTGTCTGCCTAGAGATGACTTCTGATTTGTTCTTTAAAACCTATGATTATACAGATTTTTGAAATCCCTCCCAAGAAATGTGTTTCAATGCTCCAATTGTTACCAGCAGCAAAAAAGGACTGCTGTTTCTTCCTTTCTTCTTCCCACCTGCCAAGTGTCAGCAAATTTCCAAGTAGATGGGGGGTGAGAGGGCTGTCAAGGAAAATGGTGATGGAAGGTGGAAGACAAGGGAGTCATGCTTTGTGCTATTTTTCATTCAGTTTTGACTGCTGTTCAATTATTAATGCCATACGCATTGCATTATTTCCATTCAGATTGGACTCACTTTTGCAGTACCTATGCTGTCCTGTTGCAATGCACAGTAATTCAAAAGCATCTCCAAAGGAAACTACTGATTGATCATCTGCTAGACCTTCTGCTCTTAGGTAGTCAAGAGTAAAAGCAGTTTAGGAGCGAGTGGTATAGTGCTGCGTCTCTGCAGTCTCGAATAAGGCTTGAAGTGTTTGTCATGCTGTCAGCCGTGGAAGCACCTGCAGAGCGAGCTTGTGACTGGCACTAAAGTAATGGTAGTGGAGAGGAAAGGAAAGAGAACCAAAAGGATGGTACAAGTAGTGGTGTGGGAGAGCTTTGGCAGTTGCACTAACAGAAAAAATCTGAACTTGGAAAGACTGAGCCAATACATAAAGGAACAAGCAAAAACGGAATGAAAGTGTAGGGAATGAAAATTTTTCAACTTTTCATAGACTGCTTGATTTCAAAGGTGGCATTTTGCACCTGCATGATTCAGTAATACAGGGGCACAAAGATCGTAACATTGGTGCTTAAGTTTTGAATGCAAAATTGACTGGTACGTCAGTTCTTTGACCTACCTGGAACCTTACTGTCACCTCCTCTAAATGCTGAGGAGGAGATCCATTGCTTCTTAGCAGTACAGGAGGATCCTTATGTTAAGCTGGGCAGTCTGATCATGAGTTATTTTTTGTAACAGTAATGATACCTCATCTTTCTATGTTGGAAATCTTCTTAATCTTGAATGAAGAATGGAAATTCATTTATTTAAGCTTAGTTATTACATTAAATTATTTTTAAGTGCAGTTCCACTTATTTTAAGAAGTCATAACATCTGCCTGAATTGTGACCATGTATGCATGACAATAAAATGTATTTGACCCCATTTGTGATTGTGTAACAAGACTTTATCCAGCTTTTCCATACATGTAGAGTTCTGCAGCAGTACTTATGACTGTAAAGCAATGTACTAGGACACTGTACTGTGTAAATGGCTTATATAGTTTGCAATATAAAGCAGGAAAAACTTTAATATTTGGAAATGATCGTGGAAGAAATTATTCCATTACACTTGAGACAGTTTTATTCCATTGAGCTTGCTACTCGTGTACAGTATAGAAAATACAATAAACCATATGCACTTAGACAGCAGGCCTCTGTCAGATGCAGTGTTGCTTCTCACTGCATAGCTTTTGACAAGCTGTTTCCCAGTTGTTTCTCCAGTAGTGAAGCCCATTTCTTACCTTTTTCTCTCTGTGCTGCAGCATGAAAAATCACCTTTGGAGAGGGACTGGAAAACTTCAGTCTAGAGGGAAAGCTTTTATAGCTGTATACAGTATTGGAATGGAAATACTTCAGTAACCTTTCTGAAAGTCATTGCTTCTACTGATCTATAATTAGACACACAGGAAAAACAAAATCCTCTTTCAAGTATAGTAGAAACCAAATAGATTAAATAACAAACACCTAAGTTAGTTATCAGCTTCCCCCAAATACGCTGGTCACTGTAGTAGTTGATTATGTAGCTCTGAGTGGATAAGTACATGTCAACTTCAGAAATAAATGCTGAACTTTTTGGTTAAAACTTCTGTTTTTTTGAGATGTCACTTACATAATTGGGTTTGTTTTCTATCCAGATAGTATCTGCAGTGCAGTATTGCCATCAAAAGCATATTGTTCATAGAGATCTCAAGGTGAGTAGGAAGAAGTGTGTGAAGTATGTGCATCAGCTTCTGTACCTGCGGGTGTGATCTTTATTGTGCTGATAAAATGTACTGTATAGTAAGCTTTTGGATTTATTTTTTTGTGTTATAGCAAGTTTTGAGGAATGTTTACAGTATAGAACCATTTCAAATAAAAGGAAGAGAATTTGTAAGGCTTTTAAATACAGATACTCAGAAATTTAATGGCTGCTGAAAGATAGCTTCTCACCCTGTGGTCAGATTCAAATTTGATGCAGGTCAGTGTTAGCTGAGAGATCTTTAAAAACAATCTAGTTTGACAGAGGTATGACAAGTTTTTGTCTTGAACAGAATGAATTGCCAGTTATAATGATGAAACTGAAGTATGGTATCTTTATAGCTCGGCATGAAATGGTATATTCCTTCTTTAAACTGTGCCTTTTATAGTAATAGTGTTGCTGCATAACTTGTTCAGCATATCACAGCTTTGTAACATAAAAAAAAAAAAAAAACCACAATAAAAAACCCAACAACTCCCTCCAAACATCATCAACAAAAAAAAAACACTTGCAAAAAGTTTAAAGATTATGTGTATTACTAAACTTTTGCAAGAATGCCACATAAAGTATGAATAGTGAGACTATATCCTGTTTTCATCTTAATAGATCAAAAATATAAGTTACAGTAGCTCAGGATACATTTCTGTGGAGAAAACAGATAGATGGTAATAACACAGTTTTCAGGTAGCATAATAGCTCCCATGGTCTGAAGCCATTGTACAGACATTTTACAAATAGGGGATATGTGAATAATAGACTAAAACTTAACTAAAAACCTTGCAAGGAAGTGAATGTCACCAGATGTTTCAGCTTTTTGCATTTTAAGAGTGAGTAAAATGAACAATAGCATTTTACATCAAGTATTTTCAGTTCATCTTACAAGCCATTCCTTCTCTTCCAGGCTGAAAATCTATTGCTAGATGCAGATATGAACATTAAAATAGCTGACTTTGGTTTTAGCAATGAGTTTACAGTTGGAAATAAACTGGACACCTTTTGTGGCAGCCCACCATATGCTGCTCCAGAGCTCTTTCAAGGGAAAAAATATGATGGACCTGAAGTAGATGTTTGGAGTTTAGGTGTTATTCTTTATACCCTTGTGAGTGGATCTCTTCCTTTCGATGGACAGAACTTAAAGGTGCGTTTTTGTAGAACATGTTGGGTGTGTTTACCTGGTGTTTTAAGTGATTTGCTGCTTACAGCTTACTGTCTGTTCTTCTGTTGCCAAGGAACTTAGAGAAAGAGTGCTAAGGGGAAAATACAGGATTCCTTTCTACATGTCCACAGACTGTGAAAACCTCCTCAAACGTTTCCTGGTGCTAAACCCAACAAAAAGAGGCACTCTAGAGGTAATGGCACAAATAAGGTGCATCAGAAAGCTAGACATTGTATTTTGCAAACTGTATTTTTGATCTGTAATTTATTTTTGTCACACTGTTCCTGAACAGTTTATTTGGAGTAAGTTTGGGAGTGGGGGGTGTTGATGAGTAAAGCATATGATTTTTTTAAGATGTTGTTTGCTAGGGTTACAAGACACCTGACGCCCACAGTTACTTTCAAAATGAACATGAGACTACACTGCCTATGTCACATAACTTTTCCTGATGGTTACCTTGTGGATTCCTGCATTAATTGGTGATCCACCAAGACATTTTCCACATTTTCAAATATGAACTGGAAGTCTTGACTGCTGGGTTATGGTTGCCTTTTGCCTGCGTTTTGTACCATCACGGAGGAGAAAGGCCAAAACAATTCTGGCTTCCACGGACTTCCGTAGTCAAGCCTGGTCCTACTAGACTTGTCAGAGTAGTTGTACTGCTCCTAGTCTGTGTTACGGGCTTTTGGCTTCCAGCTATGTGCTAGAATACAGCTGATCGGGGAGCAGCTTGGCTTGATGTGCATAGTTGATTCTCCTCACTGGAGCAATACAAAACTGAGTGGGTGCTGGGACCTGATCTGGAAAAGAAAAATGAGAAAAGGCTTTAATGTTTAGTAGATGAAAGTGTGTGTGTGTGTGTGAGCTCTTTGAACAGCTTGTTGTCTTTGCTGCTAAGTATGTTGTACTAATAAAACCCTTTGTTTTATAGCAAATTATGAAGGACAGGTGGATCAATGCAGGGCATGAGGAGGATGAACTTAAACCTTTTGTTGAACCAGAACTAGACATCTCGGACCAGAAAAGAATAGGTAATCGAGTATTTTTCAGAATATGCTACTGTTTGCGTCATGTTGGTGGATTTTTTTCTTCTACCGCTGCATTTGTTGGCCATTTGGTAAAAGTAACTAATCTTCTAATATGAATTTTTCGTCAGGCTTATGTTCTCACACTTAATTGTTTTATTTAATTCTTTAAATGTCCCATTCTTTCTCTTGACCTTAAACACTCAACCAGCCTAAACATCAGAGTGTTTCTGTTACTTACAGAGTGTGTGCTTGTTTTTAGATATCATGGTAGGAATGGGATATTCTCAAGAAGAAATTCAAGAATCCCTTAGTAAAATGAAGTATGATGAAATCACAGCTACATACTTACTGCTAGGAAGGAAATCATCAGAGGTAAGTACCATTCTTATAAATGCAAAGAAAGAAAGGCATCATAAAGTGTCCTTAGCAAAATTAGAAACAAAAATTAATGCAGTAAGTATAGGCATTGCATTCCTGTACCAAAGTCCGTTACACTTAAAATCACATTATTCTGATCATGGGTGTCAACTGTCCAAATGATGCTGTGTTTGTTCTCACCATGATCTGAGTCAGTAAACTCTTGCCTTTAGGCTCCCCAAAGCTACCCTGCTTGCTCAGCAGCTACTCCTCTGAAGGACTTTGTATGCCAGTTACTGTCCTGTCTAGTCTAGAAGCTCAAGAGTTGAATGTGCTAGGTGTAAATATTTTAAGAGAACCAAGGAGCAGGACCAATCAACCTGAAGAAGTTCTTGCCTTGTAGATTACCTTTCCATATGATGCTGAGAGAGCTCAGCATCAGTAAGCTGCACTTGATTCCTCTGCTGGAGGAGCTGGTGTGGTGGCTTCTGCTAAATGTATCCTCTCTTCCTGTTAAAATCTTAGAGAACTCTGAGGAGAGAGTACTGAAAGTAGAGATGGATTTTCTTTGCCTGGTTATCCTTGGAGGAGCTACAGATTCTGCCGAGTTTCACTTAAGACAGTTGCACAAGAATCTAAGAGAAGCTGGGGCCTCTAGGCAACTTCATTGCTGTCACAAAATTTCCTATGTACCAGAGCCTTCTTCCTTCTGTTACTGCTCCCATAATGTGGTGGATGTTTAATTTGTTTTGTCTGAACTCGTTTTAATATTCTCATTTGTATTGTAGTTGGATGCAAGTGATTCAAGCTCCAGCAGCAATCTTTCACTTGCCAAAGTTAGGCCAAGTAGTGATCTTAATAATAGCACTGGACAGTCTCCTCATCACAAAGTTCAGAGAAGCATATCTTCTAGCCAGAAGCAGCGGCGGTACAGTGATCACGGTAAGCAATTCTCATTTTCAGTGATGCAGAAATTAGTGACTTCCAATTCCGATCAGTGTCTGAATTTGTCTCTGTCCCCCAAAGGTAAGGAGGATGACAGAAGTGTACCTCACAGCATGGTGGTTAAATAAGTTACTGAATAACCATTTGTTTTTTAAACTGATTTTTTTTATAAAGCCCTCAAAAACATCTTCTAGAGGAATGCTGAAAACACCAACTTAATTCTCTTATTCTGCCTTGTGTTGTCCCTTGCATTCCTGACCGTGCTGGGAAAGTCTTGTTACACAAATTGAAGAGAATGTTGCAACCCGCTTTTTCATGAAAAGCACAGCACTCCTCCCCCATGCTCTTATATGTCTGTTCAGCTTTTGTTTTCTTTTGACACTAGTAGGTCAGCTTGTGTCTAAAACTTGAAAAAATGTCAGTTTGCCAATATTTCTTGTTTCCTGTTTCCTGAGGGTAGTGTCACTTGATTGTCCTGCAGGAATTAAATTTCTAAAGATCAGTGACTCAGAAATTTAGAACTCTTCTGCTTAATGAGTGTGCAGGATAGTAGCTTAGGGTTTTCTAAGTATCTTAAACATCTTCCTGCCCAGACACTAACTTATAAAAAGGTCTCTGTTTAGGTCTACTTTTAAATACCTCAACTGCATTCAGAGGTTGCTTTCCTTTGGGAGTCTTCCAGAATGATGGTTATTGTGTTTTGTGATGCTTTTTAATACATATATATGTATATGTTTATATGTGGTTTTGTGTGTGTGTATACATACACTTTTTGATGATTTGTTATTAACTAGAAAGTTAATGTATCTTGATGTGTCCTCTTCTGAGGAGATCTAATTGAGACAGCAGAAAACACAATCCTGATGACCCCACAGGCTTTTCCCACTGCCCAGGAACCTATTAAAGCAAGAGGGAGCTTGGGACCAGTGAAGGGGCTGCCTTATTCTCAGGTATTCCTGGCACAGCAGTGGCAAACCACTGCTGCTTCTGGGTTGTTCCAGGAGCGCAGCCCGACAGAGTTAGTGCTGCTGGTGGTCCAGGGTTGTGTAACCAGGTACCTATCTCAGGAGCCCAATTTTATAAGAAACTGGCTTGAGCAATGTGTGCCAGCTTTGTGCTAATGAAGGATGCTCTCATTTGAATGAGGGTCAGTTACTTGTTAAGTGTTTTTAAGATGATTCTAAAGGATTTTTTCCTACCAAGCAAAACCAGTGCCAGTACTCAAATGCCAGAAGATTCCATTACATTCATTATTTTATCATGGAAATCAAGTAATATCTTTGCCTAATGAATTCAAATAATTGTCTGTTATTATGGCACTCCTGTTCTTAGCACAGTAAACAGAAGAGAGTTACATATCTTTGAATTGTAATATAAGGGGAAGCCTTATTAGAGCTGACTTGAACATCTTATTTCTCATATTTTATTACAAAATGGGGAACCTTGCTTCAGGATGTTGTGTCCATGTGTTGTCGTCCCCTCTGCCCTTAAAGGTGTGTGTGTGGGAGGAATGTTTATGAAGTGTTTTGTTTTTCACAATATTTTACTGTCCTATGAAACATGCATATTTCAATAATTTGAATAATTACCTTTTTGCAACTCTGATTCCCAGTGTTAATTATTTTGATTCTCACGTGTGAATACATTTCCACTGTAGGGGAGAATAGCTACTGGAATTCAGAGAAGAAAAATCCTTTTTGTTTCTTTTTTAAGCTGGACCGTCCATCCCCTCAGTAGTGGCGTATCCCAAAAGAAGCCAGACTAGTACTACAGACGGTGACCTCAAAGAGGAAGGAATTCAGTCAAGAAAATCCAGCAGTAGTGCTGTTGCAGGAAGAGGAATTGCACCAGCTAGTCCAATGCTTGGAAATGCCAGCAATCCCAATAAAGCTGATATTCCTGAACGTAAGAAAAGTTCGGCAGTTCCTAGTGTAAGTAGAAACACTTATTTATCAAAACCATGAAATGTTTTTGAGGGGTGAAAAAGTGTTAAACCTGTGATTTGTCAGTGGTGTTGATTTTACTCTTCATCAAGGCTCAGTGTAGGTATCACACACTCTTGCCTTTTTTTCCCTCCCCCTGCATCAGTCTGCTTCTCAAGTTACCTGTTAATTTTCCAATGGTAGTTAGTAGGCATTAGTAATTAGCACTAGGAGCTGTTAGTGAACAAAAATATATATATATATATATATATATATATAAAATTACAATTATGTAATTTGTTATATATAAATATATAATATAAAAATATATTTAAAATAATTTTTTTTTTTAAAGGAACTGAAATCAAAGGCTATGTCCTGAACTGCTGTTTGAGTTATTTCTGATATCACCAGCTACTCTGCTATGGTCTCTTGTACAGAAGAATGAAATCTCTATTTGTATTATCCTATTTTATAGTTTCATGTGTTTAAGGAACCACCTAATCTTTGTTCTCAAACAGGCTATTCCAAGTCACAGTTATGTATATTAAGATTATCAAACAAATGTAGCTCTAAAAACTGTTCAAAGCTGTATTTCAATCTATGTTTAAAAGCAGTGTGCCTGCCTTTTGTCCTTGTGGGCTTCCCCCACCCACCCCCAAACTCCAACAACAAAATACCACTCTAAGGTGCATAACTAGTGAATTTAGAGGGTCAAGCAGTAGGCAGTGAGCTGAAAGAAAGAAAAGCCTTTGTCTGGTTTGGCTTTAATTTGTGTAATCTGTGGTGCCTCCCTCTGAGGCAAAGTTGAAAATCTGTTTTCATATAATAACTCTTGAGTCTTGAAAGATTTAATTTCTAAAACTTTGGGATTTTGTATTGAAAAACTTCCTTCTTTTCAGAAGAAATAACTTCCCAGTTCTTTGCAAGTTGAATAATGTAGTGATTTATTATTTTTTTTAAACTTATCCCGTAAAGCTGTCATATTTGGTCATATACTCAGCACTATTGCTTACAACAAATGAGAGCAGAACTTCCTGAGCTCAGAGCTTTTTGACAATCTGAAGCGAAAGAAGTAAAATAAGATTTGTTTTACTTTATTGGCTCTGTGCTCAGTTGGCTCAGTGGCTGATAGTTATTTGGCTGGAGGATTTCGGTCAAAGAGATTCCTTGGAAAGATAAGTCTTTACTGCAGCAGCTGTTATTCATAAATGTGAACAAGAGCTTATGATTTTAGGGCACCCTTTTCTGATTTTTCTCGTCCCCTGCCCTTTCCCTTCTTGTTTTTTGATCAGTCCAGAAACCATTCAGACTTTGTTTGTTCCTACATGACAGTTCTTAGCTACCAAGTCTCAAAACAGTAGGATAATCAAATCAGTTTTGTCCTATATTGTCCTATCCTATATACACTCAGTATTGTGTAGTGCCTTTCAAGAGCTTTGCATCACAGTTACAACATATTTTACATTTACTATCTTTAGTATTTTGATCTGCTATTCTACACTACTCCCAAATACTGGGGATTTATTCCAGTAGTCTTATTTCAAATTTCGTACTACTGTAGCTGAAATAAAATTTGAGCTTGTAACCATAGGATACTTCTCTCTGCTGATTCAGTGTGCAGCTGATCCAACTGATCTTTACAAGCAGTGATACAAGGTGATGAACATGGAATCAAACTTGTGGTGTCACTCAACTAGTGTTTAAAGCTGTCTCTGGAGCTCTTTATGTCAGACTGTGCAAACTTTTTTTTTCCTTTTTTGTGTCAGGGGTTTCCTCCCCGCCCCCCTGCTAGCGATTAGTCTTTTGCTTTCTGGCTGTTGGGGATGGAGAAAAGCACTGACTCTTACACAGCTCCTGGAAATGATTAGGCAGTTTTATTTCTGACAGTATTGGCATGCATCTAGATGGAAAAAAATGTGTTGGAGTTACCTTGTTGTCCTGAAGTTGAAACAAGTTTGAGGTGGAGAGAGTTTGTGTTCTCACTGAGCACTTAAGTCCTAAAATCAGTAATGTGATGAGAAAATCACTGAAGAAACAGAAAAATACTGCTTAAAAGCAATTATTACTTCGACACAGCAAAAGTAGAAGAACTGGTCCTCACTGGAGACTCTTAGCCAGTTGTGTGCTGCTCTTATTAAATAACAAAGCTTACAAGCATGCACTTAAGGATAAGAGTTGTGCTTGTAGAACAGATATCTAAGTCTGGGGTTTGGAGTAAGGGCTCCAAGCCGTACTTCTAACATTGACAGAGCCTTTAAACTCTTGCAAACGAAATAGTTCTGCAGGCTGAACTATTTGCACATAAAAAAATCTTCAGGGTCATTGGACAAATACCAAATGAATAAAGAAAACATGCTACAGGGGTTGCACAGTTAGCAGCAACTAACAGCTCCTTGTTTTAATAACTTCTTGCTCATTACTCACAGGTTTGGATTTTTCTTCAGTGCTTGCAATAAGGCTGCCCCAGAGTCCTTAGTGAGGCTTTAAGAAAACTGGAAGAGGGGAACAGATGACATGTTTGGAAAATAATTTAGGACCAAAAACCATACTGGTGCTCTTAAGTAAATAGATTGGTTTATTATTGTAAGTCAGAAGCTGATTCTTTGGAAGTTTTTCATCAGTTCTTGCTTTGGTGTCTCTTAATGTGAAAATAGCCTGCCTCACCGGTAGGCACAAGACTCTAGGAAGACTCTGTACCACAAATTCTTCCTTTGTGCTGTGATCGGACCTTGTGCATATGCTCGGAAGTCTCCACGTAAGCAGGTGGAAAGAAGGAAGCCACCCATTATTGTGCATATTTCCCACCAGAAAAACGCTGTTGGACGTTCTAGGTGCTTCATGTTCTAATACGTTCAGGAACACAGAACAAAATGATATGAAAATATTAATATCAAATAGTTCAACATACTATTGGTTTGCAAAGGCTCCACAAAGTGTCTTGCACTGCGTGGCTTCATCGTCACATAAACAAAGCTTTACCTTAGGTGTGCAGCTTTCATTGCTAGCAAGTTTAGTGAAGTGAGGGGAGTTTGCACAATGGCAAATGTCAGAGGAAAGTAGAAAAATCAGTATTTTTTTAAAAATATAAACAGATTTGAAGAAGAGGGGTGTGTAAGGAATAAACTAGAAGGAAAGGGTGAAGGGGACTTCTGCTGATGCTTGGCACATGCCTATCCCTAAGGAATATCCAGGGAAGAATACTTGGGAATCCTCGAGACAACTACATGTGTCTTACGATTTAATTAATAGTTCTGCTAATCTGAAATACTCTTTGTACTTCTTAACACCAGGAGGTTGCACAGTTCACTTTCATTTTTATTTGTACATTTACAGAAAGATGTATAACAGGTTAGCAGTCCTTTAAACAGACAAGATGGCTTCATTGTTAAATCTGCAGCACAGGGATTGCACTGCTTGAGACTCCCTGTATAGCCAATATTTTGTCTTAGGGCACTGGAGGAGCTTTTGCTGGTTATTGAGAACACTCCACTTTAACGGTTTTATTTCAGGTTCGGAAGCAGAAAAGGTTTGGCTACTCTCCTTTTGTGCTTGAACTCGGTTTTCCTTTCTTTTTTTTTATCCTTCTTCCCATGATTCTCTGCTGTGACCATTCACATGAAACCTTTTCTTAATGCTATTTTTAAAATCCGCTGAATTTCCCTTGTTTATCATAGCAGTAATTCTTCAAAAGAACTCCAAAAGGTTAGTTGAGCATGAAGTCCCCTGCCTGATTCTTAGTGGCCATCCTTACTCAACGTGTGCTTATCCAGATGCTGGCCAGTCATTCCCTTAAGCAAGCCTCCTCCAAGACTTTCCCCAGCAGTGATGTTTAAAGTTAATAGCCTATTTTGCTTCCTGCTTTGCCCCGTGATCCTTTTTCTTTAAAGAAAAATTTTAAAGGTGTTTTCTCTACTTTCCAACCATATGCAGTTTCCTGTGTTATGTTCTTGGGGTGGGGAGAAAAAATACAAGGCTTGCCGGCTTTTACTTCCTCTACAACCTGGGGGTGCATGTTTATCTGGACCACCATGCTTTTCCTACAGTAATTGCATCTAACTTTTTATAATTCTGTTATCTGTGAATTACCTAGCTTCTCAGTCGTTCCTGGAAAATTGACCGCCAACTTGGGCATATCTCCACCCTCTTTCTCTGTAAAGACAGAGGCAAAGTAATTCTATTTCTTTTCTCCCCTCTAAAGTAAGGTCTGTAGTTTAAGTTCCCCTGGTTCTCCTGTCCTCAATGTATTATGCTTGTATTTAAATGTATATTTTTTTAAAATGCCTTATTAAAATTCTCTGCAATTTGTCTCTTTAATTTGACTTACTCTTTCCTGTTTTTAAAACTTGTCTAGTGTTTTATAGAATTTTAATATTTAAAAGTCCATGTTTACCTTCCCACTGAATTTTACCACATTTGTTTCTTAAGTCTTTGCTTCTCCTATCTTGTTTAAGGATGTGATTTTAACTTAATGGGAAATTCTACAGTCTACAAGTGGTAAAGTATTTAGAAAATAGGCTATAAAGTGTTAGGCTATCCAGATGTAAATGAGTGCTCTACATGCTGAGAATTTGTAATTCAGAACATTAGTAATTAAAATTTATAGCAATACTAATTTTGAGCCATCAACATGAAATACAAGAACAACTTGTTAGAATTATTTTTTCTAATTGCATTATTCCTTAAAAATACTGGATGGTGTTTGTATATTAACTTATTTAATTATTGGAAGTTTTATAACTGTGTAGAAATAGCATGAAGTAAACCAGCCTTCAATTATATATAGACTTAACCATAGAAGAACCTTTTGTGGGGAATAACAAGCCTGTGTTTTTTAATTGTAGAATAATACCACCCCCGGAGCAATGACACGGCGCAACACATATGTTTGTAGTGAAAGAACCACTGCTGATAGGCACTCAGTGATACAAAATGGCAAGGAGAACAGGTACATGAAACGTCTTCCTCTGGTGTATGTCTTCACATTTCCAAAAAATTGTAATGGCAAATTTAAAAATCGGTAATATTCTAGTGTAATTCTTAATGAAAGGTGAGTAGTACAGATCTCTGGTTATGGAGCACCTGTAAGTATGTTGGTGGGGGTTTTTTTCTATGCTTAATTCATACAGTCTTTATACTTAGTATGTAAAAGGAAGATCCTGGTTTCTCATTAAATATATGTCATATTTCTTCAGCCTTCATCTTAAATCACTTGCTAAGTCCTGTGGCCAAACAGCATACACTTGCAGAAGAGGCTAGTTTAGTGTCAGACTACAAAGTCCATCTCTCTTGGGCCATTTTCTTTTTACAGTTTGCTCTAAACTGTACTTTTGGGGATTATTTGGAATACTGTTTTTTCTGTAAGGTCTCAAGGAGGAAGTAATTGTTTTATATGAGCAAAAGTGAAACAGTGATAGGCCGTTGTCTTGGACTAATAACATTTTTTACTGATATCCTTGTAGTAATTGCTTCCCAGTATTGAGAGAACTCATCTTGAGAAGGGAATCACTGATGCCTCCGTATTCTGAGTGAAAACAGTCAGAGAAATAATAGGTTTCCTCTTACTTCACTAAATGAAAGCCTGACTGGAGCATGCAGTGGAAATGGAGTTGACCAGTTCATGTGCTGCCATCATAGCCACATCTAGTGCCATCCTTCCCTGTGTACTAAAGACTGAGGAGAGCTGTAGAAAATAAATATAATAGTGAATGTAACCATTAGGTATAGAGTAACACTTGTGAAGAATACCACTAAATTTCCTGGGTGGCTGAGGTGTTTGAAGTTCTAACCAACTGTTCTTCACAGAATTTTATTGATCTGAAGAGCTGGTAACAATTAAGCAGTTGACCGCTGCCAGGAGAGCACTCAGATAGCTAGTACTTAACAAAAATGCTTAAGCTGGGAGGAAGGTATACCTCTCTCCTACTCTTCCCAGTTTTCTCCACCCCTCTCTAATTTTATGATACATTGTAAAGAGTGGGAAGAAAATACTCTTCTAGCTCGTGTTGAAGTTGGTGAAAGATCTGCCATTTTTTTTGCACAGAATTTTTCTTCTTGCAGCAGTTTATAAGGAAGAGTGGTGAAGTTTGATGTTGTAGGAAACTCTGTCTGTCCCTTGTTTGACCCCTGGCGCCTGCGGATGAAGAACATGATTTTGACCCTGTCTCTTCCTCCTAGTTTTCTGCAAACTGAAAGTGATTAAGGAAAAAGTCAAGTATAAGTTTGAAGAGTGCCAAAAGTCTAGCTGGCCGGCTAGGTGTGCTGTCAGCTGTCTTGTGAAGTACAGCACAGTTACTGGGTACTGTCCCTTAGTGTGTCTGTCTCAGCCTTCATTATTAGTCCTCCTTAATGTTACCAACTTTGTTTAGGTTACAGCCTACCATCCTCTCTTTGATTTGATGTGTTAATAGCTTTTTCTTTCCAAACTCTTTCAAAAACGAGTCTGCCATTTCTGTCCAAAATAGTTTTGATCAGATTTAATTACATGATTTCTTGGTTTAATAATGTTTTTGTTCACCTATAAACTGATATCTTTGCAATATTGCTTCTACAGTTCTTATTACATTTTTTTTTTTTAAAGTTATTAGATATCGTTTCTTTGGAATCCTTGAAGTTCAGATGTCCCCTTAATTTAGGAGTAACTTCACACTCCTAAGGAGCTGGTTTTTTGAAGTTGTTACTTATTTTTCCCCAGCTTTGACTTTCTCAGTAAACTGCTGTCTTTCTGGTTTGTCATGTTTGGGCATTAAGCTCAAAGTTAACACTGAGTAGTACTTGGCAACTACATTACTTCTATTTTGTATCCATAATTGGATATCCTTATGTGATTTATCTTTTATTGTCAATATGGTATCCAAACATCATTTGCTTATCCTGAAAACTTTAGCCCTATTTGGACTATTTGAAATGTCTGACCCACTGTCAGGGGAAAAAAAAAAAATCTCTCTTTATAGCGTTATAACGTTTGTTGTATGTTTTTGATTACTACTTTCTTTACTCTTTATAGAAGGTTAAAACAACAAAAGGTTTGGCACAGAATTCAGAATTTATGTCTGAATATATTTTGTTTCTTTAACTGGGCAAAGGCTTGACTGCTCACAAGAAATGCAGGGACCTTTCATGCAGGCTAAATAAACATGGCTATTGATGGGACTGGCTCTTCAGAATGAGTTCTGCTTGCCCTCAGGTGTTTCTATATTATCTCTAAAATTACTGTACTCTCAACTTGGCAAAAAGTAACTTCAGAAACTTGTAATGGTTTTTCTTCTGTGAAGCAAGATCTGAAGTAGAACTTGAGCTTTGTATAAATCCAAGGTTTGGTTAAAAATACTTGCTGTGCTTTTTGAAATGTCTGTTAATATTTGTCTGGCGCAAACATTAAGGGCAGGAGTAATTGCTATAAATGATTTGTCACAGATTGGATTTTAGATTTTCCTTAGCCAGTCAGATACTGACTGTGACCCAGTGAAAACTTGGGTGACTTGCCTTAAAAGGCAAGGTGCGCACATTTAAAGCCTCCATTCTTTCTGTAGGGAAAGTGTAAAATGTTGCCTGTTCTGTTTTTATCTTGCACATTGAATTCGGAGAAGGCACTATTCCTGAAGGTACAGAAACTTTGAAGAATCAATAGTCAGCTAGTCGAGTTGACATTTGAGAAAGTAGTCTTGAAGACCCCATGCCAGACTGGTAGAAGCCAAGGGTTTTCAAGTCTCACATCCCTGTTTTAACACATTGTGTGGCTGACACAGGCATTCTGCTGGAGATGACTCTGTTGGCTTTCCTCCAAGCCTGAACATTAATTAACGTACTTGGGGACTCATGAAACGCTCTTCATAATGATAGGCAATTGCTTTAAGTCATTTGTAGCACAAATTATTTACAACAGCCTCAGATTTTTAATAAGCCTTGGCACTAATTGGTGAGTGTTAGCTTGCTGTTTCTGTGTTCCCAGGCTAGTAATCCAAGGAAGCTGGTTTCTAGCAAAGCTTCAGAGGAAGTAATGTAAATACTTTATTATGTGCTCTCGTACCTTATTGATACCTTTAGCTATGACATCTTTGGAGGCAGCTGACTAAATAAAACTCTGGTCTAAGGTTGTAAAAATAGGTTCTTTCTCCTTTATCTTCTGCAACAAGTCAAGAGGAAAGGAGCTAGAAGTGCTTGAGGGGCTAGAGACCAATTACTTGGGGATTGTTTGACTTTGGGGTATTGATTTTGAGATGAATGTTCATTTCCTTACAATTTCTTAATATCCTGGGGTAATGTAAAAGCTGGGCTGTGTTGCAGGCTTCGTTGTAATAGTGGCTGTAGTTGGCATCCTGCTGGTTTCAGCAGAGGGAAGACATGCATGCGTGACTCAAATCAAGTTTTCTAGATTCTGAAAAGTTAAAAACAAAACAAGAAGTGGTAGATATTGCTAACTATTTTAGCCATCAGTTCTGATGTCTGAGGTGAGGTGTTTTCTACTAGTGATTTGAGAGCTAAGCCTGAGAAGTGAGTCAGCTGATACTTGTAGCTGGACTAGCATCTCCTCTCCCAAGTAACACACCAAAATGAGATAACATGGCTTGAATTTCAGTATGTATAACCCTGAAGTCACTTGGAAGTGAACATGCAGTGTCATGAAAATCTCACCGACAATTACTGATTTCTTAACCTTGAACAATATTTCTGAATTATAATTGCCTTACTTTTAAAGCAGACTGAAAATGAATGATACATGGCATGGTAGCCTGAAAGGCCCAATATGTCTTGTGGCTTCTTGGTTTTCTTCCATCCTTATTGTTGCTAGATAATATGAAGGCTGCAAACAGTATTTTGGCTCAAGGAAAGAAAAGGATTTCATGCTTCTATTTTAACATGTTATACAGCTAGCAGCTTACTGGCCATCCTGCTAAGACAGCACAGTAGACCTTCCTTTAAAGCCTGAAAGGTAATTTGCAGAATTTAAGTTTTGTGGCCAAGTAATATGAGATGTTCTTTAACAGTCATACCTCTTCCTTCAGAGAACACCAAATGTTGTCCGTTGCCTCCTACGTGTACAGGTTGATTAGTAGCCTTTTTGTTTGGGCCTCTCTGGACTTGTTAAAAATCATGATGATGTTGTTTTTGATTGTGCCTGTGAAGTCCCTGAGTTATCAGATGAAGATTTGACAGCTTGCCCAACTTACATTGATTTCTTTTAACAAGGATGCATTCTGAAAACAAAGTATTTCACTGCAGTAATGGAGCTATCATCAGCCTTTTGGAAAGTGCAGTTGTTGGGGGTTTTTAATGCATTTTTAACACTGAGACCTGTACGAGTTACATCAGTGCTTTATACTAGTGCTTTGGCAGAGAACACTGAGTTATTCAGGTTCTGTACATCAAGGAGGGTATCGCTGCAAACTAATGCTAATAAGAGAACGGTCACTTCATCGATGCCAAATGCTTGTAGTAAGGATGCTTTTTAAGGGGAGTGTAGGGTAGTTACTGCTGTTTACATAGAAGAGAGCTGTTAGAGTTTGTGTTCTTTGATAACAATCGGTTAATAGAAGGAAAAGTTTGCTTTTTTTTTAATGCACTAGTTTGTTGTTGGTCCATCATGCTCTTCTTTCTGCCTCTGCCTGAACCCAAACCCCCTCACAGCCTGACAGAAATGTTCGCTTACGCAGCTAGCCCTGCTTCAGTTTGTACTACATCCTTCTCCAGTGTTCGGCTGCGACATCAGAAGTCGATGTCCATGTCAGCCTCTGTGCACACGAAGATGATGTTGCCTCCAATAGACAATGGCGCAGATAACTTCAGGCCTATGTAAGAACCTGAAATCGTTGTGAAACTAACTTAAACCCACTGCTTCTTAACTTTGTGCTGTGGAATTTTAGTCCTAGATTGTTCTAGTATATATTGCCCACAAGATGTGTGTTTCCTCATTTTTTTAGTCTTGTTTACATTTGTCTTGTGGTGTGTCAGGCTGTCTGTGACTTAATCCTGCAATAATGAACCTTATTTTTTTTTCCTAGTGTTAGGAGTATTGGACATTCCCTATTGTCAAAGCTTGTGGGAGACTTTAACTGTTTATCCTGAAGGACTTCACTACTTGGAACAGTTTGCTTGTAGAGAATTTTGTGTAGGATACCTTCAAATTAGCAAGATTTTCAATTATGTATATATAGAATGTGAAGGGAGAGACATTAAAGTTACCTATTGCTTCTCTTTCCTGGGAGGAAACTTTACTCATCTGTTCTTTTATCCGTCTTCTCAGTGAAACGTATGCATAGTTTATCTGGTCTTTTCCAGGATACTTCTGTTTTGGCAGCCATGTAATCCTAACTTCTTACAAGTTTTGATTCCATACAGTGCTGTAATAATGTTGATATTTCCAACCCTGGCCTATATAAAAGTGTCTGCTTATGCTTTACTGTAGAACGTAGTGGTTTGTGTTTCCTGCAGAAATGTAGTGCTTCTGTAAGGAAGTTCTAGCATTGTTTTTTGTTTTCTGCTCTAGCACTATTCCCGATCAAAGAACTCCTGTTGCTTCAACTCACAGCATTGGCAGTGCAACCACACCTGATCGTATTCGTTTCCCCAGAGGAACGGCTAGTCGGAGCACTTTCCACGGCCAGCTCAGAGAGCGACGTACTGCTACCTACAACGGGCCGCCAGCCTCTCCCAGTCTGTCCCATGAAGCAACACCACTCTCACAGACTCGAACCAGGGGTTCCACTAATCTATTTAGTAAACTAACTTCAAAACTAACAAGAAGGTAAGCTTCTTAAAATGATAATGCAACGTTTCCTTTTTTATCAGGTAGTAGACATACCTAGTAATTCATTGCTTAGGTTGTTTTGTCCACATTCTCTGATTAATGGCTTAACAATTTCTGCAACTTAAAATGCACTGGCTTATGTTTTTTTCATAGTTCTCTTTGGTTACAGAAGCCATTTGGTTTTAGCAGTTGAATCAAATGGGATAAAAAGTGAGACGGCTTGGTCTGTGCTGTTTCTTCTGTGCTCTTCATCCTCATGTCTGAGGTACAAGTGCTGCAGAGCTGAAACATTCCAGCTCTGTTTAAAAGCTGCTCACTGACTGCATGGTCTGTCAGTAGATGGCATGAACTAGGATCCCAGTCTTGATACTTAATGTAGCGTTAGAAGCTCAGGTTGTGTTTCCCAATCGATTAGGCTATTGGTATTTCCAGAATAATCTTGTTGGCAACACATGACTAGAAATATCACAGGTGAAAGGGTAGGGGCAGGAGACAAAAGCTTCTTCTGGCAGTAGTGCTAGCATACGTCATCTTAAAATAATGGCAGTGCTGTGGTTTCAGTCTAGGCAGGAGTCTGGTCAAACCTTGAAAAACTTACTCCTGTTTTGACCTTTAGTTCACGTGCAGATTCTGGCTTGGGTGTGAAGGTGTGTTGGTCTAGCCAGAGCCTAGCTTAAGCAGGTATTGTTCACGGATTTACGGAATTGTCAGAGTTGGAAGGGACCTCCAGAGATCATCTAGTCCAACTCCCCTGCTTTAAAGCAGGATCCCCTAGAGTACATCACTCAGGACTGCATCCAGGAGAGTCTTGAAAATCTCCAGAGGAGACTCCAAGCTCTCTGGGCAGCCTGTGCCAGTGCTCTGTCACCCTCACCCAAAAGAAGTTCCTCCTCATATTTAAATGGAACCTCCTATGTTCCAGTTTGTGTCTGTTACCCCTAGTCCTGTAACCAGGAACCACTGAAAGGAGTCTGGCTCCATCCTCCCTCAACCCACCCTTTAGGTATTTGTAAACATTAATTAAATCACCCCTCAGCCTTCTCCAGGCTGAAGAGTCCCAGCTCTCTCAGCCTTTCCTCACAGGGGAGATGCTCCAGTCTCCCAGTCATCCTTGTTGCCCTCTGCTGGACTCTCTCCAGTAGGTCCCTGTCTCTCTTCAACTGGGGAGCCCAGAACTGGACGCAGTATTCCCAGAACTGGACGCAGTATTCCAGTTGTGGCCTCCCCAGGGCAGAGTAGAGGAGGGGAATGACCTCCCTCAACCTACTGGCCACACACTGCCCTGTGCAGCCCAGGGTGACACTGGCCTTCTTGGCGGCAAGGGCACACTGCTGGCTCATGGATAATTTACTGTCTACCAGGACTCCCAGATCCTTCTCCTCGGAACTGCTTTCCAGGAGGTCCCCCCCTAACCTGTACTGGTGCCTGGCATTCTTTTTCCCCAGGTGCAGCACCCTACACTTGCCCTTATTGAACCTCATGAGGTTCTTCTCTGCCCAGCTCTCCAGCCTGTCCAGGTCCCACTGGATGGCAGCACAGCCCTCTGGCATGTCACCACCCCTCCCAGCTTGGTACCATCAGTGAACTTGCTGAGGATACACTCTGTCACCTCGTCTAGGTCATTGATGAATATGTTGAACAAGACCAGACCGAGTATTGACCCCTGGGGGACACCACTGGTTACAGGCTTCCAACTCAACTCTGCTCCATTAATTAAGTTCCTGCACTGACAGTTTTTATTCCAATTGGACTTCTAGTTTCAAATCCATGTGTGATTTTAAATGAGTTCCTACAAACCCTAAAATTGAAAACCACCTATTTTCCTTCTATGTTTAAAACCTGTTGGTTCACATACCACATACTTCAGACCACACTCATATCTACAGCTTGTGTTTGCAGAAGTGAGGGTTTGTTTATCTTTGCCTTAAGATAATCTCCATGATTTGTACCCTCCTCATCATGTGAAATTTTTTTGGAATATATCATTCTGATCTTGGCCTGCTTGCTTTTGTTTTAGGCTTGTATCACATCAGCACCAAGCCATCTCCTTCCTGTCTGTTTTGTGTCTGTACTTGCCTTCCTTTCAGCATCCTCTTCATAGTCTCCTGTTCCTAGAAAGTAATGCTAAGCCTAACTCCTGTTTTTCACAACTGGCTGATTTCAATTTAGAGAGGGAGTTGCTTTAAAAAAAAATAAAATGTAGAAGTTGTTTCTGTGAAAAATGAAACCGTGACAGCTTCGCCTTTGGTAAATGTTTCACCCTGCTTAACTCTCTGCCAGCTAACACTTCCTTGTTGTTTTTTTTCCCCCTTCATTTTCTGTTGAGAGAGATAAAAGATTAATTTTATTTTTATTTATTTTTAAGAATTGCCATCTGCTTTTTGTCAAGTGAAGTCTTAATCAAAGACATCCTTTTGGCACATCTTTCTTTCTGTGCTTTTGTTTTTAATATCCTTGCTTAATTTTCCATCTGATGTTCCAAATGTGGACACTCAAACTGTGAACATGCAAGCTTTTCCCTTGTGCTGCTGGAACATATTATTTAGCATTGTGTGTCACTCAGTTGTTTAGGCAGCGTTCAAACTTCTGTCATTACCTCTGAGTTTCAACTTTTGCAGTGCAGTGTGGTTTTCTTGAAGTTTTTCCCCACTATTTTTGACAATAGTTTAAATACCATCTGGACTTGATTAAATAATGTGCAGTTGTAACACAATAGTGCTGTTGGAGATGGTTAAGTCTGCACTTGGAGGACCTCTTAAGGCTGGGGCTCTGTTGTACTAGGTGCTTTACAAGCTAGTAAGGAGGTAGATAGTCCCATCAAAGCGGACATGGTTATGTCTCTTAAAATAAAAAAAAAAAACTTAAAACATGTTCATTTATTCTAGCATTCTCTGTGGGGGTTCAGAATCCTTTTGATGATTAACTTAATTATGTTCTGATGTAGGCAATTGTTACAGCTGCTACCACTAAATTAACGAAATATTTAAGGCAGTTTGTGGGACAACATGGCTGACCTAATGTTATGAAGGAAGGAGGAAGAAACCTAACTTTGAAGATACTCAAGATCTAAATGTAGTAGAGTTACTGACCTTTGCTTTCTATTTGAAATACATGAAGAAAATCTAAACATATTTTAATGTGACCTTGCAGATCATGAGTTTTAAAGTGTTTTGACACTAGTACGTATTTTAATTCATAATAACTACTAGTGGCATATTTCCCAGAAAAATTAAGTTTGAAAGTAGCAATGCTAAGAGTTTGACTCTTCAGACCCTAAGTCATTTGCCTAATTTCAGAACGTATCGAAGTGTAATTTCATTGTGCATTTTAAATGAGGTCTTTTTGCATGCTTCACTCTAAATGGCTTTTTCAATTTATTTTGTACAAAACTTTTTGTTGATTATTGTTTTGGCTTAATTTCTTTTAGAAACATGTCATTCAGGTTTATCAAAAGGTAGGATTTATTTATATTTTGAAAAAAGTGGCTCCTGCAATTAACAACAGATTTGGCTTTCTAGCCTTGGTTTTCTGAAAACTAAACTTTCTGCTGAGAACTAAATACTTTATTTCTTGAGAGGAAAGCATAGAATAAATCCATTAACTCATGATGATACTTAAGAATCTGTGGCACCTGTATAACAAAGATGCTAAGCATGCCTTGCAAATTCTCCTTTCTTTGGTAGAGTTGGTAGTGCCAAAGTAATTCTGTTCTGTACTAATACACCTAGCATGCTTATGTTTGAAGAATGAGGTGTTTGATAACAATGATGAAAGCTTAAACAAAACATAAGGTTACAAGCAAATAAAGGTAAGTGATGCTAAATTTACATTCTCTCTTTGGTTTATATTTTATTTAAAAAAAAAAACAGTTTAAAGTGTTGTCTGCAGTTGATACAATAGAAGGCAAAGTGAGCATGGTTGTGAATCTTGCAGTTTTGTATGGAAGACTGAATGAAGGTGCAATGTCTGTCTGTTTATTTTAAAATGGAATGCATTTGCTGAATTTAATTGTAGCTGAAGTGCAAATAGAGCACTTCACTTACAAAGAAAAAAGTGTAGCATCTATGCAAAGTTATTGTCAAAAGGGAAAAGTTCAAAAGTCTGATTCACATTTCAAGCCCGAAGGATTGAATTTAGTTTTACAATTTGGGAATGAATCAAGCCCTTAGACGTCTTGTTAGTCTGTTACGACTCATGAAAGCTGGTTGTACAATTTTGATCCACAGGTAAATTTTCCAGTAGAAATTTGTAATACTCTGTGTAGTGTATCGTGTCTTGAAGCTTCTTAAAGGGTGGTACTTTCAATTTCCAGCTACTGATCTAAAACAGGGAGGTGGGGCCAAATACCAGACGTCTGTTTTAACTTTCAAAATGCAAGGCTATGCATGTGCCTGTAATTTGAGGTTTGTCAGATCATTTCTATACTTGGATTAGGGAGACCTGAGATATGTAAATTGCTGCTTAAATTTGGGTTTATTGTGTACAGCCCAAGTCTAAGGGTGTAATCCCCTGATTAAATGAGTAAATTCCATGCCACAGTAGTAATAATGAGGGCTCTTCCAAAGATGGCTGTTTGACATTGGTTGGGTTGGCTGGCATTGTCAGAGCTGACTTGAGAAAAGGAACATGCACCAACTGTTAGCTAAGGAAAGCAACCATCCCACACAGTATACAGGTGAAACTGAACAGCAGCAGGAGTTTTAACCTAATGTGCATTGTGAGCTCTGGGCTGCATACTACTTTGTAAGAGGGAGCTTTGGTCTCCCTGTAGTCACGTTCCTTCTAAAACAAAGGACTGTGTACTGCCACCACAACTGGATGCATACAAGTTTAATACTCTGCTGCTCTCAAGAAAGATGAAAAATGCTAATATGAATATAATTTTAAACTAGAAGGTTACTGTTCAAATATGAGACTTTAAAAAAGGTAATCTTTAAATCATTTTTTTATATTTTCTTTGACTTGAGGCCAGGAATCTCAGACTATTGTGGAAATAGCTGCTACAGCTTCTATGTATGTCTTTTGAATAAGAGATTTGCAAAGTCTTACACCACCTACACAGGACCAGACTGTGCTTTTTAAATTCTAAGTGTGTGTGGTGTCCCTCTGTACCTGATCTGTATGTAGGTACAAAATTAAATTGAAAACGTTGGGGGTTTTGTCAAGTTCTTCTCACTTTATATTCTATGAATATTACCTAAACTTGCTATCTTTGCTACTAAAAGAATTCCTGTAACCCAACAGCATATATATATGTAGTACTGCAACATCATAATAGTAGATAATCAGTCACTCCTTTTTAAGATACTGAGTTCTAATACTCACTACCCAGAAGTATAAAATATATATATGTCTCTCTTGTACCATGTACTGTCCTTGCCAGTCTGCATATTGTGGAAGTCTAACTTTTTTCTGACAGCAAAAATCACTTTCTAACTTTTGAATTTTATTGCAGCATCTTTTCTCCATTTCCATAGATTGGTCTTATTTTAGCATCTTGCACTTTTTGCTGTTTTTCCGTATCTTTTTAGACGGTTTTCTTTGTGTTTATTTGGATTTTTAACACAGAGTATACAAAGATGTAAAGAGCAGAAAACACAGCATAACTCAGGATGGATGTATGGAAACATTGGGGTTTTTGAGAGCCTTTCATAAACTGTGTAGGAAAAACCATAAAGGAGATAGTGTATAGGCATTGCATGACAAATGAGAACATGACTTTTCTATATATGTGTTCCATTCTCCAAGACCAAGGCATGTCTTGGTCCATAAAATTAATTTATGTAAAAATACAAGCAAAGCAGAAAATTCAGAACATAAACCAGCAATTTGCAGCTCCTGTAGAAGTGAAGATTGTATGAGCAGTGAGGAGGCTTCAGGGCTGCATCTGACTTGAAGACCCACCAAAACAATACTGGCAGTACAGTAAGTGACTGTTCCCAAAGCACCAGTGCTGGGCCATGGAACTGGACCAGACCCGTGTCCTGAAGGAAGGAGTATCTAGAGAGACTGGCACAGCTCTCCAAAGCTTGGCATGACAGCTCATATCTGAGGGCACATGTCACTGAATGCCGTTCCTGCTGCTACGTGAGTGGAACACTGATGCATGGAAAAACTGAACAAAGTAAAGATTTTCTGAGAGGCTTCCATGAAAGAGTGTTTATTACTTCCAAGTAAATATTCTGTAAATATTAACCTTTCTTAGATTTAGACTACAGTGGTTTAGAAACGGAATAATTTGGCTTAATTTCAACCTAAAAAGGGTCTGAGAACATCATTAGGGATTTTTGCTCCTAGACTTTTTTGGACAGATTCCAGTAACAGTAGGACTGTTCATTGTTGGTAGGACTGGTTATGCTTCTGTTTTCTATAACCTTTGGCAAGTTTAAATCTTAACAAAGAAGTTGTCTCCCACTTCATAGGAAGAGAATAGGTTTTTTAAAGTTCAAGTACTCTCAGTTTTTCAGTTGAGTAGCATCTTCAGATTAGTTGCTTGCTTTGCCCAGTAAAAAGAGCCTTTCCCAGCTCATCTGAAAGGTGTGGATTTGTTCAGCTGGCACATGTGATGGTTCACTCCCTTCCCACCTACCTTCATCTCAGCCCTACAGAGCTGTCGTAAAGGATGAGTTCATGGACTGTATATGCAGACCTTATATATATTTTTCCACCTTCCCCTATATCCACCATAGTAAAGTGGCATGTGATCTTAATCTGCCTACTAAAATGATCATCAGTGCTATTGACATTTTAAACTCCTGTCAGATTTCCAAAACCCACGTTGCCAAGTATTGGTTGCAGTCGCATACCTGGGAAATCGGGAGGGCTGCAGCCTCCGAGTCAGTTGCCCCCCCTGTGTTACTGAGGGGAGCAATTTTCTCCCTCTTTCTTTTTAAAGAAAGTTGAATTTTAACAATTGTGTATATAATTGTGCTATGATGAAAATGACTGCCATTAAAAACACACTTTGAAGTGCCAGAGTTAGTTGAAGACTTGTCAGTTGCTTTCTTCTTACTATCTTTCTTTGTTCCTTTTGCTTGAGACAGCTTTTCATCAGTCAGTGGAGATGTTTCCTAGCAGAGACCCTGTCTTGCATGTGCTGTGCACTACCTCAGAGAGCAGGGTTCTGATCAGATGTTGTTGTGAGAAACAGCTCATAGCTGAATGACTTACTGCTCTCTTAACTGGATTTCTGTTGCAATAGCAGCGTGAGTTTTGAGCAAGGAGGCTGCTCCGTAGCCGTGCTCCTCGCAGTGCTAGCACAGCATCTCTTCCCTTGTGACAGGGACTGCACAGAGTCATCTGACAAGCCTGTTCCTTCACTACAACCCTTAAAAGAAAGGAAATGAGGAAATTAAGCCTTGTAACACCCCATACAGCCTTGTATAAATACCGCTGTGCATCAGAAAATAAGCCTACTGTCTTACATTCCTGTCCCTAGACACCTGTCAATCAAATAGTATTAATATTACATTACTGAGTGAAGCCATGTGCTAGTTTAGAGTAGGCTTGACAAGAGCCTTATAAAGATAGCTTCCCTGTGAGCAGAATTAACACTGAGACGTAGAGCCATGGTAGTGCAATAATGGGAAGGTAGAGGAAGGTGATTTTCCCCCTTAATTCTACTTGATACTGGGCTTTTAAAAACTGTAATGATCAGCAGCATTGCTTTAATCAGTGCAAGAAGGCAGAAAGCTGAAGTTTACTCAGCTGTTGAAGATGTGTCAGTGTGGAATGAATAGGATGGACTTACCACAGCTTGAGAATTCTTGCATTTACCTATAAATCTTTGCTAAAATGTATATGCATCTTATTATTTTGCTTTAAGGTATTTGGTATTTAAACACCAAATACCTCGGATTTGATGTGCATGCAGACATGCAGGGTGACCAGGCTTGTCTGTAAATAAAGTATTTTTTCAAATATATATTGTCTTATCAGATAAAAATTTAAACTCTAATTAGCCTAAAAACAGTTGGGAATTATTTCTCTTTTAGGAGTTACTTACTAAATAATACAATAACTTCAACATGGTTTGTAACTTCAGTTTAACATTTCCTACTTTTAGAAGTTCGGCTTTATTCAATGAGGTCTACAGTATCAATAAATATAAACATACATTGTAAAAATTAGTTATGGTCTTTTTAAATGCTGTCGTTTATAGACTTCCATTTGGTTTGACAATGTTATGTTCTAAATTTGGTCTAACCTACAAAGTTCTTTACATCTTTGTTGCTTTGTATTTTAACACACCTTTGGTTATGATTGCAGTATCTTTTAGCAGCTACTCAGATATTGTATATTGTAGTGTAAGATTTGTCTTCTCTTTCCCACTTCCTTTTGCTTCTGCATTCTTTTCATTGAGGCTCCCGACTGAATATGAGAGGAACGGGAGATTTGAGGGCTCAAGGTGAGGGTAAAATTTTTGTTTAAAATGTTACTTAGGTGAGTCTGAACCTTTCTCCCCTTGGTTATGTGGCATAGTGGCTTCAGGCAGCAGCTTTTGTTTCGTGTAAGGCTTTGAAACTAAACAAAGAAGCATTTCTGTCTGCAAAACAGCTGTTAAAGCACTGACTTGGTTCTCAACTTCCATCTTTCCTGTTGCCTTTTCCCTTGTGTGGTGGTGGTTTTTTCTTTTTTGCATTTTAGTCATTATAATTTGCTGTTGTCTTGTAGATGTGTAGGTAAATGGTCTCTAGTGAGGCTGCAAACGTGTGGGATAACCTCTGAAGGGTGATACTTCTCTTTTCCAAAATCACAGATAGTTAAACAATATTTTTCATGTTATACTCTTCTTCCAAAATCTGCATATCAAAAAATACTAGAAATTGTGAAACTTGTGCTGGTACTGCCAACTGTTTTCAGGTAGAAAAAGCATTCAAAAATAAAATGAGCATTGAATAGAAATTGGTGTTCCCCCTCCCCTTTTACAGCCTTATTAAATTAAAACCTTAAAGTTAAAACCAAGTACTCTTTAATTTGCTTGCTGAATTTTATAACATCTGGCAAATCACATAGCTGGATTTGACAGCATAATCCTGTTACTCTCACAGTTACTGGGAGTCTTTGTAATAGAATATAAAATTATGAAATAGGTTATCTTTGAGAGAGATATTTATTTAATTTTTGACCTTGCTATCACTTTTTATTTAACTTCTTCATAATTCCCTGCTTAATGATGGTAGAAGAAAAGCATTGTGTAACCAGAAATTCATTGCCAACTATTTTAAAGAGCAGCTTGACTTAATATTGTAAATTGAACTTTGAAGGTCAACAAGAGACCTTAAACTGCATGGTTTGGGGTCAGTTAGGTTAGGTATTTTCAGAAAATATTTAAGCTTGACAGTCACTATATTTAAGTCTCTTGTCCTGAGAACAAGTAAATTTGAAGAAATAACAGACAGTGTGCGGGTATTCATAAAACAAATCTGTCATCTTTTTTTTCCTCCAGAGGTCCAAATGTAGTTCCATATTCTTTAGGTGCATGACCACAGATACTGATTGAAGTAGAAGAATCATTGCAAACTAGAAATTTCTGGAACACTGCTTTTCCTTGACTTACATAACTTTCTTTATCCTTACCAAATGCCTTTTTTTACCAAAAAAAAAAAAGTTGTAGTTTCAATATTTGGTGCTTTATCTCTTAAAACTGTGACAGTAACTCTTATTCACCGTCTTTATTAATGAAGTTGATGAGGTGTTATATAGCAACAGCCAACTCCTACCCGCATTTCAGCCTCAAAAGCACATAGTTGTGTAGCTTGTGGCAGTGAAAGATGTCATCTCTTTACCTGTATCAGTCGTATTAAATTACGGACCAGCTTAAGAGACCAAGTGTTTCCTCCCTGTTATAAAGGTAACCCCGAGGGCCTACAGTGTGATGGGTCTCTAGTGACCATCTCAAACACCAGTGCAGAAAGGCCAGAATGAACCCAGACCAGCCCAGAACTGGATGGCACATGTTGGCCCTGGGGCAGTAGGTGGGTGACCCCCAGCAGGGTCCCCTGGCTCTGCTGTCCTTCCTCCTTGCATCTGCAGGGCATGCTGTGGGCCCTTCTGGTGCTTGATCCCACCCAGCTGCACTGGAGGAGGTACAGAGGAACCCCCAGGGTCTTTCTGCACAGGCTCGTCCCTGTTGCAGATGAGTGGGTGCTTCCCATCGTCTGGCACTCCCACAACCTGAGCTGAGCACACTTTTGTCATAAGTTGCTGTTATTTGAATGTTCCAGAAACTTCTAGCGCAGAGCTGGTGTTTCAGCTGTCCACATGGCCCAAGAATAGGGGTTTGAGCAGAACCTGCCTTAAAATTGAGTTGTAGATGATGCATGTAGTTCTACCTCCGCAAGGCCGTTTCCCTCGTGCTCCCAGCTCCAGTGACTCCCAGTTGTGTCATTCGTACCATACCTTCGTTTCAGCCCACAGCTAGTGCTTTACCTTGACTCTGTGTTTGTACAGCAGCTAGGAAAGCGGGGGGAACTGCTCACAGCCAGAGCCTCTAGATGCTGCTCTAATACTGGTCGTGTGCATTGAGTGTTAGTTTGCTTCACTAACAGGAAACGTGGAGAAGGTAGCTAGCCCTGCTAACTAACAAATTCCTGTCTTTCAGCCGCAATGTAGCTGTGGATCAGAAAGACGAGAACAAGGAGGCCAAGCCTCGGTCGCTGCGTTTTACCTGGAGCATGAAAACCACCAGCTCCATGGATCCCAATGACATGATGAGGGAAATACGAAAGGTCCTGGATGCCAATAATTGTGACTATGAACAAAGAGAGCGTTTCTTGCTTTTCTGTGTCCATGGAGATGGGCATGCGGAAAACCTTGTACAGTGGGAGATGGAGGTGTGTAAACTGCCAAGACTGTCCCTGAACGGAGTTCGCTTTAAGCGGATATCGGGAACATCCATAGCTTTTAAAAACATTGCTTCCAAAATTGCCAATGAGTTAAAGCTGTAACAAGAAAAATAGTTAAGTTGTAAATTAGTTAGCAATTTCAAGTGTTTTTGAGAATTCCAATGGAAATGTATAGAATAACATTTAGGCAATAACTTCTGCATCCTTCTGAATAGTGATATTAAAAAAAAAAGCTGCTGAGCTGGGAGGGAGAGTTGGACTTTTTTTATAAGTGCACTACAGCATTAAAGTTGCCTACTATGTAAAATATTACCCCTTCTGCTTTATTTCCATTGCTCCTAAGTCTTCGACAACAAATTGAAACACAGAATATATTCATTTAAATATGCCTCCTGTTTGTGTGGACGTGTGAATGTACAGTATGTGTGTATAATATATAAAGTATTATATGTAAACAATTCATTTACAACATCGAGCTGTACCAGTACCTCTTTTTGGGCTAATTTTGGTGCTAAAAATTGAAATGGCCAAGGAGGAAACACTTGAGTTAATATTTAAAATAACTGAAGTGATAACCAGTAAATGCAGGTTTACAGTTCACTGCTGTGTTAAGGAAAAAAAAAAAAAAGTGTGTGAAGGGTTTGGATTTACGGTTGTGAACATTATTAGTCCTGTTTTCTAAGTAGATCTCATGAGGTGATTAAAAATTCACTTTTACTGAGTAAGTCTTGCATTATATTTTGCCCACCTATTTATTATTTAAGTCTGAATCAAATTTTAAAAATGTAGTTGATTTGTGCATTAAAATTTGGGTAAACGCTTCCATTCTTCTGCTTTTGCTAAACTACTAAAATTGTATCTTTGTCCTTTTGGCTTATGAGTATTGATTTGCAGCTAAGAACACTTTTCTTCCACTGTTCCTCTACGAAATGAGGCGGTCTTAAAGGATGTGCTAAATGCTAACTAGTGACTTTTTCTTTCAGAGCAAGTTCTCCACGTTAGACTAGATCAGACTGATATAAAGCACAAAAGGACTCCCAAATAACAGCTGTGTTTTGACACATCCGAGTCAGTCCGTTCTGAGGTGTTGCTGCACCTGTGGCAATACTGTCCTTTGTGTTCTGGGCGCACACGGTGTTGAAACCCGAAAGTGGGAATCAAATCAGCTACTGAGCTCCTCTGTTGTCATGTCCAGCTTGCTAAACTACAGCCATAGGCAGCAGCAGTTAAAACTTTTCCTTGCAGCTCTCTTCCAGCATGCTTCCACTTGGCTCTGGTTGTGTTGCTTTGGATGGCTTTGTGCCAGTTGTCTCTAGCTTCTGCTGCAGAGGGAGTCCACATGCAGTGGAAACTCGCCCTTGATGAACTCTCTGATGGCCAGCTAGCTTTCTGTAGAACACAAAGCTACTCTGGGATGGTCTTCTCTTTTTAACCATCACTGCAGTGAGCTGGATTTGATTTTGCAAACTAGAATGAAGAGATTTCTTCATGCGTTGTTTCCTACCGATACTCAGTTTATTTCATCAAGGACTTCTGTAGATAATACCCTGCATTATCTACTTGACTTTTTGTATTAATGTTTTATGGTTATATTTCAGTGAAGCACTTAAGCATGTACTTAAGATGTGCTTTAAACTGGAGCCTATTTTTTTTTTAAATTTGCAGTGACCTGATAGCTATTCATAGTATACAGTTCAGATTTGACCCAAGGCAAAAATGCAAAATCCTTAATACTTTGCAGGTTAGTTCTTGTGATCTGGAGTCTGTAAAGCAGCAGACTTCCCCTCTCTTTCCCTGAGCATCGATATTGATTATGCTAGTTTAAAGGGTAATCATAGTTGTTAAATGTAGTAAATATTCCTGAATTTGCATTTGATTCTCTGTATATTCTGTATCACACCATGGCTTGGGAACTCCAGGTGCTACTGGGGTTCAGTTGGCTTTCAGTGCTCTGCCCATGCCTGTGCTGCTCAGTATGGTTTTTTTTTCCATGAAAACTCCCATTTTGTAATAGCAATAAGACATTTCAGGGCAGTCATTGTACCTTCCCAGGTGAATGGTCACCTAGCCTTTCACTTCCTACATTTTAAGCACACCTCCAAATGTATTTTTTTTACCCGGCAGTGTATTTTGTTGTCTGAACTGAAAAAGTGTTCTGATGAATGATGTAAATCTGTATTCGATGGAAGTTCCAAAAGGTTTCATATTAAATGTTTTCTGAAATACTCTCTTCCTACTTCACCTGCTAAGTATGTAATTGTTTCTAGAAAGTGCACCAGTATCATACTTTGGATATTTAAAGTTTGTACAAGTAGTTTTCTTAAAGTGTTCTCAAAAGGTTCTTTCAGAGTAAATCTGTATTTGAGGTATTAAAAAAAAAGAATTATAATCAGAAACAGATTTTTAACAGCTTCCTTCCCAAATGCCTTATAAAATTACCAAGTTGTGAGAATATACCCTTGTTTTTTTTAGCATACTGCATGCTTACTGTTCAAGCCTCTAGGAGTTGCCAGGAAAGAAAAACTGATTTCTTCAGATCTCCAAACTGAAGACAAACTTTTTCCCAAACACAGGCTTTTTACTTTTCATATTCTTTGGGGATCTGTGCAGGTTTATCAGCACCGCTGCTGATACAGCTCTGCAGAACTACAGCTGTTTGTTCTCTCCTTAAGAGACAAGTTTTAAAAATAATCGGAGGTCAGTGTGTGGTGAGGATGCAGCAGCAGGCACAGGCATTTCGAGATGTGTGTCTAGCAATCAAGAAGTGGTTTTATGTAATGGTGTGACTGGTGTCCTGGAATGTGTGATCCAAATGGTGTGTTGGGAGGGGGTGTTTGTAATGGGCTTGTGACTAAAGGTTTGCATTGTTAAAACCCGTGTCGTCCAGTTCTGAAGCAGTCTCTTGGTTGGTGGGTCTGGCAGAGAAAAGTGTCATCAGAATTTGATTTGGGGGGGTGATGACTGCTTTAAATAAAAGTTTTTAGAGATACGTACATTAAGAAAATCTGAGCACTGAGTGGGAATAAAGTTCAGGTAAACTTTTTCTTATGCAAACCTTCCCTGCACTTAGGATTTCCAGAACACTTCAGTCTATTTTACCTCTTTAGAAGGTCTCGGGTCCTTGACCATGTTGAAATGTAGAGACAGGTAGGTTAGAGGAACAGCTAGTCCTGCTGGTATAAGTGTTTTGCATGCTCCTTTTATTCAAGCTGCAGCATCTGCTCCAGTCTTTGTGGGTTCAAAGATTTTTGGTACAGATTTGAGCAAGGTTCACACTTTTCTCTTGTACTACAGTGTAATGTCGAGATCAAATGTAGCGAGATACTATATCCCAAATTTTTTCATTTCAGCATTTTTTTGTCAAGACAAATTAGATTATTAAAAGATCTGAAATTAGTATTCACATGTCTATGTTAAAAAATTAAGTCAGAGGTTCTGGAGTTGTCCTAGTCATACGCAAAGATTGTAGCAGATCTGGAATTTAAATAGAGATCTCTCCAATTCAGTTAAAAGCTCAGATATACATAGGCCTATTGGGAGAGTGTGTAGAGGCTTTTAATCAGTCTTTCCCACAGCTGCTGTGTCATACAAGCTTGTTGTGGATTGCAATTTAATTAGGACTGCAGCCAACCCAGAGAATCATTTTCTCTGTCAAGTCCTGGTCTGGAGCAGCAGTTAAAACCTTTGCTTCGAGTAAAACCCACTTGGTTGTGCTGGTGTTGGTTCCTGAATGGCTTGGGCACCTCGTGGGGTATGGGCAGAGGCCACCTATGAGCTGGTATCATTCTCTGTATTTCAGGGGTGGGGTGTTGGGTGTTTCTTGCTGTGCAGCCTGTGGACAGCTATCCAAGACCATGTCTTTTCTTTGTAACCTAAAGAGTTAAATATTTAGAGTCTTGGCAGTAGATGGTATTTCTGCTGCTTGGGGAAGGGGTTCATACTAGTGTAAAATTTTGTTTTCTAATTCACATTTTTGTAGAAAAGGCCCTGGAGCTTTCCTGTAAAGATAGATTCACGTTATTACAGACCACTGGTGCTGCCAATTAAACCCCCAATCTGACATTCTGATCAAGTGTGGTGGTGAAAATTCCACTTTGGACTGGAATTTTCTCTCTGGTGGCAGTGAATTGTTCCAGTGATTTCACCACTGACCGTTACACCATCGCTTGAAAGAGCAAACTGTTACCCAACAGGACGATGCGTAAATTTTGGATAAAAGCTCAACCTAGTGCAATTAATAAGATTTTTTTAAAAGTCACATTTCTTCATACAAAAGGCCCATGGGTGTCCTGTGTTACAGCAGCAGTAAATGCTGAGAGAGAAGTCCAAAGAAACACAACACAGATGTAACAGTTTGTGTGTTTGCTCCTTACTTCTGACAAACTAAGAGCAGAAAAAAGCTAACCCTTAAACTTACTGAGGTAACTCGGTGGTTTTCATGTTGCTGTTTCTGCTGGTCTCTTATTAATGTGCTACCAGGTACTGCCTCCAAGCAAAGAGCTGGATCAAATCAGCAGAACCATGGAGGAGCAGTCCCTCCATCCAGTGCTTCTGAAGTTGAAATAGTATTGTGTTTCAAGCAGAAGAATTTGAAAGACCCTTAACTGCTCTTTAGCTTTCTAATTACCCTTTGGCATAAACAGTGGACTCTCATTCCTGCAATAACTGAAATCAGAAGCCGTGTCTATTCCAACACTGTGAATTCTGTAACTATTTGTGCACAGAAGCCACCTTCGGGGCATTAATTGTCGGTTGTGAGTTCACCTACAAGTGCCACTAACACCTTGTAGTGCGTATGACTTAGCAGGCAGGGTATTTATTTTTGGGGAAAAAAAAATGCTTTTGCTTGTGTTTTTGCTTATGTGTGTTGAGTGCTTGGAACTACGTGTTCTGAGACTGGGACGTGAAATTCATGCAGCGTGGCCATGGTTATGGTTGCTGTGGGAACCACAGCATTGAATTGCAAGGCATAGAAATGTTGTGGTTCTCAGTCATCTCATTAACACCCTTATGTTATCTTTTAATAATATCCTTTTGAAATTCAGGGCATAAAACCAAAATACTCGTACAGTTTGTATTTCTGTGTAGTTGCTGATCACACTGAATGTATTAGGTGAATAAAAATCAGATACTCAAGTATCTCACCATGAAAATAATGCTGTTAGAGCATATGGGGATGCAAAGTCAGAAAGTGAAATGTTACTGGTGCTGATGATCGCAGAGTTTTCTGTCATTTGCCTGTCTCAAGGTGAAGTCCTGTTTGCTTGGAGGTGTCTGACCAAGACCTCAGCTCAGCCTGAGCACTGCAGGCAAGTACCAACAGCAAAGTCTTTCTAAGCGTAGAATTACTCCCTCCCGGCTCACAGAGCCAAAAGGCATGAAGTGCTTTCACACGTGTTCCCACGTATGGAAAAAACACCAGCCTGATAGGAGCTTGGCGACACTGGAAAGCGTGTGTTTAATTGTCCTGTGGTGCCCAAAGGAGCAGGGGCTGGTGGTGTGGGATGTCAGAGGGTGGGTGGATGGATGGATGGATGGTCGGTCGGTCGGTCGGTCGGTCGGTCCCTTCCGCAAGGAGAGGCGGGCTGCAGAGGGACGCTGCAATGTTTGCAGTGGCCACAAGATGTCTCCCGAATGCAGAAACACGGCTCTGGTCGGTGTTCATCTGGAGTATTTTTAGCACAGAGCTGCAAGGACCACTCGCTCCGTGCCGAGCAGCGGTGTCACATCGGTGAGCAGCGTTAGTGTCTGTTCAGCCAGCTTGGCCTCACTGTAACAACCTTAGGGGGGGGAAATGCACCATAAAATATTGACGGCAGTTGTGTGTTTTTCAGGTTGAAAACCACGCTAATGCTACATTTGACTTTCCATTGTGTTTTATTGCTTTCAGAGCCGAGGGGTAGTTAAATGGTCTTTAGCTCTGCCGTGGAAAACCGGTAGGGCTGTAAAACCCATTCCCACTTCTTTGTCAAGCCCTGTTCCGTCTCCTTTCCTAGCAAATGGCCATGTCAGGCAGCAGGCTTTTCTGCTGAGAAAGGTAAAAGGAATATTGAACATTTAAATTCATGTCCAGCTTTTTAAAGAGTAAGAATCTTTGTTTTCCTGTTCAGAAATTTAATTACTGAAGCTATTTTGCTCTTCATCCTTTAGTAATCAGTCTAATCAAGGCTGTAAATTGCAGCCAGCCTCTTCTAAAACAATCTGGGATCACTTGCCATTTATATTTCACTGTATTAAGTAACTCTAAAGCTTTATGCCTGGCATTTTCCATGCCTGCAGTCTGGCTTCATCTTCAAACAAATCTTGTCGCTTGTGCCTCGAGTAGGCAAGAAGTGAAACTTCCTTATTTGCTCAGGATTTATTTCAACTTGTATATTTTGCTGCAGCTTTCACTTTTGTTGTAAGCAAAGTTTTGCCATTAGGAGATTAATGGTGACTGGTACTAATGTTTATCACTGGGATGTTTGGATTCAGAGAGTGGAAATGGAGAAGCTGTTTATTTCAGTTGATCTCAGGCTCCTCAGTCTTCTTTCCATGAAGGAGCCGTGCAACTCATCCCCTCCTCCCTGCAGTCCCGGTCCCCTCGGCTGCTCCCGAGCCCTTTCTGCGCCTCACAAGGCGATGCCCTGAAGTGTTGGTTGCAGTGGGAGTTGCAGCAAGCAGTGTGTGGTGGCATCAGCAGAAGCTAAATTTTGCTCTTGGGAAGTTCTGTTCCTCGTCACCAATCTGGGAGCAGCTACCAGGGCAAATTTGTTGGGACAAATATGTGTATATTGGTGGTTTTATCTAACTGACCCTTCTATGAACCCCTCTCGCCCTGGCATCTAAAACTTGTTGCTTTCTCCTTATCTCCGAAGATGAGCCTTGGCTGAACCCTTCTAGTTGAATGCTTCTTCTAGCTAATGTCTCAGTTCCAGGGACAGTCCATTTCTGGGGGCTGTGGTGTCAGAGCTCCATGAGTCTCTCCAGACCGGGTCTGTAAGTGCTCTCCTAGCTGGGGAAAGAGAGTGCTCCAGGGCCTGCTGGAGTATCTCAGTATGAGTTTGTGGTACGGGGCATGGCAAATGCAGAGGGATCTCTTCCGCGTTAAGTTGCTGAGGTGATTCTTCAGACCTGGGGGACAGTTTAGCTCTAGTAAGTGCAACCCTGTAGTGCATTTAGAGCCATCCCTGAGATAAGGAGGAAGGAGTGTCATCTCTTCTGGATGACTTCAGTTCCTAGGTGCTTTCCAGACTTCTTGTTACGGCATCAGGCTCCTCACCACAATGTATACTTAATTAGATGTGTTATGCAGGGCCTCTGCACAGTGGTGGGCAATGTGTGTGACAAAAAAAAATGCCCCAGCAAGGAGCTTTGTGGGCTGTGTGTGCTAATGAGCGGGGGCAGGACTGTCCTGCTGTGGCTCTAAAGGGAGCAGCCAGCTCTCACGGTGAGACCTCCATAATCGGGAGGGAAAGCTAGTCCTGCTTGTGTTGCTGTGGGGGACCATGTCCATTTTTCTTCCCAATGGCCCTTTGGCTCTGCTTAGGAGAGGCACTGAAAGGAGTACTGCAAGGTGCAAAGGGGGGGGTGGTGGGAGCTCACCAGCTCCAGCGGCCCCTGGTTTGGATGGATTTGTGTCTGGGGTGCAGCTGTACCAGTCCCAAACCACATCATGCTGTATGAACAGCTCTTGGGTGAAGCTGCAGCTCACAGAGGCTGCATGGAAAGGCCTGTTCCTCCTGTGAGCTTTGTTTTCAGGGAACTTGTGGGGGTGTTTATCTGCGATCCAGGTTGAAGCTAGCTTGCAGGTTCAGCAGGTGCAGGGAGGACAGACGGAGCGGACACGAGCACAGGCGCTCACACATAGTGCCTGGCTACATAAGGCTCGTTCCTCTGGGAAACCAGCCTAAAATCCGTGACAGTTCACAGCAGGGACCAGATCTGCCGATCAAGAGGCAGCTCTCCTTAAAAGGTCACTTTTCAGGTCAGAGCTGCACTCAGGGTGAATCCTGATGGAATAGGGATGGATTCTGCTGTGCACAAAAGGGAGCCAAGCTCTAGTTTGTACACCTAATGACTTGGGTAACTTTAAAAATACCAAAGACTCTTCTCCAGTTTTCTTTCTATTGCTGACATTATTAGCTTGGTCTGCCAGGGTGAGTGTTGCATGACACAAGACAGTTTATTAGTATTTTCCTGACTTACCTCTGGCTAATTCTGCTGAAGAAGCAGGGATACGTGGAACCACCTTTGCAAAGCAGTAAAAGCAAAGGCAGGGACAAAAGCATTCATCAAGGATAAAAATAAAAAGGAGGAATGAGAGCCAAGGTTTATGGAGAGACGCTGTTTATTTAACCAGCATGTAGCATCTCTCATTAACTTACTGTTAGCTCTACCTTACCCTTCCCTTCTGTCCTACAACATATGAGAATAAAAACCATTTCATCTGTGCCTTGTTTTGTCACTCAGATGGGGCCTTTTTCCAGTTTTCTGTATGGTTTGGAAGCAGCAGTGTTCAGCATTTTCACTGCAAAGCTGAGTTTCATTGATTTAGCAGCTGAGTTCAGGGGAGGCAGGGGATGAAAACAAGTCCTAAATTTGGACTGAACCAAAGATAGACATGCTGCTAAATGGAAAACCAAAAACCTGGAAGTAAAGCTGTGGATCAGCGCAGTATTGCATTGAAAAGTGTGGTTATGCTGATGGCATCTGTTACACTTGCTGTTGTAATTTGCCCTTTTATCTTTGCTTATGGCACATGCAAGTGTCCTAGCTGGGGATGGGCAGAGCGTGGTGGCAGTCACCTCTTCTGTGGCATTGTCTGGTTGAGAGAAATGGGGTTTTGCGCTGCTAATTCACGGGTGATGAAGTAAGACTGTGGGGAGGGCATTGCAGAGGTTGGAGGATAAATTCTGATCCCTGAAAGGGTCTGATCCCCCCCCACTCACCCCCAAGGGCTGTGTGGGACACTGCTGGGGCTCTCCTTTGTCCTGCCAGCAGTGCTCAACGGTTGCAGCTCATTAGAGCAAGGAGTGTATGCCTGGAGACCAAATGGTAATTTCTTGCCCTTACTTAGCAAACCTGAGCTACACTGGCCCTGCTCCAACCAGAACTCCTGAGAGATCCCCTTCTATACAACTTCAGGCCACAGAAGCCCCACAGCCTGAGGTGGGAGACCCTGACTCAGTTTGAAAGTGGCTTCCCACAGAATACAGGAAGAGAAGTAAGAAAGTGGGGGAGGGGGAAGCGGTGCTGGTCCGTCTCTGTTATGAGTTTCACAGAATCACAGAATCCAACATCTGCTCAAATTTGTGCTATGGATGTTATGACACCAGAATCTTTACTGAACCCTTTGCTGGGGCTGGGATACCTGAAGCTGTCAGTCACTCAAATGAAATTACTCTAGTGCAGGAGACAGCTCTGAAGGTTGAAAACTGAGCAAACTGAGCATGCGACCTCAACACTCATGGCTGTAACTTGCCCTGTCTTTAATGACCATATGGATGGGCATTCTGGTTGGGGACATCTCCAACATGTGGGTCATGCTGGCAGCAACCTCCTGCGCAATATTGGCCATTTTGAGCTGGATGTGCTATAGGAGGATTTTCTGGATGCCTCGCATGCTGCTGCAGCACACCATGAAGGAGCCAGGCTCTATAGTGTAAGTATGTATAAGTGCAGTGCAGAAGAGGGGGCACTCCCAGTCCTGACGGTCACTACCTAAACTGGACTGCTTAACATTCATGCTCGTACCAGGCTGATGGGAGAGCTAAGCCTCAGTCGCCTAGGGGTGCCTGACACCCACCCTAGCTGCAGGGCACCCTCCTGCCTGGCTTCTGGTGCAAGGGCAAAGGGCTGAGACACAGGCAGCTTCTGCAGCAAAGACCTTCTTTGTGCAGCTTAGGAGGATCTCCACTGTCTCTCCAGTGCCCTGATGAGGGGCTTGTGCCAATTTAGAAAACTTCAGTGTGCTGACAAAGAGGACGTGGTCATCAGCAAGCCTGAGCTCCCAGACTAGTCCCAGCGGATCGCAGTGCAGCAAGCTCTGCGCTTGCATGGTGCTGTGCGATTTGGGGTCGAGCCTAAAGGACTCGTAGCCTCCTTTCTCCATGTATGTGGGGCAGACAGCAAAGGAAAGGAGGTGTTAAACCCAGTAGGAGCTAGAACAGAGCCCTGCTCAGCCTTGATGCCATCGGAGACAAAAAGGGCTGCCAGAAATCCCACTCACCGGCTGCTGTGTGGAAAATCCCAGAGTGGGCTGTGATTCAGGAGAAGGTACTAAAAATCTGTCTTTGCAGGTGACAGGTCCCTAACTAGGCCATCTCCTGAGGCAGGAGGCTGAGCAGAAGTGGAGCTGAGTCCAGAAGAGGAAAAGCTGGAGTGATCTGATCTCTGCTTCTATTTTATTTTCAAGTCGGTAGAATAGGTCAATGGATTTGAAAACAAGAGTAGCAGCAGTCCCCTCCCTCGGCACCCTCCTTCTGGGCACGGCTGGAGGGCTGGGTCAGTTTTTAGGACAGTCTCTTGTTGTTCCTTCTCCCTGTCTAGTGCTCATAGCCAGTGTCCCCTTATGCTGCACCCTTCTGGGGCAATCCCCATACAACCAGTGCATGGTCACCAGTGGTCACCACTGCAGCGAGGGTTTGTCCTGGCAGGTGGGGGAAGGTTACCCACAAGAAATAAGCCCACCCACTGGCGCATCCTTCTCTAGTTATGGCTGTCCATAGAAGAGCACCCTGGTCTGCTGCCTTCTTACCATGTATCACAGCAGCTGTGGCAGGCAGGGCTGGGTGCTGCCCCAGGATGGGAGCAAGCTGGGGGGTGAAGGACAAACTGCTGTCTAGTCATAGCAAAAAGCCTCTTCCTATCTCAGCTGGTTTCATTTCTCTTTTCTGGCCTGAATCCAGGCTGGGTTGGGGCCAGGACACTTCCTAGCCCTGGTTTCTTGTCTGGTTGCTAGACCAACTTCTCCTTTGGCTGGCTGGATGCTCTTCTGCTGGCTGCTCACCCGAAGGACCTTCCACGCGGGCCAGGCTAACCCGTGTGCGAAAGAGGAAGGGAAGGTCCTGGCCTCGCACACGGGGAGTGCTGCAGCTTGTGCAAATGTCTGTCACAAGGCAGGAAGAGTAGGAGTCAGATTTTCCCAAGTCTCAAGTTAAATCTCTTTCTGGCCGCTGCAATGGGTGTGGGTAGGCTGACGTGTAGGACAACAAAAGCTCTCTGTTGGTAGACGTAAGCAGAGTAGTTTGAGAAGGTCCCAAGTGTTCTTCTCAGCAAAGTGATAATTTTTCACAGTGTTGTGAGAATTTTGCTGACATTTTCTCTCCCAGAGAAGGGAAAGGAGTTCACAGCATCCAAGGACACTGTCAGGAGGACCTTCAAGCTTGTATTACAGTCACACAGCTCAGCAAAGAACTAGGAGGAGGCCTAATTCATCAGCCCTATGGTTATTTGTCCTGCGCAGAAGCTGCTGCTGTCCTTTTTGGAGGTCATAAATATTTGCAGTTACATCAGGCAAGTGGTCAGGCAGTCATGTCTCTGGGAAGCCAGAAAGTCTGTCAGACCCTCACTGTAAGGAGCTGGTATCTGTTTGAAGTGGCACTGACAAGGGCTGTTCATCTTATTGATGGCTCTGCTGTGGCCGAAGCATGGCCGCTGTGTCAGCTGGCCTGGAGATGCTCTGTGCATGTCCCAGGGAGGGAGCTGGGGGATGTGTGCTGGAGTTTCCGTGGAGGGGTAACTGTGACCATCTCGCCACCACTGCTGAAGGAAGCAGCAAGCTGTTTTGTGAATCCTTAGCCAGCAGCAACCAGAAAAACCTCGAGCATTGGCTCTTGCTTAGACTGTCATACGCTTGAATTCAAGGAGAGTTGTCTCCCTTGGCAGAGAAGGAGCAAATCTGCCCTCTGGTTTGGTGCTAGCCAAGAGCATCGCTGCTTTCCCTCCTGCCTCAGTCTGTGCAGTTCCCAGGCTGGCTGCTGGCGGGATGTGGCTCCTGCCACGGCCATGGTCCTGCTCTCCTGGGCAGCTCCTCCCTATGTGTGGTGCACTACTGACGATGTCCCCAGAGGATCAAAGGAAGACTTGCTACCAGGAAAGACAGGTCGTTCAGATGCCTTTGAAGCCACTGTGCCCTGGGAGCAGGCAGGGCTGAAGTAATGTGTTCCTGGAGCAGGAACGCGCTGGAAGTCTGGAGGGAAAACGGTTATGGAAATAATAACAACAGAGACAATCAGCATAGGTGGGATTGAGCTCAAAACAAAGACAATACATCAGCCAAAGCAGGCATCTGTTTCCGTGGAAAAAGTCATCTGCTGCTGTGATGAGCCCACCCCTCTCCTTGTCTTCGGGGAGAAAAAGAAGACAGGAGGGACAGAGGTGGCTCAGCACGCTGGCAGACAGACCTGGCTGTCCTTGAGCTAAAGGCAAAGCTCGATGCCTTGGTGTGCATATAAGAAAAAGCAAAGGAGCTCTTTTCCCTGTTTGCTGCTCTGGGGCAATGGCAGCTATGGCTTTTGTGACCCTCTGGGCCAAGCTGGACCTCAGCGGAGTGAACACGTCAGCAGAAACCCTAATGCTCTGCAGGAAACATCATGTCAGGTTTGGCCCCGTTCAGGTTGGTGGACTCTGAGGTGACAGGAGAGGACCATCTGTGGTTTAAAACAGGTCAGCCCCAAACTGCAGCAACTCATGGTGGCCCTGGGTTTGTGGCCTGCAGATGGGTAGTCTGGAAATATAGCTCCAAAGGGGAGTGGGGGCACATCCACAGCCTGCTGCTGTAGAGTCAGCCTGGGTTTGGAGAGCAATGCACCTGGAGGTAACCAAACCCTGGACAGCAAAGGGCTGTGTCCTGCCTGCTGTCACCATCTGGTCGCAGCTGGTGATGGTGGCAGCCTTCACTGCCTGCCAAGTTGTGTCCCTGAGCCCAGCCCAACTCCAGCTGGGTGCCTCTGTTCCCAGGGACAGTGCAAGCAGTGCATTCCCCTGTGGCCAGCTCCTCACTTCTGGTGTGCGCTGACCTGCCCCATCCACCCCCTGTGGCGGAGGCTGTCCTGCAGGGACCAGCGCCGTGCCCTCTTTTCACCTGCGGAGTGACACTCAGGCTCAGAAAGGATCACTCAGACCTGCAGGACTTGCAGATGTCCCCCTGGCCCTGGTTGAGGGGCTGCTCCAGAGCAGGGCAGGAGGGTGCTCCCCCCCTGCAAACACCACCCAAGGGGTGGGGAGGGAGCTCAGTTCCCGGGAGCCATCAGCAATGCTGCAAGCACCCCTGGCTGTAGTGGCAGCACCCCGCTGTGCTTTGGAACTGCACCTTTCACAAAAATATGAGCATCCCCAAACAGACTGGAGGTCTTAACGAGACTTGCCAAGGATTTCTGCTGGTCTGCAGCTTCCAGCCGGCGTGAACATCAGCCCAGCCAGAGATTAAACAATATCCTTTAATAGGAACAGACGGGCACCCATTTCTAGCGTGAGGAGGGGAGAGCATTCCCCATTCAGAGCTCGCACGCAGGCAGCGCGAGGGCTGCGGGGGGACTGGGATGCCCTGATTTGGAAGTCTCTCACTCGACCCGATTACTCCAAAGGCTGCTGTTTCCTGCACTTGGGCCAAGGGAGATGTTTTATTTAGATGATTCCTCGCCTGCTCAGTGTAGAGGGGAAGTCAAAAGACGCCAGCTTGTGCTCCTGGCTTCCCCCAAATGTGACTTTGACCTACAGCAGATACAGGAGTTACCACCAGCTTGTCAGAGCCTCCTCAACGTGCGGGGCCGGGGCTCACTGGTGCTGCCATTTATGGGGCTCCAGCTGTCACCCTGATTAGATAGTGCTCGCCCAGCACAGGGGCAGCTCTCCCTCCTGTGCCCTGCAGTAAGGCCACCCCGGGGTCCTGCCAGGGGGAGCCCCTGGGAAGGGGGATGCTGAAACACTCGCCAGCATAAACAGGAGCCGTGTTTAAAAATAAGCTGAGAAAACATCCAAGCTGGAGGGCATCGCTCCCGTTTCCATGAGAACGAGGGAACACAGCCTGCCAGGGCAGCACCACTCCAGCCTCAGCTTTCCAACCCCGCTTTCACCCAGCAAGGAGAGTTCTCCCCAGCTCTGCCCTGCTTTTGTCCCTTCTCCTTACTGGGCCTCCTTTGGGTGGACCCTTGCTGTGGTCCCTACTCTCTGCAACTACTGCTGCCCTCCAAGCCTTGCTGGGGCAGCAAAGCCCCATCCTGCCACCACCAGCACCCCAGGGAGCACGAAGGGTCCCATGCCCCAAAATGGTCAAAACTTGGAGGACAAAGCCCAGCACCTGAAATAAGGAGCTGGGGGCTGCAGACGAGGAGTCAGCCACATCTATTGCAGGGTTTTATTGCTGCCAGCGCTTGGGTGGGAGCAAGGATCTGCCCTGAGCTGGGTTGGAGGATTATGGCCCTTTTGGAGCCCTCCCCACACTGGTGGGAGGTGACCTGTGGGGAGGACCAGGGTCTCCAGCTGAGAGCAGACCATGAGTCTCTTCACCTCTTATAAAGTGCTTTTTACAGTCTTTTCCATTCCCAAGGGAAATTCTGCAGGAATTTTCTATTTCTGCAGGAGAGGCAGCAGGGAGAGGAAAGGTTGAGCTCTCTTGAGACCTTTGTACTTTATTTTTACTTTTGTTGTTGTTGTGTTGTGGGGTTTTTTTCTAATCCTGAGGAAGGAACAGACTAAAAAGGGCATAAATAAAGTCCAAATAGCTGGGACAAAAATACTCAGTCAAAATCCTTGCCCAGGGCTGTGAGTGAGCTTGTGCATGAGAGGGACACTCAGCTGCCTATGTTTGCATCTCAAAACAGATATTTTTTTTTCCCATATTCCATCTAGAGAAGAAGAGCGACCAGGTTAACCCTCACCTCTGAAGAGGGTGAATGGGAAGACAGAGGACTGTGGCCAAGGGCCACCTTGGCCAGCTTGTCCCCAGCCCCAGCAGAGCTGCTTCCTCCCAGCTGTGAAATGGGGCTAATGACACTCTCCAAGGGCTGCTTAAAAGCCTGCACGATGCTTTGCTAAATGCAACATCACATGAACGCAAAGTACTGTTAGCACTAAGCCTGGCATAAGCTGAAGGAGCAATCTTGTTTTTTTCCAAGCTAGAGTTTGGGGTTTCACTGTTGTTGCACCCAAATCCCAGCCCTGGAGGTGTCCTCCTGGTTAGCATCACATCCCTCCCCTTGGAGGGTGGCAGGGGACTCTTCTACTTTGTAAAGGAAAGAAAACACTGAAAAGCTTTCATCTGCTTCTAAAAAATGCTTTAGCTGCATGCTTCATGCAGAATCTAAGTGCCGTTGCTTAAAATAAATATATATGTATTTAATTTTCTTGTCCTATTTTCCAAAGATCCCACAGGCTCAGTGTGGCTTGATAATAGTCCCTCACCACAGGTTACCTTTTCTGAGAGGCTTATTTCCAGGTCCCAAAATATCTCTTGCAACAGCTCATTTGGAAACTGGAGCCACTCAGCCACAGCCACCGTGTCCTGGGTGCCAGTGTGACCACAGGCTCGCCGCCACGACCAGCTTGTGCTGCCGTCCACAGCTACCTCCCCAGCACTCCGGGGTTTTTCTCAGTGGGGTGGAAGGACAAGAAAGAACATGTTGAGAAACAGCAAAGGGAGAATTATGTGCCAAGTTCAAAGATTAGTGGTTGGCTTATTAGGTTTTCCCCGAAGCTCAGTATTAGGTAATGCTAAATGACCCACACAAAAAAGCAGAAGGGAGGATTAATAAAGGCTTAATGGTGGGTGTTTGTGTTTGAAAGTGTCATGGGACTGAGAGTGCTGGCAAACAACACAGTGCTCCCCCCTCACTGGTACCCACTGGAAGATGTTTCTTAGTATGTTGAAAATGGTTTTACCTTACTTCCTAGTTTCATGAGTCTTTTTAATAACTATTCCCATGCCCATTCAGCCTCAGATAGCTCTTTGGTTTATAAATGTATTTCACTGTTTCTCTGTATCTTCTTGATGTGTTTATTCCAAATCCCTTTTAACCAAATACGTGGATTTGGTGGTCCCTGCTCAGGGCTGGCTTTAACTGAAAGTGAATAAACTGAGCTGAAAGACACATCAGCTGTGTACTTAAACAAGCCCTGTACAATATGGTGGCTCACTAGAGAAGTTGTTCTTGGTAGGAGGCTTCACTCTTGAACTATGTTGTATGAAAAATCTCCATGTGGCCATGCCGGTGACAAGCAAAATGGAAATGACTGCGAGAGAGGACAGTGTACAGGTGCCCCAGGAAAGTAATGGCTGAAAGGGTGCACAGGCTCAATACAGACATGTCATTGCTGGCTGTGACACTGATTATATAAAAGTATTTGGAAAAGATGCACTGGCCATCTGCTGTCTTATGCCCCTTCATGAGCTCCAGCTGACCCATCACTTGGTGTCACTTCTCATACAAAAGACTGTCTGCTTTTAAAACAATGTTTTATATGACACCCCACCCAGGTTTTCAGGGACCAGGACCACCCAAATCAATTTGAAGGCATTTGGAGGGGAGCAGGAGGGGGCTGTGTGGAGGGATGCTCAGCCCCCGGAGACATTCCGGTCCCTCCAAGAAAGGAGACAGACACAGCGTCTTACTAACAGTGGGTTGTGGCATCAGGTGGCGATGTCCGGACTCAGGTGAGCCCAGGGCTGTATCTCACCTGTGTGAGGACATGGGTGACCATCGGCACAAAGCGTGGCCACCAGCAGGAGAAGAGGCCAGATGCTCTGGGGGTGGCAGCTGGGGCCAGACTGACAATTCCCTGCTGGGGCTGGGGCCTGGTTTTGTCCAAAATGTAGATTACTGCCAGGAAGTGAGGCACGTGCTGCTGTAGGGACCCTTCCCTTCTGACATACTCAGAAACCAGCCCCCCATGCCAGGGGTGCGGCCCCACAGCAGCAAGAGGAATGTCTGGCAGAGATGGACCTTCTTTGTTACCTGCTGAGGTTGTCCTCATCACCTTGTTCCAGCTCAGTGGTGACACAGGCTGTTGCCTGCAGTCTGAGGCAGGCAGCTCCCCCCACGCTAAGCTGCAAGGTCTCCATCCTGCTGACAAGCCTCTTTGCAAACCACAGGGTTCATTGCAAATAGAAACCACAAAAAAAAAAAAAAAAGCCCCCAAAAGACCAAAGCCCCAAGTAACGGAAGACACGTAGCTTATGGCTGTGGATTGGTCACATCCCTCGCTTGCTGGCTGTGAGGTTAGCCCAGCCTTTTGCCTAGATGAGCCCTCAGCCCTGCCCCACTTCATAGCACCCCACAGAACGAGTAAGTCAATGTGAGCACTTTGGTGAGTTAATGGGAGCACAGTTCAGCTGTTGCACAAGGACGGCTGGTGCTCAGATGCAAGGTGCGATACACAGCAGCTGCTGCATTAGTGTGCATCTCACACAGCCCTGCAGAGAGCTGGCTGGTGCCACCCCTACTGCCTCTCAACCTGACTCTCTTCCATGTTAATGCAATCAGTAAGTGCTTTGCAATGAGAAACCGTCTCTATGGTCACTGGTGGCAAGGGACTCTGGCCAGGACACAGCCCTTTAGGACATCACTGCAGTGGGGAAGTGCAGCCATCCCCAGCACTTAGCTCCTGCTAATGGGATGGGGCTTCACAAGAGTTTTGTGGAGGGGAAGGATGGACCTTCTGGGATGCTGTGAGAAAGGGTGCGGGCCAGCGATCAGCCTCTGCGGAGCCATGGGCACAACGGGGAGGTGTTCAGAGCACCTGGGGGGCACTGAGGCTAAGCACCAGGGGCAGCTGGGTGCACTGTGGTGGTTGCACACATGTCCATGTGTGCCTGGCATTGTGCATTCCCACCTCTGCTCTCCTCTGGCCTCAAGGACAGCTGTAAGAAATCCTCAAGTCTCTCCCACAGCTTTCAGCAGTGGGAAATAGCTGAGCTGTTGATTCCTCATTGCCCTTTCCACCCTCTAGGTAGGTGCAAGGTTTGGGTCAGTGCTGGGGCTGCACCAGCCACCCCTCCATGGGAGCAAAAAGCTCCCCATGCCACCCACCAGACAGAGGAGAGGAAGCAGTGCTGGCAGCAGTATGTCCCCTTGGCCTGACATCCCAGAGGAAGAGGGAAGGAAGTAAGGCACTTATTCCAGTTCTGAGAGAAAGTGCAGCCTCAAGACGCTCACCAATGTTTTGCATTAAAACAATAACTTACATAAACCCGCAGCCATCACTCTCTGATCCATCCACTCTCTGCTCCTGTCCATTGCAATCCTCTTCTCACACATTCCCACGGGTATCTCTGGAGATGTCTCTCCCTGGACAAGTCCCAGCTCGGAGGCTGTTACAGCAGTGACTCAACGTGATAGTACCCCAATGCCCTTTGCTGAAGACAGCCTGCTGGTGGAGCAGCATGGTCCCATGGCCTTCCTGGTGTCCATTCCCACCAGAGACCTCTCCTCTCGTGCCCATCTGGACATCTTCAGTCACTCGCTCTCAGCTCAGCACTGCCAGCATGGAAGAGCTGTGCTGGCTTCCCAGTAATCGCAGGTGTGCTCTGCCCAGCAGCCCGGGAATGTCGTCAGCCTGAGAGGTGAGGAGCGATGATTCAGGGGATTTCACCACAGCCGTGGAGGGAGACCGGCCAGTTTCTACGGGCAGACTGCAAGGATGCAGCCTGGCCCACGCCTACTGAAACACCAGCTCTCCTGCCCGAGATGACTTCATCACCCAGTGCCCTAAAAACATCTCGTATGCATCTCACTGCTGTGGTTGCCTCCAGCTTGTCCCTGGCCAGCTGGGCCAGTGAAGCAGGAGAAACCCCCCCGTGCCGAAGCTGGTGCAGAGCCTCCATCAGCTCCCATGGGCTGGGCTGGCACCAGCACTGAACCTGCCGTTGGTTTTCTCTCCGGTTTTGCTGCGCTTTGAACACGCAGCAGCATTTGAACTGCAAACAGCCACTATTTACACCCCAACAAAACTGTCCTGAGTATGTGCTAACCACTCTGCCAGACCAGGCTGAAGAACATGGGGTTTCAGTTGAGTTAACTCACTTATTTTCCAGTCTTGCTCATTCCCTAGTAATCCAGGAAAGCTTTGCTGTGCTCAAGTACTACAAACACCATCACAACAAGTCACTGCAAAAATATAAGATGACACTTCCAAGGTCTCCTCAGCACAGGTTCTTCTCAGTTTTACTGTCTGGTCATCAATAATGATGTAGAAAGAGCAATCAGACTGCAGCCATCGGCCAAACCTCCCCCCCACCTGCACTAAACCCAGTGAAAAGCCGAACTCTTTATAATAATCTGGGGCTTGCAGGTGTATCTGTCAAATTAATCTGCAATTCTGGTTTTATTCTGAAATCACATCATAGAAAGCTCAGGGTTGCCCGTTCTATATTTTTAGCTGAAGCTTTTGACATTCCATAAAATCCTCAATGTTCATCTGTTACCCTTTCTATCCATTTTCCCAGGTGTTAAGTATGAGACATTTTGCCCTTTGAAAGTTTATATTCATATATATATACACACACATATATTAAAATATATATATATATGTATATATAAGGATATATACATATATATATATATGTGTGGTTTCTCATAGTCTTACTCACTGGCTGGAGGTGGAAAACAAAAATCTTTGGTAGGTTTGGATGCATCTCTGTTTATTTTTACCCTGTCTGGTAATGCAGATTTTCCCCATTAATTGTCAATCCCAGTCTGAGCCCACGCTGCCAATTTAATTACTAGACCCACACTGTGGGTGTAGTCGCTATGGCTCCTCAGCTGGCTCTATGCAGCATTGGGACATAAAAAAAGATGGTCTTTCAAAAGGAGGGGGGAACCCCATATCTTCACGTACAGACACCTTTGCAGCCCAAGGCTGTTCCTGTGTGGTAGCCAGCAGCTCGCAGCCGGCGAGGCAGAGGAGCTGTGGGGCCAGGAACCCAGGGCAAGCGGTCTGGGCCCCGAAATGGAGCTGGCCAGGAGCTTGCGTAATTTGTGGATAAGAAAATTAATCCCAACATGAGAAAGGCAGGGGAAGAAGGTCAAGCGATGCAAGAGACGAGGCTGTAATTACCCTCCCATCACAACATCTTAGGCTGTGGGGTGTCCTCTTCCAGCGCTGGGCTTGACTCCCCCTTCACTAGGGGCAAATAAAACCCAGAGAAGCCCCAGGATGGTGAAGTGTCCTGTTGGTGGAGGGCTGGAGCAAACAGTCACAGGGGCTATTTCCAGCTTTACAAGTGCAGTTTTTCAGGAGAGGTGGGAAGGCAGACTAGCCAGAGGAACACTGAGCAGCAAAGGAGCCTGCTGGACTGCAGCTTCCCCAGGGGAAAAAGAAAAGCAAACAGGAGATGAAAAGGCTGTGATGCCATCTCCCTTCCCAGAAGAGTGCCCTGCCCACCGCGCTACCACATTCATGTGGGTGGGTGGAGAAAAAAAAATTAAAAATAAATAATAAAATCACTCCAACTCTCCTGCTGAAGCAATTCCACGTTGCGTAAAAACATGGTAACACTCATCTGAGGACAGGCTGGAGCCTAAACCTCCTTCCTCCCAGATGGCTGCCGGAGTCATTAGGCAATAGCACCCTCCTTTTGCTTCTTGGCCTAGTGACGGATTAATTACACTGAGCAAAAGGGAAAGCCAGAGGAAAGCATTGCCCTGGCCTCAGTTGGGGCAAGAGAGGAGTTCTCACAAGAGAGGAGTCACCCGGCTTGGCCACCTCATGCCAAGAAGCAGGAGTCTCCCTGGAGCACCTGGACCTCCTCGTGAAGCAGCCATTCCGTCCCCCTGCTTGTTCTGGGGCACGAGGGAGTGCAAGAAGAGCTCGGCCACTTCTCTCAGGACTGGGAGCTTCCCACGGCATGGCAGGGTGCCTGAGGTCGATGTCGCAACGCTGAGCTTACCACCATCCTCCCTGAGGCTTCGTCCACAAGCGGGTGAAAGACCATGAATAATTTTCCAGTAGATAGCACAAAAATGGAATAAGGAGCACTTATAGGCAGTCTGCTGCCAGTAAGTGTAATGTGAGAGGTAAATGGTTTCTCATGCAGCTTCATTTCTTGAATAAGGACACTGGGGTCCCAGGAGGAAACATGCTGCCTGTGCCACGCGTGCTGAGAGGGGAGTTGCCCTGCACGGCCATCGCACACAGGCCGAGGCAAGGAGGACAGCAGGAAAGTTCAAAAGGAAAAGACAACAACAAAAATTAATTTCCCTTGCCAATGTTATAAAACTGGTGGGTGTTTCAACGGGCGAGTTGGCAGCTGAGGGACAATGAGCTGAGGGACAATGAGCCAGGCTGCGGGAGCAGGGTGAGTGAAGGCAGTGAGAGGAAAACACACCATGGGCAGCGTTAGAGCTGCTCCCTGGCAGCGGGACAGCAGCAACGGTTGCTGTTCCCACATCTATACACAAGAAAAGTTCAGGTGAAACTTCGCTGGGAAGCCCAGAGGCACAACACATGCCTGCACACCCCGAAGGGCATCCCGGCCCCAGTCCTCCCCCAGCCTGCACCCACACCGTCAGCACTTTTTCAGCCAACCCAGGAGCCAGTGCATGGCTGCAGGCTGGGTGAGGAATGATGCCATCGCTGCTGGGCGTGATGCAGAGTGTGAGCTCACCCGTCCGGAGGGCTCTGCCGCCTGCGACAGCTCCTACATGACACAGGTGGCTCTGCCAGCAAAGCTAATTGCAGTTCCCCTGCATACAGCACAGCAGCAACTGATGTCCTCCCTCTCCTCCCTTCGGTCTAAGGCCGAGGCACCCCTGACCCACGGCAGCCTGCCAGGGCCCAGCACAATCTCTGGTGCGAGGCACAAACGAGTGACCGTGCTGTGTGGCCCGCTTCATACAGCTGCAGTGCCTGAGCGACCCACGGCAGGTACCCGGGGCACAAGGGTGAGTAATGCTGAGAATCAAACCAAAGCTTCATGGCGAGGGGGTGGGAGGTTTAATTTCTCTCTTGACCACAGGTTTTTAGCAAGTCCCAGCTGGGGTAGGTCACTGCGTCCGGCCTTCTGCCGTGACACGTTCGTTCTCTGGAATATTTTATATTGCTTTGTACAAGCTGGAACAAAAGCACAGTCGTGTTACTCCTCATGGCAGCGACAGGAGGGAACAAAGCAAAGGCAGTGCGTGGGAAAGAAAATCAATTAAAAAGAAACATTTTCTAGTTGGATGCAAGCATTCAAGACTAGCTTGCTGCTTTGACCACGATTTTTTAGCCAGCTATAGGTCCTGCCTCAGACCATGGGAACCCATGGGCTAAAATGAGACAGAGAGATGTAGCAGCTCTGATGGGCTAAGGACATAGGAGAAACAAGATGCCATAGGGAGAGAGATGTTTTTATTAGTGCAGCTGATGTAGCTAAAAAAAAAACAGACAAGTTTTCAGGCACCTCCTTCCATTAGATAATTGCTGTGAGCGCAGTAACACTGTTGAGGGAGGCACCACTACATGAACAAGATGCAGCACCAGCGATTTGCCAAGCGTCTGTGAACAGTGACATGAAGCACAGCAAGGGGGATCTAAAGAATATACAGAATCAACCAGGTGTCTCTCACACCATCTTCCTTCCCTGCTCTCACAAGTACAGAAAAATGCCTGAGCTGATTAACTCAAATCCAGGAACATCACCCAGCACAGAACAAAACTCTCACACGTTACTTCCTCTCTCCCAGCCAGTTAAATTTGAATCACATAGAAAGTGGTATTAAAAAAAAAATTCTCATCTGAGACCTTCACTCAGCTTTTCCCTCACCAAAATTTAATTAGTGTACCCCAAGTGGAGTCATCACTTCAGCTACATGACAGCCTGCAATCACAGCCTTAGAAATGCCACAGCCTCTTCAAAGAAAGCTTATCTCCACGAGCCTATATAAAGCTGCATGCTGTGAAGCTATGTATCGCCCTTTCATCACGCTCCCTCATAAAAGCCAGGTTTCAGCAGTGGGTAGAGCTGTGGAGCAGGTGCATCTGCTTCCCAAGCTGCACGAGCTGCAAAAGCTGTTGTTATTGAGGGTCTGATGCTCCTGGCTATCAATAATTCTGGAAAATGGTGTTCTTATAGGTTACTAACGTGATGCTTCCACACAGCAAGCACACACATACACTGACTACACCTATTCTGGAAACAGACCTACTTGATATAACACTGTAAGCTCACACCCAGAGAACAGCCTGAGCTTGCAAGCCAGACCAAGTTTGGAAAAAAAAAACCCAACTATTTAGCATGTTTTAATTGACTGTACTGCTTGTTTTTAGGTTCATAGGACAGCTGGTACACAGATCAACAAGAGTCAGCTGAGGAAAGCTAGCCTTATCTGGTATTTTCCTGTAACCAACAGCCCTTACCTCTTCTCCAGCTGAGCTGAAACAACTTAGACTAAACCCACACTTCCCTCTAAGTTTCACCTCACTCCTTACCCCCAAAAGAGGCAACACCTTACACCAACTCTCTGCACATCTCTAGAGATTAAAGATGTGATTTTTCTCCCCACAAATTATCTTAGTGTATTATGGGCTGAAGTCTGAGCTCAGAGCATTCCCTGCAGTCCCAGGAGGGCCTGAGGACAGTAGCCCTTCATACCCAGATATGTCTCCTCTCCCTTACAGCAGTCAGCCCAGCTTGCTGTGGCCAGGATAACGACAGTTTACAGTTATCATAAGCAGATGCACAAGTGGAAGCCTTGGAGGTAGGGCATGTTTGCCATGACTCACGTTTAACTCTAGTTCTCAAGTTTACAGCAACTACAATCAAGTTAAAGGTGCTTTAGCCACACTTCAACTTCAGTAGACTGCAGCAGCGCAGCCAGGAAGATGTGCTAGCACACAAAACCAGCCCCTCTAGCATAACCAAGGAAACCAAGTCACTTAAATCTCAAAAACATTCTATTAACACATCTAAGACATGTCAGGCCAAAACAATAGTTTATTTCATTTTCAGCAACTCTCAACCATCAAAAAAATAAACTCTAACACAGATGGATGGAAGACTTCTCTACAGTGTAACTAAGTAGGCTCTGACCCCAGGGGTTTGAACTGGAGTAACATTATTCATCCAATAAGTTAGGAAGCATGAGAACAAAGTGCTTTATTTCTGAGCTGGTATGAGGTCATCAATGGACTGGCCTTTTTCAAGGTGTTTCTCCATTTCAATGAGCAGCTTCACACCATCCACTACCATCTGCACCAGCTCCACCTCAGAGAAGCCAAGGCGATCAGCATTGGAGACATCAAACACTCCTCCAACAGCAGCTGTGTCCACACCACCTGGAGCAAGACATTTAGTTAGTACACTGACCACTGACAGACAGGTGAGTCTACCTTTCTTCCCTCATTAGCTTGAGGTGGGAACACAGCAAAGAATTCTCTACAAGCTGCCACTGCCACATCCTCCTACGTGCAGGGAGATAAAGCTGCATGTGACTGCCAACACGACCCACTGAGCATGCCATTAGGCCAACTATATTCTATCAACCTATGAGCAATCTAACCTGTGGTCAGAAAAACACGCTGTAGCTATTTCCTAGCCAGAAGTTATATCAGAATTCCCATCCCTTCTTACAACAGCAACAGCTGCTATCAGGTCCACCTGATCTGGTGCTCAGAATGCCAGATAGAATATATCTAGACAGATACAGTACGGTGTAAGCAGAGCACTGTCCCCCCCATCCCCTCAAACTATGACTTTAAGGCTCGTTTCTCTCCATGTGCTTACAAGGTCCCTTTTGGCAGTTTCTGTCAGCCCATCCAGTGTGAACCAAGACCTGGCTCTGGCTGTAGCCAGGCTTTTGCTGGTGTCTTAGGGCAGCCTGACAGGACATCACTGTATCATCACCTCTTACCTGTGCCTCGTTTCTGCAGCCGAAGCCTCTTCAGGACTTCTCCAAACTTCTCATGTTTCCCAAGGTTTGGCAGCTTGACATGCACTCCAGCACGGAGCCCTGTTCCAAGGTTGGATGGGCAGGTCAGGATATAGCCCAAGTGTGGATTCCACATGAACTCGTAGTTTTTGGACTTGAAGAGAGTTTCTATCTATAAATAGCAAGAATAGATGTTTAGAGATTGTTCTCTGTCTGAAGGATGTAGGTCATCCATTAGTGCTCATTTACAGCTTCAGTTACATAGCAACAGCCACAACAGTTTGAACAGCTATCTAAATCAGCCACATAAGCCCCCTCCATTTGGAAAAACAGGTCATCAAAGAGTTTTTAAGGCCTTAATCTTGCTCCTAGCAGTGAGACAGGCTAAGTTTAAGCTACACTACAAAATCTGAAGTCACTATCTGTTGGGAAGCTTCACTTAGAACATGTCAAGCTGGCATGTCTGCTAGGATTCACAAAGGGGCTGGGTAAGGCTCAAGTTCTTATCAAGACTAGAAGCTGAGAAAAGCATTCAGCCTAGAAACTTCAATTTTTCCTCCCACCCAGGAGGTCTCAATGCTTGATTTATAGAACCATATAGAAATCCTTTAAATACAGTTTAGATACTTGGATAAGGGTGCCACATCAGAGGACATATTCTAGATTGAATAGCCACAATGCTTTGCCAATATTTGTGTTTCAGAGCCCTCACAGCTCTGGACCTCATCAGGGTATTCCCAGAGACCCAAGCTATGAAGCACCACCATGCAGGTCTCAGCAGGGAGCTTGAAAGAGTTTGCATTCTCAGCTCTAACCAGAGAAACATGTACCATCTGAACCTGCAGCCCAGGCCATATTGATTTACCTGTGTTAGCCCAGTACAGAAGCGGGTAAATACTTCCTTCATGTTGCCACCTTTCTGCATAGAAATAACTCTAAGGTGATCCTCCTCGTTGATCCAAACAAGGAAAGTCTTGTTATCATTGTGCCTAGGAGATAAGGCAAACAACTTGTCTGTCCCATCTGACATTTTCAAGATAATTGTAATAGCATCAAATAACTCATCATTGTAGCTTTTACTTAGAGACACATTTCTTTGAAAAAGCAACTCTTACTTCTTTTGCCCATGCAGGACATGCAGCATCTTCAGAGATGCTCTAAAAACTTCTGAACACCAGTGGGCCCCTCCTGTCCTAGCTTGCAGCAAGTACGATCGTAAATATTTATCATGCTGATAATTTCTCAGCTTGATTAGGATCAAAAATTAACTAGTACCTGAGGAAAGTTATTTATGCAGACAACACTAAGACTTTACGCTTCAAGCTTGTAGATTAGTCATGCTCAGATGACAGCACTATCTAGTGCTGGCAATCTGCAGGTAGATGATGCAATCTTAAAGGTGACCTACAGAAACAAAGCATGCTTCCTCTGGGTTGTACTGAAGCAGCTAGAGTAATAAGATCAGAGTATTCCAGCTGATAAAAACCTAGCCCTTGGCTTACAAGAGAGCATGTTAATTATTCCACAGAAGTTCCTGAGATGCAGAGTTTTATGTAGGTGACCTATATCTGACAAGCAGAATCTTTCCATTCCACACCTCTGCATCAGTCAACTCATGTCACCAGGTCTCTGGGGGCAAGGGGAGAAATCTTGTCACTGGTACAGGTAAAGCCATACTAGTCCAGCACCAGTGGGTTTTTGCAAGCATAAGTGATGAGACTACAAGGGAGCCACTATGCATTCAGTATCAAGTCTTAGCTAAGCCAATGCTATGGTTTGTTACCACAAGCTACTCTAAGCTCCCAGGAAAAGAGCTAAACATAGTGGCACATCTACTCCTTTAGAACTGATCTTCTTTCATCAGTTGCTTCAGTTCTTGTCTGGTGCTTCACTAACCTGTGCTGGACAGGCAGGCTCTGGTTACAGGCCAGCCAAGCTGGCTTGTTCCTACCAGCCCAGTGTGGTGCATGGTAACACTTGTCCAAATTCTGCTGGTTTAGATGCAACCTCCCCAAAGGATACCACACAAGTTTCTCATTAGATTCAGTAATACGAGTCTAGAAGCTGCCATTTTGCCCAGCAGTATGAGCCACAACCAATACTGCAAGATTTTTTTGTACAGACTCTATACGACTTCCCCTTCCAGGCATACTCACCAGATACCCCTGGCATCAGGCCAATCTCGTGCCATCCCAGATGCCAACAGAAGAGGAGAAACTGGCTTGTCAAACAAGAAGTGATCATCAATCAGCTGCTGCTGCTCTGCATCAGTCATGTTTCTCAGAGCATAGTACTTCCCTTTGAGATCGCCTTCCAGGCTACCCAGAGCTGAAAGAGAGAGTCACTTTTAGGATGGGACTGAAGATGCTAGACATTCCCAGCACTTTAGAGACCACACACAAAGTATGGCAATGTCTGATCTGCTGGGTTTGGTTCCTCTCTTGCTTTCATCTGCAATGGAGATGATTTTGTGGCATTACAGAACTTAAGGCAGTATCAGATGATTTGTCTGCACCTTCCAGGCTTATACAAGTAGCCTTTGTTCCCTTTACATGCAAGTATAGGTCATTACTGCTGCTTAACTGTAGAAGTGGAGTGCGTTCTTCCAAGGAGAATCAAGGTCATGAATATAACAAACAGTTTTATGCTAGTCAAGGACTGTTACCCTGCCCTTGAGAGGCAGACTCTCAGTCTCCAGAATTGCACCTTGAGTGCATCCTTTCCTCTCACTTAATGGAGTTCAGAGGCAACAGAGAAAAACTGCTGCTGAGGAGTTCAACAGAAAACTAGGGCTTACTCTAGTCAACTGCACATTTGGAGCAAGACTACACCTCTAAGGAAGGTGAACGTTAATGAAAGTCAATTAAATGCAGCCACAAAACACTGCAACCATGACTCAAGCCCTGAAGTTGCTACATACCTGTTACATTTCAGGTTTGAGCCATGATGAACCAACCTCTTTCCACATACACATAGAAAGAAGCTTTCAAGATCAACAAAGGCCAACTTAACCAGTCCAGCTTCCCTCTGACACGTGCTCTTGCTCTCAGCTACAAACTGCAATGCTGATGCAGCTCTAATGTAATGAGCCTTTTTCAGGGAAAGCTCCATGTTCAGACTACGTCTTGAGGGAGTCTGCTTTTGCCAACTGCCTCCATTTTCAAACCACAAAGAACACCTCTTGTGCAAAGGACATAAGTAGTTTCCCCAATGCACTCAGTTCCCACTTTACCTTCAACAGAGAGCTTTTCAATAGCCCGCCTCTCTCCTCGACTACAATGAGGGGGAAGACAGAATCCACGGATGCTTCTACCAGTTCTGACACGGGAACTAAGCACATAATTGGGATCCAGGTCATCACCTCCCTGCAAGATTAGGAAACCAGTGAGTACAACCTTGCTGCCAAGATACCTACCCCTAAATACACATAGCTCCCATGCATTTAGGTGTGCACCTTACACTTGAGATTTGACTACTTGGCCTGTAAGCCAGTTTCTTACTTCAGGACTATATTCTTCAGCATTAGCTCAAGTATCTGTGTCACACAACCCTTGTTTTGAGGCTAAGGCTACAGCTACTAATAGTGCTATAAGACAGGGATACCACCAGACCATCAGTTTTATGACCATTTCAGACTATGGTCTGGGCTTCTGTTACCCCTTCAAATCTATAATCTAGGGGTATCAACATGAGAAAAACCTCTGTTTAGGTAGGTGCTTACTCTTGCAAATGAGACTTATTCACTACTGTCATCCAAAGTATCTTAATTTATTTTCAAGACGACCTATGGCTAGCCAATCAACATGGCATCAGGAATTCCTAGAGTCTACAGTAACACTTAAAATCCATAAAAATGGCCAGAAATCCTTACTTGTAGCCATAACAATGTCTATTCTATAGTATCAGAGCACCAGGTGGTATTTAAGATTCAAGATCAGGCAGTAGAATCAGATAGTAGAAAGTGTTAAGTTTTATGCCAGTCTTTGACTCCCAGGACAGTGTTGTTTAATCTTGACTGCTACAGCCCACAGTTCATGGAAATACATGTTGAACGTGTTTGGTATGACCTACATTGCAGCAGCACATGAAGCAAGCTCCTGCTGCATGGCTCTACCTAGCCACTGACGTCCTACAGCAGCAAGCTCTTAGGTCTATTGCACTGGACACACAGCCTTTGGGTCTGTGCTGGGTGAAAGTGAGCAGGCAGAGCCTGAGCAATCAGTTTAGGCAGTTGCCAACAACTTTACCCAGCCCTCAAACCAGTAGGCATCAGTAATTGATCAAAAGTTTATACCTGCAGCTTATCAGCATTCAGGTCGGTCTTGTGCTCATCAGTTGGTTTGTAGCCGCCATGCCTGTCTTCAATAACTGGATCAAAGAGCTCCTTAAACACATCATAGGATTCTTCATCACCAGCTACACATCCTACTGTCATTATGAAGGGATGGCCTGGAGTGGTAATAAAGTCAGAAGAGCTAAGTTTGGGTGATGTTTGGCTGTACTCCAGCACAGCACTAACCAGGCAAGTTCTTTAGCAGTAGGTCTAGTCACTTAGAAATGCATTCTTACATAAAAACATTTGGAGGGACCCTACATTTTACACTTCATCCAGTTAGTCAAATGCAGTGCTATGGAAATCCATCTCTGTTGCCATTAAACCACGCTTGTTTGTCAAGCTTGGTTTAGAACAAATTTGCACAGCACATCCAGTTTCGCCAGCTAATTTAGACCACCAACTGGAACTTTATGTCTAAACAATCATGCTTTGCTGTAAGCAAGCATGCTTCGCTTTCTGTTCGTTCTGCTACAGACAGAGCTGCATTTCTGTAGTCTGCTCATGAACACCACCTCCACAAGATTAGTTTTAAGTCACCATATTGAAAAGCACCAGTTACTCCAGCTGGTTCACACAGAGTATTCTCAACGCATTTTACCAGGATTATCAACCCCAGTCTGAATGACATCATCCAGGGTGAAGCCACTGGGCGTGACTCTGTCTCTCAGTTTCTTGTATAATTCCAGGGTTAGAACTTTGGCCATGTGGTTGTTGTGGGTGCTCAGGTCCGGGTACTCCTCATCAGGAGGCAGTCTCTGATTATTTAGTTGGGCCATTTTGATATTGCTAGAGTAAAAATAAATACTGTAATGTTAACATGTAAACACATCTGCTCCCCCTTTTTCCACAGAAGGGCCAAAGAACATCACATAACCAGTTTGGAATAGGAATAGACCAGAACAGCTAGGTAAGTCTTATTTTTTTTTTCCCCTAGTTGTGTTATAATTAGAATGCATTTGGTTTGAGGTGGGTTGTGGGTTTTTTTTTTCAGATTGAAAGTATTTAGCAGAGCAGTTACATAACTGAAGTGTCTGGGAATTGATATGTCAGAACACAGCAAGGAGCATGGCTTGATAGAACAAGGCCTTTTAACACAGCCGTGTGTGTAGAGCCGTCTCAATGCTTGATGAGATTTGCCTCAGTAGCTCAAGAGCTTTGAGTGCCATTGTCAAGAAGCACTTCCAGTAAGGAGGGAGAACAGATCATTATGCAGATCTAAGGGTCCCCGGCCATTACCTGGGTTGTCAACCCCAGTCTGGATGACATCATCCAGCGTAAATCCACTGGAAGTCTGTTTATCCCTCAACTTCTTGTACAGGTCCAGGGTCAGCACCTTAGCCATGTGATTGTTGTGAACGCTCAGGTCAGGGTACTCGTCAGCAGCAGAGTACTTCATCTTCAGGAGGTTGTGGCTGTTTGAAAAGGGCATGTCTGACCCTACCGCAGTCACTAGGGGAGAAAGAGGGGAAGCCTGTCACTGGGGGGGCCTGGCAAGCCTCTGACCCCCCCCCCGGGGGAAAGCCAGGCACCCCGGCAAGGTCACCTTGACTGCTGTGCCACCCGTGCCTTTTACACCTTTGCTACTACACCACCTCCCGCAAGAGTCGGGAAGGAGGAAAGGAAAAAGTTCTCCACCTCCACCAGCTTCGCCCCGTCCTTCAGCATCCCCGGGCAGGGGCTCTCCCCGCTGCCCCGGGGCACCGCCCGGTGAAGGGACGCGCCCGAGGCTGCACGCAGCGGCCGTGGCAGCGCCGGGCAGACCCCGCCAGCGGCTCTGGGCGGGGCGAGCGGCCGGGACGCCACGGGAAGGGGGGGCGGGGGGGAAGGGCCCCGCCGGGACACCGGGCCGGGCGACAGGTGAGCGGGTTGGCACCGCCATGCCCTCGGCGGGCGGGCGGCCGTGCCTCCTGCTGCCGCTGCTGGCTAGGAGAGACCCGCCGTGCCCCAGCCAGAGGAGGGACACCGGCCGGCGCTCTCCGCGCCCGCGGAGCCCCGGCTGCTGCCCGGCTTGGGGGCGGAGAGGTAGGAAGCATCCAACAAGCCATTATACAACAGACGGCTCCCTGGGGGGACCTGGCTGGGGCGAGTATATGTAACTACCCTGCTAAATACCGGGTTAATCTGGTTTTAGAACGGGGCCCGCACCAGCTTGGGGGAAGCCGGGTAAGTACCTGCGCCGCGCCCCGCTCCGCGCCCCCCGCACCGGCTGCCCCTGCCCCGCGCTGCCTCCCGCCGCCCCGCTCCCACTCCCACGCCTCAGCCGGACCGGCTCCACCCCACACAGTAGAAAAATATAAAAATAATAATTAAAAAAACCCTTATTTTAAAGCTGGAGGACAGCTCGGGTGCCCCGAGACTTACCGAGGGCTCCGCAGCTAAAGCAAGGACCTCGGCTGCTGCTCCCAACCCCGCTGCTGCCCAACCCAAGTGAAGCGCCGGCACCACCGCCGCGCCCCTTTTATAGAGAGCCGACCCGTCGTCCCATTGGCTGCTATTTATAGCCCATTCATTCCATTGCTCC